>FR989957.1:1347857-2695714 GCA_905404175.1 Anthocharis cardamines | reverse complement strand
ACTAATATTATAAAGAGGAAAGATTAATTGTATTTTTGTATGTTATGAATAAACTCAAAAACTACCGGACCAATTTTAAACATTCTTTCACCAATAGAAAGCTACATTACCAGCGAGTAACAAAGACTATTTTTTGTGTATCTACATTGCACTCGTGTGAAGCCGGGGCGCGTTGCGTTATTAGATAATTTTGATCCTAAACTTTTAAAATTGAATTTATCTTTTAATTTCATACTTAATGAGTTTTGACACTCAGCTCTCGATATGTAAATGTTAAACAATGCAACAATTATATTTGCTTATAAATAATCCAAGGCTATATCGTCTGTGATAGCTGACGCAAGCCTTTCAGCGTTCTCGCTTAATTAATTATTATATTATGTACAGTAGCGCGCCCTCTCAATGCTCGAGACGGATCATTCATACGGCGGAGAAATTGTTTCAGCTAACCTGCCTTAATAATTTCCTTTGAAAGGTAAATGTTTGCCAAGAAATTGTCGACGTAAATAAGAGGAGCTTATACCATGTGCGATATGCTGTTTGTAATTTATCGACGCGAAATTGGTTAAGTCAGAAGTGATTAATTGTATTTACATTGAATACTTTGCACTGTAGTATAAAATTGTGTCTAGTTTGAAAATAAATGATAAACAGACCAGCGAAGTATATTATCTTTTAAAAACCAGAAATGTATGTTGTATAAAACATTTGTCGCTGATAAATAATTTAGTTTTGATAGTGGACTGTATAAATAATAATAAAATATAATATGTATTTAGATTGAAGTGAGGCACGTTGAAAAAGTGTGAACAATTGAACAATAAACCGTTACCACTAACCTTAATAATTCTCCTCCTCTCCTGGCTTGGATCCAGTCCTTCAGCTTTTGATGCACGGCACTTCTAAGTTTTAAGGGATTCGTTACGAACGAAAAAATATATATTATTGAAAATTATAGCAATATAGCAGGAGAACAGTTTTAGTGATCCGGATATCAACACCTCTTCATTACGACCGTCGAACGTGCACTGGTCGGTGAGCGCGGCACAGCCGTTGAGCTTCCGCGACTTTCACCTCACGCAAGAAGAGGGTAGAAAATAATCAAAGTATTGTGGCACTCTGTTTATTGCCAACGTTCACACATTGATCAAACAGATTATAATGTTTAAATAGAGAACAAACAATGTTCTAAGAATTTTTTTTGCGTTCTTATTTTGAAAAATACATTATTGTAAAACCACAGAACAGAAAACGATTATACATATTGTGTCTAATTTTTGTCAAAATTTTGAATGTCGAATATCCTGTGACTGTCATGGTATCATTTTCTATCTGAGTTTATTCAAAACGTTACGTAAATTAACTTATAATTTTAACTTTTTTTGTTGATTAAAGCTGTATAAGGCTGACAGATAGCATTAGGTACATATAAACATGTGTGGTTTTAAATTTCCTATTCTTTAGTCATTAATTCAAATAAAGTGAGCGTCACGCTGGTTGGCCACATAAAAAATATATATGGGATAGGTATGACTCACATAGTATAGAAGTAGCGATTGATTAATATAGAGTAATCCTCATTATTCCAGTGAGCATTCCAATTACAATAAGTTTTTATTTCGATGTTTTTGTATTAAATTTTCGTAATTTCTTCCTAAGCTGCTGCCTACTAAATAAATGTTAGTTTCTGGACAATTATCTTTCTAACAACAAGGTGTTGGCTTGGCGTTGATTAGTTATTCAGTCTCTTCTTTTTTGTATAAATAAATTTCCTTTAGCAAGTCAGCGTCGTTACCTATATATAAAAATAAAAAACTGAACTCGCGAGTTCCCTAGTGGGGCCAGACCCATTTCTGTGTCTGTTTCACAGATCATTATTATCTACAAGCAAGTAGATAATAATGATCTGTGAAACAGCCTTCTGTGCCTTGCCCGACCGAAACAAGTTTTTTAAATACATTAACCTATATAACATTAAACACTTATGAATTCTTTCCGGGTTCCAATACCGTTCATATATTGAAAACACTTGAGTGATTCGGTAACACTCTCTGAATACTTATAAAAAAAATATATATACCCCTATAGCCATGTCTAGGCTTTCACCATTCATTAAGCTGGCTTCTGTTAATACTATATGAAAAGTTATGTTCTTCGTTTAATTTATATCAGCTTCAAAATTAAGATTAACAGAGCAAGACATGGTTGCAATTACACCACCCTCCATTGACTTTAATGAAATGTCTGAGGAATGCACAGGTGTATTTCCCTAATAAACTTTGAGAAAGGTCACCTTATCAGCGGTCACGGACAAAGACGCGAATCTTGCCCTTTTTTCATTCTTCCAAAAGAAAATGGATTAAATGCATAGATAACCGTGAACCATAAAGAGATTGGAGTCAGAGATAATCTCACAAGAATGGGACGGGGACAGTTTCGTATCTCGAACGTTTCCTCAGGTGCCCGAATTTTTTCCTTTGCAAATGAAATCTTTTTTGTTTTTCCGTTAAGACTGATGACGTTGCTTTGAGATTTTAAACGAGTTTGCTTTTTATGTACATTCAACGGTTCGTTTGCTTCAGTTTTATCGTCTCTGATTCTTCTGTTTAACAGTAATTACTGGGTATAAGAAAGAAAATTAAATTGTTTTTCTTAAAATTAAGTTTATGCAATGGAATGTACCTACGGAGACTATATGAAGTTATCTCATTTGGAGATACTTAGACTAAACTATTTATTCTTCAGGGCTTTTCGATCTATGATTTCTTTTATGAATCTGGAGGCCTAATACCAAAACAAAAGTTTCGGATGACGGATCGCACAGTCTTTCGCAATAAGACATAATGTCTTTCGTTTGACATTACTATGATTGTAAGAATAATCGTAAATAGAATCAAATATTGTTTTCTTAATAAGTTAAAATACGAAGTTGTTTGTTCTTTCGTTTCGATCCGTTCGTTGCGTTCGTTTTCCGTAATAGACCTACTGAACGGCCTTTCAATCTGTTTAATGTTTTAACTTTCCCGATTTTCTAAAAAACGTATTTTTTAGAAAATCGGGACTAGAATCTGTGTCCATCCAGGGGCAGAGTACACATTATTGGAAACATCAGTTCGTCTCAGTACAGGTACACGATTATATGTATGTAAAGTCCGATAATTAGTGAAATAAACACAGGTTTGTGTAAGACGTAAGTCACTCCATGATGCTTGAGGAAAAGAAGTTAGTGTTTATAAGAGTTTTAAAGCAAATTAAATCAAATAAAATACAGTAAGGTATGGTTTTATAAAAATGCGTTTCCAGCATCTCTTTTAAATAAAAGCTGTTGATAAAATATAAAAAATTTTGCGAACTTGCAAAAATAAAACTGAGTTTTAAGTTCAGTTAGTGATACTATGAGAGATAAATAAATTGTATTAAACCTAAAAATATCATCACCCAGTATTACTTTAAGACGCTCGCATAATTCCATAATCTTAGATTTCGAAATCCAATTCAGTTATTTGTCTTTGAGATGCATAGTGCACTCTGCTAAGGCGTTGTTTGAAGAACACGATAATGCTGAAGGAACAAAAGTTTGATTTCATCGATAATTGAGCGAGTAATAATATCTCGGAGTGATGTGCTTTGTACTTGACTTGGTTCTTTTAATATCTTTTGAAGAGGTTATTGTGCGGTTCATGTTATCATTGATCTTCAGTTCTAATGGATATTACTTTACTCACTTAACTTAACTATAATAATATCTCTTTTCATAAACTTTTAAGTAGATAGACAATTGTTTTTATTCTCATTGAAAAACCTATACAACATTTTAGTTTATTATTACGATGGTAATATCGTCGGTTGTCGTCATCGTAGTATAATAAATCTGTTAAAAATCCGAAGTCCATCCGTGGCTATGAATGTTGGCAAGCGTGCACATATGTACTTATATATTGTTTTATTACTGTGCGCTCCCGAGATTACGCACACTCAAAAAATTTATATATGCATATACATACCTCACAACATGCATAGCCAAACATACCTTGTGAGATATTTATAATATATTTAAGTAATAAATAACAGATTTAGAAGTATTTCCTATGGAATTCTATCGAATACTTAGTTACATATCTGATTTTCTTCATTTTACGATACAAAATGCATTGTTAAAAGCAAAACAATGTTAAAATGGTTCAAGAAAAGCACACATATTTAAATAAACCGGTTCTTTATCATAAGAAAGTTCTTTATTATAAGAAATTGTGTAGGCTGAAGAAAGGTGCTTACAAAGTTTGCCAAATTACAAATTTATTATTAGAGGCAATTTCAAACAAAGTTGTGTTTGATGCCTTGAAACACACGTGGAATACAAATTTACGTTATACATTATATACAATACAGGCTACATATGAGTGGGTAACGAGCAGATGGCTCATCTGCCTGTAAATGAAAACTTCACGGCGGCGGCACCAGAAATCTTCACCGCCAGAGGGTTTATGGAATGAATTGGACTTTTATTGAAAATTACGTAATTGCAATTGTTTTTCATAAAACAGATATTTTACTAATGCTTAGCACCAAAGAAAGACAAAACGATTATAGATAATACACATTGATATAGTCTTGGGTATAGGGGACGAGGGAGGCCAAAAAAAACATGGATTGACTGTGTGAATGTGAATGATATATGTTTTAGAGGTGACTTATGAAATTTTAAAAAATTTGGAGCGACCTCTTAATTTTTTTTTTGAGCTGTCCTTTGGAGAGGGCTCTTAATACATCAAAACCTAACATTTTTTCACTCGAGACTAAAAAAAAATAGTCGGTTTTTTGGGCCACCCTAATATATATATTCACATGTGTGTGTGTACACACAACATACATATACACAATTTTCCATAAAAGTAAGACTACTTCAGAGTCTGAGCTACCTTGGCCTAACTAGTTATGCTCAGGCGTAATACTTATAAGCACTTAGACAGGCGTTATCCGAAAATAACCTCCCAATTTTCCACACTATAAACGCAACGAGCAAACCCTAATTTTCTAATTTGGAGTTTGTTCCGATCACTCTGTACCTGATTCGTTCTCTAACTCACGCTCTAGCTTAAGCTTTCCAAACATGCGATTTACTAACAAAGTAGATACAAACTCAAAACAACTGTCGGCGTCAAACAAATATTGGCATGAACAGCAAATAGTGGTGAGTTGACGCAATAGCGCTTACTTATACACTGCTGCGGCAAATGTGCAGCAGTATCGAATTTACTGTATTTTTAGGGTTCCGTACTCAGTACCAAAAGTACCCTAATAGGTCTGTCTGTCTGTTTGTCAGCGCATCGTTGATGTCCCGTCCAACGAGACTTGTTGTCGTGTACATTTAAGTAATCTACATCTACATCTACACTAATAATATTATAAAGAGGAAAGATTTGTATTTTTGTATGTTATGAATAAACTCAAAAACTTCTTGACCGATTTTGAAAATTCTTTCACCAATAGAAAGCTACATCATCAGCGAGTAACATAGGATATAAATTGTGTATAGTACATCTACATTGCCTGATATATAGATGTTAACCATAAACCGAAGTAGAAACTTGAACTACGCTATGCTACCTTTAGATTGCTACATTAAAGACATTCCAATAAGAAAACCTTTTTGAAAAGTTCATCGCAAGGAAATGGAAATTAATCTGAAAGTCATTTTTGAAGTTTCCGTAATCCAAGGAAGGAGATGGTTATAGTTTATAATAAAAACAGGTGAAGTGCGAGTTGGAATCGCGCAACGAGGGTTCCGTAAAACTTACTTTTGGTTAAGAAAAGATTTTCCCAATTAAAAAAAGCTACAATTTTACTGTTTTCGGATTTTTTTCTTTACTTGTGCTACATGAAATTGCCATGCCAAATTTCATGACTCTAGAGTCTAGGTCAACGGGAACCCTATAGGTTTTGATTTCCTTGAAATTATCAAAATATGCGGCATAAACAGAGCGTTAAAGGCTGTAACTTTTGATTGCGTCGAATTACTAGTTTATTTTTTTTAAATGCTGCAAAGGATTGTGGTCCTGAGTATTTGATTAATTTTAAATTAATACCCCCCCCCACACATTCCTGAGAAAAAAGGGTCTTGACAGACGGGCAGATGGACAACGAAGTGGTCCAATAAGGGTTCCGTTTTTGGTACGGAACCCTAAAAAAGTTTGAAAAATGCAAATTATATATTACTTAATAAAATAACACTCAAATATAAAAGCTTTTATTAATAATGAATCAATACTGTTTTCTAACTTTATGTACCAACTCTCCTCACAAATATTATTATGATGATGATAGATATTAATATTAAAACAAAAACGAGCCAACGATAAACCCAAGGAAAGCGTAATGTAAAAGCATAAAGTAAAATAAAATTTACGCTTCTAAGCCGAACCTTTCTCGAGTCCATTAAAATTTTCCCTCAAGGAAATATTATACACCGCTGAACGTTAGCAAACTTCACTATTAGGTGCTTAATTTCTAACAATTACCTTCTGAATATCTTAAAAATAACGTGCATTTTAAGTTACATTTCGCCGCAAATATTTAGTCCTAAACAATAAGTTAAAAAATCGAAAATCAAATTCTCCATCAAATGATAACAGTCATAATAATATACATTTTTAGTGTAAGATATCGACAGACGAGCATGAGGTTCGCTTGATGGTAGGTGATACAGCCACAGAACATCAGTCAATGATGCGCTGTCGACCTTTTATTTCGAGCATTCGGAAATTCATAGACTGAAATCGAAACTAGCAATGTGCAATTCACGGTTTTTTCCATTTATGAAAGGTGGTACATTTCCCGATAGGAATTTCAATTTTCCTCCCACAAGCTTATTGCCCAAAGTAACCAGACGTGGATAAGACATGCTTACAGAAAATTATAAATATGTTGTCCCGGTGCGATTCGAATCCGCGAACCATCTGAATGCAAGGTAGGTGTTTACCAAACGCGCCGAAGTACTATAAGAATATTGTTCTAGAACATAAAGAAAGTTCAACAGAGGTTTAAGCACAAACAACTTCCAAGAAAATATTCATATTGACTGTTTGAAATGAATTCTCATACAATTGAAAGATTGAAGTTGTTCATACTATGTTTAATCAGGGCGTTTCGATAAAACCAAAATAGTGTATTTTCTTCCATGAAATCGGAATTCATGGATTATAATTAATATTGAAAAATCGAACTGAATACAAAATGTTATTAAAATAAAATATAGCCTATATTAATCAGGGATAGTGAAGCTTTTAATCAGCGAATGTTAAGTTGAAAGTTATATGGAAACTAAGTAAAACATACTTTGATGTTTAGGGTTCTGTGCACCGTACCAAAAAACTTTATGGGATCACTTCGTTGTCCGTTCGTCTGTCGGTCTGTCCGTTTATCTGACAAGACTCTTTTTCTCAGGAATGCGTGGAGGTGTCAATTTGACATAATATCAAAAACTCAAGTCTAGAATCCCTTGTATGAGTGAAAAACTCAAACTTCTAAGTCGACGCAATCAAAAGATACATCCTTTTATGCTCCGTTATGCCGCATATTTTGATACTAGCAAGAGAATCAAAACCTATAGGGTTGACCCGTTGACCTAGAATCATGAAATTTGTCATGAAGTAATGTCATTAAGCACAAGTAAAGGAAAAAAATCCGAAAACTGTTTTGTAGTTTTTTATAAATTAATTCTATGGTTGTCACGCAATAAGAAATATTTAATGAATGAAAACCTAATGTGTAATGTAATATATTATTAAATATTACTATATTATATGATACTAGCAATTGCCCCCGCAACCCCCCTTGTGGGTTATTTCGTAAAATCCGTTCTTAGCTGACCTCTACTCGGCGAAAGGAATATTCCTACCATATTTCAAGTCGCTACGCCTTATGGTTCCAGTGATATCGTGATGAGTGACTATATAGGTGGGAATCTCTTTTATATATATAGATTAAAGGTATATGTTACAATATAAGTTATGATTTATAGTAAATTATGTGTATATAAACTAGATACCTTCCCTTAAATTATCTATATGTAAAAAAAACTACATAGATCTCTACAGAACCCTTTTTAGGTATACAGGAAGAAAACCCCACAAACTACCGTCATAAAAAAAAACTGAGAGACTTAGAATACATTTGAAAAGTCTTTTTATGGTTATTTCACGCATGAACGTAATAAATGAAGTAGCGAGGAAATTATATATAATAATATAATAATAATAATAAAGCCTTTATTACAGACAAGGTTTTTTTTTACATACATAGTTTTACTTAAATCTAATCAATGACACCGTCATCCATTTCTACGTCTGCTTGCCCTTTGGCAAAGGCCTCCTCCAAAATCATCCATTGCTTCCTGTCCTGAGCTACCCTTGGCCACGTTCCTCCCGCTATTTCCTTAAATTGGTCCTCCCATCTTCTGTATTGTCTTCCACGATTACGTTTGTTATATCTCGGGTACCAGCTAATAATTTTTTTTGTCCACTTTTCCTTTCCTCTGATCGTGTGACCTGTCCATTTCCACTTCAATTTATTTATTTTTAGGGTAACGTCTTCAATTTTAGTAATCTTCCTTATTCTTGTGCTTCTTATTTTTTCTTGTTTTCTTTTACCAAGCATACTTCGTTCCATAGCTCTCTGACAAACTTCTAATTTACGAATGTGCCTCTTGGTAAGTGCCCAAGTCTGACATCCGTAAGTAAGAACGGGAAGTACGCATGTGTTGTAAAGTTTTCTTTTTATTACCATGCTTATTTCCTTGTTCTTCATTACTTCTCTCAATGACCAAAAGCTCTTCCACGCGTTTCCAATTCTTGTATCAATTTCTTTAGTTGTTGCGTCTATAAGCGATATTGTTTGGCCGAGATATGTGTAATGGCTGACATACTCAATAATTCGATTGTTTATTTTAATTGCTTCCTCTGTAACATTTGTCATTAATTTGGTTTTCTGTAAATTCATTGTTAGTCCCACCTTTTTACCCTCGTTATCAAGACTAGATAACATTGTCTGCATCTCATCTTTCGTTGGCGCGAATATAATCAAGTCATCGGCAAACCTTAAATGAGTTAGTTTTTCTCCATTAATGTTTAAACCGTACTTGTCCCAGTTCAATCTTCTGAACATTTCTTCAAGCACCGCTGAAAAAAGTTTGGGCGAAAGGGGGTCTCCCTGTCTTACTCCTCTTTTAATATTAATAATTCCGCCTTGCTTTTCTAATTTCACCCTTGTTCTGCTATTTTCGTATATATTCTTGAGAAGTCTTATATATTTATTTTGTATGCCTTGGTTTTGTAGAGCTTGCCATAACTTATCATGTTCTAATGAGTCAAACGCCTTTGCGTAATCCACAAAGCAAAAATAAAATGGTATGTTATATTCTTTACTTTTTTCTAGTATTTGTTTGACAACATGAATATGGTCTATTGTTGAAAATCCTGTTCGAAAACCTGCCTGCTCCATTGGCTGATTCTCATCAAGGTCTTTTGTGAGTCTTTGGAGTAAAACTTTAGCAAACACTTTATAAATATTGGATATCGAACTTATTGGTCTGTAGTTGTTAATGTCATTTTTGTCACCTTTTTTATGGATAAGTGTAATAGTCGAATTTGTCCACTGTTCTGGTATAATCTCCGTCTTAAGTATTTCGTTAAATAGTAGAGTGAGTGCTGGAGAAATAATATCCTTTAGTTTTAGTAATAATTCATTTGTGACACCGTCGGGGCCAGGTGCTTTATCCTTCTTTTGCGTTTCTATCGCCCTTTCTACTTCTCTAATCAATATTTCAGGTACATCGTCACCTCCTTCTAGTATGATTTCAATGTTACTACTTTGCTTAGAGTAAAGGTCTCTGTAGAAATTCGTCGCAACTGAAATGATATCAGGCCGTTTTGTTCTACAGATCCCCTTCTTGTCTTTTACATTAGGAATCCACTCTCTGTTTGTCGTTAGTTCTTTTATAGCTTTCTTAATACCTCCTGTTTTTGCAATATAGCGTTCCATGGTTTCTAATCGTCGTCGTTTTCTTTCTTTCCTCATGCATGATTTTATGTTTTTGCTTATCTCCGTTATTTCTTTTCTTACGTTTTTCGTTTTGTTTTTAATGTTTATCAATTCAAGTCTTCTGCTCAAAAGTTTTTTTGTTTCCTCGGATACATTGATTTTTGTTTTATTATCGGTTGACGTTTTTAGATTTTCGGCGCAGCAAAGGATTTCGAAGAAAATGTTATATTTGTCTGCTGTAGGTAATAGGTTAAAGTTTTTGTTGAATTTGGTTATCTTTTCCTTTGTTTCATCTGGACTTTTATCAAATATTATTAATTTTTGCTTTTTAGCTTTAAATGGTCTAGTTTTTTTCAAAGTGTCTACTTTTAACTTAGCCCTTACCATACGGTGATTCGTATTGAAATTCAGTTTTAGGATGACACTGCAATCATTGAACATTGCTGCTCTATTTGAAAGGATAAAGTCGATTTCATTTTTATATCGTCCATCTGGAGATATCCATGTCCACCTTTTTAATATATGTTTTTTGTAAAAGCTATTTAGTATTTTGACATTGTTTTCATACGCTAGTTCTATTAGTTTCATACCATTTCGGCTTCTTTTCCCTGAAGAATAAGGGCCTACTATTATGTCTTCCCCATTTTTTCTATTTCCTATTTGGGCGTTAAAATCCCCCATCACTATTAGATTATCATAGGCATAAGTCGCAATTGCTTCATTTAACTCTGTATAAAATTGGTCAATATCTATCTTACTAGCTTGTTCAGTTGGAGAGTATATTTGAATTATCGACCATTTTCTATTAGATGGTGGAATGACTAAATTTAAGATAGCAATGCGTTCTGATACGCCTACAAATTCTTCAATGTTATTCTTTAGTTCACTTTTTATCAAAAATCCCACACCGTGTCTACCTGGTGTTTCTCCTTTGAAATAAAACAAGAATTCGCCGTGATCTTCAATCCTTTCACCGAGTCTGCGCACTTCGCTGAGACCAATAATTGACCATTTAATTTTACGTAATGCTAAAATAAGCTCTTTTAAACTTTCTTCTGATTTAAGTGACAGGGTGTTTAGTGTTGCAATGTACAGATATTCTTTATTTTTTATTTTTTTATTTTTTTCTGGTTTCAAAAGTACTGATCTTGGAGGGTAGCAGTCTTCTTCCCCCACGGTGACTAGCCGGCTTGGGGTGCCTTCCTTTTTAATTAATATTGTTTGGTTGGTAACGGTGTCAGTTATTGGTTTTTTGTTGGTTCAGAGACGGACTGTGAGTTTCCTTTTTTTACAAAGTTAAGTAAATTTGTATTGTTCATTCTTTTTGTTGTTATTGCTGGAGATTTAGTTGTTTCTTTGGATGGAGAATCGCTACTGCCTCTTTTCCTTTTCCCTCCAATGTAGTCCTTTATAATAAGCTTGTCTCTTCTTAAAAAAGCAATCTTTCCATTTTTTCTTTCTTGCTTTAGTTTCGGTAATAATTCTTTCCTTTTTTCTAATATTTTTTTTGTAAAGTCTTCTTCGATATAGATTTTTGGTGGTAGTTTTTTCTTGTTTTTCATAACTTCATTTCTCTTCCAAATTGTAACGAAGGTGACTAAAATAGGTCTAGCTTTATTCTGATCTTCTCTACCGATTCTATAAGCGTTGTTTATTTCATAGAGCTCTATTTTTATTTGCATTTGTATTAAAATTGATTTTATTGTTGCTATTATGGATTCTTCCTTCATTTCCTCTTTTACTCCATAAAATATAAGGTTCTTACGCTTTTCAGTTTCCTCAAAAAATTTCACCTTATTTTCTAGTAATTCCACGGTTGTTTTGAGCACTTTATTTTCTTCTAAAACAGATTTTAATTTTTCATCTATGCTCTCTGAAACACTTTTAGTTACTGCTTCTTTTATGATTTCAGTCTGGACTGCCATTTCTTCTTTAATTTTTTCCAAGAATATTTGCATTTGATTTTCCATATTCTCTTTTTTTATATTGGTATAATTTTAATGCAATTATATATATGTTTTTTTATATATTTAAATTAATTAAATTTTTAATGACATAAAATATATTTTTTTCTTCAAGTATTTTCGGGCAATATCATAGTTCGGAACGATGCTTTTTATCTGTCAGTTCTCTCTGACCTCAGATCTACTGTCTATGTCCTGTATTTTGACATATTTACAATTAAGCAACATTGGTCAACTAACCTCTTATTTTTGTTTGATATTTTGCTGTTAAATCTTCTTATTTCGTTGATAATGTCCATTAACAACTTATTTTTCAAATTATGGCCTCTTAAGATTTCTTTATTTGAACAATTTTTATATTGAGATAACTTTTAGCCTATGTTTTGAATTTATTTCTACTGGAGCACTAACTGTAAGTGTTTACACTTGTGACACCGGAACCGGATATTAAAGTGTAGTTAATACTTAAATAATTCATATACCTACCCTATTCCACTTTGTCTAAACGTTGGATTTGCATAAATAATAATAATAAGGGCTACGACCCCTCCCTTTCCATCCCTCCTCCCTTGGGATTTGAATTCAACACATTGAAGTCAGAAATTTAATTATTTTTCACATACTTTCCTTTTAAAATTGATTAATGTTTTGAAGTTGGTGTGAGTGGAAGAGTCCGGTGTCAACCTAGGTGAACGTACCTCGATCAGATCGGAGATGTTCTTCAAAAGGGCCAGGGCTAAAGTACTCGAATTCGATGAGCGTGTATGAAAGCATTGATGCAAATGGAAGCGAAAGTGGTATGCAAGGATCAGAGCATATGGAATTTCATTATTTCTGCTAACACCAATGGGAAAGAGGCGTGATGTATTTGTATATAAGGGTTTGAATAGGTGCACAATGCACATGTGTAAGGGCGTCAATTCAATGACATGTCTTTTGGTGTTGTAGATACCTATGGATGGTGGTGATCCATTCTTAGGTGAGCCAGCAGCCCATTTGCCCGTATATAATATAAAATATAAAAAAGAAAAAATATTTTATAATTTATTCATTATTTGTTTTATGTTGGTTATCGACAAACTAAGGCACATAACTGACGTAAGATTAATTATTGAATGATGCGTTGGCGACCTATGTTTTACTATTTTTTAATTATGATAGGCACTAAAATAAAACAAGTTTAAGAAACTAGTAAAAAATAAAAAGCGGTTTATTGTTAAATTAATCTGCCCATGATGCTTGCTGTAAACAAAGATAGTTTTAATATAGTGAAAACTTACACGGTATACTGAATGTTACTAACCTTAGCTATTCACTGAGGCCGTACACTAAGAAGATTAAAGTATTCTTGGAAATTTCTGAACAGATTCCTAAAATACCGCCCAAGCATACGCTACATATCATCTTTAAAAATTCTTCGTAGAGTTCTTTGTAAACATGACATAAGCTACGTGCATGTGAAAATCTAGAGAAGATTCTCGTTTTATATAATAAGTAGTTACATTAGTGCATTATTAATATTATTTAAAATCCCTTTTTTCGCTCAGTTATATGCGTAAAGCATTGGAAGTGCTGGGTTTGAGTTCTAGGAAAATAAATTTAAAAATATTTTGGTTGAAGACTGATCACCTACTTGTCTGTAAAGAAGATCAATGATAGATCAGAAACGCGCAATGTATTTCACGGATTTTTCATTTATGAACGGTGGATGGTTACCCGGTCTAAATTTCGATATTCTTCCCACCCGTTCAGTACCAGAAGTGATTAAGTCCAAATAATAAAAAATGTCGTTTAACATTGATATAGTAGTAAAATAAGTCCCAACTAAAAGAGTAATGATTATGCGAAAAGAGAAATAATCGAATGCCAGTATTCATATGATATTTCAATCAAAATTGAGATCTATTTTAAGTATTTGTGGCATGAATGTTTGTATAGTTATAATTTCGGACACTTTATCCCGTATCGCGTATGTGATCCTAAGGCTCATGCGTCATGTTTTTCAGTTATAGCATATTCATTTCTAATTTTCTATTAATAAGGTTCAAATTTGTGTTAAGTAAATATGTCGTTAAACTTGAAAACATGACGCTTCGCGTCACTTCGACTCTGCGCTAGACATGGGTAACTCAGCGAAATTCCCTGCGCCAACTCAGCAACTCAGGCGCAGTGTAGTGTGTCGGCTCCTTGAGTCAACTCAAAATTGCGCCACGACGCAGTAAAAATGGGACGCGCAAAGCGAGCAGTGAAACCTCCGAAACGCACGCAACCCCACGCTCATAGTTCACTCAGTGAGTGGGTACTGCGCCGTGCGCCAACACATTATGAATGTGTGAGCTGACTCACCCTGCGCACTGAAGCGTGCCGGCGCAATTGCGCGGCGCAGCGCAGTGTTACACATGTCTACTCTGCGCCAGTGTGAGTCAAGCCTTAGTCCATATAGCATGTCTAATTCGATTTTGTTGTGAAACAAAAACTAGTTTGAGTTTAAACTTAACATTACAAGACAATTTAAATTACCTATTAGCAGTGGCGAGACCACCATACAAGCCCAGAAGCCCAGCTTGCCGGAATTATTATTTTTCTTTTTATGGTTCCATTAATAGGGTAAGCCGGTCTTTTCTACTTGTATGATGGCCTATCTAATATATAAAATTCTCGTGTCACAGTTTTCGTTGCCATACTCCTCCGAAACGGCTCGACCGATTCTTACAAAATTTTATATGCGTATTCAGTAGGTCTGAGAATCGGCTACTATCTATTATATATTTTTCATACCCCTAAGTGATAAGGGTTGTTCACCCTTAAAATTTTATTTTTTATTTTTTGGACGATTTTTTTTGTTTTTATTTTTTTATTATGTGGCATTAAAAAATACATACAACCCCTGCTTTTTTGTCAAAAAAATTTAGACCCGTGCGAAGCCGGGGCGGGTCGCTAGTTAGATATAAAGTTTAAGAAGTACGGATTATTACATTATTATCTATCTTAGATATTAATCGTTTAATTTAACGGTATTATCTACAATGAAACGTATCTATTACCGGCTCAGTTTACATCAAACATTTATTAATCTCGCTACTTAATTTCACAATTTCGCAGCAGTATTTAGCCAAGTTAATAGATAAGCTGGCGAAACGCTATCAATCTTCATATTTCCTGAGAACAAGTGACGGCGAACATTCGTCCCGCTAAGTGCTGTTAACGATCCGATTTCCCGCTAAATCTACGTAACGAAGTAAACAATAATGTTACTCAATCTAACCTTTAATGGATTTAGGTTTCAACAATTTATCCTCTAAAAGAGTTTTGATGAATTACATTAGAGTTGCACGTTTTTCTTACTGTGCGAATACATCTATAATCTATATATATAAAAGAAAGTTGTGTTAGTTACACCATTTATAACTCAAGAACGGCTGTACCGATTTTAACGATATCTTATTTGTTGGATTCCTCTATGTCCGGAATAAGATATAAGCTATTAATATATTGGAAAAAATCAGGAAAAAAATATATGCATAAAATTAATTATAAAATAAATTAGATTCGGAACTCCGCCATCTTGACAGCTCACGTCATGCATTCTTAGCTTTTTTGGAATAACAGATGTCCACTGCAAATCAGTGACATATTAGACAATTATAGTGGGTAAATGGGCATATTCAAATTTAAGAATAATTATATAATTTCGAAGCCAAAATTGTGGCAGAACAACGTCTGCGGGGTCCAGTAATATATAAGGATAGATTTGTTTGTTACGATTTAACTCAAAAATTACTAGACCGATTTTAAAAATTCTTTCACCAATAGAGAGCTACATTATCAGCGAGTAAGTAGCTTTTTGCATAATGCTAGTGGATTTTTTAATAAAAGAAAAATTTCACTGATCCTTATTTTATTTACATACAAGTAGGTGTTAGGTCTTTTGTGCTCAGATTCACTAAAACATTTATTGTTGGAAAAATAATGAGAAATACTTAAATCTGCTCTCCACTAGCGTATGTTGTTATTTTTGAAATATTAACCGATACGACTTGAGAACCTTCAAGAAACGACCGTACTCTTACCTTAAAAGTTGGCAACGCATCCTCAAGACCTATGGTGTTGTGGTGTCCATGGATGGCGGTAGTCGTTTACTGTCAGGTGTTACGCCTGTTCGTTTGCCTCCTTCAATATAAAAAAGAATCGAAAATTTAGCGACACCTAATGATTTAAATAAAATACTGTATACCGGATTAAAACGCGATTTATTGTTTAAATTATTTATCCCGACGTTTCGGATGCTTTTCAGCAACCTTGGTCGCGGGAGACTGAAAGATGACAGTTGTCTTATATTTGAAATGTCACAAAGTTGCCATATTTAATTCAATTAAATTAAAAAATAATCTATTAATTTAGGTAACACAATGTACATCTATGAACGTCAATAAAAAATAATACATATTAAATTACTAATATTACTAATATTAAATGCTTCTAATTTTACATTTACTACCAGTTCACAAATCAAGGGCGTAGAGCGGACGAGAAGAACTGGCAAGAAACTCGCCGCCACTCTTTTTAATCGCCAAGTTTTTGTTTTACAATCTTTACATATTAACGCCATCTATTCCTACGGAGTTGATATTTACTGTAATTTTCTATATTATGACAATATTGACTAACGGTGTCCTATTGTTTTTTAGTATGTTTGATTTGGGGCTTTAGATTTTTAATAACTGGATCCCAGGTGTTGGAAAGTCTCAAACCATCTTCTCTATTGAAGTTAGGATGTTTTTTAATTTCAATAGCCTCACGTACTAGTCTGGGAAAGAATCTACTTTCTTTTGCAAGGATTTTTGGTTGGTCGAAACGTATGTAGTGGTTTGGTTTATCCAGAGTGTGTTCACATACTGCTGATTTAGAGTGACGTCTGTTTTTGATATCCGCAATGTGTTCCTTAAGTCGGTTTGAAATGCTACGTTTAGTTTGCCCAATGTAGGATAAACCACAGTCACAATCCAGTTTATATACACCTGAATCTTGCAAAGGAATATTACTTTTTATTGGTCTCAAGAACTGTTGAATCTTCTTGTGTGGCTTGAAAACTGTATTAATAGAAGCTCGTTTTAAGATTCTTCCAATCCTGTCTGTAACACCCTTCACATAAGGCAGGTAGGCTGGTTGACGTTGTACTGTTTGTGGTTTATTCCTGTTTCTGTGATGCTGTGGAGGCACCCGCAGCTTGTTGTCACGGAGTACTTGCTTAACATGCTGCAGTTCCCCGTTGAGGTGGGCAGCATCACAGAGGCGGTGGGCTCTCTGAAACAAACATACACCGACAGAAGAGAGTTGGCAAGGGTGGTGGTGGGAATGGGTTATTTTTCTAAACACAGTATGGCCAAGTGTACCATCCCCTCCCCGAACCACTAAAATGTCTAGAAAGGCCAAGACCACGGTTGCTGAAAAGCATCCGAAACGTCGGGATAAATAATTTAAACAATAAATCGCGTTTTAATCCGGTATACAGTATTTTATTTAAATGTGTGATACTCGCGTTAATAAAAGACAATATTATGGACACCTAATGATACCTTATATTATAAAGAAGCACTGTTGTCCAACCGAAACAATTTTGTATTTTTTATTTGTTTCCCCGGAATTCGAACCAGTGACTTAACGGGTGCTAAACGCTACGCGCTCACGGAGGCGATCAAATAAATAAATAACTCCTTCTTTCACTGAAAAATATAGCAACCACTGGATATTATTATTTGCATATGGAATTTATTTGATGAAAATATACAAGTCTTATTTCTCATTTCTCTATTTAATGCCATCCAGCTGTATATAAATAGGTCACCATAGAAACGTAGTCATCTGCCAAAGAACATACATTTTTTTGACATAAAACGTACCTACTCTCTATTTGCCATCTTTTTTATTATTGTTGATATAACTGTTAAAATGTTTGTGTGTTCCGTTTGATTTATGTGTTTCAAATGTGTGTGTGGCAAATAAAGTTTATATCTATCTATCTACTCTGTAACGGATCAGACTCTAAACATGACATTTTACCGAATAACGTTACTTTATGTCCTGCCGGCCTAGCATGACAACCGCGACAAAATTTTGCCGACCGTTTTCTCGTGTTTTAATCGATTATCGCTTTATTTCTTTCGGGTCTAACATGGCAATTACACTTAAAACTCGACTTTTAATATCAAAAATAGATATATTTGTCGATCGAGATATCTTTTCTATCAAAATTGACAATGTCGAGATATAATATATCGAGATATCTTACATCTTAGTTTGTCTTATCTCGTGGCGGTCATGCTAGGCCGGCTGAGCAATTTTGCTATAAAACAATTTTATTTTGAAATCTGAAACTTAAACTTTTATAGATATAAAATAAGCATCGACCTGACTAAATTTAAGTAATGTAAGAATAAATTTGAATCACCAATATAAAATTTATAGCTGTATTTAATAAAGAGTATAATTATTTTCATGAAAGCAACGTAAAGAGACGTTAAAACACATTTTAGCGATAATAAATTAATACATAAAATTTGAAATTAACATCAAAACTCTAACATCGTATTAAATTCTCAAATAATAAATCAAAAAAGTGAAGAGCTTTCAAACTAACTTCTACTTTAATTTTTCCAGATTATGGAGCGGTGAAAATATAATCCCAAGAAACTGATGTTCGAATTAAAACTGAACTGCGATGGAGTGTTCCGTACGACCTAGCTCCACCCGGGTGATCTCTCTCTGGACTTTGCTCATAGGCAGCTTCAACATAGCAGGTAATTAGTTTAGTTATTAACTCTTCGGACTGGGCCCATACCTTTAGGTCACAGAGGTGTGGCCCAATGGTATGGGCATTACATTTACTGCAGGTCTCTGGTTCAAAATTAGGGTTGATCATCTACTTGGCTTTATCCCAGAGGTCGCAATTTTGACATCTGAGTTTGAACTATTGCCATGAAAAAAATAATATAATCGGTAATTACAGTTCCATATGTTTTCGAGTGTACTCTTTCGAATGGTGATGAAATTGTAAAATTGTGCCAGAAAAAATAAAACCATAGAAAAATCTAAAATACCCTTAACAAGCTGCAACTTTTTTTGAAATGACTATTCTTTCCTTTCGATTTTTTTTCGCATAATATCGCGACCTCGATATCTGATATTAAAGTGTCCACGTTATAATTAGTAGGTTATAAAAAATAATAAGGGCTTTATGTTCCAAAATACCGTTAATATTGTGCGATTTTATGATTTCATTATTTATTTATTCCAAACTAGTGATCCGCTTCGGCTTCGCACGGGTGCATTGTAGATGAACTAAAAAAATAGCCTTTGTTATTCGCAGATAATGTAGCTTTTTATGGGTGAAAGAATTTTTAAAATCGGTCGAGTAGTTTTTGAGTTTAATCGTTACAAACAAATCTTCCCTCTTTATAATTTTACTATAGAGTTTTGACAAAGCAACCTATACATGAACACTTACGCTCGAAATATTGAATAATCGTTTAATAATTTACTTAACAACGAAGCGAAGATTTAACAATGTATGAAGTTCATACATTGTTAAGATCATATTTTATTTTATCAAAAATATTTCGCCCATAATAAAGCTTCTAAACTATATTTTTAATGCTGAATAGTAAGTGGTTGTTAGCGATATACGGGTATATATTTCTGTCCCTAATAGGCTAATAGAGTTTTGCTTATAAACGGCATTCAGTGTGTTTCAATGAGGGGTATATGAGTGTTCTTAGTCCCTTATTAATATCATAAATGGAAAAATGAATTTATTTAATAAAGGTAGACTAGCATACATAAGTACACTAAATATTATATACTAGCAACGAGCCCTGGCTTCATACGGGTGCAATGTAGATGATCTATACACAAATTATGCCACTGATAATGTAGCTTTCTATTGGTGAAAGAATTTTTAAAATTCGTCCAGTAGTTTTTGAGTTTATTCGTAACACACAAAAATCCTAATACAAATCTTTCCTCTCTGTAATACTAATGTATAGATGTAAATGAAAGTTGCCGTCAAAACTAAAGGTTACACAGCGGTACGTATTGATAAATCTGTATATATCTGCTTTTATATTGATACATACGTATGTATATACTATATATACATATATGCAATGTAGATATAAGTATGTATGTCGAGGATATAGTGCTGAAGACCAATAAGTATGAAATTGTAAGATTTTGTTAATTTCAATTTTAAAAGTTTAGGGAAAAATATCTAAGATATACAAAGAATATATCAAAAATATTAATTAAGGCGACATTTATATAATTTGAGTTAACTGAAGAATTATAGTTACAACTTACAAATAAGAGTAAGTTAGCTAGTTAGTTAGTTACTAGCTGACCCGTGCCTACTTCGCTGGGCGAAATAGCTCTCAGATAGCAGGATTTTTCAGACTTACTTGACACTCATTGTTATATGTAATTTTGCCAATTAACTCAATATCACTTTGAATTGTATTATGATGTATAAACAATAATACTGTAAAGTTTCATCAAAAATCGTTCAGTAGTTTTTGCAAATTTGTTTTTGTAACAAACATCCATCCATCCTCACAAACTTTCACATTTTTATTTAGTATATTACAGCGTTAATACGATTACATTTATTACGATATTTTGTTGTTTCGTTAAGAGAATCCATAACAATTAGCTGCCGAAGCGGAGTCGTAATGGTCTGAGTGCACGAATATATTCGAAGAAAGATCTGCTCCTTATATTCCAGGTCAATTTAATTAACGGTATACGATAACGGAAATAGTAGGTAACGAATAAATTTCGTTCTCGGAATAACATGTAGGTATATTATAAGTAGTCGAAATAGAATAGAATAGAATATTTAGAATAGAATATATTTATTCATGAAATCAAGCTATGTGCATGTTGAATTAAAAATAAAGATACATACATATACAACATTAGATAATAAATAATTTGACGAGTTTGTTCGTGCGTTTGGTAGAGCACCTTGCGCTCCGATGGGTCACGGATTCGAATCCCGCCGGGACCAAATTTTATAATTCTCTGTAAGCTTGTCTTTCCTTTGTCTGGTAACTCCAGTATAAAACGGGTAATGAACCACCATTCATAGATGGAAAAGCCGTTTAGTACACACTGAACACACGCGTGACGGTCTCGGTTCTATGAATATCTCGAGGTAAAAATTAGGTCGACAGCGCATCATTGACTGATGTTATATCTGACCATCAAGAGAACCTCATGCTCGTCTGTCGATATATAACATGAAAAAAGTAAACATACAATCATATCGATCAAATATACTACTTTTAATTGGGTAGTATTTAAACGCAAATAAAAAATATATATTTTTGGATCCAAATATAATCCGAATTCATATCAATATTACTGACTGCACAGCAAAATACTAAACTCAAATTAATACTAAATAAACAAGAATTTATTTTCGCGGTCTAGCGCTATTTATCCTAAACTAAGGGCCAGTCTCACCGGTTCTAAATAAAGTTTCAGTTAGTTATTTGCCATTTAACACTATCTCACAGTTAAAGGTTGCTGATATATTTTTTTTGTTTCACCATCTAACTCATAGATAAATTAACTGGCAAATATCCGCCACTTATTATTTGACGGAACGGCAACATCGCATTTTTACGTTTCGATATGACGAGCAAATTATTGCTATTTAAAATCTATTTTGAAAACTTAAATTGTATATTATTTTTTATTTAAAATGAGATACGTTTACTTTTTTAGTGTTCTCAAATATGATTTAATATATTATGATGATAATAGACAGTGTATGTAATATAAATAATAAATATTAGTATGATTACAAGTTTATGTACCAAATGTATTTACGTCAAATGGAAACGCAGATGTCATTTGTGACAAGGAATCTGACTTGTTCGGCTTATTGACTATATTGTTATTTTATATTTATTTGAAATGGAAAAACATAAGCGTGAAAGAAGCTTTAATTTTACTCAAGATGAAGCGGATCTAGTAACGCTTGCAGACGCAAAAAAAACATATAATTGAAAATAAAAAAGTGATGCGACTGTGATTTGGTTAAGTAAAGAAAATGCCTGGAAGGAAGAAGTCTTGAGACGGGAGTGAATGCATCATCTGGGTCAATATATCACAATCACAAACACCTCAAGTTAAAATATGAGGCTGTTAAAAGAGATATGTAACAAGGATGTTATGCACGAATTAGAAGAACAACATCTTCTCAAAATAGAGTTACTAAATAAGAATTTGGGACAAAAGTGAAAAAAAAACATAAGTTCGGGAGTCAAACTTACAGTGTTTAATTTTTTGTGCAAATTTTAGTATTTAGTCATAAAATTTTTTATCAGGATTCTGTAAGTAGTGCACAGTAGTACAATATAATATAGATTTTTCACTTTGAAAATAAATGACATATTGTACAATAATAAGAACTTTCTTTATTTTAACAGGTTTTCCTTAAATATTCAATTTGTTAATATTGATTAACTACTAGGGATCCGCCCGGCTTCGCACGGGTGCAATCTAGACAAAAAATAATAAAGATAATTGAAATGTCATATATCTAATACTTTACTTACCAATAAGTTGTAATCTTTATATCACTTTCTATTAATTGTAGAATATTATAAACAGCCATTTTGGTAAGGAATTGAATTCTAAAATCTTTATCGGCGAGTGATTCAAAATAATTTGGTCTACGGCAATTATTCGAATTCATCAAATAAAAATTCAAATAAATCCATCTCGTGACTACAGTCTACACCACTTGAATCGGCTGTTAAGTTACCAGCAACTTTATCTGCCAGATATTTCTATTCAAGACTTGTGAAACAGAAATTTGTAGTTTATCTTGCAGATAAGTTCCGAATAGGCTATTCGGGACTTTATCAGCAAGCGGTGAGACCGGCCCTAAAGCTTTTTTATTAATACAAAGCTAATAATGACCAACGCACATTATATCCGTACAAGACCACGGAGATTCGAAGTTTACACCTAGGTTTTTATTGTCTTGCTGTAGGAATAATAACTACGCTAATTTCAATAGCAGGTAATGTTCCCATCAACTTAATTACCGCCCATAGCCAACATTCTCTCAAGAATTGTTGCTAGTGTGTTGTATTTTCTTTCCTAACATCACTAATAACGAATTATTCCTTTATCCAATATTGCTGGGCGATTCAGTATAAATGAATAACTGTTTCATGTATTTTTAGAAGGCGTTAATAAAAAATATTGTATCTCACAGCAACACGGATATAATCTGCACAGTTTACAGGCACTCGATGAATATTTACTAGACGGTTGGCGCGTTGTTTTCATTAACGTGATTGCTGGAATACGTTTTTGCAAAGTGTTCAACACAAGTGCTACTTTTTTTAGATAGTTGCTATTTACTTTTGTTTTCATCGTGTTAACAATCTCCTTTTTTATTTTCTTCAAGATCGCGCTAACAGATAATCTTACTGGTTCTTTTATGTTAGTTATCGACAGACGAGCATGTTCACTTAATGGCAGGATACATCAGCCACATAACGGTAGTCAGTGATGCGCTGTCGACCTATTTTTTACTTGGAGCATGCGGAAATCTATAGATTGAAACTGAAGACATGTACTTCACGGCTTTTCCATTCATGAATGGAAAAACCTGGAAGGACTTTCGATATCCCTCCTACCCGATAAACCCCCAAAGTGACCAGACATAGGGAAGATATGTTTACAGAAAGTATAAACCTTTCGTCCCGGGATTCGAACCCGCGACCCTTCAGAACGAATGGTAGGAGTAGATGTTCTACCCAACGAGCCAACGAGCCCGTCGAAATATTTATTATTAGGTTTATATTATTATATATATTACTAGCAAAGCGCCCCGGCTTTACACGGGTGATTGCACCCGTGTGAAGTGTGTATAGTACATCTACATTGGTAGAAAATTTTTGGTTTGGTACAAATCATGGTCTATGTTGAAAGAATTTTCAATATCGGTCCAGTAGTTTTTGAGTTTATTCATAACATACAAAAACACAAGTCTTTCCTCTTTATAAAATGTTATTATTAGTATTAGTAAATTAGTATTAGTATAGATATATTATGTATTATTAGTGGTAGTATTTACCTATTAATTGATGGTTATATTTTGATTATAGTGTTTATATATTATAGTTCCCTCGTTAGTTGTGACCTGAGTGACACCAAATTTGCAATCAAGAGTATCAGGTTTAGTTAAACATTGTTGGGACATATTGCTATAACAAAGTCACATCACAACAGCAACATTTGGTAATTAAACGGGAGGATACCAAAAACTACCGTTCAAAGAAGCTTAAGTTAAAATTACGCGTTCAGAAGTTTATAAAACACAACTTTGATCTACTCGTATTTCTATACTAATATTATAAAGAGGAAATATTTGTTTGTTTGTTTTGGTGATTTTGTTTTTAAAATAGGTCCAGTAGTGACGGGCTCGTTGGCGCGTTCGGTAGAACACCTGCCGTGCGCATCGATGGTTCGTGGGTTCGAATCTCACCGGGACCACATGTTTATAATTTTCTTTAAGCATGTTTTCCCCACGTCTGGTAACTTCGGGCATTGATCAGGTGGGAGGAATATATAAATTCCGACCGGGTAACGAACCACCGTTCATAGATGGAAAAACCGTGAAGTGCATATTGCGCGTTTCGGTTTCAGTCTATGGTGGAAATCCATGCTCGAAGTAAAAATTAGGTCGACAGCGCATCATTGACTGATGTTCTGTGGCTGAGGTATCACCTACCATCAAGTGAACCTCATGCTCGTCTGTCGATATCTGACATTTAAGTAGTTTTTGAGTGTAATCGTAAAGTCAAATCATTCCTGTTTGTAATATTAGTTCTTAATTTATATAGATAAAAATATATTGTATCCGATCATAATCTAATATATTGCTTCAATTTGGTACACAATTTACAGATTTACACTATGAATTAGATTATAGGACGTCTCCCAAGATATTCCTCGTCAATCAAAATGCATTCTCTCGCCTAAAGCACTAAACCGAACTGAAATATTTAGTAATATCTAGAATAGAGGTAGCTGAAACACTGGGGATCTTCATATATCTGACCTGGACTATCATACGAGTAAATTTATAAATGTGAGTTTGAGAGATGTGTGTTACTCTTTCAAGCAAAAACTACTGAACGAATTTTGATGAAATTTAATAGTATTATTGTTTATACATCAGAATAATGTAAAGGATTTAATTTATGACGAATTATAATGATTAGTGTCAAGAAAGTCGGAAAATATCCTGCTATCTGAAAGCTATTTCGCCCAGCGAGTGGGCACGGGTTACCTGGTAAGCTAACCTGGACTATAATCCATATTTGCAATCAGTACAACAAGGGATAACGGTATATAAAGAGCAAATGGAATTCCGTAACCTACCCCAATAAAAAAGTGATAATAAAAAGACATGTAATATGATTGTAATTCAAATACATATTCCACATATAGATGTTAAAGTCATTTCCAAATACCGATACTTTTTATCTATTTAATTTTTAACATGTTACGAGTAGTTAGGTACTTAAGAATTTTCGAAAAATCTAACGCCTTACGTTGGTGTTTATTAAATGAATACAAACTCCTTTGAAACATTTCTATAAAGGCAGCGTTCAGAACGAGGCTCATATAACACACTTCTAAATATCCTTATCATACAGTTTTCTACAGAAATTACTTACTAACCAGCGTTGGAACGAAAAGGAAAAACGTATATGCGCTGAATAATTATAACAAAAGTTTCATTTGAATTATGAATCTGATTCAAGCAATAAATATTTTTAAATGAATATTATACATATTTTGGCAATTCTATTTCATTTTAATAATATTATTCATATTTTTATTAAATACTCACACATACACTTGACAAAAATAACTTTAAAGATTTACCACCGTTCGTAGATGGTAAAACCATGAAGCGTTTCGGTTTCACTCTATGGATTTCCAAATGCTCAAAGTAAAAAGTAGGTCGACAGCGCATTATTGACTGATGTACTGTGGCTCAGTGGCGGATTTATCAGCAGGCTGAGTAGGCTCGAGCCTAGAGCGGCAGATTTAAGGGGCGGCAAATTTGGGGACCAATTTTATTTTTACGTGTCTTATAGAAATCAAAAAGAATTCTGTAGAACGTTTTTATGATGTCATTCAACGAAATATTAAACTTGTATATCCTATAGCAAAACACTCAGTTCGCCGCCCCGAACCAGTATTCGGACTATATTTATTATATTAATTTAATAATAGACAGTTGTAGAGGGGGGGGGGGGACGAAGTTAATAGCCTACACCTTGGAAATGTGTAAATCCGCCACTGCTGTGGCTGAGGTATCACCTACCATCAAGTGAACCTCATGCTCGTCTGTCGATAACTAACATAAAAAAAAACTACAAATTGAAAGAAAAATATTATATAAAGTTATATATTTAATAACTAAACTATTTTAAAAGAAATGCTGCAGTGCGGTGTCAAATAGGACTCCACTCAGCATTAGCTGTGGCCATAATGGACACAGTACTGATTTTCAGCATGCAACTGCTGGACAAACAGTAGCCTATTACAAAATACATATTATATTATTTATATATATAAAAAATATAATTACTATACTATAGTATAAAAGAATTTTAAGCTCTATTTAATTTTATTAACGTTAAATATATTTTATTTATAAAAAAAA
This sequence comes from Anthocharis cardamines, assembly GCA_905404175.1. Taxonomy (NCBI): domain Eukaryota; kingdom Metazoa; phylum Arthropoda; class Insecta; order Lepidoptera; family Pieridae; genus Anthocharis; species Anthocharis cardamines. The sequence goes on along the minus strand of FR989957.1, from coordinate 2,668,951 downwards.
ATTGTGTCTCATGTAGTATTTACTCTTAAAATAAAAAACACTAGTCTTCTCCGCGCATATTTAAAGAATATTCCCCGTAGCTTTTTTCCTTTTTATATACTTCTACGTTATCATAAAAAGTGAAAAAATATAAATTAAAATTAGTTAATATACAACGGAAAGGATGTCTTTTCTACTTAAACATCTATCGGTATAAGAAATTGTCAACTGGGTTTTGCCATATATACAATACCACACTTATAAACAGAAGGTAAGGATATCGATATATTAATTGTAAATAATAAATAAATCTATATATACATATAATAAAAGAGTAGGATCGAAATTACGCTTCACTAAATATTTTTACCAGAAATTAAAAGGGGTGATAAAAGAAGGGTAGCAGAATGCATAAATGCAATTTTTAAGATTCTTGTCTGTCTGTCTGTCTGTCCGTCTGTCTGTCTGTCTGTCTGTCTGTTTGTTCACGCTAATCTCCGAAGATACTGAACGGATTTTCATGCAATTTACACAAATATTTTAAGTAAAGCCCGGGGCAACATATAGGCTTTGTTTTATCGAAATCGGTTCTCAGAAAGAAAAGTTATCATCATTTAAAAATAATTTTAAAGGCACCATATCACCAAATTGCAATGCAAACTGACTCGCGTTGAACTTTTTCGAATTGTCAGATGTCAATCACAGTTTGATATGTAAATGAAATACTTTGATTATTTCGCCATTTCTGATATATGTAATCGTAGAATAGTGGATATGCAGGCCCATTGCGTAACTTCAGATGCGAGTTCGAATCTGAAGTTGAAGTTTTTTTTTTTTGTATTATTTTTTTTTTTTTAAAGAACTATGTTATAAAAATAGAAAATGTATTATTGAAATATTATATTATGAAAAAGTATTTCTAATGAGATCGTTTATTTCACCTTTTCATCCATCCTTTCTCTACAGAATTACGATTATTCGACATTGCTTTTATTGCTTCTTAAGGACTGTCTTCGTATTATTAGTTTCGTTATATTAGAGGTTTCCGCATTTAGCACCGGAAACCCGAGTAGGAATCCCGGGAAAAGGGAATTTAAAAAAAATGTCTCAAAATGAAAATGATCAATTAAATGAAATAAATATCGAGGTGGAAACATTATCTTCACCACTAATTAAATTTATAAAAAAAATAAGTAAATTTCTTTAAAGTCAGGTTAATTTTTTCAACAATGGTATTTTGAATTCAATTCTATTGAATTTCAAATCATACTTCGAACCCCAATCTCAACCACCATTAAACGTGTCGATAATATGATGCAAAAGCAACCGTCAATGACTAATTTGATAGCTCTTTCCCAAAAGAAATCACCAAGTACCTACAGAGGATGGAGGATATGTCATCTTGCTCAAAAGCGAACCCCACGCGAACGAAGTCGCGGGCATCAGCTAGTTAATAAATAATATGTAAGATAGCTGATATTACAATATTAATAAAATAAAATTAGTCGAAAAACGGACCGAACCTTGTATTAAATCTAGGTGGAAATGTTATTGCACTACCCTTTAGAGGGGACCAGTGGGAGTTTAAATTCAAAATGGTGACCAAATTCGAATCCTGCGTTAGCCACCATCTTGATTTAAATGATTTTTCGTTAATAGCTCGGTCATTTTCTACTTTTCAAGTAATAATGAGGACTTAAATTGTTGCAAATGCTAGCCCGACTGGGCTATATGTATATTCACACAAAATGTCAATAATGAGTCATAAATGTAGACGGCGATCTCAGTGTATCGTTACATTAAATTATGAACTTGTTAAATCTCTGAAGGAATTCCTCTCTGCAGATTGCCGGGTATGCCTTTGAGCTGGCATGTGCTTTGATATTCAAGCTTTTTATATCGAGAATGTTCGCCTAATATGCTTTTGGTTAAGTCATTACTTTGGACGGTCCAGTCTTTAGAAATCGGTTATTTATGGATACTGAAATTATATTCATAAGATTTTTTTTATTTAATATACGAGTAAGGTGTGTCTTATTAGGTTTAGTTTTAAGGTTTGCCATGCGCATTTAAATATCTTTTAGTTAATATTATACATAACACTAGCAACACGCACTGGCTTTGCACGGGTGCAAATATAGATGAACATTATACACCAAAAATATGTTACTCGCTGATAATGTAGCTTTCTATTGGTGATAACAATTTATAAAATCTGTCCAGTAGTTTTTGAGTTTATTCGTTACAAACATACATCTTTTTTCTTTATAACATTTATGTAGATTACAAACAAAAATCCTTTAAAAAGGTTGTATATAATAAATAAATTATTATTCATATTAAATTGTTTTTACACTTCATACATTTAATTTCAAAGCTCGTAAAAACACAAAATAACCAATATGTAAAGCATTTTAAGGCTTCACAGAGTGGCTCTGTCACTTTGACTGACGCAAAAATTTCATAGTCGTTTTCATTATTTTTTAGCTCTAATGAACTGTCAGCAGTTTTAATAAAGAACTGATATTAATTTCGGTTTAAAATACAATAAAGAAATTTTGCCCGTGGATTCATGTATACTAATATTATAAAGATTTGTTTGTTTTTTAGTATGATTTTTCTTTGTTTGTTTGTTACGATTTAATTCAAAAACTACTGGACTGATTTTAAAAATGATTTCACCAATAGAGAGCTACATTTTTTTAGTACCTCTACATTGTACCCATGCGAAGCCTGGGCGGGTCGCTAGTTCAAATATAAGAATTGATGTATCTTATTTAATAAATCGTAACATGTCTTTTCCTTCTCTGTTTTATTAAGCTTGTGTTGTTAGTTGCAAATTTAATTATAATCTTGCATTGATCGGGTGGGAGGAATATCGAAATTCCGACCGTAAAGTGTACATTGTGCGTTTTGGTTTCAGTCTATGGATTTCCGAATGCTCGAAGTAAAAAGTAGGTCTACAGTGCATCATTGCGGCTGTGGCTGAGGTATCACCTACCTTCAAGTGAACTTCATGCTCGCTCGTCTGTCGATATCTAACATAAAAAAAATAGTTTCTTCATGGAACTACAAAGACATTCCATTCCAACTAGAGGCCAGATATTGAGTGAAATTCTGAAATCTACATAGCAAAGTCATTGGCAAAAGTTTCCATAAAAAACATACATCCGAAAAACACATAATAACATAGATAAACATGAACTACAAAGCGTTCAAATCGGAAACATCTCGATATTTCCCGATCATAGGGAACGTAATTTACAAAAAATAAAAGGAGCTGAGATGACATAACGATAAATTGAATCCCGAGTTCGGTCGAAGGTCGCGCAGTACCGACCTGTGTTCGCACGTACGAGTACGATGCTTCTATTGTGTGCCATTGTTCTCTTTCTCAAGCCTTAACCTAATATAAAGCGGATACGAAGCTACAATCCTCACTCTAGTTGTACGAAACAGTGAAATCAAAATGACGATTTAATTGTGAAATGCTTATGTTATGCCTTTCTAATTCTAATATTCATTAACACCGCCTCTCCTAAAATATGGCGAGGGGGCCGATGGCCATTGGCCATGCGTCGAACTCGTGAACGAGTGCTACTGGTCGGACTTGAATTCGTGTATACGGTGATATTAGTTATTTCTACTTTGTGTTTATTGTTCCCACGATAATTTAAATGCGTGCTCCTCATGCCTACTGCTGATAGAGGACAGATCTTAGTTTTTTTTTGTTGTGGCGAAGAGTTTGTAAGTTCTTCTCCGGATGTCATCGGTACACTTATGAACGCCAAAATGTAAAATTAGAAGCATTTAAAAAATATATTTATTTTTATTGGCGTTTATAAGTGTACATTATGTTACCGATGATATCCGGAGATCCTGAGTCGAATCCCGGATACAAGAAATAAAAAAAAAAATCGGTAGGGCAGGGCTCAGAAGGCTGATCATCTACTTGCCTGTAATGATAAATGATTATCAGTAAAACTGACACAGAAATAAGTCCTCTCTGGAATGTAATTCACTTTTAATTACAAAATGTTTACTAGATGTAGATTACTGATGATAGCCTGAAGCCGTTCGGTCCGGTTTTAATTTCGCCGATATTTTACGGTAGTGGTATTGCAATGCACAAATGTGTATAAAACCTACTACGCGAAGAACGAGACAGAAAACAATGTTTGGTAAAGCTTAGCCAACTAATAAATGGAAAATGTATTGCATTATACTCTTGAGAATTGCTTGAATAATTCATCTATTGGTATATAGTACAGTATGTTACTTTTGTGAATATGGTTAAATATACAACGCGGGTTAGTTACTTCTCAGATGAGGTCGCGTTCTGGAATAGCCCTATAAACTTAGTTTTTATGTCGCCTGGTAACAGCAAATAACCATCAGAGCGTAGAAAGGAAAGGTTCAGGAAAGTTCAGGAAAGGTTCTTCATCCAGTAAAGTATGAGTGGCACAAACTGACGGTAGACCGACCGTCCCCATCACCGCGCAAGAGCCCCTTAATTTCTTGAAAGAAAAAGTCGTAAGCGCCAAAACTATGTTCTCTAATTCATATAATACTCAGGTTATTAATTTTTTTTTATTGGCAAAACTGTTGCCCGTCCTTTGTTATATTTTACAATGTAAGTATCAAGTCAGTAAGTAATATGGGTTCAGAGGAGAAGGCAAATAGATGTAAGAATCATGGTATTTTAGATTTTTATTTCATCGCGCTTTGATACAGAATAAAATATAAAATAAGGTATAAAAGTTATATCCTAGGTTTCATATAAGAGCAGCAGTATTTAGGTGCTTACGTCTCAAAGATCCCAGAAATTTTCATTTTTTCGAGATAGCAGCCTTAAGACGTCCCTAATCATTATGTATATCTAAGAATCTAGTATAATATGTTACATAAAGTGTTTTTTAATAATTTTGCGTGAATATAACATACATAAAATATACGAAATCGGAGTAATTTTTTTACTGATAAAAAGTGTTGGTTGATTTATTTGATAATAATTAAAACGGCTGATTAGGCCAATTACATTAATTATTTCTTATACTACACAAAAATACAATACAATATAACATTACACAATTGAAATACAAACAATAAAATAAAAATACTTACACTACACAATCTATCATACACATTTCATATGGATAACAGTGATATAGAAAAAAATATTCTACACGTAAGTACTTCAGCGGAAACAGTAGCTTTCTATTTGATAAATGCCTACAAAAATCGAAGGGGAGGCATTTGCGTGTGTTGTGTACGTATTGTGCATGAAAACGAACCTCTCGTTTCGGTTCGTCGTGGCGGAAAGGTGCGTGATTTTTGTCAGATATACCATAGGGGTGATATTTATGAGTATCGTGTAATAAGTTTTATTAGATAACCTACATTCGCGAGGCAAGGAAATGTCCTCGCTTTTATGAACTCCATAAAAAATGCAGTAACACTTGATATTGAAACGTTATGAACGCGTAATAAGTCGGTAGAATGTTATCGTCCTTGCAGTTTATATCTTATTGATGCGAGTTAATGTTCTTATATGGAAATAAATTTATTTTTATGTATCTAGGACTGACCGTATTAATGTGCTTCTATAAATGGGCTTAGAAAAGTCTTATACATCTTATATTTGTTACGGAAAAATGATTCTTTTAAAAAATTGAATTCTTATATGGTAAAAGCCGGATAGTTGCAAACTAACATTTGTAATTATTTTTGAATTTCATAGTCAAACATTCGATACAAATTGATATTATAAAACCCATAAAACAATTAACGTCGGTTTACCGCACACCCTAAGCTAAATCTTAATATTTTATAATAATAAAAATAGTTGCAAACTAACATTTGAAATTATTTTTAAATTCCATGATCAAACATTCGATACAAATTGATATTATAAAACCCATAAATTTGGTTTACCGCAAACCCTAAGCGAAAATTTAATATTTTAATAAAACGAATATAGTAGCATCCGTTATATTGATTCAAATCAATAATAAGCAAACTATATTGACCTTTTCAAATAAATTAATTGTGCTCAAATGGTCAAAGGTACACATCCGTTCAACACAAATTCAATTCTATCTGTTAAACCTTCACGGACAAAGGGTTACCAATTGCTTTGTCCCATTTAAAATATCCAACGATGAAACATCGCAAAGCTTAAAATTTTCAAAATGGTAGTCTTGGTTAAATGTTAAAAGGCAATTAATGTTGTCAGTTGTCGATAGCAGAAACTGGCCAAGTGTGAGTTGGACTCGCGCACCAAGGGTTCTGTACATACTTTTAGTCAGTAAAGGTTTTCCCAATAAAAAAAACTACAAAATTACGGTTTTCGATATATTTTTCTTTACTTGTGCTACATGACATTGCGTCATGCCAAATTTCATGATTCTAGAACAACGGGTAGGTTTTATTATTCCCTTGCGAGTGTCAAAATGGCCGTATCTTTTTAATTGCGTCGACTTAGAAGTTTGATTTTTTCTTGACTTGACTCAGACCTGAGTATTTAACTTGACACCTCCATGTGTTCCTGAGAAACAGGGTATTGACAGATGGACAACGAAGTGATCCCATGAGGGTTCCGTTTTTGGTACGAAGTACGGAACCCCAAAAAGGAAAATATGTGAAAACAAATCTTTTTAAGTATTAGATATAGACAGAGAAATATTAATCTGACCAACAGCGACTTCATCATATGAACTATGTCACCAAACTTCATGAATCATTGAACTAGTAAATAAGAATGACCTTTTGAACTAGGGTTACCAGCCAAGGAATTCAATGGTGTACTATCACGCTATTATTTCTACTCTGAGAATACGAAAATGTAAGAAATATTTTCTCACCATTTCTGGAAACAAATTGAAATTTCAATATTACATGCAATTTAGAAATCACAATTTACCTTTAAAATTGTCTTTTATTAACACGAGTATCACACATTTAAATAAAATACTGTATACTGGATTAAAACGCGATTTATTATTTTATATTGTTAAAATTATTTATCCCGACGCGACGTTTCGGGCAGACAGTAAGATGACAGTTGTCTGATTTTTGAAATATCACAAAGTTGCCATATTAACGCCATCTATTCCTACGGAGTTGATATTTACTGTAATTTTCTATATTATGACAATATTGACTCACAGTGTCCTTTTGTTAAGCTTACATTTTATCTGATGAAACACATTACATCAGAATGTCTATGAACATACATATTTATTTTTAACTTTACGCCTAACAACACATTATTACTTCTATAAACGTTACCTGTCAAAAGAAACAACACGCTATTATGTCACTTATTTGATTTTAACTTTAAATAATTTTAAGCTTCCACAATATAACCTGTTTAATCTCAACATGACTTAATTAATGTGTCAAAAGTCAAACGTCAAAATATACGCGGGAAATTATAATATTAATTAATGGAGGGCACCAGACTTCCGTATATAATAGTTCCGTATATAATTTCCCTTAACATTAATATATAAGCGTTGGAGTAATCATTGAGAAACAGTCACTGCGTACAACAACTAGCTCGAGTATCCAGCGTACTCCAGAAGAGAGCCACTCAACATTCGCGCAAATGAATTCTTCACTTAGTAGTTTTGTTCTCATATTCTTCTATTTACAAGGGGTTTTGTTACTATTTTTATATAGATAAATAAGACGTTTATTTACAACAAAGCCACGTGTTTATTACTTAGCCCAAAACATATATTAATTTAAACACATTAAAGAAACATGTCAACAAAAATTAACTAAACTTATGCTTATACTTATTAGGTATATATAACATTACTCCCTGCGTTTACTAATTGGAACTAGCTAAGCATAATATGCTGTGATACTCATGCCTCAGCACTGTTAATTCTACCAGTCTCCTTTGGAGCGTAAAGTCTGTATGTTTTCCGTAGTTTCCTTTGAACAGGTGACGTTCTGTCGCTCAATGGGACGGATTTATTGAATTCTCTGAAAGTCTAGTAATTTTCTAATTCCATGCAAAGAGATAATAACTCTATACATAGCTCCTTCTGTAACTTCTTTCAAGACTTTCTTACATAAACAATACTTATCAATTTCCTATCCTGTTCATTTTAATAGAGTTTAAAATGTAATAATTAGTACTACCTGTACGAACTTTCCATTTCTTTTTACGGTTTACCATACACAATATAAAAAATAGCCTATCGTCGTTGCGCCTGCCAAATTCCATATGTGCATTTTTTTGATTTTTGGTTTTTGCACATAAAATAATCTTCGTTATATTCTCTATGTGTTACTAAAATCCTTTTTGTGATATTCGAACTGGAAACGAGTTTAACTAATTCCATATGTGTTTTGACCGGTAAGAAAAACTTCGTATGTGAATCAATAATACGTTTTTCGTTGTTTCCCAAAACTATACAAAAATGCACATATGGAATTTGGCAGGCGCAACGACGCTATGTTACGCTGATAATGTAGCTTTCTATTAGTGAAAGTTTTTTTTTTTCTTATTTTAGATATCGTCAGACGAGCATGAGGTTCATTTGATGGTAGGTGATACCTCGGCCACAGAACATCAGTCAATAATGCGCTGTCGACCTACTTTTTACTTCGAGCATTCGGAAATCCATAGACTGAAACCGAAACGCGCAATGTGCACTTCACGGTTTTTCCATCTATGAATGAAAAATTTAAATTATATATATAATAGAAAATTAAAAACGATCGAGTACTTTTTGAATTAAATAGTAACAAACAAAATTTTCCTCTCTATAATATTAGTATTCATGGTTGCCTGAAAGAGATCTAAATATTACTATTTACATCTAAGCTTAAGATTTTTAAGAATTTTATTTTGTCTGCAATAAAGAATGCTAAATAGATAAAAAGATAATCTCATTTCTCTCATACTGCACTTGTTATAGTTAACTAGCAGCTATCAAATCAAGCTCTCCTAGTCCTTACTAAGTTCTCATAAGCAGACTTTCCTCGCTACGTGCATATAAACCTATTCACATATTCCACGAAGCAATTCAGTGAGACTATTAGTGTTACCATACGGGTCGCGGTAATGAGATGTTGGTTGCAGACTCCTTTATGTCTCAACTTTATGTAACCTGCTGCGCTTTTAATTATTTTCGTCAAGTCACGTAAGACCTCCGTTATGAGTGAAATGTCCTGAACTTTGCTCTCAACCATAATGTGTTGTCTGTAAATAAGGCAGCTCTTTCCATAGACTAGCATGAGATTTTATAGTAGGTGATAACTTAGCGGATATGAAAATTATATGCTGGTGACGCGAACCGACTTCAAAATAACTGTTAATAAATATTGAATAGATATATATAAGTATCAACAATTTTGTCGATTGTGCTTTAAGGCTCTTGCTTTGAAGTAATTAAAATCTTATTTTTAACTTTTTAGTTTAATTTTGTAAATTCTTTAGTCGGTTTTTGTTTTTTTAAATAATTTGTTGTTGAAACGCGAAGCCTACCAATCTGGTAATCTACAAAAACAAGGAAACATTCGTTTTCATAATTCTTTGTTCGCTCTATATATCTTTTATTGAGCCCACCTTTATGTAGTTTTTATAGATGAATTTAAAATTAATAAAAAACAGTCGACAACATTATATTGTTAAATGATTTTGTCGACCGTTATAACGTATAGTTTCAACGTATAAACGCTACGATATAATAAAAATACGATAATTATATTTAACTTTGTACGTTAGCTCAATACACTCAAATTCCCTACAAATATGTCTTTTCTTAAGACCGGCTACTTCCAACTTTATCCAGGTATCAAACCACCTTTTATAGATGGAAGTCACATCACTGTCGTCAGTCGATAACTGACATAAAATTAGTATTCTTATAACCCTTTTTAACATCAATCAAATATGCCATACTGTAAAAAAATGTAAAAAAAAAATAATTCCTAACAACGTATTTCTCGAAGAACACAGGCAACCGCAAACCACTCAGTTGCTTGCTTATCAAGTCATCGCACCTTGTAGCGCCCCGTAGCACCTCTATCACGCTACGGGCTACGAAGAAACCAATCATAAAGTGACTGACAATCAACTTTTAAAACCTTTGTTTTTTACTCTCTTCCTCTTATTGGATCTCTCTTAGCATCTGTTAAATATTTATTACCGAAGAAAAACTATTTCAGTAGATATTCAAACATAAAACTTCGCAAGCTTTCTGGTTATTTTAATGGCTGTAAATTGGTGAGCACTTTTATATACTTTATAATAACTAAAATTAATCTAATATATTATTGTGGTAAAGTCTACCCCGATATTTCCTAAAATTATATCTCGTTATATTGCAATTTGATTACTGTTACTTTTATTAGTGACAGCACAATATAATTTTCCGCAAAGAATTATTAGTTGGGGGCTTAGAGACTATCTATAACATTATCATTTTCTCAAACATCTCATCACATTTCAAGAAGGTGGCGGCCCAGTAGTCATAAAAACTTTATATCGAAGAAAAGGCAATAAAGAAATAAGATGCAGTAGTCCGTTCTACTAAACCTAGCTTCAATAAAGAACCTACTTCTATCCCAAAAGCTGGCAAACCATCTGAAGATCTTCTGCTATTTCAAATGGTTATAGCATATAAGTTACTAGATAAGATTATTCACCTCCTTTTCATTATATAAAAAACATACAATAAGTTCATACTTAAATCTCAGAATACTAAGTACGGCATTTGTTAAAGAGTTTATCATTACGTTTTTCATATAAATAGCTATTGTCCGTGCTCTATTAAATAAAGTATAAAAACATTAATTCACCGTGCAGTGTAGGTACTATTTTCCAAGTTTACGATAGTCACGCTAGCCCGCAAACCACCGATCATTAAACCCGACTGACGACTGACGATCAACGTTTTAATAAGCTCACGACTCTACTATTTCAATCGAAAAGTAATTTTAAAGTACGGACTGACGGTAATGGACGTGTGAAAATTTTATATGCGTTTAAATGTACAGGGTAAACTAGCAGGTTTTCCTTAAAATTTCAATGGTGGGATCAATAAATTATTGATGTCGACTTTAAAAGCAAGTTTTCATATGATTAAAATCTGTTTAACTAAAAATCTAAATATTGAAGCATACATGACATTTAGAATTTCAGAGAGACCAAGGTATGAAATTAAATTAATATTAACCTATTTTCAGTGGTATTGCTGCTTTCTATAGTTAAGTGATTTGTTTGATTATTTCTACTTAACATCGAGTTATCACAATTATTTTATTTTATTCTTAGTGAATTGAATGAACTGTCAACATGCTGGATTATATGATATAAGTGAAATTATACGTAAAATTTCTCCTAGAAGGATTTAGTAAGGTTCGCTAAGAACTTTTTAACGAAATAACAGGTCTAAAATTTGAAAGGCTTTCAACGAATTTATAATCATTATTCATAAAGCGACATAGAAATACTTAAAACTTGAATGCATATTGCGGCATGATTCAGAGTTGTGCGCAGTGGATATTGGGCCAGATATCGTAGTTTTGATATATAATGGGATACAAAAAGTAGTGTCAAATACAAATACAAAAAATATCTCTCAAAAAAAAAGCCTCCCTATGCCATATTACGATAATCTTAATCCACTTTATGATTAATTAACAGCAACACGCACCATATCGTGACCGTTTCTCAGGACGTTATTATAAGCTAATTAAATCTAAATTTAATTGATACTGCCTCTTTATAATATAATATTATAAAAGGGAAAGATTTATTTGTTTGTTTGTTACGATTTAACTCAAAAACTACTCGACCGATTTTAGGTTACCAACCTAACCGATATAAAGCTACATTATCAGCAAGTTACATAGGCTATTTTTTGTGTATATTATATTTACATTGTACCCGTGCGAAGCCGGGGTGAAACGCTAGTATACAATATAATTAAACTAGAAAAAACAAATTTAATTGGGTTTCTAGTTGGCTTTTAATATTCTTTGTATAAGGAACAAAACAATTATTCACAGCTACATATGTATGTAAGTAGGTACAATGTACCTACACGTGTAAGTATCGATCATACAATGACACTGTAGTTGGTCGTACTACTTTGTGAATTTTCAATTAGTTTTGTGGTAGTATATGGTTTGTGGTACGAGTGAAATGGTAGAAATATATGAAATATTATTTTACAGGGGGAATAACTGTTCAAATACATATATGCGAAGTTAATTTGACCATAGTTTTACGAGTTTAGATTTGTTAGAGTGAGGTAAAACGAAATTAAATCACATTTTGACTGGTTTGTTTTCCAGCTTCCAATATATGATATACTAGCAACACGCTCCGGCTTCACACGGGTGCAATGTAGATATGTATGTTATGATATGACTATGTTACTCGCTGATAATATAGATTTCTATAGTCGAATTTTTAAAATCGGCCCAGTAATTTTTGAGATTATTCATAACATACAAAAATCCACAAATACAAATATTTCCTTTTTATCATATTAGTATATAGATTATAGATATAGAAGAATTAACGAATTTTGAAGAAATTCAAACTAAATATGTTGGATCTTCTGTTGATTATTCAAGTGTTTTTTTATTTTACTGATTTTATAATAATATCAGTTTGAACGATCTTTTATTTTAGTTTATCTATAAAAAACAAAATTATAAAAAAAAACAGAAAATTTTCTAACGTCAATTGTTTATATTATTCAGTGATAAATATTTAAAAAATCTGTTTATCAGTTTATTTAAGATATCAATTTAACGTTAACTTAAAAATACAGTTGAGAGTAGTCCTGAACGAAACCAAAAATAACGTTTAAAATCTTCTGACTACATTATTAATTCTACTATCATGTTGTATTGTCAACAAAACCTTACATACATATTTGCAACTTAATTGGTTTAGGATTAGTGAGTAAAAAACAAGTAAATCTTTTGCCCGTTAAATATTACAGCAATATCATAGACTACACAATAATAGAGCTACGTAGCAGTTAAGTACACTTGTCACTTCAACTAGTTAACGCAAGAGTTCGTGTGAATAATACAATTATTAAATTGCACTCGGCCTTCGTTATAAGTTTGTTTACTGCATAATACATAGCTAAGTAAGTAAGTTGTGATGTGTTTAAATGATTCAAGAAAATGGTTTTATTTATATTTATTTATACTACAAATGTTAACTGCAATTCAAATTCAAATTCAAAAATCATTTATTCATTTAGGTAACACAATGTACACTTATGAACGTCAATAAAAATACATATTAAATGCTTCTCATTTTACATTTTCTGCCAGTTCTCAAATCAAGGGCGTAGAGCGGACGAGAAGAACTGGCAAGACACATTATGGATAAAAATTCAAAAAATATAAGCATTCCTACTTTTAGGTAACTTAAAGTTTTGTAAGACGGTTTTATTTTGATTACGTTAGTCAATTTAACCATTCTTCAAAAAAGATAAAGATTACGATTTCATTAATATCATAGGATCTCTTCTTAAGGTATTTTATCCTATAAAAAATCATGACCGCAAAAGTCTTGTTAAGTTGATTTGGCAATCAGCCTCGGTCTAAAGAATGAGACTTTAAAAAGTAAAGTAGGATAACTAGTAAAATCTAATAACATAATATGATTTTTTATTGAATTATATTTTTTAGAAAAAACATACTTGAGTTCCATTTAGTAATTATAATCATTTATGCATTCAAAAAAACTAATACTGAAATATATTCTGATAAAAAGTTTCATAGGTAACTTCTTCATTTTATTTATATGCATGATTACGATATAGAATCAGCTGATCCTAATAACTCTAGCACCAGCATTTTCAATCCTGCAAGATAATGGACCATATCTGATATATTTATATATAAAATAGTTTTCCCCCTTTCGACAATAGGCGGGTGATATGTTTATCAAAAGCGCGTATTGAAGTCTATGAATTAAAAATAAAATACGTGGAACACGCAACATTGATTGGTTTCCTATGGCTGTGTTAAAGTGGCGAGAAATAGGAATCTTTCCTATTAACTATTTAACTTAATAGCTAATTTACTACCAATAAAAAATCAGTGAAGGTGATGAATGCCTTTTGGTTTTCGTTCTTCCACGTACTGAATGAAAGTTATATACAATAGTTATTTAGAAGATTTTTTTGAGACGGCTTGCCTTTTGAAATTTTGACCCAAATGAGTAGCGAAGGGTGAAAATTTCCTACTTTCAAGTGAGTTTAACTCTCATCAGTCGATATTTAATAAAAAAAAGGCTCCAGATACTGCAGAAAGGCGCTGTGATATTAAAACGCCTACTTCAAATTTTTAATTAAACATCTTGTTCGTACGTAGAGTCAATCTATAAATAATCATCTCAAAAAAATCTAGCTTTGAATGAAATAAATCGATAAAATTAAAGAAAAGCGAACACAATAATTTATCAAAACAGTCCATCACTTATAATAAATTGAGCTTTCTCGAACTTCATTTATATCCATTAATAACGAAGCTACTTACTTAAGTAGCGAATATTTATGTCTATCTTCAAGATATATGCTTCGATACATATCGAAGCATATATTTCAATTTAAATTAACAAATTTAAATAAACTCTATATTCAAAAAAATAATGATATTTACACAGAAGGTGGTTATAAATTAGTTTTAAACCATCAGATTGAATAAATATGTGAAATTGAATCGGAATTCCCTATAAAAATTAAATTACTTACATGAAAATGTAAATGGACAAAGAAACTTTAAACTATAAAAAAGATCAACAAAATAGTATAAATAAAAGACTTCATCTGCACAACGATTGATCTTTACGATCCGTTTATTTATTAACTAATAATTATTGCTACGTAAAATCTGTTGACATTACTGCAAACCAGTTAATAAAATTAGCTCCTTCTTTAACAGTTTGCCGATATGTTGTACTGAGTTATATTATTATTGGATCAGAAGGTCGGCAAATAAAAATGCGTGTTGTTTGCTTGGCGTTTAATGGACGACTCTCGTCGCAACGGATTACATTCTTATATATAGTTACTATCTTACATCCACGTAGCAAGGTTACACATGCGTAGCTATATTGCTACGGGAACTGAAGTGTTGGTGCCTGGTGGGCCTACGCGCCACAGTCCTCCCCCCTTAGATAACACATAAAAATAAACTATACAGAGGGACTGTAAAAATATAAAAATAATACAAATAGTACAATAATATGAAAGTAAAATGCCAAAAAAAAATTAATCCGTAAAAATGTAGGTGTAAAACAATAGTATTATAATTAAGCTTATCTATAAATTAATTTTAATTGCTTAATATTAGACACTGTTATGTTTTAGTATTAAAGTCACATTTATTGAAATAACCTTTTAAAAACTACATTGCTTGTCGTCGCACTTAGTACTTATTTTTAAACACTACACATCACTCAGGTATGTCTGTTTGAAAGCTGCATCGACATAAGGGATGATGGTTGTACGAGCACTAAATAATAATTTTACTCGATGTGGCATTTACAATAGCGCCATCTGTAGAGTATGCATAAGTTGACAGCCCCGCTAATCATTACCACTGCTGCTAGCGACATCTTGTGGACGCTGCATTCAACAGCTATATTGGTCTTATTAGTTATTAGTCGCTGCTGCGCTGTTTTGACTTTTGAGCGACAATGGTTGTTTTGTTCGGCGGCTGTTTCATGTTGTTCATGGCTCAAGTGTGTACGACGTTGACAAACGAAAAGTATAATATATACAAATATGAATGACTCTTGTTCCATTAATGACCGGATATCTACAAGTCGAATCTCACGGTCTTTTTAATGGTGCGACCCGATCTTGTTATGACTGGCGGTGACGGGCTCTGTGTTTTCTGAGTAGCCATTGTATTATTTGAGCTGTTTAGAAGTGGAACCGACACATTATCAAATTCCAATAGGTAGGCCGGCTTAAGACGGTCAAGTGACACAGTGACATGCCTACCATTACAATCTAAAGTATAATATTTGGGGTGTCGAGTTATGATTACAAAGGGGCCCTCATAAGGAGGTACCAGAGAACGTCGTGCTTCGTTCCTAATGAAAACATGAGTACAAGTTTTTAAGTCTTGATGTATAAAAATATTTTTATTTGTATTATGTGAACTTGTATGCGAGAGTTTAGGAACGGATGATAACGTATGTGATAAAAATTTTATATAGTCACGCTCATTAATGTTATTTTTAGGTGTTGCGTTAAATAAGTCACCTGGGAGTCTTATATGACTGCCATATAAGAATTGAGCTGGGCTGTACCCTAGATCTATTTTAACCGCCGAGCGCATACCTAAAAGTACTAAAGGCAACTCTTGTACCCATTTTATATTATTCGTACATTTTGCCATAATGGCGGCTTTTAAAGTGCGATGTAATCTTTCGACCATGCCGTTCGCCTTTGGATTATAAGCTGTAGTTCGAATACGTTCGATACCGAGTCTTTTTAGTAATTGTTGAAATAAGTCTGACTCGAACTGGCGACCTTGGTCGGAGGTTATACGCACTGGGCAACCGAAGCGAGCAATCCAGTGCTCAACGAACACTTTAGCAACAGTTTCGGCTGTTATGTCCTTTACAGGTATAACCTCGGGCCATTTCGTTACCCTGTCTATGATTGTAATGCAATATTTAAAATCCTCGGAAGGTGGTAACGGTCCTATTATATCAATATGAACGTGTTCGAAACGGTTACCTGTGTCGTTAAATTGACCTAAAGGCGTAACTGTGTGACGTTGGATTTTACATTTTTGGCATGGGATACAATTTTGTACGAAATGTTTGATATCTGTATTCATACTTGGCCAAAAATATCTATCTTTTACCATACGTTTAGTAGCTGCGACGCCCGAGTGACTCACATTATGTAGTGTTTTGATAGCGAGTTCTCGGAACTGTTTAGGTAAATAAGGTCGAATATTATCCGTCGATGTCTCGCAAGTTATTTTTATATTAGAGTTAGGCATTGTTATTAATTTAAATTGAAGCCTGTCGTTTGTATATAATTTTTGTAACTCATAATCATTCTTTTGCGATTCTGATATTTTTTCATAATCGAATAAAGATGGTACGATTATTTCTTCGATCCTACTTAAGGCGTCGGCGACTGAATTTTTATCGCCTTCTATGTATTTTATTTTATCACAGAATTGTGAAATGAAATCTAATTGTCTTAAGCGCCTAGGTGAATCCGATGGTGAAACCTTTTTTGATAGAGCGAAGGTAAGTGGTTTGTGGTCTGTAAGTACTGTGAGTTCCCTACCTTCTACGATATAACGGAAATGTTTGATTGACATGTATATCGCTAAAAGTTCTCTATCGTATGTGCTATATCTTGTTTGGGTTTCTGTGAGTTTCTTGGAATAAAATCCTAGTGGTTCACATTTTTCGTTAACCACCTGATGTAAAGCTGCGCCTACGCAATTGTTTGAGGAATCTGTCATCAACACTAATGGTGCGGATGTGTGAGGGTGTGATAACATGACAGTATTACAAATAATTTGTTTACATAGACTGAACGCTTTTATTGCACTTTCGGTCCATGTAATTTTCGTTTTATCGCGTTTCTTAGAATTATGTAAATACGCGTTTAGTGGTGCTTGAATTTCTGCGGCGTTCGGAATACTTTGTCTGTAGAAATTGATCATTCCGAGAAAACGTCGCAGTTCCTCAATTGTGTTAGGTTGTGGAAATTTTTTTATTACTTGTATTTTTTCCTCACTCGGTTTAATGCCGTTGGAACTAATGTGATAACCGAGAAAATTTAATTCGGACTTTCCAAATTCACACTTATCTGTGTTAATTGTTAAACCGTAATTATTTAAGCGTTCCATAACTATTTCTAAATGTTTAAAGTGTGTTTCCTTTGACTCTGATGCGATAATTACATCATCTAAGTATGAAAAAGCGAAGTCTAAGCCGCTTAGAACGTTGTTTACGAGTCTTTGAAAATCTTGCGCTGCGTTACGTAACCCAAAGTTCATTCGAGTAAACTCAAATAAACCGAATGGAGTTATGACTGCAGTCTTAGGAATATCTTCCTCTGACATTTTTATATTTTGGAATGCTTTTCGCACGTCGATTTTTGAAAATATGTTTTTCCCTTTTAATATATACGTGAAATCGAGTAACCGTGGTAATGGATAACGATCAGGGATTGTTTGTGCGTTAAGCCTACGATAGTCACCACAAGGTCGAATTTCTCCATTTTTTTTGTTAACGCATACGAGTGGGCTGGCCCATGGGCTGTTAGAGGGTCTACAAATACCTAATTGCATCATTCTTTCGAATTCCGCTTTGGCTATTTTGTATTTCTCCGGGTTGAGTGGCCGCACCTTTTCGTATATTGGAGGACATGTTGTGTATATGTGGTGTTGTATATTATGCTTAGGATCTATCTTAAAGTTTTCAATTTTGGTAATGTCAGGAAATTTTTGTAAGATCTGATGATATTCGTCGTTAATATCGATTGAGCGAATAATCGGTTCAGTAGATTTATCGATACTTGCTGTGCGTGATAATAATGTCAGTTTATCTATTAATTTCTTGCCATGTAAATCTACCATAAGTTTGTTGGCGGCAAGGAAGTCGGCTCCTATAATCGATCGTTGTACGTCCGCTAAGATAAACTTCCATTTAAGTGGACGGCGTAACCCTAAATTAAGTGTAATGGTTTTTTCGCCGTAGGTAGGTATTTTTGAGCCGTTTGCGGCATATAATATATAATCTGACGTGTGTCCGTTTCGCTTTTTAGCGGCTAAAACAGACACGTCAGCGCCGGTGTCGATTAAGAATTGTACACCGGTTGAGCTATCTGTAATGCTAAGACGATATGAATTTTCGACACCGGCCACATGATTGGTTTGTATCGGTCGCGGTGTCTGTATTAGTTTTGAATGATTTTTATTACATTGTAAAATATCGCCACATTTATGTGCATTGGCGCCGTATGTAAAATGATAAAAACACGAATAATTTGAGTCACCCGGTTTCGCTGTTTGTTTCGCGAATCTGTTTTTATTTATTAACTTGTAATCGCGGCTTTTTGAATGTGATCGAGATGTACTTAGGCTGTAACGATCTCGGTTTCGCGAAACAGGATGTTGAAGACTGCTGGAGTTATTGATTTTATCGTGTAACGCCGTGATATTTATTTTCATTTGGTTTAGTTCACTAATTAATATCTCCGACATTAGGTCTGCGCTCGGGGTGGCTTTAGAAACCGGAGCTAGCTCGGATGGGTGTGTACTTTCCATTATTTTGTCTGCCATCCTCGCTAGACTATCGAGTTTTATCTCGCCGGTATCGCATGCGGTAATTACTGCACTAATCGAGTGTGGAAGACGGCCCGTCCAAAGTAACTTCAGGGTCTCGTCAGGCACACGGTTCCTACCTAGATCTTGCATGCGCCTCAATAATTGAGAGGGTTTTTGATCCCCGAGTTCTATCTCATTTAATAGCTGATTTAATTGTTTAGCCGCAGACTCCTCATACACTGAAATTAGCCTATTTTTTAACGTTTCAAATTTATTATGTTCAGGCATATTATCTAAAATGTCACTTATGTCGCTTAACTCGTCTTGTTTTAGCCTAGCTATTAAAAGTTGACTTTTGTGTAGGTCACTTGCCTTTTGTGGTTCCACGATGGCGTTGAACTGGTGAAACCAGAGTCTTGGTCGGTCTCGCCAGAAGTCCGGAATCCTTTGCGAGATCGACACGGCTGCTATCATCTGTGGCTGCACCGTGGGTGGCATGGCTAGCGGTTGTACGGCTTCGGGTTGTTGAGATGTTGAAGCCTGGTTGTGCGGGTCCATTTTTCTTTTAATTCGACGCGGTTGCGTATATATGAAATTGAGTTTAATACGCGTGGACACGTCCGGGTGTCTTGATTATTCCAATAACTGGAATTTAATGATCACGTCGGGGTCACCAATTTGCCGATATGTTGTACTGAGTTATATTATTATTGGATCAGAAGGTCGGCAAATAAAAATGCGTGTTGTTTGCTTGGCGTTTAATGGACGACTCTCGTCGCAACGGATTACATTCTTATATATAGTTACTATCTTACATCCACGTAGCAAGGTTACACATGCGTAGCTATATTGCTACGGGAACTGAAGTGTTGGTGCCTGGTGGGGCTACGCGCCACAACAGGTTATCAGTTTGTAATTAACAGTTTCATTTCGTTAACACAAAAACCGTCAATGTCCCACCTCTAGTGTATGTCTCTTTGTGATAAATATGATGTTTGTCTCAGTCTGACGCGGTCGCCGCATGCAAAGAAGTTTGTTTTCCATTTAATTGGGCTCGTATAAAATTATTTCAACACATTTTTATGATTCCGTTTCAAACAAGTAAATTATTGATCGTAACGAACAATCGTTTCGTGTATGAGTGGCATTATGATTTTCGTCAGATTGATCGAAATGATGAATCGTATATTAACCCTTAATTTTGAAAGCCAGATATCGTGGCTTCGCAGTTGTGTTAAAAATGAGTTATATACGTATATTCGAATTAAATTTAAAACATTACATATGATATTATGAGTCAACTAAACTTGTTACAAACAAACTTATTTTATACGAATTTGTTTACTGGAACCATCTAATTCGTGTCCCTTTTCACAAAACATGCTATCCTGCTTATTAGCGAAAACTGTGAGCGAGACAGAAATTATTATGTCGACAAGTTGTATAGGGTAAATATCCACTGATATTGTTTTATCTTTAATATTTTACATAATTGCAGATTGTTACTCATTATAGATGCACAAAAAATACTCGTTGATAATGTAGCTTTCTATTGGTGAAAGAATTTTAAAATCAGTTCAGAAGATCCAGAGATTACTTCCTACAATCTTTTTTTACACGTTGGATTACATTATTCAAGTTTTAGTAGGGATCCCTAATTATTTCAATAAATAAATATAGTCTATGTTACACGTTGAAGATGAAGCTTTCTAACGGTGAAGGAATTTTAAAATAGGTCGAGTAGTTTTTGAGTTAAATCGTAACAAACAAACATTTTCTTCTTTTTTATAATATTAGTATAGATTACTCAACACCTAAAGACTGCTATGACTGCTTTACGGTTTAAATAGCAACTTTTTAACTATAAACAAATTAGACTGGATCTGAAGTGAATTACTGAGTCCTCTAGTAGGGCATGATAGTTCTCTAGTAGATATTTATTTATTATAGACATTAGAGGATCAATACTCTGTGCCCTATCGACCGAAATCATTTTCTTTGTTTCCCCAGCTTAAAATCGGTGCCTAAGCTACGGTACTAAAATAATGTAAATTCTTCAAGGAGGTGGTAATTATGAAGATACTATATTTGAAAACTACTAAAGTTTTATTTACACAAATATATATCTAGTGTTGACCTCAAAATATATTATATTGTAAAAGGCAAGCCAAGTTACGTGTGATCATGGAAAATGAAGAATCACTAATTTGGTAGCATAATATATTCACGCTTTTGATGTGAAGCCTTCCCAACTGTGGCGCTGAGTAGCACAACTGACGCTGAGTTGAAATTTTCCTAACAAGATAGGGCAAGTTTGACCCTTGTACGCCTACGCCCACGTTACGTACAATATTCCGAATTAATTTTCACCGTATTACTTAGTTTTAAACAGATATTTACTATCTGTTTAGAAACTTTATTTAAGTTTAATCACTGATTTACACTAAATACGATGTTGAAGATTACAATAGTAATTTTACTATTCCGTACCCATAAAACGGGACAATATTATAAAGACTCCGCTGTCCGTCAGTTAGCGACAGTTGAAATTTCTGATGCCGCTATGACAACAATACAAAAAAACTGAAAAAAATATTTGAGGGGAGTAATAAGTAATATACGTATGTAGGAGCTCCCACACAACAAACGTGGTTTTTTGTTAATTCTCAATTTATGTGAACATTTAACAGCATCTGTAATAACTACAGAATAACAATAATTGTATTTTTAATAACTAGCTGATGCCAGCGACTTCGTTTGCGTAGGCTTCACCTTAAGTTGAGCTTTTGAGCAAGATTTCTTCATATGATATATTTAATTGAAAGTGGCGAAATAATCAAACTATTTCATCTCCATATCAAACTGTTATTGACATTTGATAAATTGAAAAAGTTCGACGCGAGTCAGTTTGCATTGCATGGTGCCTTTAAATCCTAGCCTGTTGCCCCGGGCTTAGCATAATATATTTGTGAAAATTGCATGAAAATCGGTTGAGTATCTTTGGAGATTAGCCCGTACAAACAGACAAACTTACAAATAGATAAACAGACAAACAGGCAGAGAAACATAAAAATGGGTTTGTTCTATTTCTCGTCTTACATCCCCCTGACTCGGGTTTTAGCATTTTTTTTCCATGTACAGACATTTGACCTCTACAGTTTTATTATATGTATAGAATTACCCATGAACTATATAATAGCACATACTATAGCAATAGTGTTACTAAGGTGATAGTTTTAATATTCATTAGATTCAATCTTAACTCTCATAAAGTTGTGTCTTTTCCTCAAATTGATTTACCTGTTCAAATTTAACCCAGCCCTAATTCAATATTGACCTAGGTCAAAGTTCTAAAATTAAGTTCGAGTGTTTGTACCACTGTAGGTAATGGTACAGCGACAATAGGTACACAAAGACGAAACAATTACTCAGATTATTGCACGCCACAGTCACAGCCAAGTTTGATATTGTTCAACATTCTACATTAGTTCAACTCTCGAATTGGCAATAAATTTGGAATGTCTTAGCAGAACTATGCGCCGCATAAACTGTTTTGCCAATAAATGATGAATTGGTGGCGATACACAATTATCTTTGCAATTGCTTCGCATAGTTATAGTTATATTTAGGCATCTTTCGATTTAAGGATTCTGTTCCTCACGAATCGAAATTGGTTTTATGTTAGATATCGACAGACGAGCATGAGGTTCACTTGGCGATACCCGATTCCCATACCCCATTCGGCAATCTATAGACAGATCGAAACGCGCAATGTGCACGGTTCACAGTTATTCCACATATGAATGGTGGTTCGTTACCCGGTCGGAATTTCGATATTCCTCCCATTCGATTAATGTCCGAAGTGACCAGATGTGGGGTAGATTAGCCATTTTTATATATTGGTAATTTTATAATATACAAGCAACGCTTCACACGGGTGCAATGTAGATGTACTATACACAAAAATTATAACCTATGTTACTCGCTTATAATGTAGCTTTCTATTGGTGAAAGATTTTTTAAAATCGGTCCAGTAGTTTTTGAGTTTATTCATAACATACAAAAATTCAAAAATACAAATCTTTCCTCTTTATAACATTGGTATAGATATAGATAAAATTACCAACATTTCGCCCCGGCGGGATTCGAACCCGCGATCCATCGCGATCGGTGCGCAAGGTAGTGGTTCTATCAATCGCGCCAACGAGCTCATCAGAAGTGGTCTTAATATTCAGTAAACCCACTATTTTTCGTTCATTTGTAATTAAACTTTATATTGTGGTTTCGATATAATTGCCGCCTTTAGTGTTTCCAACAAATGACCAGCCGGGCTAGCATGACCGCCACGAGATATATCTCGCGCGAGAGAAGACAAACTAAGATGTTAAATATCTCGATATATTATATCTCGACATCGACAATTTTGATAGAAAAGATATCTCGATCGACAAATGTATCTATTTTTGATATTAAAAGTCGAGTTTTAAGTGTAATTGTCATGTTAGACCCGAAAGAAATAAAGCGATAGTCGATTGAAACACGAGAAAACGGTAGACAAAATTTTGTCGCGCTTGTCATGCTAGGCCGGCTGGTTGGTTTCAAATACGAACCTATAAATTTTTAAAAGGCCGAATCTAATTTTTTAGAAAGTTATTTTTAATTTGCGGATGTCTATGGTCATAAGGTAACCCACCTGCTCGGTTGTCTGCTATGTTAATTTTTTTTTGTCATGGATTTATTTATATTTTTTCTAGAGTACAGTATTTTTACAAATACACAACCATTTAGTTACGCTTACAGCCATTAACGAAGCATTTTCTTCACATCCTTTACAAGAAATCTAAATTTCCAAAATAATATCCCTACTTAATATTATAAATGTGAATTTTGTGAATGTGAAGTTTGTTTGGAACGCTTTCACACCAAAACTACTCAACCAATTATCATCAACTTTGTACACATATTCGTATAGGTATTAGAAAGGATACTTTTTATTAAAAAAAAAATTTTTTTAGGCATGGTAAAAAAAAATATTTTAGCAACAATGCACCCGTGAGAAGCCGGGGCGTTTTGCTAGTATTAAATAATTAAATCTGGGGGCACGGTAGTGCCCCCGCCAAGTCGAGCAAAAAGCGGCATGGCCGTACTATCCTTTTCTCGAAGTAGTTCGGGCCATTTTCGACCCCCTATAACTTCGTTGTGGATAAAACTAGAATCCTGAATTTTCAGTCACTAAGCAGGCATTGTATAAACTCGGTATATTTCAAATATCATCCTGTTTGAACCAGTAGTTTAAGAATTATAACTAGTCAAAGTTTGATAATTTGTCACTCACTCACTCACTCACTGACTGACCGATCATCAAAACTCTAAGGCACTTCTAGCAGACATAGAAACTTGAAATTTAGAATACAATTAGTGTTTAGTCTATAAATCAAGGAAAAACTACAATATTTTGAAATTTCGGTCCAGTTTTCTAGATATACAATTTTTTTTTGTATTTCTGTATGTAATGAATAACTTAAAAACTACTGGACCGATTTTAAAAATTCTTTTACCGTTAGAAAGCTACATTATCACTGAGTAACATAGGGTATTTATTACTAGAAAAAAATAGAGATCCTTAGAAATCCCTACTAAAAACAACCCAAGGTGTTTAAAAAGTAGCCATAAAATGTCTTTCATCGCATGTGCTGCGGAAAGTATTGATGATAGAACAAAAAAACGTTCTACAATATTATAGAACATATCAAAATCAACTTCTCGAGACCATATACCCAACTATTGTAGTTATGTCACTTTAACTACTTTTTTACATTAAAAAGTTGATAAAAATGCCGATCAAAATCAGACTGTTATCCATACCTTTGTATTAATTCTTATCCAAATAAACTAAGAAAAGGACTATCTACAAAAAGAAATGAGATGCCATCAAAAACATAAATTGTAAAAAAAGCCAAGTCTTGCAACTCAGTTCTTCTATCGAAAAAGTTGTGAGATCTATATAATACCAAGTCGGTCAATTTATTCAGTCTCTACTGAAGGATCCTTCTGTCTTAAGTAATTACATAATAAGCTAACCTAACAATATCTTATAGTGATCATATCAATGCCAATATTAAAAATCTTTGATGTTTAAAATAAATAGATTGACTTGGCAATCGCACTAAACAATCTAATTTAATATAATATGTATTACTTGTGAGATACATTATGTTTTTAATAAAATAAAAAAAGATACATTGTGATTTCATGCGTGAAAATAAATAATTAAATATTCAAATAAAGAAGTTTATACATTATTTTTGTATCATCCTGGAAGCATAGCTCAATGTAGAACGTTTGATCAGTATCAAACAATAGCTCCACTCTACCTGTTCTTGATTATTCAAGTAACGGAATCGCTCAAAATTTACATTTCCAGATTGAGTCGTATTACAAACCCACTCGTGTTTCGTGTACCTAAGCTTTTAGATCGAGAGCTTCTTAACTTTATAGCCTTTATAAATGTTTAATAAGGTATGTATATTTTGTAGCTTTTAAAATATTTAATTTATTAATGCTTGGAAATCCACAACTATGCCTTTTCGAAAAAAGAGTTTACTCAAAGGCCGGCAATGCACCTGCAAGTTCTCTGGTGTTGCAGATATCTATGGATATCGTTACTTATCACTACTTAATAAAAATAATATTATATAAATAAATATAAATCCACTTTGGTGAACTAGCGTACCTACTTTGAACTTACAGACAATAGTTTTGCTAGAAAATGTCCGAATTATCCAAAATGTTCCTACTGCCTCTAGGCATTTGTTTCTACCATGCTAGAGTAAGCTCTCACATAACTCTTCTCGTCAAGAAAAGAGTTTAGTGGGGGAAAAATTATAATATATTTCAATAACACAATAATGGTCTAATATTTTAGTACATAATGAATACAGTACGCTTTGTATGCTCATAATATTTTCGAACATTAATAGTTTTTTTTTATATATCATGTATTGCCATAAAAAATAATTGGCAGGCACGTAGCAGGAACCGTGAAGTGCATATTGCGCGTTTCGGTTTCAGTCTATGGATTTCCGAATGCTCGAAGTAAAAAGTAGGTGAACCACCATCAAGTGAACCTCATGCTCGTCTGTCAATATCTAACATAAAAAAGGATCTCCAGTCCTGGTTACCCAAAGCTAATCTTCTGATATTCTGATAAACTAATATAATAATATAATTAATTTAATAATTTATTTATTTAAGAGCTTAATAAGTACACTAAGTACATAACAAAGTGGATACAGTGACCCATAGGGGTCCCATAGACCCTAGCATAGGCTAGGCTGAGATAGAACCCGCCTGTATGTACATGTGCCATTCCCCCACCCTATCATGCATTAGTTTTTTTATAATAAACGTACCCAATTTAAATCAGTAGCTCTTGGCCTAATAACCCTCACCTGGCGGAAGGGGCCAAGGTTAAGCGGTCGTACCGATAAGATCGACATTAATTTTTTCGAGAATTAATAATTAAATCTTGCTTAATTGGATCGATTTAATAATATAATACTTAAACCCTTCTCGTTATAAGTTTGACTTAACCCTTTTATCGCCGATGGGGATCGTACAAGAAAGTTTAACTTATCATAATTATTAACTGGATTTTGTTCTGTAATTATGAACTCCATTATAGAAAATAGTTTTTGACACGTTCATTTATTCACTGCGAAAAATTGTAATAAATATTTCTATTCTCAATATTTTTATGACTATAATACCTAATCAGCGTTTCGACCCGGCTTCGCACGGGTGCAATGTAGATGTACTATACACAAAAAAAAAACATTGTAAATGTAGGTTTCTATTGATGAAATAATTTTTAAAATTGGTTGAGTAGTTTTGAGTTAAATCGTAACAAACAAACAAATCTTTTCTCTTTATAATATGAGTATAGATTTTCTTTGATGATAATGTTTTAAGGACCACCCTCTTATTTTTAAAATTGATTTAATATGTTAAACATATAATAGTAATTGATAAACCTTACATTACCCATGCATATAATATTATATCTGGATATATGAGAATAACAACAAAAAAAATACGATGATCGATATTTTTTTCTGCCCCCTCTGAAATGTCATCCTCGCCAAGTTGCCACCCGATGCGGGCCGTAATATTCAAATCCCAACCCTGCCCCGGGGTTTAATAAAAGTATGTCACATGGCAGTAAGAAAGACCATTATTATTATTGATTAACAACTTTAGTAATTATTTTATTTCCATTAAATCCACAAAGAGTCATGTTAGATATATTATTATTGGCCACCTTAAACAAATAAAAAAATCAAACAATTTAACAGATATTATATGTTACATTTCCGAATGCTCGAAGTAAAAAGTAGGTCGACAGCGCATCATTGACTGATGTCCTGTGGCTGAGGTATCGCCTACCATCAAGTGAACCTCATGCTTGTCTGTAGATATAACATAAAAAAAAAAAACATACTGCCTGGTACATGCCTTCTCTGTGGCTGATACAAAATTCAAAAAAAAAAATCCACAAATAGTCATTTTAGATATATTATTATTGGCCACCTTAAACAAATAAAAAAAACAAACAATTTAACAGATACATGTTACATTTCCGAATGCTCGAAGTAAAAAGTAGGTCGACAGCGCATAATTGACTGATGTCCTGTGGCTGAGGTATCACCTACCATCAAGTGAACCTCATGCTCGTCTGTCGATATCTGACATAAAAAAAACATACTGCCTGGTACATGCCTTCTCTGTGGCCGATACATAGTGTCGACGCGGCTTTGTCGATTCCCCTGATTGTATTCAATACTTCTAATTTTAGAATAGAACTGTTCTCACATCGCAAGTACTCGTAGTTTTAAATGTAATATTCTTAATTAAATAAGTAAAAAGTTAAATTACATTTTATATTCAATACTCCGGCTACAGAAAATGTAATGCCATCAAAAACATAAATTGTAAAAAAAGCCAAGTCTTGCAACTCAGTGCTTCCATCGTAAAAAGTTGTGAGATCCATATAATACCAAGTCGGTCAATTTATTCAGTCTCTACTGAAGGATCCTTCTGTCTTAAGTTATTACATAATAAGCTATCCTAACAACATCTTATAGTGATCATATCAATGCCAATATTAAAAATCTTTGATATTTAAAATAAGTAGATTGACTCGGCTATCGCATGAAATCACAATGTATCTTTTTTTATTTTATTAAAAACATAATGTATCTCACAAGTAATACATATTATATTAAATTAGATTGTTTAGTGCGATTGCCAAGTCAATCTATTTATTTTAAACATCAAAGATTTTTAATATTGGCATTGATACGATCACTATAAGATATTGTTAGGTTAGCTTATTATGTAATAACTTAAGACAGAAGGATCCTTCAGTAGAGACTGAATAAATTGACCGACTTGGTATTATATGGATCTCACAACTTTTTACGATAGAAGCACTGAGTTGCAAGACTTGGCTTTTTTTACAATTTATGTTTTTGATGGCATCTCATTTCTTTTTGTAGATAGTCCTTTTCTTAGTTTATTTGGATAAGAATTAATACAAAGCTATGGATAACAGTCTGATTTTGATCGGCATTTTTATCAACTTTTTAATGTAAAAAAGTAGTTATAGTGACATAACTACAATAGTTGGACATATGGTCTCATGAATTTTTTTGTAGATTTTGATATGTTCTATAATATTGTAGAACGTTTTTTCGTTCTATCATCAATACTTTCCGCAGCACATGCGGTGAAAGACATTTTATGGCTAATTTTTTTACACCTTGGGTTGTTTTTAGTAGGGATTTCTAAGGATCTCTATTTTCTAGTAATAAATATATGCTATGTTACTCAGTGATAATGTAGCTTTCTAACGGTAAAAGAATTTTTAAAATCGGTCCAGTAGTTTTTAAGTTATTCATTACATACAGAAATACAAAAAAAAATTGTATATCTAGAAAACTGGACCGAAATTTCAAAATATTGTAGTTTTTCCTTGATTTATAGACTAAACACTAATTGTATTCTAAATTTCAAGTTTCTATGTCTGCTAGAAGTGCCTTAGAGTTTTGATGATCGGTCAGTCAGTGAGTGAGTGAGTGAGTGACAAATTATCAAACTTTGACTAGTTATAATTCTTAAACTACTTGTTCAAACAGAATGATATTTGAAATATACCGAGTTTATACAATGCCTGCTTAGTGACTGAAAATTCAGGATTCTAGTTTTATCCACAACGAAGTTATAGAGGGTCGAAAATGGCCCGAACTACTTCGAGAAAAGGATAGTACGGCCGTGCCGCTTTTTGCTCGACTTGGCGGGGGCACTGCCGTGCCCCCAGATAGACAGTAATAAAAGAAATGGCAAATAGGACCTCTCATCATCAAAGCAGCGACTATGACGTAAGAATGTAATATGACGTGTCATACGTAATATATTATATCAATACTAGCGACCCGCCCCGGCTTCGCACGGGTCTAGATTTTTTGACAAAAAAAAAGCAGAGGTTGGTAATAGAAGAGTGAAAATATAGAGTTGTATGTATTTTTTAATGCCACATTATAAAAAAATAAAAAAAATTTTAAGGGTGAACAACCCTTATCACTTAGGGGTATGAAAAATAGTAGCCGATTCGCAGACCTACTGAATACGCATACGAGGGTGAATCAAAAAATTCTTGGAATCAATATTAAAAATGCAAAGATTTAAATAATAATATCTGGGGGCACGGTAGTGCCCCCGCCAAGTCGAGCAAAAAGCGGCATGGCCGTACTATCCTTTTCTCGAAGTAGTTCGGGCCATTTTCGACCCCCTATAACTTCGTTGTGGATAAAACTAGAATCCTGAATTTTCAGTCACTAAGCAGGCATTGTATAAACTCGGTATATTTCAAATATCATCCTGTTTGAACCAGTAGTTTAAGAATTATAACTAGTCAAAGTTTGATAATTTGTCACTCACTCACTCACTCACTGACTGACCGATCATCAAAACTCTAAGGCACTTCTAGCAGACATAGAAACTTGAAATTTAGAATACAATTAGTGTTTAGTCTATAAATCAAGGAAAAACTACAATATTTTGAAATTTCGGTCCAGTTTTCTAGATATACAATTTTTTTTTGTATTTCTGTATGTAATGAATAACTTAAAAACTACTGGACCGATTTTAAAAATTCTTTTACCGTTAGAAAGCTACATTATCACTGAGTAACATAGGGTATTTATTACTAGAAAAAAATAGAGATCCTTAGAAATCCCTACTAAAAACAACCCAAGGTGTTTAAAAAGTAGCCATAAAATGTCTTTCATCGCATGTGCTGCGGAAAGTATTGATGATAGAACAAAAAAACGTTCTACAATATTATAGAACATATCAAAATCAACTTCTCGAGACCATATACCCAACTATTGTAGTTATGTCACTTTAACTACTTTTTTACATTAAAAAGTTGATAAAAATGCCGATCAAAATCAGACTGTTATCCATACCTTTGTATTAATTCTTATCCAAATAAACTAAGAAAAGGACTATCTACAAAAAGAAATGAGATGCCATCAAAAACATAAATTGTAAAAAAAGCCAAGTCTTGCAACTCAGTTCTTCTATCGAAAAAGTTGTGAGATCTATATAATACCAAGTCGGTCAATTTATTCAGTCTCTACTGAAGGATCCTTCTGTCTTAAGTAATTACATAATAAGCTAACCTAACAATATCTTATAGTGATCATATCAATGCCAATATTAAAAATCTTTGATGTTTAAAATAAATAGATTGACTTGGCAATCGCACTAAACAATCTAATTTAATATAATATGTATTACTTGTGAGATACATTATGTTTTTAATAAAATAAAAAAAGATACATTGTGATTTCATGCGTGAAAATAAATAATTAAATATTCAAATAAAGAAGTTTATACATTATTTTTGTATCATCCTGGAAGCATAGCTCAATGTAGAACGTTTGATCAGTATCAAACAATAGCTCCACTCTACCTGTTCTTGATTATTCAAGTAACGGAATCGCTCAAAATTTACATTTCCAGATTGAGTCGTATTACAAACCCACTCGTGTTTCGTGTACCTAAGCTTTTAGATCGAGAGCTTCTTAACTTTATAGCCTTTATAAATGTTTAATAAGGTATGTATATTTTGTAGCTTTTAAAATATTTAATTTATTAATGCTTGGAAATCCACAACTATGCCTTTTCGAAAAAAGAGTTTACTCAAAGGCCGGCAATGCACCTGCAAGTTCTCTGGTGTTGCAGATATCTATGGATATCGTTACTTATCACTACTTAATAAAAATAATATTATATAAATAAATATAAATCCACTTTGGTGAACTAGCGTACCTACTTTGAACTTACAGACAATAGTTTTGCTAGAAAATGTCCGAATTATCCAAAATGTTCCTACTGCCTCTAGGCATTTGTTTCTACCATGCTAGAGTAAGCTCTCACATAACTCTTCTCGTCAAGAAAAGAGTTTAGTGGGGGAAAAATTATAATATATTTCAATAACACAATAATGGTCTAATATTTTAGTACATAATGAATACAGTACGCTTTGTATGCTCATAATATTTTCGAACATTAATAGTTTTTTTTTATATATCATGTATTGCCATAAAAAATAATTGGCAGGCACGTAGCAGGAACCGTGAAGTGCATATTGCGCGTTTCGGTTTCAGTCTATGGATTTCCGAATGCTCGAAGTAAAAAGTAGGTGAACCACCATCAAGTGAACCTCATGCTCGTCTGTCAATATCTAACATAAAAAAGGATCTCCAGTCCTGGTTACCCAAAGCTAATCTTCTGATATTCTGATAAACTAATATAATAATATAATTAATTTAATAATTTATTTATTTAAGAGCTTAATAAGTACACTAAGTACATAACAAAGTGGATACAGTGACCCATAGGGGTCCCATAGACCCTAGCATAGGCTAGGCTGAGATAGAACCCGCCTGTATGTACATGTGCCATTCCCCCACCCTATCATGCATTAGTTTTTTTATAATAAACGTACCCAATTTAAATCAGTAGCTCTTGGCCTAATAACCCTCACCTGGCGGAAGGGGCCAAGGTTAAGCGGTCGTACCGATAAGATCGACATTAATTTTTTCGAGAATTAATAATTAAATCTTGCTTAATTGGATCGATTTAATAATATAATACTTAAACCCTTCTCGTTATAAGTTTGACTTAACCCTTTTATCGCCGATGGGGATCGTACAAGAAAGTTTAACTTATCATAATTATTAACTGGATTTTGTTCTGTAATTATGAACTCCATTATAGAAAATAGTTTTTGACACGTTCATTTATTCACTGCGAAAAATTGTAATAAATATTTCTATTCTCAATATTTTTATGACTATAATACCTAATCAGCGTTTCGACCCGGCTTCGCACGGGTGCAATGTAGATGTACTATACACAAAAAAAAAACATTGTAAATGTAGGTTTCTATTGATGAAATAATTTTTAAAATTGGTTGAGTAGTTTTGAGTTAAATCGTAACAAACAAACAAATCTTTTCTCTTTATAATATGAGTATAGATTTTCTTTGATGATAATGTTTTAAGGACCACCCTCTTATTTTTAAAATTGATTTAATATGTTAAACATATAATAGTAATTGATAAACCTTACATTACCCATGCATATAATATTATATCTGGATATATGAGAATAACAACAAAAAAAATACGATGATCGATATTTTTTTCTGCCCCCTCTGAAATGTCATCCTCGCCAAGTTGCCACCCGATGCGGGCCGTAATATTCAAATCCCAACCCTGCCCCGGGGTTTAATAAAAGTATGTCACATGGCAGTAAGAAAGACCATTATTATTATTGATTAACAACTTTAGTAATTATTTTATTTCCATTAAATCCACAAAGAGTCATGTTAGATATATTATTATTGGCCACCTTAAACAAATAAAAAAATCAAACAATTTAACAGATATTATATGTTACATTTCCGAATGCTCGAAGTAAAAAGTAGGTCGACAGCGCATCATTGACTGATGTCCTGTGGCTGAGGTATCGCCTACCATCAAGTGAACCTCATGCTTGTCTGTAGATATAACATAAAAAAAAAAAACATACTGCCTGGTACATGCCTTCTCTGTGGCTGATACAAAATTCAAAAAAAAAAATCCACAAATAGTCATTTTAGATATATTATTATTGGCCACCTTAAACAAATAAAAAAAACAAACAATTTAACAGATACATGTTACATTTCCGAATGCTCGAAGTAAAAAGTAGGTCGACAGCGCATAATTGACTGATGTCCTGTGGCTGAGGTATCACCTACCATCAAGTGAACCTCATGCTCGTCTGTCGATATCTGACATAAAAAAAACATACTGCCTGGTACATGCCTTCTCTGTGGCCGATACATAGTGTCGACGCGGCTTTGTCGATTCCCCTGATTGTATTCAATACTTCTAATTTTAGAATAGAACTGTTCTCACATCGCAAGTACTCGTAGTTTTAAATGTAATATTCTTAATTAAATAAGTAAAAAGTTAAATTACATTTTATATTCAATACTCCGGCTACAGAAAATGTAATGCCATCAAAAACATAAATTGTAAAAAAAGCCAAGTCTTGCAACTCAGTGCTTCCATCGTAAAAAGTTGTGAGATCCATATAATACCAAGTCGGTCAATTTATTCAGTCTCTACTGAAGGATCCTTCTGTCTTAAGTTATTACATAATAAGCTATCCTAACAACATCTTATAGTGATCATATCAATGCCAATATTAAAAATCTTTGATATTTAAAATAAGTAGATTGACTCGGCTATCGCATGAAATCACAATGTATCTTTTTTTATTTTATTAAAAACATAATGTATCTCACAAGTAATACATATTATATTAAATTAGATTGTTTAGTGCGATTGCCAAGTCAATCTATTTATTTTAAACATCAAAGATTTTTAATATTGGCATTGATACGATCACTATAAGATATTGTTAGGTTAGCTTATTATGTAATAACTTAAGACAGAAGGATCCTTCAGTAGAGACTGAATAAATTGACCGACTTGGTATTATATGGATCTCACAACTTTTTACGATAGAAGCACTGAGTTGCAAGACTTGGCTTTTTTTACAATTTATGTTTTTGATGGCATTTTATTTTTCTACATAATCTCCCTCCAATGCAATGCATTTAGAATAACGCGTTTCTAACTTCTTTATTCCTTGTGAAAAAAAATTATTTTCTTGACTCTCGAAAAAGTCCTCTACGGCAGCTATAACCGCGTCATTATCGTGAAATTTTGTTCCACGAATTTCCTCTTTTAATTTTGGAAATAAGTGAAAATCACTTGGGGCTAAGTCCGGAGAATATGGTGGGTGGTCAAGGAGATTGAAGCCAGCACAGCGGATTGCGTTGAGCGCAACTTCCGATCGATGAGCAGGAGCGTTATCTTGAAGGAACAACACGCCCAACGACAGTTTTCCACGACGTTTTTCTTTAATCGCTTCACGCACTTTCGGGATTAAATTTGCATAATAGGGTCCAGTAATCGTCTGGCCTTTTGGCATGTAATCAATAAAAAGGATTCCTTCACTATCCCAGAACACAGAGGCCATAACTTTGCCAGCGGTAGGAGCAACTCGAAATTTCTTGATGGATGGAGAGGATGGTCGTTTCCAAGACATGCTTTGTCTTTTAGTTTCAGGATCAAAATGGTGGACCCACGTTTCATCCATGGTGACAAGACGACGGCAAAAATTATCCGAATCACGCTGGAATATTTCGAGATTACGCTTGGAAATTTCCAAACGTCGCTTTTTGTTTTCGTCGGTTAACATTCGTGGCACCCATCTTGCAGACACTTTTTTGAACCCCAGTGAATCAATTAAAATGGATTGAACGCTACCAAAAGATATCTTTAGGATCTCAGCTATATGTTTTATAGTCATTCTTCTGTCTTCCAAAACCAGCTTCTCAACCTTTTTGACATTTTCTTCTGTAACGGAGGTTGAAGGCCGCCCAGAACGCGGGTCATCTTTACAGCTTGATTTACCTCTTTTAAATTCAGCCACCCAGTACGCAACCGTAGAATAGGGTACAGCATCACCCCCTAATGTCTGCTGAATGTCCAAAAAAATTTCCTTCGTAGACATTTTTTTCAAACTGAGATATTTTATCACCGCACGTAACTCACTTTTATCCATAATTTTGACTTTTTAGCAACTCGTTGCACAAAAAAATTTATTACATGCGAACGAACTGACAAAAACAAGTGACAGTCTGCATAAATATAGTGTGATAGACACTCTTTAATTTGAATATCGAACTTGATCCAAAAAGGTTTCATATATATGCACTTCTAAGAACTTTTTGATTCACCCTGGTATAAAATTTGGTAAAAATCGGTAAAGCCGTTTCGGAGGAGTACGGTAACTAACATTGTGACATGGAAATTTTATATATAAGATTAGCGTAAACTCTAAACAATTCTAAATAGGTTAGTCTGTACTGTGTGTTAGATCCTATCCATTATTCAAAAGCAACATTTGACAAATACTAAGAGAATTCCGACGTATAAACAGCTAGGGATGTTTAATTAATGCTCGATTAAATTCTATCGATACCTACTATTCATCGGATTGAATTTTAATGGAAATACAATGGAATTAATCTTATTGGATATTATGCTTTAAGATGAGATTTAACTATGAATTAATAATATCCATTAACAAATTTGATTTTAAAACTATACTTGATATAAATTCAAAAATAATTAAATAATTAAAGCTGGACTGATTTTCATAAAATTGGAATGAATTTAGCTTTGATTCTCGGAAAGGATGTATGTTACAATATATTCTAGAAAAATGTCCCAAATCTATATATATAAAAGAAAGTTGTGTCAGTTACACCGTTTATAACTCAAGAACGGCTGTACCGATTTTCACGATATCTTATTTGTTGGACTTCTCTATGTCCCGAATAAAAGAATAGCTATTAAAAATATCGGAAAATTTCAAGAAAAAAATATATGCAAAAATTAATTTTAAAATAAATTAGGTTCGGAACTCCGCCATCTTACGCAATTAACGGCTCACATCACGGATATTAGTATATTTTTAATAATATTGATGTCCCCTGCATATCTATATAAAAGAAGTGGTAATATACTCAAAGCCTCAGATTAAATAAATAAGTGTTAAATCTGATCTCAAAGCTAAAATATAGCTTACAATATCGCTGAAAAAGCTAGACATTTTCAAGCGTACAGAGACATCACTCTAAACAGCGTACCAATTATAAAGGCGGTACGCTCGTTTCGGATGCTAATTCCTCAGTCCCTTGAATAAATTGAGCAGTCGAATTTATCCCTATTGACGTCTTAAGTTGATAGTCGAAGAGACGATATAATTTACTTTCTATAAATCATATTGAAAAGCACAAAATATAGGTGATGGCAAGTTATTTCTTACAGTACTTAAAGATCATAAGAACGTCCTAGTCTCATTTATAACTCATCAAATAAAATATTGAAATAGACTAGATGTTATAATGATAAATGTCATCAACAATTAGTAACAATACTCAATATTGAAATGTTAACTTATTTTCACATGATTTTTTAAAATTATAACTAATTATTTGACAACATTTTATAGACAATGTGAGCTATCTAGAGTTGTCGATCAACAATAAAAACGAACACACAACAGAACTTTACACAAAAGAACGAACAGTACACAAAAGAACTTTCATATTTTTATATCATTTCGTAACTTAGCTACAATACACCATTCAATGATAAATTAGGTATATCAATTAGTTCGTACTTCGTACAGACTGAAACCGAAAATGCGATATCTATTTTTTAACAGTTTTTCTATCTATGACAGATGAAATACCCTTAAGTTCCAGTTTAGGTTAAATCTCCATATAATAAGATAGGTTGGCACTGTATCAGAGTCTGCTGTCCTATGGGATACCTACCATAAAGTGAGTCTTATGCCGATATCTATACATAAAACTTATAATAGAGAGTTAAAATGTTAGTGCAGTGAAAAAAATTACCAGAAATGGAGAGTGGACGATTAAATAAGGGAAACAGTATACATAAATTTTTTTTGAATGTTTTTTTTCTGTCTGTCTGTTTATTGCTAATCTCTGATGATACTGAACTGATTCATATAGATTGAATATAGTCTTGAAATTGTATATCAAATATGTATTTAATCAAAATCGAATGTTAGGATAAAAAATTATCTTCATTTAAATAAATTGCTTAGGAGCTCATTTTAAGATGAAGCCCACACAAAGTCATGACCATTAGCTAGTCTTACGGCTCCATTACGGCCTATTTAATAAACGAAAGGACTGCGTATAATCAACAAAAACACCTTAAATATTTCCAGGCAATTCTAGCAAAGATTATTAAAATATTACAGAAGTATTAACAGTTACAAACTTAATCCAGTACTAAACTTGACTGAACTCGAAATCCCTGTATATTCGTAGATAAAAGGTAGTAATGTACGGAATGTGTGAATGAGATTATGAGAAATACGGATTTAAGTCGTCGCGCGAGTCGCATGCAAACTGCTGATGTCATAATATGCGATTATTTGGACTTCACGAAGTATATTTTACATTTCCCTTTCCCGTTTTCTTAATCTTCTGTATCTTATGTGTCTGTCATACAAAAGTTTGTTCATACAATATTTGAATTAGTGATGACTCATTAGATCAAAAAACACGTATCGTAGTTCGATAGCTTTTGACATGATTATAATACACTTTCCATCTGTCACTTAAAATAATACTTTTACATTATGAAGTATCAATGTTTTATATTGTACAAACTTATAGTAAAGTAAAGATTTACCCAATAAAAAATGAAAACTAAAAAAAATAATATCGGGAACTATCATAAAGTACCTTATAGGTTTTAATTCCCTTGCGATTGTCAAAATATGCGGCATAGACGGAGCATAAAAGGCCGTTTCTTTTGATAGCATCGACTTAGAAGTTTGATTTTAGTTAGTACAATAGTTTATAATTTAATAAATACATACATATTATATGAAGAAATTTACTATGAAGAAGTATCTCTGTAGGTTAATGTCCTCAATTCTGAGCCCTCAGTGAAAGTGCCCTACAAAACAGTAAGCCTAATGCATGATAAGCTTATCTACAACATGCTCATATCTTATTGCGGGAATAAACAAAGGATTGTTAAAATAAGCATCCACTTACGGTATGTGAGTCACGCGACTTACGTAGCGACGCGGAAAATTGAATAAACTACACCTTTTTCATCTATATCTATACTAATCTATACCAATACTAATATTAAAATGAGGAAGTATGTATTTGTATTTTTCGATTTTAGTATGTTATAAATTAACTCAAAAACTACTGGACCGATTTTAAAAATTATTTCACCAATAGAAAGATACATTATCATCGAGTAACACAGGCTTTTTGTGTATAGAAAAATTTTGGAGACCAATGTTGATTGTCTTCTTATTTCAAACAACTTTGTTCATATTGTATATATTGTAAGCCCTAAAGTTAATAATAAACGAGATAATACCATAACCACACTTTGCCTTTCTTCTCACTTAATTCCGAAAATATTGATCGTATATGAAACAGTGAATCGCATAAACAACAATTTAAGTACTCATTATTTTTGTTTAAAAGTTGAAAATAACTAATTTATTAACGAAAAATGGTAATTGAAAAATCGATCCGTTGGATTGATGCGTAGGTTAACGCTGACGACAGATAATGACGCACTTGTTAATCTGTAAAAATAAAAACTTTAATAATTATATGCTGGAACGCACACGAAGCACAAAAAGTCCAACGCACAAAATATCCTCGTCACAGATCTCATGAAGAAATATAATGTTTGCTTCAACATGCGCTAACGCAGATTTAGTCTGCGCTGCCGGCCTAGCATGACAACCGCGACAAAATTTTGTCGACCGTTTTCTCGTGTTTTAATCGATTATCGCTTTATTTCTTCCGGGTCTAACAAGACAATTACACTTAAAACTCGACTTTTTATGTCAAAAATAGATATATTTGTTGATCCAGATATCTTTTCTATGAAAATTGTCGATGTCGAGATATAATATATCGAGATATCTTACATCTTAGTTTGTCTTCTCTCGTCCGCGACATATCTCGTGGCGGTCATGCTAGGCCGATTGGTGATAGTCGTATGAAGTCCGTAGCGTGTACGTTGTACGTCCCGATAATTCACCAGACAAAATGTTTGATGATGAACGTCTCTGCTTTGAGCCTGTGATCAGTCTGCTAAAGACTTGTTTTGTCATAAACAATCTGATATCTAACATAAAATAAAAAATAAAAAAAATTAACACTAATGTAAAATAACATAAATACGGATACAGAGCATTAAAACAATTTTCAATAGTATAATAAATGTTGAAATATATAGTATCTATTCTCTTGTATTGAGTCAGTTGAAGTACTTCAAGTATTTTTATCTTCAAGTTACTCAGTTGTTTGGTAAGCGTTTTTCAATAGAATTGTATTAACTGAACTTTAAATAATTCAAGAACGCTTTCTACAAATGCTTTCTCCAATGCTAGCGTGGCTCTGTACTGGCGTTGTGTTTAGCAGTTCGGATTCCGGAGAAATATTATAAAATATAGTCGGGAAGGGCACAGAAGTATGGTCTTGAAAGAAAATGAGGACACCGATAGCCAATATTGCCATAATATACAAAATCACAACAAGTATCAACTCCGTAAAAAAGGATGTCGTTAGTATGGCAACTTTATGAAAATTCAAAGACCTATCTATCGGCATCACCTTTTTTGAAAAGCATTCGAAACGTCGGGATAAATAATATAGCAAATGAATCCCGTTTTAATACGGTAAAAGTTATTTTATTTAAATGTTGATACTCGCAATATTATTTAACTGATTCCTGAATACATAATGTGTGTTATGGAATTCAAAGTTAATATAATACTATTTTAAGAATCATTTCCTAAATAGAAAAATGAGAGAGCTACTAAATATAAGTGTGAGTGCCCGGTCTTTTCCCCCGTGTATTGAAGACCCGTTTAGTGTGAACGAGGCCATTATAGTGAATATTTTATTCGATTCGTAGATTGACATCATTCGACTACACTCAGGTCAAAGCTTGGGCGATGATGATATGAACGAGGTCAGGTTAATAGGCTATATATATGGGATAATAGTACGTTGAATTAACTTAGCATTAATTAATATGCTAGATTTCTTTGACATAAAATATAGAGTATTTGATCATATAATTTGAATATTATATTTGTGATTGTTACATCTGTTCTAGTTCTAGAGCTTTTGGAATGTATTCATTTATTTATTTAGCAAAAGGTCTTACTTAATATTCTAAAATAAATGTTAAATGTTTAAAATAATAATTGTTCCTTTTCACGTCAAAACTACTGAACGAGATTTGATGTAACTGATAGCAGGCTTTATGACGGGCTCGTTAGGTAGAACACCTGCGGCGCGCACCGATGGGTCGTGGGTTTGAATCCCACCGGGCCGAAATTTTATAATTTTCTGTAAGCAGTATTCCTCACGTCTAGTAATATCAGAATGCTACCTGGGTAGCATTCCACCGTTAATAGATGGAAAAACCGTGAAGTGTTTTGCGCGTTTCAGTTTTAGTCTATGGATTTCCGAATGCTCGAAGTAGAACCTACTTTAGGTTGACAGCGCATCATTGACTGATGTTCTGTGGCTGGGTTATCACATACCATCAAGTGAACCTCATGCTCCTGTCGATATCTAACATAAAAAGAGTAATAAAAAAGCTTAAATATGAAACTATTAAAATATTCTGCATTAATTTCTCTCCTCCACGATAAACCCGCCAAATGAATTATATACCGCCTCACTGAAGAAAGTAACCTAAGCTTAGTGGAACCCACCATAAGTGTAAAGGGGGAGGAGGCTTCTCCGTATGTCGAACTAATACACGCTGAACTGCCTTTAATAAGGTATTGTAAGTTAGAAGCGTTCAGAAGTTTCATCTAGGACGCGCTTAATACAAGAGCATACTTTCAAAACTTAAAGTTTGAAGTTCATCACGTTGAACTAAAGCTATTCCAGTGCTAAGTAATTCATTAAATAGTTGATCTTATTCATATCTAAAAGAATGGGCGAACTATCTATGCCATAATCTTGACTATCCAGTTTTCTTTAAATAAATTGTCCATTGGTTGTTTATTACAATACATCTAAATTATTATCGATAACTCCGCAATTTATGGATGGATTTGGATGATTCTTCTTTTGTTTGGTAGGGGATATTTCAGAGGTGGTCCCATATAATTTTTATCAAAATTGGTTTAGTGATTTTTTAGAAAATCAACAATAACAAAAAAATTCTTATACGTGGATGATATTATGGTTTGTAGTTCCTTTCACGGCGCTGTCTCATTTGAGCAGCACGTTTAGTGGTAGGTCTACTAAATTATTATGTAAGGATTAATGAACTTAAAAAATACACTACCTACAAAAATTTTGAAAAAAAAATTATTTTTAAGCAAAAAACAAAAACCGACTTCAAAACTATAACTAAAAAGTAAAAAATAATATTTTAATAACTTCAAAGCATTATTTATTAACAGTTATTTTTGGAGTCGGTGCCAGCAAAGAAGGACTGTCTAATCCTGCTTTTGCAACTTTTCGAACGGTACGGAGCGGCATCGGTTGGGTGGCACCGACTTCAAAAATAACTGTTAATAAATAATGCTTTGAAGTTATTAAAATATTATTTTTTACTTTTTAGTTATAGTTTTGAAGTCGGTTTTTGTTTTTTGCTTAAAAATAATTATGAGATATCGATTAAAAGCAATAATTATGTTATAATAATAAAATTTGGACATTATTATCATTGTACCCTTCAAAACTGTTCTCTTTAATAAAAATTATGTTTAGTCAGCAATAGTTAGTCTATATCTATATATTTCTATTGGCAATAGTGTTATGGATACCTATTTCAATTTAGTTATATCTGAAGCCATAAAATACTTATAATCCATGTAAGGCGGTCGTAGAGTTGAAGATCTATGGGCACATAAAATCTTTATAAATAAGACTGTTAATTATAATTATTACATATAATAATTATTACATGTAATTTTCATGCTTAACATTTCCGGGGCAGACGCTGAAAGTCTATCCCTTGTAGCCAACCGTTTAAGCCGGTACATTAACATGCTGCGTAGTGTCTCTATCATGAATATTTATACCAGCGCCGCATCAATGCTCTGCGATATTTAACGCCACCTTCGTGACTGCAACTAATGTTAGATTAAGGCATTTTGATACAACTCTGATCTAAAATTGATGGTACAAAATATCATATTAACTTCAGTTGCAGCGTTTCGTGTTATATCTATCATAATATAAATAATAAAAGATAACCATTCGAGTTCAGACAAAATGTTACTTTAATTTTAATTAATCATTTCGGGCTGTTTGACAGTTCGACAGGGGCCTCTTCTGAAAACCAGCGTTGCAGCTTATAACTGCAACAAATGCTGATGAAGGGTCCTTCGCTATGTAAATAGTATTTTTTATAATTAATCATTTACTTTCATTTTTATAAAGTGTTAATTTTGCACATCTACTAATGCTATCACACTAATAAAATTTGAAATATCTAAAAATGTATTACAACGAACTCGATTTTTATTTAATCTATGATAAATCATTCAAAGAGGCAATTTAAGCCTTCAATAAACGTTCTGTGCTAATTTCACGCCACGTTAATTCCAGTTTAATTATCTTCGATATCGTCATTCGAATCCATTTCGTCTACGATTTTATATCTTGATCTTCAATTCCAATACTGCTCCAGATATTTAAATCCCGAACGTATTTAAAATCAATATCGGAACTAAACCAATTCACAAAATCGGGACACGGCAAAATCGAGCGCTTTTATCAACGGCTGATAGCACTGTGTCACACAGAGCACCGTTTAACGTTCTAACTGTCCAATCACAATGAA
The DNA here is from genome assembly GCA_905404175.1 of Anthocharis cardamines. Lineage (NCBI taxonomy): Eukaryota > Metazoa > Arthropoda > Insecta > Lepidoptera > Pieridae > Anthocharis > Anthocharis cardamines. The sequence continues at coordinate 2,625,563 of FR989957.1, read as the reverse complement.
ATAGCATCTACCAGTTGGAAAACTCCCAGATAGATGACGAAGCAAAAAATCAGCGAACAATCCTAGTCCCTAAGGAGGAGAGGTTAATAGATTTCATTAATTAACCCGTTCAGTGAGCCGGGTGATTGCAGCGCAGTCCCAAGATAAAAAGTGACAATTCGGTCCCGGATTTCGGACGCGTTTTTACGTGGGTCGCGAGTAAGCTGGTTACGATTTGTTTTTCTTTCGCCTTATCTAAAGCCGCAATACTAATGTGTTTGGTAGTTGGACTCTGGTTGTAATATATTTTGTAAACGATGAAAGAGAATTTAAAATATTTTTTTTTTTATTTTGCATATGTTTTAATTTCAATAAAGATTTTTGACACTAGCAATATTTCTTCGCTTCGCACTGGTGAAACGTATCTACGTACGTATGTACCATATAAAAAAATGCTTTCGACTGGTGAAAGAATTTTTAAAATTGGTTTCAACCTCACAAACATTACCTAATTATAATATTAGTATATTTTAAATACCACATTTAATCCCCATTGAAGAAATAAAAAAGAAAATATAAAGGGTCACGAATTCATTCACGAAAAATCTTTTATGAATGAATCTGTTTATACCGTAGTAAGTAATTGGCTTCCATACATTTATATATACATTACGACTCTTTCCCATAGGGGTAGGCAGAGATCACGGAATTCCATATTATGCTCCGATCCTTACATACTACTTCCGCGTATAAAAAAAAATAATGCGAATGAGGCAGATACAAATATGTCTGTTGTGATCATTTTTCTTAAAAAGCAAGTCAGTAGTATTCTGAGCCCTGTCCGAACCCTACCCTACCGAAACATTTTTTTAAAATTATTAATCTGTCGGATACAAACCTAGTATCTTCGGTGCTAGGCTCAACGGGTGTACCACTGAACTATGGAGGCGGTCCCTCAGACAGAGTTTCAGTATATGATTTAAGTTTAGAAATTTGATAAGTATGTACAATATATAAATAACTTTTATTTCTCAAAAATCTTAAATTATTATCAGAGAACAAAGAACTTCAAGCTAACGAAACAAAGATAAATAAAATTGTATATACTGTACAATAGATACGGAATGATACTAGAATTTTAAGTGACATATCTGTATGAAAATAATTTATCTGGATTGAAAAACCTTTTGTGATTCAGTATAGGTTTATGGAAAGAGAAATCTTTTTTATTCCTCATTATATTATTTATTAAATATTGGAAGAAGAATGAAGAGGTTTTGAGGCTTTAGAACGACTCTATATTACATAAATTATAGCTTTTTATTATACAACTTTTTCCAAATAAATCCCTTTAATACATATTGGCAAACAGTTTGGTTCTTTAATTTAAAACTTGCGATGAAAGAAACCACCAACTGCTCCAAAGCAAATGGCTGCTTATTTTTTATTGTTCGACCAGTGGAGAGTTAGCTAAGCGAAATGGCCGCGCTGTTAACCACAGCCAAAGGTCATATGTATTGTACGCTTAAGTAAAAATAAACTTTATTAAAACGGTTTAAAGCATGGAACCGCTTGGCTGTAATAAGTAATGTATTTATTCGTATGTTGTCGACCGTACGTTAAGTATTGCCTTTTACCTGAGATGAAAATGCACTATAATATTGAGTTTTATAGCGTATTTAAAGCTGAATGTAAATTCAATATTACTTTGTAGATGAGTTATGTTTTAATTTTTTTACAGCGCCAGCTAGCAGTTGCGCTGGCAACAAAATTGCAAGAATTTTATTCTAAAGGATTATGTATTTTCATTGGTATTTTATTATACTTACGCTATAAAATAACTATGCAATTTTTTATACTTACTATGTAATAGCTTTTCCGTATACTAAATTTAAACGAGTTTTACGTTTATTTATTTACAATTTTACAATATTTGTACTTACAGCCGTACAAAAATTATACAATTCATACAAACAATACTGCACTACTTACATAGCCGATCTTACATTACACAAGAACCTCAAACATTGTTTCAAAAATCTAGGTTTGCTAGCTTAAAATAAATCAACATCAGCATCAAAGGCCAGTAATCTATTTAATAGTGTAAGAGCTGTATGAGCTGGCGAGTTATATTCGTCTGGTCCTTTTTTCATAATGCTTAATACTTTATATATAAACATTATTAAAAAAAATATTTTGAAAAGTTAGGAATACAATCAAATAGAGTTTGAGTTCAAATATTCCAAACAGGAATAATATCATAAATTTTACTATATTATATTATCTCTCAACTTAGAATTTTTGTAAATTACTTCAAGGCCTGTACCACGATCTTTAAAAGCAATATTATTGCGGGTTCAGCACGAGAGAAAGTGACAGCGCTATACATTTTGTAGATCACTATCTTGTTCTATTTTCAACGACTCCGACAAAAATACTGCTTTAATAGATATTGGTACTACTCTATTCATCTGCATAAAAAACTGTTATAGCAATCTTTATTTCACGCAATCACAAGTGCACTATATGATAACAAAAAGTATATGTATATATTCTTTATAAAATTCTATAAAAGGTACTAATTCAATTATTACACTGAACATGAATGTAGCAACTCCAGACCTTCATTGCTTCTAAGTGGTACTAAAACATTTCGAGAGCTAAAAACATAAATAAAGCGTACAATTCTTCTCAGGACTAAAAAAAACTCAGCCACTCCTAGCAGTCAGCCGTAACCGGTTAAGTTGTAACAGCGTCTATTATAAAAAGGGAACTCAGCAGAAGGATTTAAATGGTCTGCCAATTTTAACGTAACATAATGAATATATCTCAGACCTTTTTATATCACCTATGTGAGAAAATTCGATATTTCTGATACCTACTTTCAATAGGAGATTATTTAATAGGATTATTTACACGATGGATGTAGTATTAATAAATAATACTTGTACAAGTATTACATTCGATATGAAATTTGTAACAATTAACTGATAAGGCGAATCTACGTAGGTAGTGTCTCAAGTAAAAATCTAACCTAAACTACGTTTTTATAGCGGTGTTCTCTAGTATAAACTCCGTAACTATACGTACGTACAAACGTAGAGAACAAGTAGAACAAATATTTATATAGTCATTGGGAGTCCAAGACCGCCTTGGCTCAATAGTAAGCGCGATGCGTTTAGCAATTAAGATCCTGGGTCCGAATCCCGGGGAACAAGATTAAAAAAGGTTTCGGTCAGGCAGGGCACAGAAGGCTGATCACCTTTACTTGCCTGTAAAGAGAAATTATCAGTAAAACAAACAAAGAAATGAGTCCGCCCCATGCCCCATTAGGGGACACTATACCAAGTAGGTACTCAAACTATGACGTATTACATAGTACGTTATATTATAGTCAAAAGAATCGATAAAAACCCCGCTTTTCTAATAACGTCGAGGAAAACGTCTAAAATAGCACAAATCTTAGAGATAGGCAATTTGAGCGTTATTTGAGTACAAACTGTTGCAGTCACAAATCACGTTGATAAGTTAGGGTTAGTCCACAATTCTTCCCAGTTTCAATTGTAATAAAAATAACGCCGAGTTGTTTGCAATTTTCTCTATTCAAGACATTTTACGTTCCCCGAGCGTCCAATTGTTTTCCCGTGAAATATGTGTACTTGTTTCAATGTCATTTTTAATGAAAACTATCGCTTTTATACTTTCTTTTCGGTTTTCAGAATGAGAAAAATGGTGTGTAGAGGAGAATATTTTAATGATGAGTTTTAGGTGGGATTTTTTTATTTTTTTTTTATCTCACATTGACAGACAATAACAATACCTCAGCCACAGAATATCAATCATTGCGCAGTTGATAAATTTTTAAATTTAATCATTTGGAAATATACATATAGTATCTACAAATAGCAACATTACCTAGCTTCACACGGGTGCAACGTAGATATACACACAAAATAGCCTATATTAGTTTCTGATAATTCGTGAAAGAATTTTTAAAATCGGTCCAGTATTTTTTGAGTTTATTCATAAGTTCATAACATACAAAAATACAAATCTTTTCTCTTTATAATATTTAATAAATTGGTTGGTATTTAGATAAAATTATAAACATGTCAAACACGCTGGGATTCGAACCCATAATGTAAGGTACTCTACTGTGTATTGTGCTACCCAACGATAGTATTTGTTAATATCTATTCTTGCACATATACATATCGTTATTGAGAACAAATACATAGATCGATTCGGGAAAAAAATAACTTATAAATTCTAGTCCAATTCATTATTTTATTAAAAAACTTATAGCCCAATTCATATTAATATTTGAGGTTGGCACTTTGATCGAAGAAGCGATGAATAACGTTAACGTTTCATTAATGGAATGAGTATGAACGAGTTTGTGTACATTATGGTAGCATATTTTATTTTACAGAATTTAAAACTAAAAATTAAATGAATTATATTACGCAAAATTACTTTATTTTATCATTAAGGATTACTATTCTACTGGTGTAACATTGAAATAGATATTATTCAGACTTCATCACATATGATGAAACAGTAGAATCTATTTAAATAAAATACTGTATACCGGATTAAAAGGCGATTTATTATTTATATTGTTTAAATTATTTATCCCGACGTTTCGGATGCTTTTCAGCAACCGTGGTGGCGGGAGACTGTCTCCCGTTTTAATCCGGTATACAGTATTTTATTTAAATGTGTGATACTCGCGTTAATAAAAGACAATACACATTACAGTAGAATCTAATTTAAAAAAATATCAGAAATGGCGAACGGATTAAAGCTCTTCTTTCTTCTTCTTCAGGATAGATAAAAATAATTTAGAACGTTTTTAACTATCTGTTGACGCTAATTTCTGAAGAATCTGAACTGATTTTCATGTTACTTTAACACGTAACATGTAGATCGAGTTTCGTCTGGGGCAAAACTTTCTTGATAAGAATAGGATGTCGCGGTCGGGAAGAAAAGTTATCTTCATTCAAATACCTTACTTAGAGACTCAGTTCAGATGAAGCCCACGCGAACGAAGACGCGGGCACCAGCAAATTTATTTTAGAATTCTAACGGGCTCCTTGGCGCGTTAGGGTAGAACACCTGCCCTGAAAATCGATGGATCGTGAGTTCGAATCCCATCGGGACGACATGTTTATAATTTTCTGTTAAAGATTTCCCCACGTCTGGTAACTTCGGACATTGAATGGGTGGGAGGAATATCGAAATTCCGACCGGGTAACGAACCACCGTCTTAGATGGAAAAACTGTGAAGTGCATGTTGCGCGTTTCGGTTTCAGTCTATGGATATCCTAATGCTCGAATTAAAAATTAGGTTGACCGCGCATCATTGATTGATTGACCGAGGTATCACTTACCCTCAAGTAAACCTCATGCTAGTCTGTCGGTATCTGACATAAAAAAAATCAAGTAGTTTATATAAGCTTTTTTACGTTAGCTGTTAATATTGCTCCATGTTACTACCTCCAGTACGTACTCTAGCAAATTACACTCATCCGACTTCAAAGCCTATTTAGGATAGAGACTGAAAAATCAGAACAGAATTTACACTACACTGAACACAGACTTTGTATATAGGGACTGTATACTATATTAACTGAAAACTATAATTATTTGAGGTTAGATGCGATTAACAAGTGATATCTGAACGGGGCCAAACTAGTGCGCTCTCTAGTGACCAATTTGGCAACGCTATCTATCCTACTTCCGGATATTTGCTGCTAACTAGATATGGGTTATATATTTATTTGTAATTATTGAACTAAATACAGGAAATATTTGATTTTATGTATTTCAGTTTATATAATGAAAGTAAAGTGAAATAGAATAAGAAATTGTTTTTGTCGTGGGTTCGAATCCTAACATGATTATAGTTTTCTGTAAGCATGTCTTCCCCACGTCTGGTGACTTCGGGCATTGAACGGGTGGGAGGAATGTCGAAATTCCAACCGGGTAACGAACCGTCGTTCATAGATGGAAAAACCGTGAAGTGCATATTGCGCATTTCGGTTTCAGTCTATGGATTTCTGAATTTTCGAAGTAAAAATTAGGTTTACAGCGCATCATTGACTGAGGTTCTATGGAATCAAATGAACCTCATGTTCGTTTAGCATAACTAACATAAAAATACCCAAAACAACCAAGGTAAACCCAAGGCAACTACAGCCTGTTTGGAGAATCAAATTGTTAGTTTATTAAATCATAATATATAATACATATCTTCAATAAGCCAAATTACTGTTTTGAGCATAGAACGCTAGAAAAACTAGACAAAATCCAATTAGTGGGAACTCCACGAAGTTAGTTTTATTCTAACGATGCTTGCAAGTAACTGGGGTACGTAATTATATGATGCATGTTTTCGAGCAATATTTTGATGTGGCGTGCGATATAAATCATGTAAAGCAGAGTTGTAATTTTATACAAATACTGAATACTTTTATACAATACAAATACTGTGGAAATATTTTATTATTATTTAAGTCAAATAATTGAGTCTATAACTTTCGCCGGATTAAAACGCGATTCCGAACTATACGATAAACGTTATTTCTTTTGAGCGGAACTTTAGCCTCGAATTTGATTTTTTAAAATGTAATTTCATACATTTTATACGTTGACGTTTTATGATTTACCAAAGAGTTGTTTTACACAAAATACATATATTTTTTTCTTCCAATAATTGATTATTTCAACAAGTTTAAATTAGAAGCCTGTATCATAGCTAAAGGTTTGAGAAACTAGTTGGAAATCTCACTTTCTCCTGATAGGTATATACAAAAAAATATTGTGTTTTTTATAAATCTGATAGAATAACTTTAATAAAAATGTTATGAGACACATTTTAATTAAAGTTATTCTATTTAACTATATAAAATAAATAATAAAACAAAATAAATAAAGCGCTCATATTCAAATCCATGTTTATTTTATCTCTTTTAAATCAAGAATGAATCTAAATTAATACAAGTGCCCATTATCGTTCTCGATCTAAGAAATAAAAACTTTGATGTTATTTAATATTAAATATACCACGTTAGTAATGGATTTAAACGTAAAATTCCACCTTATACAATGTATTAAAAATGTATTTTCAATTTTCATGCATTTTCCTACCTTCATATTTGTATGACATTACACCCTGCTCTATTTTTGAAAGTAATTTCAGAGCAAGTGCAGTATGAATAAGTTATATAACACTTATTTACGTATCGGCATTCAAATATTACAAGTAAAAGGACTATATCTCAATTAATATGATTCGTTATTTTTGTTCATCAGTAAATGTTTAGTTTTTCTTCTTAACTACACGTATCTATTCTTTAGTAATGTAATAAAAAGGCAATAAGAAATATAAATATTCAACCGGTCTTTTTAAAGTATAATAGGTTTACGAGCAAGCAGTTCACCTGATGAACAGCGATCACCGCCGTCTCCAAAGATCCAACAAGGGGGTTCAAAAAGGGAGAGGACGTCACAGAATTTATACTATCTATTTAATATAATCTAGTTTTGTTTATTTTTTTTATTTATTCTTTATTTTACATGTATTGAGTGTGTGAAGAATGATATGTGTTTGAGAGGTGTGACTGATGATATGGCGAGTGAAAGAAGAGAATGGAAAAAGAGAGCATTCTGAGCCGACCCCAAATAAAAAAGGGAACAGGGCAGATAGAAAGAAGAATTTAATTTCTCTAAAGATCTTTTTTTCGAGGGGAAATCATCAGTGATACTCGTCACCACGACTGGTCTCCAATCAGAGAAAAGCGATGCACGCCTACTAAAGCCCAACAGTGTAATTTATTATTTAAAATCTAATAATAATAACTAAATCATCTGAAATCTCGTGATAAAACCAGAAATCGCCGCGACCAAAGTCCCCTGTGAAATTGTTCGCGTAATTCGACTCGTTCTTTTACGGTGAATACCAAGCGCGATCGTGACAAATGGTCCGATTAACAATCCCGTCCCCGAAGAAGATGGTTCGAATAACGAGCCAATATATCAAAGGATTTTAACACTGATGAAAGTGAGTCTCTGCGCCAATGTTACGAATCTGCACCGATATAATTAAACATATTCTAAACTAATATTATAAAGAGGAAATATCTGTTTGTTATTTTGTTAAGATTTAACTCAAAAACTATTCGATTGTTTTAAAAAATTCTTTCACAAATAGAAAGCTACTTATTATCAAGTAATGTATGCTATTTTTTGTGTATAGTATATCTACATTGCACCCGTGCGAATCCGGGGCGTGAAACTAGAGTTCTATATTTTGGTGCACCTTGCGTCTGATGGGTTGCGGTTTCGAATACCACCGGGATGACATGTGTATATTTTCTGTAAAGGGAGATACCCTTAGATCTGGTTATTATGGCAATATACCTATATCACAATTTCAACCAGGTAGCGAACCACCATTCATAGATCATGTCAATTTAGTCCATGGATGGAGTAGAAAAATAGGTCACCTACGCTTTAGGTACTTAGTTTAATTCTATGGCTGTACCAACATATTATGAGTTTAAAACACCTCTGTCGACATAAAAGTATCTACGTATTTCTGAAGTAGCATCAAAGTTCTTTTATATAGTAACATAACATGAACCTGATTAGTTTGATTTTTAACATCCTCAAATATATAAACAAGAGTATTAATATTTTACTTCTTTATTACACGTTGTTATCAAACAATAGCAGTCGTTTATTTAGTGGGTCAGCAGGAATATAAAATAAAATAAAAGGTGAAAAAATAAATATTTGAGTTTCTGCGAGATATATCTGGATGCACGTGATTTAAGACAACTCAGGATTTACTAAACGTTAACTGCGCAATATGTGATTTACTTATACTCACATAAGGCTACATGAATGCAGCACTTGAAAGATGAGATACTAAAAGAGAAATATAGCCAGAACTCAGTCTGGACTCTGAAATTCCTAAGATCTCAATTCAGAAACGAAAATAGTGTTGAATTTAATTCGAAGTTTGCCTCACACACACACGTGTAGCGTATGTCATTGCAATAAGAATGGTGTCAAGCGCTTAAAATACCTTTTTATATTCAACTTCTTATAACGCTGAGATGATAAACTCCATAACTTAAAAGCTCTATACAATTCTCTTCATTATACTATTACGAGAACCTTAATTTCCTAACGCCGTAAAACGTATGGAAGATGGAAAGACTACGTGCGACGTACGAGTAAGTTTTACGAGCAAACATTGAAAACAACTGTTCTTGCGACGTGACGCGCGATGTGAATAGATACAATTGTTTTAAGATAGCTATTGATGGCTGGGATCGTGACAGGTTGATTGCTATAAAGACATTGGTTATAATGGGAATTGGAAGCGCGTGGGATTTTCGTTAGATTAGCTGTTATAACTGTGGTGCTGATACAATTGATTAAGTTATAAAATGTATTATAAATATGTATTATAAAAAATTGTTAATTGGTAGCTGTGATTTTAACCTACAACCTTAGGGGAAGAATCTGAGAGATAATTTTCGTTAAGTTTTATAAAGGTTTCTTGTGAACAAACTTTATTTTGTAATTAGCTTTATGTTGAGTTTCTTTTTACTTTTCATTCATTTTCATTTTTTGTGTTCATGGAGTTTTTGGAAAATAAATTGTTGGTATGAGGTATTGCATATGAAAACAGAACAGAAGAAGTAAGCTGTTCTGTGCATATGAATATAGTAACAGTTTTTGTCACCCTAATGACAGTCATTTTATGTTTCTAATTTCAGTCATAATTTTATAGACGGATATTGAAATGTAAAAGGTTAGGTAGTTTCTTCTAGAAAGTCCAAAATCTCCTCAGGATATGATTTCAATAGAGTACCTACTTATGTTTTAAAACATAGAACACTATACGATATGATGAGAGAGAGTATTTTGAGAGGTTAGGGCATGTAGACCTTGGAGTTTGGCTCTTCAAAATATTTCATAACATTTTTACAGTGCAAGCAATATGTACCTACTCGTCTTGGCGTTACTTTATATGAAAATGTTTTTGGAGGGATCTTTATGTCTCCTAGCGCAAAGTAGTTTTAATTAAATAGTTATCGATAAAATTTTTAATCAAACTTAATGAAACTAAAATGCTGCATCATATTATTAATCCTGTCCTATTCCTTACAAGAAATAATTACGTTTAATTTTTTTACATGTAAATTAAAGTAATTCAAATAAATTATCCTATAATAATAGCTAATTATGATGATAACCCGCATTTCGACTTCGTGCTGTAGTGATTAGCAATAGAGGTCGCGGGTTCGAATTCCGGGGAAATCATTCAGGCAGGGCACTGAAGACTAACGTGCCTGTAAAAATGATCATTAAAACAGACACGATAAGGTGCCCCACTAGGAGACTTAAAAATGTAACGATCGAAGGTATTTCTTAAATATCGCTACTAAACAAATAACATGATACCTACTATAATAGCGACGAGATAGATAACATGAGATAATACTAAGTATTTTAATTTCATTCAACGTACCAAGACCCACAGTCAGCAGTAAAAGCAAGTAAGAAAGTTTCCGCAAAGTTAGAAGCACGTTCAATGTTAAAACTGTTCGCACCCTTACGTGACAAGGAAGTAATCCAGGATCCTTTAATTCATGTGCCTTGATGACGGGAAGGCTTACTGACGCATAGAAACCTTAACGTTTTAAGCTCTTTAGACTTTATGTTATCCTAGTAGTTTAAAAGGGAATATCATTGCTAGTTCCGAGATTAATAAAATAATAATTATTTTTAAATGATATCCTTAAAACTCTATCAAACATTTAATATCACTGAATCATATTATGTCAATCTTGTGTCGTATTATTTTCTTCACGCACACCCCCTCAGTCACACACAAACACATACACCTGCACACTACATGCATTGTCTCCGTAATATTATATTATTGTAATCTGTAACTCTTGTAATTGGAGTTTTGTTTTAAAAAATATTTCCTTTAATGTTCAGGGTCTTCCTAATAAATAAATAAACACTTAGGGGTATTTATCCGATACAAAGAAGTTTTTGTTATAGTAATTAAAACCAAAGATAGCAAGATTTTGGTTTATATTAAATATCAACACGTGAGGCGGTTTTCATCAATAGAAAGCTACATTATCAGCGAATAACATAAACATTTTTTTTGTGTACAGTACATCTACATTGCACCCGTCAGAATCCGGGGCGTGTTGCTAGTATATTATATGATAATGTTTATTTTCATATATGTATTTCTGTTGTGTGAAATAAAGTTGTAAATAAATCAATAAATGATCTGTATGGGCTGAGACAAAACCAATATTGTTTTTGATGATAATAATTGATAGAATTGTTATTTGATTGTAATATATGTATTAAATGATACCGGTGCGCCAACACCGAGTGCCCGAGCCGATCTCCCAAGTCCCAGTAAAGACTTATAAAAACGTGTGAGCAGCGTAAACTGCTGACACAGCACTCGATGTTCGGCGCTAGCCCTTACATGATCCGTCCAAAGAGCACTCTCTCGATAAGATATAGATATCTAATTTGATTTAATTGTAGGGCTCCGGCCGGGACCGAGCGTAAGGGCGGAGTCGCTAGATTCGGTGAACCTCTCCGCGGTGGCAGGGGGCGAAGCGACACTACCTTGCGACACTCGTTCGCCTCAACCACCTGATGCGTTGCTACTCGTCGTTTGGTATAAGGACGACGTGCCCATATACAGGTAATTTTATATGTATTAAATGTTTGTCTTATAAATCGTTGGTTCAAAAGTAAAATTCACTAACGAGGGGACGATCCGAGAGGTGCATCGAGTTACGGGCTCCCACTTCGCGTGCTTAGAGTGTGGGTAGGTACCAACCAAACCCTAAAATCGTAGGTGCCAACTCGACTTCGTTGTTGAGAAATCGCCGGTCAAAGTTGTGAGCCGCTTATGTACCGTAAATATTATATCCACGCTCGAGGTTTATTCGCTCGCTCGAAATTTTGCTACTATTACTTAGTCTATTTATTTTTATTCAAAATTACACTTAGTGACCTTTGAATCGACGAAGTATGATAAATACGTTCTTGAGACACATGTGGAGAATGGGGCAGACACCTTTCTGTGTCTGTAGGTGATCAGCCTTCGGTGCCCTGTCCGACCGAAACATTTTTTTTATCTTGTTTCCAGAAGATTCGATCCTAAGACCTCGGATAAAACGCATTGCGCTAACCACTGAGCCACGGAGACAGAAGTTTTAAATAATATTCTTGATTCTTCAGGTTTAACATTAGGTAGTAGATTTCTCTGGTTTATAAAAGTTTTTTCCTCCTAGAACAATTGCTTCAGAAATATACAACTCTGAAAAGATTCAAGTTAATAAAAAATACTTGAATAGTATAATTTGTAATTTAAACTTTCGCTAGCTTCATAGTTTGTAGCAAAAATTACTCGCTACAATTCCTTAGCGTAACACAGATTTTTCAACGCAAGAGAATTTTTAATCAATATTCATAACCTACTTTTCATCATTCATGAATATAATTATTTGTTTAAATAAAATACTGTATACCGGATTAAAACGCGATTTATTATTTATATTGTTTAAATTATTTATCCCGACGTTTCGGATGCTTTACAGCAACCGTGGTCGCGGGGAGACAGAAAGATGACAGTTGTCTGACATGATATTTGAAATGTCACAAAGTTGCCATATTTAATTCAATTAAATTAAAAAAAAATCTATTAATTTAGGTAACACAATGTACATCTATGAACGTCAATAAAAAATAATACATATTAAATGCTTCTAATTTTAAATAATAAATCGCGTTTTAATCCGGTATACAGTATTTTATTTAAATGTGTGATACTCGCGTTAATAAAAGACAATATTATAATTATGTGTTTTTCAAATTGTTATTTCACATGGCTTTAATATTGAATTACCTCATGATACATATATGTACTATTAATTTATTAGTATTTGAATATTAGTACAATAAGCGGCCTCTTCTTTTGTTTATACGACAAACAGTGGTATATTTAGATGTTAATCAAGAGCTACTTCAAATATTTCTATATTTAATATTATGTTAATAATGAAAGTAACAGCTCAATTTTCTTATTACTTAAATAATAAAACTCATTAGGATTGAAATATCTTTCAAGGTTAGACTGGGTTTTAATCTAACAATTGCAATTACAAAGTGGGTTTCAATGAAAAATAAACCTTGAAAGTATTTATTTCGTTACGACATTTCTAATGGACCTTTTTGGAAAGGGGTAAGATGAAAAATTATCGATATCGAATCAATTACGTATAAATCGTATGGTTTGGTCTGTCGTAACTTCCGAAGATAATTATAATCTAACAATTGCAATTACAAAGTGGGTTTTAATGAAAAATAAACCATGAAAATATTTATTTCGTTACGACATTTCTAATGGACCTTTTTGGAAAGGGGTAAGATGAAAAATTATCGATATCGAATCAATTACTTATAAATCGTATGGTTTGGTCTGTCGTAACTTCCGACGATAATTATAATCTAACAATTGCAATTACAAAGTGGGTTTTAATGAAAAATAAACCTTGATAAGTATTTATTTCGTTACGACATTTCTAATGGACCTTTTTGAAAAGGGGTAAGATGAAAAATTATCGATATTGAATCAATTACTATCAATCGTATGGTTTGGTCTGCCGTTCGACTTTTCTAGACAGGTGATATGCGAAAGATAACTCACACATTCTAGAGCACCAAGACTTTGAACTAAAATCTATGTGTATTATCTTTATATATATAATTCTTCTATGAGTGTGTATGTCACTGAACTTCTCTCAAACGACTGGACCGATTTTGATGAAATTTTTTGTGTGTGTTCAAGGGGATCTGGGAATGGTTTAGATTCACAATTTTGTCCGCTGGAAAATGTTTTTTAATTAATTTTTAATTATTATATAATTTCGAAGCCAAAATTGTGGCAGAACAACGTCTGCGGGGTCCACTAGTAGTACTATATAGTACATAATATATTAAGGCGATTCTACCTATTAAACCACTATACCAATGTTGTAATCAAACTTGTACTATTGGGAATTAAGGCCAATTATACACGATGCTATTTTCTTGTACATATAAGAACAATAACTGAATGCAATAATTGAAGCGTAATAATCGACATCCAAGAATTGTAAGCAACTGTTTACACGCGGATATTATGTGCTGTTTACACCAAGAAAGGTATTGAAACAAAACTTATATAAAAGATCAAGAATGTTATGTGTTGTTTAGACCATGCAAGTCATGTTTTGCTTCATTTAAATGTATACAAGAGGCAAGACTTTAGTATGGGACATGCCAATGTTTTGTACATGCCATATATATAATACATGCCATGCGTCGGGTTGTCTCTCTCCCTAAAATATGGCGAGGGGACCGATGGCTGGCCATGCGTCGTACTCGTGAACGGGTGCTACTTGTGGTGACAGGTCGGACTTGAATTCGTGTATGCGGTGATATTAGTTATTTCGACTATATGTTTGCGTGTTGTTCCCATGAGAATGTAAGTGCGTGCTCCTATTTCACCATGCCTACTGCTGATAGAGGACAATTCTTTGTTTTTTTCTGGTTTATATTTTTTTTAATTATTATATTTAATTACACAAAGATGTCATGTGGAACATGGTGTAATGGTTGCAGCGCCTTACAAATATTTTGTAAAACAAAAACTTGGGGATTAAAAAGAGTGACGAAGAGTTTCAGTTGCCAGTTCTTCTCTTCCGTTCTACGCCCTTGATTTGAGAACTGGCAGTAAATGTAAAATTAGAAGCATTTAATATGTATTTTTTATTGACGTTCATAAGTGTACATTATGTTACCTAAATGAATAAATGATTTTTGAATTTGAATTTGAATGCTATTGAGAATTAGTATCAGACATGCCAATTTTACGATAAACAGGTATTTTTATTGTTCAAACTAAGTAATGTTATAACGAAAATCTCAGCGCGGTGTGTTACGACTAAAATACCATATTTGTATAGACGCGACGAGTGTAAGCCTCTTAAGATTCCTTTATCCTTTAGGATAAGCCCATTGCTGAATAGCTATTTCTTGGATATTTTACTGATATAACATTTAATCTAGATAAGATTTTATTATTTTTATTTGACAGGCTCGTTGGCGCGTTCGGTAGAACACTTGCCGTGCGCATCGATAGGTCATGGGTTCGAATCCCACCGGAAGCACATACTTATAATTTTCTGTAAGCATGTTTTCCCCACGTCTGGTAACTTTGGGCATTGACCGGGTGGGAGGAATATCTAAATGCCGACCGGGTAACGAACCACCATTCATAGATGGAAAAACCGTGAAGCGCATATTGCGCGTTTCGGTTTCAGTCTATGGATTTCCGAATGCTCGAGGTAAAAATTAGGTCGACAGCGTATCATTGACTGATGTTCTGAGGCTGAGGTATCACCTAAGATCAAGTGAACCTCATGCTCATCTGTCGATATCTGACATAAAAAAATATATAATAGCTATACCCTACATCCGTAGCAATGGCACGTAAAGCAAAACAGCACATTACGATACGTGTGACTTAAGTTGCCTATTATTACACGGAATGAAGTTAAATGCCGTGCGTTAATAGAAACTTAATACATTAGTATTGTATACTATTTTATAGCATGTGTGACATAAACCCGCATTTTACGCACTCTTTTCCGGTGTTAAAATGGCCTATTTAGGTCACGGAAAAGCCTGCTTAAAATGCGAGTTTAGGTCACACAGTGCTATAAAAGTGTATTTGTCCAGGAGCCTTCGCGAGGCGGATATGCAGAAAATCTCATCAAAATTTCATCATAATGGAATGAATAGTTTATAGCTAGGGAGGCGAGGTAGCTAAATGGCGTAATTCAACGGCGCCGTCGAGACCTATCAAAATCGAAAGATAAAATAATTTCGAAAAGAAAAGCTCGTATGGTAAAAACCATTTTAGCGGTGGGTTTGGCGTGTACGGTTTTTCAAAAATGTTAAAAAAAACAGTTACTTGGGCATTCTCGAGCGCGTCAGATATTCATACTACGTATGCCCCAAGTACCTCTGATAACAACGGTATACTAATCTGCCGGTTTGCGTGGTGGGGGTAGGCATATAAAGTAGTCAAAAATGCAAAAAAAAAAAATTTACTCGAGCGCGTCAGATTTTCGGAAGGGGTGTTACGTAGGCCCCAAGGAAGCTCCCTTTAAAAAAACTGACGATTTAGGCGTGACGATAAGTTACGATGAATTTTTGAAAATGCAAAAAAAAAAGTATTTTTGAAATACTCGAGCGCGTCAGATTTTTATAGGGAAGGTTTATCTCGGTATCCTGAAAGCATATTTTCTTAATCTGACAAATATGTTGGTGGGATCTCTTAATCTGACCGTAAAAGGTTTCTTTTCCTTCTCTTCCTATCTTTCTCCTTGATAAAACGGGGAATTTAAGAATGACCATAATATATGTATAGCGATAGATACAACCAACGTAAATGTAGATGAAATGTAGTACGAATTGTATTATTTATTGTATAAAAAAATGAAATGATTTAAAAATTGTATTATAATTGTATTGTTATGACGTATGACCTTTACATTTTTGCTCAATACTATTCATCTTCTTCTTCTTCACTGGAACTCTCATATTGTGGCTCCTCATCCACATCACTTCTTTCCTCACCATCAATGTTGGGAAAAATACTGGTAGGACGGCATATTTCCACGAAGCGCTCAGTCTGTATTACATGTTTATGGCAAATTCCTCTTTTTTGCTTCAATTCTTCACTTTGTTTTGCTTACGGTACGTCCAAAAAACAATTTGAGGATCAACAGGCTATTGAATTAATATACATACCTACATGAAACTGTACATGTTAATAATACTTTTGTACTATACGCGTAACTTTTTCCGAGTCCACGAAATTGTCGAGAATCTTTATAAAAAAAATTGAGATATAATAAAAGTCACATAATTTAATCATAGTTATTTCATATCAAATTTTTTTAACACCCTCAGTTTTCGAGACATACTCAAAAATCCAAAGTTTGAGTTTTTATGATGCTTCTAGTCAAAAAGTTTTAACTTTGGACAAAAATGTAAAGAGACCTTTTTTGTGTAAAATAAAATTACCTTTATTGTTTATTTAAACTTTTTTTTTGTAAAATGTATCGTTCGCGACTTATATGCCGCAACGCGTTTTTCGGAAGACGAAATGGCTCCTCCACACTTCCGGTCATGCGGAAACCGGCAGATTTTGTATTTTTAGTAAGTTTTAGATTATATTCTTCAAAATAAAAAATATCGGCGCTCGAGAATGCCGGATTAACGTTTTTTTTTTACAAGTTCGCGACCCTATAACTCGGCGGCGTCAAGGACTTATCGTCAGATTAGTTAAATTTAGTCTTAAAACACTAAAATCAACCCCCAATATCTTAATCTGACGCGCTCGAGTATTTCAGACTATCGATTTTTTTTTACTAATCTGATCGTCTATCCTAGGCGCGCGTCACTACATATAAAGCTAAATACTTTACAAGGTTGTTCTATTAGGTCTAATAAATCTCTCATATCTTAAACTGCCACGCTCGAGTATTACCGAAAATTCACCTATTCGCCTCCTTAACCATTAAGAGTGCAAATAAACATACCTACATTGAGTTTTATTTATATAGATATACATGTTAAATTGTGATGCGCTTGGGATTTAATCGCATAGAAAGTAGTTCCGAAAGAATTCTTAATCATAGAAATCCTTTTCGAACATAGTAACCTAACCTTATTAAAATAACCTTTACCGCATCCGGTAAAACTAATTCTATAGTGACGTGAAAATATTTTAAAATTATATTTATATAATAAAATAAAGTACCTCTGGACTTTCAACTATCTCTCTGCTTAACTCATTTAGAACAGTTAGCTGGTTTCATCATGAAATAGAGCAATACTACAACTTTCATAAAATTTTATAATTAGCATCATAAATTAACATAAGTTTCCAAGTTTCTTAGGAAGCTTATTAAAAGATAATTCGTCTCAAAAAATCAACTATTTTACCTTTGCCCGATTAAAAACATTTATTTAAAAAAAACTATCTACTACTAAAAAACTATCACGTTGACTAATAACAATGCTTCTTTATTCTTAAACATTCAATATTGAACTGTTAATTACCGTAGCTGAGTATATTACGTAATCTAGATTCTAGATTTACTCCCAATGGTTTGGTTTAGCGTCTCGAATTTCAAAGGAATAAAAATGTAATGTATTCAATAAAACACGGTCGATCGCAGACTAAAGCATTTAATAAGCAACACAAGTATAAATGTCTTTCTACCTACATAACACTTTCCCCTCTTTATATAAAAGGATTGGTTACTTATACTAATATAAAATAAAGTAATAAACAATAGACTATATTATAATATTAACAATACATAAATTAAAGTAGTTTACCTTTACGAGGTCTTAAACGCATTTTAAAATCATCATTGTCAAGTGCTTGTTGGGGTGATGAGTGTGCTGATTCATTACAGATATTATCACTACTTGTGCTCGAATTAATTAATTCATTTTCATCAGATTCTTTTCGAGATTCATCAGAAACAATATCAGGAACTAAATTTTCACACTCATTACCCGATACATTACCATTAATCAAAGACAATGAATGACGGTGAGATTTATTTAACAACTGATCAACATGTCGCTTATGAATACAATTATCATTTGTCTTAACTACATAAGAAACTGGCCCTGTTTTATCCGTAACTTCACCCTCCCTCCATTTAGAATTACTGTCATTGTACATGCGCACAAGAACCCGGTCACCTGGATTAAAATTTCGTAATAAACCACCACGTCGTGATTCCTGTGCTAATTGTTTCTCCTGTACCACATTACTAGTTTCAGGGCGCAAAAGGTCTAATCTACCTCGCAACCTGTGCCCTAGAAGAGCTACCGCTGGTTCCTTTTGCGTAGTAGAATGTACAGTATTTCTATAAGTGAATAAAAATGTACACAAAGCAAAATTCATGTCGACATTTTCTATAACAGCTTTTTTTAATACTAACTTAACCGTCTTTACAATATTCTCAGCTGCTCCATTGCTGGATGGATGGTACGGAGCGACCAAAATTTTCTTTATTCCATTTTTGTTCAAATAAAAAGAATATTCGTTAGAAGAAAATGGAGGACCATTATCACTTACAATACTTTTAGGCAAGCCAAACCTAGCGAAAACTTTACGTAAAAAATTTATTACAAGGAAAGCAGAAGTACTCGTTATACATTCAACTTCTACCCACTTGGAATGTGCATCTAAAAGAACAATATAATATTTTCCTTTAAACGGACCTAAAAAATCAACATGTAAACGATTCCAAGGTTCAGACGGCCAGTGCCAGGAGTGCAGCGGCGCGGGCGGCGGCTGAGCGCGCTGCGAGGCGCACGCGGCGCACTCGCGGCACACTCGTTCGATGTCCGCGTCAAGGCCCGGCCACCAAACATAATTACGAGCGAGTTGTTTCATTTTAACTACACCAATATGACCCGAATGTAACTCTTCTAACACTATTTTCTGAAGACTAGATGGAATGATAACCCGGTATCCCCACACTAAACAGTCTTGTTCGATAAATAAATTTTCGCGTCTAACACTGAACGCTTTGAAATTAGCATCATTCAATTTATCCGGCCAACCAAATTTTAAATAACCTATAACTTTATTAAGAAAAATATCTTTTTTTGTTTCTATTTTTATTTCGTTAAATGTGATCGGCAACTGATCTCCAACATAATTTAAATAACTTATATAATCTTTAGAATTTTTATTTGATGTTAATGGCAAACGAGATAGCATGTCAGCAAAACAATTTTTCGAAGAAGGAATGAATTCTATGTCAAAATTATATGCCGACAACCGAACAGCATATCTTTGTAATCTGCTAGCAGCAGTTTGAGGGATACCCTTATTTTTACCAAAAATATAACTCAATGCCCTATGATCACTACGTAAAATAAAATGCCTACCATAAATATATTGATGATGCTTATTAACACCGAAAACAATAGCTAATGCTTCCTTGTCTAACTGCGAGTAATTACATTCGGCGCTTGTGAGTGTGCGCGAAGCACAGCTGATCGGGCGCTCCGTGTTGTCGGGGTAGCGATGCGCGAGCACGGCGCCCAGCCCGTACGCACTGCTGTCTACAGACAATATTAAAGGCAAACACGGATCATAATGAGCTAAAACGGGTGCTCTAGTTAAAACCATTTTAATACTCTTAAACGCATAATCACAATCTTTATTCCAAAACCACTTAACATCATTTTTCAATAAGTCATACAAAGGTTTTAAAATACTACTCATGTTATTACAAAATTTTCCGTAAAAATTTACTAAACCTAGAAAACTTCTCAATTGAAATACATTTTCAGGAGCTGGAGCATTAACAATAGCTTCAATTTTTTTTGTATCTGTATGCAAACCGTCCTTATCAATTCTATATCCAAGAAAAGTCACGCTATCTTTTAAAAATTCACATTTAGACCAATTAACTCGCAAACCAGCATTTTTCAAACGTTCCAAAACAGCCCTTAAATTCTTAATATGCGTAGCTCTGTCTTTTCCTGTTACACAGATGTCATCCTGGAACACTACAGTAGATTCCAAACCACATAATGTTTCTTCAATAAGTTTTTCGAAATTCTCAGGAATACATTTTATTCCAAAAGGAACTCGTTTATAAACAAAAGTACCAATATGTGTAGTGATTGCTGTCATGGGTTGGGAATCCTCACTTAATAACACCTGCTGATACGCATGAGATAAATCCAACTTGGTGAACTGTTCACCACCCCCCAAAATTGCGAAAATATCCTCAATAAGAGGAAGAGGATAATGAAAATCCTTCAACCGAGGATTTATGGTTATTTTATAATCTCCACAAATGCGAATATCCCCATTTTTTTTAACAATAGGAACAATAGGAGTGCCATAATCAGAACGCTCGACTTTATAAATGACGTCATCACGCTGTAAGCGATCAAGCTCACGCTCAACGCGCTCACGCAGTGCGAGCGGCAAAGGTCGTGCTTTAACAAATATAGGGGTCTTATCTGTTAGATATAAACGCATTGGAGTTTTAAAAGTTCCCAACCCCTCAGCAAAAACCTCAGGATAATCATTTTGCAATAATTCAATTTCATTCTGTAATAATTTTAAATTATTACAGCTAATACTTAAATTATTATTTTCATAACATACATTAAGATTTAAATTTCTTATCCAAGAACGACCTAGTAATGGTGGGCCACCGTTTTCTATTACAAACAATTCTAAATAGCCAGAGAAAGTACCATAATTAACTTTAACTAAAATATATCCCAAAGACTCAATTAAATTTCCAGTGTAAGATCTCAGTTTCAATGACTTTTTTTGTAAACCAATGTTAGAAAAATATTGATCATAAAAGTATTTCGATATCGCAGATATTTTACTGCCAGTATCGATTTCAAACTTAAAATATTTATTTTCAACTTTCAAATTTATGTAAAATGGTCCATCTCTGCCATCACAATAAATATTATAAAAACTTTCACTAGAATCGCTATCCTCATTACTATTTAAGAAAAACTGACCTTTGGCATTTTTAAAAGTAACATTGTTATAATTTTTACTTAACTTACAAACCACTTTAAGATGTCCTTTTTGCCCACACTGGTCACAAGTATAGTTTTTAAACCGACACCTCGCCGGTGAATGCCCCGGCCGGCCGCAGCGCTGGCACGGGCCGCGCATGGCGGCAGCGCTGCCGGTCGCCGCGTGACCTTCAAAGTCACGCTCGAAACGCGATACACTACCACGCCGCGAAACACTATCACGACGCGAACCACTACTTAACCTAACACTGTGCAGCCCTTCTGCCACGCTGTCAACGCTCGAAGCTGTGGCCGCATGCCTGTCAGCTGCCTCCAAGGCCAAGGCGAGCTCGACCGCCCGCTTGTAGTCTATGTCCCGCTCGGCAAACAATCTGCTTCTTAAATCTTCACTGTATAGCCCAGAAACGAACTGATCACGAAGATTTACCTCTAACGTGTTACGAAAATTACAAGTTTTCGCTAAAT
Source organism: Anthocharis cardamines (assembly GCA_905404175.1). Classification (NCBI taxonomy): domain Eukaryota; kingdom Metazoa; phylum Arthropoda; class Insecta; order Lepidoptera; family Pieridae; genus Anthocharis; species Anthocharis cardamines. The sequence continues at coordinate 2,603,387 of FR989957.1, read as the reverse complement.
GTTTTAAGCTTTGTAAATAATCACTGACACTTTCTCCTTTCAATTGTTTCCGCTGCCGAAACATATGCCGTTCTGCGATCTCCGATCTTTGAGGTTCGAAATGATCTCTCATAATCTTACATAGTTCTTCAAATGTTTTATCTTCGGGCAATGACGGTGCACATAAATCACACATTAACTCGTAGCACGAGACGCCAACTTGGGTAACCAAAGTAGCTACATGCAGCTCACTACTTATCTGGTTTAATGCTATAAACTGTTTCACACGCCGACAATAAGCATCCCAGTTATGCTGCCCCACTTCAAACACCTCAATCTTCCCAAAAGGCATTATAACAAAATTACACACGACTGCGCCAATGTAATGTATTCAATAAAACACGGTCGATCGCAGACTAAAGCATTTAATAAGCAACACAAGTATAAATGTCTTTCTACCTACATAACAAAAAACTCATTTTCCTAATAAGGATAATAGAAACTCCACCTGCTGTTTTATTTCTCACATTTAAATCAAAAAGTCTTATTTTACTAGTGCACTAGAAAATGTGCTCTTTCTAAACAGCTTAAAGTTCATTTTACAATACAGTTGAGAGGTTTTTAGGCTTACATAAACGAGATTACTCTGCTAAGTGGGCCAATCGTCAAATTTGTAGTCGTACTTTAAAGCGTCTTTATTAAAACCTCAATGCTATATTTTTTTGAATTCTTAACGAAATGGGAATATCTGGTATTTACCTATCATACCGCGGAATCAATATTCAAAATTGAGGTGTTCTCAAACATAATATTATATTTATCTATCATTGTACGTAGGTATGTTAATGTCAGAAGAGCAATACTTTTAAGTACAACTCAATATTGATAAGCATTTTTAATATTTACTCACTATCGCATTTATCTCAGAAAATACTGATCTTAAAACAAACATAAAATGTATAGAATAATTTTTCTTAAAAATCCATACTTATTAAATATTTTTTTTAACAAAAAAAAAATTAAGTTTTGACCTAGAAAATAAAACTTCCGGGTATTTTTAAATTCAAATTACATAAGTATACCAAAATTCAAATTAATCGAAGGTGTGGGCTAAACGGAAGTGCACTCAGTATTCGGTCCATAGTCTATGAAAACTTTAAATGGATAACTTAACGATTACACGGTTAATACTCGTAGTACAAGTTTCTTAATTACACAACATGGCCAGGTTCATCACGATCTCTAAAAGCAGTATTATTGCCATATTACTTTATGAGAGAAAAAGACAACAATACAAAAAAAAATAAAAAAAATATATATCTATGCTATTTTTCCACTTCTATTCTATAATGTGTAGACATTAATTGTTATGAGCTGTCAATTGCGGAAGTTCCGAATCGCTTATCGTCGTTGCGCCTGCCAAATTCCATATGTGCATTTTTTTGATTTTTGGTTTTTGCACAAAAAATAATCTTCGTTTTATTCTCTACTGTGTTACTAAAATCCTTTTTGTGATATTCGAACTGGAAAGGAGTTTAACTAATTTCATATGTGTTTTGAACGTTAAGAAAAACTCCGTATGTGAGTCAATAATACGTTTTTCGTTGTTTCCCAAAACTATACAAAAATGCACATATGGAATTTGGCAGGCGCAACGACGTTATTTTAAAATTAATTTTCAGCATATTTTACCTGATTTTTTTTTCTGATATTTAAAAAGTTATTCTGTTATTTGGGACATAGACGAATCCAAGATATCACTATAAAATCGGTGCAGCTGTTTTTGTGTTAAAAAGGGTGTAACTAAAACGACTTTGTTTTTGTATAAATAAAAATAATAATTCTATCGGCTCAATCGGCTGTTTTAGTTATCAAATAAATACAGTATTTGTAGTGCTAGTATTCAACCAATCCTACAGCTACAGTTGTAAAAGTATGGCAAATCACTGTCTATAATGATGAAGAACAAAGGAATAAACATTTTTTTGTGTAATTCACTGATCTAATCTTTATTGACCATGTTGATATACCTTCCCAACTAGACTATATCCAACATCTAAAACTAAAAGACACTGCACTGATGCGATCAAAATCTTAAAGTATGCCATTAAAAAATTGTTCGAAAACGTATGGATAATAATATGGACCACAAAAGACCAATTTCAGTTCTCACAACGAAGCCGGAAAGATACAAAAAATAATTTATATCCCCAATAAAATATACTTTATGCGGTATCATTCCGCGGCATTTTTTGTCATTTATTTAGGTTTCGCAACGCGTTTTGGTCGCGTGTTACATAAAACCCGCAAAGTTTGTCTCCGCCATGAGTCCCTGTCGACGCATCAAAAATGTATCATCCACTTATAACGCAAACGTGACTTTGAAAGTTTAATAGCTCGTATTCTACATATAATGCGCTTGCTTGGGTACCATTTAAAAATTTTGCTTCTTTTATGGATCTTGAAACCAGGGACTGAATACCGGTTAATTTACTATGGGAGCTTAACGAAATAATAAAGGTTTTTGTTAATATTCTTTCGGTTTTAATCATATTTACTGAAAAAATTAGTGTGCTAAGTTTATTGTGTATTACTCTTTAAAACGAACGGTATCTCATTCAGATATGTATTTTGGAAAATAAAAATTAACCGGTTTCAGTCCCTGCTTGAAACGGTTTAAGCGTGGTGCAGAGTATGTTGTATGTGCTCTAATTCAGTAGTGTGTGAACACACCTTAGATAAGTGAAACCTCTACATACCTCGACCAACCGAAAATCCTTGCATGAGAAAGTAAATTATTTACCAGACTTGTACGCGAGGCTATTGAAATTCAAAAAAAACCTAAACTTAAAAAAAATATCCAACACCTGGGATTCAATAATATTATTTCGTTCAGTATATACAGTTGATTTCTCGTTTACCAATAATAGTTCATTTCTCGACAAACTAAACTCATGACAACAAAATATTTTATTGCCTAATAGAGTAAACCATGGTATCGTCAACAACTGTAAAAATTAATCATATCATATTTTTGTACTGCAATGTTAAAATGCGATACCTATTTTTTACCTGGAATGCCTTTTGTGCCGTTATATAATTATAACATACAGTGATGTTTCTCTCAACAAAATCTGAAGAGGTTTGCAACATTAAAACCATGTATATTTCTGCGACAAAATGTGCTGTGTTCATACAGTTTTTTAACTTTATTCATCAAAACGATCCAATCGTTAAAACTAAACCTTTATTCTCCCACTATTTCACATATTGCACTAAATCAAACCTGGTGTTGTTTTTGGTCGTTATATCCAATATCGTTGAACGAGGAAACTAAAAAAGGGTGAAAAACTTTTCTATGCGTTCGTAACGGTTTAATAAGAATTAGTGATACTCGACTGCATCGGCAAGATGCATCATATAATTTTGAATTATGCAATGAGTTCCATCTAAGTATGTCTGTATTAAGTTTTATCCTATTAATTATTTATTCGCTAAAAAGTTATTTTGATTATAGTTCATTTTTTTACGACTACTATATCTCTTCATCGAATTAAAATGCGCTGGCTAAAGTTAGTAATGCAATATTATTTCGATCTCGTAACAACAGTGTACATTTTAGGTATTTTCTTAATGATGTGCTGTCAGATATTTTAATTTCTTTGAATAGTCGAATAGAAATTAGCTTCACAATCGATCTATACGTCATAGCTTTCTCATTAAACGGTCATTATCTATCTGGATGGATCTGATTCAGAAATCCCTGCTACTATTCAGCAGCCAGACAAGAGATAAGAAAAACCACATACATATTACATATATTTCACTTTCCTTCTTCAATGCTTTTATATACGCTCATCAATTTAGAGTACTTTTGAAGAACGTCTCCAATTAAAAAAACACGATTTGTATAACTAATAACCTTGATAGGTTCTGATGAACTCATGACACATCTAATAAGTAAGTATGTTATCCCCAAGTCGTAACTTCGGGCATTGATCGGGTGGGAGGAATATCTAAATTCCGACCGGGTAACCAACCACCATTCATAGATGGACCGTGAAGTGCACATTGCGCGTTTCGGTTTCAGTCTATTGATTTCCGAATGCTCGAAGTAAAAATTAGGTCGACAGCGCATCATTGACTGATGTTCTGTGGCTGAGGTATCACCTACCATCAAGTGAACCTCATGCTCGTCTGTCGATTACTGACATAAAAAAAAAGCTGCTGTACCAAGTGTACCAAGCCTGTCAAATAGAAAATGCTACAATAGAGAAAAGGCTAGAACATTTATATCACGATAGAGTTCGTAGATGTTCGCAGATATAAGAGCATCGTTGGCATTTTCTCGAATATTCCGCACATTCGCGTACATTTTCTTCGGGTTGTGTCGAAACTAATTTGACATCCGCACGGAACGACCATGCATAGCAAATGTGCTTCTGAGTGATATATAAAATATGCACGCAAACCCTGATTGTGATTTACCCGTCAAGCAATTCTCCTACATGACTGTGTTATTACCAGATCGTAATTTTCTGCTTTTCAAAGAAATAGAAATAATGATATCTTTATTTAGATTTTTACTAATAAAAAGAAGGTTTGTGGACTTCTTGGAGCGTTTTTTCATTGTTGGGTTAGGCTTCCTTGACTTTAAGCAAATTCTGGCAGACAATTTGGCAAATTGGAAAATTATTTTAAAAGCGGGTTAACTTTTAGTTTTAACTGTTTCTTCTCATAAGAGTCTTTAAAAACCAGTAATATTTTTTTTAAAAATTGAGTAGACGTCCTTGTAAAGTCTAATCAAATAGACCTCTCTTTAAAATTTGAAGGTCTACTATTCCGACAGTACATGTTGTGTAGGGTTCATGATAAGTATGTGACGTCTTGTAGTCTGGGTATGTCCTAAGTCATTTTCTCTTATTCGTTCAGCAAGCCTTTTAGTGGCAATATTCCCTTTTACGCATGTCGACTTGTTTACGTTAATTTGTCGGTACGGTTAACAATAGAGCACTAAGAATTTTTACTAACTTAAATAATTCAGACATTTATAGGCTATAACCGAAATGCGCAATCTAGACTTTTTTTACACTTAGGTAATTATAACGTTGTGTGATACTCGCGTTAATAAAAGACAATAATTATAACGTTTCAACTGCCGACAAAAACCACTTTAAACGCTCGTTAATTTCCCAAACCTTATTAAAATAAAAATAAAATGCTTTTTTTTCTATAAAAAATAAATAAGTTAGTACGAAGTTAGATGCTATACGATAATAATAGTCTAGGCAACTTACATATGGATATGTGCATGAATATAAGTGTCTAGAGAGTATTTAACAAACTGGATTGTAACCGCATTATTGCTGACCAGCTTCTCCTGTCGAGGGAGAATGCTGTTACAGTTATTTGATATTTGAATTTCGAATACAAGAAAATGCTTGCACGATAATATTATGAGAATCATCGTGTTCCAAATGATCCTGTAATTTACATACAATAAGAAGATCTGTCTTATAAGTTTATAAAAGAAAAATTGATTACTTATTTAATTATATCATAATATATCGATATTGTTTGTATGAAATTTAGTTAAAAATAATTCATTTAATTTTAATACCTATAGTTATTTTTAAATATATGATTATAATGTATGTGTTTCAATCAACTACGTTTAAATATATAATATTTCCTAAAATTGTCGAGGAATAATATTGTCTTTTATTAACGCGAGTATCACACATTTAATCTGGTATAATTTTATTAAAATTTTATTTTAAAAATGAAATGTATATAATTACAACTTCCTAATTTAAGAATCACCAGGTACTCGAGATTTCTCAGACTGTTGATTTAGATAATGTTTTTTTCTTCGTTAGCAAAATCAATACTTTTTAGTTTAATAAATTCAAAGAAAAAAGTAAATATACTTGAGACTTATTATCAGTTTGAAAAAAAAAACCACATATTTTGTATAAATTAGATGCTATTAATATTATAACATGAACTTTGCTTCAATCATATTGACACAATACATTTCAGAATAAAAGCCTTTTACCCGATATCTCAGAAAATAAACTAAATATGAATAATAGAAAAATATGACCAATGTAATATGGTTTCTATATGATATCAAAGAAATGAAAAAATGGATCAAATAATATATCTAGTACGAATATCAACATAACTATCTTATTTGTATTAATCTGTATATAAATATGTATATAAAATATTTGATGTTTCGATTTAAATCGCGTTTGACAGATCACCATGAAATTTAGAACGTATGTGTATTTTATCATGGACTAGTGATCCTCCCCGGCTTCGCACCTGTAAAATGTATATGTACTATACAAAAATCCTATGTTAATAGCTCGCTCGCCTCGCTATTAATGTAGCTTTCTATTGGTGAAAGAATTTGAATTTGAACGTCCTCGATCAGATCGGGGACGTTCTGCAAAAGGGCCAGATCAAAAGTACTCGTAACCGTCGAGTGTGTATGAAAGCATTGATGAAAGTAAAAGAAGCGAAAGTGATATGAAAGGATCGGAGCATATGGAATTCCGTGATCTCTGCCTACCCCAATGGGAAAGAGGCGTGATGTATATGTATGTATGTATGTATGAAAGAATTTTTAAAATCGCTCAAGTAGTTTTTGAGTTAAATTGTAACAAATAAACAAATCTTTTCTCTTTATAACATTAGTTTAGAAGTAGTTATAATATAATATGTTAATATTTCATGTGTCTTTTTAAGTTTTTATTTTAATAATGCTTATGAATTGTTTCCAAATAAATAAATAAAAATAATAAAGTTATGTGGCGACGACGCCATCTTAAACAAACAGTATTTTATGTATCAATTACATTGTGTTTGATCGTCACGTTTCCTCGAAAAATGATGGATTATGATAAATTCATAGCAAGCTTGTTGAGTCCATAATACGGTCCAGTGATCGATGGGTATTCAGCAAGCTTAAGGAAATCGTGGTCGTAAAACTGTTAGACTTATAAAATTAATGAAAATAAAAATTAAGAGCGGAAATAATTGGATGCGCAAGTCGTACCTATAAGTATATTTATAACTATATTACAATGTATGTACTATACACAAAAATAGCCTATATTACTCGCTGATAATGTAGCTTTCTATTGGTGAAATAATTTTTAAAATCGGTCGAGTGGTTTTTGAGTTAAATCGTAACAAAGAAATATTATTTCCTCTTAATAATACATATTAGTACAGATTACCAGTTGGGGATGGACTTCAATCGCGTGGTTGTAATTATTGGAATGTATTTTCATGGTAAGTTAGGGATGATTTTGAAATTATCTACATCCAATTCTTATTAAACAAATTAACACCTATAATTTGCTCCAGAATTAGAATAATCTGATTGTGTAAACTGTATGAAAATTATTTCAGTTATTTTGAAGATTAACGTGAGTCAGATAGATCAATAATAATTTAAAATTAAATACATAATATGTTCTGTTATCCTTCCCATATCGTAAACTCGCGATTACTGTGAAGTAAATTAATTATCAAATGTCCATAAACTAATATTACAAGAAAATATTACACATAACACCTTTCTACATTATATAACTATGTCGATATTCCTTGAAATCACACAATGCAACTTTCCGATATTCAGAGTTCTTCTATTAATATAAAATGAAAATATAACCTACATATTTTCTTTGTGGAATCTAGGCAATAGTAGAAATAAGGTAACATTATCAGTATTGCCTCATTAGTCGAAATATCACATTCAGAAACTTTGTACAGAGGAGGAAGGATCTTAGTTATGAAATATTTATGAGTTGAAACGTTTTCATTTCAAAGAGCTGCTTTAAGGCGAATATCATGAAAGTTTGGGTAATAAATGATTTTGGTTGATGTACGAAACGTTGCGATATTAATTATTATTATTTATTTGGTTTGTTGTTATAAACATTTAAGTAGGCTCTTTATAAGTTACACAAAATTATAAAGAGCATATTATATTAGACATTTTTTTTAAATTAAAAATGAAATATTTGAACGCCTCTGTGGCTCAGTGGTAAGCGCGATGCATTTAGCCACGGTTCTGGGTTCGAACCCCGGGGAAACAAGATTAGAAGAAAAAAATGATTCGGTCAGGCAGGGCACAGAAGGCTGATCACCTACTTGCATGTAAAGAGAAATGATCAATGAAACAGACACAGAAATGGGTCTGCCCCATGCTCCATTAAGGGACTCGGAATTTCACTTTATCAGCGATTAAAAAAATATTGAAGGGAACAAATAGGCAGAAAACTCACCTTAAAGTAAGTCAATACGGCACTGGTTATGTGATCGAGAGTTCGTCCGCTATCCCATGCGTGCGGGGTTTGGTTCCCAGGTTGATGATTTCTGGAGGACTTATCATATATCATATATTAAGATCAGAGTTTAAGAAATTGGTGATCTTTGAAGCCTGTACAGGCGGCACGTAAGGCTGATAATAAAAACTGGTGGACGTTGGAAGCCTGTGATATTTGTTTTGGTCCGGGATTGAATATGTTACTTATCCTATGACCCCCAAGACGGCGACGCCTGAGGATCTAGAGGGGTTTAGTATTATTCACATGGCTAGCTTTAGGCTTTGACTAGCAGAGATACAAATCGGGTGAGGTTGACTCCCACTCTCCCCCCGCATAACACCTCGTGAAGGGGTTCCCAGTTCGCAAACGCATTCCCCTCGAAAAAAAAAGAGTGAAAGAAATATCTAATTTCCAACCGGGTAACGAACCACAGTTCATAGATGGAAAAACCGTGAAGTGTACATGCACAGTCAATGGATTTCCGAATGCTCGAATAAAAGGTAAAAAAAATTAGGTCGACAGTGCATCATTGACTGATTTTCTGTAGCTGAGATATGACCTACCATCAAGTGAACCTCATGCTCGTCTGTCGATATCTATACTCTATACTAATATTATAAAGAGGAAAGATTTGTATTTTTGAGTGTGTGTATATTTTGTAACGAGTAAACTCAAAAAATACTAGAACGATTTTAAAAATTCTTTCACCTATAGAAAGCTACAGCTACATCTACATTACATCCGTATGAACTCGGGGTCTGTTGCTAATCTAACATTTAACCTTCAAGCGGTCGCGCCGCTAAAATGTTAAGATTTATATATGTTTATATTTTCGAATTTTTTCATCACAAATATTTCGTATATATACATATTATGTTATATTTTATTTAAATACTATCCTGACCGAAATATAATTATAAAAAGTAAATGATTATATAATTATGTGTTATTTCAAATCCCTTTTCGTCCGGACGTCTTTTCGGTTACAGGCGACCGCTTGAAGTTTATAAAAAAGTTACAAACACCCATTTATTTTCCAGTTACGATAGCAGAGTGAAGGGTCCATCAGCGCACTGGGCGGACGCGTCCCTCGGAGGCAGAGCCCGATGGCACGCGTCACCGCACTCAGCACTGAAAATACGTGACGTCATCCCCACAGACCGTGCGCTGTACCGCTGCAGAGTAGACTTCAAAGTGTCGCCGACAAGGAATTACAAGCTTGTACTACACGTTATAGGTAAGGAATCAAGCCTGTGCTATATATTAACATATGGTGCTCTCGACACCAATGTGAAATATCTACATATAAGAAACAAAGTCGTGTTAGTTACACTATTTACAACTTAAACGGCTGCACACATTTTGATGATAACTTATTTATTCGATTCGTTAAAATATCGGAAACATTCAGGATTTTTTTTTGCAGAGAATTAATTTTGAAATGAAGAAGGTTCGGAACTCCGTCATCTTCCGCTGTTGAGAACTCAGGTCACGCACGCTTATACTTTATTTGTAACTAGTGGACCCCGCAGACGTTGTTCTGCCACAATGTTGTCTTCGAAATTATACAATTATTCTTAGATTTGAATGTGCCCATTTGCCCACTTTTTTATAATTATCTAATATGTAACTGATTTGCGGTGGACATCTGTTATTGCAAAAAAGCTAAGCATGCATGACGTGAGCTGTCAAGATGGCGGAGTTCCGAATCTAATTTATTTTATAATTAATTTTATGCATATATTTTTTCCTGATTTTTTCCAATATTTTAATAGCATATGTCTTATTCCCGACATAGAGGAATCCAACAAATAAGATATCGTTAAAATCGATGCAGGCGTTCTTGAGTTATAAGAGGTGTAACTAACAAATCTTTCTTTTATAAATATATAGATAACTTATGTCCACTGCAAATCAGTGATATACTAGAATTTTTGAAGAACATTCTGGCAGGACAACGAGTGTCGGTTCCGCTAGTAATGGATAGAATGTCCCATAGTATCACAGTGCTTTATAATAGTAAAAACCCATTTACATAATTTTAGGTAATAGGTTAAGTTTGACTCTACTGTCATTTTTGCCTGATGCTTCAAGATTGGTGAGGTTCTGAAACCCAGCGCTATCTATGCCAAGAGTATTGACATAGCATAAGCTGAGTAATCTCACCATTTAGGTCCCTATACAAACTAATTTTTCTTTTATATTTAAATGATTTTGTATTTCTTTTATTGTTTTTATGGTGTCTAATAAAATTATTTTTATTCATACATGATGTTCTCGTACATACAAGAGCAATATTCCAGCCGCAAGATATCAATAATTAACATCAATATATGATCAATATCAATAATTTTCATTCTTTTTTCAAAAAACAATGTCTCTATTTCACGGCTTTTCCACACGGTATTAAAATTTTCCTTCATCAGTTTATTGTTTGAAGTCGCCGGAAATAATAAAAAATATGCTTATAGTAGAAATAAACATGTCACACTCATAGATATAATCGAACACGAGGGCTTTGGTTATATGATTAGTGTCCCACTGTTAACGAGCCCGTCATTAATCATTCTTGTTTCGATCAACTATGATAGTTCTTGGAATACGTGTGGTCGTTTGTCAAACAACTGAAACCACGCCTTTTCGCCACGAGTCAACATCAAAGTATCGCAGACTTCAAAGTTCTAACTTGCAAGTCGCTACATGTTATCAGCGGAAACTTTATTCAATACTAGTGACTAGCTGTGTATGGTTAAGTTTAGCCTTGATTGAATTTAGACATTGCACTCAAACGAAAGTTGATACGGCTTTGAAACTCATTGGACATGTTTGATTTAGTGTTCTAAGAGTAATAAATAACTACTCAGAAATATTAAACGTTTGTTTAAATAATTTTAATATAACAAAATTTTTGCACGACAGCTTTGTACATACAGACGATCTAAGAACACGAATTAACTTATATGTTAACTAATATATAATACTTTTATCATACTTAGTTTGCATAGTATGGAATTAGTTTGTTTATTAATTGGTAAAACTAATTTAATCACACTGTATGACTCAGAAGTATACATTTCAATAGTTTTTCCCAGTGACAAGTCAATGGTTTTTCATTCGTATTTAATCTATCAAACAACAATTTTATTCACAACTAGCAACGCGCCCCGGCTTCATACGGGTACAATGTAGATGTACTATACACAGAAATAACCTATGTTATATGCTGATAATGTAGCTTTCTATTGGTGAAATAATTTTTAAAATCGATCCAGTAGTTTTTGAGTTTATTCATAACATACAAAAATACAAAAAACTAAAAATAAAAAACTTTCCTCTTTATAATATAGAAGAAGAAGAGAAGAGAAGATAGAAGAGTAAGGATAGATATAGATTGAAAACACTTTTGTGCATCACATCTAAGCTAATCTCACTATACGTTGTAAACACACGTGTGTTGTACATAGATGGGATTTATCCAATTATTCTCGTCAGTTTTTCAAAGGGCTCGTATCGGACCGAAAAGTAATTTCACATGGACGGTTTCCGCCTGACGCGGGAGAGCAGTAAAATATTAAAATAACCTCTCAGACGTCTGTTTGATTAATCGAATAGTGGAAGTTTTAGATTGTATGCATTCAGGAATGGTGGAAACTGAAATGTGAATACTAAATAAACCAAATTCTTGAAACTTATTATATTATTTATAATAAAAAACAGGAAGTAACAGATAATTTAAATAAAATACTGAATACCGGATTAAAACGCGATTTACTACTTATATTGTTTAAATTATTTATCCCGACGTTTCGGATGCTGTTCAGCAACCGTGGTCGCGGGGAGACAGAAAGATGACATTTGTCTGATTTTTGAAATGTCACAAAGTTGACATATTCAATTCAATTCAATTCAAAAATAATTTATTAATTTAGGTAACACAATGTACACTTATGAACGTCAATAAAAAATACATATTAAATGCTTCTAATTTTACATTTACTGCCAGTTCCCAAATCAAGGGCGTAGAGCGGACGAGAAGAACAATATAAATAATAAATCGCGTTTTAATCCGGTATACAGTATTTTATTTATATGTGTGATACTCGCGTTAATAAAAGACAATATTAGTAACAGATAAGATATTACAAATATCATCATTTGAATCAATTAAATATGTATTTGACAGAAGCAAGAAACACATATCAAATAACTTATAAAAATAACTATATAAAATATATATCTAAAATTCCTTTACTTTAATTATGCTGATATCAGTGTGAGTTTTGTTAGCATTAAAATAAGAACTATATTGGATCGTTTGGTGTTTAAAGCAAGAAATTAAAAAAAAAATGAATTCTATGGTTATTCATGCAAAGCAGCGAAATATCTTTTTAATTCAAATATCGAATCGATTAAAAATCGAAATAAAATAACCGCATTTGAAACCATCACAAAATCTGTTACTGTCTTGTCTTATGTAAGAACAAGGGTCTCAAGGACGTGATGAATATCCTTCCTTTTAGTTAAAAACTAATCAATCACTTGAAACAGCTGACGTGCGAGATTCCACTTCTGTGAAATCGCTCTACCATTACGCTTTTTGCTGATACCTTAAATGGATGTAGAGATTTTATTTTACAACATGATGAATAAGCAGTCAGTTAAAATATATGTTTCTTTTATCTCGGAATGATAAGTTACGATTGGTAGTTTTTTGGATTTTTAGTCATTATATTATACTAGCTTCTGCCCGCAACTTCGTCTGCGTAGAATTAGTACTAAGGGTAGCATATTTTTGAACCGAGCTGTTTTTTCATCAATCTCCGCTTAATGGCGCTGCTCTCAAGTCAATAATATCGTGATATTTTTTAAACTATTTATCCAAATTACTTAGTGTAAAAGAAAAAGTTCATCTATATTAAATACTGAAGGCAAAAAATGTATCAATTTTGATAAGAATTTGCTAAATACTCTAAAAATTGCAATTGAAAAAATGAATCAAATTTAAATGTATTTATGGCTCATAGCTTAGGGTATATTGGCTTCCACATAAAAGGTAGATATATGCTATCGCGGACTTTTATTTAGAACTATTTAAAACAAACAATCACGTGATACATTATATTCTTGTAACTCCAACGGTTTAGGCAGCGCACGCCAAGATAGCTCTCAGAAGGCAGGAATTTTTCCGAGTTACTTGATAGTTATCGTTATATTATGGCCAATATATAAAACTGTTTATAAATTTTAGCCTATGTGTTATTCTGATATAAAAGCTATATTAGTGATTATTTCCAGTCAATTTTTGAACCAAATACTGTTTATACTTCAGACACTTATGGAGGTGATAACGCTAATAACTGTATTATTAATACAATTCATATTGATGAGGCTACAGTAGAAAAATATTTAAGTAGATTGGATACAAAGAAGGGGTCTGGCCCCGACGGCATACATCCTATATTTTTAAAAAGTTGTAACAAAGTACTTGCTGGTCCACTCTCACTATTATTTAATATCTCATTGAGTAAGGGGATTATGCCACCCGTCTGGAAACAATCGATCATCTTCCCAATCTTTAAAAATGGTGACAAACATGATATATCTAATTATCGTGGTATCTCAAAACTTTCAGTCATTCCTAAACTCTTTGAAAAAATAATTTATGATTCTTTACTTCCAGCTGTTAAACCATTTATTACACAAAATCAGCACGGTTTTATAAGTGGGCGATCCACTGAGTCAAACTTATGTGAGTTTTTGGACATTGTTTTAAGGGCTTTAGAAGAGGGCTATCAGGTTGACGCGGTGTATACCGATTTTTCGAAAGCTTTCGATAAAATCTCACACGTTTTATTAATAAAGAAGATCGAAAACATCGGTATGCATGGTGATCTGCTTAGATGGTTAATTTCATATCTGCGGGACAGATCGCAAGCAGTTGTTATTAAGGGATATACTTCTAGTTTCGTTCCAATTACTTCAGGCATACCTCAGGGCTCACATCTTGGCCCATTACTCTTTAATATCTTTATTAACAATGTGATGAAGTGTTTTAGTACTTCTAAGGCAATACTTTATGCCGACGACACCAAGATTTTTACCTTTGTAAAGTCTATTAATGATTGTCTTGCATTTCAAAACGAACTATCAAATTTTTATGAATTCTGTACGATTAACAATTTAAAATTGAATATAAATAAATGCCACACAATTACATTTTCTCGTAAAAAGCAAGTAATAAATTTTGACTACGAACTTAACAATACTCGCCTTCATAGAACAACTGAGATAAAAGACCTGGGAGTGCAAATTGATAGCGAGCTCTCCTTTGCATCTCATATAGATAAGATCACGGCTAAGGCTTATAAAATGCTCGGCTTTGTCTTTCGTCAATGTAAGGATTTTAAAAATGTTAACACATACATTATTCTATACAATTCACTAGTCAGAAGTCATTTGGAATACGCGTCTACAGTATGGAACCCGCTTTACTCTATTCACATAGAGCATCTAGAGGGTGTACAGAACAAGTTCTTAAATAGATTGAGATTTAAATTTAAAAACTCTGTACCGCAATTAAAATCACTTGAACTGCGGCGTGAGCATCGTGACCAGGTTTTCCTCTTTAAAATTATAAACAACTACGTTGATTCACCTTATCTGCTAAGTAACATTTTACTGAGATGTCCTCGTTTGGGTGCCCGCTCTGACATAACTTTTTCAATTCCATTCTGTAAAACTAATTATAGTATAAATAGATTCCTGGTCAGATCTTGTAGCACACATAATAAACATTATTGTCAGTTTGATATTTTTCAAAATAAACTTAGTACTTATAAGGCAAGTGTTAAATTGGTAGAAAGTAGAAAGCAAAAAGAAAGCAAAATCTAATATACCTATATAGTATAGTCCTAATGTCTGTATCAATAAGTTTTTTTTTTTTATATATATTTTTTATTTTTGTGAACCAAAATTTTTATCAGTATTGTGTTGTTTTTTGTCTATTGGTGAAAACTGTTTTGGCCTATGTATATATCATGATTTCTATGTATTTGTATAATAATTGCTGTTTGTTTTCCTAAGTAAATAAATAAATAAATAAATTACTGCAAAGTTTCATCAAAATCCGTTCGGTAGTTTTTGCGTGAAAGAATAACATCCATCCATCCATCCATCCTCACAAACTTTCGCATTTATAATATTAGTAGGATAGTAGGATTAGTAGGATAGGATAGGATAGTAGGATTATAATGACACAAATAAAAAATGTCTTCCCGTTTACTTTTTATTTGGGGTCTTTTCCATTATCTTTTTTCATTTATTTAAGATAAAATATATAAACATATATATCTCACACGGTTAATACATTTTTTTTGGCTTTCCTCTTAAATGAAACAAATAAAAGTACAATTAATACATACAAATTCATATGAAGATACGAAAATTTTGTTTGTTTTTTTTTTCCAATTGTAAAATACATTGTAAACATTCTGATATACTTGTAACCTTCCCAACTTCCTGTAAGAAAATAGGCAACCAAAATAGCCTGTAATCAATACATTTTCCGATGCGGAATTGGCGCGTAAAGCTCGTGTGGCGACGCGACGCCATTTCTACTCCATATTGTGTTCAAATCTGCTTCTAAATATGAACACGTCTGTAGGCGTCTTATAAAACGTCCATCAGAGTATCTGATACATGAATA
This sequence comes from Anthocharis cardamines, assembly GCA_905404175.1. NCBI lineage: Eukaryota > Metazoa > Arthropoda > Insecta > Lepidoptera > Pieridae > Anthocharis > Anthocharis cardamines. Next base: position 2,587,355 of record FR989957.1, on the reverse strand, counting down.
ACCAATCAAACCTTCATTTGGTTCTTCCAATTTTGGAACCTGTTTCAATATATCTAACTCTATTAACAAGTGACGTAAAGTTATTAGGAGAAAGGAGATTGTGATCGCTCTCGCGTATGTTTTTTTTCCTAAAATAAAGAACGTATTTTTATTCTGTTAACCTTAACAATGAAAAGGGTAAATTTGGTGTATGTATGTTTGTTTAAAGTCCCTGGAACTACTGAATGAGTATTTTATTCATCTCTGATCAATAAAGGCTTATTTATTATATTAAAAAACATTTAACGTCACCAAATTTACCTTATTTATTTAAGGAGACACGCAGTTGTGGATTTCGAGACATCGAGATGGTATGCGTGGTATTTTTGACGCGATATCCGTTAACGAAATTCAACGGAATCAGAGGCCGGGATGAAACCAAACAAATCCTCCGAGCATTCCCCGTGATAAAATTCTCTACGTTGAATACGATGAAATGAAAAGAACTTACCACAAACTACTCTTATATGCATATGTGTTACATACGTATTTCTATGGCATATAATATACATATATACCTATATATATGTACATATAAAAATATGCAGAAAAATAATTTTAAAATAAATTAGGTTCGGAACTCCGCCATCTTTTAAATTGACCGCTTACGTCACGCAATTGGCATCTTCAAAAATATTTTTTTATTTTTGAAACATTCTAGCAGAACAACGTTTGTCGGGTCGGGTAAATATTAAATGATAGTCATTCAGGCTCCAAATATTTAAACGTCTATGACCTGAGATGACATTTACCCCTTGATTTTCACATATCCCAACGTTATTACCTTGGTCCATGCAACTAATATTAAAAAAGCGCTTGATAAAAATCTGCCAACTACGTATATTTTAACCATAACTGCAATGAAACGGTATTTTATTTTAAAATAACAACGTTAACTTTTTGTATTTTCGACATTTATGAAACATGCTCCGTGTAATAAAATTACCGGCCCAGTTAAACGTAATTAACGGGCAGTTATTTTTAACGGTAGTTTGTATTGTCAACTGAAATTCCCATAATAGGTTGCATCTACGTATACACTCTGAGATTACTTAAGTAGCTAAATATAGCTACTTAAGTACTAGGATGATATGATTATAATTTATAAGTATGTCTTCCCCGCGTGTGGTCATTTCGGGGCATTAAACGGATGTCAAAAATTTCGAAATTCCGACCGGGTAACGAACCACCGTTCATAGATGGAAAAACCGTGAAGTGCACATTGCGCGTTTCGGTCTCAGTCTATGGATTTCCAAATGCTCGACCTATAAAGTAAGTCGACAACGCATTGATTGATGATCCAAATATGGATGCTGTTAAGCAATACAATGTCAACACACATGGTTGCCATTTTGAGAAAATTGAGTTTGAAATTTTAATCAGGTTTTATAAAATTTCTTTTAAAAAATTACAGAAATAATATATTTTTTTGTAATTATTTTTATTAAATTAAATGTATATCGTTTTCTTGGTAGCAATCAAAATAATTAAATTTAGTGCATTATTGTTATATATTTTAAACATTTTAGGTTTTCGTTAGTTTTTTCAATATTTTTGCTATTAAAACGATTTAAATGAAATGTTTTGAAATATGTAGTCCAGCTTATAAGGAAGCGATTGGTATCAAAATTTAAATTTTTGTCATTTTGTTGACACTATATAGCTTAACAGCGTCCATTTCATATGTAGTTGATGGTATTGTATAATATCAGAGAAGAGCCTATAATATCTTCGTATTAACCCATTTACCAATGGGCTAGTTGGGGTATGTTCTGAATAGTATCCAGCCCTCCGTTCTCATAGGTTAGATTTCCATCGGGTTTGATATGTTTATAATTTTCTGTTAACAAGTTCTTTGTATTACGCCGTAAATAATTTAAATCCATTATTTTATATGTTACCCGATTATTTATGAACCGTTCTTTTAATTTCCTGCGTGAATTTAAAAACGTCCAAAAAATTGTACACAAACAATAAATCTTGCAATTTTTTAAATTTTCTCATTTGCGAGAAATTATAAACGAACAATTTCTAGTAACAAACTAATAGCGGAGAAGGTAGTGGATACCTTTAGCTTTACTTTGAGTCTTCGTCGCACTGAAAGAATTCGCAGCATGGTGTAGTATTTTGGATCTGTTAACTTTTCAATTTTTTTATTCTTTGCCATTGCTACTATAATATAATATTGTTAAAAGTCGTATACACGATAAAATAACTGGATCACTATTAAAAGCTTCTCCGTGTAGACATAATTTTCTTACAAATATTGCAATTCGAAGGATTCCGATTTATTATAAGATTTAAGTTTATTTGCTCTGCAACAGGCAAAAAAAGCAAACATAATTCCTTGGTTATTTACGAATTGGATCAGCAAAACGTTCTCACAATGGTAGCCAAAGCTAAAACATTGATTTTCAGTTTAATCTGCCGTGATTCATCCATTGGACGTAAATGATAAATATTCAATATGAAAGATTAAATAAGTAAGGTTATAAAATGTTTTTGTGACAATGAATAATTCTTCTTTTCTTCTCTGGATTGCAACTAGCTTATTGTGACCAAGGGCCAAGACCAAGACCATATATATTTTAATAATTTATTCCCTAAATCTGGCCATTCTGAATATAAAAAATAGTGAAATACCTATCGAAGTTTTATCATTCATAAAAAGGAGAGCCTCTAAATGGATATTCGGATTTTGTGGATTTTCGAATACTCCAATTAAATAAAAATAGATTCCCAGTACGAGCTCGTTAGCACTTTTGGTTGAACACCTACATAGATACCTTGCGCTTCGAAATGCCGCGGGTTCAAATCCCACCAGGGCGATATGATTATATTCTACTAGAAATGCGCCCCGGCTTCACACGGGTGCAATGTAGATTTACTATACACAAAAAATAGCCTATGTTACTAGCTGATAATGAAGCTTTCTACTGGTGAAAGAATCTTTTAAAATCGGTCCAGTCGTTTTTGAGTTTATTAATAACATACAATAAAAAAATACAAATCTTTTTAATATTAGTATAGATAAGTATGTCTTCCCCACGTGTGGTCATTTCGGGGCATTAAACGGCTGGGAAAAATATCGAAATTCCGACCGGGTAACAAACCACCGTTCATAGATGGAAAAACCGTGAAGTGCACATTGCGCGTTTCGGCCTCAGTCTATGGATTTCTATATGTTCGAACTAAAAAGTAAGTCGACAACGCATTGATTTATGTTCTATGGCTGGGGTAACACCTATCATCAAGTGCACCTCGCTCGTCTGTCGATAATAATAATATAAAAATGCCTTAAATCAAATATTTTTTACATTAATTAAATGGTTAAACCGACAACTAGACGTCTGTTTGTCCTATTTGGCAAAGGCCTCCTCCAACCTCTTCCACTCATTCCTGTTCCTAGCTGTTCTGCTCTTCCCGCTACTTCCTTGATCTCATCCTCCCATATTTTATATTGTCTTCCTCGTTTCCTCTTTTTGTTTTTTGGATACCAGCCCAATATTACTTTGGTCTATTTCGTCATGATCGTAGAACAACGACGGTTCTGATTTTTTTACGACTTTAGTTTTATTGTATAAAAATCTTTAAAAAAATGTCAATTCTCAACAGAACAAACAAAAAATTGGAGTTTGATAAAAACAATCAAGTTATTGCCTAGAATACCAGCGGTTATGCTTTTTCAACGCAGTACTAAAACGCGTATTATACCATCAATGTACTACATCGTCCCCTCGGCCTCCGCTCACGGTAATCAGTATAAAATTAATATTAAAAAGACACCAAATATAATATTGCCGAGTTTGAATCCGAATGGATTAGCCGTGTTTTAATTATATGACTAATCAACTTTTAAAATGCTCTCCTGTAAAGTAGCCGTTTTGCAGATCCGCCGTTATTCTACGATCATGACGATTTATCCGTCCGTGGTCCATTTGTCGATATCTTACATTAAAAAAACTTGAACATAATTATTGTTCTATAGCTTAGGCTTACGATAAAAGTACTCAGATATCTCATTTAATTCAGTTATCTAACATAAAAAGCATATATAAACAATGAGCCGCTTAATAAAAGACGTGTGCAATATTGAACAGCACGTGGGGTAAATGACTCTTATAATGTGACTTGCATCCACTGGCCGCCGGCCAATTCTTGCTTTATTATTACCTTCTATATCATTCTTTTGCAATATATCCTTGACCATCCGTTACAGCTTGCGGTTAACTGTAATTTTGTTAGCTGTGCTGATGTTAGGCGAGGGAAATGTTATGTTCAAACTCTAATACAAAAATATCTTAATTTAAATAAGCTTTAATTTAAAAAACACTTTTTGCGTTATTTTTAGGGTTCCGTACTCCGTGCCAAAAATGGAACCCTTATAGGATCACGTCGTTATCCATCTGTCTGACAGTCTGTCTGTCAAGACCCTTTTTCTCAGTAACGCATGGAGACATATTGGTAAAAATTTATATCAAATACGCAGATTTGCGATCCCTTGCAATAATGAAAAAATCAAACTTTAATGCAAAATATATGGCTTTTTATGCTCCGTTTATGTCTTATAAAATGTCAAACATAAACATAAGTTAAATAATATTTAAATATTGAAAGTAAACACATAATATTATAAATAATTATACATTTCAACTTCAATAATTATGTATTTTGATACATTTCAACTTTTCCTTAAAACTCTTGAAGAGAATTTTAGAAATGAAATATTAAATATTGCAAATGACAATTATGTTATGTACATTGTACATCCATAGACTAATAAAGAGTCCCATTGTTATAATTATTATCAACGCAAAACATTGGACATTACAAAGGTAATTGCCCACATTTGCCAGTTTATCATAGCGACAGTAATTTTTGAGATTCGCTCTGTTTGCGTTTAATGATTTCACGTAATTGAGTTCAAAATTAGCACCAATAAATTACACTGTGTTACAATTTAATAACTGTGCAGATCCTGTACTCAAAAACAAATGGGCCAGTACTATATTGCAATTATATAGATAATTACTAGCTTCTTACAAATAGATGGCGTTAGTATAAAACCTTTCAGTCTGTGATCAGTAGGTCTTTTACCAAAAGTGAACGCAATGAACGGAACCAAACGAAAGAACTTCGTATTTTACTTATTAAGAAATAAAAAACAATTTAGGATTATACTTACGACCATACGAGTAGTTATGTCAAACAATAGACATACGGTCTTACTTATAAACATAGTATAAGCTTGATATAGTTAAAATATGTTTTTATTCTTTTGTTCTGTAGTCTTTTTGTATTCAATAGAGCGGGACAAAACATATTTTAGCTATATCAAGCTTATACTTCGTTTATAAGTAAGACCGATAATGTCTAATTGCGAACGACGGATTGATCATCGGATCCGTAATAGGAAAATGTACGATCCAACAGCCGAAACTTCGTATTTTGATTTGCTAATAGGCCTCCAGGCTTGTTATAAAGCACTTAAATAATTTTATCCGATGAAAGTATTACATGTAAAAAAGTGTTACATCCTAATATTGTCTTTTATTAACGCGAGTATCACACATTTAAATAAAATACTGTATACCGGATTAAAACGCGATTTATTATTTAAATTATTTATCCCGACGTTTCGGATGCTTTTCAGCAACTGTGGTCGCGGGAGACTGAAAGATGACAGTTGTCTTATATTTGAAATGTCACAAAGTTGCCATATTTAATTCAATTAAATTAAAAAATAATCTATTAATTTAGGTAACACAATGTACATCTATGAACGTCATTAAAAAAATAATACATATTAAATTACTAATATTACTAATATTAAATGCTTCTAATTTTACATTTACTACCAGTTCACAAATCAAGGGCGTAGAGCGGACGAGAAGAACTGGCAAGAAACTCGCCGCCACTCTTTTTAATCGCCAAGTTTTTGTTTTACAATCTTTACATATTAACGCCATCTATTCCTACGGAGTTGATATTTACTGTAATTTTCTATATTATGACAATATTGACTAACGGTGTCCTCTTGTTTTTTAGTATGTTGGATTTGGGGCTTTAGATTTTTAATTACTGGATCCCAGGTGTTGGAAAGTCTCAAACCATCTTCTCTATTGAAGTTAGGATGTTTTTTAATTTCAATAGCCTCACGTACTAGTACTAAAATAATTTAAATAATAAATCGCGTTTTAATCCGGTATACAGTATTTTATTTAAGTGTTACATCCTACCTATTACAAAGAAACTGAAGTAAAATATATAAATATCGATTACTACATACGAGTAATACAAATCTTATTTAGTCATAAGCAAAAGCGGCAATGAATTACGAATCGTATGGTACATACGTGCGTGGATTTAATATTGTAATAGCATTATACACTCCATTTCACTCCCTTTCAGGGCGTGAATTATCCTTGAAAACTACTGAAACTACTGCCATTTGTACGACTTACTATTACTTTTCCCCCTTTGTATATGTAGAAAATCCCATCTAAAGGACAATAAAGTCATAATTATTTATTCGTCGTTACAAGTAAACTAAAAGGATTAATTCAAATATAGTACGATTCGCACAAGGGGTAATCAATTATGATATATTTAAACCCGACTTATTTTGTTTTGGTTTAAAAATATAAGAAATAATATTTTTTCCTATAATAATATCAAGATATTTAGGAGGAATTCAGTGTAACATACATATATAAAAAATTATATAATTTTATTTTTGATAAATTATATTATTTCTTGGACGTATTAGAAGGCTTCGTGACGTAGCACAAATTCCATTAAAATTTATTTTACCTCCCCTTTGATCCTTTTTTCTCATACTATCAAACCCGCACTATCGCCATCTTTGTGATGTAATTAATCTTGCATTACCCATGCGCAAAAACAGCAAGTTTTAATTAAATTACAATAATATTAGACGCACTGGGAACTATCACCCAAGGCAGGTTTACCAACCATCACTCCAACGATCCCGTTTCATCCCACCACTGTTCAGTCAAAATTTATAATAGCAATGATATACGTGTCAACCATAAACATTCGGTGGGTTCTAAACATTATTTTAGCGGCAATATTGGCAAGATGGTCGGTCTATAAACCGGCTCGATTTGGCGTCGTTCCTATGTCGGAACATAAATTCCAACCGGACATCTGGTCCAGGTGACTTGTACGTTGGCAACACTGCACCATCGTAATTATTATCGTAATTGATAGTTAAATGTTGCTGCAAAATTTATACACTGGTTTTCCCACGTTAAACCGTAATGTGTATACGAGTTTAATTGATTATACTACTAATGAGTTTCCAAATTTAAAAAAGGTTTTGACATTGATAGACCAGTGTCGATAATTTTTGAAACCAAAAAAAATTACAGTAGGATGAAACCATTGCCATTTGACTTTTTTCCATAGGACTTGTAGTTTTGCCGGAAAACGAGATAAACCGTTTTTTACCCTTAAACCCTGCCCCCCCCACTTCCACTTCCCGAACTCGGATCGACCGTAATATATTTTTCCTTTCATTTTGATCATATTCCCCTCCTTTTCTAATGGGTTTCATCCTACTGTAATTTTTTTTCACTTTTTACCATTTTTAAAGGCTTCGGCACTGGTCTATAATGCAGTTCCAGATATATGTAGAACTGTTAATTAGATATATATACAATTGATATGGCAATGATAGAGCTTGTAATTAAGCCCCGACTAATTCAAATATCAATGCTTTTAATGTGAATGATAAATAATATTCCCGTTTGGTAATGTAATGATGACAATAAAAAAAACAAAAGAGCTAATATAGCTCGGCTGACCAAATCATATTTTATAACATCGTAGATATATTATAATAAAATTTTACTATTCAAAATGAACTGATATGCGTATTTTAATATATCAAATAATAATCAGAATAGCGTTCTCGTCTGTGCATTTTACGAATTTATGGCTTGGAATACCTTAAATAAATGCAAATTTACATATTCGCACGTGGATCGAACCAATCACGATATGCTGGTAATATTGAATTGACTGAAGATATATTATTGCAGAAATTTTTATTTTTAATAATTGAAACTGGATTTTTACACATTCAAATATTAATAAATAATATTCATACACGCGTATATCCATATACGTATATAATCTATACTTCTATACTAATACTAATATACTAATATATAATATATATATTATAAAGAGGAAAGATTTGTATTTTTGTATGTTATGAATAAACTCAAAAACTACTGGACCGATTTTGAAAATACTTTCACCAATAGAAAGCTACATTACATCTACATTGCACCCGTGTGAAGGCGGGGCGAGTTGCTATTAATAATATGATGGATCCTCGACCAGTAACTGTTGATCCACTGACAGGCCGGCTGTAAGGATCCTGTGGTTGATGTCGAGATTTTGTATATTATATTCAGCGCTTAGAGAAAATTTGATAGGGCGATTCAGGAGAGACGTCTTCATACTGATTGTAGAACTCGTACTACATAACATACATACATACATAACAGAAATAATTGGACGCTGTTAAACAATACAGTGTCAACCCACAAAAAGACAAAAAATATTTTTTTACCATTTACATACCAATCACTTCCTTATGAGCTGGAGTACATATGTATGGAGATATAATATATAATTTAAGTTGTTTTAATAGCAAAAATATTGAAAATAGTAGTGGGCACGAAACCCTAACATGTTTATAATATTGAACAATAATGTACTAAATTCTATTACTTTAATTGCTATCAAGAAAACGATATAAGTAATAATAAAAATAATAACTAAATTAATTATTTCTCTTATTTTTAAAAAACAAATTACTAAAACCAAATTAAAAGTTCAAACTCAATTTTCTCAAATAGGCACACAGCTTAACAGCGTCCAATTATTGTTGTAAATATAAACTTTGCATTTATGAACTCAGAGGGCATCAACTTTCAGCTCATAGAACATCACTGATGCGGTATGATCAGTGCTTAAACACGAAACTCACTAGAACATATACTTCACAATGTATCCCACTAAATACGGCTTTTAGAGTAGCATCGATTATGATGTGCCATATTGCCGATCGCAGTTTTATTACTTGGCTATTGTACCGATCGGAGCACTTACCTTGATGACTGCACTTACGGTACCTAGTCTCAGCTGACTGGACTTTTATAATGACTAGGTTATAGTACAGAAATATTCCCAGGTATTAAGCACTATACATGTTTCGTGCGTAATTAGAAGAGAGCAGAAAAATTAACAAGGGTAAATTAAGTTACCGTGTCCTTTTGATATCTAAATTGGTTATGACTTAGTATACAACTTACTTAAAGATATCATGTGGAACATGGTGTAATGGTTAGCTCCTTACAAAAATTTTGTAAAACGAAAAACTTGGCGATTAAAAAGAGTGACGGCGAGTTTATTGCCAGTTCCTCTCGTCCGTTCTACGCCCTTGATTTGAGAACTGACAGTAAATGTAAAATTAGAAGCATTTAATATGTATTTTTTTATTGACGTTTATAAGTGTACATTATGTTACCTAAATGAATAAATAATTTTGAATTTTGAACTGTAATTGAAGAACTTGTTATTTAGAAGAAAGTAAAGAAAACATTGTCATACCATTTTGTTATGGTTATCATAATTTCATAAAAATTATATCCTTTTTTAATCCAAGGACCGTTTTTCATTTCATACATTTTCTTATATTATATTTGCTCATCAAGACTATAATTTAATTATATTGTACCAAATGTTTATTTAACGCTTCGAGTCAGTTCCAAATTCCTCAGAGTTATTAATTTTAGTATTTTAACCATTATTTTAACACGTAAGGCCTATTATAATTTGTTTCGTAGTAATCACTACATAGTATAAAACAAAGTCGCTTTCTCTGTCCCTTTGTATGCATAAATCTTTGAAACTACGCAACGGATTTTGATGCGGTTTTTTTAAATAGATAGAGTGATTGAAGAGGAAGGTTTATATGTATAATAATAACAGTTTTTCTGTAGTGTATTTAGTATCAGCATTGCACCGGTGCGAAGCCGGGGCGGGTCGCTAGTACAAAATAGACTGTGAAAAGACATCTCACGCAAGTGATTCTATTGGAATTCCATTTTGCTTCGAAATTTGAAACTCTACAATCATATTTAAACCTATAGTTCCTTTTATATTCAGAAATTGACATTCGGCAACAAGAATTGGTTTCAACTCAAAAAGCTTTTCCAAACTAAACTGTGCTCTACAACTTTAAATTTAAATAAAAAATGTTAGTTATCATATGAAACTCTCAATCAACGATTTTTAAAACAAAGTTAGAATCATTTGGCATGTGTGAACGATTGCTTTTATCGTATGATCTGTATTGGTACGGACTCTGTAACAAAATTTAAGGAATTTTCAAATTGATTGCTTTTAAAACGGTATTTATTCACTCTATGAATGATAACTTTTTATGTATAGTATGCGGTAAGTATAGAGAACACCATAATATGCTTTACTTTTCAAGTATATTAATTACGTAATTGATCGAAGTATAATAATGAAAATAGCTTCATTTCAGGCTATTAGTAAGTAAAGACACAACTAATTCCATATATTCGGACAAACGCATTTCACAAAATGAGTTTTTAAACGTTTAACCAAAACATTTAGAAATATACCTATTGTCCTTAATCTAGGCTCACCGTAGTGGCTATTTGTTTTGGAATCGATACGTATTCATACATTCAGTGGACCAATCGCGGCGTCGTTTAAAGTTTTGACAGGTCAGCTGAAAAAATATACAATAATATTCACGGTTTTTAAAGTCCCAAATGCCCAGTCCATCGTTGTTACTAATTGGGTATTGATTACGTATTTGTTCATGAATATGAATGAGATTTCAGCAGTAGTTCTTTAATAGAGTTTTTTATTATTTTGTCACTGAGATTTATAACAACTTTTTAAATCTAGACAGTGCTATTCAAATTTATCTTAGAAGTTTTTATAGTAATTGATCAGAACGTAATAATAAATTGGAAAGATTTGTTTGTTTATTATAATTTCATTTAAAAACTACTGGACCGATTTTAAAAATTCTTTCACCAATAGAAAGCTACGTTATCAGCGAGTAAAATAGGTATATATAGTATCTAAATATGCACATTTTTTATGTATAGCACCTACATCAACATTGCACCCGTGCGAAGCCGGACGTGTTGTAATGTAAAAACTCATTTTTTTTTAAATATAGTCTTATAGCCGCGATGCTTTCCTAAAATTTATCAGAAGGTTTTGAAAATTGTAAATTTGAATAAATCGACTGATATATTTGTTTACAATTGACAGCACAATAAATGAAAACAAAGTTCAATCATGTGTATAGATTTACCCACATGTAGCAGTTATAATAAATATATATTTTTATTTGTTCCAGAGTTACCAGAAAAGCCGAAAATTTTCGACGAAACCGATAGAGAAATCATCGGCATCGCCGGGCCCTACATAGAGGATACCAGTCTCAAACTTACCTGTGTTGTAAGTGGAGGTAAAACTAGCGGAAAATATTTATTTGTGGCAACACTGTTATAATATATTTTGATAGGCTCGTTGGCGCGTTCAATAGAACCCCTGCCGAGCGCATCGATGGGTCGTGGTTTCGAATCCCACCGGGACATGTTTATAATTTTTTGTCATGTCTTTCCACGTCAAGTAACTTCTGGCATTGAACGGATGGGAGTAATGTCGTAATTCCGACCGGGTAACGAACCACCGTTCATAGATAGAAAATCCGTGAAGTGCATATTGCGCGTTTCAGTTTCAGTCTATGGAAGTAGGTTGACAGCGCATCATTGACTGATATTCTGTGGCTGAGGTACCATCAAGTGAACCTCATGCTCGTCTGTCGATATCTAACATAAAAAAAATAACAGAGGAGCGTAAGAATTGTTATTCGAGGTTTTGGAAATGCGTAATTCTACTTGAGCGTTATTACAGCTGCAAACGGTGGTTTGTTATCCGGTTAAATTTCAGTATTCTTTCCACCCTTTTAATACCACTTGCAACTTGAGCCAGACTGTTATATTTACACAATACATAAGTAAATGCTCACCAAACATAACAATTTATTATTTGATAATTAAAACGGCTGATTAAGCCAATTACGTTAATTTTTATATAACACAATCGAAATACGAATAAAAATATAAAGTACTAGCACTTCAAACAAAATTACACTAATTCTATCCTTAGCTTTAAAATCTTTACAAACAAAACTTAATTACTTTCCGGAAGTCACGATATTCATATTAAAAGCAATTTTACTATTACAAAAAAGAAATAAGAGTAATTAAACTTAAAATAATGGACGAAAACTTAACCTCGAAACATAATAACTCGATGGCGAGATATTTTGTTATGGAAATACATAGTTTATTAACATTGAACAAGTAATATACTAACATTCTACTTTCATTGTTCTTTATTATTAAGGTTAAGGGCATGTTGTAATTGAGTGTTGAATTATGGGCATGATATTATTATAAAATAAAAGGTTCTGTTATTTCTTGTAATAGTGTGCTAATATTACCATGTAATATAGAAAGGCCATTGGAAATATATAAAATATATACAATGCCGCTTGATTTACAACTCTTATATATTTATAATTGTCTGGACTGAATTATCTTGAGCAACTGACTCTCAGTTGCACTATCAACAACATCTACAGTCTGCACCTACAATCCAAACAGTTTGGTCGACAGCGCATCATTGACTGCTGTTCACAGAGGTGTCACCTATCATCAAGTGAACCTAATGCTTGTCTGTCGATATATAACATAAAAAAGAAGAAATTAAAAAAAATCCGAGCGCTAAATATGTAGAATGTACATGCTCTCGACATCTATGTACTACCGGGCCTTACTAGGGTGAATGATTACGAATACTCCAACCACGGACGGGATCGTTGGCGGAATTGTGGAAGGAATATCGAAATTCTCACCGGCTAACGTACTACCAAGTGAACCTCGTGTTTATCTGTCGATATCTAACATTAATAAAACGCAGTCAGTGATAATACTTGGTGGAACCACCCTTTAGGATGCAGAAAGATCGCACTTTCCTTCCTCCACATGAGGTACTCCAAAATTTCAACAAGGGAGGCATACAAAATTTCAATGAATATATACATACATATACATCACATACCTCTTTTCCATTGGGGTAGGAGATCACAGAATTCCATATGCTCCATATATAGGTAGAACTATTCTGTATCTTATTCTATAACCACAGAACTATTTCAATTTCGAATCTACGTCTAGTTACCGAATGATGTACAAAAGCTTTTTCCTAAAGGCTCTAGTCTAGGTGCAAAAACGTGTGCAGCATTTATTATTTGGTGTGCTGCTCTGACAGGCCTCATGCCTCGCCGCGTTTGTCGCACCTACTATTTGTCTGAGTGGAATACCTTGTACTAACTAAAAGTATTCTATTATGCTCGTGGCTTTTCTGTGGAATATATGTATGCTTCATAATCCAGAGTCCCGATGATAAATTTCTATCATTTTCTAAAGTCAGTTCTTGGCTTCTTTACGAGGAAATAAAAACACAAGGTTTAAACAAAATAAAATGATACGTTCAATTCAATTCAAATTCAAAAGCCTTTTATTGCCAACCTTAAGTAACATTTTTGTGGTTATGTTAGTAATTAGTTTCCTTAATCTATTGTTAGTGTTACAGTGAAATATTTATATTAAAAAAAGTAAATAAAATAAAAATAGTTTTTATTGGTTGGGTACCCGATTACGGGTAAAGGCCTCCTCCATATATTGCCATCTGTGTCTGTTCTGGGCATCCCTCGTCCAGGTGTTGCCGGCCACTTCATGGATATCATCTCTCCACCTCATAACGGGATGACCTCTGTTCCGTCGGACGTCTCTGGGATACGAGTGTAGTACACGTTCGCTCCATCTTCCGTCATTTACTCTTATTATGTGTCCAGCCCATTTCCACTTGAGTTTGCAGTACATTTCGGCGGCATCTATTAATTTGGTTTGTTTCCGGATCTCTATATTTTTTACCCTATCACTTAGTCGTATACCCAGTATCGATCTCTCTGTTGCTCTTTGGAATACTGACAGTTTTTTTATTTGTTTTTTTGTTAGAGCCCATGTCTGGCAGCCATATAGGAGGCATGGTAGGATCGTGCTGTCGTATAGTTTTTTCTTCAAGTGCATTGGCAATTTTTTATTTTTGAATATATCCTTGTTTGCCCAGAATTTTTTCCATGACATAGCAATTCGTCGACTCAACTCTTTTTCTGTGAGATCGTCAAGGGAAATGAGTTGGCCTAAATAAATGTACTCATTTACGTATTCTATTACAGATGAATCTATTTTTATAGGTATGCGGTCGTCGTTGGTCATAATTTTTGTTTTTGTCATATTCATTTGTAAGCCTATATTTTTACTTTCACTGTTTAATGTTGAAAGCATGATTTGTAGGTGTTGATGACTATTCGCCAGTATTACGATGTCATCGGCAAAGCGTAAATGTGACAGGTGTTCTCCATTTATGTTAAGTCCGCAATTGTCCCAATGTAGTTTTCTGAACATTGATTCTAATAGAGCTGTAAAAAGTTTTGGTGAGATAGGGTCGCCTTGTTTGACTCCGCGATTAATTCGAAACAGTGGCCCATAACTCTCTAATTTAATTTTGGCATTATAGTCGTCATAAATAAGTTTTAATATTCTAATAATTTTATTATTAATTCCTTGTTCTTGTAATGCTTTCCATAGATGTGTTTGTAAGATCGAATCAAACGCTTTAGTATAATCAACGAATGCTAGGTAGATAGGTTTGTTGTATTCTCTGCACTTTTCAATGCACTGTGTCAATGTAAAGATATGGTCGACAGTTGAGAATCCCTTTCTAAATCCTGCTTGCTCTCGTGGTTGCTGTTCGTCTAAGCTTTTGCTAATTCGGAAGAGTAGAAGTGATGAGAAAAGTTTATATAGAGTTGGAAGTAAGCTTATTGGGCGGTAATTATCTATTAGTTTGGAGTCTCCTTTTTTGTATATGAGTGTTATTACTGAATGTGTCCAATCATCGGGTATTTTTTCTCTATCAAGAATTTTATTAAAAACATTTGTCAGGTGTGGTGCCAATTGTTCTGCCGTTGCTATTATCATGTCTGTGGTGATGCCATCTTCGCCGGGTGATTTATTTTTCTTCATTCTTGAAATAGCAGTTACGACTTCACCTAGTAAGAAACAAGGGACCTGGTCTTGATCGTATATCTGGTTTAAGTTTAAGTCAGCTGGGTTTGTTAGTTGGTTTCCCGAATATAATTTTTTATAAAAGTCAGTAGCTGATAGAAGGATGTTTTGCCGATTTGTTATAATCTCTCCTGTAGTTGTTTTTATTGAGTGCATCCAATCTTTTTTGTGGCTTTTCCGGCTGTTTTTGGAAGAGCCTCTTGTTTCCAATTCGCTTTCTATCGATTTCATTTTTATTCTATTTATCCTTCCAATGATTTTCTTCTTTATTTTTCTATGTAGTTTCTTCAGCCTTTTTTTCTCTACGTCTGAGCGTGGCCATGTGTTCTTAAGTTTTTCTCTTTCGTTTATTAATTTGTTTATATTATTATTTATAGTGTCACTTTCTTGGTCTGTTCTTATCGCGTTTGTTGGTAAGTACGCAGTGCTTTTTTGTATCGCAGACACAATAGTTTTATAGTGGTTATTTATATTTTCAGGTGTAGGATTTCCAGCTAGCTCCCTTGTCACAACCTTTTCCATCATATTTGATTCTATAGGTAAGAAATTTTTATTCTTAGTTCGAAAGAATGTACGTTTTTTCTTGGTTTGTTGTAATTTGTAAGATATTCTCAGCATTCTATGATCAGATGGGAATTTAGGAGAGAGTATTTCGAAGTTTGTTACGAATCTTTTATCTTTTATCAATATGAAATCTATCTCGTTTTTAGTTTTGCCATTGGGTGATAACCAAGTCCATTTTCGTTTTTCAGGTTTCTTGAATAGTGTGTTAGATATAATAAATTTGTTTGTGTAACAGAATTGTAGCAGTCTTTCCCCTCTTTCATTTCTTTCTCCATATCCATATTGCCCACAGATCTTGTATTCTTCTGGTAAAGGTCGCCCTATTTTTGAATTGAAGTCCCCTAGTATAATAACGTGTTTTTCAGTATTTGAGAGAGCTTGAGTGACTTGGTTGTAGAATCGTTCCACGGCTTCTTCTTTGGCTCTTTCGATAGGTGCGTAGGCTTGTATTATGTTTAACACTGTTTTGTCACATACAATGTCTAATCTCGCAACTCTATCTGAGTAGGTTTTGAAATCAATAATGTTCTTTAAATGATACGTTATACAATTGAAATTGAATCATGTGGTCGCAATATCGCGTTTATAAAGCTAATAATCGTCATATTATATCTCTGAAGCTTATATATGCAACTATATAAACAACACGCCCCGGATTCGCACGGGTGACGTGTAGATGTACTGTACACAAAAAAGATGTAGCTTTCTAAAGATGAAATAATTTTTAAAATCGGTCGAGTAGTTTTTGAGATAAATCGAAACAAACAAACATACAAATGTTTCCTCTTCATAATATTAGTATAGAAGTATAGATACAACGTATATTTAATGACCTTATCGTTTCTTTATTGTTAAATTTTAATAATTATTATAGAACAGTGAAGAACGATAAATAGATGGCGAGTTGGAGTAGTTATACTAGCGACCCGCCCCGGCTTCTCATCGGGTCTAGATATTTACCCTCCGTAAAAAATATATTTTTTTAATAAAAATCCTATGTCCTTTCTACCACCTTTAAGAATATGTGTACGAAGTTTCATGATAATCGGTTGAGTTGGTTGGCGTGAAAGCGTAACAAACAAACTTACATTCACATTTATAAAATTAGTAGGGATATTAGTAGGGAAGGGATATCACTATAACTTTAAGTAGATATCACCTGCTATCGTGTGATTCTCACACTTTTTCGATGCATCTTATATGTACATTTATCATGTTCAAGCCACGCATTACAGTTTCTCTTTCTGTAAACGCTGCTAGTCAACTATAATAAAACCTTCGTAGCAACGTCGTATCTTCTTTATTTACTTATAATTGTAGATATAGTCTCTAAAATATACCTATTTTGAGAATTAACCTAATTTATTTCATAGGAAAACCAATGCCACGCGTACGTTGGTGGCGCGACGACAAAATGGTCTCGAAGCTGGACCCAATAGAAGACGGGTCTCGGCTCAGCACGCTAGAACTGAAGATACCGAAGCTCAAGAGAGAGTACTACGAAGCAGTGTATACGTGCACAGCTGATAACACTGCCCTAGTTCCTCCTCTACGAGTCAACGTGCAAATACAGCTGTATTGTAAGTATTTTGTGACCCGCATCAAATCTTTATGTTCCCATAATAATAGTGATTATAGTAGAGTAATATCTTTAGAATTTTCCGGAACTTTGAAGTCTCTTCTGAAGAACCCTTTCTGCGCTCCGGATTCGCATCGATGCAATGTGGATGTACTATACACACAAAAAAGCATATTATGTTTCTCGGTGATAATGTAGCTTTCTATTGGTGAAAGAATTTTTAAAATCGATTCAGTAGATCCAGATATGACTACAACCTCTTTTTTACACCTTGGGTTACATTATTCCGGTTAGAAGGGATCCCTAATTATTTCTGGAAATAAATATGTTATTCGGTGAAGATGTAGCTTTCTAAGTGTAAAATAACTTTTAAAATTGTTTTTGAGTTAAATTGTAACAAAAAAACAAATCGTTCCGCTTTACATACGAGTATATGTATATACGCCAATATGTAAGACAATTAGAATAAATAATATAACCCCTTTTTTCTCTTTTTACATTTTTTGAATTATGTAATCTTTATCTTATTCTATTCTTTGCAATGTACCAGTAATAGGATATATTGTGGGTACGAAATATTAAGAAGGCTTTTAGTAAAATAAGATTAGGAATAGCGTTACTAATACATAATTTAAATAGACGCGCTCCGCTTCATGGTTCATTGCCATATCATACCTAACGTAAACAGAATTAAATTGTATATATACTAACTCATATATTATAATGTAGTAAGTGAGCTCGAAGTGTAATGATGTATCCTAAGCCATGCGTAAGCTACAATTAGTTTCTGAGTATTACCTTCATAGCACTACTTCGCAGGCTGCTTGCAGCTCAGCGCACCTGTTATGTTTCAACTTGTACGTTTCTTCTAGCTAACTTCTTACCATTTCCAGGCAGAGGAAACATAATACCATATCATGCTAAGGGCAGTGATATTTTTTCTTATATAATGTATGATCATATTTGTATATGAAGAAAAATATGCTACCGCATATAATTAATATAATATAGTCTATCAATATATTAGGTGTTATATTTACTACCTATACTTCCTGCTCAATACGATCTTCGAAAATGATAATTTTATGTACAAAAAACGCCTTGTACGATTTAAGAACGATTCGCAGGCAGGCAATTTAAGGTTATCATTGGCAGGTACAAATAATTGTGGAATTATGATGTTCGATTAAAAGAAACAATTGACGACCAAATGAGATGTACTGTCGAACATTTATTTTATTGCTTAACCTTTAATTTTATAATATCATATTATGTATGTACTTTTCATGGCACTATGAGTTTATAGCAAATAAAGGCGGGAAAATCGCATAAGTATGTAGTCCTTCAACATGCCTGAAATATCAAAGAGATTTAAAACAAAAAATCTTAAATTGTATTCCTTGTTTGGGCAATTTAAAGCCAAGTTTAGTTTTAATTATTTTATGACAATAAAAAATAAATTCCATATCTTTCTCGTTCTCAATAGCACTATTCACATTATATAAACGTTTCATTCTGGCTCCATCTATTGTTCTTATATCGTAACATTATCTTCACTCAACAATTTCATATACAGTACATTACAGTGAGGTCACGTCAAAGATTCCGACCATTCACCTCCACCCTCGTAATAATATAAAGGGTCTTGTGAATTATTGTTCTCAAAATTAGACACGAGCATCACTCACAATTACTAATAACTGTTTAATTTAGTTTGAGTACGAAACACTGTTGATACGGAGATCAGAGATTCGAGATAGTTTTAACAAAATTTGCTCGATCTATTTTTCAGTTATTTATAAAGAAGTTGTTTTCTATGTTAGATATCGACAGACGATGATGAGGGTCACTTCGTGGTAGGTTGCCAGTAACAGAAAATCAGTTAATGATGCGCCGTCGACCTATTTTTTACTTTGAGCATTCGGAAATTTACACACTGAAAACGAAATGCGCAATACGCACTTCACGCGTTTTCCATCTATGAAAGGTGGTTCGATACTCGGTCGGAATTTCGATATTCCTCCCACCCTTCAATGCCCAAAGTTTCCCGGTGGGGGAAACATACTTACTGAAAATTATAAACATGTCGTCCCGGTGGGATTCGAACCCACGACCCATTGATGCGCATGGCAGGTGTTCTACCGAATGCGCCAACGAGCCCGTCAATGATGTTAGATTATTTCATTTACTTTTTTATGTCATGAATAGTTATGAATCGAGAGAAGCGTATGGCTCATTTCATGGTAGGTGAAACCATAGCATAGGATAATAATTCATGATGCGCTATCGACCTATTCTTTAGCTTGAGCATTCCGAAATTCTTATAAAGAATCATATGCATTACACGGTTTTTTCTATCCTGATAGGAATATTGATGATGCTCAAAAATTTCTCGTCTTTGCGCTTGACTTTTATAATACTTACTTTACTTAGAATATACATTTTAATTACAATCAGAAATTTAAAAAATTGTGCTTTAAATTAACTAACATGGCTACATAATGATCTTAATTTGTATCAGGACTTCTATTAATCATTTACCTTAAATAATTCTATAAATTCAGGATTAAATACGATTTAGTTCGGATACAAGTTTATCACATCAACTGTTACTAATTTACTTTACATCCGTCAATTAAGTCTTAATTATTGAGATAGACGAGCGTAATAAAGCAATTAAATTTCGAATAATAATCTAATTCTAAGATATTCTTCTTTTTTTTATTTGGGGTCGGCGCAGTATGTTCTCTTTTTCCATTCTCTTCTTTCACTCGCCATATCATTAGTCACACCTCTCAAACACATATTATCAGTCTCCACACAGTCAATCCATGTTTTTTTTTTGCCTCCCTCTTCTCCTATACCCATCCACTTTCATATTCAAATAAATTTCAAAATAAAATATTAAAGAATTATAGTGCTTTTCTATCTATTCTTAATGAGCACTGGTGTCGTGTTCGTGCTATTTTCCAAGCAACTTGACCTCCAACGCGACGTTGTGGTAACAGCGAGTTACATTCTCATATTCTAACTCTGTTCACGCAACACTAGCGCTACGAGGTTTACGTATTCTTGTGGAATTATTGAAATAAACTGTTATATTTATAATTATCTTTATAACGGTGTTTTTTACGAACGCCTCGCCTTACAAATCGAATTTCTCGACTTTTTGTTCGCCGTCCAGCACAGCTAAGGTAATGTTAGATATTAGCAATATCGGTATTCCCTACACGGAAGTATATATTTTAGTGAAGCAATTATTGTTTTGTCTATGCAATAGAATAAAAAGAAAACGAAAATATCTGAATTGAATTTCTTCAATTTACATCATATAGCCTGTTCATCACTACGCGTGTTGTAAACCGACTACCTAATAAAATAAAAAAAAAATTAAACGTATTTTTCAGCTCAGAAGCTTTCATTTATCCATTAAATTGCAAAATATATAAATTGACATTAACAAAAAATATACGAGGTATAAAATATTTTGTATTTGACATCAACCTAACAGGATTGCCATGTTTTATGAGGATAATTGAAAAACGTACGCTCGTATAACCGTAACTTTAATACTGATTCCAAATACGTAATAATATGTATACCTACTTAACATACTTCACTTCATTGTTAAACAAAACCCGGATTTAAAATTGCCAATCTCATCTACCTCATCCCGTTCAACAAATAAATCGAGACAGTAATTACAACATTGGCCAAATTAACCGCACCAAATTATCCGAAACTTTAAAAAATACGTGTCGCTATTCCGAAGCTCGACGAAGTAATTTCACGAAATTGCCATTCTTCCACTCTTGTTCACCTGCCTCATTCCCTGTTATTACGAAACGAAATCCACAAATCCCCGCGATTAACCCAGATCAAACGGTACGCCGACTCTCAAATAATCTCTGATATGACGACAGGTAACAGATTTCTTTTGTGTCTGTTCTCGTATAGAATCATTAGTTTATATTTCCGAGCGCATTGTTCCAACGCCGGTAGAAATCCAGGATGTTATTTTTCATTATGATTATGTGACCCGTAGTACAAGTTTCCTATCGTTTTCGCGGTTTCATTCCACTTTTAGGTACTAATGTTAATGGACGGCATTAATGCCTTTTTGTTTTCGTTTAATGTTCGAGTCGTGACATTGTTTTAATATTTTAATATCGTAGTTTGTGATATAACTTTGTGTTCCATTAGCTTTTAACACAGTTTTGTAATTTGAGTAACAGTTATATGGAATTAAATTTTAGTTTTCTATCATTATTTTTCAAAGCTTTATGGTAGCAAACAATTTATGAGCGTGAAGTTGATTTATAAAAACATTAGCTAGTTTCAATGAACTGAATTTCAATTTTTATTTTTATTATTATATTCCGTAACTGAAACAATACAATTCATATCACAAACTTTTAATTGATGTATAAATGAGTAATTAAAATCATTGTTCCACCACCAATTTCACACCCTTAAGGGATGATTTTCACGACTTCAAAAAAGGAGGAGGTTCTCAATTCGTCTGTATGTTGCTTTTTTTTCGTGATAAAAACTATGTCCTTCCCCGGGACTCAAACTATATCCTTACCAAATCATCTATCGGTTTAGCGTCTTAAGCGTGAAGAGATAACAGAGCTGAATGGCAATTTAAACTATCTCATCTTATTCACAGTGCGACCTCTGCTCGTGGAGATACTGTCAAGAGAGCAACCTCTCTCCGTGGGGAACGAAGCTGAGCTGGCTTGCAGAGCAGTGGGTGCCAGACCTTCAGCCGTAATCACTTGGTGGCTAGATAACAAAGAAATGACTACTAGCGATCTGCAAAAGGTATTCATTGTATTACTAGTTTATGTAATTGCGATTTTTATGACATTATTTATTCATTTTAGAATTTATTGAGACTATAATTTCGGTTTTACCCCACTTTATGCTTCGAGTATTCAAATGCAAAGATTGAGTAAAACGCGCTAGTTTTTCAATCTATCAAAGTGATCAATCGAAGGAAATAATATGCTAGTAGAAAATTAAAAAAAATGTAAAACATTATTATTTACCGCGTACCAACAAGTCCTCTCTCCAATGTATTTGAATTGTCCACTTTACACATTCCTTAAAGGTCGGCAACGCATTTGCAAGCCTATTGCGGGTGTCAATAAGCCGCGGTGGTCACTAACCATCACGTGAAATACCGGCCCACCCTCTATTCTATAAAAAAACTATTTTATCACCATCAGGATCTAACCAATAGTGTGTTCTTTGGGGGTTGGATCTTTTTTGCTTAAAATCGTCCATAACATCTAATTGTTCTTTATAGGACTCGGATGACCGCAACGAAACGATATCGTTTCTACGTTGGACACCTCGTATGGAGGACGATGGGCGCACACTCAAGTGTCGAGCTTCGCACTCAAAACTTGAGCACGCCACACTCGAGACGAGTATAAAACTGGATTTACATTGTGAGTATTTATTGTAGTAATCAATATTTTCTTGACCGCGTCCGTAGCACGGTATGACAACTGAAGGTATATGGTTCAAATCCTGACAAAACGAGATAAACAATTATTCTAGTCGGACAGGATACAGAAAAAATTCTTGCCTGTTAAAAAATGATCAGTAACAGATGAAATTATCAGACATATAAATGTGTCTGTCTAAATATTCCGAGACACGAATCCCGAAATATCCCTGGATTTGGGAATTCAGTCACTATCTTAAACACTCCTTTTCGTAAAATATGAATTTGAATATAGAATCAATGAAATTTCAAAAAAAAACATTATTAATTCAACCCTTCAACTAGCTACGTTAAGCTGCTGTCTGTATCTACATTTATGTACAGATTTTAAACCCCAATTTATTTAATCCTTGAAGTAATCACATTCTCATATTTTAATGTAACTTTAAATTGATTACGTTGAAAGGATCATATTACTGCCGTAAACAAAAGTTAAAGTGTATTATCAAAACATACCAAAATCGTGAATTAGAAGATATGCATTACTATTCAAATATTGATTACTTAATGCATGTTATTTAAAAAATGAACATTTTTAAACTCGAAAACTTTATTTCATTAATATTTTTCTAAAAATATTCTGTGGTCTACAGTTTCGTTCGTTTAATGTAATTTTATCTATGGTCATTAAATTAGTTGAATACACAGCGCTCTTTGAAGTTCCGGTAAAAATGCGTACGTTTTTCCATTTAAGAAAGCATGCCATCAGAAATGATAATTATGAAAAATGTATGAATTATTGATTGGGTTTTGAACAGTTCTGAAGACCTGAACAAAGTCATATTATATAGCTATCGTAATTATTATTCTTTCACATCGGCTGAGCGGGTTGAAAATGATAATAATTATAATATACTAAATATATTATACACTTTTGTATCAAAAAATAAAAAAATATGTCATCTGACATACAATATTCTCTTTAAGGAATCAAGCCTTTTCAATAAATCTTTATATATAAAATTGTGTATTTGTCAATGAACTCTTAAACCACTAGACAGATTTTGATGAATGTGTGTTTTGATATGTCCCTGGATGATTTAGATTCACAATTTGATGGGAGGTGGATAAATTTAATAATGAACTTTCAGGTTCAACTAATAAGCTTAAAGAAAAAACATTGGTTAAGAAATACGTTGTTTGTGGTTTCAGCAAATTCTTAAACATAAATAACCTAGGTGTAAATTGTTGAACATAAATAAATTTCAAAGCCACCGAAATATTATAATCTATATTGATGGCGAAATATCTTAAGCTTCTCCGCGGAACGCCCGGAGGGACTTTGTGTCATGTAGTTTTAAGAGCGACATAAAACTACCTTTATATATCGACATTTCTCACGGGATGTCACAAGGATGGATCAATAAGAACCTTTTATCTATCTTTGCCCTAAGGGTGATTTTTACTACCTAACTTTAAAACAATACAGTTTGGCTCCATTACAATACTTATGTATGTTCTTTTAAATAAAATACTGTATACCGAATTAAAACGCGATTTATTATTTATATTGTTTAAATTATTTATCCCGACGTTTCGGATGCTTTATAGCAACCGTGGTCGCGGGGAGACAGAAAGATGACAGTTGTCTGATATTTGAAATGTCACAAAGTTGCCATATTTAATTCAATTAAATTTAAAAAAAATAATCTATTAATTTAGATAACACAATGTACATCTATGAACGTCAATAAAAAAATAATACATATTAAATGCTTCTAATTTTACATTTACTACCAGTTCACAAATCAAGGGCGTAGAGCGGACGAGAAGAACTGGCAAAAAAATCTCGCCGCCGGTTTTAATCCGGTATACAGTATTTTATTTAAATGTGTGATACTCGCGATACTCGCGTTAACAAAAGACAATTTTATGTATGTTCTATCAAATGACAAGTAATTATATTATTTTTTTAATCTAAGACTTATTTACGTGTTTTTCGACATATTTGATGCTTGTTTGACTTTTGAGCATATAACATGTCCTAATCGATTATTACCATAAACACAACAAACATTTTCCAAGAATTACGCAGAAATGTTTATTATACATAATGCAGAATTATTAAGCTTGTATTCACTACTTTTATAGGATTTGTTTTATTTGTAAATCTCGATAAAACTATTAATATCATAATTAATTACTTTTAACGTAACATACGCCATACAGGGGTGAATTCCCGAGTCTCAAAAGGCAGTTTTTATTAACAGGCAAGTAGTTGATCAGTCTTCGGGGCCTTATGGAATTATTTATTTATTTATTTTTTTATCCCAGGATGAACCCGGAACTCCTGATGTATCAGAAGTATACATATACCACTGAGTTAAGGGTGTGGTTATCTTCTTATTATCAATTTAATATTGTCTGTTATTAACACGAGCATCACACCTTTAAAAGTTATTTTATTTAGAAATGTTTTTTGTAATAATTATGAAAATGTGTTTTTTTCTTTAAACAATATACTAAAAAATATGATTTTATAGTAATTCTATAGCGTAACTCATTTGTTACAGTCATGCCAATAGTGACGCTGCAACTAGGATCAAAATTGAACCCGAATGACATCGAGGAGGGAGATGATGTGTACTTCGACTGCGTTGTGAATGCTAACCCTCCAGCGTATAAAGTCGTCTGGGAACACAATGTGAGTACGCATTCTTTTTATGTAAGACCATCGATCCGCCCCGGCTTCGCACGGCAATGTATATGTATAGAAAATCCTGTATTACTCGCTGATAATGTAGCTTTCTATTGGTGAAAGACTTTTTAAAATCGGTCGAGTAGTTTTTGAGTTTATTTATAACATACATAAATTCAAAACTACAAATCTTTCCTCTTTATAATATTATAGTATAGATATCGACAGACGAGCATGAAGTTCACTTGATGGTAGGTGATACCCCAGCTACAGAAGAACATCAGTTAATGATGCGCTGTCGAACTACTTTTTACTTCGAACATTCAGAAATCCATAGACTGAAACCGTAAGACGCAATGTGCACTTCGCTGTTTTTCCATCTACGGTGGTTCGTTACTCGGTCGGAATTTCAATTCAAATTCAAATTCAAATTCAAAAATCATTTATTCATTTAGGTAACTCAATGTACACTTATGAACGTCAATAAAAATACATATTAAATGCTTCTAGTTTTACATTTACTGCCAGTTCTCAAATCAAGGGCGTAGAGCGGACGAGAAGAACTGGCAAGAAACTCGCCGCCACTCTTTTTTAACCGCCAAGTTTTTGTTTTACAAATGTTTTGTAAGGAGCTGCAACCATTACACCATGTTCCACATGACATCTTTAAGTAATTAACTATAATAATCGAAAAATATATATATATATATAAACGAAAAAATAAAAATAAATAAAAACAAAGATTTGTCCTCTATCAGCAGAATGTATGGTGAAATAGGAGCACACACTTACATTCTCGTGGGAACAACACGCAAATACATAGACGAAATAACTAATATCACCGCATACACGAATTCAAGTTCGACCAGTCACCACAAGTAGCACCCGTTCACGAGTATGACGCATGGCCAGCCATCGACCCCCTCGCCATATTTTAGGGAGAGAGACAACCCGACGCATGGCGCAATATTCCTCCCACTCGTTTATTGCCCGAAGTGACTAGACGTGGGGAAGATATTTATTTATTTAAGATATGCTTATTATTAATTATAAATATGTCCCGGCGGGATTCGAACCCGTGGCTCATCGGAGCGCAAGTGCGGAGTGCGCCAACGAGCACATTACATGTTTTGTTATATGTAAATGTGTTGTCTAAACTAGGTTTCTATAATTGAAAGGATAGCAATACCGAGATTACTAGCAACATTTATTCGGCAAAAAATATAAGGGTTCTTTCAACAGATGTTGCCAGTGTGAGATATGTATGTATATGATGAGATATGAGTTGGTTGAATATGGAAACCAGGATCGCCATTAGTATTGGTTCTGCTTCCAGACTTAATCAAGATTATAAATTGGAATATTATTAAAAATCACAGGAATTAGAATCACTGAAATACAGATTTGTTAATTATAACCTTTGGAAGATAATTATATTTTTCTAAATGAGTTAAATTGGATTTCATTATTACTCTTTTCTTATAAATTAATTATAAGTAGGTATAATTAGTAAAGTTGGTACCGTTTTCTTTTTAATAAATATGTTTAACGATTAAACAATTAAAAGATTAATGCCAACATTGGTCTTTGAGATACAAATGTTTCTAAATATCCTTAGCAAAGACATGATTTATAATGAACTAGCTGGTGCCCGTGACTTTGTTTGTATTCTTTAAATGATGATAACTTTTCTTTCCAAGATACGATTGCAGTGCAACAAAGATTTTATGTTTTATCTACCTGTCGTAGTGTGCAAATTAGCATGAATAAACAGACATAGACATATGACACACGATGCAAGTTTCTTGCCTGTTGCAAATAATTAAATTGAAGCAATAAAAGACTTGCATAGTCTGGACGACACGTAACATTTTTGATCTGTCATTTTTTTTATATTAGAGGGGGCAAACGGACAGGCGAGTCATCTGATGGTAAGTGACTACCGCCGTCCATGGACATCCGCAACACCAGAGGTCTTGAGGATGCGTTGCCGGCCTATAAGATTTGAATAGGCTCGTTTCTTGAAGGTTCCCAAGTCATAGAAGTTTTGTTTCAATACTTGTCTTGATGTAAACAGTAAATAATATCTTGCGCCTTATACGAGTATTATTTATATGTAAATAATCTAAACCAGGCACTTAAAATATTTCATTCAATTATTGCTCTTGTATGTACGAGGAAATGGCATTGTGTAAATGGGAGTTGAAAGTAATGCATTCCGAAACCGACAGGGTCAAGTGATGACGCACAATCAGCGTGCGGGAGTAATAGCTGGGGCAGCTCATCTAGCGCTCCAAGGGGTGTCGAGGGCGCAGGCTGGGAAGTACGCCTGTATAGCCTCGAACGTGGAGGGAGACGGACGCTCAGAACCAGTAAATCTACAGGTTATTTGTAAGTACACTTTTTTAATCCTACATATAGCTATATCACGGATAGCAATCGATAAAATAATCTAAATTTATAAAAAAAAATCAATAAAACTAATTGTACATTTTAAGTCACGATATCAGTAGTACTCTGTGATTCTTTTACTAACATCTGATTCGGCGCTTACCAGCTCCCGGGAAATAGCTATTAGCTATCTCCACCTGTAGCACGCGCAAGCGTCTTATTCTAATTGCTTGATGTTTGAAAATTCTCATTGAATTGAACTCACCTGTGCTCCCGATAAATGGCCTCCGTTTAATTTTTTTTTCTATATAATTACACAAGTTTAAGAAAAAAATGCTGTATATTATCTAACTATCTTCAGAGGCCATAGTCATACAACTGACAAACTGATGATATGAATACTTTCTCGCAAGTAGTTCGTGCTACGCCTTTAGAACACATAAAACCTAAGTTGTGTTCATAATTGTAACTACATAATATATGAAAGCAGCAGTGTTTTTTTGCTTTTCTTTGTTACTTTTTGCTTTGTAATGTGTCATACCTTTTGGTATTTTTTGTTAGTTTTCTTTTTATGTTTAGTAAGATTTTTATGGTTGAAATTTCGTCACGTGACTCTTAAGGCAAAAGCTGAAAACCATCGTGGTAAATATTGACAAAAATGTTTACGTTATGTTCACTCCTTTGCTTCTTGACTGTCAGTTGCTCACTAAATATTTTATGTATTAATTATTGATATTTGTGACAATTAATAAAAAAATCTCTTATTTCAGTAATCGCCTTTATGAAGTTTTAACTCAAAAATATTTACTTGTTTATATAAAATTCAGGGTGATAGTGATCTATAAATAAAAAAAATACATATTTTTAAAACAGATTTCTCTTTAAGTTGATTTTTAGTATAACAAGTACAGGCGGACGGATGGATTATGTAGTAATTTCAAAAACAGGTTATGTTTTCATTATTACAAAGTAATTTATACAATTGCTTAGCAACGCATAGATGCCTAACATTTTATTTTCCGAAAGTAATTTATTTTAAAATTAAATTTAAAAATCTCATGAGTAAAATGTTAACCTTTGTAAGGTTTTGGTTACTGTATCTCTGAATATAATAAAAACCTAACATGTTATAAAGCATCCGAAACGATAAAAATATACTGAATGTATAAATATACTGACTGGTTTGACATCTGACAGGTGCGTGAATATCTAGAAAATTTTCACAAAAATATTTCAAGATAATAATCTAATTAGATTACATTTAATATTGCTTTCAATCAACATTAAATCAAGTTGTTAATACAAGTTTAGAGCTCACCAAGAATGATATTGAAGTGGATAAGTGAATATGTGAATATAAAATTTTTTTGAACATTTAGTGCTCAGTGAGTTTTAGTGTATTTACCTCAGATTACTGAGGTATTTGCATAATAATTATAGTTTAGGTTTCTATTGTGAAGGTGGTTTGTTGCTTTTTATTTTATTTAGTGTAGTTAAGAAACCGTAGCAAACAAGGATTTATTTTTAGGTATTTTATATTTAGTTGTTTTCTTATTATTGCTACGCTTAGTTTATATTAAAACAATTGTTATATATGTCATCCATAAGTTCCGATTCATTAACACGCTGCTCCATCTGCTGTGATAACAAATTTTACAAGGGAAATCGTGGATTAGCAATCCATTGTAGCCGTCGCCATGTTCCAAGAACGGATATATTTTCTAATTCGGCTTCCATTTGTACAGATACATCTTCAATTGTCCAGACGGTAGGGGCAGTTTGTAATGAATCACTTCATCAGACTTTGGCACGTTTAAAAAAAGAAATTCGGATTATTAAACGTATTCCACGGGGAGCGCGCGTTACTGTGGCTCAATGTTTTTCTGATTGTGTGGGTAATGTAGTTTCTGAAAATTCTCTTGCTGCTTGGAAACAATTATTAACTTTTTCATATAAATCATTTCATATACAATGTAATATTAAAAATAAAAAATTATCCAATATAATAAAAGAAAACACTATTGCAGGTAATCTACCAACATACACAGATCATGCACAGAAAAACGGTACTGTTTTTGGCCACAAAAATTTTAATTTAATATCAAACATTGAAAACAAAATTTCTGATGGAAATTTCAAAAATGCTGCTAAACTATTATTTTCAGATGACTCATTAGCTACATACACATCGGAAACTCTAACAGTGCTTCGTGATAAACATCCTACGGTGGACAGTGACACACAGCTGATAAACTTTCCTCGTACATCCATTCCTCAGTCTCTATCAGTTGAGGAGGATGCTGTTTTGTTTGCTATACGATCATTCCCAAATGGTTCTGCTGCTGGCTTAGACAGTATTTCTCCTCAACATTTAAAAGATCTTACAAATCCATTAAACGGTGATGCTGGCAAAAAACTTTTAAAGGAACTGACTGCATTAATTAATTTAATGTTGTCAGGGAAAGTTCCTGATGCAATAGCGCCCATTTTATACGGTGCTAATCTAATTGCCCTTAAAAAAAAAGATGGAGGTATTCGTCCAATAGCTGTCGGTAGCACTTTCAGAAGAATAGCCTCAAAAGTGTGTCGTCGCCAATATCGGGAAAGATTAATTTCTAAATTTAAACCTCGACAACTCGGTTTTGGGGTTAAAGGAGGATGTGAGGCAGCTGTACATGCAGCACGTTCTTTTGTTAACGGAGCTGATTTTAACATTCTTTTAAAATTAGACATGCTTTTAATTCTGTATATAGGGGTACTTTTTTAACTGAAATTAAAAAAGAAATTCCAGAAATATTTGAATACATTTGGCAATGTTATGGTACCCCTTCTAAATTAATGTTTGGCGATGACGAAATTGTGTCCTCCGTAGGATGTCAGCAAGGTGACCCTCTTGGTCCAGTTCTTTTCAGTTTGGCTATTAATCCAATCATTTCACAATTAAATTCTAAATTTAATGTATGGTACCTTGATGACGGTTATATAGCTGGTACTGTATCCTCGGTTTTTGATGATTTCAAAATAATTATAGATCAATTTAACGCAATAGGTCTTGAAATTAATCATAGAAAATGCGAATTGTATATTTCTCAGCATGTCATACCAGAAAATTCTGCAGAAATAATTCATAAATTCAGTACATTAACACCAAGCCTTTCCATAATGACAAAAACAAATTTAAATCTTTTAGGCGCTCCAATTTTCGAGGATGCAGTACCTTCTATAGTAAATTCAAAATTAGAAACTTTTAATGAATTTTCTGATCGCCTTTTGGAACTGAAACCACACATGGCTCTCTACTTTCTTCGCCTTTGCATATTTACACCAAAATTTATGTACTTACTTCGGTGTTGTCCTGTGTGGAAATTCCCTTTGGTTACCGGTCATATAGATTCTACATTGAAACAAATTGTATCTGAAATTCTAAATTTAAAGTTTGAAGACACCACTTGGAGACAGGCATGCCTTCCTGTTAAATTAGGTGGGTTGGGAATTCGTACCACCTCAAGCGTGGCTCTACCGGCTTTCTTAGCTTCTACTCACAGTACGATTACTCTCATCAGCAATATTTTAAACTTAAAACAAGCTGATGTTCAAGTGACGGGCTTGGGTGAGGCTTTGGATGTTTGGAGGGCTATGTTTCCGATGGAAAATATCCCAACTGACAAAACAAAACAAATAAATTGGGACATGCCTGGACAAAAAATGACGTTTGCTTGTCTCCTTGACCAAGTAATGGACAATACAGAGAGAGCGAGACTATTAGCAGTCACCGGCGAACACTCAAGTCAATGGTTGTACGCGCTTCCCTCACATAATCTTGGTACAATTTTAGATCCTGCAACGCTAAGAATTTCTGTTAGTCTCCGACTTGGTGCCAAAGTATGTGAACCCCATTTGTGTTCATGTGGGCAGTTTGTGAATCAGTTGGGTCGACATGGCTTATCCTGCTCCAGAAGTGCTGGTCGCTTATATCGCCACGGTACAGTTAATGATTTGGTACGTAGAGCTCTTGCCACGGTTTCTATACCGGCAACTTTAGAACCATGTGGTCTATATAGAGATGATGGCAAGAGACCTGACGGTGCTACGCTTGTGCCGTGGAGACTGGGCCGCACTCTGGTTTGGGATGTAACTTGCGTAGACACGCTGGCTCCATCTTATATACATGAAACTTGTACTAAAGTTGGGGCCGCAGCCGATCGTGCTCAGTTTCTCAAGCGTCGCAAATACTCTTCTATAACTGAAGATTATGAGTTTGTGGCGTTAGCTTTTGAGACGTTAGGGTCGTGGTCGGCTGACATGAAGCGGTTTATGAAGGATATGTCGAACAGACTGATTCTCTCTTCGGGTGATCAGAGGGCTGGCAGCTATTTCGAGCAGAGAATCAGTTTAGCTATTCAGCGAGGAAATGCTGCCAGTGTTCTGGGTTCCATGCCCCATATTGGAATTTTGGATGACATATTCTTTTTGTGATATTCATATATATAAATATTCTAGGGTTAATTTTTAATTATAAGTTTTTAGTTTCAATGTTATTTTGTATAGTTATATCAATAAATCCTATTTATACAATTTAAATTTGAACTTAAAATTAATTTATAGCTAATATATAAAATTTCCATGTCACAATGTTAGTTACTGTACTCCTCCGAAACGGCTTTACCGATTTTTAAAAAATTATATATGCGTATTCAGTAGGTCTGAGAATCGGCTACTATTTTTCATACCCCTAAGTGATAAGGGTTGTTCACCCTTAAAAATTTTTTTTTAAATTATTGGACGTAAATTTTGTTTTTTTTTTTTTTTATAATGTGGAATTAAAAAATACATACAACCCTATATTTTCACTCTTCTATTACCAACCCCTGCTTTTTTTTGTCAAAAAATTTAGACCCGTGCGAAGCCAGGGCGGGTCGCTAGTATTGATATAATATATTACGTATGACACGTCATATTACATTCTTACGGCGTCATAGTCGCTGCTTTGATGATGAGAGATCCTATTTGCCATTTCTTTTATTACTGTTTACACACCTATTACATTTCCTGTAGCCGGAGTATTGAATATAAAATGTAATTTAACTTTTTACTTATCCAATTTACGAATATTTATACGATTTTTTTTTTTATTTTTTATAATGTGGCTTTAAAAAGTACATACAATCCTAAATTTGCACTCTTCTATTACCAATCCCTGTTTTTTTGTCAAAAAATCTAGAGCCGTGTGAAGCCGGGGCGGGTCGCTAGTATTATTGTAAAAGCAGACCATCTCAAAACACTTGCTTCTTATTAAAAGCAATATTTTAACTTGATATAACATAAACTTTCATTTGTAACAGAGAAAACACGTATTGTTTTAAAGCGCCTCGAGTTGATATGAAATTAGGTTTCAATGAGTACACGGCTCAACGGAAGTACCTTGACCTCTGAATTAATTATTTTTTCTTAGTTTGTGCTGCATATAGCTACTCATAATTTAATAAAATATACACTAGACAATAATCTATACTAATATTATGAAGAGTTTGTTTGTTTGAACGCGCTAATCTCAGAAACTACTGGTTCGTTATTTTTGTGTTGAATAGTCCAATTATCGAGGAAGGCTTTAGGCTATATTATATCACGCTGCAACTAATAGGAGCGAAGCATCATTGAAAAATGTTGCAAAAACGGGGAAAATCCATATAAACCTACTCGATTTTATTATCATGATCTGATACATTGCACCCGTGCGAAGTCGGGGCGGATTGCTAGTAAATAATAAATCTTATCATACTATAACATTGTATAGGACAAAATGCCGTACTTATTTTTTTTTATTAAGAAACAGTTCTTAAATGAATGTAATGATATAATACATTTAAAAAGGACACCAGCAGCAAACACTGCTATATTAACAATATAGCAGTTTGCTTTATTTTTTACAAGAACTAAACTACCAAACAATAATAACGATTCCCTTTATTAATTGAAACATTATTAGCATGCCACAATTTGTAATTACATGATAAATAAAATAAAAATAAAATAAGCCTTTATTTACTGTTTCTTACAAAGTTTTACAATTATTTCTTATACCAGGGTGAATCAAAAAGTTCTTAGAAGTGCATATATATGAAACCTTTTTGGATCAAGTTCGATATTCAAATTAAAGAGTGTCTATCACACTATATTTATGCAGACTGTCACTTGTTTTTGTCAGTTCGTTCGCATGTAATAAATTTTTTTGTGCAACGAGTTGCTAAAAAGTCAAAATTATGTTTAAAAGTGAGTTACGTGCGGTGATAAAATATCTCATTTTGAAAAAAAGGCTACGAAGGAAATTTTTTTGGACATTCAGTAGACATTAGGGGGTGATGCTGTACCCTATTCTACGGTTGCGTACTGGGTGGCTGAATTTAAAAGAGGTAGATCAAGCTGTAAAGATGACCCGCGTTCTGGGCGGCCTTCAACCTCCGTTACAGAAGAAAATGTCAAAAAGGTTGAGAATCTGGTTTTGGAAGACAAAAGAATGACTATAAAACATATAGCTGAGATCCTAAAGATATCTTTTGGTAGCGTTCAATCCATTTTAATTGATTCACTGGGGTTCAAAAAAGTGTCTGCAAGATGGGTGCCACGAATGTTAACCGACGAAAACAAAAAGCGACGTTTGGAAATTTCCAAGCGTAATCTCGAAATGTTCCAGCGTGATTCGGATAATTTTTGCCGTCGTCTTGTCACCATGGATGAAACGTGGGTCCACCATTTTGATCCTGAAACTAAAAGACAAAGCATGTCTTGGAAACGACCATCCTCTCCATCCATCAAGAAATTTCGAGTTGCTCCTACCGCTGGCAAAGTTATGGCCTCTGTGTTCTGGGGTAGTGAAGGAATCCTTTTTATTGATTACATGCCAAAAGGCCAGACGATTACTGGACCCTATTATGCAAATTTAATCCCGAAAGTGCGTGAAGCGATTAAAGAAAAACGTCGTGGAAAACTGTCGTTGGGCGTGTTGTTCCTTCAAGATAACGCTCCTGCTCATCGATCGGAAGTTGCGCTCAACGCAATCCGCTGTGCTGGCTTCAATCTCCTTGACCACCCACCATATTCTCCGGACTTAGCCCCAAGTGATTTTCACTTATTTCCAAAATTAAAAGAGGAAATTCGTGGAACAAATTTCACGATAATGACGCGGTTATAGCTGCCGTAGAGGACTTTTTCGAGAGTCAAGAAAATATTTTTTTTTCACAAGGAATAAGGAAGTTAGAAACGCGTTATTCTAAATGCATTGCATTGGAGGGAGATTATGTAGAAAAATAAAATATTATTATTTAAATCTTTGCATTTTTTAATATTGATTCCAAGAATTTTTTGATTCACCCTCGTATAATACTTTTATTTACTATCTATTATCTATATACTATTATTATCTATTAACTAATTTATCAAGTAGCAAAATAAATGTATATATTAATGTATATCGGCAAACGGTGAAACAGCTTGTCTTTCGACAAAGGCCTCCTCTAACATTTTCCACTTTGTCCTGTCCCTTGCGATGCGGATCCATTCAGGACCCGCCACTTTTCGTATATCGTCTTCCCATCGTTTAAATTGCCTTCCCCTGCTTCTGTTGCTGTCTCTTACAAAAATATGTAAAATATGTAATTAAAATAAATAACGAAGAAATAGAAAACGTAAATGAGTATATTTATTTAGGTCAGTTGATTTCAACTGAAAACTGAAAACTTAATGGAGAAAGAAATAGATCGTAGAGTTGCTAATACATGGAAAAGATTTTGGTCGTTAAGTGAAATAATGAAAAATAAAGATATGCCCATTACGGAAAAAAGGAAAATATTTAACATATGTATTTTACCATGCCTAACCTATGGTTGCCAAACATGGGCACTAACGGAACAACTGCAAAACAAAATAACTGTGTCAAAACGGGATAGAGCGAAGTGTAGTTGGAGTTCAAAGAAGAGACAGAATACAGTTAACAGAAATAAAAAACAAAACACAATTCAAAAACGTTTGCAGTGTGACTAGACGATTAAAATGGCGATGGACGGGACATATGTTAAGAGAGAAGAAGAACAAATGGACAAAATTGATTACGGAGTGGTGTCCAAGAGACAGCAACAGAAGCAGGGGAAGGCAATTTAAATTACATGAAACCCTGAATTAATATTTTTTATCAACTCGGCGAATATACTATTTTACTTACTGAAGTCCATTTGATTCTATAGACATGTCCGCAGAACAAAGTTACATCAGCCGGCCTAGCATGACAACCGCGACAAAATTTTGTCGACCGTTTTCTCGTTTTTTAATCGATTATTATCTCTCTATTTCTTTCGGGTCTAACATGACAATTACACTTAAAACTCGACTTTTAATATCAACAATAAATATATTTGTCGATCGAGATATCTTTTCTATCAAAATTGTCAATATCGAGATATAATATATCGAGATATCTTACATCTTAGTTTGTCTTCTCTCGTCCGCGACAGATCTCGTGGCGGTCATGCTAGGCCGGCTACATGACGCTCTACTTTACACTTGACCTTAATTTTTGGAGAATTTAGCTTTGGAGAAATTAAATTTAATTAATTATTCGTCTGGTATCTTCGAAAACATGGTGTTTTTTTGTAATGTTTTGATTTTACTAGAAAATAATACAGGTTAGTTTAGCCTTACGAAGGCAAAAAAGCGACTTGGTATCGATCGACTCATATCGACTCATATCCGACTTTGTTCTACGGATACGTCGCTATATCTCTATATATAGTTTGACGAAAATTTAATTCTAGCTGTGTGACAACGCAGTGTGATGAGACATGAATCGCAGTAATGTGCAGTCACATGCAAATTGTAGAACTTGGGTGCTAACTTTGCAGTGAATTTACATAAACCCACGAACATGTTACATTAATTGCGAGACCAAATTTTAGGGTTCCGTACATAAAAAATATGCATGTAATACTCGCATGCGTCTAACTCTTCGTCTGTCATGATCGAGTGAAATTTAAAAAATCTCCTCTTACTTCTAGTAAATGAAAAATTATTATTTGCAATACAATATTCTCCTGGTAAGTTCAGGTCAGATATATTTTCTGTGATAAGAAAATATAAGATATAACGATAACAAAAGTAACGTTAATTATATAGAGAAAACATGATATTATTTTTAAAAATGATAGATTTTTACTTCGAGCACTAGGAAATCCACAGACTGAAACCGAAACACGCAATGTGCACTTCACGGTTTTTCCATCTACTTGTATACAGTACATTTCTTCATTAATGGAAATCATGGAATCGTATGTCTTTTAATTAGTTTAGTGAAATCCCAAATCCCTTAGGGAGGTAAGGAATAGACACATTTTTGTGTATGTTTCGTTGATTATTTTCTTGTTTCCCCGGGAATCGAACCCGGTGTTAAATACAATGCATATAACACAGAGCCACGTATGCGTCCTTTTAAAGAAATGATCAGGCAATATTTACCTACTTTTCATCCCATCCCGCTTCTTAAGTCAAAACATTTTATCTTTTGAAAGAAAAGTAAGCAAACGGGACTCAAACCGAATAAACTTGCTAGTATGTTACCGGCCTTTAAATACCTCTTTTATATAATTTATTTATAAAATATAAAACAGAGGCATTATTTCCAAAACAGTCTCAATAAATACTCAGAAACTAACTCCTAACAAACATAGAATGGCTCATTGAATCGGATCCTACAACTCCAAAACAATGCTGAAGAGTTAAAAACTCGGAAAGACCTTTTTCCGTAGGTAATTTAACTTTAACAACGCTGTACGTTGTTTCATTTCTGTTTCTGTTGTGTTAGAGTTGGCATAAGGTTATGTCATCAAAATCACTGCTATTTCTAACTGTTATTTTTATAGATATGATGACATCATTGCGAATATTTTTTCAAAATGTAAATAAAATCATGAAAAAGAATAAGATTATTTATTTATTAAATAATCTTTAAGTTACTATACTCAATCACAAGAAAAACTATTGTTAAATTACATATGTTTATAACACGACAGACAAGTATAAGATTCACTTGATAACTAAGATTTACTTACTATTTCAAATATTTGTAAAAATAATTTGTATAATAAGTTATAATACTAATATTTGTCACAGGTTTAAAATTGAAACCTGCATTTAATATGAACTATAACTAGAAAATAATATTTATTTTTCCCGTCTAATGCTTGAAAATGTTTATTATTATACAAGTATTATTATTAGTATTATTCCAGTGGAATTTAAATACAAAACACATTAGAAAGCCAGGAAAGATGTACCTCTAAATTCGCGGCACTAGCAGAATAGCTTGTCAAAATAGACAAGATTTTTTTAATATTTTCACTGTTATATTTTTAGAAATGTTACTGTGAATTTTAGTTCCTCCCTATGTAGTCGCTCCCAGCATTGTGAAGTGGAAACGTGATCATGTAAGGGACAAGAATGTCAAGTGTTCTGAGTACGAATACAATGAGAACACACCACAGTCAAAGAAAAGTGGTTTTGTTAATGAAAGAAATATAAAATCGTACTACAGCAATGAAAATTACGAAAAACATTCCTAATAGATGCTGTGTTGTACATAAAAAATCACAGTTATTAGAAAATTATTCATAATAATATAAAAAGATCAGTATGATATTTTCTTGCCAATAATCTCTAAAACTTTTATTTTTATTAAAATTAAATTTAAAAATATTCCTTTTTTATTTAATATTTATTTCCTGTAAATCATTCATATCGGATTTTTTAATTTTATTTAGGAATATCCGTAGTTAGTTTACCTTTTTTATGTACACTAATATTATAAAGAGGAAAAAATTATATTTTTATATATTTGTAACGAATTAATTCAAAAACTACTGGACTGATTTTTAAAATTATTTCATCAATGGAAAGCTATCAGCAATAGCGATATGATATGTATCTATGTACATTGCGCCCGTGCGAAACCGGGCGTATTGCTAGTGCTTGATAATGACAGACAAGTATGAGGTTGATTGGTACCTTAGCCGCTTTCAACCTATTTATTATTCAAGCATTCAGAAGCCTATAGAAACAGGAACGCTCAGTATGCTCTTCACGGTATAGCTATCAATGATAACCATAATCATAACAACATTATTTGTGAAAAAACGTATGTATGTATGCCTCTTTTAACAGATAACGCCACTGAAAACAACATATTATATAGCTCTATATGTACGGCTTCAGTAAACTGAGGGCCTAGCACGAACGACTATCGAAAAAGTATTCGAATCGTCCATCTGTCAGTTGTATGAGAAATCATTTAAAAATTCATACAAATGACAGCTCGACGATACGAATACTTTTTCGATAGTTGTTCGTGCTAGCCCCTCTGTAAACTGAAGACATGGAATGTATCACGGTAGCGATAAACAGTATTGTGTTATACTTTACTACGACACACTTTGTAGTAAACTGAACGGAAAGGTAATTTAGTTACTCTGGGATCAAAGACTCATATTGCGTTATTCAAGCGTCACTTCCTACGACTGTACATATAATATATAAAAAGTTTTTCCGTTTAGGCTAAATATTACAATAAAGTTAATAAAACTGTATTTGTATTACATGTATTTATGTATACGTCTCAGGGAAAACTGATTAGATAAATTTTTTTACAGATGTATTTTTATAACATAAATACTTATCTACATAGAAGTTGGTAAATTGCACCCGTGCGAAGCCGGGGCATTTTACTAGTTCTACATAAACTAACAACATAATTTGAAACTAAATATAGTTTATATATTATATCTCAATAATACTGGGATTTTGAAAAGTTTGTTGGGACAATGGTTAAACAAATACACACACAAATATGTCGAAACAAAGTATTGAATGTATG
This sequence comes from Anthocharis cardamines, assembly GCA_905404175.1. Lineage (NCBI taxonomy): Eukaryota > Metazoa > Arthropoda > Insecta > Lepidoptera > Pieridae > Anthocharis > Anthocharis cardamines. The sequence continues at coordinate 2,547,425 of FR989957.1, read as the reverse complement.
ATCGTTGCTCATTTATCTTTTACTGCTTTCGAGTATACCTTCTCCAATTTCCTCCATTTCTCACGATCTATTCTTATTCAAACGCTTGTTACAGATAAACCAGTATGTAAGAACACAGTGACAGTCATAGTCGGTGCTGCTATCAACGAGGCCGCCAGGGTGACTTGCGAAGTGGACGCGTTTCCGCCCCCGAAAAACTTTCAATGGATCCTCAATAACACTTTGGGGACTATGGAGCTGGATGCCGTAAGTTAATACTCCGTATACTTGAAAATTCTTTAGGTGTTAGGGAGAGCGCATTTAAAGCTTGGCAAAAGTTTGATTGAATAAATATATTTATATTTTGTAAATTTTGAAAAACGTTACTTTTAGTTTCTAAGAGTTTTCTTATTAATGTTAATGTTCAATTATATGTTTTTTTTGTATGTTTGTAACAAATAAACTCAAAAACTACGGACCGATTTTAAAAGTATTTTCATCAATAAAAAGCTGCTTTATCAGCGAGTAACATAGACATATTTTTTGTGTATAGTACATCTACATTGCACTCGTGTGAAGCCGGGGCGCGTTGCTACCTTATAATATCCTCAGTCATTTCGACGGTCCCTACGTACAAAACGATATGTCAATAAAAATTAGTTTCTGAGATGTCTTTATGTACGTAGGGACCGTTGATTTATATTAGGAACTTCCTTAGTTTAGACTAATACAAAGTTTTCTTCCAGGGTAAATTCACGATCGACACAGTGGGCAGGTCCATACTCACTTACACTCCAAGTTCAGATACTGACTACGGCTCGCTGTCATGTCGAGCCACGAATTTAGTTGGGCAGCAGATTGAGCCATGTAGATACACGCTCTTACCAGCAGTCAAGCCTGACCCGCCAACTAACTGCTCTGCTAGGAATTTGACTGACGATTCCGCTGAACTGCGTTGTGCTGCTGGTAAGTTAATAGAATTGGTATTATCAACTGATAGGCAGTATGTATTTATTTATTTATTACACTTATTTGACACTTTATTAACAATATAGAACTTAAAGGCTACACTATATAGTGATGTCTTCCAGACAACCATTTGTTATACAAATAAAAGAGAAATAATACATTAAAAGGGTCAGATAGTGTCAACAATATACATAAACACATATACATTTTAAAAATTGTAGAATATAATATTGTCTTTTATTAACGCGAGTATCACACATTTAAATAAAATACTGTATACCGGATTAAAACGCGATTTATTATTTATATTGTTTAAATTATTTATCCCGACGAATAATTAATTAATCCCGATAAATAATTTAAACAATATAGGGCAGGAGCCCCAGTTTTGGCCACTTTAAGAGAATTTCTATGTTCAAAAATTAGCTACAATTACAAGAATGTGTAATGTGACGGTTTGAAATAATCAAAGTGAAGCGTATACATTTACCTTTTAAAGTTTTTATGCGATATTTGATTTGGGTCAATATATATTTTTTTATATGGTTTTAAATATAAAAGGTGTGATTTCATCAGTTCTGGCCACTTTTCCCCTAGTTGTGGCCATACTAATGCACCAGTTGTGGCCATTAAATTAGTAAGGGAATTTCCGGATTTTTCGACGAAAATAAAAGAAATAATTATATAGAAGTTATTATTTATTGTTAGGTACCTACCTAACAATAAATAATAATTTGAATTTAATTAAAAATAATTGAAAATTAAACAATAAATAATAAATTGTAATTGGGAATTTCCCAATATTTTGCCATTTCAGGCACGTATTTCAAACTCACTCTTTGTCTTCTGTGGTGTTTTGATTTTTTTGTTTTATGTCGGCTTTAGGATATTTTAAATCTGGTTTATCTGGCTATTTCCATTTCATGAAAACAACATCTTCACTTATAGACTCTATTTTGTCGACAAAATGCTCACCAACCAACGTACAAAAAATCACAAAAACACCTATTTCATAGTCATCTATAGTTTTTTCGTCTATACGAATGTTTTCAATTAAGAAGTTGTTCAAATAGTCCTTCTGAAGCATCTGAATCGTCCGAATCTCGTAAAGAAAATCGTTCTTCTTCTTTTGACAATTCTGATTCCCATATTTGAATAGCTCGTTTCTTCACTTTAGGTTTTTTCTTTTTCACTTTTCCTCCATCATCCGATTTATTTTTCAATTTACTTTGTTTCTGTTTTTCTTTGTCTTTTCTTTCTTTTTCAAACACAATATAAAAACAAAGTGGCCAAAACTAATGTTGTATTGGAGTCAGTTGTGGCCACATGCATGGCCACAACCCAAGCAAAGTACAAATTAGTGCATTAGTTGTGGCCACCCCCTCTTTCCAACACTAGGAATTTAAATGAGTTACAAAATAACTCAAAACTATGTTGCTAGACATTCTGTTAGTAGGCTTCAATCAAATCCAAAACAAAAAGTAAAAAGATTTCTGAAATATTTATTGATTACTTACCTAGTGTCTCTTAAGGTTTTCCTTAAGAAAGTACCAGAAAATTTCCGATAAAACTTAACTACCCCACAAAAAATTGTCTTGAAGCATAAGACGTCGCAATTGTCACTAACCAGAACGGACCAAAGACAAAGGATTTTTTAACACAGTCTATGAAGCAAGTCTGTTTTCTATGCCTTATTTATTGACCTCTAAAGTTGCAAATGGCCAAAACCGGGGTAATGGCCACAACCGGGGCTCCTGCCCTAAATAATAAATCGCGTTTTAATCCGGTATACAGTATTTTATTTAAATTGTAGAATAGTTTTTCTTAGAAATAAGTAGTCGGACGTACCTACAAATGACGTACAATTAAAATAAAGTTCAATGTCATAACTATAACGTTTAAATTATACATATTATGTATTTCATGTGACATAACTTATGTCGGGAATCAACTACGTGCGCGTATACTTTAAATTTTCAAAAAAGTTTTGCATTGTGTTAAGTTTCCTCCCAAATAGAAAACTCCTAGAATATTTTCAACATTTTACTTTAATTTGACTATCTAATATCATAATAATATAATCATTTGTCATTCTTCTTTCGGTTTTTAAATTCTGGTGTACAATAAAGTATTTTTCATTCATTCATATAGCTACTGTCAAAAATGTTCAATGTTGTACAAAATACTTTTAACGTTTGTTATTTTTGACTTTTGATGTAACCCAATCAGGAGTCATAATTTAGAGTGTTTTTCGTAACTTAAAATTGACTGTGACACAAAAGTGACAATAACGTTGGAACAATGAGAAATATAAAGTATTGAAACCACGAGAGTATCACGTAATCGATTTCCGCCATTCTCAATTATCTATGTATTCTTATACATATTTTCCTCTACGTTTTTGAATATTAAACGTGAGGGAATTACGACATTTTATCCCTCTTCATAAATAGAAAAGTTCTTTTAGAATTATCAAAGTATGTATAAATAAAAATGGAAACTACGATTATCTAATTTTATATATAAAATTCTCGTGTCACAATGTTAGTCTGCATACTCCTCCGAAACGGCTTGACCGATTCCTCTGAAATTTGGTAAGCATATTGGGTAGGTCTGAGAATCGGCTAACATCTATTTTTCACACCCCTAAATAATAAGGGTGGTCCACCCCTCAATTTTTTTTTTTTCATTTTTTTTTATTTTTTTATGATACGATATTCAAAAATACATACAACCCTAAGTTTTTGCCCTTCTATCACCAACCCCTGCTTTTTAGAAATTATTTACATGGAAAATCAACGTTTGCCGGGTCAGCTAGTAATATATAAATAATTAGCGATGCGCAACTATGAATGATTTCATTTGAATTAGTCGACTTAACGAATCATTCAAATTATTCGAAAGATCTAGGAAAATTAGTACCTAACTAACTTGATTAGTTCAAGTTAGTTGCTAATTTTCCTACTCATCTTTGACTCGAACTTCAAATCGTTCGTCGTTTCAGCGCCGAACGACTTATGTTTAATCAGAACGAATGATTCATTCATATGCCTTTCGTAAATCTAGTACGTTATTAAATTCTTAGTTTTTTTTCGAGTTCTGTTATGCTTTGGCATTTTTTTTACTAATATTAGAAGTCATCATTCGATTATGAATATTATTTATTATATGTATTACTAATATTAATAATCAAAGTTCTAGATTCGAATACCATGATCTTTCGCAGTCGCGCATCACTATAAATATAATGCGGACGATGGTATATGACGCTTCAAAACAAAAAAAAAAGCAAAATAAATAAGCTCAAACACCAACAACTAGCGAGCCCATTTTTACGATGATAGTTTCTTGACTATTGCTTACAATTAAATTGAAGCAATAAATGTTCTAATCTTAATTATATTTTAAATTTAGAAAAACACTGGATGCAACTTGATAACATATTTTATTGAATACTTTTACACATTGTATGAACACTCCCGCTCTAATCAATACATGACAGTGACAATCCACAACTGACAAACAAGACATTATATTTTGACATTTACTTAAACACCTCCCTCTTAAAGATTCAACCTCTGGGGAGGTTTAACTAATCTACCACTTCTAGTTTTAAAACCCTCCTCTAATATAACAGGTTGAGAAACACTTGGTGTAGATTCGGGCTCAAAATTACAATCATTAGGAAGCATAGTAGGTTTCACAAAAGAATCAAAATTAAAGTAATGAGAGTAACCGTCATAACAATTACTTTCAATATTAGGCTTTGTATATGAAAACTTCATTTGAGAAGTATTCCTTCTAAGAACTGTACCATTATAATTCTTAATCATAAAAGATCTGGGTTGTTTACATTTACTTAATATTACAGCTTTTTTCCAAACATTATTATCTCTATACACCACTTGATCTCCTGACTTAAATTTACACAAAGGTTTTCTGGCACTCTTATCATGTACATTTTTATAGATAGATTGTTTAGCTAAAAGATCTTTGTAGACATTACATTGTATTTTAGGTTTCAAGTACTCAGAAGTACAAGGTAAAGTTGTTCTTACTCTTCTACTATTTAAAATTTGAGATGGTGTAACATCTAATCCACTTAAAGGTATATTATTATATGCCATTATACCATCTCTAAAATCTTCATTATTTTCCCAACATTTTCTTAATATCTGTTTACATATATGAACACCTTTTTCAGCAAGACCGTTACTTCTAGGATATCTAGGAGTTGAAGTAATTAAAGTTATGTCTTTAGACTTAAAATATTGTTTACACTCATATGAAGCAAAAGGAACATTATCAGAAATTATTTCAACAGGATAACCAAACCTAATAAAAACATCTTGCATGGAATTAATAACTGAATTTGACGTTTTGTCCTTCATGAGTAACAATTCCAACCAATGAGAAAAATAATCAACAATTACTAAATAAGTTTTACCCATAAAATCCAAAATGTCACATCCAACTTTATAAAATCTCTCTTTTGGAATTGTATGTGGTAGTAATGGTTCTTTGAAATTATTCTTACTATATTTTTCACAACTTCTACACTGCATAATAAATTTAATAATGCTGTCTTTCATCCCCGGCCAATAAAATAATTGCTTAATCAAGTTTGTAGTTTTGTTTATCCCACAATGACTTTTATTATGAGCTAACTGTAATACATAAGATTTCAGACAATCAGGAACTATAATTTTGTCTCCTACAAACAATAAACCGTCCTGTAAATATATTGTATTTCTTAAATTGTAGTAAGGCTTTAACTGTTTATCAAACACCTTAGGCCAACCATGATGATAGAATTTTATTAATTTACTTAAAATTGAATCATTACAAGTACTATTTCTAAAAATAGATTTTCTTTCAATAGACATTGGTAGATGCTTTGATACCGAATGAACCATTCTCATCATTTCATCATCATGTTCAGTTTCTTTCAGACTATTACGTGACAACATGTCAGCAAAATGAACCAACTTTCCTGGTACATAATACACATTTAAGTTATAAGGTAATAATTTTAATCTTAACCGTTTTAATCTAGGTGAACCTAACTTATTAATATGTTTATTCATTATAGCCACAATTGGTTTATGATCAGTTTGTATATCAACATTACAACCATAAATATACTTATGAAAACGTTTAACACCAAAAGAAATAGCTAACAGCTCTTTTTCAGTTTGACCATAGTTCAATTCAGAATCATTCATAGATCTAGACTGACAAGCAACTACCCTTAATGCACCATTTGCATCCTTCTGAAACATGCAACACCCTAATCCACTTTTAGAAGCATCACACTGTAAAATTACTTTTTTATTATGGTCAAAAGGACATAAGGCTGGCGTATTACATATTTTCTCTTTTAACATCTGAAATGCTTTATCATGTATAGGTAACCATGAAAATTCAACATCTTTTTTAAGAAGCTTACATAATGGTGACATTACTTCAGCCATATCCGGTACATATCTTCTAACATAATTAAATGAGCCTATTATTCTTTGTAGTTCTACTCTATTATCAGGTATTTTAAGCTTAAGTAAGGATTCAACCCTATTTTTATCCAATGACATACCCTTCTCATTAAAAATTTGACCAACATATTTGACTTCCTTTTGTTTATACTGAAATTTATTTTTATTAAACACTATTCCTAATTTCTTAGCCTTATCAACCACTTTTTGTACAGCAAAATCATGTTCCATTTCATTTTCTCCCATAACTAGAATATCGTCAGCCCAAACTATAACATTTTTAATACAACTAAACTCATTTTCAATAACCTCTTGAAACAATTCAGGTGCATTGATTAAACCATAAGGAAGAACTAAATACCTGTAAACTCCATAAGGCGTAGCAAAACAACACTTCCAAGAAGCATCATCAGTTAATTTCAGGTGATGAAAGCCTTCACTTAAATCTAAAACACTAAAATAACATTTATTTTTTAGCTTTATCGCTAAATCTTCAAGAGTTGGTAAAATTTTAGGCTTACGAATAATATATTTATTCAAATCATGGGGATCCAAGCATAACCTAATCTTTTTATTTGGTCTTTCCACTAGAACAATTCTATTAACACATGCCTTGTCAGATATATTTTGAACCTTTTGAATAGCATTTCTATTTTCTAACCTCTCTAATTCTTGTTTTAATGGCAACAACATGCTATGAGGAATCCTAGTTGCAGGATAACAAATTTTATCATCAATAGGTTTAGTAGGTATATCAAATGTACCTGGTAGAGAACCAGTTCCTTCAAAAACTTTTATATTTTTATTTATAAATTCATTTTTCACTGAATCTATCAAAGTATTGCTTTTAACTCTTTTAATTAGATTTAATGAAATACAACCTGGAAGACCCAACAGCGGCATTACACTTTACAATAACAAAATTTTCATATATGTGGTTATCTTTGTAAGTACATCTTAAATTTACCATGCCAACAGGTTTAATCTTTTTACCTTCAAAACTTTCAACATTAAATTGTGCATCTAATAACTTAATATTAAGATTTTTATTTAATTTATTAAAGATTAACTCGGGCATAACACTTACATCAGCACCTGTGTCTAACTTACACTTAATTGGGACATTTTCTATAAAAATTGTTTCATACCACTCACTTTTATCACTACTGACACTTCCGCAGAATAGATCTTCATTGCTACTAGACGACTGAACTTGTACAACCTCTTGAATATTTCTGTTTTTAGTTTTTACCTTACAACTGACTGAAAAATGATTCTTCATACCACAATTGTTGCACAATTTTCCATAAGCTGGACATTGCCTTGGCCCATGAGTCTTCTGGCACCTTCTACATTTAAATTTATCACTCATTGTATGATCCGACTTCTTTCTAAACTTAGCCACATCCACTTCTACATTGAGGTTCATCTCTCTAGCTTGTAGCCTACCAATTTCACTAGCTCTGCATATTTGCGTTACCTTTTCAAGAGAAAGATTTTCCATTTTGAGTAGTCCTTCTTGGACTCTTTTATCTGCTATTCCTTGTACAATTCTGTCTCTTAAGAGCTCATCTTCAAATTTATTTTCAAAATTGCAAGTGGCAATAAGCTGCCTTAATGCCGTGAAATAGTTTTCAAAAGACTCACCAGCATCCTGTTTTCTTTCATTAAATTTATATCTTTCAAAAACTTCATTTAGTTTCGGATTGCAATATTTTTCAATAGCAGTAATAACTGCAGTATAAGACTTACTGTCTTCGTTCGACATCTTAAATGTCATTATGACCTTGGTGGATTCTGGCCCCATCATGTTCCTTAAGAGTGACAATTTGATTTTATCCGTTGCCTGATCCTGATTTATACTTATTAAGTAGTCTTCAAAGAGACATTTCCAGAATCTCCATTCTGTCGCTGCAGTTGGTGATCTTAGATCGAAATTTGGAGGAAGTTTGACCCTCGTGGCGGACTCCATTTTGTTGAAACCAAAACTCAAACTGTAAATTTAGTTTGATACTTCTCACTTTAATACGACTGCGCCATGTTCTAATCTTAATTATATTTTAAATTTAGAAAAACACTGGATGCAACTTGATAACATATTTTATTGAATACTTTTACACATTGTATGAACACTCCCGCTCTAATCAATACATGACAGTGACAATCCACAACTGACAAACAAGACATTATATTTTGACATTTACTTAAACAATAAATAACTTGCATGGTCTAAACAACACGTGACATTCTCGATCTGTTAAACAAATATTGTTTCAATACTTTTCTTGTTGTAAACAGCACATAATATCCGCGTGTAAACAGTTGCTAACAATTCTTAGATGTCAAGTATTTCACTTAATTTATTGCACTTACATGTACAAGAAAATGCCACCATGAAAATAGGCCTTTAATTCAACTAATTTCTAAAATAACTGATTAATTGTTGCTTTTTCTTGGGCCTCTGATATCGTGTGTTAGACCATAGTTACAGAAATGTATTTTGTGTTCGATTTTTAAATCTTTTTAAAATTCTATTAGGCTACGACGGTGGACTGCAAGCTACGTACTTCGTAGAAGCTTGGGCAGCGGGCGAGCTTATTGCAAATGTCTCCACAATTACACCAGTGTGGAAACTACAAGGACTTGGTTCTGGGAAAGCGTTGAAATTAGTCTTCTACGCAAACAACGCAAGGGGAAGATCGGAAATGTCTACGTTAAGGGTGCATACATTGTCAAGGCTAGCGTTACATACAGGTAGGTTATTGCGTTTAAGAGAGTATTGTATTGAAACAGCGTAAGCAAAAGTCGATAAAGACAAGAATCAATTTTAATATAATAATTTTCAGAATTATGTAATTAAAGATGAACATGGCAACTTGTTGTTTCGAGAACACTTTTCGACGAGTCGTGGATTTAAATCCTGCCTGGTTTCGTTGTTGTACATGTTTATAGTAAGTGTTAAGAGGTTATATACAGTTTACGGTATACGTATACCGAATATTCTTCCTATTTTCCTGTGTTCCTAAAATACGTATGGAAATACTGTAATGTGCATATTACGTGTTTAGGTTTCAATCAATGGATTTCTGAATGCTCGAATTAAACAATAGTTTGACAGCGCAAATTGATTTATGACCCATGGCTGAAGTATCACCTTTCACTTATTACGAATTCATTACGTAAAACGCGGTCTGAATGCCGCGGTTAAGCGAATGAATGGATGAATAAGCTTTATTATTCTAATATACTGTTGCTACTATTGATTATTTTTAGTGTTATTAGTGAAGTTAGTAACATGTATCTAAAAAGTTTTGAATATGAAAGTGGATGGGTATAGAGGAAGAGGGAAGCCAAAAAAAACATGGATTGACCGTGTGAAGAATTATTATATGTGTGTGTGTGAGGTATGACTGATGATCGCTACGTGTATTGTTATATATTGTAGAATGTAGATGTATGTATCATTACCTCTATTAAAGTTTAAGACACAATTTCTCAAAAAACAACAACAACTTACATGAGAAACAAAAATAACAAACTTTTTAAAACTTAACTTGGAAACTACATAATATTATATAGGTACAAACTATTACTTTTCACTACACAAATATTCACATTACGTCACCAATAGAATAGAATATATTTATTCAGGAAATCACCATAATATACAATAATAAATTTAAAAAAAAAACGTTAAAACTAAACAGGAAAATATGTTATGATCCCTGAAATGGATAACCACTCAGTATACGTTGGGGCAAAACCCCAGCACTGATTTTCAGTGGCTCCAGTGAGGGTTGTGCGCCGGCAGAAGCGATTATACATATTAAAAATTAAGCAGACAAAAAAAAGAACTCAAAGATACTTTGTTTTCCTCTATTTAACAGTACTTTAACATATTATTATTATGTAACATTATTTATAATGACGCAATTCCCTCCAATAAACTTGAACGAAATGACGCAATTGTTAAGATAAATTAGAAACAGTAGATTAAAAATTATACGAAGCATCACATTTTTATCGTAGAATTTTATTATTGTGAAGATAATACATTATGCAACAAAATGCAGAGAACTGCTGAAGAGGCTTAGAAATAGTTGTGGAATTAATTTAAAACTAAGCTATTTTTAAACTGACGATTACTTTTCTAAAGAATTTAATTTTATAGAGAAGCTTTTAGTTTTATAAAGTCTGTCGGAGCTATTAACTTTATGGGATACTGTTAGCTTAACATTAAAATAAAATTATTCGGTTCATAGGTTTAAATTTCGTTTGGTACATAAAATCGGCTTACCAGACCCATAATATCTACCTAACCCCCCGTAAACCCGATGTCAAAATACGGATTTTATTAAATCACATAATTATTATTTTTGAATGTCAATCTCAAAGTCAAGAATTTTTTCCACGTATATTTTGAAGAAATTAAAGCTTAACTATGCAGAACGGGAAGGCATAAAGCTCTGCCTAAATAAAAAAAAATGACACGTATTTTTTTGGGTCTAAATATGCAAATATTTTCAGAAGCGAAAAACAGTCACGCTGGAGTTGACACGAGCTGGGCGCTCGGCATCATCGCGGGAATCGTGGGCACCCTCGCCGTTCTCACTGCAGTCGCCTTATTGGCGCGGAAACGACAAAGACCGCTACAATATGAAGGTACATCTAGTTTCTTGTGGTAGAGAGTAGAGGTAGGAAGGAACCACGCTGGAGTTGACACTTGTTTGGCACTCGGTATTATTGCAGGAATCGTATGCACCCTCGCAATTGTAACCGAAATTAACTGGCACAGAAGCGGCGTTACAATATAAAGGTACAAAATAGTGTTTTGTGCCGTGTCCCGGAAGATGGTTCCTTGGATAAGACAAATATATATTGATGATATTCTTTTTAAGGATTTGGCAACAATGGTCTTATATTTTTTAAATAAAAATAGTGCATGGGTTATTATGTTAGGCTAATAGCATCAATGTCGATATAAAATCAGTATTTTAAGATAAATCTTTTTAAGAGGGTTTATGTGTGTTTCTCCGAGCATGCTGATTGAGTCATTGTGAGCACAACGATAATTTATTTCTATTTATTTTTCCATATTCTTCCAATTGTATAGTCTTTTTTACAATTTCCTTCCATACAATTAATGACGTATTAAATAAATGAAACACTTTTCTAATATTGCGTGTATAACGAACATAACAACTTGTTAATGGTGCAAGTTTGAATTTTTATGATACAATTATAATCACCTTCGACGACATGAATTTTCATATAAATGGGCCATATCCTTAATTAGCGTTAATTGCATTATCTGTAATTAGTGTTAAGTGTATTGCAATTTCGTTGACAAATAATAATTAACTTTAATAGCTTGCTTAGTACACTTTAAGAGGTAGAGTGGTTTATTAACAAATACATATGTTTGTTAAACAAAAATATTGTTTAGCATAATATCTGACATATCGTTTTTAAAAAAGAAGACATTGAATGATATGTAGGTGTCTTTGATGGTATCTATTGTATACATTATGGAGGAAGGAAGGCGTGCTGCTCTTCCATTAGACTAAAGGGGGTATCCTCGACCAGTGTAATCACTGACTGCCTGGTCGTAAGGCCTCGGTAGTTGATGTCATGTTGTTGTAAATATACTCAGCGCTCGGAAACACTTAGATAGCGCGATTCAGGATTATTGACGTTTTCGTAGCCACACATTGTAGATGTCGTTACAACATTAAAAAATAGGGCTTGCATAAATTTCTGAGGAAAATATATTAATAAAAATAACACAAAAAATACATATTTGCCTTTATAATATCACAGGCGCAAAAGAGATTATTTGATTAAAAAAATATATATACAATATACATAATCATATAAAATTTAAAAGAAAGATTGGGTAATGTGGGTTTTCTCCCCGAATTTACTTGATGTTAATAATAACCTGTAAATGCTTTTCATTTAAGATAGCTGTATAGTCATAAATACCATTTACGCAATACTGAAATTAATCATTGTAGCGAAAGCTTCGCGGCTAGCGGTTGGATTAAATTTAGTCTTATCGGATCGAGGATAAGTCCTAAAGCCGGTCGTTAATATAATACGAAACACTCTATTTATGGACATTCCTCCATCTCAATACGGCCAAACTTATTAAGTATGTATATTTTCAACACTGACTCCTAGACTAAACTAGATTATTTATTCATTGGTCTCTGAATTAAATTTAATATACTTCTTCGCAATAGTGTGTAAAAGTTAAATGATTATTCTTTTATTTAAATAAAATAATTTATAACGGATTAAAATGCGATTTGTTATTTATATCATTTATGCCGACGTTTCGCATGCTCTTTAGCAACCTTGGTCGCGGCAGCTGAAGCTGGTCGGCATAAATAATATAAATAATAAATCGCGTTTTAATCCGTTATAAAGTATTTTATTTAAATGAATGAATGTATGATACTCGCGTTAATAAAAGACAATATTAAAATAAATTTTCCGGATTAAAACGTCAACCTGTTAGCTAATATTGCCATAATATAGAAAATGATTATAGATGACGTTAGTTCCTCTGTATCTCCATACAGCATACAAAATTAAACTATTACAACTACATAAAAGGGCAAAAAATTTAAAGAAGAACATATTGCAATCCATATTATTAAAACATAATCATTTATTTAAAAAGCAAAGGCAAGTTGACATCAACTTCTGAATTTTGCAAGTGATGAATTGAATAAGAATTCGTTCTAAATTCTTATGCAAAATGTCACTACAAGAAGGTGAGCCAAAATATCTACGTCAGCAAGCGAAGAATAGAAAGAATCCCTCGCGTCTTGAATTTCGTAACGCTGTACATTTCTGCGCACTTCCTATGTGATTTATGTCCCTGAACTTAAAAATTGCACGTTTCCTCACTCACTGGTGACATTTGTATTAAGTTTCCAATACCACGAAAAGGAATATCGTGTTTAAAATTTATACACAGTTTGGTATTAAATTTTCGAGTTATTTTCTAAAATGTTATACATATTGAGAAACGCAGTCAATGGTATGTTCTGCGGGTGTATTCAACAAAATGGAAAATATAGTTTGTTCCATTGAACGGTTGAGTGCTTACTATTTTATAACGTTTGAAAACTAAATTTGATGGAGGCGAGACGTGAAACAAATTATTTGTTTTATCAATTCAAAAAGATTTGTGCTGGGTGGAATAATATTTTAATAAAATCCGTAAGAATGGTCGGCGTTATTATGGCATCTTTGTGAAAATTCAGATCAGACAACCTAGAAAGTATTCGAAACATCGGGTTATAAAGAGTATAAATAATAAAATCCGTTTTAATTTGGTAAAAAATAATTTTATATATTAATAATAAAAGACAATATTCAATATTTCTTCAATTATTTGCGATATTCTACTGTCTACTGCTAATTGAAATCAATAACTACGTAAGTTCTTAATTTTATTTTTAATCTTCTAAAATTCACACAGATATAAACACAGTAGATAGTAGGGTTATGTTTAAATGTAAATTTATATAAACTTTTATTTAAGTTTTATTGATTTTCCATAGAAATATGTAAATAACCAATACCTGATGCAAAAGGTAATAATTTCTTGATAGATGTAAGGGCGAGCTAGTGCCAGGTAAATTTTGGAGCCTAAGTGCAGAATAGCGTGATACACTGCTATCCTATTGAGGCATTGATGACTAGTCAATATAAATGTCTGTGTATACTGTGAAATATATTGTGAAAAATATACCGTTGCTTATGCCATCGGTAACTTTATATCTTTGAGACACGTTACTGTATTTTTTTTTTAATAAGGTATATTTTTACCTAATTTCAGATATAGTTTAATTTCATTTGTTAATTTGGGCTGGTGTCTGTAGCATAGTTTATACTACCGCAGACTTCAAAGTTTTAACCTAAAGGCCCATTACACAAGACACCATTTTCTTGTCCATATAAAAGCAATAATTGACATCAAAGAATTGTAAGCAACTATTTACACGCGGATATTATGTGCTGTTACCAAGAAAAGCTTTGAAACAAAACTTGTATGACAGATCAAGTATGTTACGAGTTGTTTAGACCATGCAAGTCATGTATTGCCTCAATTAAATTGTATGTAATAGGCAAGAAACTTGCATCGTCTAAATGGGCCTTTTCTTGTATACAAATTATAATTAATAAACAAAATAAAATAAAATTGAAAAGCATACATTTACCAAAACCTTTAAACATAAATTTTGTATATATTTTAATTTTAAATGTAATTTTTTGTAATTTTTATACTAAAAAGTATTAGATCATTTTGGTTTAAAGTTAGATAGTAATTAAGATTAGTCAAAGGGCATTCCTCAAGGGCTTTGACCAAGCTGAATATTGAAATAGAGTATCAGACGCTGAAGGTATTTTGAAGAGACGTTCTATTTATACTTAATTGCAGTTTGTACCTTGTAAATTGACATTCTTGTGATGTCGTTTTTCATTTATAGGTATTGCAGTTGACTCAAGATCTTCTAATCTTAAGACTAATAGAACAGTATAAGTATTTATCGAATTTTTTTTTGAAATGAGGAGCAAACCGGTTCATCTGATGTTAAGTGATTACCAGTGCCCATAGACATCTGCAGCACCAGAGATCTGCAGATGTGTTGCCGGCCTTTAAGAAATGAGTAGGTGCTTTTTTGAAGTTCCCCGAGACTTATCGGTTCCGAAATACAGTTGGGGACAATTGGTTTAATTAAAACTTGATTAATAATGTCCTTTTAACTGTGTATAGTAAAATAATTTATCAATGATTAATTATTTACTTTTTATTTTAAATTAAAATTATATTATTACAAACATATTAAATTAAAAATGAATTATTAAGTTATGGTTAATATACTCACCACCACCTATAGTCATTTCATTGTTTTAATGATTAATTATTATCATTATGTCTATCTTTTTTCTATTAAGAATTAAATTTTAAGTATAGCTTAATTTGACTTTGACGTCTATCGGTGGAATACTCAAACGGTAATCAAAATTGAGAACTACTCAAAGGTTCTTATCCTCCATATTATACATGTTAAGAAAAGTAACAGCAATACTTTTAAGTAAAAATCAATTATGATAAGCGTTTGAGTATCGGCTCAAAAAATTAAAAGTCAATTTATAAAACTAGAACGATCCCTTACACGTCACATAAAATCAATATCAGTTAAAATTACCTTATGAATAAAAACAAAAATTATCACGGACGTTGAACAAAGAATTGAAAACCTTCAAACTATTCGTTGCAACGTATTTTTATAGAACATTTGTATTCAATAAAATTTATTTTCTAGCACCAGTGCAAACAGTGAAGGCGTATAAAGGCTCAATGCAGAGTGCGAACCACTCACCCATAGGAGTTGACGACAAGAATCCGGACGTAGTTCCTCTTGGAAAAGGTAGGTATTTGTTTCTCTATTCAAACGGGAATGCTTTGAACTGCGATACTTTTATTGACAATTGTGAGCAACTGCAACAATGATCTGTTTGCAAACGTTTGAGTTTCGTTTTAGTACTGATCTGGAATCATTATCATATTACTTTTGATCTAAATACGGACTACGTTTGTCATTATTTGATCCGTTCCAATTAAATTCCTACCGGATTCTATTCATAATTTTCTTCAAATCTGTTTATTTCCTACATCTGGCCATTACGTGTATAGTATAGTAATTGACGGGTTCGTTGGCATGTTTATTAGACACCTACCTTGCGTTCCGATGGGCCGCGAGTTCGAATCCCGCCGGGACGACATGGTTATAATTTTCTGTATGTCTTAGATGTCATAGCCATAAATGTGAGGGAAGTGCATATTAGGTTAGTGCGTTTCGGTCTCAATAAAATTGTAAAATAAACAAGTGATACTTATAATAATTAAAAATTATTTTGCATAACAAATTGCTTTATATTATCGAAGATACTTGAAATGCAGATAGAGCGTTTTGGCTTCTATCTATCGCTTTTAAAAAAGATTTAAATAAATAATAAACAGGCGACAGTTCATCATTGATGTTCTGTGGTTTAGGAATTATCCATACTCAATGAACTTACATAATAGTCATTTGACGATATAATATGTTAAATATTACTGTTACATATTACATTATATCTATGAACCCATCAAGGATACTGTAAGATGACTGCCACAATATAAAAGAAATTAGAAAAAAATATATACCAATATAAAAAGGTAGGTCGACTGATGTTCTATGGCTGAGGTATCACCTACCATCAAGTGAACCTCATGCTCGTCTGTCGATATCTAACATAAAAAAAATCAAATTTACGACCGATAAATGTAATATTAGTTGTTACCAGTCATTTTTGTTATACCTATCTCAAGACTTCTCGAGGGCTATTTTTGCTTTTAAATAAAATACTGTATACCGGATTAAAACGCGATTTATTATTTAAATTATTTATCCCGACGTTTCGGATGCTTTTCAGCAACCGTGGTCGCGGGAGACTGAAAGATGACAGTTGTCTTATATTTGAAATGTCACAAAGTTGCCATATTTAATTCAATTAAATTAAAAAATAATCTATTAATTTAGGTAACACAATGTACATCTATGAACGTCATTAAAAAAATAATACATATTAAATTACTAATATTACTAATATTACTAATATTAAATGCTTCTAATTTTACATTTACTACCAGTTCACAAATCAAGGGCGTAGAGCGGACGAGAAGAACTGGCAAGAAACTCGCCGCCACGTTCAAATATAAGACAACTGTCATCTTTCAGTCTCCCGCGACCACGGTTGCTGAAAAGCATCCGAAACGTCGGGATAAATAATTTAAATAATAAATCGCGTTTTAATCCGGTATACAGTATTTTATTTAAATGTGTGATACTCGCGTTAATAAAAGACGGTATACAGTATTTTATTTAAATGTGTGATACTCGCGTTAATAAAAGACAATACTATTTTTGCTTTGTTGCCCGATTATGAAACTTTTAGTGTAGCGGTAGACACAACAGAAAAGGCTAGGTTCTACTCAAAATTAATTCAGGATTCTACGATCGACGCAGTTGATGCGGAGGGTTTGCAGTACACAATGTACCGTGTGATGCGGTTTTGGTCACTGCATCAAGCTAATATTGGTGTTACGTTGTATCCGTAATATATGTTCATATAGATTCCCGTGATACTAAAATTTACGGCCTCGAATAGCTGTAACGAGTTAGTAGAGCCCCATACGTGTCATGGATTTTGGGTTAAATCTCCAATGGGCAAATTTGTTTATATATTTTTTTTCTTAGTTCAAGCATAAACAAATGAGGCCTCGTTAATGTAAGACTTGGAAAAGCTGGGAAGTGAGTTGTGTATTTCAGCTTCACTCCATGTATACGTATTTTTAAATGCTGGTTTAAATAGCTCAGCAGCATTAGTATACTAGGTCGTATATTCAAATTTTAAATTACATAAAAATATAGTCTATACTCTGCTTAATGCCATGTTTCCGTCAATTTTGGGACCTCGCGTATATTGTTTCTTTTTACCTTTATATACCGATATTAGATGATTAAATAAATGATTTCCATGGTCAGTAGTAATTTTTAAGTATTTTTTAACAGATTTCAATTGCACAAGAGATTGTGAACGGCCACCAGAACCGCCCCCTTACGCAGCGGTAGTATCACCGCCCGTGGGTTCGTCTCGTAGTGTGCACAGTTTACACGATACCAGGTCGAATACACCGCATACGCCTAACACGCCAGCGTCTGATGCACAGGTATATAAATTCCCTTTCTTTTACTATACAACTTTAAAAAATAATTAGTTCTTATGAATTTAAAGCAATTGAATGCTTTATATTTTTTTAAGTTTTTTTTAATATTTATGGTATGTAAGGATCGGAACATATGGAATTCCGTGATCTCTGCCTACCCAAATGGGAAAGAGGAGTAATGTATGTATTTTTAAAACCTTTAGAAATCATGATATGAAGCGACTGATAGTCTGTGGTGCGACTCTTAAGACTTGCTGAAAATCAAAGATAGGTTACTGTTGTGAGGCTAAAGTAATACTGAGACTGCGGCCTATTTACTGTTAATTTTTATATCTTACGTTAAGGTTTAACTTTATTCTATGGTTTTTTGATGGTGAATATATTCTCTTTCTTTCTAAAACTTTGCGGTCTTAGTATAAATAATGAATACATAGGTAATATCAGCACGTGGATGTGAGCTTTTATGCTCGTCTATTGGTAATGATAGAATATTTTTCTTGGCAGAAATAAAAATGAATGTTAAGAAAGATTTTGAATATTACCTATATATATTTTCAGATAATAGAGGTGAAAATTTCGATGAAATTTTTTTTAAATTTTTCACGGAAAAACCTTATTTTTTACTTTTATAGAGCATTGGCACGCTAACGGAAGACCGCCGAAGCGTCACGAGCGGGACTCTCTCACGACGGAGAGAAGTAGTGACCACACGGACGCCTCTCCTGGCAAACGCGAGAGAGAGTTGTGTATAGATAGATAGATTTAAATTAAGTATAAGTAAGTTCAGACCTCCGCTTGCTTTTGTTATGCGCGTTGCATTTAGCAGCGGAGGTTCTGTATTCAATTCTCGGGAAGTTAATTTTCTGTCTGGTAGGGCATACAATATTGTTCTGTCTCCTTTGTAAATATAATGTAATATATTATTGAAAATGTATGGATTAATCTTTATTCAAGAATCTATGTGGTATAAGAAACATATATTTAGTTAATAGAGGCCTAAACGTAAAATTATCTATTTGTATTACAAAAATATATAATTTAATGAAAATAAAGTATGCATATTTAAATTCCTTGTATATGTTATTTGTTTTTATTTGTCAATATTAATTGATTTATGATATACGTAAATCGTAGAGTTCAATAAATTTATATTTTAAGACATAAACACATTAACACAATTTAGATTTATCAATGAAGTATACTTGCCAAATTCAATACTACTTCGAGTCCGTAAAAATACCAGGGTTGAAAACTAGGTTTTTAAGTGTTTGGCAGGAAACACATATTTTCACATAATATTGTGCTCCTTATTTTTAAGTTTAATTGGATCTTTTTTCCTTTTGAAGTATTATCAATTTCAGCTCTCTATGCACCCGAGCTACATCCTTTCATACTCACAAGTATTTCTCGCTCATACCTGGGCGCCCTACTTCCAAACGAAGCCCTGGTTTTTAAGCCTGGTAACGTAAATACGTCTCATCGCCACTCTGTATTAATATATATTATAACGATATAATTATTTAGTGTGACTGACAGCGGAATATTGAAACTTTAATCAAAGTTAACTAGATCTCATAGAATGTATGTTAATGAAAGTGACAGCGATACTTTTGAGTGGGTCTCAAGGTTGATTAACGTTTGAGTATTCGGCAATGTTTAATTTAAATTATAGTTCAAAATTAGTAATTGAGTTAGTCATTTTTGTTTTTATTTATTAATTAGCTAACAAGCTTTAAAATACAGATAACGATTAATTTAATGATGTTTTTTAAGACTGCTTGAATCATTTTAGTAAACCATTTCTATTCTTTTGATAATTTCTATAACCTCTAATAAAGTATTTAAAAATAATCTAGACTAAAAGAATTTATTTACATATTCAAAAGCAAAATTTCTATGGAAATATTAAAGAACTTTAGAGAATTTAAAAAATAGCAGATATTCGAAAATCAAAAGAACATTCAGTATTTGGTTTATAAAAAGCCAGATGCAATTGAGATAGGAAGTCAAAGCGGAAACTGTTGCTCAAAGACTGTTTGAGCAATAAAGAAATATATTTATGAAGCAGATGTACAAACTTAAAAGAATAAATGATAAAATATTTCTTATTGGCTTCGCACCGATGCAATATGGATATAATAATTAAAAGACGGCTATATTTCTTTCGACATCTTGAAATATTATCGCTATACACGTATATATAACCTTCCCCTTTATCTATTAAATAATACTAACGAATGATGTAAATCGCATTAAAATTAGTTGCGTAGTTTAAAAGATCTGAGCATACGTAGGGCCAGACCACAGAAAGTGATTTTGTTTTATACTATGTAGAGATGAAAGCTGATGATAATTTTTATCAAACTTAAATCCGAGTTTAACTATATTGTCACTTACATGACTGATACGTAAATCGCCTTCTCCGGGAAATCATTAATAATTATATTTTATGAAATAACTTCTAAAATTACAGCTGATTAATATTCTATACAATTATAATATTATGAACAGGAAAAAATTGTTTGTTATAAATTGCTCGAACAATTTTAAAAAATTCTTTCATCAATAGAAAGCTACACTATCGGCGAGTAATATAGACTATTTTTTTGTGTATAATATATTTACACTGCACTCGTGCGAAGCCGCGGCAAATCACTAGTATTCTATACAAAGGTGAAAGAAGTAATAATAAAAATATATATTTTCAAATATTCACAGTATTTTAGGTAAGCCATTTAGATAGCAACGTGACACTCGAATATTATCAAATAAATCGAGTTATTTTTTGCCTTTGTAGTGAGACTATTTCAAATTTTATTTAAAAAACGTCAAGTGCACTAGGCTTCATGTTGGACGCGTCAAGCGGTGCATAGTTCGTGAATAAAACATAGGAAACTCGCGTCGATGCGTCAAGCCTAGCTTAGGAATAGACGTGACAAAAGTTTTCATATTTTTTTATGAATTTTGTAACGGTTTTAAAATGTTCTTTATTTTATATCATTCAGGCGTATATTGTGAGACAGCTAGTGACAAATTTTTCGAGATATTATTTCAAATATAATAATGAAAAGCGTTATGTTAATTTACAAGCAAAAGCAAATTCGGTAATATCTAAGATATATTATGTGTATCTCACATATTAATTCATTGTGTCTTGTCTCGATTCTCTACCTGTACCCTTACCATGAGTTGCTATCGAAAGCATACTTCAGTCGCTAACGAATAAACGCGCATCGAATAGTTTTCAATTAAATTCGTACCATGAGTTACATGAGCGTTTACGTACTCGTTAGCGTTTACTCGACACATTGAGTAGTTTTCATGTCGTCATGTTGGTACACTCCGAATGAAGCTGCCTCTTTCTAACTATACTGTTAAAACAGAGTAAGTTATATATTCTTCTTATATTGAAATAACCCTGCTAATTGAAAGCGTCTTTGTAGGTTTGCATAAGTCTAAAATGTTAGTGATTTTTAAATTTATATAGGTTATATTCTGTAATTAAGTCAAGTTTCTCGCCGTCATTCGGCTTCGTATTGTGTTGATGTTCGATGTTTTGTTTATCCACATTCGTTTATTAAATACTGTTTTAAACTAAATACTTCTAAAATGAGAACCAGTTCTTCTTAATTTCAGTTATTGGTGGAATATATGGTATTTATTATTTAAAGTAAAAGGTATGTACTTTTACTTTAAACATATTCTAATAATTTTATATTTATTTACTTTAATTTTGAACATTGCAATTTAGTTTTCTATAGAAATATTTTGTTTTAATAAATTTTCAAGCAAGTGGATTTCCAAGCATCATTCTCATGCCAGTTTGAAAATTCTTTTATTCGCATCATTAGCTTCATATGTAGCCAATTCTATCATATTCCAAGTTAAATAACTTCTTAAAATAATGTCGTCATTATTTCGATCAAATAACACTCAAAATTAAATAAACTTTAATAATAAACTATAGGATCGAAATGGTTTCATGCATTATTTTGTTAGTGAATGACTTAACTACTATCGGAATGGTTTTACTCGATAACATCTATCGAATTTGTGACTCATGGTACCGAATTCTAAAGCAATTGCTAAAAAACGTTAGTCGCTAGCGATTTGAGTTCGATAGGTTTTGCACCTACGAACTCATACTACCGATTTTAGTTTTCTAAGTGACCGCTAGTGGCGCTGTACACATTTACTATAGAAATCTTTTACGCCATCGCTAGCGAGTGCGAACGTTAAAAACTCATGGTAGAGCTACTGTTCAGTTCTGTATTAAAGCCTAATATCATAAATATAGTGCGTTAATTGGGAAGTTGTATACATACTTCATTTACTCCCATCACATAAATATATACATTAATATTTTGGGGAAGGCATTCGGAGTTCCTAGATACACTTGATACTAAACTTCAAGCTGGCTTCATTTTGTTGAAAATTACCAAAAAAATTGTTTTTAATTGGTATTGACGCTTGACTTCCTTGCCACTATTTCTAATAATAGATATTTTGGTGGAACGCTTTAACGAATTAGTGAAATACCATTTAATAGAAATAGCTTTAAAAGTAAATTCCTACTTTCCAACTTGGAATTATATAATCATTTTTAAAGTTTGCTACGTGCGTCTGCACTAGATATTATCACATATATCGCCTACGACATGTCTACGCCGTAGACGCCTTGCGTCTGATATGCTACGCTTTTCAAATAACTGTCCTGAATGAATCCATGAATCTTTCTATGGATATTCTTTTGTTATGACTTGAATGGAGATTCTCTTCTTATGGAATATTATAAAAACTAATTCATTAATATGTTTTTTTATTAAAATCCTTAATTATAACACTTTTATCTATAAATCTGATCGTTACATTTGATACAGAACAGAATATTTTTATTTGATATGATACATTTTTATTACATCATATATAAAATTTAGGGTAAATTGTAGAAAATATAAATAAATTTCGCAAATCGTTTGCTCCGAGGTATGAACTATGTATTTCGTACTAATGCGTAACTTGATAAAATATCCAGCAACCCGGTAAGGAGTGTGTTTATAAAATATATAAATCTATTTCAACTTTGATAAATAGATAATATTATATTTAAAATAATATAAAAATTAAAGTTTTATTGTCATTTTCAGTAATTTAATATATTTAGTTAAAATTTTCTATAAAAGACTGTTTCAATTTATTTACGAGTATATTTTTAGATAGCTATAATAAAATTCGACTAGTTATGAATACAATTGAAATGTATATTCTTCAACTAGCATTAAATAATTATAAAGTGATTTATTGTAATTCTGTTCTTTAATTTTATTCAGATATTTGCCAGGTAAATAAAAGTATTGCTATTAATTGTTTCCAAAATCATTTTGTTAAATACTTAGGCGTCACTTTTTTCTATCAAACTTCCAAATCACAGCAGTAAAAAGTAGCCAAGTGCAAGTCGAACTCGCTTTTGGAGGGTTATGTACAATAATTTAAGATTAATTAATATAATTTATCGAATAATATAATCCATTTTACGTTTATTATTGTTAATAGAAGTATTTGAACCTGGTTATAGTATGTTTTGTTTCTTTCGTTCTAAAGTAATTTATTGTTTGATAGAGCGAGACAAAATATATCTAGCATAATAAGTTAATTAATTAATGTATTATTTATACGACAAAAATTGGTTAATTTTTTTTTTTGGATTTTGTGAGTTTAATACTAAATAACTCTAGTTTTTAGTATACTTGATGTAAATACATTTAATATATTATATGCTCTTATCAGATAGATAATATTAATAAAATCACTGCAAATTATTGTAAAAAATGTAATTATGCGATTGTAATATAAATAAATTCACTGTGATGCTATTGAATTACTGTTATGAAATTTATTATGTAAATAGATAAGCAATAACAATATAAATTAATAATTAATAAGATCTAAATATAATGCCTAAATAATACTTACACTGTATATATATTTGTTCGCTGTGGCGGGACCACCTCACAAGCCCAAAATCCCGATTTTCCGACTTTAACGTAATACGTGTTTATATATAACTCATATTATTTCGTAATCATATATACACACCACCCACAAGTGTCTCGCGGACACTATTTTACGTTCTGTTACTCATTAAACCCAAAATATTTATTTTTACGAAAAACCGTATTATCTACCCCTTTAATTGTTAAAATACGGTTAGTACTTTATATTTAACTTTAATTTTTATGTAAAATAAAGCTCCTTAAACTTTTAAGTTAAGAATTGTCTCTCTTTTCTTTCAAAAACCCTTGATTTATTTAGTGAGCCCGCTGGACACTACTGGCCCGTTATGTTACAAAAGCATACTGGGTAGTAAAGGGTTAAGTGCATTATTATTTTTCTTTTTATGGTTACATTTATGCAGTAAGCCGGGCTTTTGGGCTTGCTTGGTGGTCCCTCCACTGTTTGTTCAACAGATGTCACAGTTAAGGAAATATATGTATGAATTACGAATATCATATTTAGGTAATTATTTGCAATTGTTTAATTTTAGAATACCTATTTCACTCGATGTAAATAATATGATCTTTTCTATATTTTCGTAAATTAAGTATATATTTTATTGTTTTTGATGTTTGACTTCTTGACATATCGGTACATGTATGTTGAAGGTGTGTAATTTCTTGGAAATAAATTTGCTTATTAGAGATTTTTTCAGTCGTTTCATTTTATTCCCTTGTCAATTCAAACGGGACTCGTTGGCACGTTTAGTGGAACATCTACTTTGTGTTCTCTTGGGTCGCAGGTTTGAATCCCGCTGGGATGCTTATCATTTTCTATAAATATTTCTTCTCATAGTCTCACTTCGGGCATTGAACGGATGGGAGGAATATCGAAATTTAACCGGGTAACGAACTCCGTTCCATAGTTGGAAAAACCGTTAAGTGAACATTACGATCTTAGTCTATGAATTTTGAATACTCGAAGTAAAAAGTAGGTCGACAACGCATTATTGACCGATTTCTTGTGGCAGGAGTGCATGATGTACCATACAGTGAAACTCACTATTATCTGTCGATATCTAACATTAAACAAATGATGAATTTGTTGTAATTTAATTACATATAAATTTCAATATGTAAGAAACTAGAAATTTGCGTAAGTTAAAAAGAAGTCTTAGAAAGTAAAAGTAACAGTTAAAGTTATCCTATAAAATTTCTCGTACGTTCAATGTTCTCATATCAACCGATACATTAAAAACTTTTGCTACTTTGAAACTGGGTTACTGCAATCTCACTATAAAGTAGCACTTCGTCACTCGCCTTACACACACACACATTCAAGGTTTTTTTTGTAATTACCGCTAGAATTATTTACTGTAATGTAAAATATAGACATCGAAAACATCACAAAGTATTACAATTTTACTAGAGAGAAATAATGGTGTTCTTTACCAAGCTCATAGTCGGCTGCCATTTTTTTTTCATGGGAAATCATCAATGACACCCACCACGTGGGGGGGGGGGGGGGTATCGGACTCTTACAACGGGAATCCAGAGTCAATACTCACGAGTTTATCGACCCAACGATGGCAGTCTTCGGCGCAAAAAATCAGAGGGTTCCGGGATTTACATAGAGCTATACCCACGAAGCCTCAGCGACGCGCGCTCCGTCGCTTACTTTTCAGGAAAGATAAAGATCGAAAAAGGCACCAAATGCATTTACACTTAAATTGTTTTTTTTTTATCTCAGATATCGACAGACGAGCATGAGGTTCACTTGATGGTAGGTGATACCTCAGCATCAGAACAGAACAGCCACAGAACATCGGTCAATGATGCGATGTCGACCTAATTTTTACTTCGAGCATTCGGAAATCCATAGACTGAAACCGAAACGCGCAATATGCACTTTACGGTCTATGGACCCGGTCGGAGTTTAGATATTCCTCCCACATAAAATTTAAATTTAAATATTTTGACGGGCTCTTTGGCACGTTCGGTAGAACACCTATGATGGGTCGTGGGTTCGAATCCCACATGGACGACATGTTTATAATTTTCTGTAAGCATGTCATACCCACGATGGAAAACCGATAAGTGTACATTGCGCGTTTCAGTTTTAGTCTATGGATTTCTGAATGCTCGAAGTAAAAAGTAGGTTGACAATGCATCATTGACTGATGTTCTGTGGCTGTATCACCTAACATCAAGTGAACCTCATGCTCGTCTGTCGATATCTAACTTAAAAAAAAGTTTTCATTCATGGTGTTTCATAAGTGACATAACAAATCGCTTCATTTGACTTATTTTGTTATAGTTTGTAAACATAAATCCTCTATGAATTTATAACATGTTTACGTAAAATTATCCATCAAAATTCTATTTTACTGGACAAGCTTTTTGGCACTAAAGATTACTATCAATCCACATTTATTTTATTGCTTTTAGGCAGTATTCAGCGTTATCTGTTATATCAATAAAGGTTAAAATGGTGTGTCCATAAAACTGAGGTCAAAGGTAAAGGCTCATTTCGCATCTCTGATAAGAATTTTTATTCTCAGCTTTTGTCGAACGTCGTAGCTTAAGGTGGTGAATTTAATGCCTATCATAGAACCTGATGAGCTGCCCTTGTTTATGGCTACATAGAATTTTCGTAATCTCCCGAACAATGGACCACAGCCATTGCCGGCATTTTAATTTTTTGTTACAGAATTTTAATCAAAACCACGGGAATTCTCAACATAAACCAGCCATGTTACAAAACAGAACTGCGTATTTTACAGCGTAAATTTTTATGAGTATACCCTTTTTGATACATATTTAAATTCGGGATTAGAGTTATTGTGCTTTTTTATTTATAATGTTACCGCAATATCATCTTCCTTATTAACAGAAATAAAATAAGCTCAAAAATAGCTATCAGCTATACTCAAAAATGTTCGGTTAGTGCAGTCGTTGCTGTTTTGTTGGTAGAATATCTAGTAGGTAGGTACATATCTATCAGGGCGGACATGTGTTTTATTAAACCAAGCGGTTCGTCTACCCTTCCAGTGTTTTATTTTATTTTTACCGGGTATCTAATGCATAATACTATATATTTCTTTAGAAGATTTTCTTTTTACAAAATTTCATCAAAATGATTCCAGTACTTTCGTCGCGAAAACACGACAGAAATAGAGACTAAAACAGTAATTATTATGGATTTTATTTCATAGTCAAATCGTTCCACAAAAACACCGAAAAGAAAATTCAGTCTCTTTTAACTTCCCTTATTCTCCCGTTAAACCGGCACAATACCTCAAGTGTCATACTAACTTTTAGTGGTACTACAACTACTTAAAGTACCTAGGCCGTAAATGTTACCAGTTTTCGTTCATGTTCTTCAAAAGTAGTGATTTATTCGAGTGCGCCAACATTCGAAATTCGAACGTTGAATCTAAATCTTGTAATAACCGACACGAACCACTCCTGACCGGTTATATCTCGCTTCAACCAGTTTTACTCGAATTAGCCTACGGTTGGCGTGGTATCGTTCATTGCGTGCTGCCTCTGAGCTTGTGTGCATATGTAATTGAGGGCTCTTCCTTTCAATTTAGCGATGAATTTGTTGGACTCTACTTATTTTATCGTAGTTATAGAGCTCTGTTAATCGTCCGGATGGAAGTGCATTAATCTTGAATTAAACGATTCACATGCGCTAATGAAACGTATTTGCGTAGTATTGTATCATTGGAAAGTGTACGAAACTGTCGAATTTTGTTTGAGATTTACAGTTGTTGTATATTCCCTGCGATAGGGTTCAACTGTCGCCATAAACGAAAAAGGGATACTTATCTAATAAAATATTTTTTGTTTTTATGCTTTTTAGAGCTAATATCATTATACACATACGCTTTGCATCAAATATTTATAAAGATACCTAATAATATAGAGTATCCATAATTTTTATCTTTGTAGTGTGTGAGTATCACACTTTTAAATAAGGTAACTTTTACCGGATTAAAATTCGGTACATTATTTAATTGAAGGTTTCGAATTCTTTCCAGCAAAATATTGAAGGTGTTGTAATAATTAATAAATAAGATATTTTATTTTAAATATATCACAGCTCTAGTTAGTAAGGAAATTATCTAAACAGAATATCAAATATCTTAAAAGTTTCATCAGTTGAGATATTTTTTTTGCTCATGACGACAGAATAGACCTTAAGCGAATGTATAATATACTTATTTTAAATTTACTTCAAAACTCATAAAAGCTCATCAGTGTTTTCAAACATTTGACGTCCAACTCATTTTCTAATTACAAATAACGGTTGAATTTCGATCAAGCTCGAGAAAAAATGCATTAAAACATTTGCACTAGTTCCTGATTAATTTTCGTTTCAATTTCAACCAGACAAAGACAGACAGACAAACCGTCCCAGACTATCTGTGTAATTGATACGTACGATCTTAGGCGATACGTTTGCTCTGCACTCGTGATCGAGAGAAAATTGCAAGCGTTCCGTGCCAAATTCATGTTATTACCAGATGCGTTTGCAAATTTATGTTAGAATATTGAAGTGGTTTGGTATTTTTTGGTCGTTGAAATCAAGTGGTTTATTTAAGTTTGTTTTAAAAACAGAAATTATCGTCACATAATGTAATTGAGGCTCTTCCTTTCAATTTAGCGATGAATTTGATGGACTCTATTTTATCGTAGTTATAGAGCTCCTTCATTTAATACTATGTCAATGTAGAGCTCTGTTAATCGTCCGGATAGAAGTGCATTAATTTTCAATAAAACGATTCACGATTAGTTTCATATACCTGACATCTTCCTTGTATGCGATGGCTCTCACATCTTTTTAATTTTCAATTTTTATTCTCAACGAATTACCTTAAGAACCTCTTTTATGTTGACATATCCATGCAGTATTTATAATATTGTATCTGTAGATATTGATCATATATTTGACATCTTTGGAGGTCTCAACGAGAAAACAATAATGTGTTTTTCAACTGAATTGAATATATACGTACATTTTAGTTTGAGGTTATTAATTAAAAAATACATATTCAATCCTTCAATACGAAGTTCAATTTTCTCCCTTCCCTGGTTTGGATCCAGTTCTTCAGCTTCGATTCACGACACTTCCACTTAAATGATTCATTAGGAAAAACTAGTTTTGAATAGTTAAACGTCAACTTTAAATATAAGAGGATAAGTTTTAGTAATACAAATGCTCACATCTCTTCATTATTATATGAACATCGGACGTGCACTCCTAGCGCGCGGCAAAGCTTCCGCGACATTTACCTCGCACAAGAATGGTAGAAATTAATTAATGTGTAGTAGCACTTTATTTCTTACCATCTACGTTTACACATTGATCACACGATCATTTTAATCTGTGAAGATCGAACGAACATAGAAATATACGTCTTCATATTGAATGCGATCTCAAAAGTCATTTGAAGCTTTTCACATTGTTCTGATGAGACAAAAGGCTGTTTCACTTGTTTTGTTGTATGCGCCATTGTGTCTTATCGACGGTGGACTTCTGAAATGGTGACGAGTGAGAGCTGATACTGTGCAGTCAATTTTTTATTTTACAAAATACGATATTCTCATTAGATATAGAATTAGAGATTATAAAAGTCCACAGTAATACTATTGTGTACTTCGTAATGGTAAAACCATCCTTAACCAGCTCAGTGTCTACTGAGACACCACTGGGTAAACGGGTTGTGTTTAGTTCCGGAAGTCCCGGCTTCAAATCCCGGGAAAAAAGATTTAAAAAAATATTTCAATTCATTTACCTTCCTAATGGTTTTACAAACGCGATTATTTTTTGTTTTAACGACTTACCTTAAATTATGGTATGTTGAATTAATGACAAGTAAAATTTTCTAATAGAAGTAATATGCTTAAAAATACAAAAATATATTAGAACTAGCGATCCGCTCCGCTCCGCACAGGTGCAATGTATGTAATAAATGTAGATGTACTATACACAAAAAATGTGGCTTTCTATTGGTGAAACAATTTTTTAAATCGGTTCAGTATATCAAGAGATTACCCCTATTGGAATCAATTTAGACACTATTTTTAACAGTTTATTTGTTTAGTAATCCCTACGTTAATTTTATTATAAATGTCAATGTAAGTTTGTTTGTTACGCTTTCACGCCAAAACTACTCAACCGATTATTATGAAATTTTGTACACATATTCTTAGAGGTATTAGAAAGGACATAGGACTTTTTATTAAAAAAATATTTTTTACCCTTGCGACCCGTGCGAAGCTGGGGCGTTTTCCTAGTTATAAATATGAATAAGTTGGCTTCAAACAAGCTATTAAGTTGTATTGCCTGCCTTAAGTTTGTATGTAATATATATGTTATGTAAGTAACACGATAACAGATACGGAGAGGACTTTCACATAATATCACCAAAGTCCAAATAAGTTTTAGCGGAAACGCATGTTCTTGAAATACAATTTTGCAAGTTAATAGTATGTTATTTAGTACGATACTTGCGCCACAGGGTGACGTATATTAATAACCATACTATGCATGCCGTCAAATTTTCATTTCGTACTATTTTTTTACAATTAGAAAAAAATCTCAAGTAGTATTTAATTATATGTGATTTGTAATATTTTACATTAGTTTTTTTTATCATTAGATAATGGCATTGTTTATTTTTATTAGATTCGTTCTATATTCAAAATCTATTGATACAATTTTCAACCTTTAGTCACAAATTGAAATACAATTCTTAAATCCGTTCTGAGAATTCTTAATATAAAAAAATTCTTTCGTAGTACGGTTATGTAAAAAACCCTTAAGATCTATTATAAAATTGTTTTTAATTACAATTTCAATTTGCTTCATAATAACTACTAACCAAACGGAGGTTCTAATCGAATCATGAATCGCTATTTGAAATTCAAATTCATCGTGGAAGCCTGTTAGGGAAATAATATTTACTTTGATTACTTTACGAAACTTTCTAGGCAACTGTTGTTGTAAACAATTAAATTGTGTTTAAGTTCCAAGTCAATATTTATTTTTCTATTTTACTCAAAATATACCTACGTAAAAGGCACCGCTACATTTTTAACGTATTGAAAATAAACGTAAACGCTTGTTGAATAGTTTCCACCAAATTTTGGTATACAGAGAAGTACAATTTTACTTCAATTAGTTTAAATATCAAGTAGTCGGTAATTATGAAATAGAATCTGACTGAATTATCTGTTTTTAATATCCATTATAGACAAATGCACATACGGCTTACTAGATGGTAAGTGATAGCCATAGAACATCTGTCAGTGATGCGCTGTTGACCTATTTTTACTTAGAGCATTCGGAAATTCATAGAATGAATTACAAACACGCAACACTATACGGTTTTTCCAACTATGATCACCACACAGTCCAACGAAATCTTTATCTAATATTATTATACGTTTAATTACAACGTAAGCACCTACTAAAAATATCCTATAGACAACAAACACTAAAAATTATTATTTTAAATTTAAATATTATTATTTAATATATTATGTTGGAGGAAATCTTCAGAACTAGTGAACTACATATCTTAAAAAAATCTTTAGTTCACGGAAAGGTATATTATTCCCTTCATTAATATAGTACAATTTTTGTATCGTGTGTTTTTGGCGAGTTATTTTATGTAGCTATTCAGAAAAAAAAATATCGCTTAGAACTAAAAAGTAAGAAAGAAATAAAATTTGAGAGGAGACAACCGTTGAGCAATACCATTGCTCACCCAACACCAGATGGCTCGCAGATGCGTTGCTGGCCTTTACAGAGCATGTGCGTTAATCGTGCCTTTATCCTTACACCGGTTTTAAGCCGACCTATCGGTGCAGACCGATGTATATCAACTGCGGCCGGGCTACGGATTTACGAAATTTATTTCCACGAGTCGAGCGCCCGCTCCGGCTCAGGTTATATAGGTTTCTACTTTATTACCTAGATTCTGTTCTATTTTCAAACAGTTTCCGATTATAGGTTTATGAAAAAGGAACTTTAATTTATTTCAAGAGAATATTCAAATTCTAATCATTTATCCATTTAGGTACCACAATATAACTACACTTATAAACATCAGTAAAAAAGAAATTAAAATGCTTCTACTATGTATTTTTACATTTACTGCCAGTTCTCAAATCAAGAGCGTAGAACGAACGAGAAGAACTGGCAATATACTCGCCGCCACTATTTTTAATCATTTCATGAAAACAAAAACCTATCAAAATCCCATCAGTTTTATTACAAAGTCTACTTCATTATATGGATTTTTTAAAATATATCTACAACTTTATATTATCAGTACGACCCCCTTTAACCCAGGAGCTATGACCTCTTAGTGTGAGAAAAGGTTATGGCGTGTAAAAGGAATATTTAATATATTTTTTAAATCACCAATACTACTCATGAACATTTACAAAGAGCATAAGGATTTGCAGGTTAAAGATACAATCTATGATATTAGCGGTTTGTACCACAGCCTGGCTTTAACTCGTCTCCCTCGGCGGCCGTTACGGCACGAGGTCTGCTTACTACCCTTATCTGGAAAAATCTATTATCGAGGCGAGTGCTAAATCCCAATAAGTACGGAATGAAAAATTTAAGTTAAATTCAATTTTAAAAGTTTAGGGACAAAATTACCTAAGGTATATACAAATACCTATACGTAATTAATATTTGAGATGAGATAAATTTTGTGATTTGAGTGTTACACGACTTATCAACGAAATATCCACTCCTGGTGATAGATGCCTTGATATGCACAGGAGACATATACATATTATATTCAATCTTCTTCTTCTTCCTGCCCTGTTCCCTTTTTTTTGTTATTTGGGGTCGGCGCAGTATGTTCTCTTTTTCCATTCCTCCTTTCACTCGCCATATCATCAGTCACACATTTCAAACACATATCTTTCTTCACACAGTCAATCCATGTCTTTTTTGGCCTTTCTTCCCCTTTACCCATCCACTTTCGTATTTAAAACTATACATATATTAAATTAATTTTTTTTTTATTATATTCAATGGCCATGTTGTATTAAATCATACCATGACCTTTCTAGTGGGGCATGGGGCAGACACATTTCTGTGTCCGTTTCACTGATCATTATTCTTAATGATCAGTCTTCTATGCCCTGCCCGACTGAAACGTTAAATCTTGTTTTAACGGGATTCGAACCCAGGACCTCTGGTGCTAAACGCATCGCACTTACCACGAAGCCACGGTGGCGGTATTATCTAATTAAAGAGGATAGGAGATTGTTGATATTCCGTTCGAGAAAGTTGGGTTGAAATTCTTTCCTTGATATCAACATACTAAAATAAATTATTTCATTACCATATGTTATTAAAGTGCATTCATTGCATTCATGCAATGATCTAAGATTTTTTTAAATTATACTCTAGTTGTTCACAGTTTTAAATGTTGTTCACACAATAATCGTTGTTAATAGTACATTCGATAAACACCTCATTTGCAATTGTTTTAATGGAAAACCGTAGTTCCGATATTATAGTTTTCATTAAAACTACGGTAATACAACACTTATTTAATAGTAATGATCATTTCATCCATCGAAATAGTGAAAAGCTCAACTGTTAGTTTTAAGAAGTGAAAATGAAAATGTGAAATACCATGCTATAGTTTAAGTGGATTTGCGTCAAAAAGAAACATTTTTTTATATAAGCAATCGAGTAACGCAAAAGCCACGTGTGAAAGCGGTTCGAACAAATACTCGTACCGTTCATAGAAAAAATATGAACTTTTTGCTTTAATTTTTTTCTAAAGTGCAAAGAATAGCGTTCGCTTTTATTGCTTTTATATACCTATTGTCATCGCGATTCTGTTTGTGTAAACGATATATTTATATACGAGTAAAATGGTCCGCTAACGTGGCCCTATTTTATTTATTCCTAAAATTTAATACTGCAGTACTGCAGTGGTCCTATATACTAATACAATAATGTGAAAGTTTTTGTGGATATTTCTCTTTCACGCAAAAACTTCTGAACGGATTTTGACAAATTTATGAAAATATTGAGTTGATTGACCAAATTATAACGATAAGTGTCAAATAAGTCGATAAAAAACCTGCTACCCGAGAGCTATTTCGCCCAGCGGAATGGGTACGGGTCAGCTAGTATGGTTATGTTTTCTCCACTAAAAGCGATTAAATAATGTCCGCAAATAAGTTACTCTCATCGTTATTTTATGTAGAAAGAAGTGACAGATTTTTATACTCAAACATTGTAATGGTAATTGAATACTTACTCCCAAATACTTCATGGCTTTCCTTTGATTTCCATTATTTAATTACAATAACCTATGGGTTCTTCGTGACTGTGGCGATCGTCGTAAGAGTTAGCGTGATCGGCTGTACTGAATATATTTGGGGGAGGCATTTGTTAAGCTGTGGACGTACGACCGAAACGATACTCCGTGATTTAATAATTCATGTTAGCTGAAATTATCAAAATCCGTAGAGTTTTATAGCTGAATTTTATAAATAAAAATGTTACTTATCATTATGGAAGATTGGGTTTTACCCAATTTATAGAGTCAGGAAAGATTTTCATAACAAAATTTATGATTGACGGAAAAAGGGCAGATCAAAGTGGAAACTCTTGTTATATGAGGCCAAACACTCTATTTTGGCCTTTAGACCTATGGGCCATATTAGTTTTTTTAAATTTCATTCAACGAGCCATTCATATATAAAATAAAAATGTTTATAATATATTAAATTTATGTGTTTAAGATTATTATTTATGTAATAGAGCTCAACCATGGAAATACCATTCCATTAAAATCCGTCTTATAATCCATACTAAAAAAGTAAGAAACATCTACTGAGCTTATTAGGTATTGATTAATAGTTGATTTTCTAATGCAAAAAGTCAGTGTTGGGTGATTAAAGTGGTCCTACGTACTCGTATCAGCGGCGGCAAAAAGAGAACATTTCAGCAATTAATTTTAATTGCAAAACTTAGTGTATTGGTGAGCGAACGGAAACGGTCTATTCTATGTTCGAGCTTTAATTTATGTCACAGAACAGTTCTCGCTTTTTAATGCTTATTATTGCTTTTTTTTGTTTCTTTTATGGTTAAGGTAAGTAAATAATTTTATAATTTTATCCAAGCAATAATGACTGACAGTCGTTTTATAGAAAACCTCCGAATTTAATTTTTTACTACATGGTAGTCATGATTTACCGAAAAAAAAAATTCTTCATCTTGACCAAGTGCAATGTTGATGATCCTCCAAGTCTTGCCTATTTTTTTTCTTTTGTTTTATGGCTTCAAGCAATCTCTTTGCAAGCTATGTGCCCAAAAATTATGCAACTTATTTCTTAATAATTTATTTTAAAAACCACAATGAAATATGCATGAATGCATTATTATTTTGTGTTTTGATTTTTTATTATTTACAACGTGATTTATTATTTTATGCATATAAAAAAATAACAAATAAAAATATAATGATTTATATAATGTCGTACATGGATGATACCTTAGCATCCGTTTAGCTATCAAACAGTGATAAATTGGAATTGTTTCGACTTCACTACCTTTAGCTTTAATTCTCTATAACTCCCATAATAAATCAGTGTTAGGACCATAGCGATACATAATCGATATTTGTATTTAGCTTTTTGTTCGCTTCCTTCTCTTAAACACAAAACATTCTGGTATTCACCATAATTGGATGTTAATTTTGATACCAATCGCTTCCTTATGAGCTGGAGTATA
Source organism: Anthocharis cardamines (assembly GCA_905404175.1). NCBI lineage: Eukaryota > Metazoa > Arthropoda > Insecta > Lepidoptera > Pieridae > Anthocharis > Anthocharis cardamines. The sequence goes on along the minus strand of FR989957.1, from coordinate 2,511,404 downwards.
TATTTCAAAAGAAATATATATCATTTAAATCGTTTTAATTGCAAAAATATTGAAAAAACTAGCGGGCACGAAACCCTATAATGTTTAAAATATTTATCAATAATGCACTAAATTCTATTACTTTCATTGCTACCAAGAAACGATATATACTTTGCCTAAAAATAATAATTACAAAAATATCTATTATTTCTGTTATTTTTTAAAATAAATCTAATGAAAACTAATTAAAGCTTCAAACTCAATTTTCTCAAAATGGCAACCATGTGGGTTGACACTGTATTGCTTAACAGCGTCCAATTATGAGTATTTCTTCCAACAGAGTTATTTAGATGATATTTTCTGTGCCAAGTTGTTTCAATAGATAATAATTAATATCAATGTTATATTATTATAAGATTGATATTAATAATAATAATAAGCAAGCCTGGTGTTGATGATGTATATGATCACTTACCATCACGTGCTTCATAGCATCAAGATTATGACGGGCTCGTTGGCGCGTTCGGTAGAACACCTGACGTGGACATCGATGGGCCGACTTGTCCCACCGGAACGACTTGATTAAAAGCTATAAACAATAATATAATATAAATTTCTGTAAGCATGTCTTCCCCACGTCTGGTAACTTCGGGCATTGAACGGGTGGGAGGAATATCGAAATTCCGACCGGGTAACGAACCACCGTTCAAAGATGGAAAAACAGTGCATATTGCTTGTTCTATGTTGTAATGCTTGAAGTAAAAAGTCAGTCGACAGCGCATCAATGACTGATGTTCTGTAGCTGAGGTATCACCTACCATCAAGTGAACCTCATGATCCGATGTCCGTTTGCCTACTATTAAATAAAAAAAATATAAAAACACATATTCTATTTTTTCAATTTTAAATTTAAATATTATTTTCTTATACAAAATTACTTGTTTCCTTCGAATGTTCAAGGTGAACGTAGCTATAATAAAGGCAAAAAGAACAATGAATTTATATAAACATTTCTTTCAATACAAAGTGTTCAACGACAGCTTTTTAATACACTGCAATTTATTTTACCAATACGAGAGAAACAGCACTCATTTTCCACTTGCTAACATTTGTGGAGATTGCTTTGATTACAATTTTCATTTGAACGCTCCACAAAACAGTTTATTACGATCATTGTTGTATTATATCATAGTGTTTTAAGCTCATGATTGTTGAGTGTATACAAGAGTGCTTGTAGAAAATAATAAAGGTTAAAAAAAAATTATCATCCCTTTTTTATATTGTAACTAGCGACCCGCCCCGGCTTCGCACGGATCTAGATTTTTTGACAATAAAAAGCAGGGGTTGGTAATAGAAGAGTGAAAATATAGGGTTGTATGTATTTTTTAATGCCACAATAAAAACAAAAAAATTCGTCCAAAAGTTAAAAAAAAATTAAGGATGAACAACCCTTATAACTTAGGGGTATGAAAAATAGATAGTAGCCGATTCTCAGACCTACTGAATACGTATATAAAATTTGGTAAAAATCGGTAAAGCCGTTTCGGAGGAGTACGGTAACTAACATTGTGACATGGAAATTTTATATATTGTAATGTATTAAAAAACCATTCACCATTATCAATAAACGCAATTGATTTTTGTTGTCCAAATTTTTTACTTGTCAGTGCAATTATAGTAGAAACAATAGAATATTAAAAATAAATTGTTTATAGATATTTATTAGCATTAAGATTTTGAAACATTTTGAGTTTACAATATCAATTTGCTTGAGTTCGTAAGACCGATGTAAAATAAATGAAAACATCGCCAATTCTTTTAATCCCGCTCACAATTTTCCACGCAATAAAGGCTTTTTGATAGTTATTATTAGCGTTATTGTTGCAAAATGAATTAAATATAATATGCAGTTTCCACTTTCGCACATTGTATTTCAGTTTAACCGCGAACCAATAAAAATAAAAAATATTACCGAACTGAAATCCTGACGATCGTGCCTCGCCATTGTTTTAATTTTATGAGGCGTTAAAATTTACATTATTAATTACGCGATGCCAAAATCGTTGCTTAATCTAAATTACCGTTTTTATTTTCACATTAAGTCTGGCTTTTCAGCTGATTTATAATGTTATTAATCAAGCTGAAATTTCAGCTACGTCCAATTATCTCTTGCTGAATTTTACTTTTGCTCGTATACACAATATTTTTCCCGAGAATTACACAGAATGTTATTTATTCCGTTGCGATTAAAAATTACCGACGCTGTGAGTGAAATATGTAAATGTTTAACAGTGAAAATGGTTCGAACTATTGGCACAGATGCGACGAATGTATGTAGAACTTGCGAACGTTCGGAAGTAAAATTTAAAATAAATTTCGCGTTTGATAAATTTAGGTGTAACAAGACCTATAAAAATATAAGGACACTTCGCATAGAGCTGATTTTATTTATGCGAATATTAGCATAATCATGACTGTGCATTGCTTCGTTAAGCTCATGAAATATAAATAAATAAATAAGTTTAACAATTTTAATATTAGAGTAGGATTTTCTATGCATACTTGATGAAAGAGTCATCGTTAAAAATAACGTCAACGATTGTTATATCAAAAAAGTAAGTTGTTTAGCGAATTTTCTGTTATTCTTAATACCATTTGGTTGGTCAGTAACAACGAAAGTAATAATATTATATCGAGGGTATAGTGGACCCAATCAATATGAAATTAAAAGTTGAAAGTTAAATTCAGTTGTTTTAGGAAAAAATTACCTATACAAAGAATATATCACATTACAAATATGAATTACGTCGATTTTCTTTATATACATTCAGATTTTGGCCCTAAACTTTTAAATTGGTTGGTCAGTAACAACGAAAGTAATAATATTATATCGAGGGTATAGTGGACCCAATCAATATGAAATTAAAAGTTGAAAGTTAAATTCAGTTGTTTTAGGAAAAAATTACCTATACAAAGAATATATCACATTACAAATATGAATTACGTCGATTTTCTTTATATACATTCAGATTTTGGCCCTAAACTTTTAAAATTTAACTTTCAAGTTTTAATATCCAGACTTATTGGGTTTTAGCACATAGCATTAAAATCCTTAAAAATTAAGCACAATATTTATAAGTCCGCAAAATGTTTTTGAATAATGGGCAAGTAGGAAGATGTATAGAAATCATTAACCGAGATTAGATTGTTAAGGTAGATAGTGAATAGTAAAAAGATTATATAAAAAAAATTAATATATAAGCTAATAATATGTAAGGAAATTTGGAGACCGAATTTTATCTTTTGGCTGTAGGTATTATAGATTTACAGAATTAACAAGACAACTTGCCATGACGTTTCCCTCATCGCTTTAAAAAAATTTAACGTGCAAAGAACAATAATAATTTGTCTCCGTTCATCTGATGGTAAGTGAGAACGCAGTCTTGATTTTTTTTTTATTTTAGATATCGACAGACGAGCATGAGGTTCACTTGATGGTAGGTGATACCTCAGCCACAGAGCATCAGTCAATGATGTGCTGTCAACCTATTTTTTAAGCATTCAGAAATCCATAGACTGAAACCAAAACGCGCAATGTACACTTCACGGTTTTTCTATCTATGAACGGTGGTTCGTTACCCAGTCGGAATTTCGATATTCCTCCCACACGATCAATGCTCGAAGTTACCAGACGTGGGGAAAACATGCCTCCACAAAATTATAAACATGTTGCCCCGGTGGGATTCGAACCCACGACCCATTGATGCGCACGGCAATTGTTCTACCGAATGCGCCAACGAGCCCGTCAGAATGGAGCGTGATTGTTCCCTAACTACTGCCTATTCACATTTGCCTTGAAAATACCCAATTACAAATATTGTATGTTGGTGGGAGTAGGCTGACACCGGCAGTGAATTCCAGTCCTTACAAGTTCTGATGAAGTTACTTGATGAAGGAGGTCATTTTATTTAAGAATCATTGAGAATATGTTAATTCGCCACTGCCTCAATTATAGGACACGAATACAAATCTAAAACATACGAGTACTTATATTAAATAAAATTTTGCGTACATACTTTGACGTAGCAGTACGAAGTAACACATTGCATAAAAAATATCACCGTGAATAAAAAAAGGTAAGAAAACAATGCATCAGCCGAGCGACGTAACAAGGTCGTTAAAGCGTACCCACTATTCCTGTATTGGGCACGTTCGGGAGGAAACGAAATAAAAATACCCGCGAGATGGAAGCGGGTTTTCACTTTTATGTGACTCTTTTGTAAAGTTACTTTATTTTGTAAATGTTACGGCAATATTTTTGATTTTTACTTTGCTTTAATATAGACTGTTTTACTTTTTATTTACGTTTCTGCTGAGTGAAACTGAGTGCTGAATTTGAGCTCGTATTTTTTATTGATAACCATATTTACATTTATTAATGTTTAAGTTTTTGTGTTTAATAATATGTATTATATCTACTTGAACCATGCAAATTCAATATTAAAACCCATAAGTATATTAAAAAAATCATTATACATATTTTTTATTATAATATTAAAGCCTGTATAAAACACTGCCTAAGTTGTCTACTTAATATATCCGTAGCTTTCCTTAATTTATATTTAATATCAATTACTCAATGCATCACATATTGACACAGACATCGAATACGTAAGGACTTCCGCAAGCTTAGTCCGAGCATGTTGATACAACGTATTGATGTACGCAGCTGTCAAGTGCACAAACATGCCGACTGCGGAAATGTGTTTGTCGAAATGCACAATTATATAAACACAAACAAAGAAACGGGATAACACAAAGATAAATAATTTATAAAAAAATATAATAATATTACTTATGTATCTTTTGGCGCAATATACAGTAAACAAATTAAAAAAATCAACAAAAGAGTTGATGGCTATTTCGATATATCGATATTTGACATGAAAATCCTGCAATTTTTGACTTATTATTCACATGAATACTTATGAAACCAAAATTGCATGGATTTTTTTGAGGTGGTAGTTAATAAAGGGAATATTTCCCTTTTTTGGATGAGCAGCCGGCCTGTCAATTTTATGATGATGATTGAACCTTGGACAATGATATACATACAAACTTCTTAGGATTTGTGTTGTTGGTGAGCACAATTACAGCTATATCAATAGTGGTAGCAGGCAGTAGTGAGTAAACTTGTGGAGTATTTATTCCCAAAATGGTACTGTAATTTCAACTTACGATTATTTCTACAATTTATATAATATTCTAATACTTTCGCAGTAGTAAGATGCATATCTATTTACAGTTTCTAAATAAATATTAAACACGTTGAAACATTTTTTTTTACATGGAGAATCATCTAATGGTCGATGCCATCTCCGGGGGGATTGACAAAGTGATGCCGGACTCACAGTGACCACGCACTCCAAAGAGTCAAAGCGATCATCGTGTCAACCGACTAAACTCCATGGTGTTCCTCTCGTCGCCTCCTGGGTCGGGGCTGAAGTGAAACACGTTGAAATCTAGACAGGATCCTCTGAGTAAATTTATATTAAGAATGAAATTATAGCATGACATAAATTCACTCGACAACCATACATTGTCACGTGTCTAACCTAAAACTAACTTAACAACAAACCGAATACGGAATGTGAACAAAGCTAATTCGTATTAAATAAATAAGCTTCCGTCTGAAGTACTAAGATAACAGCTGAGAGACGCCGAAACGACAAACTTGGCTTAATCGACGCCATGCTTGGATTTGAATATTAATATTTGTTAAGGCTCAAGGCTCAACATTTATGATTCCAAATTACGGCCGAAATATTGCTTTTTCTATATTGTGTTAAGGGATCTTGATGATTTTTCTTTAATTTTATTGAAACCCGCTTTTTAAAAAGTTAATTATATAATATATTTGAAATAAAAATACATACATCAGATAAAATTACGATTTTTACAGATTTGCAATTATTTTCAAATAATTATTCGTTCATAAACTGGAAACGTTTGCGTAAATGGTAATATAAACCGTACTTTCCTATCTTTAAAGAAAACAGAAACACTTTCATTCAATAAAAGGGGGCACTTAGCCTGCTGTCATGATCACGAACATTAGAAATCTGGAAGTTTTCCAATTCCAAATTGGAGAACTATTCCAGAAAATTGGATTTCTTTGTGAGCTTACGATCTCAACTGGCAAGCTGTTTCATGATTGATGTTTTTGTTTATTAACTTGTTAACTTTGTTTTAATCAAAATTTCTAATGTCAACTTTAATTAATAATAATAATAATTGATTTATATCAGACCAATATAGATCCATAATTATATTAAAATAAATTCAATTATATAAATTATTATTACTAATAAAGGGAACTTATTACGCTAGTCGTAAAGTAATCAATATTTGATATTTTTTGGTTGATATGCCGTGCATTTATCAGATACTGGTTCTATTCCCGCTAAGTATATATTTTTAATAAGCATCTAAATATTATAAAGCATAGAGGAGAAACTCTATCCCGATAATTACCCAAAGAAAGATCTATTATAAGACTCTCAGTCAATGATACACTATTTACATTACGTATAAGAATAAGTCACAGTATCTCCGAAAATAATAGTCCTAATATACAAATCGCAGTTAACTTGACAAAGATTTATTACTTACTAGCTTCTGCCCGCGACTTCGTCTGCGTAGAATTAGTAATACGGGTAGCTTATTTTAGGTAATCTCCGCAATGGCGCTCCACTTAAGTCAATAATTTCGTGATATCTTTAAAACCGTTCGTCTAAATTACTTAGTGTTAAAAACAAAGCTCATCTGTATTAAATACTGAAAGCGAAAAATGTATCAATTTTGATAAGAATAGTTTAGAGTATATTGGCTTCCACATAAAAGTTAGATATACTCGTATGCTATTCATGAGTTTTATTTAGAACTATTTAAGACAAACAATCCCATCATACATTACATTCCTGTATCTCCAACGGTTTAGGTAGCGCACGCTAAGATAGCTCTCAGAAGGCAGGAATTTTCAGCAGGAAGCATTCTATGTATTATACTGATATGTAAGCTATATTATTGTAAAGTTTTATCAAAATCCGTTCGGTAGTTTTTGCGTGAAAGAGTAACAAACATCCATCCATCCATCCATCCTCACACACTTTCGCATTTATAATATTAGTAGGAAGGATATCAAAATAAGTAGCGATTAAATTTCACTTAAAACAGAGGAAAGTTTTAAATTTTTTTTTTATAAAGGAAGCCTTAAGAAGACATGGCATTTTTACAAAACTGTTTTAACATTATTTCTACCTTTAAATTATTTTCTATGTTTAATAATTTTTCTCAATCCATGTTTTGAATATTATATGTAATGAGGATCCGTAACGTTTTTAGTTGAGAATGCAGATTTAAAGAGCTAAGAAATCCTTAACATACAGTGCAAAAATTTTTGTTCTACGATAATAATTGACGAAGTTATGACCAAATTACTAGCGAAGTTCACCGAGTGGCCGCCGCGGTTGCTATGACGTCACTGTGACGGTCGCCGCATGTAAGCCGTATGGCGCGCAGTATTTTCTTTGGTTAATTGTCACTAAAACATTAAGTTTGTGTCCGATTTTTGTTTAATTCACCTTTAAACTATGTGTAAATATTGTATAGGTCCGAAATGTACAAACACTTCTATTAAAACACCAGAAAAACTTTTTTTAACGTACCGAAAACCCCAAAACTTCGTAAAAATGGTATTCCGTTGTAAGAAGATATGATAAAACTCTACCCTCTGCCCAGGCGACAAGACATTGGTGTGAAGATAGTTTCGATTTACGTACCTACATAACTATAACTATTATTTAGTTGATATGGAAATAAGTTGATACCTACTATTACGTGTAGGTGTAAAACAAATAAAAACATAACTACTTAGTTTTTCTGAGTTTTGTGGATAAACCTACGTTCATACCTACCTATTACCATTTCTATGTAGGTAATATTCCATAGTGAAAATAAATGATACAGGGACGTACTCGGGTAAAAACCAAAGAGTGAATAACAATATTTTATAAGCATTTATGTATCTGCGTCAGCTTTGCCTTATTGTTAGAAGCAAATAAATTAATATATATTTCAGTTGGAAGAAGATATAGAAAATTACGTAAAGTTTAGGTAGCTTGGAAGGAAGCTTAAACTGAAGATTGAATGACAAGTCTCAAAAAATTAAATTGACAGAAGTGTACATAAAGAACAAAATATTATCTATTTTTTGCTTTATATTGAAGTCACCTACCTAAATATATACTGAACGAAATATTTGTAAAAATGGCAAAAAAATCATTGCAAACAACATTAAGGTTTCTGTCATAGATCAGCAAGTATAGGGAACCACTAAATAAAGCGCAAGTAGGTTATAAAGCCATCCACGAAATAATCTACATAATATGAATGAACGAAAACATCATTCGTTTATCAAGATTCTATAAGCAATTTATTCATAAGTTCTGAATACGTCCCTGTACCTATACACTTACATTCATTATTTCTTACACCTACATACGTCCACTTAGACTTAAATATTACTAATAAGAATTTCAGCGCTAGTGAACTTAGAAATCATTCTAGGTGGTCAAATACCATGAAAGAATCCACTTTTGGAAGGTTATCTGATTGAGCTTGCACAAAACCACCGCCTAATTTATTAGTACTCATATTATTTATGCATATTTTATACTTAAAATATCACAAAATTACATTCTAACAGCTTCGTTAACTCGAGAAGTAAGAGCGCCGGTACTAGGCCGCGCTCGGTTCCGTCACAGTGACGTCACACGCTTCCGCGTACATTTACTTTTCGCGGCAGGAACGGCACACGTTTATCACTTAATATCTTCGTAAATAATGGTCCGATTTGGATAATTCAAAAAGATATATCATTCTTATGTCATAAAGATTAACGTGGATACTAATTTCATTGAATTTGCTATAACTTTACTGATCCTCATTATATTTACCTGTATAATTTTCTTACATTCAAATGTAAAGGTCTCAAACACCTTTTGGTCAAAAGTGTAATAGTTTGAATATTGAACCAAAAATAAATCGTGTCATACCAACAAAAGCACAAGAACATTAAGTTAGAATGAGTAATTCGTTTTGTTACTTTACAGTAGTCCACATTGGAGCACATTCAAGCCACGGGTACTTTGTAACGTAATGCATGTTCTATTTAACCGTTAATGGCCGAATGCCTATGGCGGGGGCACTAATTGTACATTATGCTGTTTTATCTGAACAAAACAGTGAAACATAGCCGATGCCTGTCTCATAATAATGTTATACTTAACAAGCTTTCAGCTTAAACTTCATTTGTTTTTATCTAAGAGGAGGCATATTCATAGATGGAAAATTGTGAAGTGCACATTGCGCTTTACAGTTTCCCTATGGATTTCCGAATGTTCGAAGAAAAAAGTCGATCGACAGGGCATCATTGACTGATGTTCTGTGGCTGTCGATATCTAACATAAAAATCTCAGGCACTAAGCGCCTAATTTTAATGTACTTGGCTAAAAGTGCATTAAAATTCGCGCAGTTGGGAAATGGGTAGGATTTCGAGTTAGACAGGATGTCCATTTACTGTAACGTTATAAAGAATTTTTGATTTTTACATAAAAAATAAAGAAGAACATATTTGTAGGTTTTTATGCAATTATAGTGAAACAAAATTATAACTGCATTAAATAAAGATACAATAATAAATACAACTAAATTTCGATTTGAATGGAATGGAGGCTTATTTGCATGAAATAATGATAAATTAAGTTCAACACAAATCTAATCATGTTGAAATAATAATATTATCATAAACAGATTTTGTGATGAGTCATCGTTTGAGATGAAAACTGTAATTATACCGATATATTTTATTACCCTTTTTAGCCATTTCTCTGTCTACACTAATATTATAAAGAGAAAAGATTTGTATTTTTGAATTTATGTATTTTTGTATGTTATGAATAAACTCAAAAACTACTGGACCGATTTTAAAAATTCTTTCACCAATAGAAAGCTACATTATCAGCGAGTAACATAGGCTATGTTTTGTGTATAGTACATCTACATTGCACCCGTGTGAAGCCGGGGCGCGTTGCTAGTATATAAATATAGTTATAATATAGTGCCTACTCATATTAGTTGAGGTCAACATAATTTATATTTTACTCAGTTGATTAAAATTTTAAGTGTAAGGGTAAAACAATGTGTGCGAAAGGAAGATTCTATGAAGATCTAGGCAGTTAGGTTATTAAAATTCTGATTACAGCACAAAATTTATATATTATTCAAACTTAATTGCAGTTTTACTATCAATTGATATGATGAAGTAGCAACATCCGTACCCAACCATGGAAAAGAGGAAGAAAGCGAAGACAGTGTTAACATAAATAAAAAAAAAATTATAATACTTTATACCGGATTAAAACGCGATTTATTAATTATATTATTTATGCCGACGTTTCGGATGCTTTTCAGCAACGTGTTCACGGGCAGTCTCAGTCCGTATAAAGTATTTTATTTAAAAACAAAATGTCATCAACACAAATTCAAAGTCGTAATTAAAATAATCTAATTTCAAATAATTATTTAACTAAGACTATCACGCGATAATATTATAATATCTATGATGAATAATGGGATGTTCAAAGCAAACGTAAGCCATACTAAATACAAATTCAGGAACGGATACCATAAATGCTAGCAAGTTCAAAACGTAACGAAATAGACATTAAAATGAGACGAGAAGGGATCAAAAGCTTCAAACGGATCTCCCAGAGACATTGTAAATGAGAACGGAGAGAAATTTCCATTAAGTCGCTGATGCCAAATATTAACATTTAATTACAATAGACTTCTATCTCGTAATTATGTGTCGATGTGACTTCCTTTGTTTCCTTCTTTCGCTTTCGCGTTTCCTTAAATTCTTACTCATATTTATCAATTGTTTGATTTTCTTTGTTGGTTCGCTATGAAATGAAATGATATCTATTTGTGAGAAACGAAAAAATAAAAACATATAATACATTTTTACTAACGAAAGTGTCACAAAAAGGGCCTAAACTCAGCATTTTGCTGGACCTGTTGATTACGTCACGGAACATAACATTAATTGTATATCAACTACACCCTACTAACTGAATATAAATTAACTATAAGTATTGGAACCAGACTGAAATAAATAAAATAGCAAAAAAATGAAAATACCTAAATAAAACGAAAAATACTTAAATAAAAATAGTGTCACGTGTCTGTGCTTCGTCGCTATTTTGATGTTCACTTAATTTTTAAGTTTTAATTTAAAAAGTTTAACAAGTTTTATTTGAATAAAATGATTTGTGTTTGTGTGCCTTTTATGGTATACCTCAGATATCAGCGTCTACATCATCATTGATACGATGTGCTGGCGACCTTATTACTTTGATCGTATGGAAATCCATATACTAAAATGTGCAGACTTCATGTGACTGATATAAATTAAATAGAAAATATTTTGTTCAAATAAACTTTTATAAGCTCTATTGATAGATAATTTTATGGAACATACAGTTTGGAATGATACGTCCACCAAAAAGCCGGCAAGAAACTTGATAGTTACTCTTAAAAAAAGCCAGCCATGTTACAAGCCCAAAAGCCCGTCTTGCCCAATACTTATAACCATAAAGAATGCCCTTAACATAAATATATAAGTCATATATTTTATTAATAACGTATATGAATACGTAATTATATTATAAATAATGTATAAACACGTATTACATTAAAATTGGCAAGCCACGCTTTTAGGCTTGTATGGTGGTCCCGCCACTAAAAAAAACCTGTTATTCAGATATGTGTCGGATCACTTTATGTACTTTATGTAATTATGAATATAGCTGATCTCGGCATGCCTTGCAATTCCACGTAAAATAAAATAAAAATATTTTTTTGGCACAAAAAGTTTTTTTTTTGTAACAGTTTGCGGGCAAAATCAACTCTCCACAGTTTCGTCATAATCAACATTGACATTGACATTATATTGTCTTTTATTAACGCGAGTATCACACATTTAAATAAAATACTGTATACCGGATTAAAACGCGATTTATTATTTATATTGTTTAAATTATTTATCCTGACGACACGACAGCAACCGTGGTCGCCGGGAACTGTCTCCCCGCGACCTGACGGTTGCTGAAAAGCATCCGAAACGTCGGGATAAATAATTTAAACAATATAAATAATAAATCGCGTTTTAATCCGGTATACAGTATTTTATTTAAACATTGACATCGATTTTTATTTATATGTACATTGTATATGAACAAAATTCAAAGATATAATATATTCTAGTGTACAAACTATCATAAAACTCTGATATAAACTAAAAAGAGACAATATCCGAATATATACGTTTATTTTGCAACAACGTACAAGTTTCGCACGACTATGTCCGATATGCCACTGCATGTACTGCAACTTCTTTGTGTCCCAGAGTTCGCGCTCGTAAAGCATGAACTAATTTGTCAAAGTTTGCATTTGCACAGAAATGCTTGTGTACTCTCGGTAACGACTGAATAGTAGGCAATACTTTGTTTTCTAAGATTAAAGATAAATATTTTTATAGTTTGTGTTAATCAGTATATGAGGGGCATACCCTTATTTATGTTTATTTTAAACAGATATCTTTATAAAAAACTGGATATGGTAATTAAATTTGATAAGTTGGCAGATGGTATCTACGAGTATCTCTTTCCATATCTATACTAATATTATAAAGAGGAAAGATTTGTATTTTTGAATTTTTGTATGTTATGAATAAACTCAAAAACTACAGGACCGATTAAAAAAAACTAATAGAAAGCTACATTATCAGCGAGTAACATATGCTATATTTTTTGTGTATCTACATTGCGCTTTGCTAGTCTAAAACCATCTAGGGAAGTATCGAACAAACAAATTCATTGATAATATAATGTTTATTTATAAGCAAGTAAGTAATTAATTTTCTATGCTCCGCTCTACCGCTTTTCTTATCTATATATTTTTGAAAATTAAACAAAGTTTTATTATTTACTAGTAACGCCCCTGCTTCGCTTGCAATGTTAGGTACATTGCAAAATACAATACATACAAATAAAAAAAAATCAAATTTTTAAAATCTTTTAGTAGTTTTAGAGTAAAATCGAAACAAACTAACAAACATATAACTCTTTATAATATTAGTATAGATTTCTACCTCCCTTTGTTAAATGCAAAATATATTAGTAGACTCAAATACAACTCAATTTGTTAAATAAACTAAGTGTTGAACATGAATTTAAAATAGAGAAAAGGCAAAGTGACAATAACTGAGTCATTACCAGAAATAGTGTTTCTCGTAATGTGATCGTGCAAAACAGCAAATTGTACAAACTTATGCAATTGAAACTCCAATATTATAATCTCGGTTGCACTGGCGGCTGTTTTTGCCACAGCCTGCCATTAAACGTTTATATCTCGGCCAAACAGTCGTCGCCTTTACGGTACAAGAAATGTTGATTGCTTATTTGAATACAATCCAAATTGGGCTCTACAACAATAAGAATAGATCACATTTTACCTTGGAAAATTATAATAGTTAGGGTCTTTTATCTATGGGAAAATCGTTAAGGTACCTTCTTGTAATTACGTGAAATACACTTTTGATAGTATTAAGCAATGAGGCTTAGAGTCTTCCTTTCAGGCCAATTTTATCTTTAATTATGTCAATAATTTAATACCCGTCTTATGAAATTACCTAAATATTATAAGATAATAATGTATTGTAAGGTAAGAATATTGTGTGTGTTAGTGAAAAATCGTAAATATCGACAAACGTCAATCAATGATGGGTTGTCAACCTATTTTATTTATGTTCTTGGTATTGCATAGACAAGAGAGCAATCGAAACATTTCAAAACTTTTCAAAATCGGTCAAGTAGTTCTTGAGTTGAATAGTAATAAACAAACAATTTTTTCCTCTTTATTATATAAGTATAGATTACGATACTTCCCTTAAACACAATACGCCTACTATGAAAGTGAGAAATTCAATTCATTAAATTGTCGCGTAGTTTATCTTATTAGGTAGCTAGTATTCACTTTGCTAAATGAACCGATTGCTCTTTTGTTTTTTTACAATAAAATAAAAACTTATTTATTTATTTACACTTTTACATCGAAAACTTAAACTAAAGAATTAATATAAAGAAAAACAGAAATATAGTAAGGCGGCCTTATTGCATATCCTTATTGTATGAAGATAGGGGGTATATAAAACTATTCAATTATTAATAGAATAATTAAGTACACATAATATAATCACAATAATAAAAAAATAAATAAATATACATTTAACAGTAACTATGTTGGAAAAGAGAGATAGTGGTCTTTCACTTCAGTGTTCTATTGTATACAGTGTACCACGTATAATCGGGAGGGCCATTCAATCCGACGATAAACAAGTGAAAAGAGGAAGAAAAACACACGAAGGAAAAGGGCAATACTGAGGTTGTTCGCAATCGCGAGGCGGCGCGCATTATGATCGTAAAAAATGTGAATGGCATATTGAAATATTTCTAGCGACCCTTTTCCTTCCAATTTTCTTTTCTTCGTGCAGCACTCGTTGAAATTTACCGAGGATTATTTGTGTGTGTCTGTGACATAATATTATTTATAATTTTGTTTCCTTTTTTATTGGCTATACGTGATTATTGACTATATCTGTGCGTTGTCAGCCATTGCAACATATAGTATCAATATTCTGAAATAAAATAATGTTAACTAAAGTAAAATATCTATATTTGACATAATCTGGAAGAGATTGCTAGGAAGCTTCTTGCATAAACTAAATAAATAAAATTGATCATTGAAATGGACACAAACTAGTATATATCTGTTCGATATTTTATTGTTTCTTGATAATTGAAATAACTTAAATATAAGACGTATAAATAAAAGTTTTGATTTTAATAAATTTACATGCTTTAGGTCACATATTCACTCAAATTACTATTAATTATATATTTAAAAAAACAAACATAATCAGTTTTAGATTGTTGTGAAATTATAGTAAAACTAAAACCACCCTTAATTTAATCTATTAATAGATACCATTTGCACTGAAGCCTGAATATTATTGATTCTCAGAAGAACTTATTACTTATAACGTAGGTAGGTACGTCTCGCTACTTAAAAACAGTGTCGAATGACGTCATGAATTCAACAATAATAATTTTATTAAAATTAAGGGTGTTGACAGAATGAGGCGTTAACGACGTCTCCAATTAATTTGAACGAGACTCGTAATTAAATAAAGTACTTGAGTTTGTTTTATTCAAATTACGCCTCCAATATTATGATACTTCTCTGCGTTATTATATACTAATAACGTATTGTAATAATTTAATATAACTAGAGAGAGAGTTTCTCTGTTCAAAAGGCGACGACGCTGACACCTTATTAATAATGAATAGGCGAACGTTTGAACGCTATCTGATGGAGAGTGATAATGTAAGAAAAAAGGCCTTTTCACCTTAGCCTTTAAGAGACCTAAGCCTATAACGATAGAAGCATGCATATACTCATCTATATACATCAAAATATTGACAAAGTCAACCCCACAACTCAAGTTCGATAACCGCGGCGCCTCTGTCGCGTAACTCTTCCTTACATTCAATCATTTTGATATTTTTAGACTTCCCAATAATGTTTTGCGCATAATAAACTCGTATCGCATTCCTGACAAACAACAAGATGACTGAACTGGCACGTTAAGTTCCAGACTTCGCCGAGGGACCTTGAATGGTTGCGTCGACTTTACTTGCAGCTTAGTGAAATAGAGATAATAGAGCAATATTGTGACATGGCGCTTAGACGAGTATGAAATCCAAAAGGTTTTATAGTTAAGTTTATAGTAGTTTTTTTTTCTGCCAGTATAGATGTCAAAGAGCAGGGAACCACTGAAAATCGGCGCTGCACCGCTCTAACGTAGTTTGCCTATATAGTTACTAATATTTTGTATTAATGTATCAGAAGGTTTGGCAAATTAAAATGCGGGTTACTAGTTCGATTAATGAACGACTTTTCCAAAGACAGGAATTTTTATGATCACGTCATTTGTGTAATTGCAACTTCGCCAATGTATCATCACGTCGGGGTCAACACTTTGCCGATATGTCACTAACGTGTTGAATTATTGTATCAGAAGGTTTGGCAACTTAAAAAGCGTGTTACTTATTGCCGCAACGGATTATATTATTATATATCCTCGTAGCTTACATCTACGTAGCACGCGTAACACATGCGTAGCTACATCGCTACGTGTACTAAAGTATTACTGTGCCTACGCACCACAGTAGTTTGGCATAAGCTGAGTCTCTTTCCATAAAAGTAGGTACCTACTTAATTTAATGTTGTTTTATGTATTTTGTATTTTTATGGTTGGTGATGCCACGGTCAAAATAAATTAAACAATGATTCGCTGCCGACCTATTTTGAGAGCATTCAACCAATTTAAATAAAATACTGTATACCGGATTAAAACGCGATTTATTATTTCTATTGTTTAAATTATTTATCCCGACGTTTCGGATGCTTTTCAGCAACCGTGGTCGCGGGAGACTGAAAGATGACAGTTGTCTTATATTTGAAATGTCACAAAGTTGCCATATTTAATTCAATTAAATTAAAAAATAATCTATTAATTTAGGTAACATTTGTAAAACAAAAACTTGGCGATTAAAAAGAGTGGCGGCGAGTTTCTTGCCAGTTCTTCTCGTCCGCTCTACGCCCTTGATTTGTGAACTGGTAGTAAATGTAAAATTAGAAGCATTTAATTTATATTTTTTTTTATTTTATTTTTTATTGATGTTAATAGATGTACATTGTGTGTACAATATCCCCTCACCACGTAATGAACACGTATTTGAGTCCATGGTTTGATCAAAGTACTAGTAGGTTACATTCAAATGAACATCAATTGTAAAGGATTAAATAGCGATTTATTAATTATACAGTATTATTTATTCCAATGTTTTGAGTGCTTTACAGAAATCCTGGTTACGAGCAGATAATGTAGAATTTAAATCAGATTTAAAAGGTTGAAATCATTCATCCATTTTCATGTTTTAATTTTAAACTCTTACATACGTAAACAGCCTTTATCCTATTGAGTGAAATAAAGAAGAAGACTGGAAAACACATTTGGTCGCATTGATTGAAACGAAAGAAGAGCCATAGGTTGCTTCAAAGGGCAACATTTTTTTTGCCATCTTTACTAAAATGATGCTATCGCATGTCGCAGCAGAAATACCACCCCCATTGTGATGTCTAAAAGTTAATAAACGCACAATTCCTTAAAAACTTTTTGCATAACTGTTTAATCAATAATAATCTCCGCCGATTTTCCGACTCAAGACGACCTGAAAACCGCCAAGAAGAGAATCTATTTATTTCTTAAATGTCAGTCACCTGCAAGGCCTCCGGCACCGCTCTCTTACCATCAAATGAGCCGCCTATCTATTTGCCTACCTATAAAAAATATTAGGCAACAACGCCTCATTCACTGATGACCTGAGAAATATGCCCAACATTAAGTAAATGTTCGAATCTACATACTAATCGGCATACATCGGTTGCAGCGAGGTGCTATGCGGTGCGCGGGCGGTGAAAAGGAGGAATTGGCGCAGGACGCGGGGCGCTAGCTTCGGCTTTCGGCTTCGACCAGCGGACCAGATTATAAACATACCCAACTCAGCCAATTTCCTTGGGTTAACTCAGTTATACCCAACATAATATCGCATTTCAATGCGACGCGGACGGCTCTTTGTGTGAACTCAAAATTGCGCCGTGACGCAACAAATTAGGACACGCAAAGGGAGCAGTGAAACTTTCGAAACACACATGAGTAGATAAACTGATTATACTCATGTGCTCATAGTTCACTCCGGGAGCACATTTTGAATGAGTGAGTTGACTCACCCGGCGCAGTGAAGTGAGTTGACGCAATTGCGCGGCGCAGCGCATTGTTACACACAGTACTCGTACTATCATTGTTCTTTGTATTCATTTTAATATTAATAATACATAATTCCATTCTATGCAGTCTGCTTTTGTTATAATATATTTGTCCTAATTAGGGCATAGACAGTAATCTTATGCCATGATATTTCAGTCATTAAAATAAAAAATATTATAATACAATCTTTGTACAACTTTGAAACATGTTACTATTAGGAGTATATTAAATACCCCAGGGGCTCTTTTAATTACTGTTTAGTCGGTGTATCATAAATTTTAATGTACTATGTCCCCATGGAACCGCGCAAATTGCATTTTAGAATTTAAACCCAAACACATATCCTGAGCAGTTGAGAATTTTAAATAATTTATAATTAGTGAATATACCTACGAATAGACTAGTGGTAGTAACAGTAAGTCGTTTGAATGTTGGGGATACAAGGGTAATCATATACGTAAGTTTCTATACCATGCTCGAAATGGTTTATTCCAAGAATCCATAGTTCACTTTTAATAAATAGAAAAATCCTTTAAGTTATTGATAAAAACTGGCGTAAAACAGAATTATTCATGTTTATGTAAAACCTTAACGGTTAACTATACGAAGAAAATATTAATCATCATAAAATACTATAATTAAGTCATGCTCTTGTTAGAGTGAGTGATACAAGCGCGGAACAAGACTTCTTCTCTTCTGTGGATACAAGTATAACTTTTCTCGATTCAGCATGTTTGCCTTGACCGTGTAATATATGACAGGAAAATCAAAAAGTTGAGCCCCAGCGATTTTCCTCGTTCTCTCTTTTCTTCAATTATTATGGTTATTTATTTATGTCAGTATAGAAATACTAATATAATAAAGAAGAAATATTTGTTTCTTTGCTTGTTTGTTATGATTTAACTCAAAAATGACGAGACCGATTTTAAAAATTCTTTCACCAATAGAAAGCTACATTATCAGCGAGTAACATAGGCTTTTTTTTGTGTATAGTATATCTAGATTGCACAGGTGTAAAGCCGGGGCGCTAGTATTCAATATTATTATAGATTTTTTAAACAGCCCTGTATCACCCTGAACTGTTATCATCAAGAATTCTAAGGGCCCATGCCCACACGTAATTAAGTGCCTTTTATGGCGGTCGTAGAACCGTTTTTATTACAGAACGTTTAAATAATTTTATGAGATTGCGTAAACGAAATTACCCTACTTCCCTTTTTAAAACCTCACTACGTTTGATTTCACGCTTGTGGTTTTTTCCAATCGATAAAATAAAAAGTAAGTTCATTTGAGTGCATTTAGTAGTTTATTAAATACTAGCCATCCACCCTGGCTTCACATGGGTGCAATGTTGATGTACTATAAACAAAAAAAAGTAGCCCATGTTACTCGCTGATAATGTAGCTTTCTACTGGTGAAAATCGGTCGAGTAGTTTTTGAGTAAAATCGTAACAAATAAATAAACAAATCATTCCTCTTTATAATATTAGTATAGAAATAGAGCAGAACACTTCTGATGTTATGTTTTTTATAGAAGATTGACTTCTTAAGTCATGGAAAACGATAAATAATTCCGGCGCCCACGGACATCTTCAACACCAATGTTTCCGGTGGATTTTCAATATGTTTTTCATTCATTCAGATTAATAACAAGACTTCCAGCGGACTGACTGGAGTTATTGAGAAAAATAACATATCGCACCGACACTCACGAAATATTTAGTCTGAAGCTTTGCTTCGTTTTGTTCTACGTATATCCCATAGGCATACTCGGCATCTTTTAAATAACTTTATTGTCTCCCTGTCTCCCCGCGACCACGGTTGCTGAAAAGCATCCGAAACGTCGGGATAAATAATTTAAACAATATAAATAATAAATCGCGTTTTAATCCGGTATACAGTATTTTATTTAAATGTGTGATACTCGCGTTAATAAAAGACAATATTAACTTTATTTTCCTTCATCTTTAAAAACCGACATACACCAATTCAAATTATACCTATTGCATTTTTCACGCAAACATTCAGTTTCTTTTCCTTTGCTAAAACAATTTTTTGATTGTGAAAAATGATATCGTACAAATTATCCCAGCCTTGTGCAAGTAGTAAAGAGAAAGGTCATTTTATTATCTTTCATACATTAAGCCTATTACTAATCCCAGGTTTAAATCCCTTCAGACAGGGCATAGAAGACTTATCGCCGAATTGCTTGTAAAGAATTGTCAGTGAAATAGGCACGAAAATAGGTATGGGACAAACTCCAGGGCGAGACTCGAGAATTAACAATTTTATAAAAATCTTTTATTTAGGAGAGCCCCCGTGACTCAGTGGTTAGCGAGATGCGTTTAGCACCGCAGGTCCTGGATTCGAATCCTGGGGAAAAAAGGCTAAAAAAATTGTTTCAGTCGGGCAGTCATAGAAGGCTGATTACCTTCCTGTAAAGAAAAAATATCATTGAAACAGACACAGAAATGGGTCTGCCCTATGCCCCACTAGGGGAATTCATCCTTTATACTGAAATACTGTGTAATAAAAAGTATCTAGACAACGATGAGATGCCGAACCCGCCAATATTTTGTGTTAACTGTTACGGCCATTCTACTTCTATTGGCCAAAACAATCGAATTACATGTTATCATCATGGGAATCGATGCGTGGACCGCTATAAATACGGCTTTAATTCGGCTTAGCCATTCCCGAAAGCGATTAGGGTTAGCACAATAGCAGATTTTTGCATAAGTGAATTAATGAGTCAACTACTGTGGCATGTTTTGGACACATTTGAAAAAAAAAAATTAAATTAAATTTTACAATTCCCTAATTAATGCTTAACTACTAAAATTAAAAACATTGTTTTAAAAGTCCATCTCTCACTATTTGCAGGGACGTTATACTGCTGAATATCATGATGAGGGATTTTCATTTCTGTGTACGTTTTACTAATATTTTTTTATTATACGACGAATTACTGTTTTTTAACTCAACTGGCACATTTTTTAAAATATTATTCTTCGATTTTTCGATTCTGGGAACGCAACGCACAAACCACGGCGCTGTTTTTGTTAAGGCATATTTGCAATTTGTACTTTATTGGGTTAACGTTTTCGCAAGTCATTGCTTCTTATATGTCATAAAAATACAAAAAAATATTTTTTAGTATTTGTTTCTTGATTTACCTTCTTAAGGATCGTCCTTTTAACTAACAATATACGCAACCGATTCATATTAGAAACAATTTGACATATGTGTGACTAAAGATAATTGTATTTACTGGGACACACACAATAATTTCACGTATATACATTAAAAGCCATAACTTTCAAGGCCGGGGGCATGTTGCAGCCAATGAATTCATACTGTCATATCGCCATATCGTCGACCAATGAGGGCGCTGATATATGACGACAACTTAGCGCATCATGTGACTTGTCTTTTTTTTTTTTTTATGTCAGAACCGACAGACGAGCATGAGGTTCATTTGATGGTAGATGATACCCCAGCCACAGAACATCAGTCAATGATGCGCTGTCGACCTAATTTTTACTTCGAGCATTCGGAAATCCATAGACTGAAACCGAAACGCGCAATGTGCACTTCACGGCTTTTCCATCTATGAACGGTGGTTCGTTACCCGGTCGGAATTTAGATATTCCTCCCACCCGATCAATGCCCGAAGTTACCCGACGTGGGGAAAACTTGCTTACAGAAAATTATAAACATATGTTCCCGGTGGGATTCGAACCCACGACCCATCGATGCGTACGGCAGGTGTTCTACCGAACGCGCCAACGAGCCCGTCAAAGTCTTTGTCTTAAGTGTTTACACGTGTTAAGCACTGCACTGAATTCTTATTTTCTTATCTAAGCCATTGCTCAAAAAATTTTTATATAATAGTTTGATTAGCATTGTTGGCAACCCTATGCTATCTTGAATGAACGAACTTTTATTACAAGCGTGGGACTAATAAACCGTCTGTTTCATTCTACCCTCACTTGCATCGACGAAATAATTCAATGCTTTTTGATAAACTCCTAACATAAAATTAACGAATTTTCATTCGTCTAGTGGATCCCTATGGTATGATGCTGCAAAAGGTACGTAATTGAATGGGATTTTTTTATATAAATAGGATTAAGGAAATTTAATTTAGTTCAGACTTTATTGAATTATAATTCCTCTAAAAGTCGCCGTTGATTTTTTTGT
The DNA here is from genome assembly GCA_905404175.1 of Anthocharis cardamines. Lineage (NCBI taxonomy): Eukaryota > Metazoa > Arthropoda > Insecta > Lepidoptera > Pieridae > Anthocharis > Anthocharis cardamines. The sequence goes on along the minus strand of FR989957.1, from coordinate 2,489,149 downwards.
TGGATATTAATTTTAGTTGTTAGTCATTCATTAAAGGTATAGTATTCGTTGTGAATTAATTTAACTAGCAGCTTCTAAAATAGTTATTGATACTAATAATGATTAAAAAGAAGGATAAAAGCTTTTTTTTTCAATAGTAGCAACTCGGGACATTATCATAGTTCAAAACGCTTAGAAATTCATTTAGTTTAAATTGCATCAAATAACAATATTTACGACCTATAAAAGTCAATATTATGATAAACACGGGAAATAGTTGATTCGTATCTCTGTCTATCTTTTTGGCCTTTTGAAAAAATATGTACATATTTTAATATATTTATTACCTTATTTCATAATACAGCACGCATTTGTTTTTACAACGATATACAAATATATATATTTTATGTTAAATATCGACAGACGACCAAGGGGTTCACTTGGGTACACCAGCCACAGAACATCAGTCAATGATGCGCCGTCTGCCTACTTTTTACTTTGAGCATTCGAAAATCCATAGACTGAGACCAAAACGCGCAATATGTAATTCACGGTTTTTCCATCTATGAACGGTGGTTCGTTACTCGATCGGAATTTAGATATTCCGCCCACCCATCGCTGGGGTTACCTTGAATCTCACGCTCACCTATCGATATATAATATCTCTATCTATACATCTATGCTTTAATATTATAAAGAGGAAAGATTTGTATTTTTGGATTTTTGTATGTTATGAATAAACTCAAAAACTACTGGACCGATTTTAAAAAATATTTCACCAATAGAAAGCTACATTATCAGCGAGTAACATTGGCTATATATATATTTTTTGTGTATCTACATTGCAACCGTGTGAAGCCGGGGCGTTTTGCTAGTTGTGTATAAAAACCAAGTGTATTCCCACAACAATGATTGCGGGTGTTGAACAAGTGTTCTTGCGTAGTTCTGTTTACACGGCACAACATGTGCCGCGAAATAAATTCGGCCACAATTCAAACCGACGCAACTCGACATGGAAATATAGGATGATTTAAAATAAAACCTGGCTCTCTATGATTTACGTAGCGTCGCGATACGGGGACCGTCCGAAAACTTTTACTTCGCTCCGAATTATAGTTCGTTGCCAGAAATTCACGGAGTACCAGCTATGATTGTTGTAACAATAGGGTTTTGTTAGTCAAGTGAGAATGTTTTTGAGTGAATACAATTTTGATGCAACGCAAAAGTAGTGTTGGTAGTTAATAGTTCTGACAGGTTTGTATAGTTTTGTTAATTTATTTTTGCTTTTATGTTATATTAAATTTAAAGCACATTACTCTCATTCAAGCTGAGATTAACATATAAATAATCCTCTGAAAATCAGTGTTGCAGTTAATACGTATAACTGCAACAAATGCAGATGAAATGCAGAAATGCCTTTTCGATATTTTGGAATCTGTAATCATAGTTTAGTTTATTTATTTATTTATTAAATTATATATGACATGCTTACAGAAAATTATAAACATATCGTCCCGGTGGGATTCGAACCCATGACCAATCGATGCGCATGGCAGGTGTTCTAACGAACGCGCCAACGAACCCGTCAAATACTACGAGTATATTAGATATGGTAGACACTATTCTATGCTTTCTAGCATTAACTATGATATTTCAAAGAGTATTTTCTGAATTTATGGTATAAATGGTTTAAATTACGTTTTGGGATGAGCCGGGAGTGGCCGAGGTATCCCGAGAGACGTCAGGCTTCGACGCTGCTACAGTACAAATTCAATTTCGTCCGTTGTCGTATTTGCCCGGTCCATTTTGGTATTGGCAGATAGAGGAGATAGGGCAGAGTGGATTTACCCCAGTACGATATAAAGAGACAGTAAATCTAAACTAAATACATTGAATTTTGTGAAATCACGATTCAATAAGATTAAGTGTGAACCATGATACAATAATAGAGGGTGTGCGATTTTCCGTCTTGTTCCTTATCCTTTTTCTAGAACTGTTTACTGATGAACTAGATATTTAACTAACGAAATTTTATATACGTAATAGTTTCTTAAGTTTTTTTACAATCAGACCTCTCTTAAAGCGTTACCATATTTATTTTCACGAAATTTCTGTATTTTTATATTATTATGACAATACGAACTAACATAATGGACAATGATTGTCTTCGATTGTTTTTAGTATGTTTGACTTGGGGTTTTTTATTACTGAATACCACGTGTTGGACAGTCCCAAAGCATTTTTTGTATTGAAGTTTGGGTGTTTTTGAAAATCAGTAGCCTCGCGTACCATTCTAGAATGTAATCTATATTATTTTCAGTATTTTTAGTTGATGCAAATGCATATAGTGATATTGTCTTTTAATTCAACTGTTAACGCGGGTATCACACATTAAAAAAAATATACCAGATTAAATGTCTGACCATGACCATGCTTACTAAAGAGCATCCGAAACGTCGAGATAAATAAATAAATAATATAATAAGAATGAATAAATCATGTTATAATCGCCTATATAGTGATTTTTCTTGTCTAAAGTGTGTTTCACATACAACTTACTTGGAGTGAGATTTATGTTTAATATACGCGGTGAGTTCTTTAAGTCGGTTCTAAACGTTACGTGTTAATATTTATTTTACATTTTAAATATTCGTTAATAAAATACAACATTAACCACAGAATGCTTAATGACTTCATTGTAAGGTATCTCGTGAAACCAGCCTACAAAACGTTTTAAGTTATCAAACAAGTCATATTTACGTTCAGCATAAAATCTAGGCCACCAAAAGCCACAGTCACAAGATTTTAATATCACAACATAATTCATTACCTCCCAGCATTGTGCTTAAGAATTCCCCATTTTAATGTAAATACCGTCAGGCGAAATTCCCACCGCTTTGTCGTGATGAAAATAAAAAAATTAAAATTGCCGACATCTGCAAATAAGGAAATTATGAAACCGCGGGCAAAGCTTGCATTCGTGCTTTTGTACTCTCAACGCCTTTGTTTTAACCTTTCAGGTTTTAATTGAAAAATCAAATGGGGTACGGCTTAGACGTTTTAATAGCTGTAGTTCTGATGACGCGATAGTATTTGGATAGCGACCAAGTCTTTAACTACTAGGTTAGATTTGTTTATTTGATGATATTTATATGCACTTTTAATTACGCAGCTTTTGCATACGTTAAGAGGGAGTTGAAAGGAGAGCCCTCTAAAAAAATTACCCGTGACAAATATTGTTTTCGATTTTTGGTAAATATGCCGAACCAGGTTGAGAAAAAATTTGGAGCACTTCTGTGTGTCATTTTTTCTACCATTCTTTACGACTGGTATTTCAAGTAATAATAAGGAGTCTATTTATGTAAATGGGAACAACAACAAAAAACTTAAATCAAAATCAAAAAAAATTACGGCCACTGATATGAAGGTCAGAATGATTTTGCAATTAGTACACCACCATTTAGTGTTTGCACTTTTAGAATTGAATGGTCTTGGCAAAGGAATCCAAAAATCTTGTTTTTTTTGTAAACGCTTCAAATATGGTCTAAAAAGCCACTTGAATTTTCGAATTCCAAACGCCCAAAGTAAAAATAGGACTATTTTTACGATATAGGACATCAATGTCCTGTATCGAAGATATTTATTATCATCAAGCGAACCTGCCAATATCTGATATATTTCTTTCCAAAATCATAATATACTTAGTCGAATTTACTAGTAAAGTTACTTCAATGAAGATATTAAAGTTTAATAGATCGCTAATCTCGTGTACACCTGCACATGATGTATAATAAAAGCGTATGGCCATAATGCCGTGTATTTACGGGTTTTCGAGCGTGCAAATGCCGGGAACAAAGACTTATGCCTATTAGACGTGCCTCACGTCTTAATATAATTCAGCTGAATATAATACACACGAGCATGAGGTTTATGATATTTCTCCCACTCGTCATTACTAGACATGAAGAATAGATAGTTTATAACAATCATTAAAATGTTTTAAAATATGGGACCTGACGCGGCGGGAAACGAACCTGTCATACATTGGAACGCAAATAGTGTTCAGCCCGCCTAGCATGATCATCAAGAGATATCTCGCGGATGAGTTGAGATGAGAGACAAACTAAGATATAAATATCAAAGTTGTCGATATCTCGATTTATATCTTGACATCGACAACTTTGATAGACAAGATATCTCGATCGACAAATATTTCTACTTTTGTCATTAAAAGTTTTAAAGGTAAGTGTCATGTTAGAATTGGAAGACATAAATATTAATCGATTAAAACATGAGAAAACGGTTGACCAAATTTTTTCGTGTCTGTCGTGCTAGGCCGGCAGATTATTTTCTCCACTTATTTTTTAACGTACTTTCTTTACGTAGCTGGCGTTATTTGGCGTTACTAGGGTATATTCATCTCACATCCAGTTATATATATCGTTGACATAGAGTGTATTAAACGATGCAGCTTCGCTAGCGTTCGGAAATCGTTCGTGTATGAAGAAATGAAAAATAAATGATTTCAATATCGAAGAATTAAATCAATGCCATTACCGTATTTAGCTTTTTTGACGTCTTTCACATTTTGATGCGACTGCAGTTCTAACTTAATCTTCTCATGGTATATAATTGGCTATTTGGCACATTGGGTGGTACACCAGCCTTGCTTTTTGATTCATTAAATTCCGAGTTCAAATCCCGAGTCTGAATCGTATATAATAATATGTTCCCCACGTCCGAACCTTTCACCATTAAACTGTGGGATAAATATTTAAATTCCGGATGGTTATGTCGGTAACTTTTCATAGATAGAAAAGCCCGAATGATATCGCGTTACGGTTTCAGTATGGAATTTTTAGTAGATTAAAACGCGTTTTATTATTTATATTATTGATTCCGACATTTCGGATGCTTTTCAGCAACCGTCACGGGCAGACTGAAAGATGACATCTGTCTGATTTGAAATATCATAAAGTTGCCATATTAACGCCATCTATTTTTTTTATGTTAGATATGCGCTGTCGACCTCTTTTTAACTTCGAGCATTCGGAAATCCATGGACTGAAACCGAAATGCGCAATATGCACTTCACGGTTTTTTTATCTATGAACGGTGTTTCGTTACCCGGTCGGAATTTCGAAATTCCAAGTTACCAGACATGGGGCAAACATGATTACAGAAAATTATAAACATGTCAACCCTGTGGGCTTCAAATCCACGACCCATCGATGCGCATGGCAGGTGTTCTACCGAACGCGCCAACGAGCCCGTCAAATATACATGACTTAGCAACATACGTATGTACTTGTACATATATTATGATTGCTCTGGTCACAGTTAAGTCTGTTAGGTAAATTAGAGGACACGAGGAGACCTGACAGCTGTTGGTAATCTCATCACATGTGAAGTGACATTAAATGAATGGAGTGTGAATTTATGATGTCTTAGGACATAACTTTGTATTGTGATATATTTCTGAATAGAATCGCATACTACACGCTATGTAGTCTCAAAATATATGTAGGTTAATAACTTGTTATATATAACGTACCTAATAATTTGACGGGCTCGTTAGCGCGTTCGGTAGAACACCTGCCATTCGCATGTAAAGGTCGTGGTTTCGAATCCTACCGGGACGACATGTTTATAATTTTTTGTAAGCATGTCTTCCCGAATCAGCAGAATTTCGGAATGATTGAAGTAAAAAGCAGGTCAATAGCGCATCAGTGACTGATGTTCTGTGGCTGAGTTACCAAGTGAAAAGTTTCACTTGAACATAAGGATGTTCGTCTGTCCATATCTAACATAAAAAATACCTACTATACGCTATGTAATCTCACCATATTTATTAATAACATTGTTTGTAACATGTAACGTGCCTAATAAAAACCTTAATTCAAGTAGAAATAAGTTTTTTTTTAAATTTTCAATTTCTACTTCTAGTGAAGAATAATTGTCATTATGTTATAGTTAAGTTTTCGAAGAAAATATTAAATTAAAATAAAATCTTCTTAATTTTGACAAGGAGTTTAAATAAACTCAGTGTGAAATCACTCTTTAAACTTTAATGAGCCGATAAAAATCGAATGAAGGCTGAACGCGTAAAGGTCTCATATGAATCCAATTTTATGAGCCTGTTCAATATGCATTACACTCATTTTATTCCTTAGTTTTAAGCCTCATGAAATTGCTGCTGAAGACTATATAATAAATATAATAATTTATTTGACACACCGATAAAACAAAGCATAGGTACAGAAGAATATTAAAAAAAAAATCATAATCAAAACACATTTTACAAAAAGAAATAAAAACTAACTTATATAAATACATTTTCCAAAATATGCAGCAGCTGTGTGTGCGTGTGCGTCAAAAGGGATGTTTGTGTGTGTTCAGTAGCTCCCATTTGACGCTTGAAGTCGTGGTGCTCATTAATAAATGTAGTAAGATAGGCCCCTATCCCACTGGCGTTATGCGAGCGTTAGCGTTTCTTCAATGTCTGCGAAGAGAACACGCGCGTCGCTTGACGCGACGTCAACGTTGTGTTTATTGACAGCTAACATTATCGACGCTGCGCAGACGTTGGAGAAACGCCAATTAAACGCCGGTTTCTTAAAAGGCCGCATCTAAGATATTTGAGTCGTAGATATAGCTAAACAACCAGCACGTAGTGTGTGGAGACCAATTATTAATCTATTTTTATTACAGAGATAAAAATATGTATGGGCTACTAAAATGGGATCTATTTATCTATACTAATATTATAAAGAGGTAAATAGCTGGATCTACTGAACCGATTTCACCAATAGAAAGCTACATTAAAAAAAAAGAAAGCGAGTAATATTTGTTTAAGCTATTTTTTTGAGTAGTACTTCTACATTGCACCCGTGCGAAGCCGGGACGAGTTCTGTGTTTATTAATAAATTTCATTGATAGTATATTTTTTTTAATAAAGTTTCGATAACTACTTAGCTAGAGGATGCTAGCTTGAGTGTATAAAACAGAATTCTCTTTATGAGGCCCGAGTTTTGATGTAATTGAACTATGAGTAAGGTTTGCTAAAATAATGAGCTTATTTGTCAAAGGCATCCCTTCATTTTGGTTATATTTTGTTATTTAAAAAGGAGTTTTACCTCTTAATTGTTTACGAAGATTAGTGGTTCACTTCGGCTTTGTGGGAATGCTCGTAATTTCAAATTAAATCTCGGCTTGAACGTCAGGTAAATACAACACAGATTCTTGAACAAGAAATGCTAAGTTCTTTGAGGCAACTAGGATGTCGAATTTTTGTGTTAAGAGTAATTGCCAGATCTACGAGTACGTTTGCGAACTTTTAGTTTCTAGTTTAGTGATTTTTTTCATGTATTTAATTAAAATAAATAAAATAAAAATAAAAAACTTTACATAGATAGAAAAAAATAAATGTCAAAATTAAGATATTTATGATATTAAGTGTCGAAAATTAAAGTAAAATGTGTATGTAATGAAACATATTTTGACGGGCTATTTCGAGCCAATGGGTTACGGTCGAATAGTTAAAAAAACGTTTATAATGATTTTAATATACTACGTTTTTTTCTACATATTGTCACTTTCGGCATGAAATGAGAGAAACCGGGTAACGAACCAGTCAAAAATAGTTGCGATTCGGTTTCCGTCATTGTATTACCAAACGTTCAAAGTAAAATCTTTCGACAGAATATACGTAACTAAGATGTCAGATGACGGCTTTCGAAAGCTTTACGCTCAAAAGTACTATATATTCATATCATAAACTCTAGTTTATTATCGTTATTGAAATAATATATCTATATATAGAGGTATTTTTTTACAAAATCGTCAATTTTTAAAGCTACCGCGGATTTTTAAGCAACCGGGCAAGTAACTTGGCCATTTCTAAAAATTAATTAATACAAATACAAAAAAGACGTATAACTTATTTGTTTAATGATATTTAACTGAAACTAAGTTATTCACAGATTACACATGACTTTACGCTTAATAACGATATACTCATTGCTGATAAGGCAAAATATGATTGCTAATTGGGGCTTACCAAAATCCTCAATTATCGAGCATAATCCTTTCAATAGCGATAATAATCTAATTTATATACCATATTGTATTCCCATATATCATAGGTTAGATAGTGAAACAAATTATATAAAAAAAAAACGGTCCAAGTATAAAGGATCATACAGAGTTTGACTATTTTGTATCGGTTTTTGTTAATACAGTAGATCTTATAATAATATTGTCTTTTATTAACGCGAGTATCACACATTTAAATAAAATACTGTATACCGGATTAAAACGCGATTTATTATTTAAATTATTTATCCCGACGTTTCGGATGCTTTTCAGCAACCGTGGTCGCGGGATCGTCATCTTTCAGTCTCCCGCGACCACGGTTGCTGAAAAGCATCCGAAACGTCGGGATAAATAATTTAAATAATAAATCGCGTTTTAATCCGGTATACAGTATTTTATTTAAAAGATCTTATAATATTTTCTAAGATGGTTTCTACCCAACAAAAAAAAAAGTGTGTTAATTTTATAATCATTTTGGTATCATTCCACTAACCATTTTATTACTGTACAATAAGAACAACAGTGTCAAATAAGAAAAAAAATACAGCACAAAAACGTTCACTCAGAAAATTTGTTGAATAACGAAAAGTTTATCAGAAGTACTCATGATAAGTGCTACACAGCGGAAATTAAGGGTCGTCAATTTTTGAAGTCGATTCTTGCTCAGCAAATGAAGTAACGACATCAAGTCGACGGCGCTACGCAATTTCCTTTAGACCATCTATAAAAAAATTCGTTTCCCATCACGCCAACTGAATTTATTTGGAGTTCAATGATTTTTTGTTGAGTATAGACTGTTATACGATGAACAGAAAGTATTGATTCTTCACTTATGAAAACCGTGACGCTTTGGTTCTAGTCTAGATTACCAAATGTTGAAAGAAAAAACAGGTTGATAGTGCATTTAGCATTACATAGGATAACCGACGATAATCCGACGGGCTCGTTGGCGCGTTCGGTAGAACACTTGCCGTGTGCATCGATGGGTCGTGGGTTCGAATCCCACCCGGGACAACATGATTATAGTTTTCTGTAAACATGTTTTCCTCACGTCTGGTAACTTCGGGCATTGATCGGGTGAAAAACCGTGAAGTGCATTGCGCGTTTCGGTTTCAGTCTATGGATTTCCGAATGTTCGAAGTAAAAATTAGGTCGACAGCGCATCACTGACTGATGTTCTGTGGCTGAGGTATCACCTACCATCAAGTGAACCTCATGCTCGTCTGTCGATATCTGACATAAAAAAAAGAAAAAAAAACCGAAGATTAGCCTTGGTTGTTTTACAGCCAGCAACATGCTGAGTAGGAACATTTTTCAAGGGAAAGTGTCCTTTTTTGTGTCTCTTCCCTTGTAAAATTTTCTCCTCTGTATTTTGTTTCTTTTGTCAATATATTTTTTTAAAGTATTTATTGTTTAGAGAAAAATACATTTAAATTATTAATTTGAAGATATTACAAAAATACACTTAGGTTTATACTACAACGTATCGAGAATCTTCACGATAACGATTGAGTTTTAGCAATTACAATACTTAAAGTATTTTAAATACTAACAAGCTCTGGCTTCGCACGGATGCAATGGAGATATCCCAAAAAAATATATTTATTGCTTTTTATTGCCTATGTTACTCGCAGATAATGTAGCTTTCTATTGGTGAAATAATTTTTAAAATCGATCCAGTACTTTTTTAGTTAAATCGTAATAAACAATCAAACAAAACTTTCCTCTTTATAATATTAGTTTAGATGTATACTTATAAATACTAAATATATGTTAAAATAATGAATATTTCATTTCTTTGTGTGTGTGTGTTGTGTAGTGGCTGAAGTATCACCAAGTACTTTACACTCATCTGTCGATAACCAAGAAAAATAAACCAACTGCAGAAAAAATCATTCCAGCTTTGTACGACACCACGGCATTTCATTTCAACAGATTAATGATGAGCAGAGCTCCATTCAAGGTTTCTGCATTAAAATTAAAATAGACTCGTTTCTTCACTTCACACCTCTGAGACTCATTAAGAATTGTCACTGGTTTCCAGTTATTTTTATAACTTTTTATTTAATAGATGTTGAAGTTGCCTTTTATTATAAAAGTTACTTTTTTTTAACTTTTTTTAATGTAGATCCGTATAATAATAGTTTGTGTATCTTATTTACAAATAAGCTATAAGCATGCGTGACGTGAGCTGTCAATTGCCGAAGATGGCGGAGTTCCGAACCGGTTTTTTTTCCTGAAAATGTCTGCTATTTTAATAGTTATTCTGTTATTTAGGACATAGATGAATCCAATAAATAAGAGATCATTAAAATCAGTACATAGTACGTTCTTGAGCTATAAATGGTGTAAATAACATTACTTTGATTTCTATATTATATAGAACGTTGAGGTGGATGTGTGGAGTGACAAGAATGGAAAAACAGAACATACCTACTGCGCCAACCCCATCTAAAAAAAGGGAACAGGGCAGGAAGAAGATAGAAAATAGATAAGATATAATTTGTGAAATTAGTTTCGTCACCTGCTGACTATATTTATCAATTATGTAAGCTTAAGTTATGAAATTTGTGAAAATTATTTCGTCACCGGCTGACTATTTATCAATAATGTAAGCAATGAAGTATCAGCACACGTCAATACACGAGCTTAATACAAATGACAAATTCTGTCTCATTACATACCTACATTACTGCACTGCAATGCTTGCAATTAAGCTACCTAAATTGCGGAGTCCACAAATGTTATCATTCAGGAATTCCACCACAATGTTACGATTCAAACAATGGATATTCATTGGAAATTGGGACGTATGGCTGGAATGCAAAGATTTTAAATTACGCAGACGTTCTTTTTAAGTCAGAAAAGTAGTTTTTTCAGCTGGGCTGAATGATTCTTTTGTCAGTTTGAACATGGCATATATGTTTTAAGGTCTGGTTTATTTAATATATTCGTATGTTATATTTTAATTGAAGCATAATATCAGACTAGATTTTCTACGGTCGGAGTGTGTGTTTTAAATAATTATTAAATAGACATGACTGAATTTTTTGTTTTTAATATTTTTGAGCACGGTTGAAGGCATCTATTATAATACCTTCCTTACGTATGAAATGATTTTTACAGAGAGAATTGTTATACTATTAGTGTGTTCTGATCTATATACATATGTGCTGTTCACCCGTTTAATCATAATGAAGTTATAAACATTGCTAGTATCATATAAAATAATTATTGTAGTTCATGAATTTAACGCAAACTCAACCGTGCTCTCAACTAAAGTTAGTGCTACCCGGTAAATCCGCTAAATATCGAGTTTCAATTAGTGACAGAATTTTTAAATTGGTTTTGTAGTTTCAGATACAAACAATGTTCTTTTTTTTTTTTATATTGAAGTAGGAAAGCGTTTGTTTGCGATCACACCTGATCTTAAGTGTTGATGCAAACTAAGGTGGTAAATCACGCTTGCCTATGAAAAGCCTATTTACCCTTGACTTAAAGAGCCCAATATTATGTCTCTGGAAAAACAGACGACGGTAGGGAATTCCAGTCCTTGGCTGTTCGCACTATAAAAGAGGAGGCAAAGCGTCCTGTACGAGCTTTCGGTACATCGACCAAGTAAGGATGGTACCCCTCCGTATGTCTCGATGTCCGATGAAAAAAAGGAGACGGTGGAATGAGGTGGTGAAGCTCAGATGCACATTCGCCGAAATGTAGACGATAAAATACCGAAAGACTAGCTATTCTACGGCGATGCTCCAGAGGTAAAAGTCGGCTATTAATGAGCACAGGATCATTAATAAGTCGTTGAGCACGTCTTTCCATCGCATCCAAGACACCGAGATGGCATTTGGCAGAACCAGCCCAAAGGTGAGAGCAATATTCCACACACGATCGGATTTGGGCTTGGTTCTTATTCCATTATTGTGCATGAAGTTTGAACAGTAGTGCTAATACATATTATTTTGTTTTCTTTTTTTAGAATAAATAGTTTCTCTTTTAATCGAGCGGCCGCGGCTCACCTGATAGAAAGTGAATACTGCCGCCCATACATCAGACCATGACACCAGAGAACTTACAGATGTGTTGCTGGCCTTTAGAACAATGGCGGGACTACTATACAAGCCTAAAAGTCCGGCTTGCCCTATTATTGCAACCATAAAAAGACAAATAATAATGTCCTCAACGTAATTATATAAGGCATATATATCTTATATAATTACGTAATTATATAAGTTATACATAAAGAAGTATTTCGTTAAATTCGGAAAGTCGGACTTTTGGGCTTGTATGGTAGTCCCGCCACTGCTTTAGAATGCCAGGTAAGAAGGTAGGTACTTTTATAGATTCAATAATACGTTGTCAACCTGTTTTTACAAGCATTCCGAAATACATAGACTGAAATTGCACTTCACAGTTTTTTCCTTGAACGGTGTTACCCCGTTGGAATTGCGATATTCCCCCAACCCATTTCAGCTGTATCGTTTAAAATTCTCATTGCCCGTGCGTATATTAGGTAATTAACTCGTTTGAAACCGCGTACTACAAATTCTCCCTCTATACAAAGCGATCGAGTTTGAATTATGAAATAGATTGTTACCAATTAATTAGGTTGTTTACGTACATAACTTACATTCCGTTGTTCCCATCGTATTGTTGAAGTATGTATTGTATTTCGATACTGATTATGCCATTTCATTCATGATCTCGAAATGAGCTATTGTTTGGTGATGTTAATCAATATTATTGTGTTGAATTATACTTGTAGTTAGTGACAAGTCATTTTGATTATGATTTTATTGTACAGAAAAAGCTTAAAGCTCATGAAAATCAGTCAGAGGAACTCTCTTACTTAAACTGGTAGCCTTCAGCCTTCCCTTTCATGGCATTTTTTTATTTCAGATTTTTCAATCAATCAATGATCTGTTGTAAATCTACTTTTTACTTTGAGTATTCGGAGATACATAGACTGCAACCAAGTACAATGTGCATTTCACGGTCTTTCCATCTAGATATGAACGGTGGTACGTTATCTAATTTTTCTGGAATTTCGATATTCATAACACTCAACCCGACCAGAAGGGACTAGACGTTTATTTATATAAATTTTACCTTATTTGAAATACATTAGGTCCTTGAGTAGGGTTTAAGAAAACTAGAGCTTGGCTCTCCATAAGATCTGAAAACTTTTTTACAGTGCAATCAAAAAGCCTACTCGTCATGGCGCTTTAAATAAAATACTGTGTATCGGATTAAAACGCGATTTATTATTTATATTGTTTAAATTATTTATCCCGATGTTTCGGATGCTTTTCAGCAACCGTGGTCACGGGGAGACAGAAAGATAACAGTTGTTTGATTTTTGAAATGTCACAAAGTTGCCATATTAACGCCATCTATTCCTACGGAGTTGATATTTACTGTAATTTTCTATATTTTAACAATATTGACTAACGATGTTCTCTTGTTTTTTAGTATTATATTTCTTTAAATGTGTGATACTCGCGTTAATAAAAGACAATATTATCGTCATGGCGTTACTTTACATTTTTTTTTAAATCTAAAACTACTGTAATCTAGCCAACAGAGGATAATAAACAGTTCTATTTTAACACAATCTTCTAGGGTTATTTTCTTAATTTAAAGTTCACCCACTGGTGTCCTTAAAAACATTGTCTTATTACACTAACACTAATAATTGTCACTGTGTTCACTTGCACTTTACACTTTGTTCTCACTTTGCATAATAATGTGTATGCTAGGTTACACTAACTCAAAAGGTTTCGTCCTTCTGAGTCTTCTCACTAGTCCAGTGGTATCGAGGAGCTGGGCAGCCTCGACATTCACATGATGAAGAAGTTACTTTACATGAAAATGTTTTTGGTGGGACAAACATTTTTTTAACTGTATTAATTCATTCATTTATAATTTAAAAACTGCATCAATTGCCATTTAGAATAAGTCCAAGAACATTGCTATTTACCTTGGCAACTTTGCGCACCTGTTCAAATTCTTATACATACAAAATACTGGCATTGGCCGTTCTGCAAACACGGCCCTCATGGACCCAAGGAGTTTCTGGTTGTAAGTTATAAGCTGTAAGCGATATATTCCTTAATGATTTTTGTTATGATTAATGGCTTTTCAAAAATTTGTTTTGTGGATTTTCAGTCTGGTAATTTTATTACTAGTTCGTTTATTCAGCAATTCATAGCCACGTAGCCTAGTTAATTAACTTGGACTATATATTATATAGATAATATTATATTTTAGAAATAGATTTTAAAATCTCGCTTTTTAAAGCATAATGCCCTAATTTCTACGCACCTAAGACTTATACTGAAAGAGCTCAAAATATGATAAGTTTGGCATTTCTTATATGCAAAACAATTAAAACAAAATTCGAATTTAAGACTGGCTGGCTCGTTGTTTTGTTCGCCGTCGATTCCCGTCACGAATAGTTATAAAGTGACTTACTGCATAATGCGTAAGAAAACTGCTGCTCTGTTAGGTATAGGGCAGTCGTAGCAGCGTTCTAAGTATGGTATGACCAAAATATATGTCTTATATGGCATAATTGTTTAATTGTCGATTTAACTGTTAAATTACACATTGAATGCATTATTAAGAATAGAATATATAATACTCAAATTATTTTATTTATTTATTTATTTAGAATTCCTTATTACAAAAAATAATATTTTTATTATTAAATATAGCGATACGCCCCGGCGTCGCACGTGTGCAATGTAGATGTATATTTATTATGTATACACAAAATAATAGCCTATGATTCTCGCTGATAATGTAGCTTTCTTGTGGTGAAAGAATTTTGCTCGAATAGATATTTCCTCTTTATAATATTAATATAAACTAACAAAATGCATTAACAATCCAGAAAATAAATATATATTTCTCATTCAAGCATTTTGCTCTTCGCTTTTGACATACAAGTGGCATAGAGTAGTTTAGGCCAAAGTTGTAGAGTCAGCGATGTCGGTCGCTTTGTACACACCAACTCAGTCACTTCTGTAAAACTTGCTAAGATACAGACAGAGCAGTGGCTATTTGCGCGAGTCCTTTAACTTGAAGATTTTCCATTTATAAAGTGTTTGAGTTAGATTGTCAATTAACTTAATTATTCTATTATTTTTGATGGGCTCGTTGGCGCGTTCGGTAGAACACCTGCCGTGCGCATCGATGGGACGTGGGTTCGAATCCCACCGGGAGCACATGCTTATAATTTTCTGTAAGCATGTTTTCCCCACGTCTGGTAACTTCGGGCATTGATCGCGTGGGAGGAATATCTAAATTCCGACCGGGTAACGAACCACCGTTCATAGATGGAAAACCCGTGATATTGCGCGTTTCGGTTTCAGTCTATGAATTTCCGAATGCTCGAAGTAAAAATTAGGTCGACAGCGCATCATTGACTAATGTTCTGTGGCTGAGGTATCACCTACCACCAAGTGAACCTCATGCTCGTTTGTCGATATCTGACTTAAAAAAAATAAATAATTGACTATATATATGTATATAAAACAAAACTACTACAACTCCATAAATTGAAATGTCTATCTTGCCATACTCTTTTTAATAACCTTTTTTATAATATTTATAATGTTGTATGTATTTTTGTGTTCATTAGTGATTTTAATACTCTCGAAATAAAGACGTTACAAGTAAGAAATATATATCATATTCAGTCTATTTATTTGTCTTTATGTTCAATTACAAAATCGATTTCGATGCAGTTCACCATCATTTATCACGATCTGTTTCAGATAGTTTACGTGTGTAAAACAATTCCGGTAAAGTCGGATATTAGAGAAATAAGCGATTAGTTTATTACCAGCTGGATTAGAAAGCCCCTTTTTTTGTTTCATTCAAACTAAAATCCACGGCGAAAATTTATTTTCTTATTATTCTTATTTATTTACATTTATTTTCTTATTTCAATTTTAAAATGCAACAATTATAGTCCCTAAATCTTAAGAATTACGGTGTGCGAGTGTCCAAGGGCCTCTTGTTAAAAAAGGCCAGAGTAGGTATTAATAAGACACTAATAAATAATAAGGTAAATTACCTTGTAAGAACAATAATTAATTTATCTTATATAGAGTTCTATATCAATCCCCTAGAGTGGGCAGACACTCACATCTCGATTGCAACACCGTGTAAACAACTCTGTCTAGTAATTAATTACTCGGAACTAAAATTGATTTAGCTGCTTCCGTTCAAAATACATAAAACATTAAAGTTTAATTGATATAAATGACTGGTAAACTATGTACTTACTAATCTTATTTATTACAGTTTCTAAATTCCGACCGGGTAACGAACCACCATTCATATAGGTATGGAAAAACCGTGAAGTGCATATTGCGCTTTTCGGTTTGATTCAATGGATTCCTGAATGCTCGAAGTAAAAAGTAGGTCGACAGCGCATCATTGACTGATATTCTGTGGCTGAGATATCATCAAGTGAACATCATGCTCATATGTCGATATTAAACATTAAAAAAAAAGAGTTTTACTTACAGCATCAAGCGACACTGATCCGCCACTGAAAATCAGCGCCATAACATAATTATTTAATGTTATGGCGCTGATTTGCCAAATTCTGACTACCTTTTTTAGCCGAATCATCAATATTAAATTTTGCATTTTACATTTATTTTATGATTCTAAGTTAAATTTAAGTAAGGTAAATTTTAGTTTAAAGGGTAATTGTAGTTATTTATTTTTTTAAAGTGTCTTATTTCTTATTTCATTTCAATAATACTTCGAGAATTCGGAAATACATACTTACTACTCTAATATTAGTACTACTACTATAACTATACTCAAATACTCTTGATGAAACACGTAGTGTAGGTACACGGCTTTTCAATCCATGAAGCTTAAGCGTTACTTCGTTTGTTCTGTTCCTAACTTAATACTGTATTTGATTTATGCTCTCTTTGACTATCATAGATATAACTAAAGTAAACGAAAATGTACTAGGCGACATCTTTATTAACCTCTATATCACAAATTGACAATACCATAAAATTTAATATTCAGTAGTAAAGATTCGCAACATATGATCAAATGGACACACGTCGTAAAATAGCCAAAACATATTGGAGTCGCGAGTTTATTGGTCGTATGGTATGATCCCTCGTAAAAATATGTAAGGCACACGTGACGGATCAACATTATTGTAACCTTACCCTGGACGTAATTTGGCAATCTCCGTGCCAAACATTTATTGATGTTTTAACGCGGATAATTTTACGGCGAAGAGAACTTACACATCGTTTATTTATATATATTTATTATATTTGGTTATCGCTACAAACGACAGTATAAATTTAAATAAGGCCAATATTGAGACTTATTTCCTCTAGGGAGGTCAAAAAGTTCGCGGAATGACAGGGAAGCGTAATGAAATGAAACATCAAATCTATAGTGGCTAGTTTCTTCCCGATTGACAACGCTGACCCGATTAGGCTGGAACTAGGTATAGGTATATATACTAACAATCAGTCACTCAATTAGCGCCTACATGGATGAGTATACTTACCGTCGCCAACTTCATTATTCCGCGAACTTTTTGACCTCCCTAAATATAAAAAAAAAAAGTATAAATCCAAGTTGAATTTATGTATATAACACAAATATTTTATAGTAAATAACATAACATAGTAAATTATTAGATACTATATATTATAAAAGGAACAGTAAAAAATAATAATAGTTACATTTAGGAAGACTGGCGCAGGAAACTTTAGTGCATATTTAGTATCGTATTTAAAATTCAGTTTATTTGCGTCACAAATATTAAATACAGCTTTTTATTGAATATAGTGTTTTATATTATTATTTATTATTATATTTATAGACAGACAAGGCTAAGATTAAGTCAAAGACTTAAAAATCATCGCCTATTAGATTTTACTTTAGCCTTCAATCCATTGATCTAATGTAAGTTAAGGCACCATCTTCACTTCATAATATACTAGTAACATACCCCTGCTTCGAACGGGTGTAATGTACTTATAGATGTACTATACAAAAAAATATCCTCTCTATTCGCTGATATTGTAGCTTTGTATTGGTGAAAGAAATTTTTGTTTGAAAAAAATACCGGTCCAGTAGTTTTTGAGTTAATCGTAACAAACAAATATTTCCTTTTTATAATATTAGTACACATACTACTACTTATCATATTAGAAAAATTACAATTTAATGTTTGAAAAAAAAATATATATTCGGAGATATGTAGCAGTAGTACCTTGAAAAAGGAGGCAACTCAGTTTTTGTTGTATTAACTATCGATAAGACAACACTGTTTCAGTGCTCAAAGGAACTCAGCCAAAAAATTAATAGAGTTTAATAAATAAATATACACTAATAAAATTATAATATCAAAAATCTAATTAGGTTAGTAAAACTTATACATCAAGCCCAGCTTATCTATACATATAATAAAAGAGTAGGATCGAAATTACGCTTCACTAAATATTTTTACCAGAAATTAAGAGGGGTGATAAAAGAAGGGTAGCAGAATGCATAAATGCAATTTTTAAGATTCTTGTCTGTCTGTCTGTCTGTCTGTCTGTCTGTCTGTTTGTTCACGCTAATCTCCGAAGATACTGAACTGATTTGAATGCAATTTACACAAATATATTAAGGAAAGCCCGGGGCAACATATAGGCTTTATTTCATCGAAATCGGTTATCGGAAAGAAAAGTTATCATCATTTAAATATTATTTTAAAGGCACCATATCACCAAATTTCAATGCAAACTGACTCGCGTTGAACTTTTTCGAATTGTCAGATGTCAATCACAGTCTGATATGTAAATGAAATAGTTTGATTATTTCGCCATTTACAATATGTATTCGTAGAATAGTGGATAGAATAGTGGATATGCAGTCCCATAGCGTAGCTTTTGATGCGAGTTCGAATCTGAAGTTGAAATGAAAGGGATATTTTTTTGTATTTATTTATTTATTTTTTGAAAGAACTATATTATAACAAAAATAGAAAATGTATTATTGAAATAATATATGAAAAAGTATTTCTTATGATATCATTTATTTCACCTTTTCATCAATCCTTTCTCTTAAACAGAATTACGATTATTCGACATTGCTTTTTTGCTTCCGTATCTTAGAGGTTTCAGCATTTAGCACCGGAAACCCGGGCAGGAATCCCGGGAATTTATAAAAATGTCCGAAAATGAAAATAACCAATTAAATGAACGCACGCATCTATTTAAGACAGAAAATGTATTGAATCCAATCTTCGATTGAACTCTGATTAGTAGAAAAAAGACACATACATATTATCTGGATTTTGGTCACGTAAAATTTAATAAATATGAATTTCCCTAATGGTTCTTTAAAGTCAGGTTAATTATTTCAACTATTGAATATCAAATAATCCTTCGAACCCCAATCTCAACCACCATTAAACATGTCGATAACATGATGCAAAAGCAACCGTCAATGACTAATTTGATAGCTCTTTCCCAAAAAAAATCACCAAGTACAGAGGGTGGAGGAGGATATGTCATTTGAAGAAAGCTTGCTCAAAAGCTCAGCTTAAAGTGAACCCCACGCGAACGAAGTCGCGGGCATCAGCTAGTATATAATATATACTGTTCAGCAAAATATTTACACGGCACGTCAACACAATATGAATCTGCTGAATCAGGGATAGGAAGTATTTTGTGTAATGTCGCACGTTGTGGAGCTTAATTCAAGGCTTCTAGTAAACAGCGTTGTAGGGATTTTATACCACGACCGAAATGTTCTATGTAATCGTTATGTTCTCTTATAGTATTACAAAAACTTTATTAAAACAGTTTGGATATAAACTAAAGATTAATTATAATAAAAACCATAAGCTTATTCATATGGATATGCAAATGGGTATGAATTTCCGAGTCATTCCGATTATTTACTGGCAAGAGGGTGATTAGCCTTCTGTGTCATGTTCGACAGAATCATTTTTTTTGTTTTTTTTTTTAAATCTTGTTACCCCGGTATTTGAACCCT
The DNA here is from genome assembly GCA_905404175.1 of Anthocharis cardamines. Classification (NCBI taxonomy): domain Eukaryota; kingdom Metazoa; phylum Arthropoda; class Insecta; order Lepidoptera; family Pieridae; genus Anthocharis; species Anthocharis cardamines. The sequence continues at coordinate 2,469,025 of FR989957.1, read as the reverse complement.
GAACCTCCAGTGCTGAACACATGGCGGTAACCATTACGTCACAGAGGCGGTCGAGGTCGACATTTCGATAAATAAATGAGAGCAGCTGAAATTGACAATATTTCTCGCACCTGCTCGAAGTTCAATACTTGTAGTAGCCAATAGGTTAGGTAAAACGTATTTACTGAAAATTATTAATAATCTAGAGCTAGCGGAATACGAAACCGTGACCTATTGAAACATAAGCCAGTCTTTTAAAAGCATGCTTGCTGAAAAGCACTCGGAACGTCGGTGAGGATAAATAATATAATAAATAGTGATGTCTAGGCTTTTCCATCTATAGAAATTCTTCAAATATTTCCCTAGATTAACTTATTACCGTGAATTAGCGTACCGTCTTTTCCTAAAGATATTTTCATGACCTTCAATTAAATTTTCTGAACTGTCTCAGAAGCTCCAAAAATTGCACCGATATAATTATGATGTTATAAAAACTATTTATATTCCACTCTGATATAAAGAATATTTATCAAGTACTATAGACCGTTGAAAATTTATTCGAAAGAAAGGATCAGATTCATGAGGAATAAATTAAATATTATAATTAAATGCAATCTTTGATCCACTTGAAGACATAAATTATCGTCTGTGTGTAATACATAATAATATAATATCCCAATCCTGATTCAAAACTGGAACCAATTTCAAGCCCGTATTTTCAAAACTCACCTTCACTTCGGTCTTGTGTCCAGCGAAGCATTTACTAAATATTCGAACGATCCACGTTTTACAATTTACACCCTAGAAACTGGGAAAGTTGCTTTACCTTCTATCAAATGGGATGGAATTTTGTAATTAGAAATGTTTTGCCCATCGCTCAGTCGTATTCGGAGGTATTGTATCGTTAATGAATTACTGGAGTTGCATTTTGCGCGTTCTTAGACTGTAATAGTTCTTAGTTTGTAGTAAGAAATAAAATAGCATTTAATTTATGATACAAAGTAGGTACATTGTAATATTTTACATTCGATGTAGAGTAGACGAAGATTAAAAGCTACGTTGGAATAATAATGAAGATAGGCTTTTCTTTTTTTATGTCAAATATCGACAGAAGAGCATGAGGTTCACTCGTAGGTGATACTTCAGCCACAGAACATCAGTCAATGATGCGCTGTCGACCTAACTTTTACTTCGAGCATTCGGAAAGACATAGACTGAAACCGAAACGCGCAATGTGCACTTCACGGTTTTTCCATCTATAAACGGTGGTTCGTTACCCGGTCGGAATTTAGATATTCCTCCCACCCGATCAATGCCTGAAGTTACCAGACGTGGGGAAATCATGATTACAGAAATGAAAGTGGGAGAAATATCGAAATTCCGACCGTCATGATTACGGAAATGAAAGTGGGAGAAATATCGAAATTCCGACCGAATGATCGAAGTAAAAGGTAGGTCGACAGCGCATCATTGTTCTGCGGCTATCACCTACCATAAAGTGAACCTCATGCTCGTCTGTCAATATCAAACATAAAAAAAAAATTACTCCTGTCGTATTCAAGACCAAAATAAACTCTAAAATTGAAAAGCAGTATTTCAAAAGTTACTGTTGAATATTTGTACCTAAAAACATTTAATAAGCTTCATACTATCGTATTTCCAGCGTGTTCAACGATCGCATGCCACCATAGAGCAACACGGGCCACCGGTGAACCGGAGGGGAGTAGCCATACGCAGGCGTTCCCCTCTGTCAAAGTACAAGTCCAAATGGTCCTATGCGTACAATAAAACTAGTTGTAGCCGCACTTTTCACTAGACTAAATCCAGATGCGCGACTGAATCGACCTCCTAAAAAAATGCCGAATTGTTTGTGTTTCTTGTTGCCAAAAAATAGCTGCCACGTCAAATTTACAAAAAGATAGCGTTACCTTTCATATGTAGGTATTTTTTAATCATATTATTACTATTTACTTCTTTAAAACTTAAAATATTACAATATTATCGGTCGTGTTGTTTCGGATTTTTTTACCAACACAGTCGCTCGACAGATCCGCGTATTGTATGAGCCCTCATACAATACACGGATCTGTCGAGCGACTGATCCGAGTTTATTTCCGAGAAGTCGCTGTCACCGAGCAATAGTGTTGTTGTCGGATTGTTTTAAGTTATCGAAAAAAATGGCAAAGGAGTCTTCTATACAGAGACAGTTTTGAGATTAAATTTTCTGATTCAAATATTATATTGTGATAATATACATTGTTAAAATATAATATAATACTTACGCGCGTTAGCACATTTATTAAAATCACTTAGTGTAAACTTCAACCATAATGTTTTTTTTATTTCCTAAAAATCCAAAGGATATGGAAAATTGTGGGCCCAAATTTAATAATTGCGATATGATCTAAAAAATGACATATTTTTAATCTTATAATATAAAAAATCAACTCAATTCTCAATCTGGGAGAGGAGAAATATGAGAAATATAGTTTTCTTGAGATTCTCGATTAATTGAATCGATTACACAATCACAAAAAAAACCTTTGGACAAGGTAATTAACTCAAAAGTAATTAAATGCACTTTAAATACAATATATTGCATATAATTACAGTTATGTTATTAAATAAAATATAAATTATTAATTAAAGAAAATTAATATGCATGATTATCGATTAAAATCGATCTTTTATTTTAGTCTGTCGTTGGCACGCCGCATGACAGTTGTTTACTCTGTGCTAATTCGTTTCGTGTTTTCTACGTTTTGAGTCTGAGTGCTTTTCCGATTGTCGTCATTTAGGAATTGTTACGATTTGACAACTACAAATATCATTGATCACAGATTTATGATATATATGTCAGTTATTGGTTGTAACATAACCTTACTTTAACTCAGTGGCGGGACTACCATACAAGCCCAAAAGCCCGTCTTCCCGTTTTTAACATAATATGTGTTTATATATTTATATAGCTTATATAATTACGTTATCGTTTTTCAAATTATTTCTAAGATTTTATTATGTACCAACTCATGGTCCACTCTCCGTGACCTGCTACGTGCGCATTACCCGACAAGTTCATTTGTATTACGTAATAAATTAACTCCATCTTTAAAATAAATAAATTAAGTCGAACTTATAAAACTAATTTTCCAAACCCAGTTCTTGAAATTATCGATACTGCGTATCGACAGTTGTTGCAACTACGGCTAAAAGGACTTGTCAGTGTAGTTGCGCCATTTAATTATACTGTTATGACACGGAATGTTTAAATGTGTGTGTGAAATTGTTAGTGTATTTTTTAATTGTCACGGTGTGAGTTTCGTAGTGACAGACGATTGCTTGTGTGTGCGAACTTGAGTACGCACACATAGCGCAGGTTTCCCCCCGCAAAAAATGACAGATTGTTTGGTAACGGTAACGAACGCTATGGCTACTCCCCTCCGGTTCGCCGGTGGCCCGTGTTGCTCTATGCATGCCACATACGATTGACGCGAGTGCAAACTAATTCCGATACTTTAATTCGATTAAATTCCAGCAAAGTTTATCGTACAAATTAGTAATGTAGTAGAATTGATTCCGGCCCGCGGAATAATGATGGCGCAATAAATATCCATTTGTAAATGAGTGGGAATAAACGGTACGAATTTTGAAGCTCATCTAACGTGTGGGGTGTGGAACTTACACGTGTGGAGTTAACTTTTTGGTTGATTATACCTACTCAAGTTGACGGGCTCTTTGGCGCATTTACTAGAACATCTGCTGTGCGCTTCGATGAGTCATGAGTTCGAATCCCATCGGGACGACATCTTTATAATTTTGTTTTGAACGGGTGGGAGCCCACTGGGAGGAATATCGAAATTCCAACCGGATAATGAACCATCGTTTATACATGAAAAACCGTGAAGTGCACATTGCGCGTTTCGGTCTCAATCTATGGATTTCCGATTGCTTGAAATAAAGTAGGTCGACAGCTAAGGTATCACCTACCATCAAGTGAATCTCATGGTCATCTGTCGATATCTAACATAAAAAATAATTTTATTTCCACGGATGAATTGCAAATATTTCCTATTAAAACCATCCTACGTAGCTTATGCTGAGTGAAGGGCTTTTTGCAAATGTTTTGTAGTTTTATCGATTTAGTAGAACACGTATTTAATGTGTATTGCAAATAAATATTTTACGTTCTATCTTTGAAATTATGTTTGAATAACATTATATTATCATTGTTGTACGATTATTAATGATAAGATAAATTCTTCCGGAATTTAAAATAATATCAAAACAAAAGTATAATTTGGCAATTATGCTTGAGACTTCATTGAACGTAGCGCGTACAAATCGAGCAATCTGTCTTCTGTACAAAATTTTTACATTTTCTATGTCATATTGACGAATATGAATACGTTCTTGCAAGATATTTGGGCTTGACCCTCAGATAAATAAGACAATGTGAGGCCATGCTACGTTAATATTAATTTCAATTATCGACAAATATATTTGTTTGGTTATAATTTCTGAACATCTAAATAATGCTATACAAACCCGGATTAATATAGACTATGACCTATTTTGTTAAAGATACGGTTTGTGATCAAAATATAGACTATTTGTTAAGCAAACGATTCGAAAAAGTGTTGCTTGCATTGTTATTTAATAAATCTGGCCCTGGTAATATGCAATATTAAAAAAGTGGAAGTATAAAATATGATAATAAACGGATATTTTACATGCACGTTTAAGAAAATAGTGTGAACTGTTGAATAAGGTAAAAATGTACGACCAATTATAGCCCACTTACCTGATTTGGATGCAGTTCTCCAGCTTGCAGGTACGGCATTTTCCACTCACTTACGAACGAAAATATACGTTTAAATATTAAACTGTTAAGAATTTTAAAATTAGAAGAGGAACAGTTTTAAACTTTGGACGCGAACTCGTCGGTGCGCGCGCGATTGAACTATGCTATTTTCACCTCAAGAAGAGGGTAGAAAATATGTGTGGCGCTTTACGTTACGTTCACTCATTAAATAGGCTCTGACCAAACTTTTGGAAATATTTATTTAATATTCACCAATCTACTGCCTCCGCGGCTCAGTGGTCAGCGCGATGCGCTTAGCACTGGAGGTCCTGGGTTCGAATCCCAGGGATACAAAATTTAAAAAACATTGCTTCATTTGATATTGTCTTATATTAACGCGAGTATCACACATTTAAATAAAATACTGTATACCGGATTAAAACGCGATTTATTATTTAAATTATTTATCCCGACGTTTCGGATGCTTTTCAGCAACCGTGGTCGCGGGAGACAGTCTTTAAATAATAATACTTTAAATAATAATAGACAGTAATTTAAATAATAAATCGCTTTTTAATCCGGTATGGGTAATTCTCGCGTTTCGTGCAAATTGAAAGAATTTGCGAGAAAAAAATAGAATTTATTTTTTTCAGTGCCATTGCATAGCTACTTGAAAAATAAACTAGCTATTTGAGTATTATTAAATTATACCTAAAATTGGCAAAAAATGGGCTTTAAAATTTTTTCGTAGATATGGTAATGAGGAAAGAAATTTGGTAATGATATGAGGGACAATGGTAATGAGAAAATACTATTGGTAATGAGAATGTAAATAAAAAATGTAATTAAAATTCGTTTTTCTTTTAATAACAATTATATAAGTACTTCAATTGAGTTTTATTCACTTAATAGTTTCATTCAAAAGTAATTTCACAATCAATCGTGTAACAAAATACTTTAAAAGATATGGAATCCTACGTAATAGTCAATACCCATAATCAAACTCTACATTATTAATTACTAAAACTCTCACAAGTTCTGTTCAAGCATCTTTCATTATAGACGTCACAGCATAAATCTATTCTATCGCCATCAGCAATAAAGCACATATTTTAAATGGCTCCTTATGAATCTAGAACAGAAATCAGAATTAAAACACAATTTTTGTACCAATTCAACTTACAGTATTTTAGTTGTGAAATCTATAACTTCCTACTGACACAGAAAAAAAAATTGCTGACGAGATAAGTACCTAAATTCCTGTCAAAACAATGGCACGCAAGCCATTGGTTCGTCATCACTGATCTAGAATAAGTAAAATCTGTTGTTACATTAATCTTCATTACCATCATTTTATGATCATTACCATTTTTCAAATAGCTGATGGTAAATCATGGTAATGAAAGTAATGGTAATGATATTCTAGCAAATTTTTAAAAATACTCCGTAAATAACTGTAAAATGTTAAGCATTAAGATCATAAACTACATAAACTCGAAGGTTATTATGTTAACATTCACCATATATCAAAACAAAAATTACTCTATATCTCAAAATAGCACTAATGGTAATGAAAAAAAAACTTACCACGCATAATATTCTCACCTTCATCGTTCTTTATCAACAAACTGCAAGACGCTAGACCCGGTCTCTGTTCACTGGTCGACTGGGCGAGGATCACGCAAAGGGGTAAGGGGTAAGGAACATCGCTAGCGCGTCCGAACAGGATTATTTTTTTATTTCAAGTTTAGTTGACGGTAATGATTATTTTTTTTGGTCAAACTTACTTCATTACATCAAATGTAAATTACAAATAAAAACGATTTTTTATTTTCATTTTTTTATTGCTTTATAGTTATTCTATACAAACCAAAAAAATAATACACAGTAATACACCAATTTTTTAAGTTATTTGCTTACAACTACCAAAAACCGATTTCTGACCAGTGTTGGTAATGATATTTAGGCATATATTTTATTTATATCTTTTTTTCAAAGTACCTGACATTATTCTTTTCCAGTGGCAGATATACATATGCAACATACCTAGAATATAAAAAATATTTGGTGACTTAGGCTTACTTAGTTTAGCTTTTATTCTTACTGACACGTGTTTTGCACGAAACGGTAGAAATACCCGTATACAGTATTTTATTTAAATTGCTTCATTTGGGCAAGGCACAGAAGACTGATCACTGATTGCCTGTAAAGAAAAATGATCAGTGAAACAGACCCAGAAATGGGTCCGCTCCATGCCCCAATAGGGAACGGGAACTCACTTTCGCTATAATGTGTCTTATAACCTTTAATGAAGGTTTCAGTGCAAGCTTTGAAGTCATTGTAGGGCATTTGCTAGTGATACAATCATGTGAAAACTCTTACAAAATAAAAAGTTTCAAATTGAATTTTACAATATTTTCTAAGCTCATCCACACGCGAGCTTTATACTCGAGCACACGTCATTTGTTTTATTCCAACAAGAAGCCGTTATGTTTCACGATATCCAAGTCGACACTCCCAACATCGCTGTAGAAAGTTTTCATCGATAAGAATTGCAAACGATCACGTTAATCGCCATGCCATGCATTCGCAGGATCCCAACTGGACCTTTTAAAGTTTTATATTATTGTATTTTTTTACTTTTTACAATATTCATATTTTGAATAAAAATAAGTGACAATGAAAAATGATTTATTATTCAACAATAAGTTTTTACAAAAAAATATACAATGGTTGGGACATCCTCTTAAGTGAATTTATACCTGTGCCAGGATCTTCCATAGAAAATTTATTATATAACTAAAAAAATTAAATTACAGAAAAAAGTGAGTTTGCTTACGTAATACGTATATGTGAGTGTGTATGTGCAAGTAATTGTAATATTTAAGATATTTTTCATGACAGAAACATTGATATTGTATTGGTGGACAAATACTGAGCTAGAGATGAAGGTAAGCTTCCATTATTGATATCCACTCAGCCCTTCAGTAAAAGAAAAATAGTCAACAATACAAAGCTTAGTCTGGAGTTATTGTAATGTATTATGTGCTGTATAAATACTGATTTTATATTTTCATAATACCTATTTAATAGGGCACTTTCAGACTCTCAAGAAAAATGATTAAAAGTTAATCTGTAATAGCACCTTATAATTACCTACTGGAGATTCTTAGACACAAATTAGATTTTGAATTCTTTCACCAATAGATATTTTTTGTGTATAGTACATCTACATTGCGAGGTGGTGGCGGCATTAGACCTGCGCGGTGTGAAGACTTGATACGTGGGAGAGCCGATATTATTATTTTGTATTTTCTTTCTATACCACCTAATGACCATACCTACTGCTGATAGAGGACAAATTTTTGCTTTTATTTTTTCGTATATATATATTTTTTGATTATTATAGTTAATTACTTAAAGATGTCATGTGGAACATGGTGTAATGGTTGCAGCTCCTTACAAAACATTTGTAAAACAAAAACTTGGCGATTAAAAAGAGTGGCGGCGAGTTTATTGCCAGTTCTTCTCGTCCGTTCTACGCCCTTGATTTGATAACTGGCAGTAGATGTAAAATTAGAAGCATTGAATATGTATTTTTTATTGACGTTCATAAGTGTACATTGTGTTACCTAAATGAATAAATGATTTTTGAATTTTTAATTTTGACCGCCTTGGCTCACCGCTGGTAAGTGCGATGCGTGAAGCACCGGAAGTCTTGGATTCGAATCCCGAGGAAAGAATATACAAAAAAAAATGTTCATCACCTGTAAAGAAATATGATCAGTTAAAGAGACACAGAAATGTGTCTGCTCCATGTCCCACTAGGGAATTCGGAAATTCACTTTATTATTCTACCTAATGTGCACATTGCACGTTGCCGAAACCAGTATTCTAACAAAGATGCAAACGCAGCAAGGTATCAGACGCTTTATCCGATACGCCCTGAAGTTCGAACCCTATAGGGCTCATAATAACATATTTCCGTACGGCTTATAGTGATTTATGCGAGGTGTCAATGCGATTAGCATCAAAGAGCCTGTGCGGGCCGTTTGGCGCATTTCAATTACTACGCCGGAGTGTTGCCCGTTGAATAATGTATAGAGGAACTTTGATTGAAACGTTTCGGACCCGTGTTGGTCTTAATTTCAGCTTGTTTGATTGCTTATGTAAGTTGGATAATCGTGGTGATTATTAGCAGGTTAATTCAATATTAAATTCGCACTTAAAATTCCGGAAATGTCAGAACTGTCGTATTAAACTAGCTTTACTTGCTTCTACCAGTGACTTCGTCCGCGCAGACTTCAATTATTGTATTAGGGCGTTCTCTACTTACAGCAATACACTTCTATCCCATCATATATTTGTATCATGACCATTATGTAACTAACGATTAATGCACGCCAAAATAGCAAGATTTTTTCTGACTTACTTGACACGCATAGTTATAAATTAGTATTAGAAATGTTGCATGAAAGAGTAAAAACATCCTCGCATTCCCATTTATAATATTATATTAGTAGGGTGTTCACTGTTCACGCCGTTATGTATTCGTGGCGCCTCCTATTGAGAGATGCACGAACCAACAAGCACTCTGAATAATTCGATGCGCGAACGCCTCTTTTTTCGTTCGTCGAGTCAGTCTTCAATTTGCGTTAAGCACTCATAGTCTTTTTACGCTTTTCGTTTTCCGCATCGCATCATATATAAAACTATCATCGTGTGTGCTTTGTGGCCTATTATGTAGGCACTAGAACGAGCCGAGGACGAGCTGTTTTCGAGCACTCACTATCATAAAGAAGGTTGCATTCGAACACACACGGTCATTTCTTTTCTAGTATTTAATTTCCTGTCAAATTCTATTTCCACATTCCCTGGTGGTGACTTTTGCGCCACTATATGTTAGGATTCAGTTGCCGCTATCTTTGTTCTTCCTAGCCTCATCTCTCGCGCAGATCGAGCTGCCGATGCCCATTTATTATTAACTAGCTGATGTCCTCGACTTCGTTATATTATAGACATGTTAATGTTATATAAATTACTTTTATATGTACAATTGTACAAAGAGTCGTCCTTTTGGATATTATTTCATCGTGTCGTATCCGATTCAGAAGATTTAATTTCGTAAAATAACATTAATATAATTATAGATAAAAAAAAAACCTCTTAAAACCTCATTTAAAATCATTCCTTACTATAAAACCCTCATTGGAGCCGTAATTTGTTGGTGTTTTGCCCCAACGTAGTTGACATTTCAGGATCATCATATACTCGTATATCTATAGTATACTAGCGACCCGCCCCGGCTTCGCACGGGTCAAGATTTTTTGACAAAAAAGCAGGGGTTGTATGTATTTTTAATGCCACATTATAAAAAAATAAAAACAAGAAATTTCGTCTAAAAAATAAAAAAAAAATTTAGGGGTGGACTACCCCTAACATTTAGGGGGATGAAAAATAGATGTTGGCCGATTCTCATAGATACCGGATAAATTTCATCAAAATCGGTCAAGCCGTTTCGGAGGAGTATGGCAACGAAAACTGTGACACGAGAATTTTATATATTAGATATTTAATGTTATTTTTTTATTGTATATGGTGAATAAATATACTCTATTCTATTCTATAAACATTAGTTAAGAAAGTTTACTTTTTAAAGATAATATTATCCCAAAAGCTGTGAGAAAGTCAAGATGTGCGGGTACTTGAGTGGAAGTGACTGGAAAGCTGTGACGGAAGTGGGGTCGGAAGTCACGAGGCAGCGGCAAATACTACATCCGGTTGCTGTTAACAAGTCCTCTTCTCGCTTCAAATTAACTTACTTGGTTCCTGGATTACACGAGTATTATTTACGATACGCTATACAACGTTCTTGAAGATATTTTTATCACATACCTATACCTACAGATTTTTTAATGAAAATTTTTATTTTTCACTAGTGGACCCCGCAGACGTTGTTCTGCCACAATTTTGGCTTCGAAATTATATAATTAAATTGACTCTAGAAAACATTTGTATGGGAAATAGAAAAAGGCTGTTTTTAGGGATTTCCCGGAAATTATTCGATTTTTTCTCGCCTTTTAAACCTTCCCTAGACCTCCACGAACATTTCAAGACTAAGATAAGATAAATCCGTTCAGCCGTTCTCGAGTTTTAGTGAGACTAACGAACAGCAATTCATTTTTATATATATAGATGATGAGGTAGAAAATTAAGTGAATTCCCGAAGGTATTGGAGCATAGGGCAGATATATTTACAGGCAAGTAGGACTGAAGAAGACTGATCAAGTCTTCTGTACCCTGCCGGACCAGTTTTGATTTTGTTTTCGCGGGATTCGACTTTTCGACCGTTTCAACCGGTAAACCTAAACACAGCGCGCATACCAATGAACCACTGAGATTAATCTATTACAGAATAATAGATATACAGATAATTCATATGTATTATTAACTGAAATTAGTAACATTTTGACGCGTTGGTGGTGACAGTTGCGCTTTAATGGATTGTGGGTTCATACCCCCGGGGTATCTAACATAAAAAATAAATATTTAACCTCAAGTTAACATTATTAATTGTAGACCGTATCATACAAATTATATTGCAGTAAAATTATATCATATGATTCTATATCTCACAAACGGCTTCTATTAGAATTTAATTAATGTTGACCAAATACATTTCTGTTACAGATTTATAGAAACCACATTTAATTCCCGAAAATTTGAAATCATATATTTGTTCGTATTAATTTATTTCAACGACGCGTTTATGATGGTAGATAATACTATAAAAAAGAATATCATATTATTCTAAATTGAAAAAAGTTTATTTATATTTCGAAATAAATTTTAAAATTAAAAAAACTCAGACACTCTTTCAAGGACGTTTTTGAACCTATTACACATACATAGCTATGGCTAGTTATCATCCCAGCAGCCCTTTTCCTAGTAAAGATTTCAAAAGTGCCGTGAATAAAAAAATTAAGGGCGTGTCAGCGGATCCCGTTGAAGTAGGAGTATATCAGATGGCAGACGAGGCTTTTATAAAACAAGCGACTGAAATCTTGTTGTAATAAGTTTTTTATTATGTTAGATATCGACAGATGAGCATGAGGTTCACTTTATGGTAGGTGATACCTCAGCCACAGAACATCAGTCAATTTTGCGTTATCGACCAACTTTTACATTGACATACTTCGAGTATTCGGAAATTCATAGAATGAAACTGGTTTCAGTTTATTCAATGGATATGCACTTCACGCAATATGCACTTCACGGTTTTTCCATCTATGAACGGTGGTTCGTTACCCGGTCGGAATTTCGATATTCTTCCCACCCGATCAATGGGGGAAGACACATTTACAGTTTATAAGTATCCCGGTGGAATTCAAACCCACGATCCATCAGTGCGCACGGCAGGTGTTCTACCAAATATGACAACGAGCCTGTCAAAAAAAACCTAACTAAAGTATAGCAAACTTTGGTTAGTTTTTTATACCTAATTACAGATAGTTGTTTGATCCACCACCGGATGGTAGGTGATGATGCGGTCAGGGTGAAAATATGAAGAAGGTGCTTATTTTCTCCCACATTAAAGAGACCAAAGGCATAACCTTAGTAATAAGAGAGTTCCATTTCTTGACCTTTTGCATATTGAAGTAATTAATATGCTTGTGCAACCAAGTACGAATGGAAACAGCGTGCGCCTGGATGTCCGAACGTAATAAGGAGATGGAAGTATTAAATTAAGTAAATAGTTCCATCGCGCACTGTTGTACCATTAATTAGGACTAAAAACACAGATCGCAGTCGTCTCGTAAATTCCGCCCACCCACGGATACGGTACATTACTCCTATCTAGCGCACTAATTTGGTAGAGATTAGCGTTGCGGTACTCGCAGGTAATAAATATACAGCCGCGTGATTTATTTGTCATCCGGGCGTGTTTCGCTAGTGATATTATCTATTGGAATACGGTTAATCGAATACAACATCGAGGACAAGTTAATTTATATGAGTAAATGATTTTCTATATATTTTGTTATTATAGTTTAACGAAGTAACCAACGGCTTACCATTTTGAGGATTAAGTACTCCGTACCAAAAACGGAACCCTTATGGGATCACTTCGTTGTCTGTGAAGACCCTTTTTAAGAACACGTGGAGGTATCAATAAATGAATATCAAATACTCAGGTCTGCATTCCGTGTAGCAGAGAAAATGCCAAACTTCTAAGTCGACGCAATCAAAAGATAAGGCCTTTTATGCTCCGTTATTTTGACACTCGCAAGGGTCCGCCACAAGAATCAATACAAAGACGTCTAATCCTGAATCGCGCTATGCAAATATTTCCGAGCGCTGAGTATATTATACAACATCTCGACATCAACCACTGGGGCCTTGGGCCGGCCAGTCAGTGGATCGACTGGTTGAGGATCCTCCCTTTAGGTTGGAGGAAGACCACACCTCCCTTCCTCCACAAGGGAATCAATAGGGTTCTACCGGAAGTCCGGTTAACCTAGAATCATGATTTGCCTTGAAGCTATTTAATGTAGTACAAGTTCAGGAAAAAATCCGAAGACCATAAATTTATATTTTTTATTGGGATAATAGTTAATTATATAAAATATTTTACAACACTCAGTACGTGAGTCCGACTCGTACTTGGCTAGTTTTTTATTATGTTTCCAAATCTACTTCTTTATTTGCAAATATCTTGCTTGCAAAAATCTTTAAGTAAAAAGTTCAATTTTTGTTAACATAATCGTACTATAGAAGTGCTTAAATATGCTGCAATGTTTAATTATTTGGTTAGTTTAACCTGTTTAATAATAATTTAAGGTCGGAAACGCACCTACAAACTCGCCGGTCTTAAGTATGTCTTTGGGGACAGCGATTATTCACCTCTCGTAATACAGAATATGGAGCAAACGACCTACCTACGTAAATTGCATAATAAAATAATATATAATAAACATATATATTATATAGGTTTGCTGTTGTCCGAAAAATGACGAAAGTTTTCTAAAACAGCGTCATCTCTGTCATATAGCGCGAACTACAGAGATAAAGTTTTAGAACCGCGTAGGAGGGTTGATATTCAAGTTACATGAAATACATTAGTTAAACAGTTGTACAGATAGATGTTAACACTATGCTGTTTTTGCTTCGTAATATTAATTAATAAGGTTATCTTCGTGTACTGTAAAGGCTTCTTTGAAAAATATTGGGCAATGCTTCTTGAATTATTTGTGATTTCAGTAATATCAGTTGGAGTCTTTCTTTTCTCTAGTTTTTTTATCACATCACATTATACGAGATAATATGTGATAGAAACAAAAAATAAATATACTATACATACTTGAATAGGCTAAATTTAAATTATTAATGGGTAAAATAAACTCTGAAGATATTTTTTTTACATAATATTATATTTAATCTGAAAACTACCATTTCCGTATTGGAAATAAATATTGTGTTAATTGAACAAAATAAAACAGGTTCCCAATGCATTATTAGGTATACCTCCTGCAAGCTGTCATTAAGGAATTACTGTAAAATAAGTCACATGCTTGTTTTTTTGTTATTAATAATCTACAAAAATATTTTTCTTTCAGTTACATACATAATATCATTTTTTAATAATTAAATAAATAAAACCATTCGGATGAGTTAGGGGCCGTCCATTAATCACGTGAGGTCGTTTTTCTCATTTTTTGACCCCCCCCTCCCCCCTAATGATATTTGGTGAGGTTTGGGAGCGCTTTTTGACAAAAAATAAATAAAATTAATACACGTGATGTCTAACGAGACCCCCCCTCCCCCCTCGTGATGTTTCGTGATGTTTTCCGTACCCCCTCCCCCCCCCCTTTTGAGCCTCACGTGATTAATGGACGGCCCCTTACCTACGCCAAGTACGGTTGCACCAATTTTAATTATAAGTTATTTGTTGGATTTATCTACGCTTCGATTAGCAGAATAACTAACAAAATATCGGAAAAATTTACGTAAAAAATATATAGGTTTAGAAAAATAATTTTAAAATAATTAGGTTTGGAACTCCGCCATCTTCCGACAGGTCACGTCACAAACGGTTATAAGAGTAGTTTATATCTTAATATATAAAATTCTCGTGTCACAGTTTTCGTTGCCATACTCCTCCGAAACGGCTTGACCGATTTTTACCAAATTTTATATGCGTATTCAGTAGGTCTGAGAATCGGCCAACATCTATTTTCATCCCCCTAAATGTTAGGGGTAGTCCACCCCTAAATTTTTTTTTATTTTTTGGACGAAATTTTTTGTTTTTATTTTTTTATAATGTGGCATTAAGAAATACATTCAACCCCTGCTTTTTTTGTCATTTATCTAATAATTGATTTCCACTAAAATCAGTTATCACTGATTATAATTTATTAATAGAATAGAAGTGAGAAAATAGCATATACAAATATAGAAATTATTTTATTTTTGAAGCCAACATTCAGGCAGGACAAAGTCTGTCGGGTCCGCTAATTTTCTTTAACACTTTATTTTTCAGCTTTATTATAATTTAAATGTAAAAGGGTTACAGTAGCATGTGTGTAAGGCACAATTTATACAATATTTTGTTTACTTTCGCAGTTCATTCATTATTTATATGGGACTGAGGACGCATCATTTGATTTCTGTTTGATGTCGTATAAGAACGAAAAGTATCGCATAAAATTCGCGTTTATTGTGACCCTTATCAAGTTTAAAAAATGACTTTTCTTTTACTTCTTTTTAATACTTTGGCCTAAAAATTTATGGTCGAGAGCTTTATTAAAGAAGGTATAAATATTAAATTTATGTAACAGTTTGAGGTTTTCTTGAGACTTAAGATTGTTTCCTTAAAAAAATAGTTTTTTTTTTTTAATTGAAATGAAATTTATTTGAAATGAAATTTATTTAATTACTAAAAATAATAGTTTACATAAATAATGGTTACTAGTCCCCACACTAGGATACCCTGTGTTGTGGGTGGCTAGTCTCTTCCATGTTCTGAAAACACGTTTACATGTAATATTTATTTAAATCTAAGTTACAAAAGAAACATTGTTTTTTTTTTTTTTTAATAATAAAGAAATAGAAAACATGAAAACAAATTATAGTAAATATTGATAATTCATGATGTAGATGTGTGGTATAGTATGTATGTGAGGGCGCGCGCGCGCGCGTGAGTGTGTGTGTGTGCGTGTGTGTGTGTGTGTGTGCGTGCGTGCATGCATATTGGTGTGAATGTATGTATTTTATCTGCGAGTATGAGTGTATTGCTAAGTTAGAATGTTACTTTAACCGCTTCATGCTATAAGTAAAGTGAAATGATGCATACATCTATAGTATATTATTATATCGACATAAATAATATGAGTAGGAAATATTGAGGATTATAAATATTATATACAGTAAGTTTCATAAAACAGGTATAGGTGTTTAAATAAAGTAATGTGTCTAAATAATGTGTGCCTGTGAATAATTAATTTAATTAATAATATTTGGAACTTGTCAAGCAAGCCCATGTATAAGAGTTTCGGTATTTTTATAGTCCAGGAATGATAGTACAGTTTTGATTGTTTTACGTAGTTTATATCTCGATAATTTTACTATCTCCGAGTTGGTCAATCTTACGATTTTGTTGTATAGGAACGGTCCTTTATAAGCAAAGAAACGTTGACCAAACGTAGTGCTTTTCCTTGGTAGGTTAAAAAATGTGCAACGTTTAGATAAAGGAATAAGAAAATGTTTTGCTGAGAACTTGTGAAATCTTAGGCAGGTTGATAAGATATAGAGTTGCCTTACTGAAAGGGTATTGGCGTCCTTATGGAGCTGGGTTGTAGGGTACCGGAAAGGTTTTTTGTAGGCTATCTTGAGAACTGCTCTTTGAGCTCGCTCTACCTTTATCATTGATGTTGTATCCGATCCTCCCCACACCGTTATGCAGTAGGTTATTATGGACTGACAAAGTGCGAGGTAGACTAAATTTATGATTTTCTTGTCCGCTGCTCGTCTCAGTCTTTTAAAGACAAACATTATTTTTCTCAGCCTGGAGCACAGAGTGTCAACATGTTTCTCCCAAGTGAGATTATGATCTAAGATAACTCCCAGATACTTGGTACTGATGGTATGGTCAAGGAAGGGGCAACCACAGCATGATTGATTTGAACATGTGTGTATTTTGATGGTTGGCAATATTTTAGGCTGGGTACGTTTGGAAATACTGAAGCACATAAACTTTGTTTTTGTCGTGTTTAGTGTCAGCAGATTATTTCGTAACCAGTGCGACACACTACCGAGTCCTTGCTCCGCTATCGTGGTGGCCTCTGTCCAGGTGTTCGCATGAAAAACGAGTGCTGTATCGTCGGCAAATGAAAATAGCTTGCCATTTATGAGTGGAAGAGCACATAAGTCATTAAGGTAGATTAAAAAGAGGGTAGGTGCAAGTACACTTCCCTGGGGTACACCGAAAGTAATCGTTGTTCTTTCACTTTGGTGGCCATCAAGGCATACTCGTTGCTGACGGTTATTGAGATACGATCGAAACCAGTCTAATGCGACACTTCTTACTCCTAAGATTTCCATTTTCTTAAGAAGAATGTGGTGCGATACAGTGTCGAATGCCTTTGCTAGATCAAGAAAGACACCAACACATCTCTGTCCTTCGTCAAGTTTTTCACTTATCATTTCGACAAGGTTGAGGACAGCGTCTTCTGTAGATCTATTTTTCCTAAAGCCAAATTGGTTATCCGAGAGAATCGATTCGTTTTCAAGAAATGACATTAATCTCTTGTTCACTACTCTTTCCATAATCTTTGCAACAGTTGGAAGCAAGGAAATTGGTCTACAGTTTGAGATTTCAGTGGCAGTACCTGATTTATGAATGGGCGTTATATTAGCCAGTTTCCATGCCTCAGGGAAAGTACTACATGAAATGCTGAGGTTGCAGAGGAAGGCAATGGGCGCTGCTAAAATGTGTTTGAGTCTTATTATAAGCTCACTTCCGATATTATCCCACCCAGGCGCAGATTTCAACTTCAGATTTCCTATGATTGCAGATACTTCACCTTCGTCAGTAGGGTGCAGGAAGAATGACTTTGTTCTGTAGGGAATTTTGATTTTTTCAGCGAGTTCTATCTCTGTTGTCTTTATATCCGCTAGGGTATTTTTTGCTAGGTTGTTCCCAACTGTCGTGAAGAACTCGTTAGTTTTATTTAGTGACTCTACTGGATTTGATGCAATTTTAAGAATCTCATTGCTGTTGGTTTTGGTAGATTTTATGTGACAAATACTCTTGACCGTCTCCCAAAATTTTTTTGAGTTGTTAATATTTTTCTTTAAATTTTCGCTGTCATATAAGTCTTTTAAATTTTTAAGTAAGTTATTACAATAATTACGATATTTAGTATATTCTTTTTGAAGTTTTATGTCATTAGGATTTTTCTTTGCAATACTGTGTAGTAAATCTCGGTGCTTGACACAGCGTAGCAGCCCAGGTGTTATCCAGGGTTTTCTAATGCTTTTTGAGTTTCGTGCAATAGAACAGTTCGTGTTATTGTTGACTGCTTTATTTAACAAATTGTTAAATATATCAACAGCATTGTCAATGTCATTGCTTGAGTACAGAACGTTCCAATCAGTTAAGTCTAGATCATTGGCAACGCCTTCGAAATTAATTTTTCGTGTTGGTTTTTGGGCGCTCAAGGTAGTGTATGGCTTCGCATTTTCAGTAGTTATTCCAATTAAGACACAGTCATGATCAGATACCGACGACGGGCATACTGCTACTCGTGATTGGAAGTTAGTTTTAATTAGGGCATGGTCTAGGCAGTTTTCACCACGAGTGGGGAAGTTATGGCCTTGAGTTAGCCCGTAATACCCCATAAGATCTAAATATCTATGTTTTTTGATGTCAACTGACGAGCATTTGATATCAATGTTGATATCACCCACTAAGAATATGGATTTATTTTGATATAATTCCAGAATTTTTCCAAGAGAGTCTAAAAATGAGTCAATGTTACTGAATGATGGGGATCTATAGATCGATATTACTACAATATTGTCATTTATGGTAGTGATGACACAGTTTCCATCACGAAATGATGGTTCGAAGACAGTAACGTTAAGACTAGATTTGTACAAAATAACAATACCATCACATTTGTTCCCAAATCGCTTTGAATTTTGACAGGAATATCCCTCTAGATTTATTCCTGGGAAGTTCTGATCTATCCAACACTCTGTTAAAACAATGAGCTCAGGGGATATTCTTAATCTCGTTAAGAATAGTGTAAACGAATCGAAATTTTTATAGATACTCCTTATATTTTGTGAAAGAATAGTTATGTTTGATTTATAAAGGAATTCTTGACATTTCTCAACGCATGGGATATACTTGCTTTCATTGAAAGAAGTGCCATCTATGGCTTGGATTAAGCTGTTGCTATCGAATGTTATAGCTAGAGAGCATTGATGGGTCAACAAAAGTTGGGCTGTCTGTCCTTATAACCTTACATAATCCAGTAAACCGATATTTATGTGTGATGTGTTTTGCGGTAAAATAATAATAGTGTCCTATCATGTATATGTGAATGGGTTCATGTCTTGTAATAGCTTGTGTTTGGAAAAAATCTTGTAGCGGTATGTATATATATTGTATATGTGAGTGCTTAAGAAGTATCAATTTACACATTAAAATAAGCAATAACTTTTTCATGAGCTTAGTGTTAAACAAGTTAATAATATTATAGACAAATAGTCAGATTGAAATATTCTGAGGCGACGTAAGTTGCTCTTCACTATTTATCAGTTTATATGGTGCACCATCATGCTTGCGCAGGTATACGTAGCCGTTCGAAACCCAGCAATATTTGTACTCATGTGTTTTAGCCCAGTCCTTAGCCAGATAAAATAGTCGTTTGGCATTCCGAGTAAGATATTCTGATATATATATAGTTGATGTGTCACCCGTTATGCCTAGAAAGTTGGAACTTATTCTGTTATTTTTATGATGTTTGTAGTAATTTTTAACTGCATGAAGAACGTTGTTTTTATGCAGTGTGTTTGTAAATTCCACAATTAAATTAGACATAGACGTGTCCTTTCGATTCGTCACTCGGGTTACTATTATTTCTATTAAACTTGTAAAATATTCAAATAAAAATATTGTGAGATAATATTTATTTGTTTAGTAGTAGTTAAATAATCCAATATCAATCTTAGATGATATTCCATTCTATAACAAGGTATATCAATATTATTGGAAAGGAGAGATATTTTCAAAGATATCTCATTAGGATTACCGTTGGCTCACTAGAGAGGCTCTTGATACAAGTGTGGGTCCATTTGCACTTTTGTTTAACAGAGTAATTTGGGCACAGAGGAAGAAATTGGCAGGTATTTTTTTCTTTTGATACTCTTTGAGTGTACAATAAATAATTACAAAGACTGTCTTTACGTGGGAAACCGGTTGCTGGTCTAACTTGGGCTTTCCATTTAAGAGACTGCATATATATAATATATGTTTTCTACTTTAAATTTGTCGACCGTTTTCTCGTATTTTAATCGATTGTCTCTTATGTCTTCCGGGTCTAACATGGCACTAACCTACACTTAAAACCGATATCTAATGTCAAAAATAGAGATATTTAACGATCGAGATATCTTGTCTATCAAAGTTATCGATGTCGAGATATAATATATCGAGATATCTTATATCTCAGTTTGTCTTTACTCGACCGCAAGAAAAAGGTCTTGTGGATGCTAATGTCTCATACTTTTCAATACAATTAATAAACATTTTGCCTAATATGGTCCTAGTAAGGCCATGGTATAATACGGTGTGGTAGTAAGCAGACTCCCTTACGATGAACTTCAATCATTAGACTGGTTTAAATAACCTACATAATATTTTTTCTATACAGTATTATTCAGTATTTTTTAGGAAAATCTTAAAACTATAATATTGTCTTTTATTAACGCGAGTATCACACATTTAAATAAAATACTGTATACCGGATTAAAACGCGATTTATTAGACGTTTCGGATGCTTTTCAGCAACCGTGGTCGCGGGGAGACAGAAAGATGACAGTTGACACTGTCCGACGAAACGTCGGGATAAATAATTTAAACAATATAATTAATAAATCGCGTTTTAATCCTGTATACAGTATTATATTTAAATCTTAAAACTAAACATCTACAATAGAATCTCACTAATCCGGCATCCTCCAACCGCGTCTCCCATACAAATGGCATAAAACCAGATAATATGTAAATAGTTAATTGTGAGATATGTTATTGTTATAAAAAAAGTGTAGAAAATGAATGAAGTTGTATTCCCTTTATGAAATGCTTCATCCTCAGGATTTTAATAGTGCCGGATTAGTGAGAGTCTACTGTACATATAATTAATTAAAATCCGATACATAATAAACAACATTTTCATTTTATGAACCTAAAATATATATCGTTTTTCAAATTATATTGAATAACTTCGAACTAATCTACAGTGGAATACTAACCTTATGGATACATCTCCTTACATACAAAATTTTAATCAAACGTGACAATAGCATAGTGGTATAAAGTTAGAAACTACCTCCATACAAGCTACAAGTGTGGAACTGGGATAGTAGGAACACGTTGCCTCTGTTAGAACTTTATCTGTACTCCCATTATCCACAGCTGTCTCCCTATTAATTCCTTTGCTATCGGTAATTTAAACGTTGCATAATCAGATTGGTTATATCATTTTTACGATCTTCTTTGATATCTCTGGTTCCCCTAATAGTCACATATCTATACGGTTCATATATTAATCGACGAGGAATTGGCTTAAGAAAATGAATTGTACCTCGAATCCTTTAAAGAGATTCTTGCTAGAAACGGGTTTGATGTTTAAGTTTATTGCATGCATGCAATATTTTTTAACCTCTTTCCCTCTTCTTTCTTTCTTTTATTAACCTTTTCTTTCGACGGGCTCGTTGGCGCGTTCGGTAGAATATCTACCGTGCGCATCGATGGGTCGTGGGTTCGAATCCCACTGGGATGACGTTTATAATTTTTTGGAAGCATGGTTTCCCCACGTCTGATAACTTTGGGCATTGATCGGGTGGGAGGTATATCGAAATTGCAACCGGGTAACGATTCCACCGTTCATAGATGAAAAAACCGTAAAGTGCATTGCGCGTTTCGTTTTCAGTCTATGGATTTCCGAATGCTCGTAGTAAAAAGTAGGTCGACAGCGCATCATTGACTGATATTTTGTGATTACTTTCAATTCGTTACTTATTAACGACACTATCGAATGGTGTAATAATATTATGTGTTTTTTTTTAAGAACAACGAATTCGATTTCTGGCTAGGATGTTGCAGTTTTAGTTTTCATTAAAATCGGCTTCGAGACTCCTTTGAGTACTTTTCGCCGGTCCTCTTAGCTTTAAACTTGGTCATGCATGCTCACTTTAAAAAACATTACCTGTATGCAGGTGAATATTTATATTTATGTTAGATATCGATAGAAAGTAAATTTAAAAAACAAAAATATGCGGAATAATTATATATCTAAACAAATGATTGGCGTTAAACATCCACCGTTCCATTCACGACATAACTTCACCTCCTCAAACATCCGTATTTCTATACTAATATTATAAAGAGGAAAGGTTTGATTTTTTGTTTGTTTGTTTGTTTGTATGAATTGAATAGGCTCCGAAACTACTTGGCAGATTTGAAAAATTCTTTCACTGTTGGAAAGCTACATCATTTCTGAGTGACATAGGCTATATTTCATTTTCAAAAAAAATAGGCATCCTTACTAAAATTACGATAACGTAATCCAAGGTGTGAAAAAAATATCAAAAAACTACCTTACATCGCGTGCGCTGCGAAAACTATTGATGATAGAACAAAATGATATACTACATTTTTTTAGAACACACCATTATCTACAAAAAATCAGCGGCAGCATATCTCTAACTATTACAGTCATGTCACCGTTATGTTTACGGCCGGTGCGGCTTCAAGCAGCGCAGCGCAGCGAGCAATGCTGCGAGGGGTAGTATTGTATATATTATACTTTGTCATTTTCTTCAATTTTTGTGGTTTTGTTACGATTTAATACAAAAAATACTTGACCGATTTTAAAAATTCTTTCACCATTAGAAAGCTACATTATCAGCGTGTAACTTATTTTCATCTAAATTGCACCCGTGCGAAGCCGGGGCGTTTTGCTAGTATATTATAAATGGAAATGTATACTAAATTAAACCTTTTATGATTGATGACAAAAAATCTTTTAATCTTTGTAATTATAACGGGAAATATTAAACAAAACTAATACAATAGCGTAGTTATAATTAAACTCTGGCAGCTTTCATATTTATTATAACCTTTTGTTCAGACAAAAGATAATACACAATGCTATAGCGCTTACCTGATGTTCGACAGGGGTTGGAAAAGCTAAATTAGAGTGTAGATTTTATTGTGTCCGGTAATAATTAACTTTTTTATGTTAGATATCGGCAGACGAGCATGAGGTTCACTTGATGGTAGGTGATACTTCAGCCACAGAACAGCAGTCAGTGAAGCGCTGTTGATCTACTGCTTCGTTGAGCATTCGGAAATTCATAGACTGAAACAGTACATTTAACAAGAGAGTTAAATTCTACTAAAATTATGAATGTGAAACGATGGATGTTTGTTTGTTACTCTTTTACGCAAAAACTACAGAACGGATTTTGATGAAACTTTACAGAATTGTTGTTTATACATCAGAATAACAAATTATAGGCTATAACTTATAACGATACTTAGTTAATTAGCCAAATTATAACAATAAGAGTCATGTAAGGCGGAAAAAACTTGTTATTTGAGAGCTATTTTGGCGTGCATTGCATAAATAGTTAGTTGCACGAAAAAGATATATGGTCTGATAGGTGTGTATTAAAGGACAAAGTCGCAGGTAGAAGCTAGTATAAGATAAAAATAATTCTTACAATAAAACTCACTACGCTTAGCTAAGTTACTTTGAATGAAATTAACATAGTGAAACCCAGATTATATCACTCATTTGCTTCTTTACATAAAATTTACCTTTTGTCATGTGGAAACAGGCGTGAGATTTGTTTTATTTTAGGTCATAACTCGCACGCCTCAAGTGGCCAGACATATGAGAGATATGTTTACATAAAATTATAAACATCATCCCGGCGGTATAAACCCGCCGTGGTCCAAACGCAAGGTTGATATTTATAGACAACTATGAACAACCGCTTACCTTACCTACTTACTTAACTTACCGGTTTCCATCGTTAGTGTTAACGCCATCTATCGTCATCGAGACAAGACAATCATCAACAACAAGCGTGAGCAAGAATTTTGTGTCTGTGACGTTCCGGCTGCCGCCATCTTTTTATTTCAAAAGTAATTCGAAAATACATTTAAAACGAAGAATACGTCTATTAAATCAAGCAACCCAGATTCCAAGTTATTCATTATTCATAATTTATAATTTTTAGTCTTATTGCTTATCTATATCTATACAAATATTATAAAGAGAAAAGATTTGAATGTTTTGAATAAACTCAAAAACTACTGGACCGATTTTAATAGTTCTTTCACCAATAGAAAGCTACATTATCAGCGAGTAACATAGGCTATATATTTTGTGAATCCACTCGTGTGAAGCCGGGGCGCGATGCTAGTATAAAATATAGATATGGATCCAAATCAAGTATAATACGTCTATTTTAAAAACCTTTTGTTATATCGGATTTGTAATTACTTAATATAAAGGTACATTAAGGTTCCCAACATAACAATGAAAAACGAGTTTCAGCGACCTCCTTTTGGCTTAGTATTTAATTACTGTTGCGTAATGATCCGTTTTACTTCTAACTTCACCAACATTATCTTGAAATCTGTTAATGTTTTTTGTTAATTAGTCATTTGCTACGACTTAGTGAAGTAACTATTACTAACTATTGTAAGTGGTTGGCTCTGATTGCTGGCGAAGGGTAGACTATCTAGTGGGATGGAATTACTGTGTATTCCAGCCTATGCTACCACCATGTCGGTAACGATAGATAGTAATCTATCATTCCCGACATGGTGGTAGCATAGGTTGGTTAGCGAGTTTTTTATGTATATTTCATATGTTAGTAACGTGACTAATGATAAGAAAATCTCACTTCCACACAAATTTATCCGGATCGTGACAACGCTGATAAAATTGTCACTTGTCTCGCAGGGGCCGTACTACGATGTCTTGGCATTGTTTAATTTCCACCTAATTTTGCTAGAGAACGAAATCGTGTATAAATTAATCTCGAACTATCGCCATGCTTTAAAATATGATGTTACGGACCAAGGCAAATTAATACAGTTAATATTTTTTTAGACAAATACATAATATGTATTTGTCAAAAAAACAGGGTATCCTAATGTGAGGACTAGTAGCCGTTATTTATGTAAACTATAATTTTTAGTAATTAAATAAATTTCATTTCATGTAAATAAAATCAGAGACAAGATTAAACAAGGTTAAGTGTTTGTGATGTCGTTATTAATTATTCTGAAGCAGTAACGGATATTTGCATAGTTTTAATGACAATAACAATCGCTTTAAACCAAACCACGTTGAATCCAAACAAAGGAGTCTAAAAGGAATTTAGATCTTAATAATGTGCAATTAGGTGGAAATTCGATTGTTGATTAAGTTGGAATTAGTTTGGGTTTCGTAGTCACCAAACTCGCCAACATGCTTCCGAAGTATGGACACTTAAATTATCAACTCCAGCACAATTTCAGCAAAATATTAGAATATACCTATAATTGAAGATAAATGTATACATTTAAATGTGTCATTGAAAAATCTCGGTTAAAAGTTTAGCCTTCTGCATAGAACTATTAAAAAAATATCGCATTGAAATGTAATTTTGAGCATAGTAATATTATGGCTATTTTGTCATGAATAACGCACAAATAAACTAATACATTTAATGATATCTTATGTAAATATTGCGGATTAGTAATGAAATTAAATCTCGGGATATAGTGATAAAAATGTTTAGTGCAGTGAATTTTTTTAAGAAACTAGTATCAAGTGATTACAATTACTTTAAGATAAAGAATTATGGACACAAAACAAAATATTTATCAATTGAATCCCGTTTTAAGTTATCGCATGTATCTCATTCGATTATTACTCGAATATTTTTTCGAATTGCACTAAAATCGACTTTATATGCCCCTCATACTAACACAGAACCCACCCCTGTCACAACGTTCACTCGCCTAGCTTTTAATCTAATTAATAGCGGTTCAAATGATACGTAGTGTCGCCGCAAGTAACTCGTACCAATTTCACGGGTGCGCCGATCGCAGCCAGCTAAGCCCTAATTATCTTCACAAACATCAGCTTGAGCTAACGTAATGATCTTTTGAGTATGCACACTTGGAGTCTTGATACTTTAGCGTAGATGTTATTTAGTACTCTTGTCTAAAGCCAGTGCTTTTCAATCCATTTGAATATGCGAACCCTTTACAAGATGAAACATTCTTGCGATCCCCCATGGGCCATAAACAATGACGGGCTGGTTGGCGCGTTTGGTAGAATACCTACCTTGCGCACCGATGAGTCGAGGGTTCCAGCTGTTTATAATCTTATATAACCAGAACTTCCCCACATCTGGTCACTACCGTAATTAAACGGGTGGTAGGAATGTCGAAATTCCAACCGGGTAACGTATCACCGTTCATAGGTGGAATAACCAAGCATATGGCGCGTTTCGGTTTCAGTTTTTGGATTTCCGAATGTTCGAAGAAGAAAGTAGGTCAACAGCGCATCATTGATGTTCTGCGACTGGGGTATCACCAAGTGAACCTCAAGCTCGTCTGTCAATCTCTAACATAAAAAAAGAAGATTACTTACTACCTTAAAGAGACTCACTATAATGGTCCGGAAAGATAGAAGCCGAAAGGAAACTCCCGTAAATTTAAGTAAATACCGTTATTTTTCGTAGAAATTGTAGAACAAATTCCCAAAACTAATCAAGTAGAGGTCGGTTGGGCGGCGATTAAATGAATTTCCGTGCGATCGACTCGGTAAGCCACTTTTATGGGGAACGTGACTAATTTTACAGGTGCCAGCCTCGATAATTTGACTAAACTTTCAGATTGTATATAGTTTTGTTTGAGATTGAGTGCTTAGATAAAAAGGTAATGTAATACTGAGATGGAATCGTTGGAGCGTAAGGTGACTAAAATATCATGAGCCACACGGCTGGGTTGAGCTTTTTATCTTTTCTATTAACATGGTTTTCCTCTATTGAACATAATAAGTACTTTGAGAATTGACAGTGTGTTTTAAACGGTAGTTTTTCGTAGATATTTTAAAGTAGTTTTATTTATTTATTAGGCCTCTTTAATTCATGACAAAATCAACAAAAACACACCTTAAAAAAGTAGTTAAAAAGTGTTAATTACGCATTCGGTTAGCAGTCAATGGATTTTTTGTCCATAATATTGTATTTATTGTTCAAGTCAACTCTTTTTTTATTGATGTAACCGACAATTAAGTTTGTTCCTTTATCATAAAAATTCTTCCGAGAAAATACACTCTTTAGCGAAAAGAAATATCATAGAAAGCTTCAAAATAATCGAATAATTGTAATATATATGTATAATGAAATTATATTCCTAACGATTATTTAATTGTTTTATAAAATTAAAGGAAATATAGTGCAATATATTTATATCGTACTTTTTTTTAAATCATATCTCTTTTATTTTTGATCCCATTTATTTATTTAAAAATAATAACATTGTTAAAATTATGATCTTTTGCAAATAAAATAAAATATTTCTCTATTTTGGTCAAATTGGAGCTTTAGCAATTTTGCCTATGCACTGACGATATCTATCTATACATATTAATATGTAAAGAAGTAAAGTTTGTGAGATTGTAGAGGGTAATCTCTGGATCTACTGAACTGATTTTAACCATCACCATTACAAAGCTGCATTATCAGCGAATAACATAGGCTATTTTTTGTGTATAGTACGTCTTTAGCCGGGGCGAATAATAGTACGATAACTCCAAGTATTCCTACTTATATAATAATTAAATATTATATTCATAATACAAACCTAAAATGTATTCAATATACGTGTTAGAACCTGAAGAATAAGGTACTATATTTAGTTGGATATCACGTAACCAACTCGGAATAGAGTCATTATCAAGTACATAGATGTGTTGGGTCAAGATTGATGGGCGGCGGCTTCCAGAAGGCCATTCCATTCACTCTTAGTTACAAATGGCAAACGTGTTCCGTAAAACGGATTCGTAGCGAAGGTATTCGGTCTCTTAAACGTTTTCAAAGTATGTTAACAAATTGGTTCATAATGGTAATGAGTATAGGACGTAAATCAAAAGCTTTTTCCTGTGATGGTTATGGTGTGTGTGTGTGTAAAAGTTAAAATTATTTTAGTTAGAACGCGTTTTCTCTAGTTAAAACTAGATTTCACTTACTGCCTTGGATATAACTAGAATAAATTGTTGTTCAAAAATGAATGTCAATGAAAGCTATTTCTAAGAAGACAAAACGCGTTTTATCGAAGTGCTTAAAACTGTTTCAACTGATATAAAAGTTTTAAAGAAAGGAAACTATCAAATAAGGTGTTAATATTTTTATGTTTATAATAATAATTAGTCACAAGGTTACACACACAGTTAGGATTAGTCACAGTATTGTAACTAATCCTACCAGTTTCACTTTTAAAAGAAGCCACCATCTAGGTTAGGCTATGTTGGTATGGTGACCACCGCACACGAATCGAGCGAGCGAAGAGCTTTATATTAGTAATTAGCTTTTGG
This sequence comes from Anthocharis cardamines, assembly GCA_905404175.1. NCBI lineage: Eukaryota > Metazoa > Arthropoda > Insecta > Lepidoptera > Pieridae > Anthocharis > Anthocharis cardamines. Next base: position 2,440,345 of record FR989957.1, on the reverse strand, counting down.
GTTCGAATCTATCCGAGATAGCAAGTTTTTTAATTTTCCATAACCATATCCTCAGTAAGATATTTCGGGTATGAATATTTTAATTACGATCTGTTAATGAACAAACGAAATAAACATCGTCGATAAAAAATCGTATAAAAAAGCATATGGATTTCTGATTGTTAAAAATACGAGTTCGAATACCATCTATTAAGTGAGCCTCAATTCATCTGTCGATATTGATTATAAAAATATGCTAGAGAAAATATCGGTATCAATTATAATAAATGTTCAATTGCTTGACATCACGTTTGGCTAGACATAGGTATCCAGTAGCCTCTGTGACACGTATGGCTGAAACGGGATCAACCTAATTATTACACCAATCCCGTCATCAAGTGTAGCCGTAATTGATCGCTAATTAAGTGCCATAATTGCTGTATAGTTAACCTTTTAGTATTGATCTGCAAATAAACTAAATAGAATAACAATATTTGTGACTTATACATATATGTACTTCCTAGGTTATGATACGGTTAAAATTTAAAGTAGAGTATGCTAGAGAACTAAAATAGTCAATAAAACTACACCATAAGGGACAAAATATTTTACTAAAGAATTGTATCGTGTGGTTTTAGGAAGAACAGTAGGTACAAAAGAACGGTGTCGTTTATATGATTAAAGATATGTGTTTCAGACACGATTTATTAATTTATTCCAAAGATTAAATCACCAATAAAGAAAAATTGTATTGTAATAGAAAGCTACACTATCAGCGAGAAACATAGGCTATTTTTTATGTATAGTATATCTATATTGTACCCCTGCGAAGCCGGGGCGGAACGCTATTACTAAATAAAAGTCTTTCGAGAGTACGCAAATCAAACGAACTCCTACTGCCTGTCAAGTTGAGATAAAAACTTTGTGGGCTCAGTCAAAGACGTCACCTGCCTTTATTAACATTGATGGCCCAGAGACTGGTGAATATAGAGTATACAATAGCTATAGAGCACGTGTATCGCTCATGGACCATTCACTTGTTTTTTTTAATTACTAAATACGCTAGTTACGCTTATCACATGGTAGATTTTGACGGGCTCGTTGGCGCGTTTGCTAGAATACCTGCCGTGCGCAAAGATGGGTCGTGGGTTCGAATCACACAGGGAGGATATGTTTATAATTTTCTGTAAGCAAGTCTTCCCCACATCTGATAACTTTGGGCATTGGACGGCTAGGAGGAATATCGAAATTCCGACCGGGTAATGAACGAAGTAATGAAGTTCATAGATGGAAAAAACGTAAAGTGTTTAATGCGCGTTTCGGTTTCAGTCTATGGAATTCCGAATACTCGAACTAAAAAAGTAGGTCAACAGCGCAATTGACTAATATTCTATGGCTGACAGAAAATTATAAACATGTCGTCCCGTTGGGATTCGAACCCACGACCCATCGTTGCGCACGGCAGGTGTTCTACCGAACGCGCCAACAAGCCCGTCAAAATAATAATTTATTTATAATATATGTAAAAGGTTTTATAATTTATTTATAATGCTATCAAAAGAGGAAATGGTTGACCTGTTTGCGACTTGTAACTTTTATTTTGAGTGTATACAATTCATGCTCGCTGACTCGCGCTCTAGCTGTATCATACTCTAAGGTTTAAGATCTCTCATTTATCATCGTTAACAATTTTGAATTTGTTTTGAAATTATCAAGTCCTTAAGTAATTTTTGGTGTAAGTTTACCTGCGATGGAATAAGGAATATTTATCAGCTCACGAACACTAGCAGTAAATTTTACGGATAGCCTTGGTATTAGATTTATTTTTCCATAGAAAACCGTGAAGTACACATTGCGCGTTTCGGTTTCAGGCTATGGATTTCCAAATGCTCGAAGTAAAACATAGGTCGACAGCGCATCACTGATTGATGTTCTGTGGCTGGGGTATCACCTAGTATCAAATGAAGCTCATGCTCGTCTGTCGATATCTAACATTTAAAAAAAACAACTCGTTACGATTAGCATTGAATGTTCCTGTGGTGGTTTGAATCCTGAAGAAATAAGATTTAAAAGTAAGTTCCCCATGTCCCATTTGGGGATTCGGGAATGCACTACTGTGAATGAAATCAATTTACTTACCTGAATTTTTATATCACCTTATGGTTTTTGATGCTATTATTTGTTATATTTCTAAATGGTAAATAAAAAAAGAAGAAAGACATTGTTGGAAAGAAATAAAAAGAGAATAATATAACTAAGTAAACTTCTTTCTCACGAAATTTTGAGCAGCAGTGTAATTTTTACATTGTATACGAATAATACAATTTTAATAGACTTTTAGCCTTAAAAGCTGGTTGGTATGTACCTGAGTGAACGTAACCTTGTTTATTTTTTTCCAAAACTGAGCGAACCACATCAAACTGTACATCATTGGATGCCGTTTAGTGAAAACATCCAATACCTCTAACGCTGCCACTAAAGTATTTTGCAAAGGTAATAAAAAATCTCAAAAATCTATGAAGGATGAGAAAAATACAAATAAGAAAGTGCCAAAACATTCAAATGTCACAGATGTATATGAAATACGGAATTACATTTTGATGGATGGGATCCCCACGGAATTGATAGAGGAGGCAGTCAATGGTCGTGAGATAAATACGCGTTTGATCCGAGCCCCTGAATGGTTAACAAATGATCACATGACGTCACGGTGTTTTGTGCGTCGGACCTGCGTCACTACACAATGCCTTTATCGAGTTATTTATGGGAGAAATTTTTTATCGGATAGAATGGTAGGGGGCACGCTAACTACATATACATAGAAAGCTTGGCAGTTTAGAAATATTAACACGGTATTTTCAAGGAACCTTTTTTTTAACATGCCGGCCTAGCATGACCGCCACGAGATATGTCGCGGACGAGAGAAGACAAACTATGATGTAAGATGTGTATCTCGATATATTGTATCTCGACATCGACAATTTTGATAGAAAAGATATCTCGATCGACAAATCTATCTATTTTTGATATTAAAAGTCGAGTTTTAAGTGTAATTGTCATGTGAGACCCGGAAGAAATAAAAAGATAATCGATTAAAACACGAGAAAACTCATGTGACGAACTGCTAGCGAACGTTCCCTTATATCCTCGGCCTCTTTCCCGATTATTTGCTGTGTATCAGATTCTGCCTCGAAGAGGTAATACAATAAACAAATACTCAACTCGATGTCAGCAAGCTAAGAATCAATTATTACAAAAACATAGGTGAGGATAAGTGGCGAGGAGTGTATGATAGTTACACCGTATGCGGTATTACATAAATACATACATATATTTCACGCGTCTTTCCTATTGGGTAGGCAGATTTCACGGGTTTCCATACGTTCCGATCCACTTTCGCTTCTTTCACTTTCATCAACCCTTACATACATAAGTATACTTTAATTTTTTTTTTATTTCCTATTTAGTCAGAAAACTCCTAAAGTGAGACCATCATTTAGCCATCTAGAATTTGAACAACATGTCTCATCCCATTATGAAGTATCAAGAAGTAATATTTATAGCAAATTGAATGCACAATGTCGAAATTAAAAACATTTATATAAATTCTCCTGAGTATTGTATTATTCAGATTTCCGGTTTGCAAATGTTGCAAATGTTTGATTATTAGTTTACGATTGGACAAAAAACAATATATAGTAAATAAATATAAATATAACCTTGTAAAAAAATATGTAGATGGATGACTCATAAAATTTCTTTTATGAAAATTAAGTTGAGTGTAATATCATTAATAATAGTGACAACCCTGAAAGCAACATACCAAACAATATTAAATTTTCATCAAAGGTTTCGAACTAATGAAAGCAGAGTAAAGAAAGGGTAGTGAAACTTAGTAGTTTATACTACCAATGTAGTAGTGCCACGATGGTAGCAGTGGTCTCGACCTTAGTTAAGTTGGGAAGTTTTAATAATATAATATTAGTGAGAGTAAGATAACATTCCTAGTTTAAAATAAAGATTTATCTTAAACCTAAATTTAATTTCGCGAACTCTGACTTTTCTCTTCGTCCTTCTTATAATATAACTTTAAATATTCCTGTATATCACACTGATTTCTTCCATTATTCCTTTATTGCTCGTGCTATAAAACTTTGAAATTCCCTACCTCTTTCTATTAAAAAAGCTCAATCTCTTCCTATTTTCAAACGAATGCTGAAATACCACTATCTCTCTTTTCCAGCATAGTTACTGTTCAATGTATATTTAGTTATTTACATATATGATTATATTATGTGTACTAAATTATTCTATTAAATCATTGTATTTTTTTTTATAGTATAGGGGGCAAACGGGCAGGCGGCTCACGTGATGGTAAGTGATCACCGCCGCCCATAGACATCCGCAACACCAGAGGGCTTGCAGGTGCGTTGCCGGCCTTTAAAAAAGATGTAGGCTCGCTTCTTGAAGGTTTCCAAGTCGTATCGGTTCGGAAAAACCGCCGGCGAAAGCTGATTCCACAGAGTGGTTGTGCGAGGCAAGAAGTGTCTCAGGAATCGCGCAGTTGTGGACTTCCAGACATCAAGATGGTATGCGTGGTATTTTTGACGCGATGTCCTATGGCGAAATCACCATTTATTACTTTAATATCCCTCCTATCTTCATACATATATCTCAAGCTTCAATTCCTTTCTATCCAGATTACCTGGAAGAAATTGCTTTGAGCAATAAGACCACCTTACTGTACTTTCTGTTTTTATATTAGGTTAAATTTTTAATGTAAAAGTGTGAAATAAAATAATAAAATAATGACATTTGATCAAATTAATTATTATTTTATTTATATTATTTTATATTAAAATATATATCATTTACCGATATTTGGTCCAAATTGGCAACCCTACCGATTCCGCATTTGACTTTCGAGACCACTGGTTGGTAAAGCTGTACTGTACACCTTTGGTTACACTGTCTCACATGTAAATTTATTTTAAAGTATTCCTGAGATTTTAATAACGTGATTTACATCTCGTGACGTCATTGTATCAATAATTTTAGTCCAACCCATTATTATAAACGCATCATTGTTTCACAGAATAGAGATTCCTTAAATTCACGATGTATTTTAATAAAATAATTATCTTGACAGGCGTGTTTGTGCAAATGTTTAATTCACCCATAATGCGTATCGACCGGTCGCTGGTTCGATTTTTATCGGCTCTGCCATGTATATGTCTTGATTTAAATATATCGTTATCATATTATCACGGCATCATTATTCATAACTGGTACCAGAGAAGTTTTCAAATTACAAATTCAAATAATTTACTAATTTAGGTAACATAATGTACACTTATGAACGTCAATAAAAATAAAATGTTTAATGCTTCATGTTTTGTAAGGAGCTTCAACTATTACACCATGTACCACATGACATCTTGAAGTAATTAGCTATAATAATAAAAAATAAATGAAAAAATTAAATTAAAAAAAAAAAATGTCCTCTATCAGCACATGGTGAAATAGGAGCATGCACTTACATTATCGTGGTAACAACACGCAAATACATGGTCGAAATAAATAATATCACTGCATACACGAATTCTAGTCCGACCAGTCAGATATAGAAGGTATACCAGATCCCATAAAGTTTTCACATTCTAATTCACTCACATTTTCTATCACAAAAAAAGTGTGACCAACTTTGTTCAAAGCTACACCGCAAACGTTTTTGTTCAATTTATAGTAAATTAATTATTATTGAGTTTTTTTTTTATATAATCATATTCAACCATCACTATTTTACGAATAAAACATTCCTGTTCATATTTTTAGTAAGACAATTTCTATTCCGCGACTGTCGAAATGATTAAAAAATTTATTACCCTTGAAAACTACTTGAGATTACGTTTATTATTTGGATATTATTACTATATGGACAAAGGATATATTAATGTTTTAAAAATAATATATTGCACTTTGTGCATTAATTTAATGTTTTACGGTTACATAATATATTACATGTGGAATGATGGAAATAACTTATTCTTGAGATCGGTGCTTCCCATGAAAGTCGCAATTCAAATATTTGTGAATATCTATAGAAAAGAAAAGTATTTCAGAGACTATTTTTCTGGCATTGTGATTATTGATAATATTATAGGCTATAAAGGAAATCATTTTGATCCATATGCATCTTTAGTATCAATGATTTTCTTCGTTTTGTTCAAGTACGCTTACGATGTATTTATAGATATATCGCAGGTGACAATTCTTTCAGTGTTTCTCTCGTGCAGAAACTTTTTAAGAACAGTTAACTATATCGGGAGTTTGCCTAGAATGGTCATCTTTGAATTGTATTGGAAACGCATGAAATTTCTTAGAGATAATTTAGAAAATCAAACTAGGAATTCTCGTTTAAGTGTTGACGACAAAAGCGTTTTAATAAAGAAGTTATTGCATAGCTATAAATTGATTTTAGATAATTTCACTCAAACGAATACCATGGTGAAATTAACGGTAAGTCACTAATATATATTTTTAATGTATATCTAAAAAAATATTATAAAGAGGAAATATTTGTTTGTTTGTTACGATTTAACTCAAAACTACTCAACCAATTTTATCGCTACATTATCAGCGAGTAAGATAGGTTTTCTTGTGTTTAGTACAAGCTAAAATTTATGTAAGTCATCAACCTATTCACGCCTGGTACGGATATAAAGCTTTCTTATCAATTTATTAACTTTATGGAGCTTTTTGAGAGAAATATGTTTTAATTGTATTTTTCACTTTTCAGATGGCTTGCGATATTATATTTAACTTCATACAATCTTTGTACTATAGCAAAATTGGAATAACTTTTCTTGTGAAAGAGGTAATTTTATATTAAGCTAAGCTTTGTTTACCGCATAAAACACAATTTATAATTAATATTATATATCACGACATTTCGACCCGGTGTAATTCGAACCCACGACCCATCGATGCATAAAGCAGATGTTCTACCGAACGTGCCAACGAGCCCGTTAAGATTCGATTTTTAATTACTGAATTCAGATATTGGAAAGAAGCAATAGGAGATATATGTCTGTGCCGTCCATACTGTCACAGAACTCACAAAGATTCCAGGATATGGTGCAGTAATTAATAAATCGTATAGGATGTGGATTCGAAGTCTGACTGAAATATATGAAATAACGAAATATCAAAAAAACCGTAAAGAAATAGACAGTTTTCTATGAATGCTTAATTAATTAATTTAATAAATATTTTAGGGCTTTGCAGATCATGGAGTCTACTTAACATTACAGTGCGCTTTCGGATTATATTTTGCAGTATTTACCCCACTGTTTCAGGAATTAATTATTTGTGAATATGATAAAATTAAAGCCATATTGGGAAATGAGCTTATCATTTGTGAAGGTAATGCTCTTATTTAAACAATATTTCACTAAAGTATAAATAATTATTATCATGCGGTTCATACGTATTATTAATCTCACCTATATGAGATGTATTAATGTAAAGAGAAAACCGCCATAAAGCGAAAAATAGAGTCATATCATATCATGTTCATAAAAAAAAGAACTTTATTGCTTTAAGAACAAAATTTAAGTTAATATAAATCTTATACAAAATTTATACGATTGATATTTTGGTATTTTCCTAAATGAACCGAAATCTTTTATAAAATTTGATAGACATACACATTTAATCAAAAACTGTTTTTCTAACACCGTTTTCTTGTATTTTAGATGAAGACCTTCATAAAATTTTGGCTATCTCGATCGAGTACTTGGAGACCCGTCCACCTCGGTACTCGCTGATGAGAATCCTACCTATGGACATCAACCTAGCAAAGGGCTACATTAACGCTGTCATCACATATATTATCCTGTTATTATCTTTTTACTTTTAGCGGAAGAAAAGGGTGTATTATTTATTTAAATCAGGCATCAGCAAACATTGGCCCATATTATATATATACTTAATAACTAACATACATATTTTATTTAAAAAAAACTTAAATACTAAGTAACAGGTAGCGTCGGCAATGACATGCTCGCGGTGTCAGCAGATAGCCGACCTCGAAATCTCCAAAATACGACACCCTGCAGCTAGTTAATTATCTATATCAATTAACTGAATAAAAAATAACAAGAAAAACGTTTTAAAAGACAACTTGCTGGAATTTGTAGTATAGTAGTTGAAGCTTCGTGGCTTAAATTAAATATAACACGCGGCACATCAGTTGAACAATAATGTTGCGTGCACAGTGACACATTTTTGGGTCTCAAGTACGGCGTGAGGGCTACAATTATAACTGCACGGACGACCGCCATTCTTGTTCAACTTATGTGCCGCTTATTTTGAAACTTTTCAATATGCGACTAGCTACTCAGGTGAGGTTTCACTTTTTATGAAGATCTGAGTACTGATGTTATAACTGAGTTAATGTTTTTGTTTATTATTATATTTATTCTTTAGATAATCTTTGTTGATTTCATTAACACGTGATTACATTACAGAAAAAGGGCAATGATTGTAAAAGCCTAATAAAAGCTATGAGTTTTTATTTATGCTCCATAATATAATGATTATTAGTTTTAATTGTTTTTTCAATACAACCTTAATCGTACCAAGAAAGCAAATACCGCTGCTATATATACAGATTATTTATTTTTTAATACAATATTTGAAATAGTATTCTATTTAAATATTCTTTAAATATTTTTAACATAATATTGCCTTCATGCAATCCGAGAATATCTTAGCTAATGTATGAAAAAGTTTCCCATAAAATCATGTTAATTATTTATTTGAAATACATAAAAATCTCTCATTTCCGAATGAAGAGTGCTAACATAAAATGAGTTCAACGTAATTAATCAGGAGCGTAATTAATTAATAAAATTAATAAATCATTGGATTTTTCGATTCACTGATGGCGTCACGTCGATTGCAGACTGAAAATCAGTCTGCATTAATTTAATTATTCATATAGCGAAAACCCATGTGTCATGTCTGACGTGCTTGTAATATTTTTACTTGGTTTTAAAGAGAAAAATATGTCATTTGCATTCTGTGTTAAGCTTTCATTTAGTACCACTTTAAAGCTTTGGTGTTTCAGTCAAGTCTTATTTGATAACAAAGGTTTTTATTTACAGAAAATTGCATTCATTTTTTTGTTATGTGATAAAACTAATTCTATTTCCACTAAAAATCTTAAGTTAATAAATAATAAAGCTATCTACAAGTTGGGAAGGGTAAAAATTTTCAAAATGACGTTCCTAAAAAACACAGTATGCTTCGAAATTTCTAACTAATACAGTGCGAGGAAGATGGTATTCATAACCTTTTTCTTTAAATTTGTTAGTAGACTAGGTATTAGGCTAAATATATTAAAGGAGGCCGAGAGGAATGGGCTTGTTAGGAATCTTTACTACTGCTTTCTATATAAAGTTTGTTTGGCATCGCAAATGCTTCTGGGATCTGATGTCTTTTCAAGTTTAGCGTAGCACAATCTTTTAGAGCAGTTATAGCTGACTTAGCTTACAAGAACAGCTTTATCTCGTCCAGCCGGCCTAGCATGACAGCCGCGACAAAAATTTGTCGACCGTTTTCTCGTGTTTTAATCGATGATCATTAGATTTATTAGATTAGAGTTTTAAGTGTGTCATATTAATGACACACTTGAAACTCAACTTCTAATGTCATATATTAATAATCAATATATCTAATATTTGTCGATCGAGATATCTTGTCTATCAAAATTGTCGATGTCGAGATATAATATATGGAGATATCTTATATCTTAGTTTGTCTTCACTCGTCCGCGAGATATCTCTTGATAGTCATGCTAGGCGGGCAGCACAATAATACTGTGTGTAGCGGTACAGCCTTGGTACATGCCTATATCAATACATTACCAAAGTAAATAATAAGCTCCTTATCATCGTTTGATTTCCGAATTTCCCAAATGCGTCACATTTTAATATGAGTTGTTTGCCAAATCATTATCACATTTTCTGAAAGGTTTAACCCACGCAAGTTTCGATATTTGCAAATCGTTTACAAAAATAGATCGTGTCCGTGTCGCGGCTTTAATAGGACCTGACGAACCCTTTTCAGAAATACTAAATTTGTTACTCGCGTAAAATTAGATTTTAGGCTGTCATTTTTTATTTATGTCAGATATGGGTTGTGCTCTATTTATTTCTTAATCACTCAGTGTTACTCAATAGTTCACGGAATCTAATTTTTTTTAAAAGTCTTATTTTTTACACTGTTGCCATATAATAATTTATCAAACTTTTTTTTTAAATTTAATTTCAAATTTAAAGCTTAATCAAATAATAAAATCTAAATATGATATTTGCCTTGACAATTTCTACAATAATGAATAGTTTTATGAAATATTATATTAGAAGACGAAAGTTAATATTTTATTAATTTTCGACAAAAATAATAATAAATGTAAGAATTCATCTATTATTTAGTCTTGTAGTTTTAAATTACTGAAAATATTTAGATCATTATATTTAGGTTAGCATTACCTAGTTTATGTGCCTTCAATATGTAGTTGTTTATGCCAGAAGCAAAAGCTTCAAAGCATTTTATATTATACTAGCGACCCGCCCCGGCTTCGCACGGGTCTAGGATTTTTTGACAAAAAAAAGCAGAGGTTGGTAATAGAAGAGTGAAAATATAGGGTTGTATGTATTTTTTAATGCCACATTATAAAAAAATAAAAACAAAAAATTTCGTCCAAAAATTAAAAAAAAATTTTAAGGGTGAACAACCTTTATCACTCAGGAGTATGAAAAATAGATAGTAGCCGATTATGCATAAAAAAATCATAAGAATCGGTCGAGCCGTTTCGGAGGAGTATAGGAACGAACATTGTGACACGATAATTTTATATATTAGATATTTTGTGACATAATTTGTATATTATATTATAAATAAACTTCATCTGATTTGAATATGTGTAGTATTAAAGGACAGTGTTTTGTGAGGTTTAATAAAAACCAATGTTATATTTAAGTTGCTTTATTGAATCACAAGTAATAAAAGACGCTGTTCATTTTATTACAATTTTACTTTTTACAATCATTGAACAGTGCTCATTATAATAAATCTTTAAACAATCTCTGCTGTTACAATTTCTCGAATAATTTGAAAAAAAAAACTGAATTCAAAACATTGCGACAAAACCGAGTTCCCTGTGTTAGTATTAGTTGTGTTTAGACTAAACAATTTCGCTTGCCTTAATCTAGTTGCAGGCACACTGTATATCTGTGTGGACAATTGTGTCCATTCGAAAAAAAACAGGCTTAAGAATAATACACTAACATATGTATTGACTTTGATGGATAAAGTTTTAGTTCAACGTAATGTTCAGTACTATCCAAAGAGCCAATCAAAAGTAAAACATGTTTGTTACAAATTCGGTACAGAAAACCCGGTTTTAAACATACACTAAACATAACACAAATAATTATTATAAGAAGTATTTTACATTGGCCCTTATAAAACAATTCAATAGCGTTTGATAAACAATGAAAAACTTAGTGTTGCAGTTTTTTGTTTTCTAAGTAGTGTTTTACTAATAAAATCAACAATTTTATGCACCAATATGGTAATAATTATATTATTTAAAACTTATATATTTTAAATTATCATAAATCATTTTATATATATCGTATTTGAATACATAAGTGATTAAAACATTAAAATACGTTTTCATTTTTATTCCACGATTTTAAAATAATTTAAAAACGGATTCCATGAATTAATTTTATTTTGAAAATAAAATAAATAGAAATCATGTAAGGTTTCAATTCAGAATTGACTAATAGAATACATTCATACACTACAAAATTGACTTTTCTTTATTTACTGGATTTTAATAAGAATTTTAATAACATTTGGTACCTGTAATATCATCTTTGGTACATTTCTTTGGAAAATAAATACAGTTTTCAATATTATTATAGAACCAACTTTAGTTGCCACGAAAATAATAGTATGTTATGATCGGATTTTTATCAATATTGTTTATTTTGATACAAAAGCTTTTGTAAAGAGCATGGCGGGATAAGTATGGGGTAGCGGCCCCAGCGGTAATTTCAACTGCCAATTTTTGTGTATGATGGTCTTATGGAGTACAACTTCCCTGTAAAATATTACTTGAAAATATGCATTAGTTTTTGAGAAAATCAAAAAAATATTTTTTTCGTTAATAGTTACAAATATATCAGTGTCCATGATATATGTTGTACATACCTTACAGAGACAACGTATCATAATATTTTTGTCAAAAAATCTCGAGATAAATATTAAAAAAATTTTTTTTGAAATTTTTGAAAAATTAATTTCTTGCTTTCTAAGCATGATACACCTACGAAATTTTCACTAAAAAACACCTTCATCATAATCTACAACATATATTTGGATCCAAATTTTTACCTGGGTGGAAGGGTGTTTTCTCACTAGTTAGAAAATATTCTTAAAAAATCATTATATCATTGAAAAGTTTGGGTAGTATTTATTTTTAAATTATTTTGAACAGAAACAATAAAATATTGTAATTTTTTTCTAATTTATAAAATTAACAAAAAATATTAATTATTCGTTATCACTATCCTCCTCAATAACTGACATCATATTTTCTTTTTTGAATAGATGACTTAATTGTTCGGCCGGACGGGGAATTTTTGTCAAGTAACGGCCATAGGATAAATAATAAATTACAGCCGCCAAATGTGAGCAAAATCCCACAGTTCTACGCCCAGTTTTCTAGGACATTCACAAAAGTACCTACTTACTACGAATTATTTTGGAACACCAATAACACATGATACAGATTTAAATACAAAAATTATAGAACAAATGAAAGCTCTAAGATATACCGATAATACTTTAGCTACGGCAGTAGAAGAAAAACGATTGTTACGAAGAAATCAACCATTTCAGAAGCTTACCAATCATAATCTTTTGGACTTTCCAGAAATGAGCGAAGAACAACTGATGTTATTTTTTACTGAGACTTATCAATATTGTCAAGCAATTTCGTATCTCGCTGAGATGTTAAATGACGATGGGACTCTCAATATATAATTTTTAAAAGATCAATCTAACATTTTGAAATTTCAAGTGAGATCGAGACATGTAGCTCGAAAATCATACCGTTGTCTTATAGAATATGTACCTAATAAGAATGGTTGGGAAGGGATAAGTAGGTACTTTTGTGAATGTCCTAATGGGCGTAGAACTGTGGGATTTTTCTCACATTTGGCGGCTGTAATTTATTATTTATCCTATGGCCGTTACTTGACAAAAATTCCCCGTCCGGCCGAACAATTAAGTCATCTATTCAAAAAAGAAAATATGATGTCATTGAGGAGGATAGTGATAACGAATAATTAATATTTTTTGTTAATTTTATAAATTAGAAAAAAAATAACAATATTTTATTGTCTCTTTTCAAAATAATTTAAAAATAAATACTACCCAAACTTTTCAATGATATAATGATTTTTTAAGAATATTTTCTAACTAGTGAGAAAACACCCTTCCACCCAGGTAAAAATTTGGATCCAAATATATGTTGTAGATTATGATGAAGGTGTTTTTTAGTGAAAATTTCGTAGGTGTATCATGCTTAGAAAGCATGAAATTAATTTTTCAAAAATTTCAAAAAAATTTTTTTTAATATTTATCTCGAGATTTTTTGACAAAAATATTATGATACGTTGTCTCTGTAAGGTATGTACAACATATATCATGGACACTGATATATTTGTAACTATTAACGAAAAAAAAATTTTTTTCATAAAAAATATTTTTTTGATTTTCTCGAAAACTAATGCATATTTTCAAGTAATATTTTACAGGGAAGTTATACTCCGTAAGACCATCATACACAAAAATTGGCAGTTGAAATTACCGCTGGGGCCGCTACCCCATACTTATCCCGCCATGCTCTTTTTACTAAAATTCTAATTTCTTTGAAATGTTCCTCAGAAATATTTGTCTATGTTAAAAATTACTTAAAAAAAATTGCCAATCTTATTCATCGTTATTACAACTAATTTTCGTGGCACAATTATTAAATATATAAATTGACAAAAGAAAGTTTCATTTATCATAATAAATTTAATACTAATTAGTTTATGATCGACTTAAAGCCATCATATGTATAGGTATATTCATATTTACACATCACTTAAATTTAAAAAAAAATTAGGATATACCTACCTAGATTGCAGCATTAATAGTACAGTTTAGTTTGAAGCCGTCGGATTTATAAATATTTGAGCTCTTTAAATTAATTATTGTCACCAACATGAAGTTATTGATGAATATTTTTACAAAAAAAAATGTAAGTTATTTATTTATGAGGCGGAATACTAATGGTAATCAAAGATACAAAAATGTTTCCGTCTCATATATTATATATGGTAATAAAAGGAACGGACATATTTTTGTAAAACTCAATTTTAAGTAGCGTTTGAGTATTCGTCCTCATAATATGTGTTGTGTATATTATAACGACGTGTACGTAGATTAAAGTTACTTTTGCATGCATCTCTACATTATAGCTTATTCTTTGGGGAAATTGGCTTCATAAACCATTATGCGACTGCTATCATCGAAAATATGATATGTTTTAAAAATTTTGAATTACAAGGAACCGATACGACTTGGTAACCTTCATGAAACGACCATATACTTTTCTTAAAGGCCGGCAACGCATCCTCAAGACCCCTGGTGTTGCGGATGTCTATGGGCGGCGGTAGTCACTTACCATCAGGTGAGCCGCCTGCCCGTTTGCCTCCTCTAATATTAAAAAAAAAAATATAAAGGTCAGTTTAGCTCTACATTTATTAACTTTGGAATTCGAACACAATGAACAAACAATAGAACCACGAAATTAGTAACTATACAAAATAGTTTCTATGTATAAAATACACTTAATTGCTAGTTTTAAAACAAAGTTTCAAATATAATTAAATTAATTAAAGATAATCCAAAATTTAGTGAGGAATTTGAACCAATTTAACTGGGACATTAAAATTAATTGTACCTTTGAAGGACTTCAACATTGATATTTTATTTAGTTTTAAATATACCTACTAAAGTCCATCTGAATCTGATAATATTATAGAATATGCATTTGTAACTAAAAAAAATATTACACCGTTATACATGATATAAAGCAGAAATGTTGAACCGTTAATGGAAATGTTTGGAGTCAGTAATATTTATAATCCGACGCTCGTTGAAATAGTTCGTTACACACAACTTTCTTGATGAGCGGCGAGGAGAGGTGTTCGCGTAGTAACCACTTCTCTGTGAGACCGGACACCACCATTACTGGTACTTCGTTCGTTCTGAAACGGAAAATACTTTGAACGGTGGAAGCGTTTCAAATATCCAATGAAAAATTTTGTCTGTAAAAAATTGGGCTACATTTATTGAAGATCTTCTAATATGTTAATTCAAATTTAAAAATAAGTTAAATTCTGTTAGTATTTCTTTACTGTCCTAAAAAACAGGTGAAATTCATTATAATCTATTATGCACTTGGATGACAGCGACTCAATCTTTCCTAGCGTAAAAAATCAATAACAAATTAATTTCAATATAAATATTCAGAATTGTTTTCATCTTCTTGGTGGATAAAGGTTTAACTATATTAATTAACCGATAAAAACTCAAAATCAGACATTTTTGCTGAAATGCGTGTTTAATGGACGACTCTCGTAGCAACGGATTACATTGTACCTACGTAGCACGCGTACACATGCGTAGGCATATTGCTACGTGAACTAAAGTGTTACTGTGCCTACGCGCCACATTATGAACAGACAACCGAGCAAATGTTATAACCTTATGTTATCACCTCAACTCGTGGACTTACGTAACTCAATGCTTATTTTTTGAAAAAAGGAGATTAAGATTTTTTTAAATGATGAATTAAGTGACAATGATTCACAGATAATAAAGATAAATAATAGATTCTAGAACAAAAGCAAATCAAGTTATTAATCAACTCTCAATTAAAAATTCTTTCAAACTTATTTAATACATAGTTAAAAATACTTGAATTCGGTCTTCATTAAAAATTACTCAAAAGATTATAAGGATTCTTAGTAATAAATCTGTATAGTGTTTAATTGGAAGCTTGAATCATAGCTGGAAGGCAGAATGTCACAAGGATTAATTTTGATTAATTATACTTTTGAGTATTTTATAATTTACTAGTGGACCCAACAGACGTTGTCTTGCCGGAATGTTAGCGGTAAAAGTAATCCTGGATTTGAAAAAGCTATTTTCCCACTTCTTTTATTATGTCTAGTATATCACTAAGCAGTGGACAACAATTATTTATTACAAAAAAGCTATAAGCGTGCCTCTGACGTGAGTTTTCAATTGCGGAAGATGACGGAACCTATAATTTCATGCCTAATTTATTTTCGTGATTATTAGACGAAGCCAACAAATAAGATATCATTAAAATCGGTGCAGCCGATCTTGAGTTATAAATTTTGTAACTAACACGACATTGTTTTCTATATACTCGTACATATGTGTATATAGATTGAGATAATAATTTCAACACGATCGTTTTGTATAAACAAATTTAAAAATTGTATTTTAAAACTGGAACGCAGTCACTATTTGGATCATTTTATTTTTGTATACAATATTTTAATATTTATAAAGTGCTCTCAATCATTATAAAAATTATTCAACCGTCGATAGCGAGTGGTATTTCGCCCGATGCGTACATTCATCATGTTTGACAATTTGCAATTTAACCTTTCGTGTTCATTACCTTTGTATCTGTATTAAAATAATACCCTATAGATTCAGATTGAGATATCTCATTATTGGAAAACATTGGGCGTTTGATAATGAGAGATATTAAGTATTATTAATTAAAATATTTTTATTGATATTAAGAAGTGCACTTCACATCGGCTGACTCTTGATTTTTCTCGTCTATAAAATTAAACCGAAGTTCGAGTCGTTCTCGTGCTCAGATCTTACTGTAATATCACATAGTATTCTTTTTTAAATATTATGATACAAATTATTTTTCCTTCCGTTTTAATGTTTTGAGATTATGCATTATAATCACAAGTTAAAGTTCATATAAATTGCATTTTATACGATTCCGCTCAAAAACTTATTTATAAGAATTTTTACAGGCTCCCAGAAATTTTCCCTTACATAAGCATAGACAGGTAATTCAACGGTCGAAAATCATAGTCTTAGGAAGAGGGTTACGATTATTTGTTAAAAAAAGGTGCAAAAAGTGTGATTTACAAATATAATTAAATCGAACAATAAAGGAGAAAAAGAAAGACAGAATTAAAATAAAAGAAAATTGATGAAAGTGGAAGAAGCGAAAGTGGTATGTAATGATCGGAGCATATTATGCAATTCCGTTATTTCTGTCTACCCGAAAGAGGCGTAATTTATATGTATGTATGAACAATAAAAAAAACTCTAGTAATACCTACCTCTTAAATATTTTATCTATTTGACTCCAGATAGGAATTATACAAAATAATGTCATGAGTCCTTTGGCTTGTAGAAAGCAGCAAGTACTTACAAACCTGAAAATCATTTTTCAGCGCCGGCGGCGTGCCAGGTGAGTGCGTGCGCGCAATACTTGCCGCACTCGACGAATTCTTCACTTCCGCTTTTGATACTACCTCTGAATACTCAGGTGGCTTAGGACAGTCTGTATCTGGAAAGAAATTATCGTATCAAGAAAGGAATGCGGATATAATAATGATGAATGGAAGTACCTTTATTAGTTTATTATTTTATAATCACTTGATGGAAGGCAATACCTCAGCCACATAACATCAGTCAATATTTTTTTTTAGCTATCGACAGACAAGCATGATGTTCACTTGATGGTAGGTGATACCTCAGCCACAGAATATCAATCAAGTCAATAATGCTCTGTTAACCTACTTTTAATTCAAACATATGGAATTCCATAAACTAAGACCGAAACGTGCAATATGCACTTCACAGTTTTTCCATCTATGAACGGTTGTTTGTTACCCGGTCGATGTTCGATATTCCTTCCACCCGTTTTATGCCCGAAGTGACCAGACGTGTAGAAGATATCCTTACAGAAAATTTGTTTATAGTATAAGATAAGATAAGAAAACATTTATTCAAACATAAAAAAGATAATACAAGTTATAATAATTGGACTTATAGACTATTTAATAAACATAACAAAAGAAAACAATTTAAAAGGAAATCTGGCTACAAGTACATGTGCAGTTTGAAATATGTTTGAAAAGGTGACAGGCTCAGTTCTAAATAAAATACTGTATACCGGATTAAAACGCGATTTATTATTTAAATTATTTATCCCGACGTTTCGGATGCTTTTCAGCAACCGTGGTCGCGGGAGACTGGGAGACAGTTGAGAAAACAGGAGAGAAATCGCGTTTTAATCCGGTATACAGTATTTTATTTAAATGTGTGATACTCGCGTTAATAAAAGACAATATTAGGCTCAGTTCTAATTCTTAGCCAGCTCGCTAAGACACTGGTATTCTGCCTGTCACCTAAGGCAAAGCAGGTCCAACAAGAAATTAAATAGAGTAGAAAATACGAAAAACTACAAAATAGAAATATCGTCACATATCGTACAAGTATCGTCCTGGCGGGGGTCACAAATCAAGGTCGCGTTCATTCAAATTCTAAATCATTTATTCATTTAGGTAACATAATGTACACTTATGAACGTCAATAAAAAATACATATTAAATGCTTCTAATTTTACATTTACCGCCAGTTCTCAAATCAAGGGCGTAGAACGGAAGAGAAGAACTGGCATGAAACTCTTCGTCACTCTTTTTAATCGCCAAGTTTTTGTTTTACAAAATATTTGTAAGGCGCTACAACCATTATACCATGTTCCACATGACATCTTTGTGTAATTAAATATAATAATAAAAAAAATGAAAACCAGAAAAAAAAGCAAAGATTTGTCCTCTATCAGCAGTAGGCGTGGTGAAATAGGAGCACGCACTTACATTCTCGTGGGAACAACACGCAAACATATAGTCGAAATAACTAATATCACCGCATACACGAATTCAAGTCCGACCTGTCACCACAAGTAGCATCCGTTCACGAGCATGACGCATGGCCAGCCATCGTAGGTATCATTATTGCAATCATTTTACGGTAGGCGATATCTCAAACACAGAATATGACTCAATGGTGAGTTATTGATCTATTTCTTAACAATAAGCATTCGAAAACAATCTATATCTAAATATTCTATCTAAAGTCGAAAGATATCAATTAATGGTAACGTGTAGTTAGAAACGTGGGAGTTTGTTTTCATATCATTATGGAGCACGAGTTGTTTAATTAAACATCAGAATGTTGTTAGCATCAAATTAAGACAAGTTAGAATATTTATTTTTCTAATGAGTAGGTACGTAAGCTCGTTTAATTTCACAGAATTTGCAAAAAGAGATTATTTACTTTAATATAACTGTTATACGTGATGAATTTAATACTAGTTTGATTACTGGCATTACTTTAAAAGCATCCTTGAAAAATACTTAATTCCAAAAAAGTGACGAGTCTTGCGAAAAGCTCCATATGGATCTGTGACATCTTTACTTAAAGTAATTAACTGAGAAAGTACAAAGCGTTTCAAACAGACTTGTAAATCTTCTATATATAAATGTAAGTATGTTTGTCCTTAATGCACTTCTAAAATATTCATCCGATTATGATGAAACTTTGGTTATTTGTACTGCATACGCCCGCGACGGATCTTGTTTTGTCTTGTCTTGTACTAGTATATCATAAGATCAGATCATTAACAACAAGTAATACCTAATATCTATAGTAGAACATTTCTTTAGAAATAAATCTGGTATTTCCAACATAATTGTTGTTCCCAGACATGACAGTCCGGAGTATAAAATCATAAGTAGGGCTTCAGCACTAAGCCACTGACGTTAACAGATACAAAATGAATACATTATATCCACACTGCCAGTGCACGAACGCCCTAAAGGTGTTTGCCCACTACACCGTATACCATGACCATGTTTTGAACGTATCAGGCGCGGAAAGTAACATGGAATGGACTACAGCTTTACCCACTAGAAATCAGCATCGACAACATATTATCTCCGACAATTGTTGACGCTCCGTGCATGGCACGCTTCGGTATTGGTCGGTCGGGACGGTCTTTTTTATGTCAGATATCGACAGACGAGAATGAAGTTCACTTTTTTATGTCAGATATCGACAGAGGATGCGCTATCGACCTACTTTTTACTTTGACTATTCGGAAATCCAAAGACTGAGACAGAAACGCGCAATATGAACTTTACAGTTTTTCCATGTATTAACGGAGGTACGTTGCCCGGTCATAATTTAGATATTCCTTCCGCCCGTTTACTTCCCGAAATAACCAGACGAGAGAAATACATGTTTACATAAAATTATAGACATGTTCTAACAAACACGCTAACGAGCCCGTCAAAAGTTCTAGTAGGCATAGTCCCATACTTTTTAATACATATAATATATATTGCCTCGTACATTCCTAGCACGGTCATAGTATGATACGGTGTAGTGGGCACACTCCTCTAATATGCACAGGTCGATGTGGAACCAGCGAGCGCCAGTGAATAATCACTTCGGCTTCGGTAACGAAGCTTCGGGTACGTTTAACGAACTCTCCCTACAACACGTTTTTAAACTATTATTTATACCTTTAATTAATACACTGTTGTATCAATTACTCGGATAATGGTTGGTTTCGTTTCGACGTTCGATTTTTAAATTAACAGGAAATGTATCTAGTATCCGAAACTTTGTATGTTCAGGTTGTCTTTAGTCTTCATACGGATTTCGAATATACTGTTTTCATTTAAAATAATTTATTCGTTTAGTTAACACAATGTACACTTATGATAGTCAATAAAATAAAATAAAAATATAATTTTACATATACTGTCAGTTCTCAAATCAAGGGCGAGGAACGGACGAGAAGAAATGGCAATACACTCTCCGCTACTCTTTTTAATCGTTAAGTTTTTTGTTTTACAAAATATTTGTAAGGAGCTGCAACCATTACACCACGCTCCACATGATATTTTGGAGTAATTAATTATAATACTAGAAAAATTACAACAACAAATAAACTAGTTCTATTCTAGTCTCATAAAAAACTTAAGTTTTTTTGGTAAGCTTATTTCTTATACTATTGCTAAAATTGCCCAACAAAATGGATTACATTCTGTATCTGTTGACTCGGAGATTTTGTGAAGATATGATTCCCCGCGTCCCTAAGTGGGGCACGGGGCAGACCCATTTCTGGTTTTGTTTTTTACTTCTTTTCGTTGCAGGCAAGTAGGTGATCAGCCTTCTGTGCCCTGCCCGACAAGTGCATTTTTTTGAATTATTGTTTTTAAATTTTTTTGAATTAACTAATTTAATTTTTTTTTTCCGGGACTCAAACCAAGGAAATCTGGTGCTTAACGCATCGCGCTAATCACTGATGTTAATTATTTAATTAATAAACAAACTAATTTCCAAACTTGCGACAAACTTATAATTGATTTAAATTCACCGGGAAATGTTCCCCTACAAACAAATTTAATCAAGATTAAGTTTCATTATTAACTTTCACCGGTTGAAATTATAAAAGAGATCAATAAGAAGGATTTCAATTTCGGACAATACAAATTGGTTTGACTTATGACCACTTGATATTAGGTTATTTCGTAATTTTCTCTTTTTATAAATGTTAGATAACTTTTTTAAACGTCAGATTAAAGGGTTTTTTTTCGTAGAATTATACTCGTACCCAACTATGTATCTGTTCAAGCAGCATATTCACTAATCCTAAAAAGTACATAAAATTATATTAATAAATTTGGTTATGCAACCACGGGTGTGTAACTAGCATGTAAAAAAAAAATTAGGAGTTAATTTAAGAGGAAAAATTCTTAAAACTCCAAAAAAAAACGGTGTTTAGATTTTAATATAATAATAATTATATTTTAACCGTTTAACTTAGATTATTATTAGATAGATTTATGTATAATATGTACTTACACGGTTTTAACTTTATTGAATGCTGTAGTCTTCTATAATTGAAGGAGCACAAAGACTTGCTTAAAGTATTAAGTTTGGATAATATATGTTTATACGTATCCTTGAAGACGCTATTAAATAAATAAATAAAACCGTAGCTACTACTGTATCCAAACAAGCTGTATACAGCATATCACAAAGTTTGAACAAAATAGAGCGAAGCTCTGTCAGAAATACAAATTATCAAATAGTATCAACAAGTTTAAAGTTTTTTAACCTCAAAATCATGGAAGTTCAGTTGATTCTTTCTACATTGTATTATTAAGTCAAGAATACTACCGAATCTACGCGAGAAGTAATTAAAATTTTAATGATCTCAGTAATTATAGAAAATAGAATTAATGTTTTGATTTAGGTCCTTGCCTTCTTTTAAATAGTGTCATCGGAGTTATAATTATCAGTAAAATAACTAGTTAAATAGGAAAAATAATGAGCATACTAGATAAAAGCTATGATTAATGATTATATACAAAAGAAGCTTTCTCCATTGCACACCTAACATAATTAATACATTATATAAGTATACAGTTCTTTTCAAATCTTACTGACTAAAGTTTATAAATAGAAGACAAGTTATATAAATCCTCTTAGTTCAATTTAAATACAAAAACTGTTTGGCAGTTTATTAAGATTTTAGTTAATAAGTTATTAAGTCAAAGAATACTTCGAAAATTATCATTAAATTCTATTTATTATTTTTAAAAGACTAAAGGTTACTTTCAAAACACAATTTTATTATTATTTTATACAGTTATTGTGTATAATTTAATTATGGAATATTAGTTAATTTCTGGGTATTTTTATAGGGACATAGTACTAGGCTGAGATAGACAACATTTATAACTTAAGAACGACTGCCACGATTTTAATGATTTCTTATTTGTTGGATTCGTGTCCGCCTCGAATTGCAGAATAATTATTAAAATATCAGAAAAAATCTCGAAAAGATATATTGTACATAATTAATCTTATATTATATTATAAAGTGAAAAGATTTGTATATTTAACCGACTTCAAAAAAGGAGGAGGTTTTCAATTTGTCTCTATGTTTTTTTTTGTATGTTTGTTTCGTGATAACTCCGAAAGTTATGCATGGATTTGTAAAAAAAATAATTGGGTAGTATCGATTAGAGGCATACTTAAATCTAGATTTATTGTAGCCATTATTCTGGGTGGACAACGTCTTTCGGGTCCGCTATCATCCATACATAACATTAAAAACAATGTCTATGTTTTAAGCCAATTTGAAACGCCACATATTACGTCCTTCCGCTTCATTTACCTATAAGTTAATTTAATTAATATATTCATATACAAGATAATCATAGCGGTCATTCGTGCTGCAAGTAAAATTAAATACGAACGACAGTAATTTGATTAGGGCGTAGTAAAGCTGATTAGTATGTATTACGAGTATATAGCTGATGTTGAGTACAATGTTGTATTATTTTGTTATTAATTCAGGGGTAAGTTATGTAAATGCAATAATAAAATATTTTTTATTTTTTTATTCTTAACCAAAATTACGCCAATGATACTTCTTGTACCTGACAAACTTAAAGGAGTGTATGCGGTTGAAATGATAGAATATTTAAATAAAATACTTTATACCGGATTAAAAAGAGATTTATTATTTATATTTATATTAAATAATATTTTATATAAATGTGTGATACTCGCGTTAATAAAAGACAATATTATGATAGAATATGTGTTACTAGTATTTTCCCGTGACATTGTCCAACTTGATTATGTACTTTTTATCTCCTATTTAGGTTAGGTGAATATTCAAAAAATAATACGAGGTCATTGGCATGTTGGCTCTGGGTATTTATAAATTTCTCTAATAATATTTTTTCATACGGCAGGTCACTTCAACATATTTAACTACTAAGGAAAGCCTTATGGATTAACAATGGATAATAAAGCCCTAGCTACAACCTTTGTAAAAGGAAGACAATTTACGAAGAATAAAAAAATATTCACCTAATTAAAGATTGCTACTAATGAACTCTTACAAAATAGCAGGGGTAATATAAAGTAGGGACGACGCTATTATGTGGGTCTATTCAAGCTAATGACATGATCCTATCATGAAAAGGTTCGTATTAACTTACGATAGAAAATGTAGAAGAAATGAAAGATACCGGAATTTAGACTTTGTTTCTTGAAATTATTTTTATTAACAAATTCTTATCATTTGACGACCTTAATGGTGCAATAGTTAAAATTTAACTGGATCGTGGCTCATGAATTAGCTTCCGCAAAGATGTGACATGTTTATCCAAAAATAAAAGAAGTCGTTTCATCTGAGCATTAAATTACCATTTGTAGGAAAAACATCGCTAAGTTCGCTCATTTCAATTTGGAGCTATATTATATTTTTATCGGTGCAGAACTAAAGGTCATATCACAGTTCACCACCATCACCATCGATCTTTTTGATGAAGAATTAAAAAAAATCTATTGAATCTTTAAAAGAAATGAAGAATTAAAAAAAAAACTATTAAAATCTATTGAATATACTGTTGTATATACTTGAGCTATATCAAAAATCATCTTCGTAGAGTGATCGCCAATAATGTCTATGGCGAGCGCACAACTGAATATCTTGTCCCTCGGCTTATCAACAATTTACCTAACAGCCAAATAAATACATTAAAACTAAATTAAGTAATCATTTTCGTTTTTAAAATTTTTCAATACTTACTTTGCTCGCACATTATGTGTTTAGTTTATATTAATTATAAAACTTATTATGTTAAGGTGTAGACCAATTTTAGCATATGTTTAAACCTCCGTGGTTTTTTTATTCTATTCTGAACCGTAATTTAACTTTTGATTTTTTTTTTAAATGGTAAATTAAAAAATAATATGTGTATTAATAAAATACATATTTAGTTTTAACCTACCTTTACTGAGTGGTATTAAGTCTGGATTACAGTCGTCCGGTGAACTTCTTTTCTGAAGTGGCGTCTTTTGATTCTTAGATGACTGCATCGTAACTGTAAATAAAGACTTTTGAATATATATGAAAGAGACTCCTACTTTTAGAAAAGGTCGTTAAACATACATGTACCATGTTATTAGGTTGGATTGTGCTTGAAGAGAATAAAAATAGGTATTTTTTATGGATGTGCGCTACGCCGTAGGCAGAAGGCTACGCCGTAGCGTTGTTTACTTTAAAATTAAATTAGTAAAAATATGTAATCCCGATAAAACAAGTAAAAAATTGCGGTCAGGTAGGGCACATAAGGTTGATTAAAGAAATATCTTCTGTGAAACAGACATAGAAGTAAGTCTACCCCATACCCCACACACACGGGACACGGGACAGGTGAATTTACTACTAAATATAAAACTGATCTAAAATACTCGACGAACAGCGGCGTACACAATTACTGAAAACCCATAACAGTTGAAATAACACAGCATTTAAAATTGATGACATGAGATGAACTCGTCTCACGTTATCAAAACATATTTACGTTTGAAATTATATCTAAATGAATGTAAATTTAACTAAGTTGTTATTAATTAACATAAATACTGAACATCATTTATTATTTGTGTATCAAGTTGAAAGTTATTAACCTAAAATTTAAGCTACACTACAATAATTACGAGAATAATGAAGAGATAGATTGTGGTTTTGTTTATGGAGAGTTGCGAATTATAATTAAAAAAAACTATAGCTTAATTATACATTATAACATTATTAAATTAGGTATGACATGACATTAAATTAAATTAATTTTTTTTTTTATATATAATTTGTAACTGTTTATTTGTATTTATATATTTTTAAACTTTTTTTATATATTTTTTTTTTGACATGGAAATTTTATTATAATTATTTTAATTAATGGATAAATTGATTTATATTGTTAAATTGAAATGTATGTTTAATATAATCTACTTATCTAACGCATTGGGTTCCTGTAATGTTAGACATAAGTATTATGAATAAATAAATAAATAAAAAAAATAAAATCTTATAATTATACAGCTAAATTATATAGAGAATAAATTTAAAGTGCAGTTTCATCCTAAAATGCCATCTTAGGTATAGTCCCCTAACTACTTTTGTTACGATGTACTAAAATTTTAATTCGTTCGCACGCAATTATCTTTCAATGACGGTAATTTACTTCCCGACTTCCGATTTCAGCAAAGCTTATCTGTCGGTCCAGGTTAAGCTTAAGCTACCCGATTATTTATCCGCCATTTTGAATTTTGAAATTTAGAACTCCATCTCTCATCAACGAACCCATAAAACCCAGAGTAATTAAATTCAAGCCGACTGAACTGAAGGAAAAATGTATGGCACAAAGGGTTGATTAATTCAACAAACATAATCATAATATTACTACAAATGTATAGTACTTAAATAATAAAACAAATGAAATGACAGAATTACAAACCTTCATAGTTACTACTGTGCCGTAACCTTGTAGCGATGAGTGCGAGACAGAGTATGATAGCGACTGTAAGAGCTGCCCCTAGCACGCCGCCAACGGCCCAGTTGACTTCCCAGGCTTCTTGTGCCTCTGTATATGAAACATTATAATGGATATATATTATATAATTACAATATAAAAAAATCTTTATTGGTATAACTCTTATGAAACGGCCAAGCCACACATTTTGACTAATATAAAGCGCAAATTAAATTTAATTAAAAATAATGTGAACATAAAGTAATTCACTAACTACATAAGTCATAAGTGGTAATTTGGTGAGAATAGGTCCTTGAGTAATTAATCAGCCAAGCCACACATGTGAGGTATAGAGTTTGTAGATAACTTAAGACTAGGATTCACGCAGAACACTATACGCTATGAAGAGATTAGGGCGTGTAGAGTTCGGCTGGGAGCAAAATCCGCAATCCGTGGATACAAAATAAGTGCAGTTAAAATTACGTCAATGGACTCATCGGTCTGAAATGCATTTATTTAATTTTGAGAGCAAAATAACTACTACCTCTAATTCCCATTTCCCATCTTTCAAATAATTTGAATACGTAAATTTTATGCATGTTCATAATGTTGATGTTATAACTATAATATATAGTTTATATTTCTGTTACTTGAGAACCACTGAAAATCAGTATCATGGGGCTTATTATGACCCCCAACTTATGCGTGGTATTTCGTTGAAGTTGTAGCACCACTGTTTGCCACATGTATTAAATATATTACGTTTCTCTTATGGAATTTATTTCTTTTCTAAAACAAATTAGAATTAACTCACACTAAATACACGATTTTTTTATATCTATACATCTATCTGGTTATAATTAATAATACATTTAAGGAGTAATTATATTTTAATAATAACCTGCTTTTAAAATATTCGGCTAGAAGTTAACTATAAATTAATAATCTTATCTCTTTAAAGTATTTTTTATTCAAGAAATAACTAATACCTCTATTGATTAAAGACTTAAAAATATAAACCTTCTTAACTTTCTGACCTTTTAAAATCTTTTAAGAAAATGTCAGCTTTAAGCCGGAAATTAAAGAGATTCTCTATTATGAAAGCTGCCCTTGACAAGTGATTCTAAAAGATTATTCTTGAGAAAATAAATTAATTCGAAATGCAATACTGTTTTATAATTTAATATATTAATTTAATGCAATGAAATAAAATACTTTAAAACGCGATTTATTATTTATACTATTTATCCCGACGAACCGGATGCTTTTCTGTATTTTATTTAAACTCTACTCGTGATAAGACAATATTATTTGGATTATTATTAATAATAATTTATTTAGAATAATAAAAATGAATGGATTTTACTATCACTTAAAATCAGACATATCAATTAATCAGTCACGAACGTTTAACTCGGTAATGACGTGAATTTGTAATAATAATTAACTCATGATCGTCATCATCACTCACTGTCAAATTAATATGGATAAGATGGCTTGTTGCCAGCGATAAGATAATTTGCGGATTGATTTATTGTTGTTGAAGTAAAAAGTTTTCATAAAGTTATATTCATAAATGTCGTGTTCAGAATATATGATTTGTTAAATTCGAGAATATCATTATATTAAAAATGGATGGAGTTTGACTCTCTAAGGGCCTTATTTGGATGCATCTTTATACGAAATTTACTCGTACGAACACGCACGAGTGATCCCGACTCTCCGAGTAGGTACTACAGTGCCTCGCACACTCTATGCGAACTAGTCGTGCGTACCCGCGCGTATAGTTCCTACATACGAAATCAACGACTTTCTCGGGCTTTTGGGCTTGTATGGTTTTCCCGCCACTAGTAACGAAGTGTACTCACCGGTTCTAGGAGATAGTCTAGGCGCAGTCTCTACAGTAAAGCTGATGTGTTCCGATCGCCCGCGTGCGTTGGCTGCATATACCACAACGCGTAAATGCCGCTTTGCGCCCAACCGTCTTAAGTTCCATACTGTCATTGAATTCGTCGAGTTTACTACGAGGCCTTCGTTCGCCCATACTTCTGCTATGTATGTACACGAGAGGCCGCCTTCGTAACCTGAGACAAGATAATTTATATCTATACTTCTATATTCTAAAAAACAAATACAATTTCTGTGCATACAAGGTATTTTTTTAAAAGAAGTATGGGTCTTCCCGATCTTCTAGGACAATGATTCTCAGTAACGCGGCAATTTTGTGTAACGCCTTTTAGATATGTATAGTGTATACATATAATTTACTATACATATATATGTATGCTTAATTTGTGTAAAAAAAAATTATATGATCATTTATTCGAATGCCTTTCAAATAAGAATTTTAGAACCTAAAGAAAAGCAGAATATAATATATAAAATATATAAATGTACAACTCAGTACCAATTTGGTTGAACTCCTTTAACCTGAATTTAAAAGAATGAGTGTATGAATATGTATCAAGAAACATAACATTATTCCCTCAACAAAATTAAGTGTTAACCTTCCTCTCTCTACAAATCCTTGTATATTAAAATATTAATATCATAAGGTACGTTTTTGTATAAATGAGTATCTAAATAAATAAGTATTGTGTAACAGTCTTTACTTACATCTATATAAGTATTATTGTTACATAACACAGTAAATACTATCTAGAGTTTGTAACAGAAAAGGCGGAAAAGCGTCAATGTCTCGTTGCCAGCACACGGAATACGCATTAAAGGAACACTGTATTCAGGAACACATAACTTTGAGAGACGCCACAACTTCTTATCGAACATGAATAATGCTTAGAACTGTGACTACAATACCTGCTGCTGTGTATATAAGAGTATGTATGACGTAATATTACACATATAGAGTTATAATTTTTAAATAATGTCATTGGACTTATTTATGTTTTAATTGAATAAATAATACATAATAATAAAGTTGGCTACACCAGATATTTTTTTTTGGTAAAATTTTCAGACAGTAATTTTCAACTAAGTGGTTTGATGCTATAATTTTCAACACGATTTTCATAATTGAAAGGCAGATGTTGTTTAATGGTAGAAAAGTGTTTTTAGGTCGTTCTATTAAGAAAAGCAATTTTGCAATAACTTTGAATTATGTCACTTTAACACTAACTTTTATTCAAAGAAAGATAAAATAGATTTCATCGTTTTATTACTGTATCAGTGTAAAGCTTGGACTCAATGGATTTTTTCCCTTCCGGAATTTAAATATTTCTTTATAATATATAAGAACCTTGTTGATTTTGGTATGATTTTCGAGACAGAATATTACAATATTTAAAAGCTTTTATCTTTGTGAATGCAATAGATATAAACGCTTGGTACAACTAAGCAATAAAATGTATTTTAACAGTTCTTAAATTTGCAACTGTAAATATTCTAAAAATGTTTTGTTTTTCTTCATTTGTGTGTGTGCAGACGTTTACAATTAAATTATTAATGATGTTACTTACTGAGTTTGAAATTTCAATAAGGATTGATTAAGTTTCTTATAAATAATAGCAGAAATAATAGTTTTTTTTTGTAATTATTATTATTACAATAAGTGTAGGTATGTCGTTTTTCTTGGTAGCAATCAAAGTTATAGAATTAAGTGCATTATTATTAAATATCCTAATCATGTTAGGGTTTCGTGCCCTCTAGTATTTTCAATATTTATGCTATTAAAACGATTTAAATTATACATAACTTTTTTGAAAAATATACTCCAGCTCATAAGCAAGAGATTTAAATTTTTAACATCTTGTGGGTTGATACTGTAGCTTATCAGGGTCTTGACTTGACTTCTCTTAATTCCATTGTCTAGTAAAGCCAATAATATTGCACTATGTGTATGACGTATGTTGTGATGTAAGCTAACACCTCACCTGACAGGCACGTCAGATCCAATGAGTCATCAGTTAAATTGTACACAGTACAGTTTGTTGGTGGATCGGGCCTTGTCGCTGGTAGCAGAGTGTAAACACATGGAGAGATTTGTTGTCCAGCCAGATTCGTTGCTCGACAGGATAGTGTGCCGTAGTCAACATCAGACACAGGCGTGTAGGTGAGCACTGATTTCCCCTCTTTTGCATGAACTGTGAAGCGATCCTTGAGAGAGAACATATATAAATAGTTAGTTTTTTTATATTAGATATCGAGAGACGAGCATGAGGTTCACTTGATGGTAGGTGATACCTCAGCCACTGAACATCAGTTCATCATTCTGTTACTGTAGTATTATCCCGGAAATATTTTATAAAATTGAAAACAAATGAAGCTGTATACAAATTATACCGAAGGCTACGCGTAAGTCTACGATTTTAATATACCTCAATTTTATGAAGTTAATCTTCTAGCCGCTACGTTTGTCAATGAAACGTGCTCCTTACCACGTCTGTTATAAAATGCTATTAATATTCACATCACAGAGTTTATTTAATATTTTTACGACTATAGTAGGTAACTGTTTTAGATACTTAGGCGTGGTTTGTACTGTAAGCCATTTAAACAAAGAATCATTTTTGATCGTTATTATTGTAAACGAAACATTCAAAAGCCTATTTAAGATAAGTCTATTTTGGTATTTTAACGATATTTTTCATGAAAAATATACGTAGGCAGATGTAAGAAAACTTATAATGTCTTTAAACTCTTATTGATAGCTATTAAATTATTCAATACAACAGAAGATATTTCAGGCTTCGCAAAAAAATAACCTCTTCTCAATATTGTACCCTCTGAAATCCCGAGAATCAAAATGTATTCCCTTGTTACCAATTCCAAGTTGGTATTTGTGATGTTCTAAAAAGACTTTTTCATCTGCATATCCTATGTCAAAGGAGCGTTTTCAAAGAAGCGATTAAGTAATTTTACGTACAGAACTATTTTGAATTCTATTCCCGGTAGTTAAGATTCCTTTTGTTTTTTTTCCGTTTGTCCGGTAAACATCGCTTTGTATGCTGTGAAGACCGATTCCTACATATATTTGCGTAAATACAAATCAAAAGTATCCAGTGGACTGTATAACACCCTTTTCATCTATAAAAGGGTCGTAAAATTGGGATGGACATGGCTATTATTCTTTCAGAATACTGAAATAAAATATTGAGGAATGTCATAAAAAAATAAGAAGTTAAGGGAAGTTTGTTTCTTTTTTTTATACAAAGTTTAAGCTTAAAACAAAATTGTTTGACGTTTATCACAAGTAAGTGAGTCCCCTTGTTGGGGCATGGGGCAGACTCATTTCTGTTTCAATGATCATTTTTCATTAAAGACAAGTAGTTGATCGGCCTTCTATGCCCTGCCGAAACATTTTTATTTATCTTGTTTCCCCGGGATTCGAACCAAAGATCTCCGATGCTAAACGCATTACGCTTACCATTAAGCCACGGATGGGGTCCAAATCACAAAAGTACGTTTTATTTAAAATTGGTTGTAACATAATAATAAAAGCTGAATGTTTTCTATTCCTACGTGTTGAGTGAAAAATTGTAAAATTATTTTTAAGTCACTTAATTAATTTTGAATAATGACTTATGAGTTGTAACCGATGGATCATAGGTTCGATTCCCGTCGCGTCAATACAACAGTTTACTGGTTAAATATAAAAAATGTTATTCCGTACTCACCGCATCAACCGTACGTATATAATAGTAGTTAGTGCAATGAAATATGGTGAAATCTTAGATAAAAGACCTTATTAGCAATCAAAATTACTAATCTGATGCCTTTAAGAACCAACTTGTGTGCTACTCACCGCATCAACCTTTATGGAGCCCGCGGAGTTATTGAGTGTCCACTCGAAAGTGTCAGGCGGCGGGAACGCGTCAACTTGACACTCGACACTCGAAGGCTCTTGTAGCGCCGCCCCCACGAGCCTGATCTCACGACTGTGGCAAAGCGGTCTGTCTGTGGACAATATTGATATAATAGAGACAAAATATTCAGTATTTGTGGTAGGATATGTTATTTTTCCCTATTAACATTTCTATATTTTTTTCTATATAATCTTTTACTAACGCGAGTATCACAGATTTTAATAAAATTTTATCCTTCGAATTACCCGTGGTCAAAAGCTACCTAAAAAGCAATCTAAAAGTCGGTTAATAAATAGGTGATATAATTTAAATAAAATACTTTATTTTTTCGCTTATAAAATATAATTACCTACATTTTAGAGTTTCAATGTTTATTAGTATCTCTTGGTCTATTCTTTTATATTGATTTTCATAATAGCCCGTTCAACGGTCGGTGTTTTCACAGCTATAGGACATCGATCAATGATGCGTTGTTGACCTATTATTTAGCTTAGCTGTTTTATTCGTAGTGCGGCACCTTTTCCTTATCAGACGTGTGTATAGAAAAAATATATGCTTAATTAAAAGATTTCCGACGATTGCAAAAAAAACATGTTTTCACTTCCTTAGTCCATCGAAAAACCTAATCCAATCTTCTATAAATCCTTCATACAAAAACAAATCTATTCGATACGTAAGGCCTTTGAAATCGACTAAGCACCGTATCATTAGCACCATAGCAGCCTCCAATTGATTAAATGATCCACGTCGGATCTCTTTGTGATCGAGCCTTCGAATCAAATAAGTCCTACACAATGCTTGTCATTTATGCTGATAGTGGCCATGCCGATTAGATAGTATTTCGGCTAAGGCTTTCTATTGTCTTTCATTAGTGAGAAATGTAGCCTCAAATGTCAGTTATTAATTCAGATAATATAATTTTATCTTTATAGATTTTGTCCCATTCTTTATTAAACTAGTAACTCCTTCTGTAGTAAAAATATCTTATATAGGTTGTTTTAAAAAAAGTGACCTATGTTATAAAAAAAAATATTATACATTATGTTTGTGGACTCCATCCGTAATGCGGTCTTAATTCCGACTGTATTTGTGACGTGACGAGTGATCTTAGAAAGATATCCAATTTATAAACTCTAATATTTTGGGCTGACCCAGGATTCAAGATGATATTATGTTTTTTTTTATGTCAGATATATCGACAGATAAGGTTCACTTGATGGTAGGTGATACTTCAGCCACAGAACATCAGTCAATGATACGCTGTCGAACTAATTTTTACTTCAAGCATTCGGAAATTCATAGTAATGTTAATACTGACAAATTCAGGCTTGATAAAACAAAATTAAAACTAACTTCAAATGTGAGGAGCAGGAGGTCCTCCTCTTTTGAAGTCGGTTAAAATGAATATTTTAAAACATTTTCTATTATTAGAAACGATCCTACTATCCACACACATCAAACCACAAACAACACCTCATCATTTAAATAAAATACTGTATACCGGATTTAAAACGCGATTTATTATTTATATTGTTTAAATTATTCTGTCTCCCCGCGACCACGGTTGCTGTAAAGCATCCGAAACGTCGGGATATATAATTTAAACAATATAAATAATAAATCGCGTTTTAATCCGGTATACAGTATTTTATTTAAATGTGTGATACTCGCGATAATAAAAGACAATATTATGAACACCTCATCATACTAGGTATTACATAACTTTTATGATAAATTATCATGCATCCGTTGAATTGAAGAGCAGCAAAGCAATCTCCTACCATGCCATCTGCAGATCTTGTACAGTATTTTGCAGATACTGATGGGTCCAAGATACAAGCTATGCTCAGTCTTGACTAAAATCTACCGTATATACCGTAAAATTTGTATGAATTTAAAATAAATTAATAAAGTATAACTAATTCCATATTGATTGCATTAGTGTACTCGTAAGTACATTGATTAATGTCTATTTTAAAACCTGTCATCTTTCAGTCTGCCTTTGATAACGTTTGCTGTATTTTTAAATTTGATTTGTATACTTAAGAACCTGTAAATACTTTTCCAGACAATAGTACATTACGATACGTGTGACTTAAGTTGCCTACGTGAAGTTACGTAAACGGTGTAAACGCCGTACATTAATAGAAACTTAAGAGTATCGTATACTATTTTATAGCACGTTTGACATGAACTCGCATTTTACGCACGCTTCCGGTGTGATAATGGCATATTTAGGTCACAGTAAAGCGTGCGTTTACTGCGGGCTTAGGTCACAAAGTCTATAATATTATTTAGGGTGATAAGATATCCTTTACTTACAAACAACTTGCATTCTAAGTGGTGGCGACTTGCCATCTCCCTCCACGTTCGAAGCAGTGCAAGTATACAAGCCCGCTTGATGTCGCGACACGTTCCGTAGTGCCAAATTAGTGTTTCCAGTTAGAATTACACCATTGGCTGCGTTGTGTTGCAGGAGAACATCCTGTTCATACAAAATATATTATGAAAACATGTATTAAAAACATTATTTTTCGTTTAAAAATAACTTACAAGAGAATTACTTTTCGAATTTTATTCATCATATCCATGAGCCTATGCATTAATTCATCTATGTTTACATATAATAAAACTGTAGAGGTCAAATTTCTGTACATAGAAAAAAAATGCTAAGAACCGAGTCAGGGGGATGTAAGAAGAGAAATAGAACAAACCCAGATTTTTTTTAATTTTTTTGTTTCTCTGTCTGTTTGTCTGTTTGTACGGGCTAATCTCCGAAGATACAGAACCGATTTTTATGCAATTTGAACAAATATATTAAGCAAAGTCCGGGGCAACATATAGGCTTTGTTTCATCGAAATCGGTTGGCGGAAAGAAAAGTTATCATCATTTAAAAATTATTTTAAAGGCACCATATCAACAAACTGCAATGCAAACTGAACCGCGTCGAACTTTTTTGAATTATCAGGTGTCAGTAACAGTTTGATATGAATATGTAATAGTGTTATTATTTCGCCACGTTCAATATATATTCGTGGAATAGTGGAAGAAGCCTTTCTCAAAAGCTCAGCTTAAGATGAAGCCCACGCGAACGAAGTCGCTGGCATCAGCTAGTTATTAATATTTAAGTATGTATTGTCTTATTGTTAGTTAGGTCTTCAATACATTAGGTTTGTTCATTTGTGGGCAGGTAATTTTAAGATCTACTCAAAAATTAAAAATAATTTTGCTAATAGATTCACAATCCCTGATTTCACTCGAGATAGGCAATATATTATTTTAATATAATTAAAATTTTCTATTGAAATCTGCCGGCCTAGCATGATCGCCACCACAATAAAAAAATCTGGCCATTTTCTCGTGTTTTAATCGATTATCTCTTTATGTCTTCCGGGTCTAACGATAAAAACATACTTATTTAGCTGTTTATCGGTGAATGACTAAATGGCTAACGTGAAAATAAAGAACTGCAAAAATATATCGCTTAATTAGATGTATAAAATTATTTAAAACGGACTTGCAGATGCGTTGCCGGTCTTTAAATATGTATATGTTGTCGATTGTCTTTTAAGGCTCTTGCTTTGAAGTAATTAAAGTATTAATTTTACTCTTTAGTTTAAGTTTCTACATACTATATATATAGTTATAGTTTTGAAGTCGGTTTTTGTTTTTTGCTTAAAAATCTATATATATATATATAAAAGAAAGTTGTGTTAGTTACACCACTTATAACTCAAGAACGCCTGCACCGATTTTAACGATATCTTATTTGTTGGATTCCTCTATGTCGGGAATGAGATATAGGCTATTAAAATATTGAAAAAATCAGGAAAAAATATACGCATAAAATTAATTATAAAATAAATTAGATTCGGAACTCCGCCATCTTGACAGCTCACGTCATGCATTCTTAGCTTTTATGGAATAACAGATGTCTACTGCAAATCAGTGACATGTTAGACAATTATAGTGGGTAAATGAGCATATTCAAATTTAAGAATAATTATATAATTTCGAAGCCAAAATTGTGGCAGAACAACGTTTGCGGGGTCCACTAGTAATTTTATATAATAATAGATAATAGTGCGGGTAACACCGCATGGCATTGCTACTATGAAATAAAGCCTATCACGACTTGAGGCGATAGTCTCGATTGACACTTTGATTAATACGGAATCAAGACGTCAACCTTTTCCGCGTCAAAGCGACACATTAATAAATGGCCGTTAATGAACCAAACTAAGCTAGTTTATAGGAAATGTATGTATTTCTTATATGTATAGAAAAAAGATCGAGGAACTGGATGAATTGCGTGAAGAATGATTAGGATGAATTTTGTATGAAAGGTGTTAGATTACGGCTGATACACCGACGAAAGCCATATACTGAAACCGAAACTCGCACTATACACTTTACGGTTTTTCCATCTATTATTATTATTATATATTTATAATTTTTCCTATGAGTCAACACGTACAAAAATTATAACCGTAACCGATCTTACATTTTAGGAAGAGTTAAGAAATCTATGAACGGTGGTTCGTTACCCGGTCGGAATTTCAATATTCCTCCCACCCGTTCAATGCCCGTAGTTAGCAGAGTGGAGAAAAACGCTTACAGAAAAAAATAACCATATCGTCTCGGTGGGTTTCGAACCCACGACCCATCGATGCGCTCGGCAGGTTTCCTACCGAACGCGCCTACAAGCCCGTCATCTACCTATATTGTTATGAGATTTACAAAATATTACGTACTAGATAAGAGCATAATATATTGTGCCCTACCTAGTAGGATAAGGACAGGAACAAAAAGATGTTCTTTTAGTTTAACAAATGTACCTACTAGGCAGTCGCTACGCCAGCTCATACAAAACAAAAACTGTTGAAAATCGACTAGGTATCTATTCATTAAAAATAATCAGTTAGGTGAAGTTACGTTATCATCATAATTGCGCGATTTGAAATAAAATATGATAGTATTTTCACCCAATATGTCGAAAATATTTAGAATCTATAGAAATATTAACCGAAAATGTATATTAAAATCTATACAATGGAGTTTTGAATTTATTTGGAACAATTTTAGACTCCTCTGAAAAACCTCAGTTCATCCTAATATAAACGCGAATTGCATACCAGAGAGTTAATTCATGTTTCATATTAAAAACATACTCAATTTTTTTAGCAATTCAAGTCATACAGAAAAAAGCAAAATATTTGTACTGAGCGAGCGAAATTATAACTACAAAAGAGTGTTTTAAATGCAAATTGGATCAACATGATTGTCCTATATTGCGAGAATAGAAAATCTTACAAAGATCTTTCTCGTTGAGATGAGCTTTGTTGGTCGTATTTTCTTTTATATTTTATTTTTTATTATAAGCTGAATATCTTAACTGTTGCCTTAATAGCTAATTAGTCTTATATCTTCTAGTTTTAGTTTAGTTTAGTCTTATTAGGTTCAAATTAAGGCAACATTATTATTGTCTTTTATTTACGCAAGTAGCACACATTTAAATATTTTAATCTAATATATAAAATTCTCGTGTCACAGTTTTCGTTGCCATACTCCTCCGAATCGGCTCGACCGATTCTCATGAAATTTTTTGTGCTTATCCGGTATCTATGAGAATCGGCCAACATCTATTTTTCATCCCCCTAAATGTTAGGGGTAGTCCACCCCTAAATTTTTTTTTTAATTTTTAGACGAAATTTTTTGTTTTTATTTTTTTATAATGTGGCATTAAAAAATACATAGAACCCCTGCTTTTTTTTTTCAAAAAATCTTGACCCGTGCGAAGCCGGGGCGGGTCGCTAGTAGATTTATAAAAAATAATTCTGGATAGAAATAATCGCCCAGCGCGAGCGGTATGAAATATTATTAACGACCTATTCCCATACCTATCACAATGTGTACAAACAAAATTTCCTAAAAATCGATCGAGCCGTTTCGGAGGAGTACAATCATGAGCACCGTGACTTGGGATTATTATATACTCTTCTATAGACTAACTGTGCAGTGATGTGGCTTAAAATATATTTCGATGTACGTTAAGCCACAACACTGCACAGTAATATACTCGATTTAATATTACAACGTCCATCAACTATCAGAATGAACAGAAGATTGATTTATTAGATACAGTAATCAGGTCTAACATGTATTGAATGTCACATTTGGGACATGTACAACTTGTATAGTTGCCGAGATGTAACTTGGCAAGGTTTTGGCGTAGTGGGGGTAAGTTCGCGCATGTACACTTCGTGCCAAAAAATGATCACCTTTAAGGCTTGTTGAATAATTATATAGTATTGTATTATTTTTATTTATTATTATCAGATATATACATTTTTATTTATATTTTAGAATAATTAGTTGGTTTTATTTATTTAATTATTTCCAAAGTTTGTTTTTAAATATGTCTGTTTGGAAGAAAGTTAAAGAAAGGAGATTTAAATATTATTTGTTATAAATAAAATGTATATAGGTAGTTAAGTTTTAAAAAATTTGCTTAATAGAAAATAAAAACAAAAACGCAAAAAACAAAAGGGTCGAATTCTAATGCACGGAAGTGTACTGGGGAGCGAACGGAACGTCGACACACTGCAAGATACAAGTGTCGACTGAGCAACCAATCGCCGCTCGGAACGACTTCTTCCCCGCGTCCCGCTACATAACCAAAGAGACCTAAAAAATGAATTCTGCGCATCTAACGACTCTTGCAAAGTTACATCTCGGCAACTATACAAGCGCTATAAATTAAGTAACATATAAATTAAAATCATAGGATAGTCTCAATTAAAATGTATTATCATTAGAAACAATATAGACAATTAGCCTTGTCGGATGGGAACAGCAATCAATGTCAATGCCTATTTGAGCTGCTATGAGTTAGTTTAGTAATAAAGCTCGTTTTTTTATTTTTTGTTAATGTTTGTGAACCTTAGAATAAAATTTGTCTTCATTTTTATGTTAGATGGTAGGTGGTAGACCAGCCACAGAACACCTATCAGCCTACTTCGAGCGTTCGTAAATCCGTAGATTGGAAGCTAAACGTGCAATATGCACTTCACGGTTTTTCCATCTATGAACGGTGGCGACCCGGTCGGAATTTTCGTTCCACATGTTCAATGCCCGTAATTTACAGGCTCGTTTCTTAAAAACAAGACTTCAAAAGTTGCACGTAAATCTAACAGTGCTCGACCTCCATACATTGAGGTCAAATATTCATTCAATCATTCATCTAATATTTAATTAATTATTTTATATTATTTTTAATTAATTAATTTAATTATTATTTTTAATGATGCTTGCTCAGATTATCCAATTTCAATTCAAATTCTTTATTCAAGTTAATAAATAATCTTAGACTTTGACAAACCTTATATAAACATAACTTTATTACTGAAATCAAACAAATAAGTTTGAATTCCGAAATAATAGTATTTCTCTAAATTCGTTATTTGTTTGTTCATTTTAGTAAATAAAACGTCCAATTTTGACATGTTAAATAAAAACATAGGAAGCACAATGAATACAGAATATTTCTGACGGTAACATGAATAATAATTTTTGGAATTGATGTTAAAATTTCATACTACAGTTACTGAGTTAAACTAATATTTTGACCAAGTATTTAATTGTTTGGACTGTTTTTACTCAACAATAAATTACCTAAATTATAAATCAGTAGTGTAACAACATACACAACATAACAACAAAACACGAAACGTTGCTTCAATATTTCATAATAGACAAAACTTAAGACAGCCAATGTTAAGAGAGAACTAAACCTACCTTTTACTTTTGCTTGTCATATTTTTTTTAAGTTAGAAAATGTTACGGTCGGGCTGGGAAAGAAGGCTGATCACCTCCGTGCTTGTAAATAAAAAATGATCAGTTAAATAGACACATAAATGTGTGTGCCCCATGCCCCAATAGGGAACACGGGTATTCACGTTTTACAATTATAATAAATAAGCTATTTATAAGCGTACCTACGTGACGTGAACTGACAATTGCGGATGATTTAATTTTCTGTAAGTATAATTTTTTTCAGTGAATTTTCCGATATTTTATTACTTATTCTGTTATTCGGGGCCGAGACGAGTCCAAAAAATAAGATATCATTCAAATCGGTGCAGCTTTTCTTGAGTTATAAATGATTGAACTAACCCGACTTTGTTTTATATACATATATAGATAGACATTTATTCACAGCAAACATACGCACATACACAAATAACAGCTATTCAAATTCAAAAATCATTTATTCATTTAGGTAAGACAATGTACACTTATGAACGTCAAGAAAAAATACATATTAAATGCTTCTAATTTTACATTTACTGCCAGTTCTCAAATCAAGGGCGTAGAGCGGACGAGAAGAACTGGCAAGAAACTCGCCGCCACTCTTTTTAATCGCCAAGTTTTTGTACTACATGGATCACGGTTTGCTCCCACTATGGACAAACATCAAAGATAAAAAGAAAATTTAAAAATAAAATTAACAATTTAAAAACTAAATCCTATCTTCTACAATCAAACTTATTCGGCGGTGTGCTGTCATGAAAAGGAAGGCTGCTCAGTTTAAGTTTTCCTCTAACACTGATTTTCAATACCTTCCTGGCTGAACGGTGGGTCCTGTCTATTTTATGCCATCAAAAACATAAATTGTAAAAAAAGCCAAGTCTTGCAACTCAGTTCTTCTATCGTAAAAAGTTGTGAGATCTATATAATACCAAGTCGGTCAATTTATTCAGTCTCTACTGAAGGATCCTTCTGTCTT
Source organism: Anthocharis cardamines (assembly GCA_905404175.1). Lineage (NCBI taxonomy): Eukaryota > Metazoa > Arthropoda > Insecta > Lepidoptera > Pieridae > Anthocharis > Anthocharis cardamines. The sequence goes on along the minus strand of FR989957.1, from coordinate 2,399,134 downwards.
AAGTAATTACATAATAAGCTAACCTAACAATATCTTATAGTGATCATATCAATGCCAATATTAAAAATCTTTGATGTTTAAAATAAATAGATTGGCTCGGCTATCGCATGAAATCACAATGTACCTTTTTTTATTTTATTAAAAACATAATATATCTCACAAGTAATACATACCTATTATATTAAATTAGATTGTTTAGTGCGATTGCCAAGTCAATCTATTTATTTTAAACATCAAAGATTTTTAATATTGGCATTGATATGATCACTATAAGATATTGTTAGGTTAGCTTATTATGTAATTACTTAAGACAGAAGGATCCTTCGGTAGAGACTGAATAAATTGACCGACTTGGTATTATATAGATCTCACAACTTTTTACGATAGAAGAACTGAGTTGCAAGACTTGGCTTTTTTTACAATTTATGTTTTTGATGGCATCTCATTTCTTTTTGTAGATAGTCCTTTTCTTAGTTTATTTGGATAAGAATTAATACAAAGGTATGGATAACAGTCTGATTTTGATCGGCATTTTTATCAACTTTTTAATGTAAAAAAGTAGTTATAGTGACATAACTACATAAGTTTTTTGTAGATTTTGATATGTTCTATAATATTGTAGAACGTTTTTTTGTTCTATCATCAATACTTTCCGCAGCACATGCGATGAAAGACATTTTATGGCTAATTTTTTTACACCTTGGGTTGTTTTTAGTAGGGATTTCTAAGGATCTCTATTTTTTTCTAGTAATAAATACCCTATGTTACTCAGTGATAATGTAGCTTTCTAACGGTAAAAGAATTTTTAAAATCGGTCCAGTAGTTTTTAAGTTATTCATTACATACAGAAATACAAAAAAAATTGTATATCTAGAAAACTGGACCGAAATTTCAAAATATTGTAATTTTTCCTTGATTTATAGACTAAACACTAATTGTATTCTAAATTTCAAGTTTCTATGTCTGCTAGAAGTGCCTTAGAGTTTTGATGATCGGTCAGTCAGTGAGTGAGTGAGTGAGTGACAAATTATCAAACTTTGACTAGTTATAATTCTTAAACTACTGGTTCAAACAGAATTATATTTGAAATATACCGAGTTTATACAATTCCTGCTTAGTGACTGAAAATTCAGGATTCTTGTTTTATCCACAACGAAGTTATAGGGGGTCGAAAATGGCCCGAACTACTTCGAGAAAAGGATAGTACGGCCGTGCCGCTTTTTGCTCGACTTGGCGGGGGCACTACCGTGCCCCCAGATAATGTGAAAGATATAGTTTTTAAAACTTGTCGTTGTCGTTGAAAACAGCTTCCCTTTTTTATAAAATTTGAGTGCTACAATCTAATAACATCAAATAGGTAATAATAATAATAATAATATTCATTTATTTCGGATTAATTCTGAGATTACATCCATATTTGTTAGTACAATTTGCAAGGTTAAAAACTAATGTTATGCGGGCTCCAGACTCGTGTGTGATTCACGGCGTGAATTCACTTCGTTAATTTTGCCGCGAAGTCATCGTGAAAAACGTGTCCCTCCAGATTCGCTATCGTTCACAGTTTAGTTAGCGCGCTCGTCGAGAATGGACGCCGAAATATGCATTGCTATCGCCGTGACACTATGCGCTTTGGCTCACTACAATTATGTGTATATAAAAGATAAAAAAATTATAAATATAAATAATATTAGACTGCGCTATTAGGCAAATAGCTCATTCACCACGCCGATCTGCTCTGAATGCTCGTGAAATAAGAGATGAGTTCACGAAATATTTTGAAAATAATTAATTAAGTAAATGTTGAGTTTTAAAATTTTTGTATTATTTGTGTATTTATTGTTTGTTTACATTCCACGCCTTCTCCAAGAAACGAGTCCATGGTTTTGTTAGCAAACCATATTATGGGCTTGTAGATTTCACTAAAGCTCGCGCCGCTGTGGGTGGAATCCCTCACTTTCTTTCTATAAGTTCTGTAACTAGACATTAGCGATTCCTTCTTTTTCTTTAACTCAGCTACAGGTATACTTAGGTTATTACTTATGCGTGTCCAGGCATCATGGACCTTATTTTTATTTTTGTGGTATTTGTGCTTTGGCTGCCAGAGTATCGGCTCAGCTTGATAATACTCAATCAGAGTCAGTTCCAGTTCGTTGCTCCATATAGTACTCATTTTACGACAACCTACACAATATGGACGCACGACCATTCTCGACGGTGTCTTGTACGCTACTGTGAAAAACTGCGAGTGTAGATGCGCTCGCGTTTGCGTGCCGCGAACTAAGCGCGAACCCTTTGTCGCGGGCCGAAATACCGACACCGATCGGGGAACGGCGCGAAGCGCGAACGCGAAGGCGTGACGACATCTACACTATCGTTTCGCGGCTTTCGCGGGCTTTCGCGCCGCGAATGTGGAGCGGGCTTTAGTAATATTTTTTTATGTTATTTTTTTTAAATATTTAATTTATTAAAATTGTAATGGATATAGGCAAAAAATTAAAAAGAAGTGTCACTTACATTATGCTCCCAGACAACTTTGTAGGCGGGCGGGTTGGCATCCACCTCACACCCGAAGTATACGTCATCCCCTTCCTCAATGTCGTTGGGGTTCACATTCGCGCCGAGATGCATCCTCGCCTCCGGCACGTCTATTCAAATATTCATTTTATATCAAATTGAGTTTGATTTTTGTATCGGGAATTTTTCTCGCATTGCGGTTTGATAGACTTCGCTTTATTTACTGAGAGCTGGGATAAATTAATACAAAATTTACGAGTAAAACATTGTTATTGAGCGTTTTTAAAGTGAAATCCTGAGGCCCAAGTGGGGCGTGGGGCAGACCCATTTCTGTGTTTGTTTCACTGATGATTTTTCTTAAAAGGCAAGTAAGTGATCAGCCTTCTATACCCTGACTGACCAATCTTTTTTCTTGTTTCCCCGGGACTCGAACCCATGACCTCTGGTGCTAAACCCATCACACTTAACATTAAGTCACGGACGCGGTCATTGAGAGTATTTACGCACATATCATTAATTAATTATGAGTGATTGTTAGGGATTTTTTGTATGAAATCTCGCTATTGGCTCTATTGGCCTCTACAGCTTAACACGAACAAGAGCGGCGAGCACTGTGGCTCAGCCTTAAAATATAGGGGGTTTTCTACGACTAAGTTAGGGATGCTCGCGGTCATGTATTTAATACGGTTATGTGAAATAAGTTGCAATATTTATTTTATTTTTATTTTTTATTTGGCCATCGCCACACAAGACAAAGTAATCTAAATTAAGGTTTACTGGAACACAGGTGTTGAGTTTTACTATCCTCGTAAAATAAGACCGTATTACAGGATTACATGTATTAATGACCAAAATCCACAACTAAGTAGTTTAAGTAATATTCCATTTCATATTATAATGACTTAATTATAAACTATAGAAATAGCTTGATTATTATCCGAGTTTCTTTCATCAATCTCTAACTGTTTCATCTTCTAATTAATCCGATTGGTTGAAAATGCAGAAACATATCAGTGACACTCCTCGTTAAAAAACTATAGCTTATATTTTATTTTGATGTAGGTTTATACAATAGCAAAATGCCCCGGCTTCGCAAGGGTGCAATGTATAAAAAATAGCATATGTTACTCGCTGATAATGTAGTTTTCTATTGGAGAAAGGATTTTTTAAAAATCAATCGTGTAGTTTTTGCGTGAAAGCGTAACAAACATCCATCCATACATCCTTACAAAACACATTTATAATATTAGTAAAAAGGATAGGATATTAGTTAGTTGTCCTTATTACTAAACTGAGACATATAGTGTGGTGTCTCAAATGCTGAAAGTCAGATTCTTTTGATAACACGTTCAGAATGCCATTGGTGCTATCGGACATTAGGAATGCCTTTCGTAGTATGGAAGATCTGAGTTTGGGCCACATACCGCAAAATCTAGGAAAGTAAACTGGACTCTCAAAGCATTTAAAGGAGTTAAAATTATACTGAGATATGTACATTGTACATATACCAGAAGGTACGTATCTACACTAATCTTATAAAGAAGAAAGATTTGTACTTTGTTTTGTTTGTAACGAATAATCTCAAAAACTAGTGGACTGATTATTTTCACTGACTGATAGTTTTTTTTTGTTTACATTTACAATGCATTTGTGCGAAGTCGGGCCGCGTTGCTAATAAAATAATTAGTACCTTTTAACACTAAAAAATAAAATCTTGGATAATAATTAGCGATCGTTTTGAAAGATACTTTACTATCCAAACCTAATTAATTATATGAAAATGGATCCTTTCGGTATTCCAATATTAATAAAATAGAGAAACAATGTTAATTATACGTAAGTACAAACTTGTATGTTTTCGTCTGATATATCAACGGTTAGATTACAGATATTAGTTTGTGGGCTTCAACGTATATGTTTTCTGTGGTTTGTGGTCGTAATATTAAACTAAATAGTTCCTGATAGGATTAACAACATACAGGAGGTATTATTATTACTTTAAATAACTGATTAATGAGATAACCAATTTAAAACTCAATCATTTCCGGTTTATTGAATAATGGATGGGTGAATTTTTGAAGAGTAAAATTAATTTGGAAAAAATATTTATTGTTTTTATTTTATGGGTTCGGAAGGAAGCTTGCTACGTTTAAATAAATACAATAAGGAATTTATAAAAAATGTTTCAATGGGCTGAGGTCAAACAACCCATCATCTACTTGTCTATTATGAAACAAATGGTGACAGGTCGGACTTGAATTCGTGTATGCGTATTAGTTATTTCGACTATATGTTGTTCCCACGAGAATGTAAGTGCGTGCTCCTATTTCACCATGCCTACTGCTGATAGAGGATAAATCTTTGTTTTTTTCTGGTTTATATATTTTTTAATTATTATATTTAATTACACAAAGATGTCATGTGGAACATGGTGTAATGGTTGCAGCGCCTTACAAATATTTTGTAAAACAAAAACTTGGCGATTAAAAAGAGTGACGAAGAGTTTCTTGCCAGTTCTTCTCTTCCGTTCCACGCCCTTGATTTGAGAACTGGCGGTAAATGTAAAATTAGAAGCATTTAATATGTATTTTTATTGACGTTCATAAGTGTACATTATGTTACCTAAATGAATAAATGATTTTGAATTTGAATGGTTTGATGAACAGATAATGGTGGCCCATTGCAATTATGTTACTTGGTAATACGAGATGGCGGGATTTCTAATTCGAAAAAATAAAGTGTTAAATAAATAAATTCTTTCACCAATTATAAAAGCTACAGGCTACCTCTTATGAGCCGTGTGAAGCCGGGGCGTGTTGCTAGTATATTTTTTAAACTAAATATGAAATAGTTTAAAAGGTACTCACAATATATGTTAAGGGGCAATTTACTTTCAATGGTGGATTTGTTAAATTTCTCGTGTTCCGCCCGACAAGTGAGTACTTGTCCATTTTGTTCCTTCAAAGGAGTCCACTGAAGAAGCGATTGCGTCTCGTTCCTATCTTCTAAATCCTGCAAAGACATCGCTTCGTTTGAATTTGTTTGTAATATTCACCTCATCAGAAAATTTAATAATATTTGTTTTCATTTTTGTACTATGTTTTTTTCTTAAATGCAATTCGACTTCATCATCTTACTTTTCCTTAAGAGCGTGTAAGATAAACATTAATATATTCACAATTTATCTGCATTTTCAATTTACAAATATTTCAAATGTTACTTTAGTTTGTTTTTATTTAGTATAAAACAAAAATATTTTTATAGACACAGCATTCGTTTCGCATCATTCATTAATTATTGTATTCTCTAATTGTTTACTCATACACATGATACATATATTGAAGATACGAATGCTTTCTCGTAAGTTGTTCGTACTTGGGCCTCTGCTGGGGCCACTATGGGGCCTCTGCTAGGGCCACTATGGGGCCTCTGCTGGGGCCACTATGAGCCTTTTCTTGGGCCTCTGCATACTCTCCTATATCGTAACGTAAAATATGCAATAGAAACCCACACCGCATATTTTCTCGTGATTACATACCCGTTGCTTAGTAACCGAGTTGAGTTGTTTACCACCAAGCCACCACGTGATGGTAGCCGGTGGTCGCGCTCCGGTAGACTTGCACCATAGCTCTGCTTTCCTTCCTACCGACAGCGGCTGTTCTCTGGATAAGATTTCCACGTTTAGCGGCCTCACTGTGAACAAAAAATACAAATGATTTTTTTACTTGCTTATGTGATTGCGGTCGATTCCCGAAGACTCGAGAGATTCTTTGGTTCTAGATCGATATGAGTGAAAATTATCTAGGATTTCCGTTCAACAAATCACCATTAACAAAATTATGACTAGATCTCTGTATATGGAACAAACAGAGACCGAAACGCGCAATGTGCACTTCTCGGTTATTCCATCTATGCACGGTGATTCGTTACCCGGTCGGAATTTAGATATTCCTCCCACTCGTTTTGCTAGAAGTGAATGGACGTGGGAAAGGTATGCTTGTAGAAAATTATAACCATGTCCTGGCGGGATTCGAACCGTGCGACCTATCGGATCGCAAGGTAGGTGTTCTACCAAACCCACCAACTAGCCCGTCCAAAATGAAAGTATAAGTGTATTTTACAGGAAATTATATAAGGAGAACAAAACCCTATAGCCTGGTGTACTTTGCAATATCGGTAAATTAATTTAATTTTTTTGTATAAATTTAAACTAATAGTTAATCAGTAACTTACTATATGACGTAGATGCTTGGTAATAAATTGCTTCATAATAAAATTGACGCATAAGCAACCTTTGCAGTACATATTTTGTATTAATTTACCTAATTACTCACAAAAATGTTACGCTGGTAGTATCTTCGTATAAAAGCGCTTTATAAAAAGCTCATCTGAATAAATATAATTCTAAGCTTGATTTTAATTAATTTTAAACCGAAGCTTAAATTGTAAGTGGAAATAAACAAAGGATGCCGATAACACTTAGTAAATAAAGCTCCAATATTACCAAATATTTTCGTTGAACAGCCACAATTGTGTTTTGATAAAGGGTTTTATTTCGCTCGGATAGCAAGTAACCCGCCGATAAATATGCTTTAATACATAAAAGTAATGGGCTTCTTATAGACCTTTACATACATGTAACTGAATATTTGCTTTCCTTTTATGATACCCTTCACAAATACGTTTCAAGTTCTATATTGTTGTATATTATTTTTATGCTTTTATTTGAAGAATGTAGAGTGGACTATTTTATATGTGTTTAGGCCCTTCTAGTATTGTGACCTGGCATAATTTACTTTTATATTGATAACTCGCTTTAATAGAAACTACTTTTTTTTCTAAAATTTCACTGGGGATTTCTAATAGAAGGCCGTAAAGTAGCAGATCTCATGATTGTGGCTATCATTTTTTTTATCTTATCTTATCGCTGATGCGCTGTCGACCTACTTTTTACTTCCAGGCTTCGGAAATCCATCTGAAACCGAAACGCGCAATGTGCACTTCACTGTTTTTCCATCTATATCAGTGTAATGTGCATGTCTTTATACATAAACTAAATACTTGAAACAGAAAATTAATTTAGAAATAAAAGCAAGATCTAATTCAACGTTTTCATTAAATAATGGCGAAGAATATATAATATACGGACACGAAATTTTACATCAGGTGAACTGATTGCCCGTTGCCCCCAATTCCATAAAAAAATAGGTACCTATTACATGTAAATACCACACGCGTGGTTACGGACACGTATGCTGAAAAAAACTGAATTACCGAGATAAATAATATCATTAATAATATTTTTTTATTTAAAATAATATAAATGTGCGTTTAAAAACTTCTGTGATTTGTAGTGAATAAAAAAAAATAGGACGTCAAGTTTTAGTTATAACTCTGAAACATCATACAACTTTCCTTTCCAATAACAGTCTGAAAATACTAATTCAAATTCAAAATCATTTATTCATTTAGGTAACACAATGTGCACTTATGAAGTCTATAAAAAATACATATTAAATGCTAATTTTACATTTACTGCCAATTCTCAAATCAAGGGCGGAACGACGAACGGACGAGAAGAACTGGCAATAAACTCTCCGCCACGCTTAATACTCTGGCAAATACTGCATGAAGTAATAAAATTAGGAAACGTCACCTACGTGTGACTTTGCAATTTTGCATTGACGAAGAAAATTATTATTAACTCAGAAACAAAGGGGAAATTTCCTCCCCATCTCCATCACTTTCCGAGGAAATTATTAAACAAGTTTCATTTCTCAGACGTAAATTCTGTTTTGTGAAGTGAAAACATTTTACTCTGTACATTCTGGACTGTACCTGCATTCACCGCAATGCAATTTTTCCACTAAAACAATCATTTATACGGAACGTGATGAAAATACACGGGGGTTTAGACTTGAGTAATTTAGGTGTAACTTCGAGTTTGGGTTATATTAAATTCCCTCGAGTTAATTGATTCAAGTTCATTTTTTGTAAAAGTCTGTGAATTCTTTTATGAATTTCTTACTTATTTATTTTTACTTTTGAGGACTTTATGTTGAAACTTTGGTCGTTGAACGATGATTATAAAATATTTTTGTAACTTTTTTAATTAGAGGTCTTCGTCTCGAAAGTTGGTGTAGATACTATCATGATAATATCATAGTTTGGGTATTACAAATGCAGAATAAATGGTCATGGATTTCATGTCGATTATTTTATATTTTCACTGAAGTCCGTAAATTTTATCGGGCAAACTATTACACTAGTCTTGTAGCATAACGATGGAATTAACATATTTTTATAAGACGATACTATATATTTGTGCATAATTGAGTTTTAATTATATTATAATGCTTAATTTCCAATACTCACTATTACCTTAACAGTACACAATAAAAATAAATTGCGTAAATATACTTGTGGCATACAACAGAATTTATATTGCACTAACAACGCGCCCGGCTTCACACGGGTGCAATGTAGATGTACTATACAATAAAAAGTAGTTTCTTTATTTAGTACTAGCAACACTTCAAGGCTTCACAAGAGTGCAAATTAATAAAATAGCCTATGTCACTGTCTGATAATGTAGCTTTCTATTGGTGAAAGAATTTTGAATATCGGTCAAGTAATTTTTGAGTTTATTCATCTCACAAATCTTTTCTCTTTATAATATTTAAAATAGTATAGGTACCTCATGAATCAAGTAATTTCGTGCAATAAAATTTTCTGTCCTTAAATAAAATCTTAGAATAAACTGAGCTATTACAGATTTAAGAGATATTATGTTTTGAACATGATTTTGTGAAGTTAAAAATCATTTCTTGGAAGCGAAAGCTTACCTATTTCCAACAGCTTGTATAACATAAGAAAACATTTTACTTCACAATTGACATTATTCCCGTTTTATTTCAATTCTTAAGGCGATTTACTTTGAAAGAGGACTATCTTGTAAACATGTGTGTTGAAAATATGATATTATTATTTGAGCTCATTTGTCTTGAAGCGGAAATTTTATATTTTTATTTCAGAATTTGCAAGCACACACACACACACATATACAACAGAATCAAGCCCTAACGCGTGGTAATTCCACTCTCTGTCACCCGTAGATATTTGAGACCAGCTCGTGGTTTGGAAGCCCCAAAATGGTGGTAGCCTATTTCACGGGCTAGTATGTTGATGTTTGTTTGACTTGATAACGTCACCATTTGAAACCCGATTCCCAAGATGTTTCGACTCAGGTTTTTTCTTGTTAAATCTTTGAATTTAAGTACTATATAAGAACTATGTGGCATTGGTGAATTTCTTTTGAATCGAACAAAACTATTGTTTTTAAAAAATATATATTTTCTTTTACACTGCCTATTTGAGAGCCATGTTATGTTTTGTTGGTTTGTCATGATTTAACCGAAAACTACTCGACCGATTTAACATTATCAGCGAGAAATATACGCTATTATTTTTTGTATATAGTACATCTACATTGCACCCGAGTAAAACCGGGGCGTGTTATTATACAGTATACACTTAACTATTTTTTCTACCAAGTTTGATATTGCATTTGATTTTATTATGTATAAAAACATCATGATTGGATGCGAATTTGATATTTATTTGTATGAAATTCAAGAAAGTTCATTGCATCAAAAAAACAGTATATGGCAATGATTTACGTAGAAGGGGTTGATATCCAAACAATGAACATGTCGTTACTACATCACAATGTCAGATAGTGCTTTCACAAAGCAATTGTTCAGATAGCGGAGAAACAAACATTTTATTAAATAACTTATGCGGGCCATTTAATATATCGAGTATCGGAACTAGCTCATGAACATCCGATGTTGCAATAGAAAAACTTTATATTTGCTAGTTACAAGGTCTGCCGCATTGTTATAGGTTTCTAAGCTAATATTGTTCGTGCTCTAGAATTTTAAATTCAGCAGGGAAATTTAAATGTGATGCTGCAATTTTTTTTTCTATTTTTTTTATTACTAATACAATACTTTTAAACATTTATAGAAGACCTTATTATAATAAGTGTATTGTAGGTACATATTTAAATTTCTTTATTACTTATCTTCTGCCTGTTGACTAGACGTATATAATTTTGGTTTTAACAATTTTGTCTTATTATTTAATAATAATATAATATAATAATAATTGTTATAACCAGCTTAATTTAAATCGAATTTTCAAATTGGAATTATAACTCGTTTACTCCGTCCTATACTAATAATAATTAATGTAAGTACATAAATATAATTATTATAAGCGTCTTTGATTTTAGATTATAGGGTTCTTACTGTCAAGAATATGTGCCGGCCTACCATAACAACCACAAAAAAAAATAGTCGACCGTTTTCTCGTGTTTTAATCGATTATCTCTTTATCTATTCAGAGTCTAATATGACACTTACATAATATTGTCTTTTATTAACTGAAAAGCATCCGAAACGTCGAGATAAATAATTTAAACAATATAAATAATAAATCGCGTTTTAATCCGGTTCTAATATAATAATTCTAATGTTCTACAAGTAGAGATATTTGTCGATCGAGATATCTTGTCTATCAAAATTGTCAATGAGATATTATGATATATCGAGTTTTTTTTCAGATCGGACAACTGAGCAGGTGGATACCTGATGGTAAGTAATCACCACCGCCCATGGACATCCGTGACTCAAGGGTCTTAGATGCGTTGTCGGCCTATCTTATATCTTAGTTTGTCTTCTATCATCCGCGAGATATCTCTTGAGGGTCTTGCTAGACGGGCTGAGCTCCTTTTTAGATTTTATTAGTAAAAACGGATGACAAAATACTTACAATACAAGTCAATACGAACAGACGCTCGTTGGGGTGACGACAGCATAGTATTATCTGCCGTGCATGTATATACTGCAGATAGATGTGTCCTGGTCGCATTCTCTACCGCCAGGGTTAGCGTTCTTGTTGCACTTGGTTGAAGCTCGCCAGCTCCGAGACTAGCTATCACTGTCTCTCCTAGTAACCATTGCACGCGTGGAATGGGATTACCTGCAATTTAAGAAAGTTAATATTTTTTATCTAAAAAAAAAATCTTTTTTTTTGTTTTCTGTATGTGTGCATTTTTTTCACCGGGATTCGAATTCGATCTCTGGAACTAAACACAACGCATTTACCACTGAGTCATGGAGCCAGTCTGCCTACTGTGAGTTTGTAATACTTTTCTTAAGGTCGCTTTAATACAAGTGGGCTTACGAATCCTCCGTCGGCCTTTGAGTAAGTATAATACATTTAATATTAATTATTGGTAATAAAAAAGTTTTATAGCAAGAAATAATTATAAACGCCAAACTACGATTGATAGCTTGTCCTTCTTTTACGCAAAAACGGACCAAAATATCCAATTTAAATCGAGTTATCTTAGGAGTAGGAGCCATCTCCTAGATAGAAAACATTTTAATCAATCCATAAGAAAATCCTATTTATAGAATATCTATACCAATTTAGTATAGTATGTATAAAGAGGAAAAATTTGAATATTTTTTTTGTATGTTATTCAATAAACTCCAAAACTACTGGACCGATTTTAAAAATTCTTTCACCAATAGAAAACTACATTACCAGCAAGTAACATAGGCTATTTTTGTGTATATTTCATCTAAATTGCACCCGTGTAAAGCCGGGGCGTGTTGCTAGTTGCTATAATAAGTGCTAAACTATGACAAAATATCAGTTAAAATCCAAGATATTAACGAGTGGAAATTTCAATTTACTTAAATGCATGTTCAAGCGTTGAACCCCAGGGACCTTTACATAAAACATTTCCCGTTTAATATTCAAGAATAACTCCACTAAATAGAATACCTACGTTTCGAAATTATAGCTCTCGTGTCGTGAACTTCTTATATCAATGAAGATAAATGATCAAATATAACGGAAAAGTGTATTTGAAAGTTTCTAGTGCAGCAGAGTTGAACTGCGTGGGAAATGATTGATGATGGATAATTGCGCTATATTGGTAAAAGTAATATTAATACGAACGAATATGAGTATTAATCAAATTGAGTTTATTATACAGTACTGTAATTCGAATTTGACAAAGAGATTTGGTCTCATTTTCTTCATTAGTAAAGCCTTGCGATGCCGGGTGGGGCAGCAAGTAAAATATATAAAAAATAAAACTTTTTTTGCACTATCCAGTCATATTAAAATTACTTCAGTAATTTGGTAGTTTTACCTGGAAAGTTTTCCGGGAGTTTTGAAAATTGGTGATTTTATAAATTTCGATGTGCTCTTTTTCTATTCTATTCTATTTTCACTTTGTCACCTCGTATCTTTGCCGCTCGCGCCGCCATATTGAAAAAATGGCGCCCAAAAACACTTTTTTGACAATAACTCCTTTCCGACGATGAAAATAGTTATAAATTAAACTAGAGAACATTTCCTACAATTTATGTCTGTATTTTTTTTTGTAAAATCAATAGTTTCAGCGTACGACAGCCGCAAAGTCCACTCCAACACACGTTTTGGCCAAATGACTAATTTCCACACCACCATGAAGTATAAAATCACAAATTTTCAGAACTCTCGGCAAACTCTCCAGGTAACTCTATTTGAGCACCAAAAAGAGCACTGTACTAAATAAGAATACTAAAAACAAAATAAAAAAGAAGATCTCAAAAGAGAATTTAAAATGTAACTTACAATAATTATTTACAAAATATGAATACATGTTCCTCATACATAAAATATATAAATAGCGTGATATAGTTAAAATATGTTTTGTTTCTTTCGTTCTGTAGTCTTTTTATATTCGATAGAGCGAGACAAATCATATTTTAACTGTATAAAGCTTATAAAACATTTATGAATAAGGCCGTAAATCTATTAACAACACTAGTTTAAACCTATTTACAAATAAACTACTTTTAATATTACTTATAATTGACTTACCTCCAACGACTGAGCAAATAAGTTTGAAGTCCCCTCCCTCATTGTAAGGACCCGCAACTCCGGTTATTTCTTTACCGAATTCATCAAAGATCACCGGCTTAGACGGCAACTCTGCAAGACATTTGTTATGTTAAACAGTTGTTTATTCTCTAGCGAGGTGGTTTAGAAATGATGAGAGCGGTTTTGTTATAAATTACGTCACTGGTACAGTCCGCAACAAAAGTTACTGAGCATTTTGGAATATACTATATAATACTAATATTTATTTTCTTTCTTAGTTAGTAACTTAGTTCAGGTATAGGAGAGAAACATAAGCTACTGATTATTCCGGAAAAAAGTAATGACTTTTTCTCCTTGTTTCTCCGAGGTTCATTTCACCTTTTTTTTTTCTTACATAAAAAAAAGGTTCATACTAGGGACCTCAGGAGCTCATGCATCACACTTTTCTTTAGTAACAGTAAATAAATAATTTCTCTCTTTCAAATAAATTAATTTTTACCGGATTAAAATGCTATTTATGAATTATATTATCGTTTGGATAAATAATAAATAACGTTTTTATCCAGTAAAAAGCTATGTTATTTAACAAAGTGATACTCGCGTTAATAAAAGGCAATATTATTGATTTTTATCTTTTTCTCTCTATGTTTCTGTTTAATTATTTGTTTCTAAAATACTGAGTCTATTCAGAAATTTTGGATAGCATTAACCTATGTCCGTTGCTGACTGTACGTTGATGGAAATGTAAATATTTGTGAAATATATTCAGGTCTAACAAATACTTCATCTTTTACATATTTTTTCACATAAACACGTTTGATGTTTTGAAATTAATGAGAGTATTATTTGTTTTTAGTAACATTGTTTTATTAAATTATACGGTTGTTTGGAAGTAAATAATATTACAAACGAAAATACTTAGCTGTTTTAATTGTGTTTTTACTTATCTAGAGTATTTTTTCTATTCTACAATGAGATTAGTATCAGACAACTTCAAAAACTAATATTTTTAATACACGATACTGGACACGCAATTTTTAATAAAATTACTTGTACCAGAAATCATTGCTGTAATTTTTCTATAGCTTTTGTTTTTTAGTAGGTTTGATTTGAGCTTTTAGATTTTTAATTACCTCCGGTAATTGGAAAGTCTCAAACCATATTGTCTGTTGAAGTTTAGTTTTTTTTTATTTCAATAGTCTCGCGTACCAGTCTGAGGAATGAACTACTTTCTTTGCGAGGATTTTCGGTTGGTCGAAGCGTATATTGCATCCGTGCGAAGTCGGGGAGTGTTGCTAGTGTTTAATATTCGCGATGTTCCTTAGGTCGGTTTGAAATGCTACGTTTAGTTTTGGCAAACCCACTTAATGGTTGGTGATAAGTCAAAGAATGTATTGAAATGAAGTTTTGGTATTTCCTAGACAAACCAAGTTGCGCAATCTACATGTTGATGATGGAAAAAAAATCTATGTAGGTACTAACAATGAATAGGACTCGGTCATAACGAGACTCCTCCTATTCACATAATATCCGAAGTTACAAGGCTTATTGAAAAATATGTTTACATATTAAAAACTATCAAATCCGGCAGGATTCCAACCTATGACCCATCGCCACGCAACTTTATTTTCTTTATTTTCTTGAATGTTTATTCTCTTATTATTACGGCAATTACTCCGAACATGAAATTCAATATTTTCCAACGTTACCGATTTTTAATTTACACTAATATGGACGAATGAATTTTTCAATTAACTTATTCCAAATATTTAATATTCTACATATTTTACCAATTTATACGTATTTCAATATGAAATTCTTGTGATGTTTAATTTTTCAATAGTCATTCGAACGTAAGTTGGATCCAAAAACAAAATTGATATTTTTTTTAAAAAGTAGAGCCTTTCCATGAATTGTTGATGATGTATGATAAATGATGACAGAAAATTGTATTGTACTTGAAACAAAGGGTAATATATTAGTTCAGTAAATATTTAAAGTATGAAATTCGTAGTTCGATACCGCACTTGTATCATTTAAATGAAAAAAATTTAAACAAAGTAAAACAAGAGAATTTAATTTGATCACTACTACTGTATCGCGACTTTTCATATACTTTCACGTGTTTTTTTTATATATTTCAAATGCATGTCTTACTTGATATTATATAAGAGTATAATCTCAAAAATATCAAACGGACAGAAAAGAAATAAAAATAACCTTTCCTTTTAAAGAATTCCTATTATTAAATTATAAACACATAGGACAGAACCTGTCCAAGTCAGTCCGCCTAAGTGCAGTTTTATTTTTTGTTTATTTAAAAATAATATATTTATATATTAATAATTTAAGCATTCAGAGTTTGTTAACATTCATATTTTTGTTCCAAGTTTAAATCTATATTATGTTAAATTTTTAAGTTTCAGTTCAAAGAAAAACTTATAACAGAACAGTATTACAATACGTTTGTTTTGTAAATTAAAGCTCATTAAAAGTTCAAAGAAAATAGAACAAAACATTTAAAAGCATTTCAGTATTTAATAAGAAACTGCAAACTTCGTACCCATTTTAATTTCATCTCAAGTAGACATTATAAAAGACATAAAAATTTAGCGGTGAATAAACTCCCACCTTAGAACTTTGCAGTTAATTCTGATTACATTTGTGACGACTGTCCTGGCTGAGGAACCTCAAAAAAAGAGGTATATGAGAAAAAACTATGGAAAATGAATGTTGTAAATATTTGTTAATTATTGTCTTTCATTAACGCGAGTTTCACTCATTAAAATTTAATATTAACAAATCGCGTTTTCATTGTTTTTTATGTTAATGTTGTAAATAATTAAATTGAATCCAAACAATTGCATTTTTTTAATTTAAATGATATTATAAAATGTATTATATGTATGTGTAATATGTATATTATATAGTGATACATACATATATTTTAGTATTGCACTCAAATAATATTTTAGTAAATACGAATTAGACTTAAATATACGAGGGTGAATCAAAAAATTCTTGGAATCAATATTAAAAAATGCAAAGATTTAAATAATAATATTTTATTTTTCTACATAATCTCCCTCCAATGCAATGCATTTAGAATAACGCGTTTCTAACTTCCTTATTCCTTGTGAAAAAAAATTATTTTCTTGACTCTCGAAAAAGTCCTCTACGGCAGCTATAACCGCGTCATTATCGTGAAATTTTGTTCCACGAATTTCCTCTTTTAATTTTGGAAATAAGTGAAAATCACTTGGGGCTAAGTCCGGAGAATATGGTGGGTGGTCAAGGAGATTGAAGCCAGCACAGCGGATTGCGTTGAGCGCAACTTCCGATCGATGAGCAGGAGCGTTATCTTGAAGGAACAACACGCCCAACGACAGTTTTCCACGACGTTTTTCTTTAATCGCTTCACGCACTTTCGGGATTAAATTTGCATAATAGGGTCCAGTAATCGTCTGGCCTTTTGGCATGTAATCAATAAAAAGGATTCCTTCACTATCCCAGAACAGAGAGGCCATAACTTTGCCAGCGGTAGGAGCAACTCGAAATTTCTTGACGGATGGAGAGGATGGTCGTTTCCAAGACATGCTTTGTCTTTTAGTTTCAGGATCAAAATGGTGGACCCACGTTTCATCCATGGTGACAAGACGACGGCAAAAATTATCCGAATCACGCTGGAACATTTCGAGATTACGCTTGGAAATTTCCAAACGTCGCTTTTTGTTTTCGTCGGTTAACATTCGTGGCACCCATCTTGCAGACACTTTTTTGAACCCCAGTGAATCAATTAAAATGGATTGAACGCTACCAAAAGATATCTTTAGGATCTCAGCTATATGTTTTATAGTCATTCTTCTGTCTTCCAAAACCAGATTCTCAACCTTTTTGACATTTTCTTCTGTAACGGAGGTTGAAGGCCGCCCAGAACGCGGGTCATCTTTACAGCTTGATCTACCTCTTTTAAATTCAGCCACCCAGTACGCAACCGTAGAATAGGGTACAGCATCACCCCCTAATGTCTGCTGAATGTCCAAAAAAATTTCCTTCGTAGACATTTTTTTCAAACTGAGATATTTTATCACCGCACGTAACTCACTTTTATCCATAATTTTGACTTTTTAGCAACTCGTTGCACAAAAAAATTTATTACATGCGAACGAACTGACAAAAACAAGTGACAGTCTGCATAAATATAGTGTGATAGACACTCTTTAATTTGAATATCGAACTTGATCCAAAAAGGTTTCATATATATGCACTTCTAAGAACTTTTTGATTCACCCTGGTATAATTTTTGTCCAAAATAGTACACACAAAACGATTTTTTTAAATCGAAACTACTTATCTCAATATATCCCTTTTTTGTTATGTTTTAAAAATAATCCATCAATACAACATAGCTAATCCGTTTACGCAATCGTTTATAATCACAATGGAATCAATATTGGATCTCTGGCCCAATTATCAAATTGTGGATAAGCTAACAGTGAGAGAATGTTTTCGTTTCTACAAACAAAAGATTCGAACCGATAGATAGAATTTAGGCAATAATTGCCTAATGTAGGAAACGGCGGCTGATATTATGTATTTCTTCCAAAAACAGATGTGGTTAATCATAACTTTCATCTGTATTTATGATGAACATACATATATACAATATACATACATTTACATCACGCCTCTTTCCCATTGGGGTAGGCAGAGATCACGGAATTCCATATGCTCCGATCCTTATATACCACTTTCGCTTCTTCTACTTTTATCAATGCTTTCATACACACTCGTCGGTTACGAGTACTTTTGACCTGACCCTTTTGAAGAACGTCCCCGATCTGATCGAAGAAATCATAATAATGTCTGTAATCATATTATGATGAACAGACAGCTGATTATCCTAAATATGTACGTAAACAAGACCAAATAATTACTACATCTTGATTGAATACTAGCAACACACATGGCATCGCACGGCCGTAACATAGATTTACTATTCACAAAGAATAACTTTTCTGTTACTCGCTGATAATGTAGCTTTGTATTAGTAAAAGTAGTCGGTTCAGTAAATGTTTGAGTTTATTCCTTACAAATACAGAACAGAAGAAGTAAGTTGAAGTGCAATGTGTCATAATTTGTACCGGATCAATTGTCGCCAAATTCACAAAAATGAATGGAGTACTGAATACTGCACACTGTTACAATTTTTTTCGATTCGTTGTTTTTATTTAACTCAAAACTAGCTAAATCACACTGGTCCTACAATTGATAATATATCTTAGTTCTTGGCATTAGCGATTACTTTAGCTTAGCGCATTAAGTACATATTACGACGTTTTGTTATATGTATTAAAATAAACTAATATATAATTACTAAACTAAACTTTATGTGAAAGATACCATCTAAGCGGCACCGTACTAAATTGTGACACGCGTGCCACGCCTACTTAGCACTTCTTAGTATTTTCCCTGTTCTGTGGTTACAAACATAAAAAAAACACAAATCTATACTCTTTATACTATTAGTGAAGATAGTGTAGGTAACATCATCAACGTGAAAACTATTGTTCATTTTCGTCAATCCTATTTACGTCTTATTCAATTTCAGCTACGAGTATCTACACTGTGCCTCAAAATCTACGTAGACTAAATTATTAATTGTGAATTATGTTGCCATGGCAACGTAATAATGATGATAAGTGGATTTTACTGCAACTCTATAATTAGTATGACCTAATTTTATTAAATTAATAATCTATTAATTATAGAAAATTGGAATAGTTTCCTAAAATGCTATATTGTTTCCGACGTACTCGTTGGCGCATTTGGTAGAACACCTTGCGCTTCGATGGGTTGTGGATTCGAATCCCATCGGAATGTCATGATTATAATTTTCTATAAGCATGTCTTCTCCACGTCTAGTCACTTCGGGTATTAAACGGGTGGGAGGAATATCGAAATTCCGATCGGGTAAGGAACCACCGTTCATAGATTAAAAAACCGTGAAGTGCACATTACGCGTTTCGGTCTCAGTCTATGGATTTTCGAAAACTTTAAAAGTAGGTCGACAGCGCATCATTGACCGATGTTCTGTGGCTGAGGTTTTACCTACCATTAACTGAAACTTAAGCTCATCTGTTGATTTAAATAAAATCCTGTATACCGGATTAAAACGCGATTTATTATTTATATTATTTAAATTATTTATCCCGACGTTTCGGAGAACCGTGGTCGCGGGGAGACAGAAAGATGACAGTTGTCTGATATTTGAAATGTCACAAAGTTGCCATATTTAATTCAATTAAATTAAAAAATAATCTATTAATTTAGGTAACACAATGTACATCTATGAACGTCAATAAAAAATAATACATATTAAATGCTTCTAATTTTACATTTACTACCAGTTCACAAATCAAGGGCGTAGAGCGGACGAGAAGAACTGGCAAGAAACTCGCCGCCACTCTTTTTAAATAATAAATCGCGTTTTAATCCGGTATACAGTATTTTATTTAAATGTATGATACTCGCGTTAATAAAAGACAATATCATCTGTTGATATCTAACATAATAATAAAATATATATTTCGGTTATGTAACAAAAAGCCTTAAGTTTTTTAAAAATAAACACAATCTATTTATATTATCCAGTAATTTTATCAAGCAATTTACTTAAGTAAAAGAATGCGGAATGTTTCAATATATTATAATAACGCTCAGTCTTCAGACGGTTGTAAAACGTGGGTCCGCTCACTCCAATCTCTATTATCGTAAATAAATGTTGTGAAAAAAAGGTGTTCAATGTAATCGTTAATTTTCATGCCGTTGCAGACGCGACTATTATTAGAGCTTTACATAGATCAAATTAAAAAAATGTGGTTGATTGTATTAAGAAATAGAGATTCATTAATCGACTCCAAAAAAGGAGGAGATTCTCAATTCGAATGTATACGTATGTTTGTTACGCGACAACTCCGCCAAATATGCATGGATTTTGATATTTTTTTTGTTTATTTGGTAGGTCATATTTCAGAGGTGGTCCCATAAAATTAATAATAAATAATATTACATATTCTCCATGACTTGATTATCTCATATTCTGGCTGGTAAAGACCAAAGATTACTTTTACTGTTTTTTTCCTAATCAATATAAAAAGCTCTTTTTAACTATGTTTATTGTGACATTGTATACGGAAAGAGCTGATTTTTTATAACAGGATCAAGGATTTAAGAAGTCAGAGCCACATTTAAAACTGTAGGTACACTAAAGAAATATGGTTGATAAAGAATTTTGTTATTACATAACATGATAAAATTTATAATTACTCTATACTAATATTATAAAGAGGTAAAGTTTGTGAATTCGTAGGGGATAATCACTTATTTCATGAACAGAAAGCTATGTTATCAGCGAGTAACATAGGCATAGTATTTTTGTGTATGGTAAATCTACATTACACCCGTGCGAAGCCGGGCGTGTTCCTAGAATACTATACACCAAAATCTCTCACCTCTCAAAAATCTCAAAATCTTAACCAAAATTTTTAAATGCCAACTACAATACAATACGTAAATAAAAGTACTATTTCATATTCATCGAAACAAATACTGACAATTACCTATTATCAATCTTGCAGAAAAACAAAACAATGAAAATTACCCAACTATATTTCTTTGCCGGATCTCCCTTCCAGTTCTATAAAGTGGATAAAAAACAAGATATATCTTATGTATATAATATGAGTGTGCACGCAAAAACCTCCAGCCTCATCAATATGAAACGGGGGAAATGATGAATGGGTGGGTTGATGTGTGTTATTCCTCATGTCAATCCATTACCTCATTGTGAGACGCAGGTGTCAAGAGATAAGGAAATCTGCCGTCATAACGAAAAAGGGCACAACTAACATTTTGCAAATCCGGAGAAAATCGAGTTTAAAAAAATTCTTAGTTTTTGGTGAATAAAAACGACAGTATATTATTTATCGAAAATGTTTGAATGAAAATAGTAGCATCCGCATGATTTTTGTAAAAATAATTAATTACAAGTTTTAATTTTATTAGCATTTATTAAATAATCTACATTTTCTTTTTCAACGTGACTAAAAAAATTTAGTAAAAACATAAATTTTACGTATAAAAGGCATAATTAACCAAATGTGACTTTTCATTCTAATATTTAGGGGAAAAATATGAAATATTACAATGAAAAGGCACATTTATTCAATTTTGTCCTTTCATTCTAGCTTAAACAAGTTAAAGTTATCTTGTACTTATACAAAACACAGGAAATATAAAACTTTTATTAAAACAGGAACAAAAAAAATTGAAAATATTGACACCTTTTTTTAAAGTATTACAAGTATAACTGTAATTATATCAACCATTGAGGAACATCTTTTTAATCAAAACCACATTATGTAAAAAACAATAAACTAAATGGCACTTTCACTTTTAAAGGTTTATCAAAATAAAAAAACAAGTACTTTCTCAAAATTAAAAAATAACGTACATTATTACTCAGTTATCACAATCATCACGACACTCAAATTCTAGAACTTCAATCAAAATTAGTTATATAAAAACTCAGTCTTGTTTTTAGTTTTCAAAGGTATGTTTTACCATTGTTTTATGATTTTTTTAGTTTCAATGTTGAAGAGCAGTCTTCAAAACTATGAAAATCTTGAACGGTCATCTATTTTACGATAGTTCTAGTGTCAGTTACAGCTTTGCAGAAGTCCTCAAAGTCGTTTATAATACGCGTTTTTTATTTTTAAAAGGTCGTTCCACTCTATGGTGGAATCCATCTGCAACCATGTAAGTGTGACCAACTTCTAAATAGTGCAAACAAATGTTTTCAAAGCTAACTTCAGCAGAATTTACCAAATATATCAATTTTTATTTTAAGCCGCACAGTTATCAAGCCAGCCTTTTTCTGCCAGATATTCCTTCGTAAAACGGCCAAAGTTTGACCCATTGTATTGTCTCCTACCGGTTTTAAATTCTTCCATACAGGGTACCATTATAACTTTTTCCAGGTTTAATTTTAACTTTACGTTCCTCGTAATCTTTACATTATTTTAGTGAATGGTATAAGTAAGGCATAACTGATGCTACTCGCTTCGTACGATCGAAAAACCTCACCTCACCTTTATTCAAAGATGTTTGGTAGCAAAGGCATAGTTGTCAATTGTGACTTTTCTTTTAAATGAAATGATAAGATGCAGTATCGGTAAAATAATAAATTAAAGGGCACATTTGCCACATAAGCCTTTACTATTTGAATTAGGTCAATTATGCCTTTCCAATGAATAAATTCATAAATTATAAGAAAAAATAAAAGCCATATCTGTTCATTTGTGACCTTTTGACGTACTGTAAGTTAGATGTGCTCTTTTTACATACTAACTTAGAAAAAATGGGTCAGTTGTGCCTTTTGAGCTCGTGGTACTTTTGTTAATCGTGCTTGTAAAATTACAAAAAAAATATAGGCAGATAGGCCTTTTTTTCCTGATTCCAAATATGCATAAAACTCAATTTCGAAAAAATGTTAGTTGTGCCCTTTTTCGTTATGACGGCAGAAATGTCCCTCCGAGTTCCCTTTAAACAATTTTCTGGAAATGATCGTTTAAGGAATAAATAAAAAGAAACGTGGAAAAACATAGGAGTTTATTTAAATTAAATTCTGTATAATGGATTAAAACGTGATTTATATATTTACATTATTGATCCCAACGTTTCGGATGCTTTCACCGAAAATCGCGTTTTATTCCGTTAACATTTAAATAAAGCAAGCTTTTCGGGAAACGTGGTCACGGGAAGACTGAACTGGTTGTCACAATAAATAATATACTTAATTAATTGTGATTTAATCCGATAAAATTATTTTATTTCAATTTCCAATGAGTAATGAATCTATGATTTTGAATTATAACATTATCAGTGATAATTTTAAATAAAAAAATAAAATAAATTAAAAAAGTAAACCAAGACTTCCGATATAATTTTGTGAAGGAAGTTTGTAAAACATATTATGATTATAATTTTTTAAATATGTAGTCTGTTGTTGTTTTTAAGTTTAGGTTAGTAACATATTGTTGTAATAATTTGACTCAGGCGAGGTGTCACTCTTGAGGCCGTGTGTCACGTTGGGGTCACAGATCAGCGTGGCAACACATTTGTGTTTGAATACTTGCTGAGTGGCCCTATTTAGACACCACACGTTAATGTTTATTTTTTATTAAAATGCTTTTATTTTTGTTATTTGTGTATTTTTCTTCTTAACAAAATATTAAGAAGGGCAGACAAGATAATGCAGTTATTTGGATTTCTAACATCAGTTGATTTAGCCAAAGTTAGAATTCGGGCATGTCAAGTGCCTCTTGTTGTAAATACGTAGTTCTGTGTAAGCTGAACAGTAAATTGAATCTGATCCAGCGAGTTTGAAAACGTTCTGTTATTTTGTTATTCAGTTGGACGTTTGAAAGTTCATTTGAAAGGACATGACGTAACACCGGATAATAATGCAGGCGGAATTCAAAGGGCGTGGTTGGCATTACACTTCTAAATTTCGTTTGAGGCGAGATTTGCAAATGAATTAATTAGATTATTTCCGTAACTTATGGTTGTATAGTAGCAGTTTGAGGGAGGCCAAAAAAGTATAGATTGACTGTGTGAAGAATGATATATGTTTGAGAGGTGTGACTGATGATATGGCGAGCGAAAGGAGAGAATGGAAAAAGAGAACATACTGCGCCGAACTCTAATAAAATTAAAGTGAACAGGGCAGGAAGAAAAAGACGAGGAAGTAGCAGTTAGGGAACTTTGTTGGTGATATTGTTAATTCTTGTAGACGCTTTCGAATATCTCTTTATTATATTTGAAACTCATTAATTTCATTGAGGTAAACATACACAGGTTAATAGTTTTCTGTAAGCTTCTTCACATGTGGTAACTTCGGGCATTGAACGGGTGTAAGGAATATCGAAATTCCGACCGGGTAACGAACCACCGTTCATAGATGGAAAAACTGTGAAATGCATATTGCGCGTTTCGGTTTCAGTCTATGGATTTCCGTATGCTCGAAATAAAAAGTAGGTCTACAGCGCATCATTGACTGATGTTCTGTGGCTGAGATATCCATCAAGTGAACCTCATGCTCGTCTGTCGATATCTAATATAAAAAAAGTTATTTATTTCTATAAACACATTGCTCTTCGTATGATTTTTTGAATAAAACAAGTGTGGGGAATATTGAAACTCCGTTTAGTTAAGAAAGAATGCATATCGCCGTTTTAAGCTTCAGACAATGTATTTAAAAATCAAAAATAGCCAGCGCAACGCTTTTTTCAAGAATTAAATCATTAAAAATTTAAACATAATTCATATTCAGATATTCAGATAACATTATTCAACTTAAAATATTATTACTGTTTAAGATCATATTTATGTGTATTAATTAATGCAACAATATTTAAGTATAGCAACTCAAATCTGTCATTTGACATTTTGGTATGTGACTTTTATAATCTGTACTTTTTTGAGCTCTCCCTGAAAAATATAAATGTTGAACGAGCGAGTCGTTCAAAAATCGAGTCGTTCGTTTTGAAATTACAAAATACTTAAGTCAGTTAGTTGACATCAAAATATAAAAACAACAAAAATATTGTGGATTTGGTTAATCAGGTTGAGCCACATATCATAATTATAAAGCTTAATTTTACAGAAATTCAATCCCAGTTGACTTTTATTCCCTATTATAACTGGACGCTGTTAAGCAATACAGTGTCAACCCAAAAATGATAAAAATGTAAATTTTGATACCAATCGCTTCCTTAAATGAGCTGGAGTAAAAAAGAGATATAAATATAAAATATAATAAAAAAATAATGCACTAAATTCTAATACTTTGATTTCTACCAAGAAAAATTATATATATTTAGTGTAATAACAATTATAAAAAAATCTATTATTTATGTTACTTTTTAAAAGAAATTTAATAACACTTAATTATAACTTCAATTCTTTTCTCAAAATGTGAGTGTGTGAGTTTTTGTGACACTGTATTGCTTAACAGCGTCCAATTCATAACCCCAACAAAATGGGTACTCGCAATGAAATGACCCCTCTTTAAGAAATATAAATGTATGCGGTCTTAGGGATTGCAGATTTTCCACTGGCCTCGATATCTAAAACTCATATATTATGGAGCGGTGTAGAAATTTCATTTTATATGCGCTCTAGTTTGCCGTAAATGCAGTTTCGGATGTCTGCTAGAAATGCGGTAAAAGAGCTTTTTATTTTAAAATTTTATTCGATTCTCGTGGGATTTTCGTGTTGTGTCGAACTCTATTTAAGTGTTGATATCGTGTCGATATCTATCGTTATTTAAAACCACATTATTAAAATCACGCGATATTGCTATGTAGATTTTAAATAATGGCCACGTATACTTAAATTGATTGCTTTGAACTGTCTGTCGAAGTAGTAGCGGTGAAGCGTGAGAATGTATTTTTAGTTGGCAATAAGTCGGGCATATTTTCTCATTGAATCGAATTTCATGTGAAGATAAACTAAGAATATATTATACTAACAACGCGTCCCGGCTTCACACGGGAGCAATGTATATGTACTATACACAGAACAGCCTATGTTACTCGCTGATAATGTAGCTTTCTATTGGTGAAAGAATTTTCAAAATCGGTCCAGTAGTTTTTGAGTTTATTCGATACAAATCTTTCCTCTTTATAATATTAGTATAGATTGATGGAGAGTCGAAGTTGTAGCGTCTCAGTTTGGAACTAAACTATTGTATATATGGATTCATCGGATAATTTTTACAGATTACCAATTCCATTGATTGTACGAGTATTGCTGCATTGTTTATATTGCTGCAATTATTTGCTTGACCGCCACGTACCCACCGAAAATGGTTTTATAGCTTTAAGCAATTTCTTTGTGATAACCCGGACAAAAATATACGATAAAAAAAGTAAGTACATGATACTTATAATTCTGGTCGATATTACTTGCCTGAACATTACTTTATTCTTAAGTAGTGTTTACTAAATGATAAGTGTCTAAATATTACACTAAAGGAAGGGGAGTAAATAAGTGACAATTTCTTAAACGTTAGTGCCGATGCGGAGTGAAAATTAAATATTTTTTAACTAATTACAGCAAGTGTCACACATTACAAAATGACCCGATTTTATTTTTAATTATTTAATCAGACGTTTGTGCCCGCGGCTATGTTTGTTGTACTGGCCCTAAACCGAACAAGCAGCAGCAAAAATGTCAAACAAAGAACAAACAAATTTACATTTATCAAAGTTACCCAATACAAATTTTAATCATCCTTTGTAAGAAAAACAAAATCGAGCAAAAGGTTCTTTATTTCCGTCAATAAAAAAGTTGTTGTCCAAACAAAAAAACGAAACTTCTCGGGAATTACTCATAAAAATCTCTTGATTTCGTTGGGATAAAGCTGAGAATTACACAACAGACAGGCTGGCTAGCTATCATGACGGCGTGGAATATCCCGTTCTGTTCCAAATAAGGATGATAGCAGGATTATTTCTTTTTTTAAATTAAAATAAGGTGATGTATATTATTAGATAGATCCCCTAGTCCAGTGGTATGATGACTGCCTCCTAGTCCAGTGATATTATGTAGGTACCTATGTTGTGTTTAGAATCGGGATCTGGGTTACAATACCGTGAAAACATGATAATAATATAATAAACTAGTCTTTAAATTAGGAAGTAATAATTTTTATTTTAAACATTTTCAACATTTTCTGCTCTGGTGAACAATTTAGGATTTGCAGGTTACTACGTTTATGCTTTCTAGCGTTGATATAATCATTTTTAAATTTCGAATTACTGAACTCCTATCTACTTGGCAGTTTCAAAGTCGTCGCAACTCGCCTTATCGAAAACCTCACGTGAGGTTTTGCACGGATGCCGCGAATGTTTCAGTCTCATGAAGTTCTTAGTATCCTTATTTACAACGCTGTTATGCAGCGTTGAGTGTATAAAGAGTAAGATTAAACTTTCTACTTCCCTTGTTGCACATAGTTTAAAAGACTGTGTCAATTTGTTAAGATTTCTTCTAGCGTGTTAAAGTTACATACATATATAATCTTCTTATCCTATATAAAATTTCCATGTCACTATGTTAGTTACCGTACTCCTCCGAAACGGCTTTACCGATTTTACCAAATTTTATATGGGAATTCAGTAGGTCTGACAATCGGCTACTATCTATTTCTCATACCCCTAAGTGATAAGGGTTGTTCACCCTTAAACATTTTTTTTAATATTTGGACGAAATTTTTTGATTTTATTTTTTTATAATGTGGCATTAAAAAATACATACAACCCGAAATTTTTACTTTTTTATCACCAACCCCTGCCTTTTTTGTCAAAAAAACTGGACCCCTGCAAAGCCGGGGCAGGTCGCTAGTTTATATTTTATAAAAATAGTGTTTGATTTTGGACGATACCTTTGACGCTTTAACAACTTACAACGGGTTCGCGAAAGGCCTCGTTTTGACGGGCCCGTTGGCGCGTTCGGTAGAACACCTGCCGTGCGCATCGATGGGTCGTGGGTTCGAATCCCACTGGGTCAAAATGTTTATAATTTTCTGTAAACATGTTTTCCCTACGTCTGGTAACTTCGGGTATTGATCGGGTGGGAGGAATATCGAAAATTACGAACGGGTAACGAACCACCGTTCATAGATGGAAAAACCGTGAAGTGCATATTGCGCGTTTCGGTTTCAGCCTTTTTTCAGGATTTCCGAATGCTCAAAGTAAAAATTAGGTTGACAGCGCATCATTAAGTGATGTTCGGCGGCTGGAGTATCACCTACCATCGAGTGAACATCATGCTCGTCTGTCGATAACTGACATAAAAAATAAAAACATAATTAATTTATAAAAGTAGCGTGTTATACCTTTGATGTTTTAACAACCTACAGCGGCTTCATGAAAGACCCAGAGGATATTTTGTATTTTGAAGTAGTCTTGATAATTAGTGGCTTAACACTTCCAACCCATGAGATAGCAATGTCTTTTAGACATAGAAAACCTACAGTTAGTTATCACGCATTTTGAGATACTATAATCTAGAATATTATATCACAAATTGACCACGGTTGCTGAAAATCATCAGAAACGTCGGGATAAATAATATAAATAATAAATCGCGTTTTAATCCGGTTTAAAGTATTTTGTTTAAATCTAGAATATTCTTGTCCAGAAAGACAGGCAGAAAGATCCACTAATCTGCATTGGGACAGCATGGTAGGATTAACAACCCTATACCTATTCAGATTGAAACCCAGATTTAACTACAGTATGTACAATGTACATATACACAAGGGACCATTTCCAAGCAACTTTTGTCTATAAAAACTAGTTTCTCATAAAAAATTAACTGTGAAATTTTGTTATCAGCTCCGAGTCAAGTGAATAATAAAAAAGTAACAAAATAAAGGTTCACCTTATCGTATATCTTAGATAACTCGATACACTTCGGGTACTATCGCAGTAAAATTTTAATTTTCAGAACAATTCTCGTTTTATTGGTCTCGAGGAAACTTAAATCATCTACGATATTAGAGCTAAGAGCCAACAAACGACTTTGTAGCAATAAGCGAGAACAGTACAATAACTTTGTATTTCTTTGTATTGGTTACAAAAGTTTATAGTTTTCAATTTAATAGTTATGATACAAATTATGAGCAAAACATATTTTAAAGTGTATGGTGATTGTTATATTGAATTGGAAAAAATATGGAAAACTGGGGAGATTTCATTTTCCTTTGACAATATTATAAACCTTTACCTATGTAAATATAAAATAAAATAAAATGTATGTGTCTCTTTATTTCTGAGGAAAAAAGATAAAAACGATAAAACAAAAATGCATTAAAATAAGTAGAAAATAGCTTTGAAATATGTTTACATATATTGACCATGTTTTTTTGAAGAACTTTTTGTTTAACCTCATATTTAAACCAATAAGAATAGTATGTCAACGTATTCCCACGTTATTGTATCTTGTAACGATATGGTCATTCCTTCTATATTGAAAATTATTATACTTATTTAGAAAAATAATATCCAGCTCTTATACTAAAATAGCACACTATAGCATGAATCTCCAGCGTTGATACCGGGATAAAGAAGGGTCAACTTTATTGCCACTTCTGTTTTTATCGTGATTACCCAAGCTTGTTCCCTCGTGTTTAAACTTATGTTCGTCTATAGAGAAAAAAAAACATTTCTTCTGATAAAGCCACTATGTTTTCTATCAAAAGCTTTTTCTGTTTTTACTCTGCGTTTCTAGGCATAACACTATCGGCGGGTAACACCATCTAGCGGGCGAAAAGTACTACTATCTTCTTTTTAGAAACAAGCATTGATAAGAGATTTACGATGCGTCGGGTTATCCCTCTCCCTAAAATATGGCGGGGGGCCGATAGCTGGCCATGTGTCGTACTCGTGAACAGGTGCTACTTGTGGTGACTGGACTTGACTAACGTAACACTTTTAGTATAGGATTTTGAACAAGATAGTGGATATATCCACTTGCCGTTTATATGAACATAAAATACATCGTTCATTTAATTAAAAACAAACTCGACGCAAGCTCATTAATATTATTATAAAAGCATAGAAGTTATCTTACGAATATATATAGATTATAGACTATGATGAAATCAAACGTGCTACACGTTGAAGCAAAGTAGATCCACTAATATTTACCAACGAACCCAGCGAGTCATACTGTTTATTAATACTATATTAATTGGAAATGGATTAAAGAACTATCTCATTTAAATTTATTGGAATTTGATTAATTACTCCATAAGTACTATAATTGCTACGAATTCCACCACATATATCGTGAAATTATTTTGACAGCTCTATCAATCAAGTTGATAATGAGTTTGAGATTTTAGATACTCCCAATATCACTGCACATACGCAGAATCCATTACAAATGGAATTACCATTAAATATAAAGAAAGGCTAAAATATGAACCCGTGTTACCTTTTTGCGGAAGTTCCCTAATGAGCAATGCTTATATATTATAAAAGCTGCCTAATGTCAAATTTTAAAATAATTACAATCTGTTTAGAATGGGTATTGATAAATTAATCAATTAGATTACATATAATATTTTAATGTTTGTCAGATATTAACAAACAACCCTAAAGCTACCGTGATAGGCAATTAAACCTCAGTCAAAGGGCATTTTTAAGCGTTATTGAGCTATTTTTTACAGCGAATATTCGAAAATTATTAGATTGAAACCGAAACGCATTTCACGGCTTTTCCATGAACGGTACTTCGTTAGCTGGTAGAATAATGTGGTCTTTGATCTTAGTAGTAATAAGAATACTTAAAGTAGTCAAACGTAAGGACAACAAGTTAATGGAAAATTATAAACATGTAAGACTGTGGAATTCCAACCCGCAACCCCTCAAGACGTAAGCTAGTTACT
The DNA here is from genome assembly GCA_905404175.1 of Anthocharis cardamines. NCBI lineage: Eukaryota > Metazoa > Arthropoda > Insecta > Lepidoptera > Pieridae > Anthocharis > Anthocharis cardamines. The sequence continues at coordinate 2,368,152 of FR989957.1, read as the reverse complement.
ACACGACTTACTACACGCCAACGAGCTCGTTAAAATGTCGGGATACAGATTAAAATGTAATAACCATTTATCCTAATTAGGCAAGTGATCCATTAGGAAGTTATTTTAGTCGTAATAAAATTTGTACTAGCGGACCCAACCGTCCGAACGAACGATGCCGCAGGCTCGAACGATGGCTGAAGGTGTAATTTTTTTTATATTCGGAAATTAAATATTCATATATATATAATGTGTTATTATATCAACACTAGGGCTTCGAAATAATAAGACTTAATTGTGTTGCTCTGTAAAAAGATTATATTTTTCATTATTAAGGTAAGAATATAAAAATATGTTGTTTTACATTACATTTCATATTTCTAATAATAAATAAATCTTACCTGTAAAAAGAAACAACATTTAAAGCTATTATTTCAATTTCACAATATAATATTAAGATTTTACTTATTAGAATTTAGAACAGTATAACGGATTTTATTTAAAGCCAATTTTTCACTAAGATGTCAAACGTCTAAAAGTATACAGATTATATAGTAGAAATATGAATGAAGGGCAACAGACTTCATTTACATCTCCCCCCCTAGAAAAGCTCTACTACCCAACATACTATATTATGTATTATTAGTTGCTACAGGAATAAGTTTACTTATGTGAAAATGATTTGATTCGCATTTCTTATACCCCGTGTTTACTCTGTATATTGAGTTGGATATTTTCTCTAATATTTCATAGGGACCAATTCTTAGTTCATCTAATTTTTTCCTGTTTAATCTATTTCCATTTTCAACATAAACTAAATCTCCAACTTTTAAAACAACATATTTTTATATTCTTACCTTAATAATGAAAAATATAATCTTTTTACAGAGCAACACAATTAAGTCTTATTATTTCGAAGCCCTAGTGTTGATATAATAACACATTATAAAACAACATTTCTGCAGCTATTTTATTATACGATGGAAAAGTTAAAGTTTGAATTTGTAGTAAAAGCAAGTGAAGATCCAAAAACCAGTATTATATGCATAACTTCAATTTCTGATAAAAACAATCATACTTTTTTAATTCCTGAACATCTTCAACCGGTAAAATTGCATAGTGCGGTATTGCAAACTCAGGCTTATCAAAAAGTAAGAACTACATTACAAAAGAGACATGACAAAAGACAAGTTTGGATTTCATTTACACCAGAGATGGAGAGTGATTACATAGATGAAGATGGTAATATACAATTTAAAGGATACTTATTAGAGGAGATAACATCAGAAACACAACACAAGATTTCAAATGTAGGTCTTTCAGAAGAGGCTTTAAATAGAATTTTAGAGAATTTTGTTGAAATGAAGAAGGATAGAAGGTCCTCTAATTATAGAAATTTGTTGGAAAAAATTGTTATTGAAAAATTTAATAAAAAAATATCTAATGTATCGCAGTGGATGTTTATTTTTGAATTGGAATGTACTAGAGTAGGAATTGAAGAAGATACTCAGAAAATTGAAGGTCTTAGATTATTTTTGGAGGATTCATGCCTTGACTGGTATCATTCTATGCTCATCAAACATACAGTAAACTCAGAGTGGGTAATATGGAAAGAAAACTTTTGTGAAACATATGCAGACAGAGGGTGGTCATCGGTCAGGTATGCAATGTTGTTTAAGTATAAACAGGGATCGTTACTGGAATATGCTTTGAAAAAAGAAAGGCTTTTATTAGAGATAAATAAATCTATAGATATACCTACTCTAATAGATCTTATTGCTATAGGGCTCCCAAACTTTATAACTGATAAAATTAATAGAAATGATTTAAAAGAAACTAAAGATTTATTTAATAACATCAGAGGTTTAGAACATTTAGTAAATAGGAAAAATTTCGAAAATAAAGTAGGCAGTTTTGAAACTAAATTTAAAGAAAATAATGGAAGACCATGTAGAATTTGTGAAAAAGAAAACAAAGGAAGCCGCTATCATTCTGAATCTGTATGTTGGTTCAAAAACAAAAACAATGATAGACAAAAAAGAGATCAGATAAGAAATGTTAACAACTCCGAGTTAGAGGTAGAATTAGGGGGGGAGATGTAAATGAAGTCTGTTGCCCTTCATTCATATTTCTACTATATAATCTGTATACTTTTAGACGTTTGACATCTTAGTGAAAAATTGGCTTTAAATAAAATCCGTTATACTGTTCTAAATTCTAATAAGTAAAATCTTAATATTATATTGTGAAATTGAAATAATAGCTTTAAATGTTGTTTTATAATGTGTTATTATATCAACACTAGGGCTTCGAAATAATAAGACTTAATTGTGTTGCTCTGTAAAAAGATAATATTTTTCATTATTAAGGTAAGAATATAAAAATATGTTGTTTTACATTACATTTCATATTTCTAATAATAAATAAATCTTACCTGTAAAAAGAAACAACATTTAAAGCTATTATTTCAATTTCACAATATAATATTAAGATTTTACTTATTAGAATTTAGAACAGTATAACGGATTTTATTTAAAGCCAATTTTTCACTAAGATGTCAAACGTCTAAAAGTATACAGATTATATAGTAGAAATATGAATGAAGGGCATCATTTACATATATCTAATCTAATATCTAAAATTCTCGTGTCGCAATGTTCGTTCCCATACTCCTCCGAAACGGCTCGACCAATTCTTATGAAAATTTTTATACATATTCAGTAAGTCTGAGAATCGGCTACTATCTATCTTTTAAACCCCTATGTGAAAAGGGGTGTCCACCCCATTTTTTTTTATTTTTTTATTATGCGGGATTAAAAAATACATACAACCCTATATTTTCACTCTATTACCAATCCCTGCTTTTATTGTCAAAAAATGCCGTGCGGAGCCGGGGCGGATCTTTAGTTATATATAAGATAAGTACCAACCGTTAGGGTGTTTCTGAGTACTTGCTTATATACAATAGGACAACATCCCTACTCTTACATATAGAAACTGGTTCTTCAGGTTGTTGTAACAGTGACTTTATAAATTAAAATAAAATTACTTCAAGAGAATTGATCCCCAATAGCTCGTATAGTCCAGTAGGCTGACCGCGTAACCACTGAGCTGTTGCAGAGCAAATATCTCCACTAGTATATACTCGTAAAAGCAAGTACGCGTAAAGTTTAGAGCTTGTTATCTCGTAAACTTCTGACTAGTGCGCTTTATCGATTTACTGTGTCGATACCCGGTACTACTAATATGCTGAGTCAAATCCCGATCTGAATTTCCGAGATCGTAAAGTCCTCTTGTTAGTACTATAAATAGTATTTATCAATATTATCTAACTAGCTTCTGCCTGCGACTTCGTCTGCATAGAATTAGTACTAAGGGTAGCTTATTTTTGAACCGAGCTATTTTTTCATCAATCTCCGCTTAATGGCGCTGCACTCAAGTCAATACCTAATATCGTGATATTTTTTAAACCGTTCGTCCAAATTACTTAGTGTAAAAGACAAAGTTTATCTATATTAAATACTCAATCATCAATTTTGATAAGAATTAGCTAAATACTCTAAAAATTGCAATTGAAATTTGAAATTTAAATGTATTTCTGGCTCATAGTTTAGGGTATATTGGCTTCCACATAAAAGGTAGATATATGCTATCGCGGACTTTTATTTAAAACAAACAATCCCATGATATATTATATTCTTGTAACTCCAACGGTTTAGGCAGCGCACGCCAAGAAAGCCCTCAGAAGGCGGGAATTTTTCCCATTGTTATATTATGGCCAATATACAAAAACTGTTTATAAATTGTAGCCTATGTATTATTCTGATATATAGATAAGCTATATTACTGTTAAGTTTCATCAAAATCCGTTCAGTAGTTTTTGCGTGAAAGAGTAACAAACATCCATCCATCCATCCTCACAAACTTTCGCATTTATAATTTTAGTAAGATAGTAAGATAAGAAGTAAGATAATAAGATAAGATTAGTAAGATAAGATAAGACGATTAATATTTTTTAGGAAATTGAAAATTTTTTGTAACTTCAATTTATTTAGCGATGTTGTGCAAATCAAACTTTCTTCAACTTCAACTTTGTAAAAAATGATATAGATCAATCAAACTTCTAAGAGTTTTTAATGATCTTTTAGGAATGTTATACGATATTTGGATGCGAAGTGAGTCGAAAACATTTGCCTTTGTGATAAAAAGAAATGTCTTGTTTATTTTATTCCTTTGTAAAATCAATATGTCTGAAAGGTTCAAAAATAAAAACCTACATTAATTTTACACAATATTATAATATGACTTTGTCCGCGGAGACTTCCATTCTTATTTGTTTTTGGGCCTTTCAGACTTACTTTACACAGATCGTTATAAATTATAGCATGTATGTTATTCTGATGTATGAACAATAATACTACAAAATTTCATCAAAATCTGTTTAAAAGTTTTTGCGTGAAAGAGGAACAAACATTCTCCCAAACTATCACATTTATAGTATTAGTAGTAGTATTAAAATGAGTTATCTGCTGAGGGGAGGTGTCCGTTTCAGTATAAGTAATACCTCTGTATTATGTTTGAAATAGCTATATCATGTGATATGAGGAATAAAGTAAATCTTTTAAACTTTTACAACGTGAGTAATATAATATTCCAGAATTAAACGAATAAGAGAGTAAACTTTTTCTAAGACGAATCTTCTCATGTTTCTCGTATATATTATATTTTGTAAGTTAAGGACAAATAATAATAACATTTATATTTAATGTTCAAAAAGGTACAAATTTTTACTTAATTTTACAAAAAATGATGCATTTCAATATTGACTGCTACCCAAAATACTATTTTACGGCCGTGCGACTAAAAACACGTAAAAAAACGTAAAAACTCGTACCAGCGCGGCGACTCGATACAAATAACACGCAAACGTGTTTACCGCACTGGCTGACCCGATTTATTTCGAACACGCATTCGTGTTAAATACTCGATTCGGCCGTAAAACACATGTTGTGTTTTCAGCACTCAAAGTGTTATAAAATATTGGTGACTTACCGATAACGTCAAGCGCGATTCTGTAATTCCTAGTCGGCGACACTTGGAAGTCGACACGACATCTGTAAACGGCTCTGTCACGCGACTGTATGTCGCTGACGTGTAGCGCCGATGTAGGGTAGCCGATCCATCGGGCCCGATCACTGAAAGTGTCGTCCGACCAGTAGCCTGTAGGCCCGGGGACGCGAGTGTCATAACTGGAACAAATGGTTAAAATTTAACTAGCGGATCTGACAGAGAATTTCCTGCCAGAATGTTGGTTTCAAAAAAAAAAAAAGCATTTCATGAAAATGCTATTTTTCCACTTCTAGCGAATATAGATGCACTATACCCAAAAAAATTGCCTATATTCCTCGCTGATAATGTAGCTTTCTATTGGTAAAATTTCAAAGAAAAAGAATTAAATGCCTTATGCTCCAAAGGAGACTGGCAGTATTAACAGCGTTGTGGCATGAAAGTGTCACAGCATATGCTGAGCCAGTTCCTATTCGCAACCGCAGTGCCTGTGACCTGACTGTACTAGCATAGATTTAGTTATAGTTAGTTTAAGCTGTTGTCATGTTGTACTGTGTTTGTGAATAAACGTTTTATCTATCTTTTAAATAAAATACTGTATACCGGATTAAAACGCGATTTATTATTTATATTGTTTAAATTATTTATCCCGACGTTTCGGATGCTTTTCAGCAACTGTGGTCGCGGAAAGACAGAAAGATGACAGTCTGATTTTTGAAATGTCACAAAGTTTCCATATTAACGCCATCTATTCCTACGGAGTTGATATTTACTGTAATTTTCTATATTACGACAATATTGGCTAATGGTGTCCTCTTGTTTTTTAGTATGTTTGATTTGAACATTGATTTAAACAATATAAATAAGAAATCGCGTTTTAATCCGGTATACAGTATTTTATTTAAATGTGTGATACTCGCGTAAATAAAAGACAGTTTTATCTATCTATCTAAATTGTAGCAATCAAACAAATCTTTCCTCTTTATAATATTACTAGTGGACCCCACAGACGTTGTTCTGCTACAATTTTGGCTTCGAAATTATATAATTATTCTTAAATTTGAATATGCCCATTTACCCACTATAATTGTCTAATATGTCACTGATTTGCAGTAGACATCTGTTATTTCAAAAAAGCTAAGAATGCATGACGTGAGCTGTCAAGATGGCGGAGTTTCGAATCTAATTTATTTTATAATTAATTTTATGCATATATTTTTTTCCTGATTTTTTCCAATATTTTAATAGCCTATATCTTATTCCCGACATAGAGGAATCCAACAAATAAGATATCGTTAAAATCAGTGCAGGCGTTCTTGAGTTATAAGTGGTGTAACTAACACAACTTTCTTTAATATATTATATAGATAATGATGCAACTGACAATTTGGTAAATTGGCAACTGGTTTATTGTCATATCCTGGACATATATATTGTCACAATAATTTCACACAAGCTCCAATCATGTTTGTGGACGTTAGACGCGGTGTGACGGTAAACCCAATCATTCGACCAGTTCGCGGTTCCATTGCTTCACAATTAATACTCCCTCTATTACAACTGCATTTAATTGAATAATAAATAATTTAATCTACTGTTGGTGCCATTAAATTATTTCTGTGAATATTATGCATAAATTTGAGGTTTATTACATAGTTATATCATCAGTTACAGTAGCGTCAGTAATTAACAATATATAGTTTGTTTACTCAGCATTAGCAGGGAATCATACCACGCAAAGTAAAACAGGGCCGTTTTGGCTGAGTCAAAATAGCTCCTCGCTCTTTAGTACTTTATTTAAATCAGTAGTTAATCTCTTATCAATGTAATAAAACGAATAAAAAAGTTACTTTTAAAAAACGAGGCTACAAATTTTTAAAAGGCCGACAACGCATCTAAGACCCTTGAGTCACGGATGTCCATCGGCGGTGGTGATAACTTACCATCAGGTAAACCACCTGCTTAGTTGTCCGCTCTGAAAAAAAAATTGAATATGATAAAAAAGGTAATCGCGACGTCGTAACTTAACTACGTTGTGGTTATTAAAAAATATATACAAACTAAACAAAAATACATAAAATACTAGGTTATTCCTACACTTCTTCAACTTTCATAGTCTTTCGCTTCTTTCAAATCTTCATCTTTCATCAATGCTCGTTGGTTTCGAATACTTTTGACCTGCCCCTTTTGAAGAACTGATCGAGGTACGTTTACCTAGGTCGATTACTCCCGACTCTTCCACTCACACTCGCGACGCTATTTCAATTTATTCTGAACGCGATTCTAGTAATTATTATACTAATAGGTAGTGAATATTAATAATAATTATATACTTTTTTAATTACAAACTAATTAATGGTATTTTTTGTTCAATGTTATATTTTAGTTTCGAAAGATATCACTAGAACAGTTACAGTGACGTCTAGTAAGGTTTTTTTAAATTTAGTAACGACTGTGGAAAACCATTTCAGTCGCGAATAAAACAGGTGCCTATCATTAAACGTAGTATCTGCTCCGACAAATTAAAAGGCTATCAAATTGTTTATCAAATGAAATCATATCATCATTGTTACATGCTAAATAAATTCGCTCCTAGATTTTCTGCCAAGTATTATGGCAACCATACGATCATTTAACTATACTTAACTTATTTATGTAGCATTAACTATGTGACTATGAATAATAATAAGATTAAAAATATAAAATAAAAAATAAAACATTGATTTAACATTATTATCATTTAAATCTAACATCGATTTTAAGAAATGATTTGTCGCTGTAATACGTGTAAAGATTAACGTCTTCGGTGAAATTGTTCGAATAAAATTTCGTTTTCAGATTTGAATTATGAGAACTAGTAAAATCACAGTTGGAATCGCAGCACTCAGCCGTCCCACAGTTCAGTGGTTCCACAATTTATAGCACTATCGTTGAAAATCCTTCTTGAAATATGAAGACTATGCACTTACAGCTAAAGCCAGCAAACAAAAACTAGTAAAGAATGAGATAGTTGAGATTTGTAGGACAGGCAGAAATATGCCTCGAATAATCTAGATCTATAGTAATATTATAAAGAGGAAAGATTTGTTTATTTATTTGTTGCGATTTAACTTAAAAACGACTAGATTGGTTTCAAAAAATATTTCATCAATAGAAAGCTACATTATCAGCGAGTAACATACGCTATTTTATAGTATAGTACATCTACATTGCACACGTGCGAAGCCGGAATCGATCGCTAGTCTCAAATAATTATAATAAGTATTTTTTTTTAAGTCTACCACGGGAATGCTACATTTTGTATACAAACTCTTTAACTACCAAACTTTTTTATGTTAGATATCGACAGACGAGCATAGAGTTCACTTGATGGTAGATAAAACTCGAGCCACAGAACATCAGGCAATGATGCGCTGTCGACCTACTTTTTACTTCGAACATTCGGAAATCTATAGAATGATATTATATTAATGTTATAAAGAGGAAAGATTTGTTTATTTATTAGTTTCGACTTAAAAACTACTCGACAGATTTTAAAAGCTACATTATTAGCGAGTAACATAAGCTATTTTTTTTGTATAGTACATCTACATTGCATCCGGGGTGGATATCCCAACAAAAAAATAAATAGGCGTATACGTTTCTATTTCAGTCTTTCTAACGGTGAAATCACTGTTATTATTCTAAGCACACAAAATCACACCATATTCGATCAATGTTCAATAGTAAATTTAATCTAAATTTGCATATTGTGCACGTACAATGTATATTTGAACACCTATTCATAGTTGAATGCGGCGTGCGTTCCCGATGCGGTAGACGGCTCGCCGCAATACGAGTGCATTCCATGCCAATATAAACCATTTTGTGATTCAATATATTTACTTTAACGCAATATAAGTACGCTAAATTGTCTTTCATTTGAGTATATTATTAAAATATCACTCAGATTAATACAATTTATTTATGATTTTTTTTTAAACCACATATGCCTGATCTCAAATTCCCGTCTTTCTTTGGTGTTCGTAAATTATTATGATGTAATACCTTCTCAAAATAAGTATTACCTATGGAAAACACTGACATACTATCGCTACGAGAATATTTAGCACTATGAATATCTTAAACCTTCAGTTATGCACGTAAATACGAAGAGTACCTATAGAGTTTTGTAGAATGTTTTTCTAATTTATTTCATAAATAAAAATGAATAGTTAATTAGCATATTTCCATAAATAAATCAACAATCGTTTGAAAGAGCGTAAGACAGAAAATTTCTTGCCAATTATGCAAATAAGCGCCCCAAAACTTTAGTATCGTCTCAGACAAAATATGCTTAATTCAATTACAACAAACTGAATGCCTTATAGAATAATATCTAAGGCAATGGAGGTGTAACTCCCGAAGCAAACCCTTATTCAAAGCCGAATTTCACTTGCAAATGTGTCTATTGAATTACCCGCCAAGTCTAGAATGAACTTACTTGGTTCTTACCCTTTGTAATATTTCGTCAAGCGATATTTCTTCGGGGTCTAAATATTTCAATGCATTGTCGACTGATTTATGTATTTTGCATGAGACTATTTACGTATAATTTTATTCATATTTTATTTTTTAAAACAGAGGTCACTTTTCTACATATAAATAGTTTGTTTTTTTATATTTAACTAACTAATAGTAACTAATAGTATTAAGATTTAAAACGCAACAAAAACTGGTATATTATTTACTATGTAAGGAATAACAATTTTCTTATTATTTTTTTTTTATTTTTATTAACGGCATCGACTTCGTAATCGTTATCAATTGGAAACAAAGCACGATGTAATGGATTCTACAGTTTTGTAGACTGGTATTTTCGCTGGTGCATAGGTATAGGTACTTCACCTATAAGGTGATAAGGATGAAATGACGGTTCGTGATGAGTGGTGCGATGATGGAAGTCGAAGGTAGTAGAAGATTCAAGGCTGCTTGAAGGAGCGTTTAAGAACCTTCAAGTATACCTTAAAGCGTCGGCAATGCATGCCTTCTGGTGTTGCGGATGTATATGGGCGGCGGTGATCACTAACCATCAGATGAACCATCTGTCTGTTTTGCCTCTAATCTATAAAAAAAACATGAGAATTAATTAATCACTAAGCGATGGCGAGAATTTAAATATAGAAAATATAATATAACAATAATAATTGAGTATTCAGTACCTCGTATTTGCCCTAGGTAATTTAATATTGTAAGTTAAACAAGACACAAGGTTTATTGGGTAAATTTGTATGGGCAAGGTCAGTTACTTCAATACAATATTTAAATTCAAATATTGGAGCGAAGAGAAAACTCATTGTCAAATTATTTATAGGTTAAGTACATAAAATTATGAATGGATGTCAAAATTTTCGTTAAAATGTAATAAGACTATTTGACCCAGATCTTTGGGTTCTTGTGTGAGATGTCACTTGCGTTTAGCGTTGTGCGTTGAGACATTTGGTCCTTGATCGGTGCATTCTAAAAAAAATCATGATATGTCCATGCGGCTGATCCATGTTTCAAGGGAGCCCAGAGCTGGTGCAGTAGTTTTTGAGTTAAATCGTAACAAACAAATAAATATTTCCTCCATATATAATATGGCCTATTATCTCAGTATCTATTAGTAGGATATGATAGATAGAGAGAGAGAGAGAATTTATTGACTGTCACAAATAAAAATAATTAATTGTGTGTTCTTTCTAAAGAGTTGCAACCATTACACCATCTATACATTTAATAAAATTGTAGAGGTCAAATGTCTGTAGATAGACAATTGTAGTGGAAAAAAATACTTAAAACCGAGTCAGGGTGATGTAGAGATAGAAATAGAACAAATACTGATTTTATTGTTTCTCTCTCTGTCTGGTTGTACGGGCTAATCTCCGAAACTGGTGGACCGATTTACATGAAATTCATCAAAATCGGATGTCGAAAAGAATAGTCATCATTTATGAAGCTCACGCGAACGAAGTCGCGGGCATCAGCTAGTAAACAATAAGTTGAGGAATTCACATGATTACTCAAAAAAAATACAAAACAAACACACCGCCAAGGATTTCGATAATAATCAATTCTTTTTTTTTCATAATATAAATAATTTTAATATACAAAAGCCTCTCTTGAGGATTAAGTTTAACAATTTTTCGCCATTATTAACTTGACTATTTTATTCATGATAAAGTTAGCACGGTGAAAACACCTGAGCAATTTATTAAAAAATTCAAAACGCTCTCTAAAAAATTCAAAGAATTTTACGTCGGCTCGTTTTATAAAGTACAATATTGACCTATTTCGATTGATACTAACCGAGCCAACTCAATTTTGGGTTGAATTTTAACAGTATAAAAATATTATAAATAAATATCTTTGTTGTAACGTTAGGTATATATACATATGTATTAACTTGACGGGCTCGTTGGGGTGTTCGGTAGAACACCTGCCGTGCGCATCGATGGGACGTGGGTTCGAATCCCACCGGTACCACATGTTTATAATTTTCTGTAAGCATGTTTTCCCCACGTCTGGTAGCTTCGGGCATTGATCGGGTGGGAGGAATATCTAAATTCCGACCGGGTACGAACATATTCATTGGGTTCATAGATGGAAAAACCGTGAAATTAGCTCGACAGCGCATCATTGACTGATGTTCTGTGGCTAAGGTATCACCTATCAAGTGAACCTCATGCTCGTCTGTCGATAACTGACATAAAAAAAATATAGGGAAACGGGCATCAGCTTAATATTTTTACAAATCTCTAACAATTACTTATTATTTTTTTACCATAGGTAACATGAGTCAATGATGCGCCGTCGACCTACGAAATGTTGTTGTCGTACCTCTTAGAGTTTTTCGAAATAGATCAGACTGAAATGCAGCTTGGCTTGTTCTGTATAAACAGTGGAAAACCACCATGAATTTCATTTAAAACACACCCGTTTATATCAAGTAGTAACATATTAAAATATTATATTGACCGATAATTGTAACAAGGATTCAAACTCATCACCGATAGGGGCGCATGGCAGGTGTACAACCTGACTTTTCTCATGAAATAGTAGATTGATTATCAAGAGAGCAAACCACTATTGTTAAGGTGAGAGTGTTTTCCGAATCCAGAGTGGAGCGAGGGATTCAAAGTACGTCACTCGAGTTTAAAATTGTGTCACTCCCGAAGTGAACACTCTACTTTTTATCAGCTCTATTAGAAAATAAGTAAGTGCAACTCACGTTTATATATATTTACATACAGTTAGGAACAATAACAAACAGAAATAATAAGATGCTAATGTTTATTATATTACGAATTTGAAAAAAGAATAACAAAAGAAAGAATGCGTTTCGCGCGTTTTTACTTTTACGGAAACCTGTTTTTTTAATAATAATTTGGTCTGCGGGTGGATTATTTTTTGACAGCCAGTAACGTTTTCATACAATGTTCGTGATTAATCTCTTTGGTGATTGAAACATTTACTAACAATATGCACATTCTCTCCTCTTTTTTTTTAGTATGTTGATTTGGGTTTTAGATTTTTAATTACCTACTGGATCCCAGGTGTTGGAAATTCTCAAACCATCTTCTCTATTGAAGGGTGTTTTTTAATTAATTTAAATAATAAATCGCGTTTCAATTCATTATAAAGTATTTTATTTTAAATGTATGATATTCGCGTTAATAAAAGACAATATTAGATGTGATAAAAAAAAACATTTTAAAACATAAAATGCTTTTGTTTAGTAAAGTATTTCGTATAATTCAGTCAATGTATAGACAAGAAGACACTGGTTCTAAGAGTTCTCTGTAAGTCATTGTTGGCGCAAACCTCGGTATTGTGTGCCAAATGTGGAATACTTTACTACGAAACAATACTTGCCGTAATGGAAGCTTTGATGTTACACTCATTTTTATTTCCCTTTTTATAGCTTTCAAATGACTATCTGGACATATTTGCGACATTTTTATGATTATTGCATCAAAAAGTGCCAAAATCTGGTGGGTAATTGGGATGTTATATCCTTTTGACAAACTTTAAAAAAACTTATATACTTGAAATCTTATTCAGTATATTATACTTTGCATGTTTAATATGTGATAAATCTATATATTACACTTGTATTTTGTATTTAAAGATAATTCAAATGCATTATAATTTGCTGGGCTCGAATTCCGGGGCACAAAAGATTAAAAATAAATTGTTGGTCAGCCAGGGCATACAAGCCCTGAAAGTAGTTACTTGCCTGTAAAAAAATGATCAGTAAAATAGACTCATAGACACAGAAATGGGTCTGCTCTATGCCCCACTAGGAGACTCGGGAATTTAATACTTGTCTTTACATGATTATTATGATTATTTAAATATAATAACTGTTCTATTTGAAATATCACTTAAGCAACTTCTAACGGAGAATCTTTTAAAAATGTATACAATAACCTTTAATACGATTTTGTTCGATAATAAATTTATTATTCTTTTTAGAACAGCTCTTGTTTCCAATATCGTACACTTGCGAACTCCTGAGATCTCCAGTAAATTATAAAAGTTTCAAAGTGTAGCAACTTTCCAATCTTTCTGTTATGTTTCTCTACAATCTTTAATGATAACTCGTGATTTCTAGAAGATCCGCACATGAACTAATTCTAGATCAACTACTATGATTTTCATGTTTGTTGAAGACGGAATTACTTAGAATAATCTCTGCCGCTTCATGCCATAATCGCACGAGCGTAATTCAAGCATCCATACAAACGTTAATAACTGTCAGAAGTCTACTTTACTAGAGATTTTATTCATTGTACAAGAGTATTATGGAAACACCAGCAGTATTAAAACTACTAAGAATTAAAGCAACCTGCCACCTTAAATTCCAGCTACACTGTAACATGTGCTTATGGCCGGTTATGACCAGATCACACCAGATAATTCCCAAGTTTGTTTGTCCGCCTATTATATCATAAACAATGATACGTAATAATAATAATTAATATTATTTTCATACTACTTATTGCATTAAGAACAGTCAAGGAATGGATTTTTCAAAACTACGTACTATAATATTATGATATGATCAGTAGTTTTAGTTCTAATGATCGCTAAAAATTTATATCCTCACCCTGTAGGAATATGACGCCCGTTGAGTTCTATAATCATACGTTGACAATTTTGATAACTGATGGTCTAGCACGAACGACTAGCGAAAAAGTATTAATAACGTCGATCTGTTATTTGTGTGAAATTACTCATAGAAATGAGATATTGATGTGACGATACACTTACCATCGTGAATCACCAAACCAAAAAACATTTCACCAAAATATGAGGTAATATTGTCTTTTATTAACGCGAGTATCACACATTTAAATAAAATACTGTATACCGGACTAAAACGCGATTTATTATTTATATTGTTTAAATTAACCGTGGTCGCGGGGACCGTTGCTGAAAAGCATCCGAAACGTCGGGATAAATAATTTAAACAATATATAATTTGTTTTGCTTTTTAATCCGGTATACAGTATTTTATTTAAATGATATGGGGTATCAGATACTTGCTTTGAATTATTATAACTTTTAATAAAACTTCGGAAGAGAATTCTGCAATAGCAGGTTTTGCGTTGAATTCACTATAAAGCTAACAGAAAGAACAAAGGATGTACTAAATTATGAAGGCAGGTATTAACTTATTAAGTGAGGTCAAAGTTATTCAAAGTTAACTTCGGAGTATAGTTTTAGTTGAGTCCAGTGAAAATTTGTACTACGTTTAATAAAGGCCGGCAACGCACCTGCAAGCCTTCTAGTGTTGCGGATGTCTATGGGCGGCGGTGATCACTTACCATCACGTGAGCCGTCTGCCCGTTTGCCCTCTATACTATAAAAAAAAAAAAAAAAAAATGGGGTCAAAACCCCATTAAACAAATACCTTGATGGATATCCTGGATTCTAATCCTGAAGAAAGAAGATTAAAATAATTGTTTGGATCAAACGGGGCACAGAAGATCCTATCCTTGCCTTTAAAAAAATGAACAGTGCTATAAGCGTGGCAGTGTTATCTATACTAATATTATTTTTGACAGGCTCGTTGGCGCGTTCGGTAGAACACCTGCCGTGCACATCGATGGGTCGTGGGTTCGAATCCCACCTTATTTATAATTTCCTCTAAACATGTTTTCCCCACGTCTGGTGGTAACTTCTAATATCTAAATTCCGACCGGGTAACGAACCACCGTTCATAGATGGAAAAACCGTGAAGTGCATTGCGCGTTTCGGTTTCAGTCTATGGATATTCGAATGTTCGAAGTAAAAAATAGGTCGACAGCGCATTACTGACTGATGTTCTGGGGCTGAGGTGTCAAGTGAACCTCATGCACGTCTGTCGATCTCTGACATAAAAATAATATAAAGAGGAAAGATTTGTATGTTTATTTGTTTGTTATGATTCAACTCAAAAACTACTCGATTGATTTATCTATGTATAGCACATTGTAACCGTGCGCAGCTGGGGCAGATCGCTAGTGTCATATAAAGGGCGGGCGCAGAAATTCACTTTAAAAAATTACCTTACCTGGTTGCCCTTGATTGATATGACATAAAAACTTTTAGTATTTATATTTGATGATTTTTACGAAATCGTTTGAGTTAAAAAATGTTTATACCCTTACTACTTTTACTAGTTTCTTTTCGAGGTGAAAGAAAATAATACTTAATTTGGAATACTCAGAGGTACTATCGTTACAATTTGGCGAAGCTGTCGCAATGCGCTTTTAGTAAGATAGGGTTGTATAAATATTATATATTCTATTTAAATATTACCTGTATATTGTAGTATATTATACTATAATTTTTGAATACGTTATTTTACGTTTCATCGGATCTTTGAACAATACTATAGGATAAATTAGGATATCTTACTGGTCTGTTACAACTAACATAGCTTCAAGTCTTAACAATGTTAAGTATCTGATATTTAAATAAGTAATATTTATAGCACCCTCAATCGCGGGTTTGATTCTCGTTGGGGTCATATTATTTCGATACTAATATATTTTGATCAAAATAGTTGTGATGAATATCAACGCTTTATTTTCATTTTTGGTTCATTTTTGGTGAATAATACATCTACATTGCATCCGTGCAAATCCGGGTATTTTGCTAGTATATCACATAGCTTATGAATGCTAAGTTAAATATAAATTAAATATAATAATATTCATGACATAATAAATTACTCAATAAATTCAATTGTGCTCAATAACTTAATTCAAGCTTTAAATTATTTGAATATTAAAACGAAAAATCGTTATCGCATATTCTTATACCGCAATCACTTTAAATCAAGTTACATATCCGCCTGCGTCTTACTCTTTAAAAAATCTTGTCTTTAGATATATCATAACTATATGCTATATTTTAAAATTACAAACGATAAAAAATATCATCATATAGCCCATATAATTACGTAGACGTGGTACAGAAAATTACGACGTACATTATATTAAACCCGGTCGTAAAGAAAGAAAAGTTTTTAAAACAGACAACCCTAAACGAGAGGAAATTTTTGTGGCCGATGTAAAATTTAGATAGCCCACACGAGTTATACGTTATCCGAGACTCGCGGCTTCAGAATATTTTATTAATTATGATAAATTCTTTACTCTTCGTCTATATTTTTAAATTTAGGGTTCAATAAACTTTGTATTAAATGTTATTTTATTACAATCAGTTGACACAATCTAAATCTAATCAAATTCTAATTTTATGGATTTCCGAATGCTCGAAGCAAAAAATAGGTCGACAGCGTATCATTGACTGACGTTCTGATGGCACCTACCATCAAGTGAACCTCATGCTTGTCTGTTGATACCTTACATAAAAAAAAAAAATCTAAAAGGTACACTATCACAGCTACGAACGACTATAACGACACATTCAAAAATTGCAAGCTTTTTGAATTATACAAAATACAAATCAATTTTTTCTCATTTCCTTTAATGTTATCTATAACTAATATTATAAAGAGGAAAGATTTGCAATACTTAAAAACGGTATATTAAAGAAAGAGGAGGCCAAGACTCGTTTTGGGTCACTGAACCAGCGGAGTAATAATTTAGTATTTAATGATTTAATACTTAAGTAATGAAAATTATGACGGTATTTTACGTACCTTCTATCTATTTATATCAGTCGGTGATAGACTGTGAAGCTCATTTCGTCGAAATCTCAAACATAACACATGAATTAATAATATGGCTATTGATAATTATCTACTTCAAACATTTCGACTCAAATGAAGACGAATTATGTACAATCAGATAAAATATTGTACAAAATTCGTCTTTATTTGTGTATACAGTAAATCGTTATTATTTTCACAGAAATTCTAAGATTCATGCTAATTTCACCGATACGATTTTGTTCTTGATACTCGTCTATTTTAGAGTTATACACTATTTCCAACTTCACAATAGTTCCATCTATGAAAGTTGGTTCGTTACCCCTACGGTATTTTAACTTTACTCCCATCCGTTTAATAACTGAAATAGATAAACTAGAAATAGTATAAAAGTTTTCTTATACACTTAAGTGTTGTCTGAAATAACTGTTCTATCTAATACTTCTCAGACATTTATAACGTCACATTGATAAATAAATTCGTTATTTAAGAAGACACACACATTATGTTCCCTCGAAACAACCGTATATGATTGCCCGTTTGGGATTCATTGGATCGTATATTATTTTGTTGCCTATTTATTTACCAGTTCTACTAATTTGCGAATGCTAGAAGTTAAAAACAGGTCCAAAAGGCATTATTATTTATATCTATACTAATATTATAAAAAGGAAATATTTGTTTGTTTGTTACTGTTTAATTCAAAAACTATTCAACCGATTTAAAAAAAATATTTCACCAATAGAAAGCTACGTTATCAGCGAGTAATATAGGCTATTTTTGTGTATACGAGTAGTATATTGCAGCCCGTGCGAAGCCGGGATGGATCGCTATTAGATTAGTATTTACTACCATCTAATAACTTTTAATTTTACTAGATTAGTATTTACTACCATCTAATAACTTTTAATTTTAAAATGTATATGTCTGATACACAAATAGTTTATCCTCACGCTCCTACATATATGATTAACTCAGATAAAAAAAAAATAGGAAATTTACATATACGTCTATGTTTTGTTCTCGTCAGAATACTGAAACAGACTCTACAAAAGACTTTTATACACTTAAAACGTAACGGAAAAAGCAATTTTCGCGAGTCGAAGGATTTCTATCTCAAGACGGCACTTTGTACGTTGAACGCTGTATCGAAGGTTCACACGCGATTTATTTTAGCTTCAGATAAGCACGAGAGAGTGTCTTGTAATTCAGTTTGAATCATATGGAAATTTTTTAGGCATTTATTTACCATTATTTAGACGCGCGGCAGTTATATCCTAAGCCGTGAGAAAAAATCTCAGGGTATCTTATATTATAGGTAGTAAGAAGTTTAAGTTCAGACATGGGTGAACTTCCAAAAAGCCAAAACCGAATTTTGACTTTGATTTGGTACACACATTCCATTTGGATCTAAGAGTCCCCGTGAAAGGATTTTTGGCGACTCGCAATATGCTTCAAAATATTGATTATTTTAAGTGCGTCGCTTAGCACGTTCCGATCTGTATTCTGTATATATCCACTCTGATATTTGTTTATATAACTCACTCTCAGTAATGTGTGTACCAAATTTGAAGTCAAAATTCGGTTTTGGCTTTTCGGAAGTTTCCGTAGACATGATGTATTTATGAAATTAATAATATGGCAAAAATGGATTACTTAAATTTTAATAATAAAGACAAACTACTTCTTCCAAACATCGAAATTCAGGTAGGCATAATTTCAGCTAATCTAAGCAAGGACTTCACCTGGATATGAAAGCTTCAATACCACGAGTATCAGAGCAATGGATAGAATACCTTCATCTGATACCCAAGCACGAGCAATTTGCGAGAGAGTATTCGTACTGTCATTTGTATGCAATTCCAAACTGATTTCTTATGCAATCGTCATGTTAACGATTCGAATACTTTCTCGAATGTTGTTCGTGTTTGGGCATTTGAACTGTGACTTTTGCTATATTAATTCATATATAGATAAACAAACCTTTCCTCCTTATAATATAATTTTTTTTCTAACCTAGAAACCAAGGTTATTTTTTGTGTATAGTACACCAACATCTACATTGCTCCCGTGAGAAGCCGGGGTGGATCGTGAGTCATTAATATGCAAGTATAATAATTCATTGGATATGCTGCAAATTAAGCAATAAGTATTTTACAAAGAAACAGTTGAACATAGTTCTCGCAATAACACGGTACCTTAAACTTCACAACTTACACGAGGAAGTAAAGGCCATGGATGACTTTCTGCAATCGCCGAAGGCATTAAGGCATACCTCGCAGGAATTCCGCGCATAACCGAAACTAAGCCCCTACTTAAAGATGCATAAGCCAGATCAACTACATTTCTGATAGCTACAAACATTTGGAAAGAAGCCAACTGAACCTAAATAGGTTCAACTCCGAATAGTTAATCTATACAAATATTAAAAAGCTGAAGTGTTTGTTTGGTTGAACGCGCTAATCTCAGGAACTACTGGTTCGAAATGAAAAAATATTTGGATAGTCAACATCACGATACGACCGCGACGTATGATTTTTTTTTTTTTTTTATGAATAATAGGAAGGCCCGCTATCCCGCTATCCCACCTGGTGGAAAGTGTAGATGCGGGCTACTATGGTGAATCACGTCTACCTATGAGATGCCTATTAATTCTTTTCTTGAAAAGATCCATGTTATATTGGTCCGGAAAGACAGACGCAGGGAGAGAATTCCACTCCTTAGCTGTACGGATTATAAAAGAGGACGCAAAGCGCCCTGTACGTACTTGCAGTATGTCTACCAGGTAAGGGTGGAAAGCCGCCGTGCGCCTCGATGTCCGGTGATGGAAAGGAGATGACGGAATAAGTTGGTGAAGTTCCGATGCACATTCGCCAAAGTGTAGTCGATAGAAAACCGAAAGTTATGTCGATGCCACTTTACGTCGATGTTCTAAGGATAGTAGGCGACGATCAACAAGTTCTGGATCATCTATCAGACGTTTGGCTCGCCTTTCCATCGCATCCAGAGCACCAAGGTGGGATATGGCAGTACCTGCCCAGATGTGAGAACAATACTCTACACACAACCGGACTTGAGCTTGATATAAATTTAAGAGCTGTCCCGGTGTAAAGTACTGTCTAACTTTAGACAATATGCCAATTTTATATATATTTTTTCTGTTATTAAAATAATATATTATTTTCAGGGGTTCACTTGATTGTAGGTGATACCTCAACCACTAATAAATTAATCAGTCAATGATGCGCTATCGACCTACTTTTTACTTCGAGCATTCTGAAATCCATAGACTGAAACTAAAACGCTCAATATGCACTTCATGGTTTTTCCATCTATGAACGGTTGTTCGTTACCCGGTCGGAATATCGATATTCCTTCCACCCGTTCAATGCCCGAAGTTACCAGACATGGGGAAAACATGCTTACAGAAAACTATAAACATGTCGTCCCGACAGGATTCGAACCCGCGACCTATCGGTGCGCACGGCAGGTGTTCTACCAAACGCGCCAACGAGCCCGTCAATGATTCGCTCATCAATGAAAAATGTCTAAATAAATAAGTTATTCATCACAAGTATTATAGAGAAAGCCTGTTAGGCGGTACAAGGTTCGCGAGGACAACTAGTAAGGTATACCGCAAACAAATTAGATTTAAATGAGCTTAGGATTTTACTATAGTTAATAGAGTCGAAATTCCCTTGACAGCCTTAAACGTAGATATGTTATTTATCGTCTGTAATGTCAATAAATTCGTTCGTAGCGTTCGTGCTGTATGTTTACATCAATTTGCGATCGAAAACGTCGATTCTACTTTTAACATTAAATGTTTTGCTTTTTAATTTCATTTGAGCGCGAAACGTCATTGTAACAAAGCAAACCGGAGTCATTGTTGATTGATGACTCCGCGAAATATTTTAATGATTTTTCAATAAAGTTCCGTGCTTTTAAAATTGACTCAATGAATCGATGATCCATTTCTTCTATACTAATTCATTACATATAATAATTATTTATGTGACATTGATAGATGAGCGTATGGTTCACCTGTTGGCAGGCGATAAGGCCCAGGCCATCCATCAATGATGTGTTTTCGATCTATATTTTTATATCAAGTAATTGGAACGCGTAATTTCCATTGAGGCTATTCTATTTAGATGCGAATATTGAAGTTCTTTGGGCACATCTCCAGAAATGGGGATTCGTTGGAGATACTTATATTGCAAGAGGTCCTTTTGGAAGGGAAAAGTTCACGTGGTCGTTCACCAACATGCTGGTCCGACCTCATTAGTAGGGCCACACAGTCTACTTTAGAGCAGTGTGTTCGCAATACAGGTGACCGCAAAAAATGGAGAAGTATTGTACGTCAAGCAGTAGCCCTTGGAAGAATGGATGATGTAGGCGTGAATCCCCAGTGTACCATCACCTTAACCACTACCACTCTGGCAAGAATACGACTAAGAAGATATATTTAAGAACTTTTCCTTTTACCTGATACCTAATTGCATTCACCATGCCTACTGCTGATAGAGAACAAATCTTTGTTTTTTATTTTATTTTTTCGTTTATATATATATTTTTAATTATTATAGTTAAATACTTAAAGATGTCATGTGGAACATGGTGTAATGGTTGCAGCTCTTTACAAAAATTTTGTAAAACAAAAAACTTGGCGATTAAAAAGAGTGGCGGCGAGTTTATTGCCAGTTCTTCTCGTCCGTTCTACGCCCTTGATTTGAGAACTGGCAGTAAATGTAAAATTAGAAGCATTTAATGTGTTTTTTTTTTATTGACGTTCATAAGTGTACATTATGTTACCTAAATGAATAAATGATTTTGAATTTGAATTTCATGCTATGGTTTCCCGTGTCCATTGGAGATTATTTTAAATCTATAATGCACAACTCCATTGACTTTCATTTTTTGATATTATCTTTAAAAATAACTATTAAAATATTAGAAATGTTCAGGAAAAAGCTAAAAATTAATTAGGTTCAGAACTCTGCCATCTTCCGTAATTGACAGCTCACGTCACGTACGCTTATAGATTTTTTCCAATTTGATTGATGTCCACCGCAAATCAATACGATAGAAGTGGGAAAATAACATAATTCAAATCCACGTCTGTCGGGTCCGCTAGTTAGTGATATATATTATTATAGTCTACTTAGTATACTTACCACGGAACAAGAAAAATAAGTGGAAATGCTAAGTAGGCGTGGTACGCGTGTCACAATTAAGCATGGTGACTCTTAATCGATCACAGTCAGCCAAAATCATCTTTATATCTATCACATAAAGTTTAGTTTAGTACTTATATATTAGTTTGTTTTAATATTACAAAACGTCCATCCGTTATCGCAAAGCACTAAGATATATTACGAATTGAAAAAATATTGTAACTGTGTACAGTGTTAAATACTCCATTCATTTGTGTGAATTTGGCGACAGTCGATCCGGTACAAATTATGACACAACCCACTTCTACTTACTTCTTCTGTTCTGTGATACTTACTGAAAAACAATAACAACTCAACGTGCAAATACCGTTGAATTTTCAATTAAAACTTGAAATTAACTAACACCACGTCTCTAACCGTTTACATTGCTCCCCGAAAAAACGAAACAAAATTGTGCAATTTAAATAAAACAGCAATGAAACAGCACTGCGGTTTCGTATCTGTCAAAACAAGTTTCTGAATGTATTCTTTAATATTCCAACGCCTGTAAATTGCAGAGACAGTATGCAAGCGGAATGCTTCCATTATGCGCATCCTATTACTTTTTGGAATACAATATTATGCTATATCATTGGCTCTTGAATAATATATTTTAATTAAAAAAGCTTGTTTTTTTAATAAAATGCTTTATACAGGATTAAAACGTGATTTATTATTTACTAGCAACCCGCCCCGGTTTTGCACGGGTTGTAGAGCATATTATGCCCTCATGTTTTGTCAGTTGTAGGGAGATGATCGCATCAAGCGAGTCCGAATATTGGTGTGAGAAACGCGCTTTTTAGGTATTTTCGCGCAAATTAATTGGTGCGATAACTCCTAAGATATTCATTTAATTTATATGGTGTAAAAACTGTCAAAATGTCCAATTACTGCGTTATAAGTGTCAATTTTTGGGAGAATTTATGGGAGGAATATCGAAATTTGGGCTGGGTAACGAACAACCATTCATAGATGGAAAAACCGTGAAGTGCCTATTGCGCGTTACGCTTTCAGTCTATAGATTTCCGAATGCTCGAAGTAAAAAGTAGGTAGACAGCGCATCATTGACTGATGTTATGTGGTTGAGGTATCACCTACCATCAAATGAAACTCATCTGTCGTCTGTCGATATCTAACATAAAAAAACTAAGGGATACAAATAATATATCACATCACAATTTTTTTATTTTTTTTAAATTCGTCCATTAACTATTCAAATTTATTTTACTTACAAATATAAATTTCATACTTATTGGGTTTTAGTATCCTTGAGATATGGTATTTTAGTAATAGTTATTAAGAGTTAATCGTCTTGCTCTTATCCTATTTATTTCGGGTGGACTATAAATCATTAAGATACTAATTATTATTATAATTAAATGAGGCTGCAATAATTTCGTCCAACAGTCACAAAGCTATTACTTCTGACTAATTATATAATTTACTATCAATTGAATAAATCTGAAGCGTAGATCTTTGTGCCGTTAATAACAGATATAAATAACATTTGGTGGTGAATAGAATCTAACTTATCATCATTATCACGTTTCCGTTGCCATGGCAACATCAATCACAATTAAGAATATGGGGATTCTCTGTCTTCTGTTACTAAGGATAGGTTAGAGAATCATCATGTGATCCCATCGATGTGAACAGCAGGTGTTCTACCGAACGCACGTACGAGCCCGTCGAAATATTGTTATGACATATAATTACATTACGGGTAGCATTATTTTTCTTTTTATGGTTGCATAAGGCAAGCCGGGCTTTTGGGCTTGTATCGTAGTCCCGCCACTGGATGCAGGTAGTGAAAAATAGAAAACCAAGTGGTCTTCTCCACATAATTGAATAAAATCATCATGTTGGTTGCAATAAACTAGTTATTATGTAGTGTGTGTAATAGGAGTGAGCGTTAATTCAACAAGCAGCTTTTTTAAACCGCTTATCGTATGTTACGAATTAGCTGCTTTTCGTTTACCGCAAAACCCGTTAAATATATTAACTGTTTCATTCAACGATTTTCGAACGCAACGCGCAGAACACCCGCGCGCAAAAACCGTCAACGACCCACCTCTAGTAGTTAATAAATCTGATCGATACATCGATAACATGTTCAATAAGCAAGCATGTTCAAACGCGAAAAAGCACGCCCTATTCACCCGCGCATGATCCACGCAGGTAGCATGCCCAAAATCGCATGACCAGCCATTTTTAAGCAAAGTCCAAATTAGCATGCTTATTTCTAAAAATGTACGAACATACAAGCTATTGATTAGCAATTGCTAATTAATAGTATGCTTCTGTGCTATTAGAGCATGTCTATTAAATTCCAATTAAGAAAACAAAAGCAAATGATAAGTAAAGAGAATATCTGTTCAGTGGAGGAAAATAGATAAGAAATAATGACAGCTCTATAGATGAAAATCGCAAGGGAACTTCCGGAGTAATAAGAGACAAATAGATTTATCCGTCTGCGAATACTGACAGAATGTAAGTGCAGATTATTTTTATAAAATCAGACATTTATAGAGGAGTATTAGGTTTATTTGATACATCATTGATAATGCGCAGTTTGCTATTTAAATAAAATACTGTATACCGGATTAACACTGTCGCTGTCTCCCCGCGACCACGGTTGCTGAAAAGCATCCGAAACGTCGGGATAAATAATTTAAACAATATAAATAATTAATCGCGTTTTAATCCGGTATACAGTACTTTATTTAAATGTGTGATACTCGTGTTAATAAAAGAAAATATTAGTTTGCTATTGTTCAAGAATTCGTAAGTTCATAGTATGACTCCGAAACGACGAATATACGTTTGCGAAGACTGTATTCTCACTAGTTTGTACGCAAGGTAGAAACTACCTATTATGCTCATAAGCTCTTCATACTATTATTATATATACTAATATTAGAAAGAGGAAAAATTTGTTTGTATTATTACAATTTAACTCAAAAACTACTCGACCGATTTTAAAAATTCTTTCAATTCTTCCAAGTCATTCCAATATAAATCTACATTAACAGAGATTTTTTTTGTATAGTACATTGCACCCGTGTGAAGCAAGGGACGATCACTAGCACGCTATACTACCCGTGCGAAGTCAGGGCAGGTCGGTAGTTATCTATAAAATTAAATTTTCGACGAGCTCGTTGGCGTGTTCAGTGTCAGAACACGTCATGCCGTGCGCATCGATGGGTCTTTGGTTCAAGCCTACCGAGACGACATGTCTATAATTTTCTGTAAGCATGTCTTCCCCACGTCTGGTAACTTTGGGTATTGAACGGGTTCAATACGGAACGGTACCGTTCATAGATGGAAAAATGCGAAGCGCATATTGCGTGTTTTGATATCCGTCTATGAATAAACAGTAGATCGACAGCGCATCAGATCTTCTGTGGTTGTGGTATCATCTACCATCAAGTGCATCCCATGCTCGTCTGACGATATATTTATAACATACAAAATTAATGGAAGGTGAATTACTTATACTGCTTATAGCTTCATCTAAACATAAATTGATATTAATTTTATAGTAAGTTTAATAAACACATCATTAGTTGAAAATAGATAAAAGGGAAATATGAGTATAATATATTCATATTCCGTTCTATACTCCAACTTTCTAAGACTCAAATCTTTCAAAATCCATTGAAGCGCTTATTCAAAGTCTTTCATGCTAAGTAATTAAACGTAACTTCAGTTCGAATAAATTAATCTCGATAGCAGACGAGGCAGTGATTCTCCCAGGAAGAAAAAAGAGTTAGCAAGAAAACAACATTTTTTTTAATAATTTAGTTAAAGTTACCAGACGTAGGGAAAACATGTTCACAGACAATTAGAAATATGTCATCCCCCGGGTCTATCAGAACGCGGGATAGCCCGTCCTTTGTTGATAACAAAGCATATTATTATTATAGATTAACACTTCTTATATATTTAAATAAAATACTGTATACCGGATTAAAACGCGATTTATTATTTATATTGTTTAAATTATTTATCCCGACGTTTCGGATGCTTTTCAGCAACCGTGGTCGCGGGGAGACAGAAAGATGACAATATCTGATTTTTGAAATGTCACAAAGTTGCCATATTCAATTCAATTCAATTCAAAAATAATTTATTAATTTAGGTAACACAATGTACACTTATGAACGTAAAAATAAAATCACATATTAAATGCTTCTAATTTTACATTTACTGCCAGTTCCCAAATCAAGGGTGTAGAGCGAATCGCGTTTTAATCCGGTATACAGTATTTTATTTAAATGTGTGATACTCGCGTTAATAAAAGACAATACTTCTTATAAACTTGTACTAAAGTTTACATTGTCATCCAATCTGACATAGTGACGTTCGTTATACTAATGCTCACTTTGACATGGTGCAAACGATGCAAATGATGCAAATAGGGCAACAATATCGATTGAAGCAGGCTTAGACAGATTACTTTGCAGGTAGACTATTAGATTAATTCGATCTGAGCCGGTCACTCTCGTAATTAGGCTTCACGTGCGTACATTACCTGGCGCATTCGCTTGGTAAACAATTTAGTTTGCTATGTTGTTTACCCATGCAGTAATGAATTTGCAACAACAGTTGTAATTCATTTTGCACGCGATTTATTCATTACTAGTTATCCCGAGCAGTGGCGGGACCATACAAGCTGGAAAGCCCGGTTTTTTCTACATTGTACCCGTGCGAAGTCGGGGCGGATCCCTAGTTCATAGTATAAAACAAAGTTACCGAAATTCCGAACGACTGAAACAAATTAGATAATTATTTTTTTTGTTTTATTTGTAATCGTCAAGACAAGGTGTGTACGAATATTAAAAAATCTTACGTAACTTTGAAAAATTTTAATCTTACAATTAATATGTTAATTAATGATTGATTCTTATTTATTTGTACTGTAAAGGGGAGTCATTTTCTTCATAATTATAGCCGTGTGAAACCGGGTCGGGCAACTAGTATAATATAATTTATATATTATGTAGGTTTTCTTTGATATACCGCTTTTCCTTCTTAGAAGTTTAAGTAAAATACAGAGTCTCAAAACCGAGACAAGACTCAAAAAGTTTTAAAAATAAAAAGTCAGAAACAGTAAGAAAATATAGCACCGTTCACATAAAACAAACATTACATCAAATAAAAAATACAGTACACATGCATAAAAAGGCAATAAATTATTTTCATACAAGGTACAGTCGGAAATTTTACGCTCCGCGAGTTTTGGACGGCCATTTATAAAGCGACCTTTTTGCCCGGGTTCATAATACGTGGTCTTTTTTCCGTAACTGTCAACGAGAACACATGTACTTTTCGGAATGTTAGGCAGCTTTGTGTAAATTTTTTATACATAACAAGCCAAAATAATTAAATAGCTAATATTAACTAACTGTTGTGGTATCTGGCAGATTAAATTTAATTCAATTATTATGTTGACGGGCTGGTTGTCTCGTTGGTAGAATACCTACCTTGTACATCGATGGGTCGCGGGTTTCAAACCCGCCGGGACGACATGTTTATAATTTTTTAAAGGAAGGAATATCGAAATTTTATTTCCGGGTAACGTACCACGTAGATGGAAAACCGTGAGGTGCACCTTGCGCGTTTCGGGCTCAGTTTATGGATTTCCGAATGGTCGAAGTAAAAAGTAGGTCGAGAGCATCATTGACTGATGTTTTGTGGCTGCGGTATCACCTACCAACAAGTGAACCTCATGCTCGTCTGTCGACATCTAACATAAAAAAAAACTGAAATTGAAACAAGCAATATGCTCTTCACAGTTTTTCCATCTATGAACGGTGATTCGTTACCCGGCTGGAATTTTGATATTTCTCCCACCCGATCAATGCCCGAAGTTCCCAGACACGGGGAAGACATGCTTACAGAAATTTATAAATATGTCGTCCCGGTGGGATTCGAACCCATGACCCATGGCACGCACGGCAGGTGTACTACCGAACGCGCCATTAAGCCCGTGAAGCGAACGGGCTAATTTAAAATATTAGAATATAACATACCTGTACACAGGATTGTCGTCTCTATACCAGACGACGAGTAGAAGACTGTCATTGCGCTGTGGGGGCCGGGAGTCGCAAGGCAGTTCCGCATCACCGCCAACTACTGAAGACACCCGCGTGACTGTCCCCGTGACGGACGATATTGGACTGGCTGTGGAGAAATGATACATTGTATTATATAGCTAAAAACAAAAGAGCATCAATAAGAAACATCACCTGTGTTTTGTTTAATTTTAAATATGTATTAAAAGACAACTCATGGACTAGCTGTTGAGAAGTTGTTTCAACTATATCTATACTGATATTATAAAGAGGAAAGATTTGTATTTTTGTATGTTATGAATAAACTAAAAAAAGAGCATCAATAAGAAAAAAAATCCTCTGTTTTTTGTTTAATAATAATTAATCTCGTATAATCTATTAAAAGCGAAATGTTTAAATGTTGATAATTTTTCTTTCCAACATCTGATTTCCTTGAAACAAAACCTGAATGTTGATCTAGGCTAAACTTTAACTACCTTTTTGAAAATAATTTCAGTAGTTTGGGAGATTTTGTCAAATATAACTTTTATGTATTCTTTTATTTCAATCAGCCTTTGAATTTCTGGTAGATAAATATAGAGATTCGATAATTCTTATACCTAAATATTTTATCATAAACTTGAAAAAAAACTCAATTACCCTAGAAAACGTGGGGCAGACACATTTTTGTGTCTGTTTAATTGATCATTATTTTTACATCAATTATGTAATCAGTTGTACCCTGCCTAACTGAAACATTTTTCTTTCAAAATCTGATTTCACAGGAATTTGAACTTCATCCTAGGAATTTACTTATCTCATTTTCCCGCAATTTAATAATTTTACGTACAAAACTGTCCTACTTGAGAACTAACCATAATTGATTCAACGCTTAAATGCCGTGAAACCACATGAGCTAGTTTGCTCCTTGAGTCAATACAAATTGTTTGAGCAGGCATATTTGTCTAAAGTTAAAGGTTGCCTCTGCGAATACTATTTTATGGAATGGAAAGGCAAGTAAATTACGAGAAAACGGATAATTTGTTTTAGGTTTATGTTAGATTTTTTTTGTTAGATATCAACAGACGAGCACGAGGTTCACTTGGTGGTAGGTGACACCTCAGCCACAGAATATCAGTCAATGATGCGCTGTCGGCCTATCTTTTACTTCGAGTATTCAGAACTCCATAGACTGAAACCGAAACGCGCAATATGCACTTCACGGTCCATCAATGAACGGTGGTTCGTTACACGGTCGGAATTTCGATAATCCTAACACCCGTTCAATGCTCGAAGTTACCAGACGTGAGGAAGACATACAGAAAATTATAATCAGTTTGTCCCGGTGGGATTCGAACTCCCGACCCATCGATGTTCTATCGAACGCGCCAACGAGCCCGTCAAATTTTTTTGTACGGTTCATTTGATTTCTAGTTGGTCAGATTTTTTGAGTGATGATTATATTTTATAAAATCATCATTAATTAAATCAAGAATTAATAAACCAACTAAACAAAAAAGCTCCGTCCGCATACACTACGAGCGACACGGTGAATAAACCAACTGTTTTTCTCTTCACAAATGTAGCGGTAAATACATACATATACATCACGCCTCTTTCCCATCGGGGTAGGCAGAGATCACGGAATTCCATATGCTCCGATCCTTTAGCACTTTCGCTTCTTCTACTTTCATCAATGCTTTCGTACCCACTCGGTTACGAGTACTTTTGACCTGGCCCTTTTGAAGAACGCTCCCGATTTGATCGAGGTACGTTCGCCTAGGTACACCACTCCCGACTCTACCACTCACACCAGATTTGTAATCTTCATTCGTAAGCGGTAAATAAACCCCGTATTATCCCCAAAATTGACGTCATTTAATTTAACGTAAAATAATATCGACAGACGAGTATGAGTATCACTTGACAGTACATCAGGTACAGAATATCATCTCGTTGTCGACCCATTTTATTTTATACTGAGCATTGAAATCCATAGAGTAAACTTGAGTGGCATCTCGAAAACGCCTGTTCGCAACGTCTATAGTGTCTAGCGTTCTATTATGATGTCTCAATAGCTCAGTAATTGCAAACAAACATACTTATAACCCCTGTACAAATATAGCCACTGTTACGTGTATACAAAATATTTGTACTTAGAACACTCAGACACTTTTACGTCAGGTATATTTTTTTTATGATATATATCGACAAACGAGCATGAAAATCACTTGGTGGTAGCAACCTCGTCCACAGAACATCAGTCAATGAGTAGCTGTCGTTCTACTGTTTAGGGTCCTTTTCATAAAAGAAGTCCTTTTTAGTTGTCGCTAGTGTCTATGGAGTTAAAAATACTTTCATAAAAAATATTGTAGTTCCAACATTATCCGTGGGACTTCTTTCTTGAAACGTACTCTACTTCCAGAATTCGGAAATCCATAGATTAAAACGCGAAATTTGTACTTCATGGTTTTTCCATCTATTCCATCCTTCACGTAATGTACTAACGTTACTCGGTCGGAATTTCGATATTCCTCCCACCAGTTTAATGCCTGAAGTGACCCAACGGAGACATGCTTACAGAAAATTATTAATATGTTACCCCGGTGATTAAAAACCGCGACTTATCGGAGCACAGTTGGTGTTGTATAGCTTGTGCGATTTATAGTTACCATCAATGTCCGCATCAGCCATCAATAACAGAAATACAAGTCGATTGTTATAAATATTGAACGAAGCGCAACTGAGTTATATTTGGCAATGTTTCTAATTAACCGTATGATATTTTTGACACGTGCCTCCGTATTTTCCTTACATTTATAATATTAGTAAAATATTACGAGAAGATTTATTTTTTTCCGGTTAATGATTCATCAGCCACAGTACCAGTCAACGATGCGCTGTCGATCTATATTTTGCTTCGAACATGATTATAGAAAACCTTTGCTAAAATAAATTTATTTTGAAACAAAATTTTGATACCAAACTATTCATCAGCAAAACGAGGAGTGACAAACAGGAAATAAAAATGTATTTATAACTGTTTCCGTAACCTGCAAACGTGGACAAAATTGTAATTTATTTACCCGACCAGGTATGGTAACGTCATACGTCACTCTTACTTACGGATTACGCGGGATTTCGTACGTAGCCGTTCGTAGACGTCGCTTTTTACAAGTATTGTAGACGCGAATATTACGATGTTGAACGAAATTTCATTATGTCCCTCTTTTGTGAGTGAGCGTAATGAAAATAGGGAATGTATAAAGTGAATTTCAGATTTTCCTTATGACAACTCGTTACGACCTCCACGTTGAACGTTGTAGGTGGTAATCAGCATGTCGGAGCTTCGATTTTAATAATAATTGGTATTTTCTGAATCTGTATCGATGCTAAAAGAAAGAAAATCTCATTGTATCGCTTTTTTCTTTTAATGTTAATAGATTTTACATTGTTTTATTTTCGACTTCGTGATCTTAAGCTTAGAAAAGCAAGCTATTTAAATAAAGATATTTTTTTCTTCTTGACATCCGATTTCGATAAAACAACGTTTTTGATTCCCCATATTAAGTAAAATATAATATGTGTCAAAGTTATATGAAAATCAGTTCAGTATCATTGGACTATTCAGTATTTTTTTTTTTTTTTTTTTTTATAGTATAGGGGGCAAACGGGCAGACGGCTCACGTGATGGTAAGTGATCACCGCCGCCCATAGACATCCGCAACACCAGAGGGCTTGCAGGTGCGTTGCCGGCCTTTAAGAAAGATGTAGGCTCGCTTCTTGAAGGTTTCCAAGTCGTATCGGTTCGGAAAAACCGCCGGCGAAAGCTGATTCCACAGAGTGGTTGTGCGAGGCAAGAAGTGTCTCAGGAATCGCGCAGTTGTGGACTTCCAGACATCAAGATGGTATGCGTGGTATTTTTGACGCGATGTCCGATGGCGAAATTCAGCGGCCGGGATTAAACCGAACAATTCCTCCGAGCATTCCCCGTGATAAATGCGATAGAAGATGCAGAGCGAGCCTACATCTCTACGCAGCGCCAAAGGATCGAGCCGATCGGAAAGAGCCTGATCATCGACGATTCGAGCCGCTCTACGTTGGATGCGGTCAAATGGAAGGAGCTGGTACTGGGGAGCCCCCGCCCAAAGGTGAGAACAATACTCATGTGTGGCCGAATTTGCGCCTTATAAAGTTGCAGGCGATAGGCCGGCATGAAGTATTGCTTCGCCTTATTGAGCACACCAAGCTTTTTAGAGGCCAATTTGGCCTTCCCTTCCAGATGACCCCGAAACTGAACGTCGCTCGATATGTCCACACCAAGTATATAACTTGAACAAACATACAAATGGACAAAGCGTTAAAAAATGATATATTTGTCCCTTCTTAAATCACCCTCTCTCTATTTCGGATGAGTTCGTTTAATGTTCTGAAATTTTGATGATGTAGATACATGAAATATATATAGTAAAGTAAGAATTAGTAGGTGACGCTCTCGATCGTTTGACAATATCTTATATAAGCAATGAATTGAACGTTTTATACTGTTAACGTTAAACAAGGACTGTTCTATATATAAAGTCCTTGACGTTAAAGTCACGTTGAAGTATTATCTATACATACATACATATATAATAAAAGAGTAGGATCGAAATTACGCTTCACTAAATATTTTTACCAGAAATTAAGAGGGGTGATAAAAGAAGGGTAGCAGAATGCATAAATGCAATTTTTAAGATTCTTGTCTGTCTGTCTGTCCGTCTGTCTGTCTGTCTGTCTGTTTGTTCACGCTAATTTCCGAAGATACTGAACCGATTATCATGCAATTTACACAAATATATTAAGGAAAGCCCGGGGCAACATATAGGCTTTGTTTTATCGAAATCGGTTATCGGAAAGAAAAGTTATCATCATTTAAATATTATTTTAAAGGCACCATATCACCAAATTTCAATGCAAACTGACTCGCGTTGAACTTTT
The DNA here is from genome assembly GCA_905404175.1 of Anthocharis cardamines. Taxonomy (NCBI): domain Eukaryota; kingdom Metazoa; phylum Arthropoda; class Insecta; order Lepidoptera; family Pieridae; genus Anthocharis; species Anthocharis cardamines. Next base: position 2,334,667 of record FR989957.1, on the reverse strand, counting down.
TCGAATTGTCAGATGTCAATCACAGTCTGATATGTAAATGAAATAGTTTGATTATTTCGGCATTTCCAATATGTATTCGTAGAATAGTGGATATGCAGTCCCATAGTTCGAATCGGAAGTTGAATTGAAAGAAAATAATTTTTTGTATTTATTTTTTGAAAGAACTATATTAGAACAAAAATAGAAAATTTATTATTGAAATATAAAAAGTATTTCTTATGAGATAATTTATTTCACCTTTTCATCAATCCTTTCTCTTAAACAGAATAACGATTATTCGACATTGCTTTTTTGCTTCCGTATCTTAGAGGTTTCTGCATTTAGCACCGGAAACCCGGGCAGGAATCCCGGGAATTTAAAAAAAAATGACCGAAAATGAAAATGACCAAGTAAATGAACGCACGCATCTATTTAAGACAGAAAATGCATTGAATCCAATCTTCGATTGAACTCTGATTAGTAGAAAAAAGACACATATCTGGATTTTGGTCACGTAAAATTTAATTATTATGAATCTCCCTAAAGTTTCTTTAAAGTCAGGTTAATTATTTCAACTATTGAATTTCAAATCATCCTTCGAACCCCAATCTCAACCACTATTAAACATGTCGATAACATGGTGCAAAAGCAACCGTCAAAGACTAATTTGATAGCTTTTTCCCAAAAGAAATCACCAAGTACAGAGGATGGAGGATATGTAATTTGAAGAAAGCTTGCTCAAAAGCTCAGCTTAAAGTGAACCCCACGCGAACGAAGTCGCGGGCATCAGCTAGTATTATTATAAGCTTCTGAGAGTAACACCATCATACTAAGCTGAATGGATTATACCACTCTTTGTAAGTTAATATTTCCACTTATGATGAAAAAGTATTAAAATTATAATGACTCGATTCCTAAGAGTGCACGAGCGTGCATTGTGCACATTATATCCAGCTTACGTGTGTAACATTGTAAGAATTTTAGATTGAACTAAAATCAGGTATTAAACGTATTATATGCACTCGATCATGCTTATTTTTAAATCCTCTAATCGATTTTAATTTAATTATAACCTTTATTAATTTATAATCTCTCTCTCTATTTAGCCATTAAATCTTTGTAAGATTATTTTTTATAGCAATGTCCCCGAATTGAGGCTGATCTTGGTCATTATTTATTAATTTATAATATTCTACACATATTATAAAGGCACATTTACATTATTCCATGTTTTTGTACATTCAAGAGCAGTAATTGAATGCAACAATTTAAGCGTACATCCAAGAATTGTAAGCAAGTGTTTATACGCGGATATTATGTGCTGTTTACACTAAGACAAGTATTGAAACTAAAATTGTATAAAAGATTTACGTGTTGTTTAGACCATGCAACTCATTTATTGCTCTAATTTTATTGTATGTAACAGGTAATAAACTTGCATCGTGTAAATGGGTCTTTAAAAGTCATATCAATATGCATGGTATTGAGAAGTCGTCGGAACGTGTTCCGAAACTCTTAATCGAATTTCAATATTGTGTTTTTGTATTATTTCTATTTATAAATGTCCTAGTGGGTCCGGTAGACGTTATCCTGCCAGAATGTTGTCTTCAAAAATAAAAAAATATCAAGATTTCAACATGCTAGGTCCCCATCTATTATATAACGTCTAGTATGTCACTGATTTGCAGTGAACATCAATTATTACAAAAAAGCCATAAGCGTGCGTGACGTGAGCTGGCAATTGCGGAAAACGGCGGAGTTCCAAACTTAATTTATTCTGAATTTTCTTTTCTGATTTTTCCCATATTTTAATCGTTATTTTGTTATATAGATAGGGATGAATCCAGTGATAAAATGTTATTATAATCGGTGCAGCCGTTCTTGAGTTATGGTATAACTAACACGAATTTCGTATAGATTATTAATGTTCGAAAAATATATATGTTTTACCATACATCACCCATAGCTGAATCATCAATAAAATTATCCGAATATATAGTATGTCATATAACTGCGGCCCATAAAAAGAGTGGTTCACAATAATTACGGCATGTCACGATACGTTCCACATCGCTTCGCTAATGGAAACGTTTACACGCAACTGCATTAGTGGCGTCAAAAAGTTTTGTTACTTTTAGTTGAGTTTCATGGAACTATTAACTAACACTTTTATTGCTTAAGTATACTTTTGTGGTGTATATTCGACTTGGAAACGAAATAAGACTTTTGTTTAAGCGAAATAAAGATTATTATCGTGTAATATGGATGTTGGTTTGTTTTTGTTTTGTATGTCCGATATCGAGAGATGAGCTTATCGGTAGGTTTATTGTATCAGCCGCGTTAATACATTTAATTTTCACAATTTGTACTTTATGTTTTTTTTATCTATGATCGGTTATTTTAACTTAAACGGAATTAAGATATTCTTACTTCCGGTTAACAACTTCAAATATTTGTCATTATAAAAATATTTACTCATACTAGCTAACTTGTAGCGAATTACAATAGAGAGTTTACAAATGTTCTCCATAGAAAATACATACTCGTATATTTGCTAATTTGTATGGTGATCGATTAAATGTCGTTGGAGATCAGTGATTTCATATATTGTATACAAACATCATTTTTAGGGTTCCGTACCCCAAGGGTAAAACGGGACCCTATTACTAAGACTCCGTCTGTCCGTCTATCTTCAGGCTGTATCTCATGAACCATGATAGTTAGACAGTTGAAATTTTCACAGATGATGTATTTCTATTGCCGCTAACAACATTACTAAAAAAATAGAATAAATTAAACCTCCCAAAAACAAACGTAATTTTTTTGTCGTTTTATAGATAATGGTACGGAACTCTTCGAGCGCGAGTCCAACTCGCACTTAGCCGTTTTTTGTATATACATAATAGACTCGGCATTTGAATTTGCAATCGGCTGATACCAATGAGCCCCAAATTTCAAATATAATATGGATTCAAATATGACTAATGAAATACAGTGTATTTATTGTTTTTGTTTAAACCTCACTAACACTGTCTTCCTTCAAAAGGGTTGGGTGTTACCCCTTAATTGTACATCGTTGACTAATGCTCGCAGACTTTGGGTGCGTCCCTTTTCTGTTAATGAAAGCATTTGCAGGCTAGAGTGAGACAAAATGTGTGATGTTGTTGGTAAAAAGTAAATATAGCGTAGCTTGTTAGGGATTTGAGGGAGATATTGTGGTAAAACAATTTTGCTGTTGCCATATATAGGATTTACTTGGAAACTTGCAAATTATGTATGTATGCTTAGAAGGTATATATTACATCTTAAATTAAAAATTTCTGTGTCTGTTTCACTGATCATTTATCTTTACAGGCAAGTACGTGATCAGCTTTCTGTGCCCTGCAGGACCAATTTTTTTTATCTTGTTTCCCCGGGATTCGAACCTAGGACCTCCAGTGCTAAACGCATTGCTCTTACCACTGGTACACTGAACCAAGGTAGTGGTCAAATCAGAAAACGAAAAGCTAGACATTTTATAAAATAATATATCATACCATACAATATTACTCTACCTAGGAATATATTAGAATACTAGCAACGCGTCCCAGCTTCACAAGGATGCAATGTAGATGTACTATACATAAAAATATGTAGCTAATGTTACTCGCTGATAATGTAGCTATCTATTGGTGAAAGAATTTTTAAAATCGGTCAAGGTTTAAATTTTAACAAACAAACAAAGAAATCTTTCATACTTATAATATTCGTATAAAATGCAACATATTTTGATATTAATTAGCACTTAACTAATGCGGGTGAGCGAAAAAATTACTTGTGTCAATATCTTCAGAGTGACGCGACGGTAAATCTTTCAACGCGCTGCGCTCGCTCGGGCAAGTTACAAGGATATAAATAAACCTCGTAATTCCATAATTTTTCTACTTTTTAACTTATACACGATGTCGAAAAAGATTTAAATTCAATGAAATCATAATACCTACTTATCAATCAACAAATGACTATTTAAATAAAATACTGTATACCGGATTAAAACGCGATTTATTATTTATATTGTTTAAATTATTTATCCCGACGTTTCGGATGCTTTTTAGCAACCGTGGTCGCGGGGTTCTAAATCGAAATCCATGTTTTAAAATAAAATAAATTTGAAATTCGAATTCTTAACCGAACAAAAATAATTTTGATTATAAATGGCGTTACTATAGGATGATAATGTCAAAGGTATACCTATTATTACGTATGTTCGCGCCAATCGCTGTGGTATTGGTATACTCAGGCGTAGTTTTTTTGATGGTTGGCGACGCTGTACCATCGCTCCATTCCCTACTAATATAAACAATTTCTTCACTCTCTGTGTGATTCGAATGACGGATGTAAGCGCGCGCGCACGGTCACAAATATTGAACTGTTAACAAAAAATTAATGTGTTCTCAATCAAACTAAGGAGAAAGTGAAAAGTGGTCGACCACAAGCTGCAGGGAACTACATGACAAGTAAGTCTCCATCATTAATTATTGTCTGGGTTTCCTTTATTGCAGCGATTTATTGAACCAGCAACCAACTTGGGAAGGTCATCATAAAATATTACTTTTTAATTGCCCAAGCCCAACCATTTGGTCTCTTCGAGCCGTATTATATTTTTTCATTACTATTGGTCCTTCAAAATAGCCGTGTATTTCACGTAAAAGTTAGGTATACATTTCATTTTCGCCCCTAATTTGCTTCGTAGGGTTATATGTCTGACCTATTATAGGCACTTTAGGTATAGGTATTATTAGATTAGGACGAGCCGATAGGAAGTTCCTATGTTAATAAACCTATTTTAATATAATACAGGAATAAAACTGTGGTTTTTTCCTTTATTTCCGCTGCGGTGATAAGCCGATGGGTTTTCGTCGTATTTCTTTATAATTTATTATTTGAATGTACCTGAACTATTCGAGAAATACCAAAATACGTTAATTTTTTAACTTAATATAATTACGTTGTATTCGTTAGAACTATTAATACGAAACAATCGTCATTGTTCCATACGTAACATTATTAATTACAATTGAGGGTCGGTTTCATTTTTCAAGTGTTTGTACCGCATAGGGCCGTATATTGCCGCGCTTAATTTTAAGTCTTATTGTTATTGACATAAGGCATACGCTTCTTCACACGTTTTATACGAACATTAGGTGACTGTAATCTGAATTTTATATTTTGTATATTTAACGTTATTACATCATGGATACGAGATCTAAAAGTAAACAGAGTGATGATGATTCTGAGAAAACTATGACTATTCCTAATAACATTTTAATACTGCGAGCTCGTCAGGTTGCATACTTTTCTAAGATTCAGTCTTTATATGATTTATCTTTGTATCTTGAAACTTCAGAACAGGAAAGAAATTTTATAATGAAAACTTCTAACATACAATCACTTCGTACGGAGTTTAATAACGTTGTTGAAAAATTTAATTCGGAACAAATGGATTATGATCCTAACTACATCCCTACGTTTAGTACGTGGGAGGCCTTTGAAGATTTATATGCACATATTCAGGGTGTTCTTCATGAAATTAAAGACACTTCTAAAGAGGCAAAACCTATATCTGTGCCTCAGCAAACATTAAATCTGCCGCCAATACAGTTACCTCATTTTGACGGAGATCCAAACAGATGGACTTCGTTTTTTGAATGCTATAATCATTTAGTGCATAATAACAAATTAATTTCAAGGTCAGAGAAGGTGTTTTATCTATGCGGTCAGCTGACTGGCAAGGCACTCACCGCGATCGCCGGAATCAATCCGACGGGTGATAATTACGATATTATTTATTCGACATTAGTTGAAAAATATCAAGATGTGCGTTCTCTTGGCACTTCATATCTAAATCAAATTTTTAATTTTAAAACTTTGACCACATCTTCAACTGACGGACTCAATAGTTTTCTTGATAAATTCGCCACTTCGATTTCTGCTTTTGAAAAACTCGATATTCCAAATAAATTAGATTTTGTATTTTTATTTTTAGCTTTGAAAAAACTTGATATCGAAAACATTCGCCTATTCGAAAATAATGTCCGATCAGAAAAATTGCCTTCTTATTCGCAGTTCCTTACGTTTTTACGAGAACAATGTAAGATATTAGAACGCACGAATCCTGTGTCTAGCAAGCCAGTTACGAGTAATAACTCGCAGAGAAATAAAATACCTACTCCTAAAAATGTAAAATCATTTGTTACTTCGAACAAAAATAATTCATTTAATAATTCAGTTTGTTCGTTGTGTAAAAGGGTGGATCACGATCAATTTTATCGTTGTTCTGAATTTTTAAAGCTTACACCTAAAGATCGTTTTAATATCGTTAAAAAATTTAATTGTTGTGTGAAATGTTTAAGCGTGAAACATAAAACTTCTAAGTGTAATTCTAACAAAAATTGTAACGTTTGTCATTCGAATTCACATCATTCCTTACTACATTTCCCGCGTTCAAATGAACAAAGCAGTACAGTTCTCCTGACTGTACCGAACACGCAGCCGACGCCGTTCGAAGCTACGACCGATGGGTCGAGTGTCGACATCCGCGCCGCTGAGCCGCTGAGTTCTAATGACTCATCTTCGGCCAGCGCAACCCCGCTCGTCGCGCCGCACTACACAGATGCGCCTAACCCTGTTTACGCACCTGTTTCTTTATGCTCATTGCAAAAGAAAACTAATAATTTCGTAGCGCAACCCTCTACGGTCTTGCTCGCTACTGCCCGCGTATGTACGTTTGATGCGCGTGGTAACTCGCATATTGTGCGCTGTCTTATAGACAACGGTTCACAAAATCATTTTATAACAACGGAATGTTGTAAACGTTTGTCATTAGTGTATGACACGTTTTCCGAACCGGTTTCCGTGAACGGTTTCGGTGGTTGTTCGAACGAGATCATAGGGGCAACTAGTTTAGTTATATCCTCTCGTTTCGATAAAAAACCTATAATTCCTATTAAACCTTTAGTCGTAAAAAATATTACTGATTATTTACCGACTTCAAATATCGATAGATCGAGATTAGCATATCTCGCGAATATACCGCTCGCCGATGACAAGTTTTATGAACCCGGTGGGGTTGATATGTTGATCGGTGCTCAGCTGTTTCCTAGACTGCTTATGCAGGGACGTATTCAGGGTCCACCTGGTACTCCTGATGCGATTAAAACCATTTTTGGTTTTATTCTTATGGGGGAAGCTCCTGTTCTATTGAATAATGTAAAGTCTGTCGCTTTATGCGCGTTCTCAGGCGCACCTCTAGATAACGTTTTGCGTAAATTCTGGGAGCTTGAGGAAGCACCATCTAAGCCTTCTGCCTTTCTTAGCAGCGAAGAAGAAGAATGCGAAGAAATTTATAAAGGAACGACGTGTTGCGATTCTTCCGGTCGATATATTATCGCGCTTCCTTTTAAGAAGGATCCTACTAACTTAAGTTCTTCAGCCGATATTGCTAAAAGGCGATTTATGTCTCTTGAGAGGAAGTTACTATCATCGGTCTCATATCGTACTTCTTATAATAATATATTCACTGAATATTTAGAAAATTATTATATCTCCCCGGTAGTCGATCCATTTGACACTGTGGGCTATATAATTCCGCATCATGGTGTATTCCGTGACTCATCTGTGACTACTAAAGTTAGAATGGTACTCGATTCTAGTGCTAAAACTAATAAAGACGTTTCTATAAATTTTATTTTACATGTTGGTCCAAAACTTAAGTCCCGATGGGAAGTTTCACCCGATGATTTGAAGTCTACAGAAACGACTATCCTTTGCGCTCTGCAGCAGAAGTATTTCTATGACTTAAGAAGGTCTATTGAGTTAGGTAAGTCATGCTCTCCTGGCATGCGTAAACTGAGTCCGTTTATTGTAGACAATTTAATACGAGTCGGTGGTAGACTTTCTAATAGTCATTTGACGTTTGATCATAAACACCCGATTATTTTACCTTCCAAAGATCACGTAGTTAATCTTATCATTGACCATATACATAAAAAATCGTGTCATGCCGGACCTCAACATTTAATTTCATTATTACGACAAAAGTACTGGATTTTATCCGCTAGACGCATCGTACGTTCTAGAGTATATCAGTGTATTAAATGTTTTAAGTTACGACCAAGAGCCGCTGTTGCGCCTATCATGGCGAACTTGCCTAAGTGGAGACTAACTCTTTCTAAACCGTTCACTTGCGTCGGTGTAGACTATGGGGGTCCGCTTTCATACACCCCTGTTCGCAAACGGGGTAGTAAAAGTCAAAAGATTTATATTTGTGTTTTTATATGTCTAGTGACAAGAGCAATTCATATAGAAACGGCCACAGATTTGAGTACTGACTCTTTTCTTAACGCTTTTAAACGATTTTTGTCGCGCAGAGGTCCGTATCAAACTATTTATTCTGATAACGCAACTAATTTTGTAGGCGCTCGTACGTATTTGAACGAACTTCAAAACTTTATTTTTTCCAACTCTTTCTGTGAGAGTTTTCGGTCAACTTTAACTGAATTTCGTATCACGTGGCAAATGATTCCACCTAATGCTCCCCATTTTGGTGGTAGTTGGGAATCAGCAATTAAAAGCGTTAAAACGCACCTTTTCCGCGTAATCGGTTGCCAATTATTATCATACGAAGAACTATTAACGATTTTAAGTCAAGTCGAAGCAGTTCTAAACTCTCGGCCGTTAGGTATATTGAGCGAAGATCCGTCTGAGCCTTCTACACTAACACTAGCTCATTTTCTTAATTTACAACCGTTACGTTACTTGCCTGCTTCTAATATCGAAGAAGAGAAATCGCATCTACTCTCGCGATATCTTTTGTTAGATAAGTTAGTCCAATCTTATTGGAAAAGATGGAGTAACGAATATTTACATACGTTACAACCGCGTGAGAAATGGAACACGGAACAACACCCGGTTAAAGAAGGCACTATTGTGTTAGTTATGGAAAATAACTCTCCACCTCTTCATTGGCCTTTAGGTGTTGTAGAGAAAACTTATCCAGGCAAAGATAATCGTCATCGTGTCGCGTTGGTCCGTACTAAGTCAGGTACATTCAAACGTCCGATTATACGTTTGTGCCCTTTACCGGCTCTCTCTTAGTGTAGAATGTTTTCTCGTAGGTAATATTAGTAGGTATAGTTTTATTTTATATTTTTTCTGGTATTCCTTTATCATAGGGTTTTCTTTCTTTAAAGTATATTTGTAACATTAAGTTAGGTTTATTTTATATTCCTATTTGAAAGATGACCTTTCAAGGCGGGGAGCTATGTTCGCGCCAATCGCTGTGGTATTGGTATACTCAGGCGTAGTTTTTTTGATGGTTGGCGACGCTGTACCATCGCTCCATTCCCTACTAATATAAACAATTTCTTCACTCTCTGTGTGATTCGAATGACGGATGTAAGCGCGCGCGCACGGTCACAAATATTGAACTGTTAACAATAAATTAATGTGTTCTCAATCAAACTAAGGAGAAAGTGAAAAGTGGTCGACCACAAGCTGCAGGGAACTACATGACAAGTAAGTCTCCATCATTAATTATTGTCTGGGTTTCCTTTATTGCAGCGATTTATTGAACCAGCAACCAACTTGGGAAGGTCATCATAAAATATTACTTTTTAATTGCCCAAGCCCAACCAACGTATTTTCTATAGTTTTTAATTTTGGAATTAATATAATCTAAATCTAATCAAAACTTCTTTAAAGTTTCATAATTATATATACTCTAATGTATTATTTTAATAATATTACCTTCATTAAAAACCACAATTACATTAAACTGAGATTCCAGACAAAATGAGATTTCATTTGAACTAATAATGATCAGACGTTTAGTAACAGGGCTGCAATCAAAGAAACAATAAAACTGAACAACAGAAAGAGAGCATTTTATCAATGAAAGCCTACAATAACAAAAGCCTACGTCAAATGCGTAGTAGCTACGGCGTAGCAGCTACGGCATAGCTTGTAGGTTCCGTGTCAAACAAAGTTATAACAATAACCTGTAATTTTGAGGCGCGAATAAAGTTCAGCAACTTAGCACTATTAAGATTTTAATCCATTTTCCTTTATAGCCCTTTATTATGAAATACTCTGACTTAAAACGTTGGTCGATGATTAATGATCCCTATAATGTAGTGGTGATCATTATTTAATTTAGGTAATTTATTGTCGGCTTCTTAATATGCAGTTTTAGAAGGTGACGTTTTCCACTAAATATTTTGACTTGTAGAACAATTGAATATTATTAAAATATTTTGGACTTTTCAGGTAGCATCATAGTTGATGGCTTATTAATATAATCATAATTTAATAGATTAAAATAATATTTAATATTTAATGGTGCATTAATGACACATTTATTATATTTATTGTTATTTAGTGGATGAAGCAAAAGTGGTATTAAAAAATCAGAGCATACCTATGGAATACCGCGATATCTGCCTACCCTATAGGAAAGACCCGTGACGTATGAATAATGAAAAGTAGGTATGTATTTACGATATATATAATTAAAAGTATACATATGTAATAAAAATAATCTTTAAGACGCTGGAAGGATAGGAATGTCATTTACAATACAACAATTACATAGTTTGAAAATAGAGTGTTTTTTGATACTGGCTCATAGCAACGTACTGCAGTTTAACAGTTTTATCAGTACAAACAGATACAATTAATATTTTTTTGAATATTTAATGATATGATTATTAATTTTTAATTTATTAACCCTATCACCCCAATAAGTAAAACCTTTCAAAGCAGTTCATCAAATATTCTACTCAATCTAATCAAATGAAATTGCCTAAGCAAATAGATTAAGTTTCTTGCATTCATCGAGCCGACATCGCGTGATATCGTTTCGTAATTACTCGAATGTAAAAAGTGCTACATTTTCGGTGACCATATCTCATATTGACTCTAATAATATTATTAAAATTAACAAATATACACCAACGTTAATATATGATGTAAATTATTGCATATCAAAGCGAATTCCCGATTCCCCTAGTGGGGCAAGGGGCCATTTCTGTGTATGTATTTACAGGCAAGTAGGTGATCAACCTTCTGTGTCTTGCCCACCCGAAACCATTACGATTGACGGCAGCGCGTACCCCCAGTGGTCTGTGGTGGGACCACCACACAAGCCCAAAAGCCCGGCTTGCCCTATTATTGCAACCATAAAACGAATCATAATAATACCCTTAACATAATTATATAAGTTATATATAAACATGTATTACGTTAAAATAGGGCTTTTGGGATTGTATGGAAGTCCCGCGATTAGATGGTGTATAACACCAAACAATCTTTGGTGTTATACACCATCTAATATTTTATGTTTATAATAATTATAGCATCAAAAGTATTCGCTCTCCGCTCTGGATTAACTTCCGTCCGATAGAAGTGCTTTAAGTGTATCCGCCTACGGAAAAATATCATGAAATACGCCGCCGGCGTGAACGTGACAATGACATTATAATTGTGTTTTGATATGTTATTTATTTAAAAAAGTATAATAAATTCTCCAACATTTAGTAGCTGGTTTGATTGTTTACAATTTAAATGTTAAGAAGTAAATTCCCAAATCCTTTCGTGGGGAATGAAGCCGATAAATAACTGTATTTTTCACAGGTTACCTTTACAGGCAAGTTGGAGATCAATCTTTTGTACCGTGCCTGAATGAAACAATGTTTTTATCTTATTTCCCCGAATTTCAAACCCAGGATCTTTAGTGCTAACGCGACCCGCTTCCACTGCACCATGGAAGTAGACAAAAAAAATCAATTAAAAATCAAAATCTGTATTTTAATATAATAAAAGTATGGTTTGTGTCTGGTTCATAAAAAATATTTGTTCAAAATAATAAGAGTATCTACTGAATTGTTACATCTAAAGCCTAATTTAATAGTCACATAAATAGAAATCAAAATGAATATTGTAGGTACACTCTACTTATTATCATAGTTATTATAAACCATTTAAAAAGTAATATTCTTATGTGTGTCTAAATGATTTGAACATGAATAAGTATATTTAATTAATTAAATTTAAGTCATATATTTATAAAAAATATGGGTAATCAAATAAAAATATGTCTATAATATTGTTAGTAAAGTTAATTAGTTACAATTTTTATATATTATATAAATATTTTATTTTAATAATTAAACTTGTTCTTTTTTAAATAAATATATGTAAATGTTTTGGTAAAAATCAGGGGCACAATTTGTAAATGTTACGACTAGGTTTGCTTTATATGTACTTTTGTTCTATGTATATTTCTGTTGCTTGTGCCAGCGCGCCACTCCACCGGAACCGCTGAAAATCAGTGTTGGGGCATAAGCCCCATACAGCAGCATACGTTGGGGCTCAGCATAAGCTGAGCCCCAACGTATGCTGAGTGGTATTCCGTTTCAGATGGCACCACTCTTGTATGTAAAACTATGTATCCAATTCTTTATTATTTTTTATAAGGTATATGTAATTTTTTAATTTAAAAAAAGAAATGAATGACTAGTTAAGTCACATTTTGTAATTGACTTAAGTGGTGATTCTGAATAAATTTTCTATCTATCTATCTATCTATCTATACATGCAAAAAACAGCCTCTGCTTATCTTCTTTGTGAATTCCCATGACATTTACCTTCTTTTGGCAATATGATTACATGTAAATCCTATTTATTCCAAACGTATGGATCAACTACACCATTTCCCGTTCTCAACATTCGGTAGCGAAGGCCGCATGCAAAAGCGTAATCTCACGATATTCCCGCCGATATAGACGTTAAGGAAGTATTGTATTTATTGTTGTGATAAAAAAATAAACGAAAATGCTTGAATTTTGATAGTGAAAACCTTTTATAAATGAAGGTCAAATTATGTTACACAAAAAATAGCATAGTCTCTCAGAGTAAAGCAAAACTAGAACGTAAAAGAGTATTAGCTAATTTAAATGAATGTGATCCTAATTGCCATGTAAATAAAAGCTGTTATTATTAAAAAACCCTATAACTCATCATATTAAATTTTGAAGGATTATGAAGGATGTAATGTTGATTATTTTTCATTGGGTTTATACCTGAATAAATAAATAAGTATTATCATTATTATAACTCAGTATTATGTTCATTCAAATAAGCTTACAAGTAAAGAATTTTTGAATCGTCAAGCAAAGGTTAAAACAGGACCCTATTACTAAGACTCTGCTGTCCGTCGGTCTGTCTGTCTGTCCTTCACTAGGCTGTATCTCATGAACCGTGATAGTTAAACAGTTGAAATTTTTACAGATGATAAAAAACAGAATAAAATTTTTCATTCAACAAAAGTGTTTTTTTGCCGTCTTTATAGATAAGAATCGAGAAGTCCGGAATATTTTTTTCAGCCGAGACAAAACTGGAAGAGACTGATCAAAGAACTGTCTGAGGTATTCCCTAAAAACTAGTTGCTATTTGTAAGTTATACTATGTGAAGCGTTCAAAACTAAAGTTTCCCTCCACTTTACTTCTAACGCTCAGTGACCAAGCCGTAAAATTGCATGTTAGTAACGCGTTCAACGTCATATCGGCTAAAGTGCTAATTCCAACTCAGATATCAACACGTGTATGGAAATGGGCTAAATTAATTTACATGCGTTATAGAGTTATCAAATGGATATAAGTCACGGTATAGTGTTTTCGGGATAGTAGAACAGGAAGGGATTAGGATTTCAATAGAGACAAACTTCTTTTTCATTTTGTTCATTCAAAATATGTTTCCTCTTTTTAAAATATATTTATTTTTCACATTCATACATAAATACATATTTTAAAAGTCAAAAAATATAATATAGCAAATATATTTTATATTTGTTTTTCTTTCTTTATATCGATAGCGTCAAGTCACTTGAACTTAGATACCTCAGTCATAACACATCAATCAATTTTCTGACATAAATGTATATGGAGATAAGTCAAGATTGGTGGGATTTGAACTCAGTACCTATCAAAATGTAAGGCTCCCGACGCGCCAACTATCTCTTTATAAAGCCAAAAGCCAAAGCTACGCCGTAGCTTCAAATACCTAGTGTCAAGCGTACAGTAAAATCAAAAGAAAACATGCATTAATTTAAATAGCAAAGTCAACTGCCTCCGTGTCCCAGTGGTATGCGCACCTAGCACTGAAAGTTATGGGTTCAAATCCTGGAAAAACAAGTTCAATTAAAACTATTTTAGTCGAACTAACTATCCTAAAAAAAGTGATCAGAAATTTGGCCCCATGTCAAGTCGGGAATTCACTTTTTAATAATCTCCAACCAAAATACATAATATTGAGTCATATATGGAAAAACCGTGAAGTGCATATTGCATTATAGTAAAAGTAAAAAATAAGGTCAACAGCGCATCATTAACTGCCGGCCTTGCATGACAACCACGACAAAATTTTGTCGACCGTTTTCCGGGTCTAACATGACACATAAAACTCGACTTCTAATATCAAAATTAGTAATATTAGTCAATCGCGATATCTTGTCTTACAGTTATCGAGATATAATATATCTCGATATCTTATATCTTAGTTTGTCTTTACTCGTCCGCGAGATATCTCTTGATGGTCATGCTAGGTGTTTGACCTTCCATCAAGTGAACCTCATGCTCGTCTGTCGATATTTTCCATTTGCAATATAAATCCGTTTACAATAAGTACAAGTAAACAAGGAAGTCCGTAACTACTGAACGCAAATGACAAGCCTATTATGCATATCGGGTTATAACACCGAAATCCCCTTAATGACTACAGCCTGTATTATGTTCATGTAAATATGAGAATGGGTACTTGAAACTTCTGAGAACATTACACCCGTTTATTACTATGTGTGAATGTAAAGGTAAAATAGTCTTCAATCTATATAAGACCCATAGCAGTTCGATAATAAGATATCTATATACTTAAATTATAAAGAGGAAAGATTTGTTTATTACCATTTAACTCAAAAACTACTGGACCGCTTTTCTTTTTCCAATTCATAACAGTAACATGCTAGGCTATTTTTTTGCATCTACATTGCATCCGTGCGAAGACGGGGCGGATCACGGTAATTATGCAGTTTGGTTACTTTTGTGAAAAATTGAGATTGAAATAATGATATTCTGCCGGAGGAGGCTGAAATTTCCCATGAACTCCATAAGTTATGGAGTCTTGAACTTCTTATAAATATTCGATAAAATTTCAAATATTTCGACGTTCATGTTGCACACACACACACAATTTACATTTTTCGCAAAAGTACCCAAACTGCATAATTACCCGGATCACTAGTAGAACTATAAAATAATAGAGTTATCTCCATCATTACATGGCGAGTGCATTCATATTTTTTCTACTGATATCACTAATATTTGATAATTTGTTTAAAAAATCACACCTAATAATTCCTTATATCTAGCTACAGATTGTGGGAGAATTTTAACAAAATCGGTTTACGTAAGAACATTTTCCAGATTGAACATTTCATCCGAAGCGGCCAAGCTGACGTGATACACAGGCATACGAGCATTCATCTGGAAAGCACCTGCACACCGTACCTACGTTAGCTATGAAGCCACTGACTCAGAATTATAAGGTCAGCAAAAAAGGAATCTTAGATATTCTATCATAAATATATATTTACTTCATTAAATAATATATACTGTTATTATATAAGATTATTTACGTTTTTTAGATAAATGACAACCTAAACTTCTATTTATTTGTTTTTAATATAGAACGTGATTTCGTCGTTTTTGTACCTTAACAGGTAACCTTATATATTTAATTGGTAGGATCAAGTAGGCTATATGAAAAATTAAACTATTAGATCATTGCTGCAGTTAATAATAAAAAAATAGTATTAAACGAATTATTTTCACCCATTCGTGTTGGATTTTTTTAGTAACACATCGAAATTTAATTCACAAAAGTTGTGGTTGGTACGTTCTTACTTGTGTCAAAGAATGGCAGCGACACAAGAAAATGAAACCTTTAAGGTACCTACCTAGATCAACGCGATGATATCTGGAGGCCTATTACCAAAACAAAATATGAAGTTTCGGCTGACGGATCGTACATTTTCCTATTATGAATCCAATGATCGATCCGTCTTTCGCAATTAGACATTATTTCTTTCATTTGATATTACTATCGTAAATTAAGTAAGTCCGATTATGGTAATAGAACTACTCTGGACTCGACTGAGTATCCCCATAATTTAAAAACTAGTACCTACACAAGTAAACATAATGATAATGACGAAATATACTAAATGTAACGTGGTGGTAATAAGTACGATTTATTATTATTTTTTTACACTTTTGTCATAAACTCATATCCAAATTATAAAACAAAATTCCTTCCTTGCTGCAAAAAACTGTGTGTGTTATAAATGTTTTTTTATCTTATAGTTTTTTAAGCATTTATTTCCAGTAATTTTGGTGCTTAGTCATATTTAATGAGTAAAAAGTAAGGATATTTAATTTATTGAAGATAGTTCTCTAAAAAAAATAACGAAAACGAAAAAAATAAACAATTTATAATAAATTTAATAAGTCTATATAATTTGAAAAAACAGACAGATACTTTTAATTACAAGATACTAAAAGTAGGTCTTTAATATTTGCTTGAAGAAAAAACATAATTATAGCGTCGGAAAGCACTTAGCTTTTTCACTAATTAGGTAGATGAATTCTGACAAGTTCATTAATTATTATACATATTTAATGTTTTCTAGTAATTTGCTGGAAAAACTCAACATTAACATGTTAAATTATATTACTAACACATATTATAAGTTAGAGAGAATAAATACCTTGATTAAATATTTGCTTGAAAAAAAAACATAATTATAGCGTCGGAAAGCACTTAGCTTTTTTACTAATTAGGTAGATGAATTCTAACAAGTTCATTAATTATTATACATATTTAATGTTCTTTCATGTCAAATTATATTACCAACACATATGAGTTAGAGTAATTAAATACCTGCATCTGCATGACTTTTACGTCTAATTATTTAATACAAAAACACAAGCCGATTTCAAAACTATACCTACATAAATGTAAAAATATAGTATGTATAAACTTAATCTAAAAAGTAAAAAAGAATATTTTAATAACTTCAAAGCGTCTTAAAGGACAATTGACAAAATTATTTATTAATAACTATTTAATATTCATAAACAGTTATTTTTGAATTCGGTGCCATGTCGGACTCGGTATATGGGACCACCTCTGAAATATTACCTTCAAAACAGAAAAAGAATCATCAAAATCCATGATTTGCGGAGTTATCGCGTAACAAAAAGAACATACAGTCGAATTGACAACCTCCTTCTTTTTTGAAGTCGTTTAAAAATATAAAAATATTGAATATATTATTCAACTTTATTCATTTACTGTCTTATTAAAAAACAGTAATTCTTATAAATAATTCTCATAATATTTAAGTTGCTTTTACGGTATAATAGAGGATGTATTTATTATAATCGAAAAAAACGTAAACGTAAAGGCCAGATCAAAAGTACTCGTAACCGTCGAGTGTGTATGAAAGCATTGATGAAAGTAGAAGAAGCGAAAGTGGTATGTAAGGATCGGAGCATATGGAATTCCGTGATCTCTGCCTACCCCAATGGGAAAGAGGCGTGATGTATATGTATGTATGTATGAAAAAAACGTCTAGAGCCATTTATGAAAAAGCATGTTTCAGCGAAACATTGACAAAGAGGAGTATATCGTATCTCCCACTTTATACGTATATTCTTTCAACACTAAAATTGTAATCCAATCTTTACTGCGTTATAAAAATAGATGTTTCATAAAATATTCTTCAAAGAAAGGTGATATAAAACTGTGTGGGATGAATCAATCAGACTACGTTTTGACTACGGATTTTAGTGCGATATTTCTCTCTTACAAAAAGGCTAAAAATGTACAAATTGAAATAACTTAATTTGACATTTTTACGTCTAAGCCTTATTTTATCCAGTTAAGGTGGTTCGTTTTCCATACAAAAAGTCATGATTATTAACGAAGTTAGTTTAGAGTTTCGATACTAAATATTTGTGCAACTATTTACTTTCCGGGAGTTCTTTGCGCGGAGTTAATAAAATAATGTTATTTTATACAGAAATCATGCATATAACAACGTGAAATATTGATTAATTTATATTGATGACTTTTTGTATGGAAACCGAACCACCTTAAATGAGAATGAGTCAAATAGAAAATTTTATTTGCCATACTTTGGTGTTGAAATTTAGTGGTAACAGTCAAATACCAAGCGTAAGCGGCTTAATATTAAAGAACTACAAAATGTTATAAATAAAATGTATAAAGTATAAAGTTATTGAAAGACCTAGTTCTGGTCTTGTTCTCAGCTCTCATTAAGAGAATATGTTACGTCATCTATTAAAAATATTAATAAACATTTTACTAAAAAAAATACCTTAAGAATTCAGTTGGCGTAATTATTTCACCTGTCCGCTGCAGTAACAATGGACCAAGAATAATGAATGGACGCATTTTGCATTATTTCTCTCATCCGTAGTTTTATTTTTATATTAAAAGCGTCTAGCTTATGTGAAAAGATCAGAAAATGAGTACAACGCTCGTTAGTCGTCGTATTTTAATGAAAACCACAAATTGCGGTCCATGAGTCTGACATATTTATTTGTATTTTATGCATAAAGTTGGACTTTAGTGAAAGTTTGCGTGGTCGTTATGGCGCATAGGAAAATAGGGTTTACAACTAACTATTGGATCACAAGCACCAGAGGGCTTTGACAATTGTCATAGGCTAGTAGAAAGAAAAAGAAAATTATGGGTTTGATATAGACTCATGTCATGTATGTAATTTGATCTAGCTTAGTGATCTTAATCCATCAATATAGTTAGGAGGCTAGAAAAATTAGCTATATGATTGACATTATTAATAGCGATAAATATACTATAAGAGACAAGGCCCCAGAGGCATTCAAGTGCCTATGCTTTAGTACCCCTTTTTTCAACAAATGCAAAGCACTGTAAGACAAAAACACAGTAACGTAGGACCTTATTATAGCATATAGTAGTTCTGTGTGAATCCTAGTCTTATGTTTCCTACAAACCTTAGTCAAAATACCTTATAAATAATATCTAGAACAAAAACAATTAAAAATTATTAACGTCACAAAATCATTTATGTTTTTAAGGTGTAGGCAAATGTCCATCGCTGGGCAAAACTAAAGCACAATCACTACTATGCTATATACTTATACACATATATTTTTTTATTTATTTTAAGATTATTTTCTACGAAAATAATATTTCTGATACACGTCTATTTAATTTAATAAACCAATCTTAATGAAAATTTAAAAAGTTTTTTAAAAAAAAGTAGACAAACTCACACTAAGATGAGTTAACCAACAAATAGTTGTAGTAAATGTATTTAGTGTGACTTTAGTGGCGCTTTATTTCGTTCACTTTGTTTTATGAGCGAACGTAACACCGGAACGGGAAGTTGAGTAATTGCACGAAATACACAAGTACGAAACACGTTTGCGAAGACCGTTTTAATTGCGTCTTAAATTACTTTGGCGAATTAAGCTTGTTTTCTATTGAGTCGTTCGGCTTTTATAATGTTATATAAACATAAATCAAATGAATAATTTTTATATTATTTTAAAATGCCTTTTCTTCAATTTGCGTTATCTTATCGAGCGAAAAACTTAAACATTTTAATACAGCTTCTGTTCGATCAATGTGATAGTTTTAAGTAGGTAGGAATCAGTTGCCACTCTCATTGATTCTTCCTACCCTCAACTCTGTCGCGGATCGAGCTGCCGAAGCTACGTGGCCCCCTCCGCCCGCACGCCCGTCCCCGCAGGGGCCTTGCGGCTCGCCACGCAGTCTGCGTCAGACGAACCGTCGGTGAAGGTTCTGTGAACTTCGTACTCGAAGCTTTAAAATCCTATATAGTAAACGTTTAATTCAATTCGATTATATAAACATTTTAACGTCCGTGACGTGAAGCACAATCCGAGATATCTGGGCCCCGCATCGTATGCTGAGGTGCAAGATTCAAGCAGAGACAGGAGGTGGATCAAGGTTAGTGGTATTGATTCTTATCTTATTAGCTAGCACATTGATCAACGCCCCTTTTACCGACAAAAGATATAATACAGTCCACTATATCATATAACAATTCTTTCACCAGCGAAAGTGGTTTTATACCACATTTTTTGGTCCTTCGAGCCGGATTTCCGTTATTTTTTTTGTTAATTTAAATTTAAATATCCTTTTAAAGTAATTAATAAGTCGTACTTATTAAAATAATATTTTTTTATATATTTTTCCAGCTAGATAAAGTTGTAACGGTTTTTTTCTTTCCTTTGTTCTTTGTTCTCTTTGTTACGTCGTACGTTCAAGATAAAACAAAATGGCCACCAATAGTTCCGAAATAGAAATAAAACTAAATATGTTAAGGTTCCGTAGGGAATATTTATATACTAGAATTCAAAAGGTATATGATTTATCTCAAAATATAAATAAAAATAATACTCAAGATTTTTTGGCGCAATTTTCCGAATTGGAAACGGTGAGAGTGCGTTTTGAGGAAATTGTGCTTGAAAGTATGCAATTAGAAATTCAATTAAATCCTTCTTTTAAATTTTCAACTAGGGAGTTAGATTCTTTTGAAGCGTTATACTCAGCGTGTAGGCTAGTTGCATTAAAATTACAAAATAATTTAACAACATCGAACAAAGAACAAGCTAGGCCATCTTTGCCAACGCTTAAATTATTTGAATTCGATGGTCAATTAGAAAACTGGACTACATTTTATGACACTTTTGTTTCACTGGTTCACGATCGGAATTTTGAAGAAATAGATAAATTCCATTATTTATTATCGTGCGTTCAAGGGCCTGCTTTAAATATTGTGAAAAATTTCCCGATCACCGCTAGTAATTATTCCTTAGCATGGGAAAGTTTAGTGGATAAATATCAAGATCCGAGAACTCTGACCGGTAGATATTTAGATAGAATGCTAACTTTTACACCCTTGACAAAGAACACTATTGCTAATTTAACGTCATTTATTGAAACATTTGATCATTCCTTAAAGGCAATTCATGCTTTAAAAATTAAAAACTTAGAGGACTACTTATTTTGTCACATTGCATTGCGAGGTCTTGACCATAATACAAAAAAACTTTTTGAAGAAAGCCGCGATCCAAAATCGTTGCCGACTTTCGTTGAATTGATGGGATTTGTGAATAAACAAATAAAAGTTCTTGAACATTCCATTCCATCAACTAGTTCTTGGTCTACAAATAATAATCAGAACAAAATTAAATCGCAATCTACCTACACAAATTTTAATAAAAATTATCAACAACAGGTAAAACCTAATTTACCTACTAATCAATATTCGCGTAATAATCAGTCTACATCTAGAATAAATTTAACTGTTTCACAAAGTGAACATCAAAATAAAATTGTTTGTGTACACTGTAATAAAAATCATATGATATATCGTTGCGATAAGTTTCGTAAGCTATCGGTAAACGAGAGGATTAACCGTGTTAATACCTTAAATCTTTGTTCAAATTGCTTAAAAGCTGGTCATAATGTAAAATCATGTAATAGTGAAATAACCTGCGGCGTTTGTTCCCTAATGCATCACTACTTACTTCACCGTGATTTGAATAATCCGAATATCGTTGCGTCCGCGTCGGCCGTGCCGTCGCTGACCTCTCACTCTAACGCGCTCGTATCAGATATATCTGTCTCGCGTTCCGTGAACTCCGAGCAGACAGATACGAACGAAAATTTTCATTCTATGAATAAAAATAATAATGATTATGGGGTAGTGTTAGGTACTTTGCGTACATATGTAACAGATATTACAGGTCAGGTTCAAAGCTGCCGTGCAGTGTTAGATTCTGGCGCGCAAAGTTCTTTTATTACTTTAGAATGTGCTCAACGTTTGGGCCTACATCGTAAAAAATGTCCGTTTACTGTGTCTGGTCTCGGTGGTCAACATGTAAAGAATTACGGCATAATTACGTGCGAATTAAAATCGTGTAAATCGGACGTTCCGACTTTCACGGTTAACATGGTAGTTGTCAACAAGGTATCTTCGGAGATGCCTAATGTTACGTTTCCGGAAAATGTTGTAAGTGAATATCAACGTTTTGATCTAGCGGATCCTTTCTTTTATAAAAGATCGTCGGTTGAATTATTGTTAGGAAACGATATTGTTCTTGATTTAATAAAAGATAAACCGATAAATATTAATTCAAATATTCCAAATATTATAGAAACTGTTTTCGGTTTTGTTGTCAGTGGTAAATTATACTACGATAAAAATCTATCATCAGAAAACTTTCAATTATCTATTAGTCAGCAACATAGCATAGACAAAACTTTGAGGGATTTTTGGGAAACTGAGGAATTGCCGTGCAATCCCATCCCTAATCCACTCGATCAGCTGGCCGAGCAAATATACGCTAGTAAACATACTCGCGACGACCGAGGGCGTTATATCGTGCCATTACCGCTGTTCCCGGACTCTGCTCAGTTAGGCGACTCGCGCTCTAGCGCCGAGCGGAGATTATTAGCAACCGAACGTAAACTCGCGCGCTCACCTGCGCTCAAGCAAGCTTATAACGATTTTATGTTAGAATATGAACAGCTTGGTCATATGGAATTATATTCGGGTAGCGAGCCCAGTAGATATTTAATACCCCATCACAGTGTATTACGACCGAGTAGCTCGACTACACCGTTGCGCGTAGTGTTTGATGCGTCCGCTAAAACAAGTACGAATTTATCGCTTAATGATATTCAGCTGTCGGGTCCTAATTTATACCGTGATATAGTCACTATAATAATAAATTTTAGGTTATTTAAATATTGTTTCGCGTGCGATATATGTAAAATGTACAGAGCTATTTTACTTCAAGAAAGTGATCGTAAATATCAACATATTTTATTTCGTGCTTCCCCGGACGAATGTATAAAAACATATGAGTTGAAAACCGTAACTTACGGACTTAGCAGTTCTCCTTTTCTCGCTTTACGAACTTTATTACAACTAGCGAGTGATGAGGGTGCACGTTTCCCTCTCGCGGCGCGCGTAATTCGTGAAAGCGTGTTTATGGACGACATATTGTGGTCATGTGAGACGTTCTCACAAGCTTGCACATTGCAAGATGAACTAATAGGTTTATTAGATAGTGGAGGTTTTATTTTGAAAAAATGGTCGAGTAACTGCAAAGATTTATTAGAACGCGTTCCGGTTGAGAATCGCGAGGATAAAATTTCTTTTATTAAAGACCGCGATGACGTCTCAATAAAATTACTTGGCTTACAGTGGTCACCTGTAAATGATAATTTTACCTTTTCCGTGAATAAACGTGACACTGTAACTACTAAACGATCAGTTTTAAAAATATTAGCGTCAATTTACGATCCCGTGGGTTTTATTGCGCCTTGTACATTCTTAGCTAAGTGTATACTTCAAGATCTCTGGAAGTTAGGTATCGGGTGGGACGAACAGCTGCCTACCGAATTATGCGACCAGTGGCTAGATTTTATTTCTGAACTGCCAGTATTGTCAGAACTTCAGATAGAACGTCACGCGTTACTACCTGGTAATAATGAATGCGAGATAGTTGGATTCTGTGACGCGTCATCACGTGGCTATGCTTCGTGTATTTACATTATTTCGCGAAGCGGTGGACAAGTTAAAAGTCGATTACTTATCGCCAAGTCGAAGGTTGCGCCTGTAAAACCTATGACAATTCCTAGATTGGAGCTAATGGCTGCGGTTTTGTTGAGTAAACAGATGAAGTACATCTGTGAGATTTTAGAGTCTCGGGTAAATATAACTACGATTATAGCTTTTTCAGATTCATCTATCGTTCTGTCGTGGATACAAACTCAACCTTATAAATTAAATACATTCGTGTGTAACCGTGTTACACAGATTATAGATTCGATCCCTCCTGATTGTTGGCGCCACGTTAACAGTGAAAATAATATCGCTGATATTAGTTCTCGTGGAGTTTTACCGTCTCAATTAATTTCTAATGACCGTTGGATAAACGGCCCTGAGTGGCTATGTCTAGATAGGAAGGAGTGGCCTGTCTCTTCCTTCTTTATGAAAAATGATTCCGTGATTCCAGAGTTAAAATCTAATACTAACTCATTTAATCTTATAGTTAATCAGGAATTTTCAGAGACTAAAATAGAATTCTGCGAAAGGTTATTTAATAGGTTTTCATCCTTTACGAAATTACAACGAACAATAGCTCGAATAATAAAATTACGTAATCATTTTAAAACTAAAATAACTGATAAAAATATTAATAATAATAATTTAATTTTAACAACGCAAGAGTTAAATCAGTCTCATGATTGTTTATTAAAATTAATTCAAAGTGCTTATTTTGAAACGGAGATCGCTAGTCTCTCAAAGGGGTCTACGTATATTCCCTCTTTAAGGAAACTTACACCTTTTCTTGACGAACCCAGTGGTTTTCTCAGGGTGGGGGGTCGTATCTCTCAGGCTGAATTACCCTATAATGCGAAACATCCAATATTGTTACCTAAGAATAGTCGATTCACGATTCTATTAATTGAATATATACATAAAAAATATTTACATGTAGGTCCTCGTACCTTACAAAATATAATTAATCAAAGATACTGGATTTTATCCGCTCGTAGAATTATTCGTTCAGTACTTTCTAAATGTAGAACTTGCTTTAAATGTAATCCATCGTCAGTCCAACCTAAAATGGCAGATTTACCTTACACACGTTTACTACCTAACAAGGTGTTTGAGCACGTAGGTGTAGATCTCGGCGGTCCCTTCTTTATAAAAGAAGGGTCCCTTCGAAACGCTAGGATAGGGAAAGCGTATTTAGCACTTTTTGTGTGTTTTTCTACCAAGGCTGTCCACTTGGAAGTGCTATCCGCCCTATCGGCTGAATGTTTCCTGGCTACGTTGGACAGGTTCGTAGCTCGTCGTGGTCTATGCTCGTGTTTATATTCTGATTGCGGAACTAACTTTATAGCTGCGCATAAACATTTAACGAAAGTTCAAGAATTTTTATTTAATAAAAACAATCAAAGTGACATTATAACTGGTTGCTCTCAGCGTCAAATCGATTGGAAGTTTAACCCTCCAAGTGCTCCGCACATGGGCGGTCTTTGGGAGGCTGGTATTAAGTCGGCTAAATATCTACTTATTCGCGCTGTTGGAGAGAAGGCTTTAACGTTCGAGGAGCTCTCTACAGTTTTCTGTAAAATCGAATCCATAATGAATTCGCGTCCGTTATGTGCGTTACCAGCTAGTGATAACCCTAACGAGTTTAATGTTTTAACTCCGGGACACTTCCTCGTAGGAAAGAGTCTAACGGCTGTACCGGAATATAGTTTAAAGGACGTTCCTATTAATCATTTGTCACGTTGGCAATATTTACAAAATTGTTCACAATTGTTTTGGAAAAATTGGCGCCAAGATTATTTGAACACTTTACAACAAAGAGCAAAATGGTTTACATCGCCTCCTAACTTAAAGATCGGGGATTTGGTTCTTGTTAGAGACGATAGAACTACTTCATGTAATTGGCCTCTTGCTAAAGTAGAAGATGTACATCCTGGCCTCGACGGTATTGTGCGGAAGGTAACAATACGTTCAAACCGCCATATCTTCCAGAGACCAGTACATAAACTTTGCCCTTTGCCTTTTGTTAATTAATTTTTAATTTTAATTTTTTTTTTTATTTCAATCTTTTTAAAAATTTTTTTTTTTTTATATTTTTTAATAGTGGAAATCGTCATAGCGATTTCGGTGGGGGGTATGTTCGATCAATGTGATAGTTTTAAGTAGGTAGGAATCAGTTGCCACTCTCATTGATTCTTCCTACCCTCAACTCTGTCGCGGATCGAGCTGCCGAAGCTACGTGGCCCCCTCCGCCCGCACGCCCGTCCCCGCAGGGGCCTTGCGGCTCGCCACGCAGTCTGCGTCAGACGAACCGTCGGTGAAGGTGCTGTGAACTTCGTACTCGAAGCTTTAAAATCCTATATAGTAAACGTTTAATTCAATTCGATTATATAAACATTTTAACGTCCGTGACGTGAAGCACAATCCGAGATATCTGGGCCCCGCATCGTATGCTGAGGTGCAAGATTCAAGCAGAGACGGGAGGTGGATCAAGGTTAGTGGTATTGATTCTTATCTTATTAGCTAGCACATTGATCAACGCCCCTTTTACCGACAAAAGATATAATACAGTCCACTATATCATATAACAATTCTTTCACCAGCGAAAGTGGTTTTATACCACAGCTTCTTATGGTTGAAAGTATAAAATATGGTCATAATTCCGATTGTATGTTTTTTTTAAAAACGTTGGAAACTTTTTTCGTCCTTATGGAATCCTTTATCATGCATTTCTGGGAACATCAAAATTCCATATACCTACTATGAAATTAATGGGAAATGTCAGTAGTCAATAGTCTATGTACAGTGTACACTGTACACTGTACACCTTACTTGCAATCTCTGTAGATTTCCACCAAACTTCGAGGTTCTTTCCAGCCTAATGCAGCTGCCTACATTCAAATTTTCTAAAACATGACGCGGGAGAATCCTAGTTTTTGAATAGTTCTTTTTAGCGTTGGCGTCTGAACAATCACAGCTTTACACAGATTGGCTTACGTCACAGTCAACAGTATCAATAGACATATTTTTTTTAAAAACCTTACTTAATAGATGGAGTATCGCTTATTATAATAGAATCAATACCGCGAAGAAAATAAAATCCCTCACATTTTCTATTTACAGGTAATGATGAGTTTGTTAAGTCTATGGTTAACCTAAAATTCATTTTAACCGAACATAATTAAAGATTTAGGATATCAGACACAAAGCATGGCAAGACCTTGACAAAATCTTGAATAAGGCGACCTCGTTACAGCTAACCTATTGAATTTGGTTGCAGTAAAAGCCTATAAAATTTGCCATTCAAAATTAAACCAAAAGCCCTCGCAAAAGTGTTAATTTTCCCTTGTCAAAAATCTGAATTAAAGGCATCCACGAAATATTAATTATCATTATCGTGTCTTAAGGTCTATGATAATATTTTAAAAGTTATTTTTAAACTTTAAGTAATATTTATGTAAAGATGTTTATATAGAATTTATAAAAGAGCATTTAGTACCTACGGCAATATGTACAAAATATTCATCACTTTACAGCAGCAAAGTTATTTAAAAATAAATACATTTTTAGACAAACGGATCACTTTATGATGGTAAAAAATGGATTATTTTAATGTATATGTACAATAGATCTAGCTGAAATTTGAAAGTGCAAGTGCAACAAGTATTTCTCTCCTAATCTGTTCGATCTCATAATATACACTACAAAATATGTCCTAAACGAATATTAAATTTCTTACACTTACCCATCCATAATGATAATAGTCATGATCACGCTTAACTTGGCTTAACCTAAAATTTAATGGCCGTAACTGCTGCTTGCACTTCCACAAACATTTCCTGAAATGCCTAAGGCCGTATCAAAGCACTGAACGGTTACATTCAGTGCTTACTTCGGGCAAAGCTAATTCCGGCCGTTCAGTTAGGAGTATAGAAAGTGACCTGTTTACACACTCAAACTAACCTAGAGCGCTATAAAGGAAATACCTCGAAAATATAACGGAGCGAAGTTAACATTACAAAAATTTCCGCATTTTTTTAAAAATCTTTGGGACAAAACTAAAAAATGAGATATTTGCTAAAGTTTATTTAGACAAAAAAAATCAAATCGGCTAAGTGGTTGTTGAGATCTGCTCACAAACACAAATGCCATTTAATGCTCAAAAAAGGTCTACTATACATTTATTACTACAAATTAATATAGTTAAAAAATTATGCGAAAAAATAGCCAGTTTGATCAAGTTTCAGGTTATATTTAAGCATGACGGGTAAGTAACTATTACATTATACGTAGGTCACGGCAAAAGTTTTGTCGTACAGCAATACTATTTATTGTTTTTCAAAGTAGCTTCCACCACACGAAGTACACTTCTCCAAACGTACAAACCACTCACCAAATCATTGCTTCCATTGATTGTTTTCTATGAAATCGCAAACAGCGTTCTACGCACTATCAACTCCGCATCAGAACGGAATCGTACGCCTTTTAATGTTTGGTTCGCATTGGGGAAAATTCCTAATGCGCATGGTGCTAGGTCTGGGCTGTAAGGAGAATCATCCACTAGTTCCAGCCCTGATTCTTCTAAATATTGATGAGTAATAGTCGCGCGATGTGCAGGAGCGATGTCGATGTGCAGATGCCACAAACGCATGAGTGACTTTGGACGTAGAGTTTTTAATATGGAAATCATTTGTGGCAAACATTATTATGTGTATCATTGAGCTGTGATTGTCTTTTGTTTATCTCAATAAATATTGGCCACTATTCTCTTTTTTCTGATAAAAGAAACCACAATTATTTTTCCTACCGAACGTGATCTTTTTGTGTGGGTCGGCGGAGCTTTATCTTCGAACACCAATATTTTATGTTTTAAATTTTGTACGGATATCGTAAACATAAATGTATGTTTCATCACTTGTAATGATTTAATATATGGTGTCATCTTTGCCGTAATTAAATATCTTTAACATCTTTTTACGCAATTTTACGCGCAACTCACGCAACCCGTTGGTCAGTTCATGGAGGTATAAAAAGGGAACAATATTTTTTAAAATGTAAAGTATCGTTTAAAATCCTAGTCATACTTCTTTCAGAGAAGTTTAAAGTCTGGGCTAATTGTTGGTATATAATGTGTCGATCTTTCTTAGTAGCTACTCTGACAAGTTCGATGTATTCCGGAGTCACCACATATTATGGACTTCGCTGTCTAGGATCGTCTTCAAGACTAAACGCGCAACATTTGATCTGCAAATATCATCTCTCTATGGTTTTCAAGGATGGACACGTATCACCAAATACACCTTTCATTTCTTTGTAGCACTCATGAGTAGATAAACTTCGTTGAAAATGATAGTAAACAATAGAACGGTAACCGATTTTCGGGAATGACTCCATCTCACTGGGAATGCAGTGGATTAATGAGACAACAAATGAATATAAGTCCTGGATAAACATGTATGTAACATGGCCCTGGAACGTACTATTTAATATTTTAAACAAAACTTATCTAAGTATGTTTATATTGTCGTACGACAAAACTTATGCCGTGCCCTACGTATTTTAGACATTTATATATCACGCGACAAAATTTGTTAGTTAATTATATATTTACAACATACATATAAAACTCACAGTAAATAATATACTGCTACACATAAGACTGTCATAAATGAATTACTAAAGATTCGAAGATTTCGAACAATTTTATCCATAATATACTATTATTTTAAATATTTGATTTTGGTTTTGACTAGTAAATGGAAAAATCAACTATAACTAACGATATTAGATATGTTACTACAGAATACACCGTTAGGAAGTTGCTAAGAGATACACAATACATGGAGTACAATGTGCAGCCACAAAGCACTGTAGACGCTGAATTATTTATTTAGGAAGCACCAAAGAGAACCATTTAAGTTAAACATTAGTAATTGAATCCACGGAACTTTGTACACTTTCATTCTAAATGAACGCGATTAGAATAATTATAACGTTAGCCCACGTCTTTGCTCGCAGGAAAATGGGATATTATGTTTGTTATTATTATATTCTTTATTGTACCAAAAATTAAACAATGTTATAAACGAGAAGTACATATCGGTGGCTTTATTACTAGGCAGCTATATCTTCCAGGCAAACCATATATAATAGGAACCAATCAAATATTCGTTAAGTAGGTCTGCGATTATAGGCACAAACAAATCAAAAAATAAAACATAATTATTGTATAAACTAAACTAAATACTACATACTAAAAATTATGTTATAAGATAGTGTGACTTTACTAGATTCTTGAAGGTACTTTGACCCTTTCTAATTGATGCAGGGAGAGAATATCACAGTTGAACAGCTTTAGCAGCTATGTTTAGTTATCTCAGACCAAATTTTATCGTTATCGATTCAGTCAATATGGTCAAAAAGACTGACTATCGCTCTGGGTCAAACTAAAAAAGGAAAAAATACATTACCGACCTGTGTATGTCTATCGCCTTTGTTTCTAAAAAAAATACAAGTATTGTCCCACTTTTCGTCAGGTAACATAGTTTTTTAGGTCGTCAACCTAACGCTCGTTAGCGTTTTGGGTTTAATACCTACTTTGTATTCTAATGGGTCGCAGGTTCGAATTTTCTGTTTTTTGGGAGAAATATTTAAAATCCGACTGGGTTACAAACCACCGTTTATAAGAAGACGTAAACACCGTGGAATGCACAGAACATACTTCTTCTGTTCTGTGGTGAAATGCATATTGTGTATTTCAGTTTCAGATTTCCGAATGCTCGAAGTAAAAAATAGGTCGACAGCGCATCATGTTGTGGGTTCGAATCCCATCGGGACGACATGTGTATAATTTTCCGTAAGCATGTCTTCCCTACGTCTGGTAACTTCGGGCATTGAACGGGTGGGAGGAATATCGAAATTCTGACCGGGTAACAAACCACCGTTCATAGATGGAAAAACTGTGAAGTGCATATTGCGTGTTTCGATTTCAGTCTATGGATTTCCGAATGCTCATTGCTCAAAGTCAAAACTAGGTCGACAGCGCATCATTGACTGGTGTTCTGTTGCTGAACACCTACCATCAAGTGGACCTCATTCTCGTCTTTCGATATCTGACTTAAAAATAATATGAAGTTCTGAATCTCATCGATACTCGTCTGTCGATATCTAACACAAAAGGTTTGATCTTTACGCAAGGGACACCCAGAACTCTTCGCCTGTGGCAATGAGGTACTTTATTTTGGCCTCGAGATCGCTAAAGTACGGTACGGTGAGAATTAACGAGTCGTAAGTAATCGATTATTATGAAGCGTAAAGTGGGTTGTTAAATTATTTTATCGTCTTGACTGATGCTATAAATATTTTAAAGACCGAATGAGATCTATATTGTCAGTTCAAATCTCTATTCTTTGTTTTAGTTTATTATACTAAACTTATATAGTAAACGTTATTCTATTAAAGGTGATATTTTATTTTTCCATATAATAGAAAATTTCACAAAACACTCTATTCGTTATTTTAATCTGTATTAAAACATAATATTACGCAAATTCTTCTACTCATTTCAATATATCTAGCAGAGTACCGTAAATTAAGTTGAATATCTTATGTTCTAATCACTAATGGGTCGCGGGTTTGAATCACGCCAGGATGATACATTTCACCAAACAATATTCATTATATCTTGATGTGGGTAGTTTTAATATATTTTTTTTCAGAGCAGACAACCGAGCAGGTGGGTTACCTGATAAGTAATCACCACCGCCCATGGACATCTACGCTTTGAAGGTCTCAGATGCGTTGTCGGCCTTTTAAAAATCTGTAGGCTCGTTTTTTGAAGCGAGCCAAACCAGCGAGGTCAAAATTAATTAGAAAATCTGACGGCGACTATTCATTCCACAATTTTGTTGTATGTGGAATGAAGTTGCGCGTAAATTTTACGCTGCTCGACTTCCAAATGACAAAGTGATGTGGATGAAATAGATGTTTATGACGTGTGGTACGATGATATAAGGGCAGCTGGGATTAAGTCGAATAGTTCGCCAGAACACTCGCCGTTGTAAATGCGTTAGAATACGCTCAGAGATGTCTCTCCTAAGACAAAGTGGATAAGCCGTTCAGTAAGATCTCGGTCACCGACAATTCGAGATGCCCTTCTCTGTATGCTGTCAAAAGGAGACAGTTGGTATTGAGGCTCTCCAGCCCAAAGGTGCGAACAATATTCCATATGTGGCCGGACTTGCGCTTTGAAAAACTGCAGACGGTGGGCCGGTGTGAAATATCGTCTCGCCTTGTTAAGTACAAAACCTAACTGATGCTATAAACATTTAAAGAACAAACAAGAGTCGATATAGACTACAAAAATAATAGAGATTGAAAGTGTTTATAGTATGAAAAGTTATTCTTTTAAAAGTGATCTCTCATTTTTCCGTATACAAAATTTCACAAAACACTCTATTCGTTACTTTAATCTGAATTAAAACATAAAAAAACATAATAACTCGCAAATTCTTCTGTAAATTTCAATACAACACCTCGTATCAAAGGCGCTTACTTAAATGTGTAAATCGGTGAATCCATTGTGAGTATTTGGAGCATGTAATAGAGTAGGTTTTCGCTTGCAGTATTTTAGTGGAAGAGCCGACCGTACAATGCTTTTATGTTTGCGTATAACGCGTTCTTTATCTGGTGAAAGGCCTTTCAACCCTCGGGCGCTCCCACTTGACAGAGGCCAGATTTATTTTCTACTAGCGGAAACCTGCGACTTTGCTTAGATCTTGATAGGTAAGAGTTACATGTTTTATTTTTGTTGGATAGGAAATGTTAAGGGTTAGATTTATGTTATTGTTGGTATTGTGTGGTTGTCACGTTGCACTATAAAGATACGTAAGCGTAAAGAAGCGTTTTCTTAGATAGTATGGGAATTTAAGCATTAAAACTTCTCGTTTTGGGTAAAATTCAAAAGTATCGTTTTCATGAGTGGCTTAAAAACACCCCTTTCAAAGATTTTTAGGGCTACATTCTTCAGGTTGTTTATAATTCTCCTTTGTATTTATATAGTGAAATATTAAAAAATCTTTAAAGGAATCTCGTTCTATACATAGTGTATCATTAGATAACTTATCATGGTAACTTGATTAAAATAACAGGTGAAATCATTGTCCTTTTGAAAATACTAAACTAAATAGTTAGTTAGAAATTATTTTAGGATCGATGAAAGCAAAAAAGATTTGATTGTGTATTATTGTAATCTTCAACCTGAACCATATTTATACAAATACATGGTTAGTGTTTTTTAATTTGTCGAGTGTGATTATTTTGAGAATAAAAAAGGACATATACCATATGAACTTACCAATTAATTGTATTTTTTGTAGAATCTAATAGAATTAAGCGGAAAATAGAACAAGATGTACCAATAAATCAAGCAAACCCATCAGATTGTTTATAACAGAAAGAAAGATAATATATGTAATTACGTATACAATATTAATTTAGTAGGATAAGTTAGGATTTAAGTTCATGAATGTTTTAAAATATCACGTTATTCAAATCATCAAAACAAGCTTACATCGCAGTAGTCCAAAAACTGGCAAAATATAAAAACAAATTGTTAGTCCCATTCTATTCAAATTGAGATTATGCAAACGTTGAAAAATTTGAGGTGGAAAAATCCGTCAGTG
This sequence comes from Anthocharis cardamines, assembly GCA_905404175.1. Classification (NCBI taxonomy): domain Eukaryota; kingdom Metazoa; phylum Arthropoda; class Insecta; order Lepidoptera; family Pieridae; genus Anthocharis; species Anthocharis cardamines. The sequence goes on along the minus strand of FR989957.1, from coordinate 2,301,237 downwards.
ACATATGTGACTCGATTTGACGTTACACAGGCTTTTAGCATTACGTGAGCGCTGAAAAGCCTCCAAATATCAACCGTGAATATGATGTATGTCTGAATTAGACAACCGAAGTCATGTTGAAATGTTGTTAATGCTTTGAATTTTGAAGCGACAGTCGCAAATGTTGTGATACGAGTTTGACTCGATAAATCTTTTAAATAAATAAAACAAAGTCGGGTTAGTAACACATTTTATAACTCAAGAACGGCTGCACCGATTTAATTGATCTCTTATTTGTTGAATTCAACTTTACGCTGAATAAAAATTTACGAAAAATAATACAAAATACAAAAAATATTTTTAAATAGATTTTTAATTAGATTTGGCACTCCGCCATCTTTCGCAGTTGACAGCTAACGTCACAAACGCTTATATATATTACTAGCGACCCGCCCCGGCTTCACACGGGTCAAGATTTTTTGACAAAAAAAGCAGGGGTTGTATGTATTTTTTAATGCCACATTATAAAAAAATAAAAACAAAAAATTTCCTCCAAAAATTAAAAAAATTTTTTTGGGGTGGACTACCCCTAACATTTAGGGGGATGAAAAATAGATTTTGGCCGATTCTCATAGATACCGGATAAGCACAAAAAAAATCATCAAAATCGGTCAAGCCGTTTCGGAGGAGTAAGGCAACGAAAACTGTGACACGAGAATTTTATATATTAAAACAGTGACTTACATTAAAGAATACAAGTGGGAAAAACATATTCAGATCTAGAAATACCTATACAGAAAATAATTTAATCGAAATGTTAACAAAAGTATAGAGAATGACTGTTAAACGGTACGAAGTTCATAGGGACTAGTATGAAAAAAAATAAATCAAAATAAATTAGTGTTGAGTTATAATAGAATAAATAAATTCAAAACCCGGTATTTTAAGTTTTGAATCTGAGTTCTACTTTTCTGAAGGTTCAGACTATACATGTTTATACCTAATGTCTAATGGATTTTTTTCGATCCCCTGTTTTAATCCCTTAATAATATCCTAATATACATAAGTACGAAATTTACAAACAACCATTCCGTGCCACCAGCTCTCACCGGATGTTTCATCATTTGAAGCATTCATTATTATCAATATACCTGTCTCTTCTAAATATTAAGTAGTGAACAAAGACAGAATAAGTTTAATTATAACTTTATCTTGAGTTTGAAGTATCGCGGCCGTAAAATTTCAAATATATATTATAGTTAACATTACATGCTGCACTTAAAGTCCCGTATACATTGTATATTTAACCACGAAACTTTTAGCACTCAAGTTGGCCTTTTAAGAGCGAAATAAAACACGTCTTCACGCTGAAGTTAGACGTAAGAGTGCCAAATGGGGCTTCATCCTGCTTTTATAGCGATAAATTCTATCCTAGAGATAAGTACAGTGTACACTTAGCCTTGCACTATACCACTTATGTAAACCAAAGCGAAAACTAAGCAATTTGAGATCGCTTAAAATGCTTTTAAGTTAAAGTATTGAATATGGATACTCTTATTTTTAAAGAAATAATTATATTTTATTAATATGGTTTGTATATGCAGTATATATGTGTATATGTTTTTGACACTATCTTACCCTTTTAATGTATTATTTCTCTTTTATTCGTATAACAAATGGTTGTCTGGAAGAGATCACTATATAGTGATAAGGCCATTTGCACCATATTATATCTGCATATTAGTATTTAAGTTCTATATTGTTAATATGGTGTCAAAAAAGTGTAATAAATAAATAAAGTTCAGTACGTGTGTGTTTAATTTCAAAATAGTCGTTTTATCTCTACCTATTTTTAAAATATTATTTTGCTCTGTTTTTCTATATGTGTAACTAGATTATTAGCTAAACCAGTTCTGATGGAACAATGGAAGTAGCAAACCATTCAGCGAGTCATTTTCTTATAAAAATATTTAATTGAATTAAAGTAAGAAAAACTTTGTTATTTTTTTTACATATCACACGTATAACCGTGCCTTTCCGAGGTACTATTGGCTACAGTACCTTTAACAAATATAAATCAAAATAAATTCCCGTGTCCCATATTGGCCATGGGGCAGACCCTTTTCTGGCTTCTCTATTTACCCCATATACATAGTCCTGATCAGGCTTCAATGCTCTGCCCGACTGAAATATTTTTTAAATCTTGTTTTTCCAGAATTCGAACACATCACCTCCGGTGCAAAATACAAAATTCTTACCACTGAGCTAAGGACGCGATCAGCCTAATATAAATCAAAATATTCTAATAATTAGAATTGAATAATTTTTAATTTTGATTATAATAAGGAATTTTCATAATTATTCTTGAAAACGTAGGTTTTCTTACAATGGTATTATAAGAAAATTAATATGGGTGCATATTATAACGATTGTCTTTTATTATTACGTAAGTTAAGTATTTTTGTTTTATAGTATAGGGGGCAAACGGGCTGGCGGCTCACGTGATGGTAAGTGATCACCGCCGCCCATAGACATCCGCAACACCAGAGGGCTTGCAGAGGGGTTTATAATTGAGCATTTAATAATAAAACGAAAAGCATTCGAAATGTCGAGAATAATAGATCTCGTTTTAATTCGGTAAAAGTTATTTTGTCTAAATGGGTAAATATTAATGAAATCACTTATATTTCTAAAAATTAAAGCATAGTCCTTTCTTCGTAATACAGGATTTGTTTCAATAATTCAAATTTTATTAAAAAACTTGGTATTGCTACAAAAATGAGGTAGTTTTAATAACAATTAATTGAAGGGAGAAACATAAGCGCGTGTCTAACGCTCATTATCCCGGAATCACGAGCGCTTATGATATCTATAATTTGTGTTATTACGAGCGATACTCGAATATTATCGTGAGGATTATTACCGCTCACCATTGTCTTGAAATTTCCTTCTTATTTATGGCTCATTTTGTACTGAAATGTATTTTTTTATGTTAGACTAGTAACACACTCCGGCTTTGCACGCTTGTAATGTAGATGTACTATACACAAAAAATAGCATTTTGTTACTGGCTAGTAATGTAGCTATCTATTGGTGAAATAATTTTTAAAATCAGTCCAGGATTTTTTGTGTTAAATTGTAACAAACAAGCAAACATACAAACAAACAAATCTTTCATAATATTAGTATAGATATCGACACATGAGCGTCAGTTTCACTTGATGGTAGGTGATACCTTAACCACAGAATATCATTCAATGATGTGCTGTCGACCTACTTTTACTTCGAGCTTTCGGAAATCCATAGACTAAGATTGTGAGACCGAAAGACGTAATTTGTACTTCACGGTTTTTCCAACTATGAACGGTGGTACGATACCCGGTCGGAATTTCGATAATCCTTCCACTCGTTTAATACTCGAAGTGACCCAACGTGGGGAAGACTTGCTTATAGAAAATTATAAACATGTCGTCCCGGTGGGATTCGAACCCGCGCCCCATCGGTGATGCGTCCGTAATTTTTATTAATTGACAACCAACAAACCCTTTTTCTATGTTGTGGTTTTATGTATAGTCAGAAGTCAGTGGTTTCGAAAGTCAAATATGAAATCTATAGGATTGCCAAGTGAAACTGGTATATTTGGACCAAAAATCGGTAAACGATTAAAATAATAAGAAATTCAATCAAATCTCTTTATTTTACACTACGTATGTTATTTTACTCACTAATTATAATATTAAAAGTACCTAAAAGTCGTTAGATTCGAGACCACTGGACTCAGATGTTACATCTGACGTTCCGTGGCAATTTAAAGCAATGGCTAAAGATTTGTTAGTGCTTCACCGTATATCCTTTTATTAACGCGAGTATCACACATTTAAATAAAATGCTGTTTACCGAATTAAAACACTACCACGGTTGCTGAAAAGCATCCGAAACGTCGGGATAAATAATTTAAACAATAAATCGCGTTTTAATCCGATATACAGTATTTTATTTAAACGGTTAGTGTTATTCAATAAGAGTACCATCTTACCATGCCCAATTTTTTTTAAATAATCAGTTGCAAGAACAAGATGGCGGCGAGATCAGCACTGGCTACTGACCTATGCTATGTTACTATGACCATAGATGCAAAATAGTTTTGCGTATTTCAGTTTCACTCTATAGATAAAATGAGTCAAGTGATAGTTAAGTATTTTTTCAGGAGACTGATTTGAGGGATAATGGTTGAATTTCAATGATATCAAACTAAATCGAAATTAATTTTTTTTTAACAAAAATTGAAAGTTCTTGCTTTGTTATATAATGGTTTTACTGATTTTTTTAAATTGAAATTTGAAGTTCATGTAAAGGTTATTATTTTTTTAAATATTTTTAACGTTATCATTAAGATTATAATTTATTAGGTACGTAACCGTACCTAAATTTGTTAGATGACTCAATATACTTGGGAGGTATCGACATTTCATTTCGCTGAAGTAAACATAAATAGGTCGATAACGTACATTGATGGATGTTCTGTGGCTGACGTATCGATGGATAAGTTTGTTTGTCAATATCTTATATAAAAATATACTTTTCTTTTGTGTTGATGATTTTCTATTGAACTCGTATTACATCAGCGAGGACTGGTCTCTTTTTTTTTCTTTTTTTTTATGTCATATATCGACAGACGAGCATGAGGTTCACTTGATGGTAGGTGATACCTCAGCCACAGAACATCAGTCAATGATGCGCTGTTGACCTAATTTTTACTTCGAGCATTCGGAAATCCATAGACTGAAACCGAAACACGCAATATGCACTTCACGGCTTTTCCATCTATGAACGGTGGTTCGTTACCCGGTCGGAATTCAGATATTCCTCCCACCCGATCAATGCCCGAAGTTACCAGACGTGGGGAAAACCTGCTTACAGAAAATTATAAGCATGTGCTCCCTTGGATTTGAACCCACGACCCTTCGATGCGCACGGCAGTGTTCTACCGAACGCGACAACGAGCCCGTCTCTTTTCGTCATATCGCTGTTTCATTTTAAAAGTAACGCAAATAAAAAAAAACAAAAATGTTTTTATTGCAAAAATACAATCGTAATCTTTCATACTTGTATATTTAAAAATACACCCATTGAATATGTATTTTAAGGTACATTGTTTTTTTTTAATTTTCGTTTACCACGCGCGAAATATCTCCTCTAGCATTCAGTGTATTAACTGCTTAAAACATATAATATAATATAGGAAACCCTAAACTATTATAAAATGCATTTTTCTCTTAATAGTCAGCGTCAGTTGCACAACTACTTCACTATTTATTATATTATAAAGCAAACATTCTCTTTGCAGAATAAACCGTTGTTCACGAGAATAATATCTTAAGGAAAAATAAGCTTTTTTAAAATATCCGATCTTCATTTAACGAAGGATTATAAACTGGTATTTCTCAAGGTAAATACACACAATATAAAAATATCATACTCACTGAAAATACAATAACACTTAAATAATTTTTTAACTGACTTCAAAAAAGGAGGGGTTCTCAATTCATCTGTATGTTGTTTTTTTTTTTTTTTTGTATGTTTGTTACGCGATAACTCCGCAAGTAATGGATGGATTTGGATCCTTCTTTTTATCGGCATAGGTTTGGTACTTTTTTAGGAAATCAACTATAACAAAAATTTACTTATACGTAGATGATGTTTTGCTTTGTGTTTCTTATCACGGCGCTGTCTCATTTGAGCAGCACGTTTAGTGTTAGGTCTAGTAAATTATTATCTAAGGATTAATGAACTTAGATACATACACTTCCTACAAAAATGTTGAAAAAAAATTATTTTTAAGCAAAAAACAAAAACCGACTTCAAAACCACAACTTGCACTAAAAAGTAAAAAAATAATATTTTAATTACTTCAAAGCATTATTTATTAACAGTTATTTTTGAAGTCGGTGCCAGCCAAGAAGGACAGTTTAATCCTGCTTTTGCAAAAAGTTTTGGAACTGTATGGAGTGGCACCAATTTCAAAAATAACTGGTAATAAATAATGCGTGGAAGTAATTAAATTTTTTACCCTCAGGAAGGGAATTACTGACTCAGCATTTTGTCACAGCAGGAACTGCGACGCTGTTTTTCTATCAGGACCTTATTACTGAGAGGCGTGGCTGCAAAGGTTATAATTAGAAAGGAGAACGTACACTACGAGAGAAAATAGAATACGATAAATGAGTCTAAAGTGAAAACGCGGATTATGTATGATGTAAAAAAACGATGATGATGGAATGATGATTCCATCTTGGATTCTTTGTAAATGAAGTATTAAGTTCTGTGCTTAGAGACTGAAAAAACATTTGAGCGATCATTTGATAAACGAAGACCCTCTACGTTTATCAAATGAAACGCGCCACAAAAGTTTATTATTATGATAAGAAGGAAGTTTTGAATGAATTACATAGAATTAGAGGCTAGCATAAGGTGCATAAGCTGTTATCCCGTTGCCCCACCATGGCGAAATCTGTGGGTCACGAGGGGTTTTAGTGGGTAGGGTTCACCAGGCTGTCTGACTAGCAGACAGTCACAAGTGACCTTAACTCCACACTCTACCAGCGTTGCACCCGCTGGGAGGCAATAAGGAGCTTCCCCCTCTATACAAAAGGTGCACATAAGCTCTTCTATAAAAAATCCTTCACTCCGAGTGTCGAAGTTATCTTATCTATACCTCAATTTAAGGACCAAACTATCCGTAAACATTGGTCGAAAAGTTCCCAAACTGTTCCATTAATGGGCACGATACGTCGTTATTGCATTTGAAACTACGATAATAGGAGGAATTCGAGAAATCAGACCACTCGAAGAAGTTAATCAGTCCCTTGTTGTTTTTGGCGAGGTTCAAGTTAAGGGAGAGTTGGATGATTTTTATGAGAAATAAGAACAGGCTAAGAGGCTATTTATTTGAAGAATAACAATACGAGACTAATTTATATCGACTTTAAATGGACCATAAAAGAAAACAAAATGGTCAAGGTAATTCATATTTAACCGAATCCATCCACACTTAACCGAACTTACTACAATAATAATTGCATATTTGAATGAAAGTTTTTCGGCACGACAAGGCAAAAGAACGAGGTACTTTTTATCCCGGAAAATATGCAATTTTTATCACAGACTGTAAGTTGCATCCATGGCAGAAGTTCAGGTTTTTAACCTCATACAATTTTTATAAAAAAAAATATAACGCTTAATACACAAAGGCCGGCAACGCATCTGCAAGTCCTCTGGGGTTGCGGATGTTTATGGGCGGCTGTGTTCACTTTCCATCAGATGAGCAACAGGCTTGTTTGTAGTTATAGAAAGCAATACAGATTTAGTACTAAGATATTACAGGCATTAGTATTAAGAGATTATTATAAATAAACCGTCATCCTCAGCAGTAGTTATCATCTTTACATACGTACATATATCATCGTTTTACTTTGCGTTTTTGAATAGTGAAGTGCCTTTGGGAGTGGTCCTAAGTTCGTCGCGGTGAGTGGGGATTACAATAGTTAAATAATATTTTGTTACCACAGCTCTTTGCCTTTCGAAATTTAAATAATGTTTAAAGTTTTGTTTACAACTCTAACGCTTTCTACGTTATGTCAGATATAATTGTCAGAATATCCGGTAATCCTTATATACCCTCGTGTACAAATTCGTCCTTGGTTGATACCTACGAAGTAGAAGATATAATACATGCTGTTGATGTTAAACATCGATGATCGATTGTTTCATCTTGTCAGTTTAACTCTTTATACTGTGAAGAAAGTAAGCTAAAGCTTATTCAACCTGCAGGGAAGAATAAATTTTTGACTGACCATATTGGTTGTATATAATTATATATTGGTCAACAAAACTTTGTAAGCGCGATACAAAATCCGTGACGTTTTCGTGTTAATTACCGAAATAGATTGTAGATATAATCTTTAATTAACACTATATATGAAGATCGCTTCCGTAGCTCAGTGATAAATGCGATACCTTTAGCACCAGAGGTCCTGGATTCGAATCCCAATGATAAAAGATTTAAAAAATCGGTCGGGTAAGGCACAGAAGGTTCATAATCTACTGATAAATTACTTTATGCCTTGAAAAATAATCATTGAAACAGACACAGAAATGGGTCTGCCCCATATCCCATCAAAAATCTCAGGAATTTACATATTATAGACATAGCAATGTCAGAATATCCGGTTCCTGTTCTGTGTTCAAAAAAACGAGTGAGTAGCTACTTAGATGTAATGATATAGTTATTCCCTAAGTAATGGTCTAAGATATATCATAAAGTTTTTCTTAAAGAATAGCAATCTACCGGTTCCTTTGTAAACTTTTTTAGGGTTTCGTATATCTGATGAAGCATGTAAGCCCTTATAGGATCACTCGAGCGTCTGTATCTATCATAGCTTGTATTCCCCTAAAAAATAGTTCATTTGGTTGGTAATATGAGCGAATTGGGAAACTGTAATGCCACCAATGGTACGTGTCAATAAATAAATAAATAAATAAATAAATAAAATATTTTTTGAATTTAATCGACCAATCATGAATATAAGTCAATGTCAGAACTGATATCTATATATATTTATTATCTCGTGGTGTGCTAACACTACTTTACCTATTTTTTTTTATTATTTTTTTTATTTGCGACAGACAAGCATGAGGTTCACTTGATAGTAGTTTTATCCATAGACTATGTTCCATCTATGAACGGTGATTCGTTACCGGGTCGGAATTTCGATATTCCTCCCACTCGAAATCAACTTCGGGTTACCAGATGTGGGAAAAACATGCTTACAGAAAATTATACATATGTCATCCCGGTGAGATTCGGACCCACGACCCATCGATGCGCACGGCAGGTGTTTTACCGAACGCGCCAACGAGCCCGTCAAAGCCCGTTTTTATTCGGTCAGACATGCTATATACGTATATGTACATTTATTTCGTGGTTGGCTAACACCACTTTCCTATTATCATAAAGCATCCATTACCCATATATAAGTTACCAATTAAAAAGACTGCAGTTACAGTCTCGTAAAACTACGTAAGTACTCCTAGCCGGGATATTTTATATTAAAATCTAAATGATACGATAAATTCTCATTTGCGTAAACGCTTTTCTCCTGCGCCCCAATCCCCATTGATACAATTCCGAGAGTTATCTATACAAAGATTTATTGTAGGTTCGGCTGGGACCGTCATTCGATTCGACGACTGTTTTTTACTCAAGGAAATTATTGAATAGATCCAGAATTTATACAACTTTAGCGGGATTTGTTTGTTCCTTTATATACTAGCAATCCGCCCCGGCTTCGCACGGGTGTAATGTATATGTAGGTACACAAAAAAATAGCCTATGTTACTCGCTTATTTCTCGATATATTGTTGAAATAAATTTTAAAATCGGTCAAGTAGTTTTTGAATTAAATCGTGACAAACAAACAAATTTTTCCTCTTTATAATATTAGTACCTATAGAAAAAACTAGTAACACGCCCCCGCCTTCACACGGGTGCAATGAAGATACACAAAAATAGCTTAAATGTTACTCGCTGATAATGTAGCTTTCTTTTGGTGAAACAATTTTTAAAACCAATCCAGTTATTTTTGAGTTTATTCGTTACAAAGATACAAAAATACAAATCTCTCCTCTTTAAATATTAGTATAGACGAGCGAGAGGTCCAAATCGAAAGAACATTCATAATGGTGTGGTGAGCAATTTTTACTACGAAGATTTACCATAGATGAGCGGATAATGTGAAATCTGTTCTTAACAGCTTTTTAATCTATGAACGGTGGTTCCTTCGTTCAACGCAATTTCCATATCCCCCCACCCGTACGAGGCTTGAATTACGGAATAATAGTATCATTATAAAAATATAACAACAAATAAATTTACATGGAAAAAATGAGATGATTTCTGATATCAATCCCTAAGCTACAAGCTATCTCTTATCAAAATTCATGGAAAACGGTCTAGCGATTTGGCTATCACAATACAAATTATTATAAAGAAAGACAAATTTACACTCGCATTTATATTATTACACTCGAAGTATATATAGAACCAAAGGTTTTCCTGCGGTTATGTTTAATGAAAAAAAATAGATGTTCTCACAAAATAAGCAGACAGCGAATAGCACTTTTTAGGGCACAAGGTTTCTTTGTACCAATTCATTAAATTCGGTTTGTAGAGTCGTATGAACATAACGTAGCTCCCCAATTCTAATAGCAGTTTGATATCATAATATAAAAATAAATAAAAAATAAAAATTATTTATTTACACCAATTCAAATACACCAAATATATAAACCCAGACTCCCGATGTAGTTATGAACTGTGTTTCAGGAGTCTGTGTCTTCCCAATTGTTTGTATTGTAAACAAAGTTATTTACAAAAATTTTAAATTCAGTGACTAAAAGTTAATACAATACCCATTACGAATTTATGAAATATTGAGCCAAAATATAGAAAATAAAATAAATATAATACCGTTTTACATATAATTTGGCCAATTAACTAAATATTGATATTCTGATATATAAAAAAAATAATACTGTAAAGTTTTTGCATGAAAGAGTCCTCACATTTTTTTACCTATATAATATTAATAGGATTAAATTAATGATTGCATATTTAGTATTTCACTTTAAAGAACGGCGAATGATAATCACGCAGCTCTAACCAAATCCGATTAAAACCTACAATTCTATTGTTTAGTCGTCATCGAATGGTCCGTCGTGACAAATTGTATTTACCCAGTATTGGTGGTTATATTAGACCATTTATTATTCAAATATACCACAATAAATAGGAATATTATCGTTTTAATGAGGACCGAACTATTCAATTTTGTTTTGTATTTCAGGTTTATATGAAGAACTTTTAGTAAGCATCACCAGTTATGGTATTTTAAAATCATTTCTAAAAAGAAATGTACATATTATAACTGTATATATCTTGGATTTATTTCAAATATACCTATATATTGTATTTTTAGTATTAAATTATTGAAAATTGACCATATTATATATATTTTTTTTCATTAATACATATTTACATTTTACCGCTGTTTGATTTTTCCATTTCTTGTACATTTAGCATGAGTTCAACTAATAAAGTTCAAATAATCAAATATTAATTAATTTAAATTATTTTAATACACCTATCCAGATACGATTTTCATAATAATATTATATACAGTTCATAAAAGTGCGCCAAAAATATGTTTAAATTTGTTTTTTTACAATACACATTTTAGAGTATTTAGCTGATTCTTATCAAAATTGTTCCTTTTGTCACTTTCAGTATTTAATGTAAATGAATTTTGTTTTTTATACTAAGTAATTTGTACGAATAGTTTAAAAAATATCACGATAAAATTGATTTAAGTGAGGGGCCATTATGCGCCTAATTTAATTAAATTACTAATTTACTTTTCACGTAAAAAACAATGTTTATTTATATTAAAATAGTAAGGCGATTGTCAATGAAAAAAATTGCTCGGAACAAAAATATTGTAAGCCACCCGTAGTTATAATTCTACGCACACGAAGTCGCGGGATGAACTTTTTTTTTTCTTTCATTTAGCTAGTCTGTATATATTTTATCTGTATATGATAAATAATATTAATGCAATAGATTTGTCAACTAAGCAAGCTTGTATCTTGGCCTCCAGAACAATAATAAAGCACGAAATGTGGAATTAATTGGTTTATATTTATTTATTATTTGTAATAGTGCATGCATGCTATTTTTTTTAAACAACAGACAACCCTGTGGTTCAGTGGTGGTGTGTTTAGAACCGGCGGTCCCGGTATCAACTACCGCGGAAAAAACATTGGTCGAACTGGGCATTAATAATAATAATAATAATAATAAATGTTTATTTCAGGCAATGCCCATAGAAATTTAAATTTTACAATACACAGAAATTTTCTACACAATCTACTAAGACAGTCAAAAACACGGCTATGAATTGAAATTTAAAAGGAATACAGAGGTTAAAATTAAAAATCTGACAAAATTAAGTAAAATAAAAATAAAAATGAAACTAATAAAACAAATAAATATTATTGATATAGTCTAAAAATGTTAAAAAATATTACAATATAAATTTTTATTTAACATTCCGAGTCTGATGAATTTGCAGCCAGTGTTTGTAAAATATGCTATCTATGCATTGAAGATTGATTCTACTTGTCTGTAAAGAATGCCACTAGGAGACTAGGTAACTCACATAAAATGAGAAACTTACTAATCAACCCACTGACCATGGATAAGAAATGATAAAAAATGCTGGAAATATCATTAATATTTAATGATTTTTGGAAATAGATAATAATTTGCAGATCCACGTGAAATAAATCGCGACTAAAGGCGAACCTTCTCCAATAATTCGAGTAATACACAAATGAGAAAAATCGATATCGTACGGAAAACACAAAACGCTGCCAAAAAAATATCATTTATTTTATTAGAAAATGAAACTGTGTTTATTTTAGTTATGATTTAGTAAATTATAAATTCGCATTCAAGAATTTAATTACAGTAATACGTTTGATTTAAACTTTAGGATAAGCAAAATAAAAATCGTTATACAGACAAAAATATTATACTCAAGTAAAGCTTTTGTAATTATTAAAGAAGGAAAAAGTTTCACACATTTGAATTAAATACTGTATACCGCATTAAAACGCGATTTATTATCTGTATGTACGCGCGGTTGCTGAAAAGCATCCGAAACGTCGAGATAAATAATTTAAATAATATAAATAATAAATCGCGTTTTAATCCGGTATACAGTATTTTATTTAAAAGAAATAATTTTAAAAAAGGCTTGTAAACTAACTTTTTAGGTACTCATTTTCTTGAATTTAGAAACAGCTTATCATTAAGCGATTGTCAATTGTCAATCAATTTATAACGTGAAAAATAACAACCGGAAGAGACCAATTGTCAAAACTTCCGCCACGAAAATGTCAATACACTGGCTTGAATCCCTATATCTTTCGCACACTTAATTACTCTATCTTTTCTGAAACGGCTCGTAAAATAAGTTTTGACATTCGAAGCGCATAAAACGTTCTATTTTCAAGAGCTTGCCAATTTTTGCAGATATCCGGTTTAAACGTGCCTCAGCTACATTTAGCGGTTTTAGATAACGAATCGATCACCTTGTTTTTTTTTTTTTGCTGCGGTTGTCTTTGTGAATAAAGGCCCATCTACACTATGCAAGTTTCTTGCCTGTTGCATACAATTAAATTGAAGCGAAAAATAATTGGCATGTAATATTCTTAATCTTTTTGTACAATAATTCTTGGATGTCAGTTATTGCACATAATTTTTATTTTTTATGTTAGAAATCGACAGATGAGCATGAGGTTCACTTGATAATAGGTGATACCTCAGCCACAGAACATCATTCAATGATGCGCTGTTGTCCTACTTTTGACTTCAAGCATTCTTTCAAGACTGAAACTGAAACGCGCAATATGCATTTCTCGGTTTTTCCATCTAGAACCGTGATTCATTACGTTGTCGGAATTTCGATATTCTTTCCAGCCGTATAATGCCCGAAGTGACCAGATGTGATTCGGCGGGATTCAATGAATCTGATGAGGGATACCTCAGCTGCAGAACACTACTACTACTACTAATACTAAGTCATAACTTACTAGTAAACCTCATACTGACATGACATAGGTAATACTAAAAAACACATTAAATAATGCCTGACAGCTATCAGACGTGGGGAAGAGATGCTTACAGAAAATTATAAACATGGGATAATTACACCGGAAGGTGGGATTTGAAGCCACGACCGATCGGTGCACACGGTAGGTGTTCTGTCCAAAACGCCAACTAGCCCGTCATAAATGTAAATGGGCCTTGTTTTCCTTTTTAAATTCGTTAATATTCGAAACTGAAGAATTTGGTATGAGATGACTTTCATATAGCTACTGATCTAATTACAGTATCTAGGTCAAACACTCAGATAATGAACAATTTAGAATTGTACATTATAAAAGCTTTTACTTTTTTCTTCTTATACAAAAAATAATACACGAAACCTTTAATCTTTGTCTTGAGAACAGTGAAAGCATAATGTTGGCTTTTAAAAGACAATTTAATTCAACGAAGCTTTCCGACCACAGATTGGATGATGATTTCGAAATATTTTAATGAAAATATTTGTATAGAATTTTTGAGCTCGTTGGCGTGTTTGTGCCTGCCGTGCGTACCGATGGGTCGTGGGTTCGAATCCCACCGGGACGACATGTTTATAATTTTCTGTAAGCATTTCTTTCCCACGTTTGGTAACTTCGGGCATTGATCGAGTGGGAGAAATATAGAAATTCCAACCGGGTAATGAACCACCGTTCATAGATGGAAAAATCGCATATTGCGCATTTCGGTTTCAGTTTATGGATTTCTGAATGCTCGAAGTAAAAAGTAGGTCGACAGTGCATCATTGAATGTTCTGTGGCTGCGGTTTCACCTACCATCAAGTGAACCTCATGCTCGTCTGTCGATATCTAACATTAAAAAACAAACTTTTTTATAAGTATGACAAACGCTGTGTAACATCTCTCGAAACAAAGCACAATTTTTCAACAGCATTTTATAAGTTATCTGTGTTTTCGTTCCGAGTATTCCTAAACTCCCAGCTGCTACATTGCGTGGAACTTGGAATTTTCTATATCTATGTGTGTTATATAATCTATACTAATATTGTAAAGAGGAAAGATTTGTTTGTTTGTTACGATTTAACTCAAAAACTGCTCGACCGATTTAAAATTCTTTCACCGTTAGAAAGCTACAACTTCACCGCTATATTTATTTCCAGAAATAATTAGGGATCCCTGCTAAAACTTTAATAATGTAACCCAAGGTGTAAAAAAAGTTATAGAGAGTAATCTCTAGATTTTAAGTAAGAGAAGTGATTTTAAAAAATATTTCATCAATAGAAAGCTACATTATCAGCGAATAACATAGGCTTTTGTGTATACTACATCTACATTGCACCTGTGCGAATCCGGGGCGTGTTTGTAATATCATATATTTCAATAATTGCCTTTCCTAAGAAGGCCTAAGGACTGATCTCCATACCCATATCCCTATGATCCCTATGAGATATGTCGCTGACGAGAGAAGACAAACTAAGATGTCAATATAGAAGATATCTCGATATATTATATATTGACATCGACAATTTTGATAGAAAAGATATCTCGATCGACAAATATATCTATTTTTAATATTAAAAGTCAAGTTTTAAGTGTAATTGCCATATTAGACCCGGAAGAAATAAAGAGATAATCGATTATAACACGAGAAAACGGTAGACAAAATTTTGTCGCGGTTGTCATGCTAGGCCGGCTGTAAAGAAAAAATATCCGATAAAAACACTAACTGTCCCCTGGATTCGAATTAGCAATATTCAAATACAGTAAATAAGACACTTACCTACTATGAAATTATCAATTGTTCAAACCTAGTTTATAACACCAGAATCAAGACAATACATATTATAATATTTTATGTATATGTTTTAAAGAAAAGTATAAATATACGTATAATGTAATTTTCATTTACTTTAAAATTACTTTACCAAAGGTGTCAAAAAACACATTTTACAATTTTAACTTGAAAATGTTTTTTAATAATTGTTAAATTTATTTAGCGGTATAATTTTCATTACATTCAAATGCAAAGGTGTCAAACACCTTTTGTTCGAAATAGGTATACAAATCGTGGTAGAAATAGAGTTAACAGAAGAAAAAAAGAAAGTGTAGTAAAAATATTAATGAATAGGATACAGGTTATAAAGAGAAATATATTATATTTTAAGGGTTCTCTGTATTTACCTACAAACATAATAAGTATATTACGAGTAAATAACTGTTATTAAAATTACAGCACAGCATCCGTTTTTTGTTAGATATCAACAGACGAGCATGAGGTTCACTTGATAGTAGGTGATACCTCAGCCACAGAACATCAATCAATGATGCGCTGTCAACCTATTTTTCGAACATTCGGAAATCCATAGACTGAAACCGAAACGCGCAATGTGCACTTCACGGTTTTTCCATCTATGAAGTGGTTCGTTACCCGGTTGTAATTTCGATATTCCTCCCACCCGATTAATGCCCGAAATTCAGAAGTGTAGAAAACATGCTTACAGAAAATTATTAACATGTTGTCCCGGTGGAATTTGAACCTACGACCCATCGACAGCAGGTGTTCTACCGAACGCGCCAACGAGTCCGTCTGTTATATTTAACGTCCGAACTATGAAAAGTGCAATATTTCCAATCAGTTACAAGGGTATTAGAAGTAATGACATTATTATTAACTACTAATGTGTCTCAGGTTGCCTTTCCGTGTACATTAATATTCATGGGCGGGTATCAACATGATACAAATTGAGCTAATGTATTATTCATAGCACGTGATTATGGTTTTTCGGTTATCGAGTACTTAATGGGTCTTTTAATCAATCTGCTTGCGATTTTAAATCTCATTTATTATTATATTGCCTCTTCTCTGTGATCGGTAGGCTTTAAGGTAGAAATATTCCAACGTGGCGTGTTTGTTTTCGCCTCTGCTTTACTCTTACTTACCTACCCTTTGGTTATAGGACTTATAACCTCCATTATCATAAAAGCGTTTCATACATATATAGGGGTAAGCAGAGATCACAAAAAAACTTATGCTGCTTGCGCACCACTTTTGCATCTTCCTCTTTGATACTTATATTTTAAAGCGTTTCATTCATTATATTATTTTTATGTATTTATCCTGACGTTTCAAGTGCTTGCGTGGTCACGGGTATCATTTAATTTATCTATATTATACAAAACACATCATTTAATTAACAAAAAAATATATAAATATACACTAACATGTCTAGGTACCGATAAAACAAAAATAACATATTATTTAACACATTCTTGTATCAAAATTCAAGTAAAAAAGTGAATAAACGATATTTTATTTTTTGAAAAAGCAGTATCTAACCCATATCAAAAATATTTATCTGCTAGCATTTTAAATATCATCATCGGTATCCATTTAAATGTTTTTCCGAGATTTAGAGTAATTTTTATTTATAAACTACTCTATATTTTTAAATATAACAAGTAAATATCCATAGAATTAATCTAAAACTAGCACCCTGATTTCGCTTCCCGTTCACAGATAGTTTTAGATATTTCTTTCACTGACAACTAACAATAATCCAACCTGTTACCTTTGGTAGTTTCAATCACATGAATCAATTTGAATGTTATAAAAGGATATATTTTTAAATATTATAAATAGTACGTTTTTATAAGTAGACGTTTTTCCAACGAGGCAGGCAAACATATTTTTACAAAAAAAAACTATCTTTCAACTTATAATTAATATGTGGAAAAAGTAAACCTTACTATTAACTATCACTATGATACCTCATAAAAACCGAAATTTAATACGCGTCAAGTTACGGTTTTGCGGTAAAAAAACTTAGGCGCCAATATAAATAATATTGTATTTTCAGTATGGCGACAACGAAAAATATTGCGGGCATTAATAAAGAGAACCCGAGGCGGCGGCGAAATGTCGATAGCCCATTCAGTATTTAACCATGCCATGGAAAATAATCCAATTCGGTCAGAAAAAAGAAGAATTTTTACTACGAATAAAAGAAATCTCGGTGGAAATTCTCTATAAGGTAAGGGTCATATTTTTCGTAAATCTACACGGGATGGCAGGGATTTGAATCGGCTTATATCCTGAAATTAACTTGATGCTAAGGGATTGTGAAACGAAAATCTCGACGGCGTATATTTATCTAGATGTTATAAATTCTCAAAACGCGTCATATTTTTGTAAATTTTGATTTTTGTTATGAATACAATATTTATATAGGTACAATAATAATTAATCAATACTAAAATAAATATATTTTATAATAAAGATATTAAAAAAAAACCTGAGAAATAATTGGTTTTATTTAAAAAATTGCCACGTGCGAGTCCGACTCGTACACCAATGGTTCCCTACAGTTTTAGTTATGTTAAAATTTTCTCAATAAAAAATAAATTCCCAATAAAAGAAAATGGTTTTTTAAACACAATAACAATTTTTATTTTTTACAATAATAATACTGGTCTTTTCTACACTGGTGAATCCTATGTGATCATCACCTTCCATAATATGTGGTTAAGTTCTCATATTGTGCATTTAAATAAATCCTAGCGAAGAACTTGTAAGTGCGTTACCAGCCTTTAACATAGGACTAGAAAAGTTTCGAACGTGAAAGTTCGACGAATAGGCAAAAAACGTGAGCTTTTGATGGCCATAAAGAAAAAGAAAGTTGCATACCTAGGTCATGTGTTAAGACACGATAGGTACGACCTTTTGCAACTTATAATCTTGAGGAAAGTGGCCAGAAAGTGAAGTGCTGGCTGCAGAAAAAGTCGTGGCTTCGCAATATTAGGTAATGGACGGGAATCACCAGTACCGCTGAACTGTTCCATATAGCTAGGGATACCTTCATATACCTTCATTAATTGGAGAGACACCTGAAGAAGAAGAAGAGAAAAGGACTAGATAAATCCTTTGTTAACCTTTTGCCTCGTGTTTATTTGGAAAAACCACTGAATGGTTTCATCATTCTACACTGCATGACGGGACCTTGCTAGCAGTAATGGTCTCGTGCGGTTCGTTCGGCACGATATGTGTTTTTTCGTCATCGAATTGCTTTTTTTTTCGAATCGGTTACCAAAGTTTCAATGTTAATGCATCATATGTCCCTCTTTTCTCAATACAGAAACATCATATTTGCCTTTCCTCGACGATTCATTTCGAAGTTACGGTGCGTGCGATATTCTGTCGTTCACTGGTTATGTTGTTATTTAAATAAAATTGCTTATATTATACAGCGCATTTATGAATGAATATATAAATATCTCTTATTCAGCTGGTTAAAAATCATGAAATCTGTTTTACAAAGAAGCGTTCAATTCTCACAGAGACATGCATATTTACCGGCTAACATGCTCGTAGCTTTCATTCCACCCCAAGGCTCTGAATACTGATTAAGATGTCTTTGACGTTACAAATGTACGTATCTCCGACTACATCTACAAAGAATCCTATGAATGCTTTATAAAAAATGACCCCAAAACATAGCGCACTATTTTCGTCGTCGTAGTTTCTTGTGCGTATGCAAAACTATGACTTATCACAATTATTTAGAGTGCTAAATTGCTTGAGAGAATGTTGTTTGCCCCTTACATTTTTCTCCAATAAACATAATAAGAGTATGAAGCAAGTGACAAGCGCATTAATAAAACTCTCGTGTCTGACCACTAGGAGAGTAAAATATTCAGTACTTGTAATTCAGAGTATACGCTTCTTCGGGATATTGGTGGAATAAAAATGTTATGATATTGTGTCCAAAGTTAGCAAAAGTTACTTGTAATTGTTTCTAAGGATTTGGGTTGCCGAATAAATTTTGTTAATAAATACTTTTTAAGAAGGGTATTCAAGACGCAAAACTAAAAATGTTAGAAGTTGGACGAATGAAAATGCAGGCAATTGATTTGAGTCCTACATACAAACTTCATGATAAATATATTATATATACGTAAATGCACTTCTCATTAACCTATGTATTTATAAACTAATAGCAACGTGCCCTTCTCACAGGTGCAATGTAGATTATATTTTTGTAAATTAAATCAATTTACAAAAAGTTTTTGTTTTAAAATAAAATATAAGTTTTCAAGAACCAGCCGTGTCATTCGGTCATCAACACAAATTCAAATTTGACTAGACTATACTAATATTATGAGACTTGAAGGATCTTATTAAAGCTAAACCCTATAAATGATACTCCTCTAAGTCCTAATCTAACTACCTATTCTATTTACAATAATATAGCTATGATGTGTTACTGAGTGATTTATGTAAACAATTTTATTGTTATCAATTTAATTTATAATTTCATAATACCATGGTCCCAAATATAATAAGATATTAATGTTTTATTTTTTATTTTTTGAATACACTCATTATGCGATATTTCCTATATTTTCTAATAAACATATTATTCAATTTTCCGTGTAATGTCCATACAGGTTACGGAGTATGTTATTACTTTGGGATTAAATAGTTCTATTGCTATTATTATAATAAATAATGGACTTACCAGATATAACAGTGTTTTGCGTAGACGACGGCGATGACGGCACAGCGGTTAAAAGTAATGTCAACACAGTCCGCTGGATAAGCCACGCCCCTCGCATTTCGTTCATTTACTATCTACCCTCTATTCATATATTTACACTTAACACTAGGCTCTGCACTGCGATCCTTGAGAACAGCTCTGAGTACGATATTGTCCACATCTGTAACAAAAAATATTATTTTTATATAACCATTGAAGGTATTATTGAATACATTTAGATTCAAAATGCTCGAAGGAAAGTAGGTCGACAGCGCATCATTGACTGATGTTCTGTGGCTTACCATCAAGTGAACCGCATGCTCATCTGTCAATATCTAACATAAATATAAGATGAAAATCATTATGATATGAGTCCATTGTATGTGTTTCAATAAATATTTCTTATTATTATTTTAGGTTGTAAGTCTGCTGCATAAGTTATTATTATTATATATATTATATTATACATACATATCGCACGTTTATATGGAGTCTATGGACTTCCGAATGTCGACACATCATTGAAAGTCATGATGATAACAGTTATCTATACTTATCATCAAGTGTTCTACCGTTTGTATGATGATATTTGACATAAAAAATTGTATTCCTACTATTCAACGTGGACTAGAGCCGAAAACCAATAGGATAACACAGTGTAATGTATCAGACGCGCATACAATACGCTTTAGTAGATTGAGGTTGTGGTTTTGTATGACCGCGGTAAGCGATTAATACACTTCACGTCCCGTTGATAGGTACGTAGTGTACAAGATGAGAAACTAATACTAGAGGAGAATGAACAACTTGCAAGAAAATATTAAATAATGATCATACCGTAAAATTAATCCGAATGTCGGCTGTGAGAAAAATTAGTTGGAAATGGACATAAGTGACATAGTGACGATACGAAATTGTTCTTGCTTTTCTTGTCTCTTTTTTATGTAATTTATCGACATACGTGATGTTTCACTTGATGGCTTAGCCACAGAACATTAGGCAATGATGCGCTGTCGGACTACTTTTTACTTCGAGCATTCGGAAATCTATAGACTGAAACCGAAACGCGCAATATGAACTTCATGTTTTTTCCATATATGTACGGTGGTTCGTTACCCGGAATTTCGATAGTCCCACCCCTTCTATGCACGAAGTTACTAGACATGGGGAAGAAATGCTCACAGAAAATAATAAGCATGGCACGGCATGCACGGCAGGTGTTTTACTAAACGCGCCAATGAGCCCGTCAAATGTATAATAAAGAAAATAAATTACTTTGATTTTTCTTTCATAATCAAGCTATAAATGCTATTTAATTTGGAACCCAAGGTTCACTGGGCTTGTTAAATATTGTCAAGGACAAAACCTTGAGGTGAGCTCATGGTATGGAATGATTAATTAAGTGTACTGTGTTATATAATTGTTCATACTATTTTTTTGGTTTATTATTTCGGTTTAGTGTTTTATTTCTTTATCAAATACTGAGGTTATGTATTAGAAGACGAAAAGCTTCTAATACAGAAATTTAGTATTTGAAGTTGTTTTTACATGAACAACAATCTAATATATAAAATTCTCGTGTCACAGTTTTCATTGCCATACTCCTCCGAAACGGCTCGACCGATTCTTACCAAATTTTATATGCGTTTTCAGTAGGTCTGAAAATCGGACAACATCTATTTTTCATCGCCCTAAATGTTAAGGGTAATCCACCCCTAATTTTTATTTTTAATTTTTGGACGAAATTATTTGTTTTTATTATTTTATAATGTGGCATTAAAAAATACATACAAACCCTGCTTTTTTTGTCAAAAAATCTAGACCCGTGCGAAGCCGGGGCGGGTCGCTAGTACATTATAAAATTTATCTCGTTGTTTCTAGTAGGTACCTAACATCAAGTGGTAACGCCAGGTTGAAAGGTGACAGCTGTCTAAATACAAAATTTGTCCAAGGAAATTAAAAAAAAATATACCGGAAATGTTATATTGTATTTGACAGTTATGTACTTTTTTTCGGCTGCAAGGACTTTATATATTTAACATATAAAGTCGGCTGTATGATGAGATGGCTTTTTATCACATTATATACTTTTTGAAGTAATATTTATCAAGGTGACTAATTCACAAACTAGTATCATTTATTTATTGGTACTTGCTATAATTCTTTGACGTTTTTTTAATTTATTCGGTCCACAACTTGGGGTGTATAGTTTACATAAATTATAAAAGAAACACAGATGTAATAAACAAAACAGGCGCAGTGTTACCCCTCATATCAGTAGCCTCTGCTCGAAATATGCAAATACTAACTAGCTAACAGTGTCCTTTTATTTTAAGTATATTAGATACGGGTTTTTCCAAGGTTTGGGTGTTTTTGAATTCAACGTTTACATATTGAATGTAATTTTTAGGTAAAATCTAGGAGTATCACTACCTTCACTCTACATGTAAGAACATCTGAATTGATCAATATTCTCGTGCAGTGATGATAATTAATGCTTTTTCGCATAAATTACATAAGCATGCGAATTCATTAGTCTTAGCATGCTAATAGCTATGCTATGCAATTTGCTAAAATGACGATAATTCATAATATTTAAATGTGATTTTTGTTAATATGTGATTTAAAGAGCGTGTTCGCGTTAAAACATTATTCATACCACCCTGCTAATAATTTAAACAAATTTAACAATCACATGCATTAATTTATTATATGACCCTAAGGTCTTAAAATAAGTACAAGCATATCAAAGATAATAATTGCTTAACCTCATTTTTCGCATCAAAAAGTATGAAGCAATAAATTCGCTTCACACTTCACAGAATTTCGCAACTACATTTATACGTAACTTGTTAAATGCTAATTAAGCATTAGCTATTTAATGCTCATTAATCCATCCCTATCCTCGTGTCTATAATTTTTATATTTTGGTATCTCTAGAACTTTTGTCTATGAGCTTTATACGTATTAATGAATACTCTAAGTATGAAACCGAAATGAAGATTAAATACTTAATTATGTAAGATTGTACCAACAGAGCACACAACCCGCCATCTGTCCAATAGCATTAGTCGTTTCTAACTGTCTGCGGTGAAACTTAACTACTCGTGATTTTATTAGCTTTAAAAGCTTAGATAAAGACGTCTAAATGCAGGATATTTTATTGCATTTATCGTGACTGACGGGCCCGTTGACGCGTTCGGTAGAACACCTGCCGTGCATATCGATGGGTCGTGGGTTTGAATCCCACCGGGACGATATTTTTATAATTTTCTGTAAGCATGGTTTCCCCACGTCTGGTAACTTCGGGCATTGATCGGATGGGAGGAATATCGAAATTCCGACCGGAGTTAATGAACCACCGTTCATAGATGGAACATGGCACATTGCTCGTTTCGGTTACAGTCTATGGATTTTCGAATGCTCGAAGTAAAAAGTAGGTCGACATCGCATCATTGACTGATGTTCTGTGGCTAAGGAATCACCTACCATCAAGTGAACCTCATGTTCGTCCGTCGAATAAAAAAAAAAAGATTTATCTATCAATGAATGTAGATTTGACATTACGCCATCATATGAGCCATCTAGCCGTTTGCCAAAGCATGTGATCAAAATCACCGCCACTCATAGACATCTGCAACACTAGAGGGCTTGCAGATGCGTTGCCGTCCTTTAAGGAAAGTTAAAGAAAAGCTTGTTTCTATAAGGTACCTAAATCGTATCGGATCGGAAAAAGCGACAGCGACAGCTGGTTATAATGTGGTGTTCGTGTTATTATTTACTCATTATCATACCACTTTTTCACAAATAAATTCGAACACACCCTAAACGTAAATTTCTATTCTACGTATAATATTTTAACGCGAGTATCACACATTTAAATAAAATACATTTAAATACCGAATTAAAACTCGATTTATTATTTATATTGTATAAATTATTTATCCCGGCGTTAATATGGTAACTTTGTGATATTTCAAATCAAATTACTGTCATCTTTCAGTTTGCCGCACGGTTGCCGAATAGCATCCGAAACGTCGCGGTCGGGATAAATAATTAATTTAAACAATATAAATAGTAAATCGCGTTTAATCCCGTATAAAGTATTTTATTTAAATTTATATACTATTCTATAAAAATTTTTTTAAATGATTAGCGTTATTGCCACAATGTTCTTTATTGTACCGGTGTTTCAGCGTAGTGTATTGAAAAAAGCAGCTCTTCTGAAGCTTCTGGGAAAACAGGCAAATTGAATTATGCCACCCCATCAGTATGTATAAGATTGATATTGAGAAATAAATTGTTTCCACCGACATATATTTATGAACACGGAACACAAGAATAATATCGCTGAAGATGATAAAATATGTATATATATATATTGCAATTTCTTTTGGAGATCATGTAGCGCAGTTGAACTTTTTACTGAAAATTATACTGTACCTTAAAAAGTACCAGGAGCTTAGTAATAAGATGCCATAGTTAATGTATTATAGACATTAATCGAAGATTATAGAGGAAGAAATGTTTATTTTTTTTTTTAATATGTAATTCATAATATTATGTTGTTTGCTGGACAAGACTAGCCCACAACACATGGATCCTAGTATGGAAGCTAGGTCTTATTTTAACCAGTATATATCTCTTCAAATATTTGATTATAAATTAATATGCATAAATATAAATTAATTCAATAATTAATTGTTGAGAGGTATGACTTGAGTACCTTCAAAACGTGTTCAAGAAGAGAATGGAAAAAGAGAACATACTGAGCCGACATAAAAAAGGGATACGCCCGCCTCACGGACGAGTGTAGACAAACTAAAATATCAACAATTTTGATAGACAAGATATCTCGATCGACAGATATCTCTACTTTTGTCATGTTAGACCCGGAAGACATAAAGAGATAATATAATCGCTTAAAACACGAGAAAACGGTGGACAAAATTTTGTCGTGTTTGTCATGCTAGGCCGCAGGGCAGGAAGATGAAGATTTAAAAGTGTATAATTATAAAGATTATAATGAGCATGTTTGTGTGTGTTTATATATATTTCTATTACCTAATACTTTTTACTTTATAACCTTCGCATCGCCCCTCGAGTGAAGGTACCTTTGATGTTGCTACATAAATATTCATGGCAGTAAGTAATAATTAAGGCAGTGGCTGCATATAATTATCTTAATCTATATTATCTATAGTAATATTATAAAGAGGTAAAGTGTGAGTTTGTGAGATTGTAGGAGGTAATCTCTGGAACTACTGATCCAATTTTAAAAACTCTTTCACCAATAGACATCTACATTTTCAGCGAGTTTCATCTACATTGCACCCGTGCGAAGCCGGGGTGTGTTGCTAGTATAATATCCACACTAGGCGTGAATAGGTTAATAAGTTGAATTGCATATTTTTTTTAAATAATAATAGGCATTAGGATTGCTTATAGGGTGAAAAAAAAAGTTGAGAGGTGTCAAGGGACACCCGGATGGAACGAAGTTATATATATATATATATATGTACTCTGTCTGTCTATTCTTTCATACACGTCATAGATGCGCGGGACTATAGCAAAAAGTGTCGTGACAACTTTTCGTAAGAATTTTTTCCGTCTAGCCCCCTTTCACAACGCGCGGTAAGGAACTTCTTCGTTCCAAAAATGAAACTTGAATGTTGAAAGTTGAAACCGTTCTATTTTCAAAAAAAGTGTCCTGACAACTATTCGTAAGAATTTTTTCCGTCTAGCCCCCTTTCACAACGCGCGATAAGGAACTTCGTTCCAACATTGAACTACTATGCCTATTATGATTTCAACATTCTTTATGCAAGTCGACTTATCAATCTATTCACGTCTATTACGTCTTAAATCAATGGAGAGTATAAGCTTTCGATACTATCAAAAGAGATCGATAACGTATCACTAGAACTTAATACTCGTATATTATTCAATTTACACCCCGCTAACGATAAATCCCTTACGGAGAATTTAATAATAGCTATAGGTGTTTAGATAAAGACGTTGGGTTACGGTGCTCTGAGATTCCATACGCATAACACGTAAACTTTGAACACTCGATGACCCGGATTTGACGACCCCCATTTACTTTATACGACACTTCAACGAACCCTCCTCAAATACAAGACTGAATGATGGGTCTTCTTATGAAATATAGAAACTTTTGTGACTTGGTTATTCGATTTTGTAATGAAATTCAGATGCAAAAGGTATAGGAAATATTAAATTTTATTACTTTTTTAAAAGAGTTACGGTAGAATGAAGTGGTTCTGGTGATAGCGCCTCCTTTTGAGTATTACCCACCTAGCATGACCATCAAGACATGTCGAGCGGACGAGAGAAGAGAAACTAAGATATACAATATCTCGATATATTATATCTCGACATCAACAACTTTGATGTACAAGATATCTCGATCGACAAATATCTCTACGTTTGACCCGGAAGATATAAAGAGAAAATCGATTAAAACACGAGAAAACGGTCGAGAAAATTTTAT
This sequence comes from Anthocharis cardamines, assembly GCA_905404175.1. Classification (NCBI taxonomy): domain Eukaryota; kingdom Metazoa; phylum Arthropoda; class Insecta; order Lepidoptera; family Pieridae; genus Anthocharis; species Anthocharis cardamines. The sequence continues at coordinate 2,274,486 of FR989957.1, read as the reverse complement.
TGTGCAAGGCGGCTAGAGGCCTTTAGGAGAGTGGTAATGGAGTTAGAGAACATATAGGTTAATTTCTGCCAGCTCTGCTAGACCACTTTAATTCTCTAAATTTTCTGAAGCTATCACAGTTCTTATGAAGATTAACTAAGAGGCATGTTTCAGAAACTACGGTCTAGTTAGTCAATCAGACAGACAAATGGTAGGCCGACGGAGTAGGCTTCGTAATAACTAATAAGGTACTTCTTGGGTATGGAACCCTAAATAAATATGCATTAAATTTTCACTCAGTTGTTCCACCTTTGTCGAAGAACTGAACACACTTTACTGAAATATTAATTTGTTATATCGAATATATAGTTGGGGCACAGGTCGAACTGATTTCTGTGTTTGTACAAACTTATATACAATTGAAAACCTCAACAAACTTGTTATAAATCTGAAATAAGGTCGTTGCCAATATAGCAAAAGCTTTTAATATCAGCTTAATTAAAATTGTACATAAAATTATTATCTGCGGATCAAAAATGGCGTTCGATATAAAGGGATGAGAAGGAAATTGAAATCCAACAAAATAGCTACCCTTATCCAAACGTTGATAATTAAAATTACAAATCGATTCGATGAATTCGAAATTAAAGGTAAATCTTAAATTAAAGTTATAAATTCCTCAACTTGGATATCATTTCAAACGGGAAAATGCTATTTTTTATCATCTACTTGTCGTTTTTTTTTGGACCAGGAACCTTTGCGGGCACATGCAGAATAACTCACCAATGTTTCATAATACTTAGATTAAAAGTATTATTTTTTATGTCAGATCGATAGACGAGCATGAGGTTCACTTGATGGTAGGTGATACAGATACAGAACATCAGTCAATGATGCGCTATCGACTTACTTTTTACTTCGAACATTCGGAAATCTATAAACTGATACCGAAACGCGCCATATGCACTTCACGGTTTTTCCATCTATGAGCGGTGGTTAGTTACCCGGTCAGAATTTCGATATTCCTCCCAATCGTTTAATGCCCGAAGTTACCAGATGTGGGGGAGACATGCTTACAGAAAATGATAACTAATATAGATAACTATGTCGTCCCGGTGGGATTCGAACCCACGACCCATTGATGCGCACGGCAAGTGATCTACCAAACGCGCCGGCGAGCTCGTCAAAAGTTTTTTTCTATTTATCTATACTAATATTATAAAGAGGAAATATTTGTATTTTTGTATGTATGGAATAAACTTAAAAAGTACTGGACCGATTTTAAAAATTCTTTCACCAATAAAAAGTTACACTATCAGCGAGTAACAATTTTTGTGTATAGTACATCTACATTGCACCCGTACAAAGCCGGGGCGTGTTGCTAGTAATGAATATTTAAAATTCGAAATTCTCTTAAAAGATTGTGAGGTTTCAATAAATTAAAGTCAACGTAAGAGAATTTCACTTTGCATATTCACTCGTCTACCATTACTTAATATGCTCCGAAATCTCGGATCTCTTTCATTTATATAAGGAGTTAACTCAACAAAGTTGCCCGGGTCTTATAAAGATTAGCCGACAAAACCTTAAGGCGTCCGTCCACTAGGGATCAGATGAAATGAGGAAAAGCGAAAAATTACGAAGACAGAAGAGTTTTATTAAAATACGGGATTGGCGGTTCACCTAACGAACCCGCGCAGATGTAGAATGAAATTATGTATTTTTTTATGTTAGATATCGAGAGACGAGCATGAGGTTCACTTGATGGTAGGTGATACGTCAGCCACAGAACATCAGTCAATGATGCGCTGTCGACCTACTTTAGACTTCGAGCATTCGGAAATCCATAGACTAAAATCGAAACGCGCAATACCCGGTCGGAATTTCGATATTACTCCCACCCGATCAATGCCCGAAATTAACAGACATGGGGAAAAAATGCTTACAGAAATTTATAAACATGTCGTCCCGGTGGGATTCGAACCCACAACCCATCGATGCGCACGGCAGATGTTCTACCGAACGTGCCAACGAGCCCGTCAAGAAAAGTAATGACTGCTTAATATTTCTGTGTTTATTCTTGAGAAACACTGACTCAGGCTTGAATCTAGTTTTGAAATTTATAAAATCATTTTATCTAAATCTGACATTTTGACAGTTCTCAAGAATAGATTTCGACTTGAATAATCTTATGGAATACAGGCCATAGTCGATCATGCTAAGAGCTATTATGTTTATTACTTATTTTAGAAAGAGACAATGATAATGATTATTTAGGTTAGTTAAACGACTGATAAAAACAGTTTTATGGCATACTTTAAATTTATTTATAACTAGCAACATGTTAGTTGTCAGTACACTTCGTACGTCTGAACATGTCAGTGTTGTACTGTACTTGCTTGACAGTTTAAACTTTAAATAATAAAAATATAATCAAAATAAAAAACATTATCATAAATTCTACAGTAGACTTTGTAAATAAATAAAATATGTATAAGCAAAGAGAAGAAAACAACTAGTTTATTTGGATTGACTACTTATATATCATTCTAAAATATACACTTTAATATTTTAAATGTAATTTGGCTTAGACCTTTTCATTTGAAGCATATTTTGTTGTTACTATAATTTTGTTCTGAATAAATCAGTAACTAGTCTAGACAAATTGAATTTCGTTTTATAAATGTAAGATTTTCATCAAAAAGTTTCCGCCCTTCAATAAGAATCGAAAATAAATTTTGTTTGAACTATGAAAGTAATGGAATATTTTAAGCACAATAAATATTTTTTGCAAATAGCTGGCTGACTTAAAACGTAGCTAAGATAAGATCAAGATCAAAATAAACATGAGTTATTCTGTTCTCTTAGGCTTAAATTACTTTAAATTGTTTGATTGATATTCCAAACATTGAACATAAGCATTTTTTATTGTGTAAAAGAAGAGGAATTTTTTTTTTGGTTGTTTTAAAGCTGCTCTCATGGGTTTCGACATAATATGTATTACTTAAGGTATATTGTTTTAATTTATGAATAGCTATAGAGTGAAGTGACTGCGTATACAATTATAAGTCAAAAAACTAGCGATCGTTAAACATCATACTATGTTGTACCATAGGCTCAGAATAATGATTATCATATTACTTTCAGGATGAAGGCACTTCTGACGAGCTACATTTCCAACAAAGGTTACATCCAATGAAAATACGGAACACATAGCATTACTCATGTACAAACGTCTGTCGCTTATATTGCACGCGTATTATTTCTTTTAGTATTAATTAGTACATTATACAGAGTTTGCTTATCCAATTTTAAAAATTCAAATGTTTTAAGTGATTTTATAGCAATCATAAGACCTCGTTATGATATTATAAATCTGGGGGCACGGCAGTGCCCCCGCCAAGTCGAGCAAAAAGCGGCACGGCCGTACTATCCTTTTCTCGAAGTAGTTCGGGCCATTTTCGACCCCCTATAACTTCGTTGTGGATAAAACTAGAATCCTGATTTTTCAGTCACTAAGCAGGCATTGTATAAACTCGGTATATTTCAAATATCATTCTGTTTGAACCAGTAGTTTAAGAATTATAACTAGTCAAAGTTTGATAATTTGTCACTCACTCACTCACTCACTGACTGACCGATCATCAAAACTCTAAGGCACTTCTAGCAGACATAGAAACTTGAAATTTAGAATACAATTAGTGTTTAGTCTATAAATCAAGGAAAAACTACAATATTTTGAAATTTCGGTCCAGTTTTCTAGATATACATTTTTTTTTTGTATTTCTGTATGTAATGAATAACTTAAAAACTACTGGACCGATTTTAAAAATTCTTTTACCGTTAGAAAGCTACATTATCACTGAGTAACTTAGGGTATTTATTACTAGAAAAAATAGAGATCCTTAGAAATCCCTACTAAAAACAACCCAAGGTGTAAAAAAATTAGCCATAAAATATCTTTCATCGCATGTGCTGCGGAAAGTATTTATGCTAGAACAAAAAAACGTTCCACAATATTATAGAACATATCAAAATCTACAAAAAATTTCACGAGACCATATGTCCAACTATTGTAGTTATGTCACTATAACTACTTTTTTACATTAAAAAGTTAATAAAAATGCCGATCAAAATCAGACTGTTAACCATAGCTTTATATTAATTCTTATCCAAATAAACTAAGAAAAGGAATATCTACAAAAAGAAATGAGATGCCATCAAAAACATAAATTGTAAAAAAAGCCAAGTCTTGCAACTCAGTTCTCTCGTAAAAAGTTGTGAGATCCATATAATACCAAGTCGGTCAATTTATTCAGTCTCTACTGAAGGATCCTTCTGTCTTAAGTTATTACGTAATTAGGTAACCTAACAACATCTTATATTGATCATATCAATACCAATATTAAAAAGCTTTGATGTTTAAAATAAAAGGGTTGACTTGGCAATCGCACTAAACTATCTAATTTAATATAATATGTATTACTTGTGATACACATTGTGTTTTTAATAAAATTAAAAAGATACATTGTGTTTTCATGCGATAGCCGAGTCAATCTATTTATTTAAAACATCAAAGATTTTTAATATTGGTATTGATATGATCAATATAAGATGTTGTTAGGTTACCTAATTACGTAATAACTTAAGACAGAAGGATCCTTCAGTAGAGACTGAATAAATTGACCGACTTGGTATTATATGGATCTCACAACTTTTTACGAGAGAACTGAGTTGCAAGACTTGGCTTTTTTTACAATTTATGTTTTTGATGGCATATTATTTTCATCAAATAGCTTAAAAGATATTAAATATATTTTATTAATATTTACTTTACTTTAACTTTCATGCTATATAACACAGAATCACCAATTATTTGCAGAAAAATCTTTGATAAAAATTCTTTATTTTAGATATAGTTTCACAACATTCATAATAAACTGAATTTAAAAAAAAAAACATTGTATGGGAAATCGTAACTTTGACCTCGATTTCCCGAAAAAAATATGTTATTTGTATTTAATTGCGCTCAACATCTATAAACATAATTTGCAACTAACATATGCCATCAAAAACATAAATTGTAAAAAAAGCCAAGTCTTGCAACTCAGTTCTCTCGTAAAAAGTTGTGAGATCCATATAATACCAAGTCGGTCAATTTATTCAGTCTCTACTGAAGGATCCTTCTGTCTTAAGTTATTACGTAATTAGGTAACCTAACAACATCTTATAGTGATCATATCAATACCAATATTAAAAAGCTTTGATGTTTTAAATAAATAGATTGACTCGGCTATCGCATGAAAACACAATGTATCTTTTTAACTTTATTAAAAACACAATGTGTATCACAACTAACACATATTATATTAAATTAGATAGTTTAGTGCGATTGCCAAGTCAACCTTTTGCCATTAGTTTTTAAGTTATTCATTACATACAGAAATACAAAAAAAAATTGTCTATCTAGAAAACTGGACCGAAATTTCAAAATATTGTAGTTTTTCCTTGATTTATAGACTAAACACTAATTGTATTCTAAATTTCAAGTTTCTATGTCTGCTAGAAGTGCCTTAGAGTTTTGATGATCGGTCAGTCAGTGAGTGAGTGAGTGAGTGACAAATTATCAAACTTTGACTAGTTATAATTCTTAAACTACTGGTTCAAACAGAATGATATTTGAAATATACCGAGTTTATACAATGCCTGCTTAGTGACTAAAAATTCAGGATTCTAGTTTTATCCACAACGAAGTTATAGGGGGTCGAAAATGGCCCGAACTTCTTCGAGAAAAGGATAGTACGGCCGTGCCGCTTTTTGCTCGACTTGGCGGGGGCACTGCCGTGCCCCCAGATAAATAGAATGTCTAAGCATTAATTTCTTTATTTTAAGACTAAACTTTTTTAGTTTCCTTTTTTCAAAAATAATTGCAACTATTACTTGCATCAAAAAAATTACTGATAATTATATTTGTAAAAACTTTCAAGTTATTTTATTACAAAGCTTAGAAAGTATATTATAACATGGAGAAACCGTGGAGTCGCACTTTTCGGATTATGGATTTCCTAATGTTTGAAGTAAAAATTCTATCGACAGCTTATCACTGACTGATGTTCTGGGGCTGAGATATCATCTACCATCAAATGAACCTCATGCTCTGTTGATATCTTACATAAAAATAAACAAAAACCAAGAGTTAAGCCTCACGGAACATAAACGCTACTTGAGATTCTTTCATATTTCGCCGTCACCGACAGACATTACTAAGTTCACGTTAAATAAACGCATTTAAATAGTTTTTCTTTCTGTGCGTGTCAGAACAACGCAATTCGATTTGAAATTCAAATAACAGCTACGTTCTGTTTAGATTTATTGCCATCAAATATTCAGCGAGATTCAGAGTTCTTTTATTTACTATTCTGCTTCATTTTTGTGAAATTGCTTTTTCTATGTGTTCGTTTATTAGCGATTGTTTTTTTATCGTGGAATATTTTTAGTCAAGGAAAAATATGGTGCAAATATTTTTTATGGACGAGTAGAAAACGGGTAAGTAGCCACCCTGACTGTTTTCATTTTTGCACCGACTGAACGACAAGCATCTTTATTCTTTAGTCATTTAATGATAAAATAAATAACTGGAATCAGTAGTTTTTTTTTCTTAAAGGAACACCTTCCTTACACCAGAGGACTGGCAGATGTGCATTGTCAACATTAAAAATGTTCTCAACGGTTCATAGAGAACAATTAGTTACAAAATGTATGTGTAATAATATACAAAAATATCAATCATATTATGTGCCCTTCCATGGTGGCTAATACTTTTTTTATATTTTTTATAAATAAATAATAGTTCACTAACAATAAAAAGTAAATATAATATAAAGAACGGTACTAAGTATAATACGAATATCAAGTATCGAAAAATTCTTGAATGAAATAGTAGTTTTGCTAATTGTCAAGACTGATGAGGGGGCTTCCAGTGGTCCCTCGGTACTAGTTTTTAATGGAGGTTAAAATTCCAGAGACAATTTTGAAGAACTGCCGATGAGTGAAGACTAACTAAGATATATCTCGATATATTATATCTCGACATCGACAACTTTGATAGACAAGATATCTCGATCAAAAATATCTCTACTTTTGACATTAGAAGTCTAGTTTTAAGTGTAAGTGTCATGTTAAACCTGGAACACATAAAGAGATAATTGAATAATACATGTGAAAACGGTCGACAAAATTGTGTCATGCTAGGCCGGCAGAAGTGGTATAGGTAGGCGATGGCTCTACTCACTCAGAAAACAAAGCTAGCTTGAAGTAAAAAAAAAAGTTCGACAGCGCATGATTAACTGATGTTTAGAAACTGAGTTACCATCTACCATCAGACTCGCTTCAGCCTCGAATTTTGACATCAAATATACAAAAGATACAAACGTCTACGAATGAACGTCGAACGAACTACGACAACAAACCCAAATTCTGGTAACGAAACGTGTATCATGCTTTAATAATAATCATTCTTAAATATTCTACACGCCACAGAAATAACAAAGACGATCTTCAATTATCCTCGCTTCTCAAAATTTACACTCAAAAATGTGCTTATTTCATAGAGATCTTAGCTATCTAGTAAGTATTGTTATGAAATAGTGAATTAGATATAGAAATATTAAAAAAAAAAGTTAGAAAATTGGCTGTCAGTATTATAATATACTAGCGATCCGCCCCGGCTTCGCACGGGTGCAATGTACTCGTAGATGGTCAAAAATTCTAAGCTATCCTATCTCTTAAGTTGGACCAGACTGCTCAAGTATGCCAATTTAATTTAAAATCGGTTAAGTAGTTTAGGAGTCCATCGCGGACAAACATCGTGACAGGAGATTTATATATATTAGATTATAATATTACAACGCAATAACTAATCAACAATACAAAGAAAGTTTTCTTTGTATTGATTGATTAGTTATTTTCTCCTGATAATAAGTGCGATTCATTTGAAATTAACAGCTATCGGAAGTTCTCATAATATTTTAATCAAAATGTTGCATAATAAGTTATGTACTGTGTCTATTATAATTGCAACTAGATGCTGCTATGAGTTTTTAAGAACCTTCGAACGTATCCTGAATTCAATGTTATATTATGATACGATAAATTATTTTTCGTATTTTTTTAAGAAATATTATTGATTGTTTCTTTAAATTTACTCTATTATTGAGTTTCTTATCCTAAATTAATTATTTTTAAATGCTTAGAGATATGAAAAAATATATTATTCCGTTTTAATTTTAAGTGGCAAATTCTGTCAATCACTATTGTAATATGCCGATAAATTAATGATAGAAAGATGTATAAAATAGATCACAACAGTAGCAAATTCAAATTGAGTGACATAGACATTAGACAATCCTCTTTCAAATAGTGTATTATTATCGACATTATATATTTTTTTATATCAGCAATTATTTGAAATACATATCCAAAGGACTTACTTATACAACTGGCACAGCTAGTAAATTCCAGACAAAGGCATTTTAAAAAAAAGCATATTTTAATATATTATTAAGTCGTTATAAAAATAACAATAAATTTTTCCATGCCAAATTTTTCATTATAAATACACTATAACTTAACCAAATAATGTATGGCGAAATTTAATAATATTTTAAATATAATAATGTCATTAATTATTTTGTTTATATTTTACTAAAACTATAAATTAATTATCAATATTACAAATTCTATTAAAGTAATATTTTGATCTTGAAACCGCAAAATGAATAAAATACCATTTGAATCTGCACACATTGTCATTGATAGAAGAAACAAGGACAATTTCGTTGCATCAATTAAAGACAATCGTAAGACCTATAAATAATACTGACCGGCGCAAAACTTTGCTCATCCATCATCAAACACTTTACACAACACACACAACAAAAAACTATTTTCGAAAAACTTAATATTCGAACAGTTTCAAAACACAGAAGAATTTAAAATTCGAACTTTACGTAACTTGTATGTTAATATCGCGCAGCGGAATAGAGTATTCGATTTTTAAATTTTGAATTAAACATCGCAGTTCGAGATGAACGGTACAAACGCCGTGCACATCGCACAAATACCGGGTTCACACTACATAAGGACGTAACTTAACAGGCCTTTATTGCGCTTGCGTATAACGAAGTGACTCTTCGTCGTCGCGTACTTATTCACTAGTTAATTAATATATCAACTTTTCCACCCCGTATTAAAAGACTCTGTTAATAAAATATTTGGTTTAGTGTAGTTGTAGGTTAGTTCTCTTAATTTAGTGGTATTAATGCTATAGAATTTACTTTAGATAGACATTATGGGTTTCAAGTCGTAAATTGTTTCCGTTTTGCGTTTCAATGATACGCGCGAACTCTATCTCCTAATAATTTAAACTTCGTTGCGTTAATCTGTGAATTTCCGACATTATTATAATTAAATGAAAAAAAAATATTTATACATTGTACAAGACTGCACTCTATATAAGCATCAAATTCCACCCAACTTTATGCAATTTTATTATATAATATAGATCAATTTTAATAGATTAAAATATAGATCGTTTGAGCTTAGTTGTGTTAAAAAAATATTTCGGAACCATGACATATTAAGAAATGTATATTTATTAAAATCATTATGCCTCACTTATAAAAAAAAACCCTAAATTGCGATCCAATAGGTCACGTGTTCAATTACCGCTCAACGTGACAAATACATACTTATATTATAATTTTCTGTGTTTTTTTATATAAATTCATTTTTGATATTAAGTTCATGAAAAATTTGTGCAGTGGGTATTGGTTTCTGTTATTGGATTATATTATATTGATATAGATATAAAATAGGCCTACAGCGCATTATTGGCCGTTGTGTCTATGGCCTCATGCTATTCTGTAGATATTTGACATAAAAAAACCGACTACATCACTATTTACACTATTTTATCCGGATACAATTGCCATCATTTCAAATATCCGTATAAGGAATTGATAGATAATAATATATTAATTAATTACTAACTATTTATGGATATTGAAACCGATGGCTTCCGAATGAAATGAGCCGATTACAAATCCATTTTCGTCCCCAGGAAAGTTTCATACGACTCACGTATTTTATATAATTATGCGAATTTTGGCTCTCGTTCAGGCTGTATAAAATAAGCGTGACGTAATTGTTAATGTGCGTCGATGGACATACAAATTGTATTAAAATGGAGGATTAAACGATTAAGTAATGGATGTTATAACGGTATCCGGATTAATGTTATTATTTTGGATTTCAATTTCGCATATTCGACTCTATTTTAATTAGACTAATATAATGTAGAGTTTATTTGTGTGTTTATAAAGGGCAGTAGTTGAAACTACTGAACGGATTTTAATAGCTACAATATCACTAGTTCACTGTATTTTAATATAACAAAATCTAAGTAGTGATCAGTATTACTCATATAAGATGATCCGTGAAACAGACACAAATGGGTCTGCCCCATGCTCCATACTCACTCCGGGAATTCACTTTACCAACAACTTTCGTGCTGGTCTTTTGATATCTAAAATAATAAGTATAAATGAATTACCTCTCTATCCCTCTCTCTACTCGGTTTATCATTTAGAGGCACTCTTCGCACTCGAGTTTTCTGTGTAAACGTGTTCAATATTCCACGCGTCAATGTTTTCTCAATATAGAATAAACACGCTTAATTTTGTCAAGAGTTGCTGAGTATACCCACGGGAATAGACATAATTTAATTTATCATCAATTACTGCTGAAATAATTTTAGTACGAGGTCGTCAAAATACGGGGTTAATTCTGGGTGGTAAAATAACTTTATGTATAATATTTTTATAGCATGTATATGAAGGTGAAACAAATTAATATAGTAAACATTGTAAGAAAATCTCACTCTAAGAATTTTCTATTATTTTAATTATAACCATCTTTAAAGAAACTTTTTTTTTATATAGAATAGGCAAACGGACAGGTGGCTCACGTGATGGTAAGTGATAGCCACCGCCCATAAACATCCAACACTAGAGGGATTTCATGTGCGTTGCCGACCTTTAAGCTTAAAATTCCGACCAGGTATCGAACCGCCGTTCATAGATGGAACCGTGAAATGCATATTGCGCGTTTCGGTTTCAGTCTATGGATTTTCGAATGCTCGAAGTAAAAATTAGGTCGACATCATTGACTGATGTTCTGTGGCTATCATCAACCTCGTCTGTAGATATCTGACATAAAAAAGCAATGTAGTAGCTCGTTTTTTGAAGGTTTCCAAGTCATATCGGTTCCGAAAAACACACCAAAAAGTGGTTATGCGAAGCAGGAAGAGTTTTAGGAATCGCGCTGTTGTGGATAATAAAATAAATATGCCTAAAAAAACGACGTGTACAGCCGCCCGCCGTATCAAAGTGTTCTATTTACGACGTCCTCAGCAGTAGTGTCTTTCAGTGTGTTAAGTTAGGATCCCTTCGGGTTTGACAAGTTTTTTTATTATTTTCTGTATACTTATTCACCCTGTCTGGTCACGTCAGGCATTAAATGAGTGGGAACAATTCTGAACGAGCAAAAAATTATTTTTAAGCAAAAAACAAAAACCGACTTCAAAACTACAACTACATAATATAGTATGTACCTACTAAAAAGTAAAAAATAATATTTTAATTACTTCAAAGCATTATTTATTAACAGTTATTTTTGAAGTCGGTGGCACATCAATCCATAACTTGCGGAGTTATCGAGTAACAAACATACAAAAAAGCAACATACAGACGAATTGAGAACCTCCTCCTTTTTTGAAGTCAGTTAAAAAACCAAAGTTTTAAGATGATAATGTGAAGTGCATTTTCCCCGTTTCAATCGATTTATGATCCTTAAACTCCATTTGAGTGTTACTTAAAACGTTCATAATTTACTCATCTCAAAAAAGCTCAGATATTTTTCTCCAAGCGCAGTATAACTTTGTTATAATCTTGAATGCAATGTTGAAAGATTAAATAACCAAGAAAATTTTCGGCAGCACTTAACTTCCTTCCTTTGGGAGATGTAAAATATATAAGTTGTCCTTCCCATGAGTGTACACGTATTTCGCGGATATTCAAGATTGTGCATTGTATTTATTTACATCCTTATACGTTGGGGAAAACCGGATAAATTGAGAAAACGGGAAAGGCACGAACACATTATAAAGGGTTTTGGACTGATAATCTGAAGTCAGATAGGAAAGTTATTTTTCCAAAATAAACGCTCTTAAATATGTAAATTTGAGCACTAGTTGAAGCTATTACGGAATTTGGTATTTCTCCTCATCAGCTCATTAGAGATAGATAGAACTCTAATTAGATTTAAATTATTTAGCACCGAGGCTTGGGTAATTTCACATTTAAATATAGGTAGTAAGTAGTATATAGTTTTTCTTGTCAGAATAGGAAAACAAGGTTTTTTTGTCAATCTAAAATATTTGACTATGGTATTTGCATAGCTGCAGTCACGTTGATGTGTAGTATAGTGTGAATGAATTACTTTGATGCACAAAAATAATACATAATATTAAATAACTTATTTAACTAAACTTAAATTAATTAGTATTCAAGGGGCGTTATTCGAATTTAACTCTCATGTTTTTTTCTAACAATAAGTTAACCTTTTACGGCTGAAGTAGGCACTGTATTTCATAAATGTGTATATCATGCCTGCTTTAGTTGCGGTACATTCGAAGTATTTTCTTTAAAAATCTAATCGTTAACACTATTAAATAGTAAATCACAAAATTTTAGTACCAACTAACTTATTTTTAAATTTATATATGATATTTTCTATCGCAATATATTCAATTTACTAGTGGACCCCGCAGACGTTGTTCTGCCACAATTTTGGCTTCGAAATTATATAATTATTCTTAAATTTGAATATGCCCATTTACCCACTATAATTGTCTAATATGTCACTGATTTGCAGTGGACATCTGTTATTCCAAAAAAGCTAAGAATGCATGACGTGAGCTTTCAAGATGGCGGAGTTCCGAATCTAATTTATTTTAAAATTAATTTTATGCATATATTTTTTCCTGACTTTTTACAATATTTTAATAGCTTATGTCTTATTCCGGACATAGAGGAATCCAACAAATAAGATATCGTTAAAATCGGTACAGCCGTTCTTGAGTTATAAACGGTGTAACTAACACAACTTTTTTTGTATATATAGATTTTAATCATGACTCGGACGTTTCGAATGTTTAACATCAAACGTAGTCATGGACAGACTGAAAAATGACAGTTGTCTGAATGGATTTAACGCTACACTAATGTCTTTACTTTTATGTGTAATACTCCCGTTAATAAAAGCAATTTCATTGTATTTAAATGGTCACACATATCAGTGCCTTGATTTGTTTTTAATACGGTATCTATTAATGCACAAACAAAGTCAATTCAGTGTTTACACACAATTCTGATCGTAAAAGCATTATTACGTCTTATCAGTTATAAGGAGTTAAATAATGTTTGATGTAACCAAGTAATAGATTCATCACTGATTATAACTACATTATACTTTAAATATTATACATATTTTAGAAACAAGTTTTATAAGGCTTCTGATCAACTATAATATATTATGTATATAAAATATGTAGAATATATAAATTAGAAAAATAAAGATATTGGGATAAAATATACTAAAATAAGAACTGTATATCAATTAATATGAGGAAATGATATTTTTCGGAAAAATCTTTTTAATAATTATTGAAACGAAAGACAAGATAAAAACAGGGTAAACTGATAGAATAGAAAGAAAATAAAAAAAATATGTATAAGGGTAAGAGAATATCTGTTTGTACAAACGTAATGCAGAAATTATATAGGTAGGTACATATTTTTTAAGGTAAATAATACAAATTCAAAAACTATAAAAATATATACTGTAGAATCTTCACGTGCTCGTTTCACTGATATTCATTTTTATGTAAAGTAAATGTAGTTTCGGTTCAGAGTTCGGATATGCACTGACTGTTTAGTTATTCAGTCAGTGTTTATTATTTAACAAGACACAATATATTCCGAATTTTGAAGTAAAAAGTAGGTCGACAGCGCATCATTGCCTGATGTTCTGTGGCTGAGGTGTTACCTACCATCAAGTGAACCTCATGCTCGTCTGTCGATATCTAACATAAAAAATGAATATACAACATTTTTAAATAAAATACTGTATACCGGATTAAAACGCGATTTATTGTTTAAATTATTTATCCCGACGTTTCGGATGCTTTTCAGCAACCGTGGTCGCGGGAGACTGAAAGATGACAGTTGTCTTATATTTGAAATGTCACAAAGTTGCCATATTTAATTCAATTAAATTAAAAAATAATCTATTAATTTAGGTAACACAATGTACATCTATGATGTACATTGTGTTACCTAAATGTTACCTAAATTAATAGATTATTTTTTAATTTAATTGAATTAAATATGGCAACTTTGTGACATTTCAAATATAAGACAACTGTCATCTTTCAGTCTCCCGCGACCACGGTTGCTGAAAAGCATCCGAAACGTCGGGATAAATAATTTAAACAATAAATCGCGTTTTAATCCGGTATACAGTATTTTATTTAAATGTGTGATACTCGCGTTAATAAAAGACAATATTATATACAACATTTGCTAAAACTACAAACATACATATTATATTATAAATCTTTGGGAACTTAATACGCGGTATTTAGTTCCCCAATTACTAAATGTACCGCATTACTAGAAATTACCAAGGTATTTTCGCTAATAGTATTGATAATTAAGCACGATAATTCCCCAACGAGAGTATTAGAGCGTTGAATATTTATCACCTAAAATTTAGTTTGCACACCCAATATGTATTCATATCGTTAATGGTATATAGAAACGATGAGAAACTAGCTATGTCTTTGGGTCTTTTAACAACATCTTAATATCATTGATAACAATAACTTTTTTTAGCTTTCCTACTAGCGACCCCTCCGCCTTCGCACATAAGGAAGATTCAGTAACTACCATATTTAACCCGATAAATATTAATACTGAATTGAAGAAAACATCTTCACAAATAACCTCGACTGACAAAAATCGACATAATATGTTATCGTGTATTTTTATTAAAGTTTTTCGAGAACTATAGTTAAAAAAAATAAAGCCTATGTTACTTGCTGATAATGTAGCTTTCTATTGGTGAAAGAATTTAAAATCGGTCGAGTAGTTTTTGAGTTCCATCGTAACAAAGAAACAAACAAATCTTTCGTCTTTATAATATTAGTATAGATAAAGATTTAGTTTCACCAGTGTAAGCGTATGTACGATTTTTATATAGGTGAGTGTTTACGGGCATTAATATGAGGCGATGACCTAAGTTCTTATGTACAGTATAGATTATATGAAAAAGGTTTGTGATTTAGTAGTAAGAACAGAGGAACTTTTACATAACCTATTTAGAGAATTTTAAGTTTCAGTTATTATGCAGCAAATAAAAAACTTCTCACTCTCTCTAAAAGGGTGACATCAACCTAATATGAAAATAGTCCACTTGACTTGTTATTTATTAAGGATCCAATCCCCCGGGAGCCACGCCCGCATGTTCATGAATTAACCATAATTAATTCATATTAGCTGTCACGCTGTCACGTTACTTCCGAATGAATTCACTTTGTTCATGTTTTATAAGTCCCAAACCGCAGCTCTTATATTGTTCTAACATTCTAATGCCCTAAATTGTAGCGAAAACACGGACGTGCAAACTGGGTTATGCTTGCATGTAGATATAAATTTTTAAGCGCTTTGTAGTTTCGCTTTGTGCTTAATTACTTAAATGTTTAAAGTTCTTCTTAACTGAGTAAAAATAACAGAAAAAGGCTTAGGGTGTTTGTTTAGCCCGTTTAGCAGTTCAACTGTGAGTAACAGACAAAGATTGTAATTTGCTGTTTTACTATATTCAAAATGTATTTCTGAAGAGTTATTTTCTATTTATTCTTTCATTTAGCGAATCCAATTGGGTGCTTATTTTTGGAATAGATCTTTAAAAAATGGGGCATGGTAATAATGGAACTCCTATTGAATAGCATTAACCTTAAGAGATACTCTGTCATTACCGTGAAGTACTAACAACAAAAAAAATAACGAAATATACGTTGATTCTTTTTAACGATACCTGTGAAACCTCTGCCCCCCCCATGCCACTGCAGAATCACTGTTACTTTCGAACCACGAATACCGGGCCAGGCTAAAAACCAGCGCTGATCGTATGTCTGGCCATCTTCGACAGCCAGACGCAGAAAGTGGTACCGTTGCCAAAAAACCGGTATTTTAACCACTTATATATAAGTTAACTTAAAACTAGATAATATGTACATATGTGTTATGTTTATATGTGTTTTTTTGTTGGGATAAGTTTTTATTGGGATTAATCATTTCATTTTCCAAACCTATAAACAATACAATAATAAAATAAATATATCTACTACCGGATCAACAAGTTTTTCTATATACTGGCGTGGAACAAGTATTTAAGGATAAGATGCTGGAAGAAGAAAGCCTCTGGATAGGGGAAAGTAGACCAAAATAGTCGACTAGGCCAAAATAAAATGGGCTCTCGCGCCTTAGATTGATAGATTCCTCAAGTGCTTTAATTATATTTATAATATCTAATTATCTCATAATCGGTTCTGCAGTTTTAGTTCATCTTGATAATCATAGAAGGAAAAACGGAAAAAAAGTCTATGGATTTCCGAATGCTCGGAGTAAAAAGTAGGTCGACAGCGCATCATTGACTGATGTTCTATGGCTGGGGTACCTGCCATCCAGTGAACCTCATGCTCGTCTGTCAATATCTAACATAAAAAAATAATACCTTATTACCATTATACGTATGAATAAATTAATATTAAAATAATCCAAATTGCAGTTGGTACAACTAAAGAACAATAGCAAATAAAATACCACTTTGAATTTATTTCGTCAATTGCAATGAAAAATGACGGTCGACGAATGCTCTACAAAAATAATTACACAGCCTTTCATGGCGATTCATGTGTTTTCCACGAAAAGGCCATTTCTGTGTAATGACTCATTCCACTCAAGGCTTTTGTACTATTATTTATCGGTAGTTGATGTGTTGTAGTCGATTTATCGTCCGCGACAATTATCAATGGCTTTCATGGTAATAAAAAATATGGAATTGGAAAACTTATTAGACATTGCAATAAAAAATATGTAAAAAAGATTTATTTACCAAACGTGTAAAAAATAGAAACAGAAGGATACGATTAGCCAGTATTGTTTTATTATTCAATAAGAACAAGAAGGGATAATAATCAATTTATTTTTTAAAGTTGGAATTTTAAAGCAATTTTAGAAAAATCCGCTGAACTATTGTTTCTTCATTTTAATCCAATCTATTTTTAAAAAATTTGAAAGAAAATAAAGCCTACTAGTAGAAATAAGTACTAAGATACTTTTGTACAAATATTTAATACGAATGGAGATAAAAGTTTATATAAAACTAGCTGATGCCCGCGACTTCGTTCGCGTGGGGTTCACTTTAAGCTGAGCTTTTGAGCAAGCTTTCTTCAAATGACATATCCTCCATCCTCTGTACTTGGTGATTTCTTTTGGGAAAGAGCTATCAAATTAGTCATTGACGGTTGCTTTTGCATCATGTTATCGGCATGTTTAATTGTGATTGAGATTGGGGTTGAAGGATGATTTGATATTCAATAGTTGAAATAATTAACCTGACTTTAAAGAAACATTAGGGAAATTCATATTAATTAAATTTTCAATACATTTTCGGTCTTAAATAGATGCGTGCGTTCATTTAATTGGTTATTCTCATTTTCGGACATTTTTTTGTATTCCCGGGATTCCTGCCCGGGTTTCCGGTGCTAAATGCGGAAACCTCTAAGATACGGAAGCAAAAAAGCAATGTCGAATAATCGTAATTCTGTTTAAGAGAAAGGATTGATGAAAAGGTGAAATAAATGATCTCATAAGAAATACTTTTTCATATATTATTTCAATAATACATTTTCTATTTTTTTTATATTATAGTTCTTTCAAAAAATAATATAAATAAATAAATACAAAAAAATATTTCTTTCATTTCAACTTCAGATTCGAACTCGCATCAAAAGCTACGCTATGGGACTGCATATCCACTATTCTATCCACTATTCTACGAATACATATTGCAAATGGCGAAATAATCAAACTATTTCATTTACATATCAGACTGTGATTGACATCTGACAATTCGAAAAAGTTCAACGCGAGTCAGTTTGCATTGAAATTTGGTGATATGGTGCCTTTAAAATAATATTTAAATGATGATAACTTTTCTTTCCGATAACCGATTTCGATAAAACCTAGCCTATATGTTGCCCCGGGCTTTCCTTAATATATTTGTGTAAATTGCATGATAATCGGTTCAGTATCTTCGGAGATTAGCGTGAACAAACAGACAGACAGACAGACAGACAGACGGACAGACAGACAGACAGACAAGAATCTTAAAAAATGCATTTATGCATTCTGCTACCCTTCTTTTATCACCCCTCTTAATTTCTGGTAAAAATATTTAGTGAAGCGTAATTTCGATCCTACTCTTTTATTATATGTATGTATAGATGAAAATTTATTTTAGAACTGCTGTTTAAATGTCTTCACTTATCGTCAAGATAGCTAGATACAATGAAAACCCCTCCCAAACACTTATCAAACGGTCAAAGTATTCCTAATAGCTCTAAGGGAATAAAGTTACACTAATTTGCATACATTACCTTTTCTCGTTTAAGAAAGTTAGGGCAAAGAGTTTGCTCCGATTGGATCTCCCGAATATTATTTGGTTCGAATAAAATAAGTTATTGCGTAATAATTCTCCAAGTTCTCGATAATGATCTCTTGATATTATGGGATTCCGGAAATAATAACGGTATTCCTATATTAATTTTACGCGAAGTACGAAGTAAATAAAATAATATATATGAATACTAGCGACCCGCCCCGGCTTCGCACGGGTGCAATGCTGATACTAAATACACTACAGAAATCTGTTATTATTTTACATATAAACCTTCCTCTTCAATCACTCTATCTATTAAAAAAAAACCGCATCAAAATCCGTTGCGTAGTTTTAAAGATTTAAGCATACATAGGGACAGAGAAAGCGACTTTGTTTTATACTATGTAGTGATTTATCAATAGAAACATAAAATGTGTTGTTTCTGTTAAAATAAACACATTTCCTATTTTAAATTTTGGATGTTTATTTTCTTAATTAACACTACGTATACTGAGGCGGTCGTTTGATCTATACTAATATTATATATAGGAAAGATTTGTGTGTTTGTTTGTTACGATTTTACTCAAAAACTACAAGATACCGATTTAAAACAAAAATCCGTTAAAACCGTTAGAAAGCTTTATCTTTACCGAGTAACATAGGTTATATTTATTACCAGAATTATTTAGGGATCCCTACTAAAACTTGAATATTATAACCCAAAGTGTAAAAGGTTGAAGGGAGTAATTTCTGGATCTACTGAACCGATTTTAAAAATCATTTCACCAGTAGAAAGCTACATCATTAGCGAGTAACATAGGATATATTTTTTTTAAATATTTATATTGCACCCGTGCGAAGCCGGGCGTGTTACTAATATATGGATGTTGTTAAGCAATACAGTGTCAACTCATACGGTTGCCATTTTGAGAAAATTGAGTTTGAATTTTCAATTCGGTTTTATTAAACTTTTTTTAAAAAGTAATTGAAATAATAGACTTTTTGTAATTATTTTTATTACACTTAATGTATATCGTTCTTCTTGGTAGCAATCAATATAGTGCAATATTGTTAAATATTCTACGCATGCTTTTTCAATATTTTTGCTATTAAAACGATTTAAATCATATATATATTTTTTGAAATATATACTCCAGCTCATAAGAAAGTGATTGGTATCATTTACATTTTTATCATTTTGTGAGTTGAGCTTAACAGCGTCCATATGATATAAACATAATAAGAGTAAGGTTTCAAATCTGAAATTATTCAACATTATGCAAACGAGTTGCTGTTGAGTACGTACGTCGGATGCAATATGAAAGTACCCATCACATTCTCGTGGGTACAAACAACGTGAAAATTATAAATTTATGTACAAAGTTTGTTCTACTCTCCCTCTAATGCTGATGGGTGGTCGTGTTCTAATTAAGGTTTCGGTAATAATACGTAAAAATTATTACTTCATAAATAAACTCGAACGGAAACCCTGAAGCACTTCGTTGAGGCCAGATAAGAAAAATAACGCAGAAAATATTTGTAAAACTTTATAAGGAGCAAATTTTTTTTTATAAAAAAAATATGTAAGAAAATAAAAATAATAACATTGACCTCAGGTCATTCATTCAGCATTTAAAATAGCTCAGTTATATAATACTTTTGGATTATGGAACGAATGAAATACTATAATATACAATGAATCAATAGAAAATTTAAAATCTCTTAATTAGCTTATCTTAAAATTAATTCAAATTCAAATTAATTTTAGAAAGACAATAATTATAAAAAAAAATAATTTATGTAAGTTTGTTTGATTCGCAGATGAAGTGATCAAAGCCTAAAACCCCGGCTTGCCGACTTAAATGTAATACGTGTTAAATAATATAATGTATATATGACTTATATAATTATGTTAAGGGAGTTCTTATTTTCTTTGGTCGCATTAATAGGGCAAGCCGGGCTTTTGGGCTTATATGGTGCTTCAGCCACTGTTGTTCAATATTCTCAACTAATAATCGATGTATAGGTATATCTGCAGTGTTTGAACTTTGTTCGGTTATATAGTTGCCAGGCCTGTCTTACATCTTGTATCAATTATACCTAGAATATTGCTTCGGTATGATGGTGAACCAAGACAATCACCAAAGCATACAATATGTAACAAGGCGTTGGCTAGAGCCTATATTCAGTGGCGGAACCACCATACAAGCCCAAACATCCGGCTTGCCCTATGCAATCTTATAAGTCATATTCAAATTCAAAATCATTTATTCATTTAGGTAACATATAGTATAACATAAGTTTGTCGTTTTACAAATATTTTGTATATTTACTAATAATATATATACTAATTTATATATATAATTTAATATTCGTTAATAGGTTGATAAGTTGACATGCATGATTTAGTATTAACTAGTAGTAACATTGGATTATAAACAAAAATGCAAGCTATTTGCATGAATGTCAAATGAGGGTCACTGGGACGAACGGATGTGATATAATGATATGAGACAATGGAACTTAAACCTTGAGCAAAAGGTCATTTTAGTACATTATATATACTGTGATCCCACAGAACAGTCTGGCAAATTATTTTTAACCGACTTCAAAAAAGGAGGAGTTTTTCAATTCGTCTGTATGTTGCTTCTTTATTTTTAATAAATTTGGTGTGAACTACTTGTAATAATAACATTATACGATAGATCTGAAAAGTGAATTTCAATTCATACATCTGATATTTTTATTTTATATGACCTGACCCGTGCCCACTTCTCTGGCCGAAATAGCTTTCATGTAGCAGGATTTTCACCAAAATCCTTTAAGTAGTTTTTGCGTGAAAAAGTAACAAACATCTTCACAAACTTTCACATTTATACTACAGTTAAAAAAAATGAAATTTCAAAAGTGGTAATTTCAATTCAGACAACTGATATCTTATTTTTTACACAGAAAAAGGGACAAACGGGAAGATGGTAAGTTCTGATGGTAAGTCATCATTGCTGCCCATGGATATCCACTCTTGAGGATGTGATGTCCTTATGGAAAGCATAGGCCTGATTTTTGAAGGTTCCCAAGTCGTATCGCTATAAAAACCGTCAGCGAGAGCTGGTTCCACAGAATGATTGTGTAAAACAAAATATACCTAATATTGACGAGCTCGTTGGCGCGTTCGGTAGAACACCTGCCGTGCGCATCGATGGGTCGTGGGTTCGAATCCCACCGGGAGCACATGTAATTTTCTGTAAGCATGTTTTCCCCACGTCTGGTAACTTCGGGCATTGATCGGGTGGGAGGAATATCTAAATTCCGACCGGGTAACAAACCACCGTTCATAGATGGAAAAACCATGAAGTGTATATTGCGCGTTTCGGTTTCAGTCTATGGGTTTCCGAAAGCTCGAAGTAAAAATTAGGTCGACAGCGCATCATTGACTGATGTTCTGTGGCTGAGGTATCACCTACCATCAAGTGAACCTCATGCTCGTCTGTCGATATCTGACATAAAAAAAAACCTTCGGAATCGCGCAGTTGTGGATTGCCAAACGACGACAAACAAAATAGTGAAATTTCAATTCAGTGTTATCTTTCAATCTGACTGTTTAATTCGCTCGAACTACATAATAATCCTTTAAAGTGAATTAATTTGTTAAAAGCTTTTAAATGCTCAGTGCAAATGCATGAAATAAATCAGTTTTATTCAAACTTCATCAATATGAAAACTAAAACGTAATACATATAATAACCTAACCATTATAGCACTATTTTAAACCTACTCTTTACTTCAAGATTGAAAGTACTTCAGAATATCGAAAGATTTTGATCATAACGTATACTTATATACTTTGATCGCGTGTACTAATCATAGTATTCTAAGAATAGTCGGTTACTTTACGAATAGCGAGTTATTTACAAAAATATTTTAAAGAAGTAAAATTATTTCTTGGTTTTTTTTTTGGAAGTAACTCTGAAGCGATAAGTAACTTTGTAAGTTTAGAAACTTAGGTTAGGTTATTTAATTCATGAAAAGTTAAATTATTGTTGCCTAACATACACACAGTTTTTTTTGTCTATTAATAGGTGAAAACAATATCTGGTAACTTGTTTATATATATATAAAAGTCTTTAGAATCTAAGCTATGTATATTAGGAAAATTATTTTTGATACACACAATTAATCCTTATAAAAAAGTTTACCTCATAATCTCAAGTATTAAATAGAAATAAGTATCGACTTTATTTTCTATTTGTTGTAAATAGTTTTTTACACGGAAGCCGCTTTAAAGATAAAATACGTATAATAGTCGCGCGGTATTGTTAATAATATACATATATGTATGTAGCCTTATTAAAATGATGCTTTATTATTGTCACCTGTGAAAAGAGCTTAAAAACAAACGTGCATCCAGTGTGCCTTTGGTTCATGACTGCCTTACCATGCTCTAGCAGTCTTGCATTCGAAGGTTGTAATAGCATTGATTGAAATTAATAAGACGCAAGAGTGCGGATGCCATACAGAAATATCATATTGAATAGTCAAAGGAGTTCACTGCATTCAAAACTGTTTAAAACCCTTGGGTGTTCACATTTAAATACAATGAATATGTATATATAGGTAGGTTTTATATTTATCTATTGTTATTAATGAGCTGATGTTTGAGACCTTACTGGCTATTTATATTATAACTTATTAACATAGAATTCATACATGTGAATCACTTAGTATATTATTTGTTTTGACGGTCAAAGAGCTGAATTTAGATAAAATTTGGTATGAAGAATATATGTATTACTATTTATTATTGTATACCTAGGTTAAAGACAACGAGTAACTGTATTTTATTTATGCTAATAATATTATAAAGAGGAAAGATTTGTTTGTTTGTTACGATTTATCTCGAAAACTACTCGACCGATTTTAAAAATTATTTCGCCAATAGAAAGCTATATTATCAGCGAGTATTTTATGTATAGTACATCTACATTGAACTCGTGCGAAGCCGGGGCGGATCGTGAGTTATATATAAAACGGAAATTTTAAACTGTATCTAAAAAAATTGATATGTACTATGTAACTCGCCTTACTTGTCTTTACATATAAAACATTTGAATCGATTCTCTAAATTGAATATACCAGAAAATGAGAGGATCAACGCCAACATACAATCTTCAACATGAATGTGAATAGGCACTAGTTAGGGAATGATCATGCTCCATTCTATACTGCATTCTCACTTATGATCAGATGAAATACAGTCAAATATTATCGTTCTGTGAAAATTTAAAAAAATGCAATGATTTTCATGTAGATTTCATAGGTAGCGTAAATTATTGAAAAAATGACTGTTATATTGAAATAGGATGTCTGGAAGCAAAGTTATCGTCATTTTTAGGGTAATTTCGAACGAATGAAGCTACGGACATCAGTTGGTAGTTGGTACCTAATATCGCGCATGAACATTTCTAACACCAGGAGAATTCATGTACGTTAGTAGCCTTCAAGTAGGCTGTTTTATTGATAGACCCTGAGTTTATTTATTAAAAGGTGTCTTAAAAAAAGAAACAAGTGGAACACAACATAAATAGCAGTAAGGAGTGGAATAAATTCGAGAAACTTCCAAATTCACACTCGATGGTGATTACGAGCGTAAAGTTAAAGATAAACTTTCATTACGTCAGCGTATCTTTAAATTAAAAGTTTTGTATAACAGGAAAAAGGGTCAAAACACCCGGGCACGTTGTATTATTATAGATACTTTTTATATTATGACTAGCGACCCGCCCCGGCTTCGCACGGGTCTAGATTTTTTTGACAAAAAAGCAGTTGTATGTATTTTTTAATGCCACATAATAAAAAAATAAAAACAAAAAAAATCGTCCAAAAATAAAAAAAAACATTTTTAAGGGTGAACAACCCTTATCACTTAGGGGTATGAAAATTTGGTAAGAATCGGTCGAGCCGTTTCGGAGGAGTATGGCAACGAAAACTGTGACACGAAAATTTTATATATTAGAAGATGTATGCACTCTAAAATTAATTATACACACTAAGAAAAGTCACTGGATATTATCTTAGTTTTATGTAAATTAATACTTACCGTGGTATGTTAAGTTAAATGTAAATTATTATTGTCTTTTAAATTGCCCATTAGTATGTAAAACATTCGATTTGTATTTAGGTCATTTATATAGAGGCCATATCTGTAGAAGGGTCAGAAATGCACAAACTTAAAAAAATAGACGTAAAATTAAACTTCTAAAAATCCAAAAGCTATAAGATGGCAATTTGGTATGGCAATTTTGGAAAATCAGACATCTGTCAACTTTAAGTCTTCCCGTGACCACGTTTGCTTGAAAAGCAATGGAAATATCGGAATAAATAATATCATAATTAATAAATAGTGTTTTAATCCGGTTAAAGTTATTTTATTACAAGTCCAAAACCTGGTTTTAGTATATAGCGCGGTTATACTGCCAGTATTTTATGTACCTACGTCATTGATGAATTTTTAAATGATCCCAGTTGAAGCAATTGACTCGACCAATTAACCACTGGAATCAAATGACAATAATATCTGGTGATTTAAAAATCAACCCAAAGCACTATGCAGTTATTAGCGTTTGCCATTAAAAAACAAAATATAGTTACTGTATCGCTGTATAAGATCAGATAAACGTATCTACAAAAAAATCAAAAATAGTTTTTATTCATACGTAACTAAACAATTTTTTTTATAATCTGTAATAGTAAGCCAACATACGGATATAATTTGTTTAGTCTTCAAATGTATTTCTATTCAAAAGCTGGAAAAATTTAAGTGGCGAATCGACACGATATTTTTGCTCTCCTGTAGAACTGAGAAAATGTAGATATGTCCATCATAGATACACTGCGGTATTTCCTGAGCGTTCGTTCCTGGCGTATTATCGGAATTAACCGATACGAACGTTTGAGACACTGGACCACGCATCTCAGTTTCGTAATTACTAGTAACAGCACGGGTGCAATGTAGATCTACTATACAAAAAAGCCTATATTACTTTCTGATAGTGTAGCTTTGTATTGGTGAAATAGTTTTTAAAATCGGTCAAGTAGTTTTTGGGTTAAATCGTAATAAACAAACAAACAAATTTTCTTTATTTATAGTACATCTATATTACACCAGTGCGAAGTCGGGGCGGATCGCTAGTTGATTTATATAGATAGATATCAACTTTATTTGCCACCTTAAACCCATAAAACAAACAAAACTAACAAAAGATACAATTAGATTATCAATTATGTAAACAATAATAAAAGTGATGGCAAATAGGACCCCTCATCAGCAAAGCAGCGACTAATGTCGCTACACTGATTTTCAGAGGAGACCCTGCGGCTGTGAGGACTTACGGACTTGTAAATAAAAGTTATATTATGTTAATGTAATAATGTAAAAGTAAATACTAATAATAAAGAATCAAAAATAAATAAGGAATAATAATTATTATAATATAATAGTGTAAGAACATAACAACAAGAATTAAGTTTTTAGTGAGTAATGCGCTCTGACATAAGAAAAGTAGGCTGTACTCTAGCGGCTCGTGGTAACTGCTTTTGGTGGTTTATTAAAAATAATTTATGGTTTTTTTTAAAAGCTTGAACCGATTTTACGTCACGAAGAGGTGGTGGCAAATTGTTCCAACACTTAGAAGCAGCATAGTGAAAACTACCACGAAACGCCGAAGAAAAATGTCTTGCTGTTGCTAGATTGCTGCCTATAGCTAGTCTTGTATTGTAGACATTGCTAACCCATTCGAGCTTCTTATGTAGATATGATGGCTGTCCAGATTTGATTATCCCGAAGAGAAGCACACTTAAATGTAATTCCCGACGAAATACCATGTACAATGAGTTAGCTTTGTCTAAATAAGGGGAGATGTGCGTGCGTGGTGGAATATTATAGCAGAAACGCGCACAGGCATTATGAACTCTTTGAAGTTATATTGCTATTATAGTATATACCATATATATTATGTATAATATCATGTCAATTAGATTCACTTCGTAACACGCACTATTAAACTTGTTTTCCTGATTTATCTTTTTTATTTTAACTGAAAAATGACGATTTAATATTTTGATGTAAGGAATGTTATTTATTTTTCAACTTTTTCACTAACAGAGCCACAGAGCATACATCTAGATTTTGTACAGTCAAGCCCACTTTGCCGCTGCGCTTCAAAATAAAAAAAAAACCTTATAGCTTTTAACGATACTTCAAACGTGAGGGTTTAAAGGATTACCTGTAAACTCTCTTCGTTATTTTTGTCAAAAATATGACCGTTTTCCCATGGTTTTTAAAAATTCACCGATAAATGTGGCGAGAAAAAAATGCAAATATTCTTCCTAAAGAAAAATATTCGATTTAGAACACTGCACAACACTAAATGAACGAAAATATTTTCTTTATTAAAAATTTGATATTCGTAGTATTGACCGTTTTTGGTTTTATTTAAATAAAAACAGCAAAAACAAAATTTCGTAATAAAATATTAATATCTTATTTTAGCCGGATTAAATCGAGCTATAATTGATTTAAGAGTACTATCAAAGCCAATAATCGTAGAGCAGAAATACTTGGCCAAAACTCTATCCGCAATATTTTTTATACACAAGGAATGCGATGCAATTGATGGCGCTAAAAGCTATTAATACATACTACAACATAGTTCCGTTGAGGTACACCGTACAATATAGCATAGATTATTTTGCACTACCAATAAAAATATAACGAAACCAACGGTTTTTATTTTTCATGTTACATCACGATAGACGAGCGTGAGGTTTATTAAAGGTACCTCAACTCAGTTATAGGCATTCAGTAAATGATGCGCTGTGGACTTATTTTCTATTTAGAGCATTTTAAAATCCATATATTGCAATCGAACTTCATGTTTTTTCTTAGCGGTGGTTCCTTGAGGTAGAATTTCAATATTCCTACAACCCGTACAAAGCCCAAATTGTTCTAGAGAAAATATTTTTTAAGAAAATTATAAACATATCAATCAAGCTCCTGCGAGTAAAACAAACGACTCATCGGTACGCAAGGTTGAACGGGTTTATAGGAGTGCAGTATAATTCAAATGATTATTGGTTTGTACGGATGTTATAATATCTACCCGATACAGGAAGGTCCAACAATAGCTTGGATGACGCTTACTATACCGTTAGCCCGCATGCTGATATTCGATATGATTTTATAACCATTTTGATGTGTATTTGATAGGTTTTGTTATGATTTGAGTTTTAGCCACATGGCTACATATTCATACGTTTTTAAATGTTTGCAGTACCTACTCTCATTTTTTTCTCAAATATGTATAAACGTAATAACTTTGTATATGTAATAAAGTAATGATCTTGTTTATTTGACACTTTGTGTGTCATAGAGTAGGTATATTTTTTTATCCAAAGCATGTTTTAAAAATCATATTACAAAAATATATGATTAAATATTGTGTAACAGCTGTGTGTGACTGTACGTAAAATAGGATGCTACTCAGCATACCTGTAACGATTTTCCACAGCACTGATTCTCAGTAGCTACCATTTGATGCTTGACGTCGTTGCTCATATTAATTCAAAAATACGTATACTCGTAACATACTCGTAACATGTATATAAAAGTTTAATACAAATTGTGATTTTCAAACACAAAACCTCGGTTTCATATACAAGATTGTTCCCTAAATCGAAGTCACCTGTTAATTTCGAAATTAATAAGTATATTAATACATTACGATTTTTTAATGTTAAAAATCGACAGATGAGCATGAGGTTCACTTGACAGTAGATGATACCTCAACCACAGAACATCAGTCAATGATGCGCTGTCGACCTACTATTCCATAAACTGAGACCGAAACGCCCAACATGCTTTTCACGGAATTTCCAGCTATGAAATAAATGAATGTTGACTTTTTCCGTCTAATTTAAAGGCATTATTCTTAGAACAGGACTATATTGCGATCTGTTCTAAGAATTTCCTCAAAATATCCATTGGGAAAGGGCGTGTAATGAGTATGTTTCAGAAAAGGTTTTAATGTTTACTGTCAAACACACTCGTATGTATTTTATCATATCTAAAGTCATATAAAATATTAATCTTCATATTTTATTAATCTTCATATTTTCATAGAAGATGATTTAAAATTAAATTCAATATTTTAAAAGGTACTATGGGCAAAGACCTTTTGCAAAAGTTCTCAGCCTGAAGCAATGAATAAACTGAAACAATATTAAGATTTAAGAAAGGACAGTATTATATTCAATTACAAAGAAGAAACATAATTTTCTCTAAGTAAACAAAGGAACAACTGAATTGTCTTAGTCGTATTCAGAAATAATGTTAATATCAAAGTAGCATAATTTGTAATTAGGTAAATTTTGTTTGAAAGAAGAGATTTGAATTAACTTTCACAACTCTGCTTACGAGAGAATTACAGAGTAGGCTCACATCAATCAAGGAAGGTAAAAATTGAACTCCATTAGAAATTTTACTACTTACCTGATTAAAGGCGGGTCTATATAAAAAGCGTAAGAGCTAGACTCAAATTTATAAATTTATATCATAATAAACTATTAACGACTAAAGTATAATTTAGTTTCGTGAAGACTTAATATCTTATTAACATATCAATTCTTTATAATTTCTTATATATATAAATGTGTAAATAAAATACTGTATACCGGATTAAAACGCGATTTATTATTTTTATTGTTTAAATTATTTATCCCGACGTTTCGGATGCTTTTCAGCAACCGTGGTCGCGGGAAGACTGTCTCTATTTTATTTAAATGTGTGATACTCGCGTTAATAAAAGACAATATTATATATAAATGTGTATTTTTTGTATTACAAAAATGAAATTGTAGACAATTGCCACTTAATATACAAAAATATAAAAAAAAACATGCTCAGACTGTCTAAAGAATACTTATAGTGATGTGGAGGAGCTATTGCTTCACTTCAGTGAAAACACACAATCACACCGATAATATGTATACCTAATACAGACCCTATATGCTAAAAATACAACTTTTTTTTTGGGATATTAATTTTATTTTTCGTATTTTTATATTTAGCATTAAATCAGCTTGTTTTATATTATATGTTTTTCCTTTTTTTAAGTCTGTTTAAGGGATTTAAAATATTATATAGCTCTTCGGCTATTAATTCGATTGGAGTTTCTCCGCATGTCAGCCGCAGTGACAGGAACATCAAAGAAACGGAAAGCGGAATACGAGATTTTATAAGTTACGGATTAATAAATTAAGGAAGTTATATTTTGTTTTGAAAAAAATTGTAACTGCTTATCATATTATAAATGTATTTTAAAAATTGAACAATCTATTTATCATATATCTACATCTACATAATATATGTATATTGTATATATAAAACAAAGTTTTGTTAGTTAGACCATTTATAACTCGAGAACGGTTGGACCGATTTTAATGATCTCTTATTACCGAATAACTGAATAACATATTTAAAATAAATTAGGTTCAGAACTCCTCCATCTTCAGCAATTGAATCAGCAAAAAAATTAAAGGAACCGTAGGAGCTGTAACTTGGTGAAAAATAGTCGAATCGTAAATAACTAAAAAGCGTTTGGAAGCTTATAATCTCTAGCTTCTTACTCTTTTTTTTCTCAAACAACTTGCTAAGCATGACCCTTAAAAATAGTGCGAGGAAAAATTTCTCAAAATTTTCGTCTTTTTCAAAAACGGTCTCTGAGCTACAAATGTGTGTGTTATTATGTGTTATAAATACTGTATCTAGGCTGATTTAACAGCTTAACAAAGATAGGGTTTGATATCTATACCTCTTATTGCTGAGATATTGGCATTTAAAAGAAAAAGCATATTTTTTCGTAGATCATCAA
This sequence comes from Anthocharis cardamines, assembly GCA_905404175.1. Taxonomy (NCBI): domain Eukaryota; kingdom Metazoa; phylum Arthropoda; class Insecta; order Lepidoptera; family Pieridae; genus Anthocharis; species Anthocharis cardamines. The sequence continues at coordinate 2,243,737 of FR989957.1, read as the reverse complement.
TTTCCCATGAACTAATGATGGCACAGCAAAGTTAAGTTAAACCGATTTTTCAAAAACGGTAAGAAACGCTCTTAAATCACCCTTAAAAATTTAGTAAAAAAAAAACATTTCTAATTTTATTGTTGATTTTGGTTTGTTTTGGAAAATCCAACTTTGCAAATATTGCGAATATGACTCATTTTTCCAGGTTTTATTTAGTTCTATATAATACTAAAAACCACATATATTTGAAATTGATCGGTGGAACTGTAATTGTTGACCGCAGCGTCAAAGTTTTATCAAAAACTAAATTATGAAAAATATAACTTATAAAACTTACGAAAATTGTCACTAAAATTCGCAGAATAACACACACAATCAACTAGCACCAACGAATACGTAAAAACAAGTAAGGGCTGACACCACGAGCCGAACAATTACAGTTAATTGTATTGACCTAAGCTAACCCGCCTGTACTAATTCGGTCGTATGATGCATGCACCGCCCTCTTGATTATTATCTCTGTTCTATTATATTAAGTGATTCTTTGATGTTATACGCCTGTTCAGGGTTTGATTTACTAATTACTCACATCAAAAATAGTGACCAAAAATCCGCGATAGCATATTTACTACTCTACCTTTTATGTGGAAGATAATATACCCTAAACTATGAGTCATAAATACATTTAAATTTGATTCATTTTTTCAATTGCAAGTTTTCCAGGGAAACAATCTATATATATATATATATATACATATAATAAAAGAGTAGGATCGAAATTACGCTTCACTAAATATTTTTACCAGAAATTAAGAGGGGTGATAAAAGAAGGGTAGCAGAATGCATTAATGCAATTTTTAAGATTCTTGTCTGTCTGTCTGTCTGTCTGTCTGTCTGTTTGTTCACGCTAATCTCCGAAGATACTGAACCGATTTTAATGCGATTTACACAAATATATTAAGGAAAGCCCGGGGCAACATATAGGCTTTGTTTCATCGAAATCGGTTATCGGAAAGAAAAGTTATCATCATTTAAATATTATTTTAAAGGCACCATATCACCTGCAAACTGACTCGCGTTGAACTTTTTCGAATTGTCAGATGTCAATCACAGTCTGATATGTAAATGAAATAGTTTGATTATTTCGCCATTTCCAATATGTATTCGTAGAATAGTGGATATAATAGTGGATATGCAGTCCCATAGCGTAGCTTTTGATGCGAGTTCGAATCTGAAGTTGAAATGAAAGAAAATATTTTTTTGTATTTATTTATTTATTTTTTGAAAGAACTATATTATAACAAAAATAGAAAATGTATTATTGAAATAATATATGAAAAAGTATTTCTTATGAGATCATTTATTTCACCTTTTCATCAATCCTTTCTCTTAAACAGAATTACGATTATTCGACATTGCTTTTTTGCTTCCGTATCTTAGAGGTTACAGCATTTAGCACCGGAAACCCGGGCAGGAATCCCGGGAATTTAAAAAAAATGTCCGAAAATGAAAATAACCAATTAAATGAACGTACGCATCTATTTAAGACAGAAAATGTATTGAATCCAATCTTCGATTGAACTCTGATTAGTAGAAAAAAGACACATATCTGGATTTTGGTCACGTAAAATTTAATTAATATGAATTTGCCTAATGTTTCTTTAAAGTCAGGTTAATTATTTCAACTATTGAATATCAAATCATCCTTCGAACCCCAATCTCAACCACCATTAAACATGTCGATAACATGATGCAAAAGCAACCGTCAATGACTAATTTGATAGCTCTTTCCCAAAAGAAATCACCAAGTACGTACAGAGGGTGGAGGAGGATATGTCATTTGAAGAAAGCTTGCTCAAAAGCTCAGCTTAAAGTGAACCCCACGCGAACGAAGTCGCGGGCATCAGCTAGTATAAAAATAAATTATTTTTGTTGGGCAGGACACAGGAGGCTAATCACCTACTTGCATGTAAAGAAAAATGATCAGTAAAAAAGACATTGAAATTGGTCTGCCCCATGCCCCACTAGAGGACTTGGGAATTCACTTAATATGATTACTAGCAACGCGCCCCGGCTTCACACGGGTGCAATACACAAAAGCCTATGTTACTCACCGATAACGTAGCTTTCTATTGGCGAAAGTATTTTTAAAATCGGTCCAGTAGTTTTTGAGTTTATTCATAACATACAAAAATACAAATCTTTCCTCTTTATAATATTATAGTAATAGAATAGTATAAGTATATACTATATATAGATATAGAAATAGAAATATAGATTTAAATAAAAATGTCATAAAAGGAATAATTGAATTAAGCATCTCAGCAATAAAAGGGTGAAACTTAAGTCTGAATGGGTGTAAAACATAATTAGAAAACTCCTCAGACTTCTTGTCTTGGCTTTTCTCAGAAGCTAGTTTCCTTGAATTAGTATGCTAAGAACAGTTGGCAGCGCCACTCGGTAATAGAATTTACACGATAACTGTTAATGGTATGAATTATTAGATAGTTCCGGAATTCACAGGTCAATATAATTTATTTTAAAATAGGTTAAAATTGATACGATGAATTTCTTATATCCAGGAAACAGGAGGTAGGAAAGAACCGTATATTCTTTTTATTTCCTAAACTGCAGGAATATGTTTTTTTATGTTAGATATCGACAGACGAGCATCAAGTTCACTTGATGGTAGGTACCTCAGCCACAGAACATCAGTCAATGATGCCCTGTCGACCTTCTTCAAGTAAGAAGGGAGTTCGGAGTACCGAGCATTCGGAAATCCATGTCCACCGGGTGTTTTGTTGTTCGATCGGAATTTTGGTATTCAGTGCCCGAAGTGGGGACGACATGCTTACAGAAAAATTAAATATAATTAAGTCGTCCCAGCGGGATTATAGCATGGTATACAGCCGATCTCGTGACCTATCGAAAGGCAAGGTTGGTGTTCTACCAAACGACCGAACGAGCTCGTCATTGTTTTGTTTGAGTCCAAAAATCAGTTAAGTAACTCAGTAAGTATAAATTCAAATTCATTTATTCATTTAGGTAACACAATATACACATATGAACGTCAATAAAAAAATACATAAATGCTTCTAATTTTACATTTACTGCCAGTTCTCAAATCAAGGGCGTAGAACGGACTAGAAGAACTGGCAATAAACTCGCCGCCACTCATTTTAATCGCCAAGTTTTTTTGTTTTACAAAATGATTGTAAGGAGCTGCAACCATTACATCATGTTCCACATGACATCTTTAAGTAATTAACTATAATAATAATAAAAAAAATATAACCAAAGATTTCTCCTGTAATGAGATTCAATTATTTTTTTAATCTAGGAGATGCGCCGCATCAGTCGTACTTCATTTGTTTTATTAAACAAAGTACATTTATATTACAATATGTTTAAAATCACAAGCCTAGTTTAAAATGCCTCAAATGTTAGAAGCACCGAGCTCAGTGGGCTAGTGTGATATTCCCCTGAAGACCGTGTTGCTAAGTAATTTGCATACATTCTCCTATCTCTCTGACGGACGGTAAATGGGTTTGTTGTTACATCAGACTTGTATCTAGAGACCCGTGTTCGATATCCGTCAGGATATGTTTATAAAATCACATAATTTCTTACATCTAGCAATTAAGTTTGTTTGTATATGTTTGAGTAACAGTGATAAAATATCGGCAGCACATTGTTGATGTTTTGGTGACAGACCTTTTTTGAAAGTGCAGAGGGTGGGTGAGTGCGATACCCCCTACGATAGCGAATCACGCCTATCTATCAGATGCCTATTAATTATTTTCTTCAAAAAAGATAGTCGTAGGGAGACAATTCCACTCCTTAGCTATTCAAAAAAAAAAACGAAAAGCGCCCTGTACGTAATCACGGTATATCACCTACTGTTAATAAATTCTAGCTTGCCATAGATGACAACTCGCAAAGCATGAACACTTACAAAAACTTTCATACGAGAGTAGTCTGAAATAGACTAGCTTCTACGTGTAATAGAAACAGAATTCATTGAGGAAGTTTGTGTTTACCTCAGTCGCGGGAGTGATATACTACGGTGTATCTTGATTTTGCAAATTAATGAAATATTTCACTTAGTTTCACTGTCTTGTTAGTTATGAATTACTAGCTTAAATGTATGTGAAAATAGAGATAGATAAGATATTAATGGAATATAACATCACATAACTAAGAGCAGCGCCATTGGAAATCGTCACCATTTGGCATGTTATGGGAAGGTATGAAAAGCATGTATGAAAAAGTTAACAAAATAAAATTAAGTGGGTTTAAGAGAATGGGAATGCCAAATACTAATCGGTGTTTATAATGAGAACTCTATTATATAATTCCCTTTTCGAAAGTTAAATACTGTCCTGATAATATTGTCTTTTACTTGGTTGATATGCGAGAGATATTTTATACCACTTGAAAAATGCTTCGGTCAGGCAGAGCATAGAAGACTAGTCACCTGCTTGCCTATAAAGATAAATGATCAGTGAAACAGCCACATAAATGTGTTTGCCACATACCCCACAGATGACATGGAAATTCACTGCAATGGTCTATTTATTTTAAACATGTATTCGCGTAGGCATATATATATATATATATATATATATATATATATATTGTTTTTAAAGTGGTATAAAATATCTATATATATTATATATATGCGCAGTAAATATGCTCTAATTGTAATGGCCTTTATCTGTTGGTACTAGTAACGTCTTCGTCTAAAATTGAAACAAGGATATCTGAAGATTCGGTAATCCTGCAACTATTCCGACTACACTTTCGACACTTACAACTCAGAGTTAATTTTAATTAGCAAAGTTAAGCAATTAGCCGCTTTACCTTCGTTAAACAAACACTGGATTCATTTGTAAGCCAAATTGGAATTGTAAATTCGATTATATTGCATTATACAAAGCGCAGCTGTCTTTAATACTATCAACTATAAGAGTAGACATTATCAATTCACAAGTTTGGTAGGAACCTTGCGCATCGATTGTTCACGGGTTCGAAATCAGCCGGCCTGTTTATAAACTATAAGCACATCTTCCCCACGTATGGTCTCTTTGGACATTATACGGGTGGAAGGAATATTTTAATTCCGACTGATTCCGAACGAACCACCGTTCATAGATGGAAAAAACCCTGAAATGAACATTGCGCGTTTCGGTCTCCGTCCATGGATTTCCGAATGCTCGAAGTAAGAAGTAGGTCGACAGCGCATCATCGACCGAGGTATCATCTGCCATCAAGTGAACCTCGTGCTCGTCTGTCGAAATCAAACAAATGTGAAGATAACTTTTTATTATTTTTAATCCTCAAAAAGTTTTTAAATTCTTTAGAAATCTAAAAACTAATAACTGCTTTATTTTAATAGCTCAAGAATTCCACGTAAAATATAAAATTCAAAAATAATTTATTCATTTAGGTAACACAATGTTCACTTATGAACGTTAATAAAAAATACATATTAAATGCTTCTTATTTTACATTTACCGCCATATGTATATTATATATACACTAGCGACCCGCCCCGGCTTCGCACGGGTCTAGATTTTTGACAAAAAAAAGCAGGGGTTGGTGATAAAAAAGTAAAAAATTTGGGTTGTATGTATTTTATAATGCCACATTATAAAAAATAAAAACAATAAATTTCGTCCAAAAATAAAAAAATAAAATTTTAAGGGTGAACAACCTTTCTCACTTAGGGGTATTAAAAATAGATAGTAGCCGATTCTCAGACCTAGTGAATACGCAAAATTTGGTAAAAATCGGTAAAGCCTTTTCGGAGGAGTAGGTACCTACGGTAACTAACATTGTGACATGGAATTTTTATATATTAGATGGAATATAGTGATAAAAAGATATATAGCTTGATGGCCTTGTTGAAACTGAACTATCAGACATGCATCTGTGTGAAGTCGAAACGCCACTGAACCGATAAATCTACGGAGCTACATCAAACAGCTGCCGTCTCAGGCAGTATTAATTCGGCCTCAGTAGGGCTATTCACGATCATTCGAAATCGATCCGCCCGGAAAGCTACGCTCTCCCACTGAAAGTTTTTTCGTATTTACCGGATATGAAAATGGTATTCACAATTCCCATAGGATTGAGAATCGGCATTCTTCGGGAGTTTCCGATTAGAATCTTAGTATAAAATGATAGAAAGCTAGATATATCGGTACGAAATCTTGTAATATCGGAACGGAAAATTTTCGAATGATCGTGAATAACCCTACTGGTCAATTACTTAACACCAATTGACATGTCAAGTGTTTTTAACCAGTCAATTGGTGACCTGGCGCAGTCACCTGCTGTCTGCTGTGATGACTGTTGCTGTAATAGCCGTTACATTCAGACACAAACTAGTAATAGTGTCAGTGGCTAAATGTATAGGCGCTTGAGTATACCACATTGCGCGAGGGTAGAAGACATTGATTGATTGGATTGATGTCTTACGGCTGAGGTATCACTTATCATGGAGAAAACACTACATTCGTTTATCGATAGTAGATTTATCCTATTAATGTTATTACATAACATAGGAATAAGCAAATATAATAATAATTATTACCCCATACCTGCTATTGAAAACATATTATTTGTACTAGGTATATTTAATAAATAATTATTGAAGAAACCAATTTAACTACGATATTAAACTATTGTTTTAATTATGGAAAGTAACACTTATTCTAAATTATTGTTTTAATTATCGAAGGTAACACTTATTTTAAAACTATTAGTAATATCTATGTATATAAATAAATTATAAGTATAAGTTCAAATCTTTTATAAAGGATCTGTGTAGGAGTATATATATGTACTTTCTTTTATATATTACTCCACACTGACTTTAGAAACCAAAGTTAATGTATATCTTATAATTAAGACAAAAATATTTTAATATTTTTTTTCACCGTTACTCTTCAGGTGCAATCTGCCATAATTATATTATATAAACACGAGTCGCTTGATCTAATGGTAAAATGGCCAAGACGAGTCAGTGGAAGCGCAGGGCACTACCTACCTTTTTTTCCTTCGTTTCGCCGTATTTTTGTACCACTATAATTTCGGTCTGGACAGGACGTGTAGAGCTTGGAACTTGGCTCTCAATAAGATCTGATATTTTTTTACAGTGCAAGCAATATGTACCTAGTCGTAAACTAGCAACACGGCTTCGCACGGGTGCAATGTAGATGTACTATACACAAAAAGGTTCATCCGTTCAGTAGATCCAGAGATCTCACAAACTTTATCTCTTTATAATAATAGTAAAGATACGGCAACCGTTAGAAGAAATGAGAAAAAAAACACTTATAAAGTACACATACACAAATAATTAAAATAAAAACAAATAATTAAATAAAATGTACCTACGTGTACATTGCACCCGTGCGAAGCCGTTTTGCTAGTTTACATAATATCAAATAGCTCAATATTTTAAATATTTTCTAAGTAAGTACTTAATTTCTTTTAAATATCGAACAAACAAGATATTGTATAAAAAACCAAAAAAGTAGCTATTGAAACTTAAAACAGTGAAACCAATATACAACCATCTCACATACTTATGGTTAATATTGCATTTACAGTACACAGAACGATATTCCCTCCGAGAGAAATTCTTTCATTTTCACGTAGTAGTAGTAGTTCAACGCCGCATATTTGCGTTGGCAGAGTTGCTTTAACATGTTTTGAATAACTATAATTTATGTATAACTTCCACAACATCCAATAATTTAATTTGCACTTTATTTATTTCTACAATATATAATACTATCGCCCCGCCCCGGCTTCGCACGGGTAGTGTAGCATATTATGCCTACATATTGTCTTATTTATCGTATTCGCGCGCGAATCGATTTCGTTTTTTTGCGATAACTTCTAAGATATTCATTTTAATTATATGGTGTAAAAGATTATATTTGTGTGTTTCATCGTAATCGGATGAGAAGTTCAGGAGTGTCATTGTATTTTATTTATATAGAAGTTGTACCTACTCATTGTAATTGTAAGCTTTTTATTGACTTTTATAAGGAACAAAATTTATTTAAGTTATGGTTGAGCCATGCTTGTTGCCAAGGTTTACGCAAATAACTCTTATAATCACCAATGACTCGACTATGTATTTGCGTGTTGTTCCCACTGGAATGTAAGTGCGTGCTCCTATTTCACCATACATTCTGCTGATAGAGGACAAATCTTTGTTTTTATTTCTGGTTTATATTTTTTTATTATTATAGTTAATTACATAAAGATGTCACGTGGAACATGGTGTAATGGTTGCAGCGCCTTACAAATATTTTGTAAAACAAAAATTGGCGATTAAAAAGAGTGACGATGAGTTTCTTGGCAGTTCTTCTCTTCCGTTCTACGCCCTTGATTTGAGAACTGGCGGTAAATGTAAAATTAGAAGCATTTAATATGTATTTTTGCTGACGTTCATAAGTGTACATTGTGTTACCTAAATGAATAAATGATTTTGAAATTGAATTTGAATGAGAAATCGCAGCTTTGCTTTTGCTTTTCATTCATCACGCAAGAGTCCCGGTCAACCAGTTCAACTTTTTATTTCCTTCCGGTCAACCAAGGTTTCATTTGAAATTCGTTCGGAATATTGAAACTCATCGTAAGTTTCTGCACAATATAAAACCTTTTTTTTCTGTATTAATTAATGAAATGGCTGAGAATGAGCCGGATGTTTCATATCCGTTTAATTAATAAGCACACTGACACAATTAAATGTTCGCGGAATCCATTGTATAGTCTTAATTGGTGTGGCTCTTTATCTTCGTTAATTACTTGTCTGCCTTGAATATTCATTTTGCATTTGATGATTGAAAATAAATAATATAATATAAGAACGGCTACTCCGATTTTATTATATCTCATTTTTTGGATTCATCTATGTTCCGAATAACAAAATAACTATTAAAATATCGGGAAAATTCAAGAAAAAATATATGTATCACTGACATATTAGTTGCGGACACAGTGTTTTATTCACTTTTTTTTATGTCAGATATCGACAGACGAGCATCAGGTTCACTTGAGGTAGGTGATACCTCAGCCACAGAACATCAGTCAATGACGCGCTGTCGATCTAATTTTTACTTCGAGCATTCGAAAATCCATGAAACCGAAACGCGCAATATGCACTTCACTGTTTTTCCATCTATGAACGGTGGGGAAAACATGCTTACAGAAAATTATAAACATGTGGTCCCGGTGGGATTCTAACCCACGACCCATCGATGCGCACGGCAGGTGTTCTACCGAACGCGCCAACGAGCCTGTCACTTGTCGCATATTAGACTTTTTATTTTATTTTTGAACTCAATATTCTGGCAGGACATCGTCTGGCGGGTCCGCTAGTATAATTTATAAAAAGAAACTGCTAATGTCAGCGGCTTCCTGGAAGCTACCGAAAATCAGTGTCGGAGTCGCTCCGGCTCCAATGTGCCTATACTTATTACCGAGTGGTGTTCAAATTCGGAGGTCACCAATTATTGCAGTTGTAACTTTTCTTTGTTTATAATTGTCTTTGTCTTTATGATATTGGTATTATTATATATTTGGGGATTTTATCGGAATAAAGATTTTTATTTTATTCTTATATTGGAAGAAAAAACCTATGAACAGAGACCGTTGGAGAGACATGGAGGCCTTCACTCTACTAAGAGGTCCTTAATATACATTTTTTTTTATATTATATTCACTAAATTAAAGATTAAGTAGGTAAATTAGTTTTTTTTTCTTATAAATTTTTGTAAGATTAGATTAAGATTTAATACGTAGGTATATATTAAGAAGGTAAAGGCCTTTTATTTTATTTATTTACTAGCTGACCCGGCAAACGTTATTTTGTCATGTAAATAATTTCTAAAAAGCAGGGGTTGGTAATAGAAGAGTGAAAACAAAGGGTTGTATGTATTTTGTAATGCCACATTATAAGAAAATAAAAACAAAAAAAATCGTCCAAAAATTAAAAAAAAAATTTAAGGGTGAACATAATATTGTCTTTTATTAACGCGAGTATCACACATTTAAATAAAATACTGTATACCGGATTAAAACGCGATTTATTATTTAAATTATTTATCCCGACGTTTCGGATGCTTTTCAGCAACCGTGGTCGCGGGAGACTGAAAGATGACAGTTGTCTTATATTTGAAATGTCACAAAGTTGCCATATTTAATTCAATTAAATTAAAAAATAATCTATTAATTTAGGTAACACAATGTACATCTATGAACGACATTAAAAAAAAATAATACATATTAAATTACTAATATTACTAATATTAAATGCTTCTAATTTTACATTTACTACCAGTTCACAAATCAAGGGCGTAGAGCGGACGAGAAGAACTGGCAAGAAACTCGCCGCCACTCTTTTTAATCGCCAAGTTTTTGTTTTACAATAATTACATATTAACGCCATCTATTCCTACGGAGTTGATATTTACTGTAATTTTCTATATTATGACAATATTGACTAACAGTGTCCTCTTGTTTTTTAGTATGTTGGATTTTCATAACCCTAAGTGATAAGGGTGAACAACCCTTATCACTTAGGGTTATGAAAAATAGATAGTAGCCGATTCTCAGACCTACTGAATACGCATATAAAATTTGGTAAAAATCGGTAAAGCAGTTTCGGAGGAGTACGGTAACTAACATTGTGACATGGAAATTTTATACATGTACAATGTAGGTACATATTATTCGGCCACAAGTCATTTTCACCAATCCCAGATATTTTGTCTCGTACGCATCTTTCCCAGCTTTTTATATAACGTTGGTCGTATTCTGCCGGGTCTTTTTTATATTTATAGGAGGTAATCGTGCCTGCGGATTATATGTTGTTAAATAATCACCGCGGCCCATAAACATACATAAAATCACAAATGTGTAGTCGACCTTTAAGTGTAATTCATTCGTATAAGAGCGAAGAGATCAAAGATTTTACTACATATAAAAAATATTATTTCATCCGATGTAACAAAACTATTTCCCCATGGCAATATTCGCAAGAGACAGAAACAAGAGACACAAATGAATGAATAGCTTTGTAAATAAAACAAATAATCAAAAATGAACGTTAAAGGATCTTTTATTCTCAAAGTTCAAATAGAATGCGGAAGTGACGGATACAGTCGCCATTTTCCGATCCTGTGTTTTCCTTGACATTAAAAATTTTCCTCGATTACCGATAAATTACTTGGAAAATATTCAACGGAATGGAATAAAATTCCTATTTTTAATATTTGAAATATTACTAGATTAAACCGCGATTTATTCTTTGTTTATTATATATTTATTTCGATGTTTTGAGTGCTCTTTGGCACGTCAAACATACTTAATATCTAGAGGACACTGTCAGCCAGTATTGCAAGAATATAGAATATTACATTAAGTAAAAATAGATTCAAATCAGACAGCGCTCAAACAGCCTGCCCGTGACCACAGTTGCTGAAAAGCATCCGAAACGTCGGTATAAATAATAAATCGCGTTTTAATCTGATATAAAGTATTTTATTTGAATGTAATTTTATTTTTATAACATACTTATGTACTTATTTTCACTTCTTTACAAGGCAAGACCGGCATTTGCTATCGCTGTTGTTGAAGATTTAGTCTTATTTTCTCAATTAGTACCTATACCCGTGCGAAGCCGAGTCGGGAAGCTAGTTTTATCATAAAAATGTATATACCTGCATGCGGCTATGTTCCTGTTTTATGAGTACAAAATATGACGCAATAGTATCCCATTTGGAAAATTACGTGCCGCATTTTCCGTCAATACTTCACAAAGAAATTGCACCTCAGTGAGTTCACTGAGTTGGCAAACGAGGAAGGGGATTTGAATGGTCTCGATGCAGTTGAGTATATTATTTATACTTATGTTGTTCATATAAAATAAAATAACTATTGCTCAAGTCAACGTCAAGAAGAGTGGCGCGTTTTTTTATGTTAGATATCGACAGATGAGCATGAGGTTCACTTGATGGTGGGTCCTCACCTCAGCCACAGAACATCAGTCAATGACGTGCTGTTAACCTACTTTTAACTTCTTATATTCGGAATACCATATAATGAACCAAAGAGCGCAATGTGCACTTCACGGTTTTTCCATCGTTAGTTACACGGTCTGAAATTAGTTATTTCTTTCACCCGGTTCCCCAAAGTGATCAGATCTGGAGAAGACATGCTTAAAGATACTTATAAATATGTCACTGCAGGGGAATGCGAACCCGCGACGCATCGGAGCGCAAGGTAGGTGTTTTACCAAATGTCCGAACGAGCCCACCTGTCTTGCCTCCTGAGGATCGCAGGCTTAAAACCTACTGGGTTAGTTTTTATATCAAATGATGAAGTTACCTTGGTCCTTGATGCCTTAAACTATAAACCGAACAAAAAATGCATAGTCCTTAACATTTATTTTTTCTACGTTTGACACTTCTAATTCTCAAAATGCGCCTAGATAACGTAATATAGGTCTCTTCAATGCTTCAAGTATAGATTGCATGTTTCGGCTGCGGCCTATGAATTTTCGAATGTTAACTCAAGATACAGCGCGGCGGCATATACTCCGTAATTTACCGACATTAATGAATGATTTAAAAAAGACAAAATACATTATATGGTAATATACTGTATTTTGTACTTATATATTCCTCACACGGTAATATCTGTTAACTTAATTGATAATATGTGGTAAATGTAAGTCGTTTCGTTAATTAATTGTACATATATTCATGAACCAAAGCCATTTAATTTGTTGACAAGCTGTAATCTTATTGATTATGTTTTAAAATAAAAAATAGCTCTGATAAGATAAAGGCTACTTGGAAAATTATAAACGAGGAGACTGGAAGAACCTCTAGAAAGGATACTGAATATAAGGTTAACATAAACGGCATAGTAATTAGTTCCGACCTCGAAGTAGCCTCTGCATTTGAAGAGTTTTTTACTAACATTCCAATGAATACAACTAGCGTTCTAAATTCTTCACCATCAGCCGCCCTTTTATTATTACAAAAGAATGTTCCTATATGCAATCATAAGTTTATATTTAGCCGCATTAGCTGCAATGATATTATTAAAACATTTAAACAACTCAAATTAAAAAAAACTAAAGATCTTTGGGGTGTATCTGTATTCGTTTTACAATCAGTAATCGATGTTATCAGTTCAGAGTTAGCTATAATATTTAATGAATGTATAGATTGTGGAGTCTTTCCAGACCAGATGAAACTAAGTAAAATCACACCGTTGTTCAAAACGGGCAGCACTTCTGACCCCACAAATTTTAGACCCGTATCTGTGCTGCCTGCATTGAGTAAAATTTTTGAAAAATTGATTCTTGATCAATTAATGATACATTTCAATAATAATAAACTTATGCATAGCCAACAGTATGGTTTTACAAAAGGTCGCTCCACAGCCGATGCTGGTATTAAATTAATTTCCGAGATTTTAAATGCGTGGGAAAATGCTCATGATGCCATTGGAGTTTTTTGCGATTTATCAAAGGCTTTTGACTGTGTCCATCACGAAATCCTTATCAAAAAACTTCAACACTATGGCATTGGCGAAAAAGCGCTAAAACTAATGGATTCATACCTGAGCGGTAGAATTCAAAAGGTAAATATAAATGGAACAACCTCAATGGGATCGTCTGTTACTATGGGTGTACCGCAAGGCTCCATACTTGGACCTTTCTTATTCCTCATCTATATAAATGACCTACCATTTCTTGTAAAAGAGCTTCACGAGATAGTACTGTTTGCTGATGACACTTCGCTTTTATTTAAAGTGAAACGACGAGATCCATTACTTGAGAATGTAAACAGTGCCATCTCCAGTGTAGTTCACTGGTTTAATACAAATAATCTTAAGCTAAACGAAAAGAAGACAAAATGTATTAAATTTGTAACTACAAATGTAAAAAGTAGCAATGGTCAAATAATAATTAAAAATGAGGAAATAGACTTTGTTGATAATACAGTGTTCTTGGGAATTACTTTAGATAGTAAACTCCAGTGGGGCCCACACATAGAAGGTCTTTCGAATAGGCTAAGTTCTGCAGCGTTCGCAGTGAAAAAGATACGTGATCTTACTGACGAGAATACAGCAAAGCTCGTTTATTTCAGCTATTTTCATAGTATTATGTCATATGGTGTTATTTTGTGGGGTAATGCAGCTGATATTAAATCGATATTTGTAGTGCAAAAGCGGGCTATAAGAGCGATCTGCGGATTATCCCCACGGGAGTCAGTTCGAAGCAAGTTTAAAGAATTAAATATTTTGACTTTGGCAAGTCAATACATTTATGAGAATATTTTATATGTGCGGAAAAATATAGATATCTTTCAAAAGAATAGTAGCTTCCACAATTATAGTACTCGTAATAAAGACAAAATTAGTGCACCAACCACAAGGCTGCATAAAACGAGTAATTCTTTCCAAGGCAATTGTATACGTTTTTTCAACAAAATCCCTAGTGAGATACAAGTGTTGTCAATAAATAAATTTAAATCGTACGTTAAAGTAAAACTACTTGCTAAGGCCTATTATAACATAAATGAATATTTAAACGATCCTAGTGCTTGGATATGATTTGCTCCAGTATAGAGGTAACGCGACTGAATCTCGGCTGCAATTCCAGACTCGGGGGCGATCGTCAACATCCACGACCTTTATAATGTAAAGTGGGAGCAAACCGTGATCCATGTAGTACTAATTTATTTCAGAATAATTAATATTATTATTGTTTTCTTATGTAGCCAAGTTCACATTTCAAGGATCGTCATGCTCGCTTAAATGTCATTGCTTGTGGCGGCGTCCATGCGTCGGGTTGTCTCTCTCCCTAAAATATGGCGAGGGGGTCGATGGCTGGCCATGCGTCATACTCGTGAACGGGTGCTACTTGTGGTGACTGGTCGAACTTGAATTCGTGTATGCGGTGATATTAGTTATTTCGTCTATGTATTTGCGTGTTGTTCCCACGAGAATGTAAGTGAGTGCTCCTATTTCACCATACATTCTGCTGATAGAGGACAAATCTTTGTTTTTATTTATTTTTATTTTTTCGATTATTATAGTTAAATACTTAAAGATGTCATGTGGAACATGGTGTAATGGTTACAGCTCCTTACAAAAAAAATTGTAAAACAAAAACTTGGCGATTAAAAAAGAGTGGCGGCGAGTTTCTTGCCAGTTCTTCTCGTCCGCTCTACGCCCTTGATTTGAGAACTGGCAGTAAATGTAAAATTAGAAGCATTTAATATGTATTTTTATTGACGTTCATAAGTGTACATTGTGTTACCTAAATGAATAAATGATTTTTGAATTTTGAATTTTTGAATTATGTGTTTTCGCTTATGTCTCCTAATGCATAAAGCACACAAACATTCACTTACAATTCTTAGAATTAGCATTCTATTTACCTTAATATTTACTTTTTTATTTATGACTAGCAATACGCCCCGGTTTCGCATGGATGTGTAGATGATGTAGATAAAAAGAAGTAGAGAATATTTTTATTATTCGATACAAACATACTCAAATACAAATCTTTATAATATTAGTACAGACTAAGAGCTTCGAATGTACTTAATATGTACAAAATAATTTAAGTGCCCATAGTATGCTTTTAAAGTAATCTGTTCAGTTAAATATATATAAATAAAAACTCGTATTATGTATTTTTAAACTAAAAGTCATTATTATCAAAAAATATCTGTACATAGAAATTACTCGTGGTATAAAAGTTGCAATCTAAAATGATCTCTATATCTGAATATAGTATACAAAATGGGTTAACAATATTGTTTCTCGAGACGGTGGGTTTGTTTGCGTTTTATAGTTTCCTATTAATTATTTCACCTATCCAACGAGTAGGGAGGCGTTAATCCTTGCGATTATTCTTCCAAGCTGTTTTCACAATATCCTTTTATTGAAATCTATCGCAATTAGATAAAATTCTCATTAATTATTTAGTTGTCTCATTAAGTTTGAGATATCAGGTGATTCGCAGGCTCGTTTGTCTCCAAAATGTATTTAAAAGAAATACATTTTAATTAAATTTAAGCTTGATATCTACCCTTTAACTACGTCTACGCATAACAATCTTTTGCTGCATTTAAGATAAAATATCGATTAAACAAAAAACATATTAAATACACATTCGCATTTATTTTAAGAAATTTTAGTTGAAAATTAAATATACTATATATATATTTTATTCAATTAATTTATGAATGAAACTACATATTACATATAAGGTACTAGCGATCCGCCCCGACCCCGCACGGGTAGTAGAGCATATTATGGCTAGGTACCTACATGTAACAAACTCCCATCTGCCCCGTTTGCTCTGTAATAACTCCTAAGATATTAATTTAAACTATATGGTGTAAAAGATTATGATAATATGTATGAAATGCTTAAGATAAATAACTATTTAAGTGGATAAGGATCAATACTGTATCCGTCCATTTACCGCATTGAATGTGACCATTTTTTTAGGAGATACAATGGGTATATATATACTTAAAAGATAAATATATGCCATCCCGGACTATTTTTTGTCCCACCATGCATTGTTTTGATATATCTCAAAGGGATTAGGCAGCGTTTTCAATGAAAGCTCCCAGGCGGCTTGACTTTTTCCTAAATCGTTATATTTCAGTTAATATACCTACATAAACCATCCTCACGAATCACTTCAGATATTCTACTCCATGAAAATTCGTTCAGTATATTTTGAGTTTATCACGAACAGACAGACATACAGACGCGGCGAAGGGCTTTGTTGCATAATATGTAGTGATATTATGTTTTATTTATTTTTATATTTTACTATCATTTTAGATGTCAAACACCAGAAGACCAGAAAGAAATTGACGCATCACTTAGTGGTCTCTTTTCGTGAAATTTTAAGTTTAATATTTTTTTATGTGTATTATATTTTTATGGATTAAATAAGTTTGAGTTTGAGAAATTCATGAAAGCCAGGATGGGTCGTTAGTTAAGCGTAATTGGAAAAAGAAAGGCGTAATTTGATATTTAACGTTTCAAAACTTCACGAAACAAACGACGAAATTAGCCTCGTTTTACATCGTCTTTTAACTCTTTGAAGCATGGTGGTAACCCACGTTATCGCCACGATTTTCTTGAAATTTTCCAATTTATTTATATTTCAACGTACTTATATCATTTCAGTTTTTTGAACTATTTAGTTACCTACTTTAGTGATTAAAAAACATAAAAATACAGTCTAAATGGCATTATTGTTTTTAAGATTTGTAGATAAACAAACTTAACGTTAAAATCCGGTATTTTTTATTACAAATGTGATTTGAGATTTTAAAGATTTAAATGCAGATTCGTAATAAGCGACCCCAAAAACCTTTTAATACCAACTTTTACTTTCGTCAAACAACAGATTCGTAATCAGAACTCCGAAAAACCTCTGAGTACAAAGTTCCAAGCCAATCGGATGTAAAGAAAAATGTATGCGTCTAAGGGTTAAACAATTGTCGGGAAAATATTCCAGTTGGCTCAATCAAAGATCTGGAGGAAAGTTCCCAATTGAATTTCCGTATCTCTGAAGATGTCCTTTTAGAAATTGGCAAAGAATTTCGCTATCCTTATATCCTGTATACACATATTATTGATGTGCCGGATCATTAAAAATGTATATATGCGGATACGGATCCGAATACGGATATTTGTTGTCAAGATTCGCAGATACGGATACGGATCTTAACTTTCTTAATCATTCGGTGTCGATGCGCGTGACCTTAAATATATTGATTTATTTAGTTTGCAATATAAATGTGTCAAATATATGATTTTATAGTAGTAATTAATGGAATTTAATAAATTTTCATAGCTACCTAATCACCTATATATAATATATATATATAGAATTTCATCAATATTTTGAAAATGAACAGGCAAAAAAGATATGGATTTGGATATCCAGCACAGTTTATATATGGCAGTAATTAGATTAGAACCACAAAGAAAAAACAAATTGAAGTTTGGTATTTTTGTAATTTCAATAGCCTTCAAAAGTCAGTGAAATAATCTACTTTCTCTTCCAAGGATTTTCAGTTGGTCGAACCTTCACCTTTTATTGTATATAGTTTATTTGGCTTGTCTATAGTGTTCACATACTGGTTACTTAAAATTTCGTTTTGGATTAATAAATATCTACTATGTAATCCTTTGCCTCATGCTCCACTAAGTGAATCAAGAATTCACTTTTGTGTTTTCTTTATATTAACTCGGATATTAGGTAATTTATTTAATGACTGTTCAGAAAACGTCACGTACAAACGCTAGTAGTCATTTGCTCATTTGTCAAGCAAGCAAAGTAAAAATGTTTTTCAATTAATAAACGTTTAATTTCCGAGATTCAGGAGAGTCTTTACTGTTAATAAGTGAACTTAAGTAATTTGTTGAGTGCGATGAGTTTTCACGAGAATTAAATGGCTTTTAGACTAAATGCCGTCTGCTTTTAATTTTCTTCTCAATTAATAATTCGTATAATGTATTAATTAATGTTTTCGTGAAAATAAGAATTGAAATACCGAGTACTTCAGAATGCTGAACATTAATGGAGCGAAGATATAATGGATGTATTTTGAAGAGAATGTTATGTTTGTCCATGTAGAGAATTATTATATAGTATTTTTTTTTTGTAGAAGAGAAACACACGTCAGTAAAGTGGTTTTCAACTCATTTTAACATTTTTTCACGTTAATTGCATCGAGCAAATGCCCATTTTTGTTAGATATCGACAGACGAGCATGAGGTTCACTTGATGGTAGGTCATACCTCAGCACACAGAACATCAGTCAATGTTGCGCTGTCGACCCACTTTTTACTTCGAGCATTCGAAAAAAAATATATATGCGATACTTAAGTGATTATAAATTCGGTACTCAATTTTAAAATATTTGAAAACTTTTCGGTGATCGCGGATGTTTGTAGGAAATATCTAAAAAAACATAGTGACGTTTGAAAACTTTGAAATCATAGTAAAATATTCTTGCTAGAGTTGTGAAGGATGTTGAAACTGGGTTTATTCGCCCGGTGGGATTCGAACCCATCTATGCGCATGACGGGTGTTCTACCGAACGCGCCATCGAGCCCGTCAAAATGTATCGCACTAAAATGTATAAAATCATATTTCTGGTATTAAAATAATATATTTTCCGTTTAGTTTCACAATGGTGAAAATGCATCCTTATAGCTGGTATTGCAGTTTTTGTGTCTCAGGTAACCGTTGTGGCGTGATGTATTGTAGCTTATAGCTGAGCTTGGCGATAAATATAGCTTAACAAGTACGGCGAAGCAGCATCTTGAATGTTATCGCGAAGACTAAATAGCTTAAGACTTTGTGGCGTAGACGGAGTAGTTGCATAGTTTTGTGTCAATCACGTTCTTAACTTGATAGTGGTCTCAATACTTAAGGATATGCGACACCTGCCTGTGTGTGACTTCTCAAAGCTAGAGGTGGTTCATTGAAGGTTTTTGTGTTAACGAAATGAAACTGTTAATTACAAACTGACAACCTGTTAAAAAGCAACTAATTTTATTAAAAGTTAATAAATTCAACTGGTTTTGCGTTAAATAAACAAGCTGCTTCGGCTGATGTTAGCGACTACGCGTTGAATGTTCGTTGAGCTAATCCGCGCGTTGCGTTTATATTTAACGGCTTTTTCGGTAAACGAAAAGTAGCTAATTCGCTAACATTAGAAAAAATTATTTGTTGAATTAAGGCCCAACTCCTACTCAACTTTTCTCTATTCAGTTTTGTTCAATTATTATGTACGTGTGTACACGTACACACACACTCTCCGTAAGCGCTGGTTAAGATTTACAATTGGGTCCAGTAGGTGACGCTACGATAGGGTATATAAATAGGAAAGATTTGTATTTTTGAATTTTTGTATGTTATGAATAAACTCAAATACTACTGGACCGATTTTAAAAATTCTTTCACCAATAGAAAGCTACATTATTAGCGAGTAACATAGGCTATTTTTGTGTATTTTGTGTACATCTACATTGTACCCGTGTGAAGACGGGGCGCGTTGCTATTAATTATGAATAAACTCAAAAATTTGTGGACCGATTTTTCAAAAATTCTTTCACCAATAGAAAGCTACATTATCAGCGAGTAATAAAGTCAATTTTGTGTTTATATTACATCTACATTGCACTCGTGTGATGCCGGGCGTGTGTGCGCGTTGCAAGTAATAATAATAGGTTTATAAATACGAATTTAAAAAGAGTTCCAGTTAAAAATTAAAATTTTATCTGTAAACGACCCGACATTAACTTCGGACCATTTATATTTGATAAATATATTGGTCCTAATATACATATTGGTATTAATTCATATTTGATTTGATTCTTTTTTAATTTAATCGAAGAATACAATGTGTTTTCAATGTCAATGTGTTTTTTCCTCTCTCTTTATTTCTAGACTACTGATAACGAAGTATACATCAATAAAATTATTACATTGTAAAGCAATACACGGGTAAAATTGACTGCTATTAAATACTCTTTTATCTTTCTACTGATTGTATTGATACCTGCACGAGTTTTATCATGAATCTAATCTAGTAATGTCACATGCAGTGTTCACCTTCAAGGTGTATTATTTATTATTGAATTTTATATTTGATGAAACTGAACTATTTTTATTGCACTTACGAAATGAATTTCTATTGGTAATATACCAGTAATATTTATGTATAATTTCAAACACACATTGAAACGATATGTCTAAGTTTTATGCATGAAAACAAAGTCCGATTAATAAGGAAGGTCTTTGAATGAAAAGCAACACAAAACACCAGACTATTCGTTTATTTAATGTCTGAAAAATATTTATATTCGCACACTGTCTTAAATTTAAAGTATGTATATCACTTTTAATACATTCATTAACACTAACAAATCATATTTAATAGTCATAATATTACTAACTTATATTAAATCGCTTAACTGAGTTATCCAGAAAGCGTCATACATACATACATAGCATATTCTGTACTATTTTTATTGTTTAACCTATTTTACTCTATCTTAATATTAATTATTCCAGTTTCTGTTTTATAGCTGTATCAAAAATACAAGATAGTTCAAAGTGAAAGCCACATATATTTAAGGCAAGCTTACATTAATTCACAAACCCATAAATAAAACAAATAAAAGACCAGAGCGTTAATGTTAGATAGATTTTGTTTTATGTATAGATTATTTTTGCAATTTTCAAGTCAATCTATTTATTAAATAAATAATAAATATAATATTGTAATGGTTACTTTTAAAATTTTGTTAGCAAACTAACAAGTTATCAATTGATGTCAAAGTGGTTGGACAGCTGCTCCCATAGATATTAGTGATGAGACATACTAGCCAAATTCAATACCGGGGCTTCCAAGTACGAGTCCGTAAAACCAGGGTCGAAAACCAGGTTTTATAATACTTTACGGAGCTCCGAACTCGCCATACCAAAAATACTTTTTAGTATAAAATACTTGCATAGGATTGATCATTTTCCTATTCAAGTATTTTAAATTTCAACTCTGCATGCACCCGAATAGCTAATACTTTAAATTTTCATACTTGCAAGTTTTTCCCGCACGTACCGGGCGCTCTACTTCTAAGTGAAGCCCTAGTTTTAAACCTGGTTTCGTATATACGTCTCATCTTTAATAAATAGGTAGGTACTGAATTAACCGACTTGGTTTACATTCGATTTCACAACTTTTTACGGCAGAAGAACTACGTTGCGAGACTGCATTTTTGTACATGTTATGTTCTTGATATGATAACATTTTTACTTTATATAGCCCTCTAATCGATGGATGTTAAATAACTTATTCTAGTTTGTGTTTTAGAGCTGAAGCAAAAATACAAGATAGTTCACAGTGAGAGCCACATATCCTAAAGGCAAACTTACGTCAATGGGGATAGCTCGCAGAATGCTAAAAACGAGAGGTTTTTCTTCTATCAGCTGCAGAAGACTCCGTAAGTCGGC
The DNA here is from genome assembly GCA_905404175.1 of Anthocharis cardamines. Lineage (NCBI taxonomy): Eukaryota > Metazoa > Arthropoda > Insecta > Lepidoptera > Pieridae > Anthocharis > Anthocharis cardamines. Next base: position 2,221,650 of record FR989957.1, on the reverse strand, counting down.
TTTTCGACGTTCATCTGTATATAAATAAAACACTTACTGTTAACTCTACAGCCTTGGCCAAAAGTATTGAGCATCCCTGATATTTAAATTTTTTGAAAGAAATATTAAACCGAAGTAAAATAAAACGATTTACGTAACTATTTATTAATAAAAAAACAATATTCTGTGGTCCACCTTTTGCCTTTAAAACAGCAGAAATTCTCTTTAGAATTGAGCGTACAAGTTTTTCAGTCTTCTATAGTTATTGCGCTCCATTCCAGGCGCAGGCAAAGCTTGAGGTCTTCTTTGTTGCTAATGTCATTGTGAGAGCTGATTTGTGACATGGTGCGTTATGTTGCTGGAATTTAACGCCATCCATGTTCGTATCACCAAAAAGTCTCGTGAATGACGGCACCAACGCAGATTCTAGTAAATTTATGTACTTTGTAGAACTCATTCGTCCCTCGCATACGAACAATTCACCAACTTCAGAGCTAGTCATGCAGCCCCAAACCATTATACTGCCGTCGCCGTGTTTTATGGTCGGTAACACACAATCTGGCTTAAAATCTTCCCCTACCCAGCGACGCACAAAAGTCACACCAGGGGTACCAAAAATCTGTAATAAAGAGAATAATGTGAGTTTCGAAAAAAGTACATTTAATGTAGGCGATTATTTTCTTATAATTTTACTAAATAATGATAGACAATAATTAAATGGATCAACTCACCTGAAAGTTTGATTCGTCTGACCACACAATATTGGACCAATCTTTTGCAGTGAAATGTTGATGATCTAAGGCTCATGCATACCGCGCTTCTTGTTGGACTTCGAGAGCCATGGCTTCTTCCGAGCTTCAGGCCAGCTTCTAGAAGTCTTCGGCGAGCAGGTCGACCAGAAATCATTTTATCAATCTCAGCTGACAACTTAGCAGCGAGCTCCAAAGAGGTTTTCTCCTATTTTTTTAAGACTCTCTTAGCAATTGACGGTCCTCACGGTCGGTGGTGATGCGTTTACGCCCGGTTCTGGGTCGATTTTGATGTGATCAGCAGCGAATCACTCAATAGCATATTGCACTGATCGGCGCGAACATTTCACTTTCGAACATATTTCCGATCTTTACTTGGGATTTTCCTTGCCTAAGTATGCAGAAGCTGTATCTGCACACGTTGTTCTAATGATAGTTCGTTTTTTTGGGCATCTTTCTAAGATATCACTGGAATGTATCGAAAAAAACACCAAAAGCGCACTAGATCACTTGAAGTATCCACGACGAGTGACGGTAGCGAATTGATGATTAATTTAAAAAATCGTCAAAATTACACACTTTATTGCACCAAGATGTTTTATTGCTAGATGCCGACAAAAGGATACGTAAACAATAGATTTAGTTTATTACTATACTTTACGAACAGTTGCAAAATGTTTAGGGTGCTCAATACTTTTGGCTGTATTTTTCTTGATAGCTTAATCGGCCGTGAATAGCACTATAGCTTAGCTGATAATGTGTGAGATGGAGGTAACCTGGGTTCTCTTCTTTGGCAATGGCATGGCGTTTAATTAAACCATTTGCAATCATTAAGTATTGACATTTCTTCAATACGCAACCATTCAAATATAATGTTCGTTTTTTTTATGAATGCAGTTTGACTACTATCCCGTCTTATGGTAAGTAATGATATGATCTAAGGTGAAGAAAGCCGAGCCAGAAAAAACCACTCCATTCGCCACTTAAATAATTCTTATCAGGCACAGGTTCTAATCCCACTTGGATATCATATTTATTATTATCTGTTAGAATGTCTTCCCCACGGATGGTCACTTCTTGCATTGAACGAGTGGGAGGAGCAACGAAATTCCGATCCGGTAACGAACCACTTTTCACAGATGGGAAAACCGTGAAGTGCTCATTGCCGATTTCGATATCTAATATTAAAAATATATCAATTTACCTGTACAAATAACTACTTGATCAACAAGACGAATTTTAATATTTTCAAGTACTTCAGCTATATATTCCATTATAATGACAGGAATTATAATTGATCCGTGGCCGAATACACTTCGCAATACCAACGTGCTAATATGAACGATGTCAATCCTTTCCCCTGAAAGCTATTTTTTATGTTAGTATCAAATAGTTTTATGAAATAATAATTTGAATTAAATCAAGTTTCCAAATATCTGAAGCTTTACAATACGCTGCATACGTTTTTAATTATGAAAATTAAACGAAACGACGAACGCCGATTGAGAAGTAAATTACCATAATTTGAAGAACATGATATTCAATGACAAAGGTATCTATAAGGACAAATATTATGTTTACTCCCATCTGAAAAATAAATATATATTACAATTATAATATCTTTTTTTTTTGACAAACATGAGGTTTCTTATATAGAGGGAACAATTCTAAAACCCAACAAGTATGAGACTAAATAACCTAAGATATACAAAGAATATTACCGTATAATGAATATTTGTGAATGTCTTTAATAGAGGTACTTTCACTGTTTCACGGCCGCGGTGTAAATACTTAAATAAAGTCTAAGGCTCCTATTCCAGGACGTGACTTAGGTTTAAAGATAGTTTGAAGAAATGTCAGACCATTTTTTCTCTATAGAAATTTGACATTATAATAGTTCTTGACGTTGACTTGAGCAGCCTCTTAGAATAAGCCTAAATCTAAGATGCATATTGTGGGCAGCACCATCAAATACCTAATTATATTTATGTATAAGATGAATAAGTCAAGTCTACAATTTTAAGAAAATAAGAAATAAGAAAAAATTATTCAAAGCCACACTCCTAAAATACATTATATATGGAAATTACATTTTTAATCGTAACTTAAACTAAATACATGATATTATGCTGTGTGGCGAAAGAAAAGGCCGATGCTCAGCTTGTACTGTAAACCAGTACTGGCTACAACGCTGATTTTCAGCATCTGCCTGGGTAACTTTTGGAGTGCCAGAAAACACGTAAAGAAAATTTAAAATAAAAGGAATTAAAAATCATTATTATAAAAAAATACTAAAAACAATTTTAATATATTTTAATTATTCAATTCATAATACGTCTTAGAAATAATTAGATTAGGTTTTCTTAGCATTTATTAAAGTTAATTTTATGGCAGCTGCACTTTTGTAAGCAAACCTTGCTTACGGATATCGATATTCTGTTTGCTAAATATTTAATATACATAAATTATAATGTTGCACTCCACTTGCTTTCGCGTGAATTTAATTTAGTTGTTGAAGTAACAAAACAATTTATTTTCTTGCTGATACCTTTTTTATCAATAAAATTTAAAGGTGATTTAAGTGTAATTAATATGGCGCGTTTCTTATCTACTTTGCGTTCCGATGGGTCACAGGTTCGAATTCTACCGAAACAACATGTTTATATTTTTTGTAAACATGTTTTCGCCACGTCCGCGTCTGGTCAGTTCGAGCATTAAGCGGACGGAAGAGATATTGAAGTACCGAACCGGTAATGAACTACTATTCACAGATGATTCATATTTCGGTTTTAGACTATAGTCTAGTTGCACGGTTCCAAAAAGTGGGTCTCATGGAGAAGAACCGGCAAGAAACTCCATGGACACTCTTTTCAACAATGGTTTAGCTTACAAAGACTCGGTTACAATAGTAATAATCGGCTGAGAAGTTTATATAATGCAAGGTATACAGAGATTCTATACAATGCAAAAGAAAATTGAGTTTTTACTTTTAGTTTAGTGTAAAGTGAGATACACACACTTGCACAGCGCAAGTTGCCAGGGAAGCCGCACATGCAGAGATGAATTAGCGCCATACATCTTTATCGTCAACATAGTCTTGGATTTTATAATACGCTTTTTTAATTAGGATTCCTTTGATGACGTTTTTGAACTTTTTAGTCGTAAGATCACTTCGGTAGCCTGTTGTAGAATCTGACACAATTCCCAAGAAACGATTTATTCGATTCTGTTAATCTATATTTTGGGACTACTATTTTATGCTTATTCATGGTATTTATAGAATGAATATCACTTTTGACAGTGAATTGATGCAATTTTTTTCGAACAAACATGATATTCTCTAGAATGTAAAGGGAAGGCAACGTAAGTATATTAATTTCTTATAATTCTCTCAGAGACTCGCGGGGGCCAAGATTATAAATTGCACGAATTGCCCTTTTCTGGAGAATGAAAACAGTTGATCGGCTGATTCACATTTATGTTTTTGGTGGGATGAATATAATACATTAATTTACTTACCAAAATCATCAAATCTTGAGAATTACTATAAAAGTTATCACATAGTTTCATATAAACATGACGATGGTTACTGAATCGAAATTCATTTCCACAACTTAGGCTTGCATAAATTCTGTTTTGAAATATCTTCACACGACAAAATAACAGCGAAAACATCAAATATATCGGAACTCTTTGAAATTCAATCGTCAATGTCAAAAAATTAACGGTAGTAAAATGTAAAAAAAAAACTACTTCATTATAATCAACAAACTCAAATAAAATATATGCTATAAAGATGATATTATTGACTACAATAAAAACATTGAAATAGGTCTGTTGCTTTTGGAACAAACATTTTGCGTAATATTCGGAATCTGTCACATTGTTCCAGCGACAGTACTTAATAAGATAGCGGTCGCCGGTAAGAAATGATAAAAGAAACGCAGCAAAAAGGAAAATAAATGTAGCAGCGATCCCGTAATATACCATATGAGTATTATACTTTATTGATAATAGACTGATAAAATAGAAACACATTTGACTTAACATAGACATAAGACACAATATTTTAAGTAACCAGCGGTTTTGGAAATATTCGTTAAAAAGCCCGAGTATAATTCTCACTATTAGTATCGACCTTATTTTATACACATATTTTCGAGTCATTGTTACCTACTGTTATGAACGCGCAATAAAAATGGATAGACGGAATTCATTTCATATATAATGAGCTCTCTATTTGATGAACTGTAATGAAATTGATAATTATTTGAAATGGAAAGTTTTTATTTAACTTTCAATAAATTTGTTAACGCGAGTATCACACATTTAAATACAATACTTTAACCGATTTATTACTTAAATTATTTATCCCGACGTTTCGGATGCTTTTCATCAAAGGTGGTCACTGGTCACGGGTAGACTGAAATATCACAAAGTTGCCATATTAACGCCATCTATTCCTAATTTAATCCGTTATAAAGTATTTTATTTAAAAATTCAATTAAAAAACTACAACATATTTTTTATTTACTAAGAGTAGTCGCTCCTTTCCGCGAAACGCGAGTGATTGCGTGAGGAGCATTTTCCACACATACTTAACATGAGGTTTTAAATAAGTTTGCAAAAAATTTATAAGATTAAACAAGTCATAAACTTGTCGTGAACTCAAGGGGGTTTAAATAAAATACTGTATACCGGATTAAAACGCGATTTATTATTTAAATTATTTATCCCGACGTTTCGGATGCTTTTCAGCAACCGTGGTCGCGGGAGACTGAAAGATGACAGTTGTCTTATATTTGAAATGTCACAAAGTTGCCATATTTAATTCAATTAAATTAAAAATAATCTATTAATTTAGGTAACACAATGTACATCTATGAACGTCAATAAAAAATAATACATATTAAATTACTAATATTACTAATATTAAATGCTTCTAATTTTACATTTACTACCAGTTCACAAATCAAGGGCGTAGAGCGGACGAGAAGAACTGGCAAGAAACTCGCCGCCACTCTTTTTTAATCGCCAAGTTTTTGTTTTACAATCTTTACATATTAACGCCATCTATTCCTACGGAGTTGATATTTACTGTAATTTTCTATATTATGACAATATTGACTAACGGTGTCCTCTTGTTTTTTAGTATGTTTGATTTGGGGCTTTAGATTTTTAATTACTGGATCCCAGGTGTTAGAAAGTCTCAAACCATCTTCTCTATTGAAGTTAGGATGTTTTTTAATTTCAATAGCCTCACGTACTAGTCTGGGAAAGAATCTACTTTCTTTTGCAAGGATTTTCGGTTGGTCGAAACGTATGTAGTGGTTTGGTTTATCCAGAGTGTGTTCACATACTGCTGATTTAGAGTGACGTCTGTGTTTGATATCCGCAATGTGTTCCTTAAGTCGGTTTGAAATGCTACGTTTAGTTTGCCCAATGTAGGATAAACCACAGTCACAATCCAGTTTATATACACCTGGATCTTGCAAAGGAATATTACTTTTTATTGGTCTCAAGAATTGCTGAATCTTCTTGTGCGGCTTGAAAACTGTATTAATAGAAGCTCGTTTTAAGATTCTTCCAATCCTGTCTGTAACACCCTTCACATAAGGCAGGTAGGCTGGTAGACGTTGTACTGTTTGTGGTTTATTCCTGTTTCTGTGATGCTGTGGAGGCACCCGCAGCTTGTTGTCACGGAGTACCCGCTTAACATGCTGCAGTTCCCCGTTGAGGTGGGCAGCATCACAGAGGCGGTGGGCTCTCTGAAACAAACATACACCGACAGAAGAGAGTTGGCAAGGGTGGTGGTGGGAATCACCATTGAGGTACCTATCAGTATGGGTTATTTTCCTAAACACAGTATGGCCAAGTGTACCATCCCCTCCCCGAACCACTAAAATGTCTAGAAAGGCCAGTGAGTTATTATTCTCCTTCTCCATAGTGAATTTAATGTTACTGTGTATGGAGTTAAGGTGGTCTAGAAATACAGATATGTGTTCCGTGGGCAGAATAGTAAAGGTATCGTCTACATATCGCTTGTAAAGCCTCGGTTTAACCGGGCTTGTGGCTAGGGCTCTTTCTTCGAAGTCCTCCATAAAAATGTCAGCGACAACAGGTGAGACTGGAGAGCCCATAGCCACCCCATCAACCTGTATATAGAATTCACTATTCCACATTAGGTAGCCAGATGTTAAACAATGTTCTAAAATATCTGCATATTCTGGTGACATGTTGTGTTCTGATAACCTTTTCTTAACAATATTTAGACAGTCCGATACAGGAATATTTGTAAAAAGAGACTCAATGTCAAAGCTTACCATGGTCTCATTGTTGGAGAGTTTGAGATCTTTAATAGTTTCAACAAAATGGTATGAGTCTTTAACATGAGCACTACTGTTCCCTCTGAGAGGAGAAAGTACTTTAGCTATGTGTTGAGCCAGTTTATGTGTAGGTGTGTCAATCTGGCTCACTATAGGTCTTAAGGGTGTGTTTATTTTGTGAATTTTTGGTAACCCATACATTTTTGGAGGCTTTGCACATGCAGGTGTGAGGAATTTACTGTCAAGATTAAGTGTCTTTTTGTGTTTATTGATCAATTCAGATGTCTTTTTTATTACCTTGTTTGTTGGGTCTTTTTCAACTTTCTTGTAGGTGGAAACATCTGCAAGGATCTGGGACATTTTGTGTTCATAATCTGACGTATCCATCACGACCGTCGCGTTTCCCTTGTCCGCTCGGAGTACTATGATATCTTCATTGGCTCGTAGTTGTTTTAGAGCCATTGATTCCGCACGAGAGATGTTAGGTTTTGGCGGCTTGCTAGTTCGTAATATGCACGAAATATCTTGCCGGATTGCCTCCGCATCGTCTTTAGGAATCGTGTTCTTGTAGATACATTCCTCAACGTAGCTGACTATTTCTTCACAGGGTATTTTTCGCGGCGCAGGAGCAAAATTAAGGCCTTTATTTAGTACCTCAATGGTTGATTTATCTAATGTTTGTTTTGACAGATTGACAACTGTTTTTGGACATTGACTGTCAACGTCATTGGTGTTCGGAAACTTGTATGATGTTTTGTTGTATTTGTCGGTTAATTTTTCAAACTTTTTTATTTGTTTTTCTTTATAGATGTTAAATTTGTTATGAGCACGACTATTTAATATATTTATGCACTGTTGCCAATCTGTTTCCGATAAGATTTCCCGTAAATTATTTGTTTCATTTTGGATATCAAAATTTTGCCGTTGTATATCTGATCTGTGGTTGGCAATTAGTTTTAATAGCAACTTGTGACTTGCATTTTTGAGAATACCGGCGCTCCCAGCTATGTCCTTTTTCGGCGCGATTTGTACACAAACTGGGATGATGTTATTGTCTCGACATTTCTTGAGGAAGTTCAACGATGTCAGGAGACGTGCCGCCTTTGTCTTCTTGTATTCTAACCGTCGAATTTTATTAGCATTTTCCAGTCCGTACTGGTGCACATAATATTGTCTTTTATTAACGCGAGTATCACACATTTAAATAAAATACTGTATACCGGATTAAAACGCGATTTATTATTTAAATTATTTATCCCGACGTTTCGGATGCTTTTCAGCAACCGTGGTCGCGGGAGACTGAAAGATGACAGTTGTCTTATATTTGAAATGTCACAAAGTTGCCATATTTAATTCAATTAAATTAAAAATAATCTATTAATTTAGGTAACACAATGTACATCTATGAACGTCAATAAAAAATAATACATATTAAATTACTAATATTACTAATATTAAATGCTTCTAATTTTACATTTACTACCAGTTCACAAATCAAGGGCGTAGAGCGGACGAGAAGAACTGGCAAGAAACTCGCCGCCACTCTTTTTTAATCGCCAAGTTTTTGTTTTACAATCTTTACATATTAACGCCATCTATTCCTACGGAGTTGATATTTACTGTAATTTTCTATATTATGACAATATTGACTAACGGTGTCCTCTTGTTTTTTAGTATGTTTGATTTGGGGCTTTAGATTTTTAATTACTGGATCCCAGGTGTTAGAAAGTCTCAAACCATCTTCTCTATTGAAGTTAGGATGTTTTTTAATTTCAATAGCCTCACGTACTAGTCTGGGAAAGAATCTACTTTCTTTTGCAAGGATTTTCGGTTGGTCGAAACGTATGTAGTGGTTTGGTTTATCCAGAGTGTGTTCACATACTGCTGATTTGCTGCTCAAGGGGGTTTCTCTATCGCTCCATATTATAGTACACGTAAGCGTAGGCAAGTAGGCGTGAGGAGAGAAAAACAAAGTAACGTTTAGTGCTATAATCTCAAGAAATCACAATCACTAAGTTCGATTGCACTGACTAGCTAACACTTCACCGAGCACGTGGCACCAAATTGTTGGTCTAGATAGCGTGGGTGGCGTCTCAACGCGAACTGTCCTCCCTCGATCATGATGCCAGCGGTCATTGTTGCGCAAGAGTGAATGACAGCGGCCACCTATTCCTTCTGTCAAGTTGACAACTGACAGTTGTCTGCCGTTCACCCTCCCTTATCAAAACTATTAGAAAAAGTAACATTTACACTGAATATTAGAAATAAAATGTTTTGGGAAATCTTAAGTATTATCTACAACATGCATTTCCGTAAAACATTCCTGACATATGAACAAACAATGTTCGTTGCACAGTAACTTTGCACATCTATTGTACCCTTTTTTGGTTCGTCTAGTTTTTCTTGGACGGACATACTCCGTATATACTCTCTCTATATTGACGGGTTAATTGGCGCGTTTGTTATAACACCTGCCGTGCGCTCTGATGGGTCGTGGGTTTGAACCCACCAGGACGACATGTTTATAATGCGCTGTCCAGTGCAGACTGAACGCACATATCTCAGCGCAATTCTGCTACTCCCAATATGGATTTGAGCCGACCCCAAGCACGGCCACTAATCTACTTTTGATGACATATCTGGTCCCAGCAATAGACTCTGAAACACAGTTGGAGTCCACCTGGATTTCAAAAAAGGAATTATGTATTGCTGAGGAATTTAGCCGATGTAGGTTGCACGCCAAAACTGTTGCAGTTCTGGGCTTCTTACATAAGGGATAAAAAGCATTATGTTGACTATAATGGATATGAACTAGAGACCTACTATACAAGATCTGAAGTAAGTCAAAGCAGTAACCTTGGATCCCTTGAGTTTATCATAATGATAAATGATCTATCAGAGGTCCTCAGATACAGTAAATGTCTTCTTTTTGCAGATGACCTTAAGTAAGGGATAAGTTGGATTGCGAGCGCGTACTGCACGTACGCGATGATATCCCCAAACTCATGGACTGAAGTAGGGAAAACAAACTAAACATCAATGCTACTAAGTGTTGCATCTTAAGGGTGAAAGAAATATCGAAATTCCGACTGGGTAATGAACGGGCAGTTTGCGCATTTCGGTTTCAGTCGATAGATTTCCGAATGATAGATAGAAGTAAAAGTAGGTCGACTGGGCGTCATCGACATCGACTGTTCTGTGGCACTGTTTTCGTTGGATCTTTTGATTATGTATATGTGGTTTGGTTATATTTTATTTCTTTCAAAAATATGGGATTATTATTTTCTTTGTATATTAATTGAATATTTATGCTTTAATGTATGCTATATTCAGAATTGAGAAAAATAACCTTATCGGGCACTTGCGCGTCATTTTATCCACGGAATATTACTCGAACAGTGTAGTTTTATAAAAAAAACTTTGTTGGAAGGGCTTAAATAAAACTATGTACACATCTTTTACATATTATAAGACAACTGGATTTTTTAAATTTAATTTGTGGTATTTTTTAAATAATCGTGTGTTAAAAATGGCACACCTTGAATCGTGGTTGACAGCAAATCTAAAAAGTCTAGGTAGAAAAAATCAAAAATATTCATAAAACTTATTTTATTAGCTTGTAACGTATGACGTAGGCGATTTTCAAAATATTGAATTAGAAATAAAATGGCAACCATTTGAAGAAGAAGCACTATTTTTGCGCATTTTTCAGTAGAAAATTGTTTATAAAAAATTATCAAAACACGGCTACGTCATGCTTTCAAAATATATTTTCACTACAAAATGCAGTTTGATTCAAGTAGGATAAAAGTAAGTAGGATAAAAACTTTTTCCGTTTTGCTGTCAATGGGGTCAAAAAACATGATTTTGAGTTCATTTCTGACACAGCTTAAATCCATACACAGTAACATTAAAATCACTATGGAGAAGAAGAATAATAACTCAAAGGCCTTTCTAGACATTTTAGTAGTTCAGTGAGGGGATACACTTGGCCATACTGTGTTTAAAAATATGACCCATACTGATATATATAGATATATATCAGTATGGGTCATATATAGATATCTCAATGGTGATTCCCACCACCACCCTTGCACACTTCCCAAACGTATTTCCACTAGTACAAAAAAAAAACAGTTATAAATCTTCGATTACCAGAGAATAGTATAAATAAAAAACATATTGAAACGAGAAGACGTCTAAGTTTTATTCATGAAAACATAATAAAATAATATTAGAAGGTCTTTAAATAAAAACAAAACACCAGACTATTCGTTTATTTGATTACTGAAAAATATTTATATTCGAACACTGTCTTAAACTTAAATTATATTACTTTTAATACATTAATTAATACTAACAAATCATATTTAATAGTCATAATATTACTAACTTATATTCAGTCATTAAACTGAGTTGTCTTGAAAACTTCAAATTAATACATATATATATATTCTCTTAAAAATGTACTATTTTACTGTTTAACCTTTTTTACTCTATCTTAATCTTAATTCTTACGGTTTGTATTTTAGAGGTGTAGCAAATTACAAGATAGTTCAAAGTGAAAGCCACAAATATTTAAGGCAAATTTACATTAAATTCACAAACATACATAAATCAAACAAATAAAAGACTACTAGAGCGTTAATGTTAGATAGATTTTATTTTATGTTCTTTTGCCATTTGCAATTGCCAAGTCACTTTATTTATTTATTTTACTCTTTATTAATAACCTTAGACTATAATACCAACACTAATAACTTAAAAAACTAATCTTAATTAAGGCATTAAAGGCGGCTTTATTGCTTATTAGCAATTTCTTCCAGGCAACCCTTACCTGGGTAAACGGATAGAGAAACTTAAAATTATATAAGAGTAGGTGTGGGATATAGGATATATATAAACAGATTAAGTAATATAAATATATAAATGTCTACAAGAATCTAAAAATACTATTATAAACATATATATCAACATACTTTATTTATTAAAAATAAATATAAAATGTTTTAATAATAATAATAATAAAAAAAAAAAAAGCTGTCAACTGTCACGGACGTGAAAATTTTATTTTTATATTTTATGTTACAAATTTAATTGAAAATGATGCTTTTTTTTGGTGGTTTGGTTATTATATTTCGAAAACACCTATTATAAATTATGATCAAAATTATATCAACAAAATTGAAAACCTAAAACACATATTATGAGGTAACAATAACAAAAATATGATAACACGTAACCGTGCACGGGGGCAGCTACAACGAAGCGCACGCCCAACACCATCGTCTGCCTCGTCTAGCTCCGGGTCAACGTCGTCGAGTGCAGATTATATCATGCCTCCGACGTCCCTAACGTCGAGCGACGAGGAGAGACAACGGCCGTCACCATCGCGACCAAGATCTTCGCGGCGGGGACGACGGCTCTTTTTTTAAACAATGGTGTCAGTGAAAAAGACACCCCTTGAAGCGTGATTGACACCAAATCTCAAAAATAGAACGTTTTCGGAGAAAAAAAACAAAAATATTCTTAAAAATTTTGTTAGCTATCGCATGATGTAAGCGATTTTCAATATGTTGTTTAGAAATAAAATGGTTACCATTTGAAGAAAAAAACACTGTATTTGTGCATTTTTCAGTAGAAAATGGTCTATAAAAATAAAATTTTAACAAAAAACGGCTACGTCATGCTGTAAAAATACACTTTCCCTACAAAATTCTTCGGTTACGAGAAAATAGTATAATTAAAAAATATATATTGAAACGAGAAGACGTCTAAGTTTTATTCATGAAATCATAATAAAATAATATAGGAAGGTCTTTTAATAAAACGCAACACAAAACACTAGACTATTCATTTACTTTATCTATACATATAATAAAAGAGTAGGATCGAAATTACGCTTCACTAAATATTTTTACCAGAAATTAAAAGGAGTGATAAAAGAAGGGTAGCAGAATGCATAAATGCAATTTTTAAGATTCTTGTCTGTCTGTCTGTCTGTCTGTCTGTCTGTCCGTCTGTCTGTCTGTCTGTCTGTCTGTTTGTTCACGCTAATCTCCGAAGATACTGAACCGATTTTCGTGTAATTTATACAAATATATTAATCAAAGTCCGGGGCAACATATAGGCTTTGTTTTATCGAAATCGGTTGTCGGAAAAAAAAGTTATCATCATTTAAATATTATTTTAAAGCCACCATTTCAACAAATTGCAATGAAAACTGACTCGCGTTGAACTTTTTCGAATTGTCAGATGTCAATCACAGTTTGATATGTAAATGAAATAGTTTGATGATTTCGCAGTTTTCGATATGTATCCGTAGAATAGTGGATCTGCAGTCCCATTGCGTATCTAAAGATGCGAGTTCGAACCTGGAGTTGAACTTATTGAAATATTTTTTTGTATTTATTTATTTATTTTTTACAAAAATTATATTATAACAATAGAAAAAGTATTATTGAAAAGTATTTCTAATGAGATCGTTTATTTTATCTTTTCATCAATCCTTTCTCTTAAACACGATTATTCGACATTGCTTTTATTGCTTCTGACTGCCGGGTAGGAATCCCGAGAAAAGGGAGCTTTAAAAATATTCCGAAAATGAAAATGATCAATTAAATGAAATAAATATCGAGGTGGATACAGTATCTTCCCCACTAATAAAATTTAAAGTGAACCCCACGCGAACGAAGTCGCGGGCATCAGCTAGTATCACATAAAATATCTATATTCGAACACTGTCTTGAACTTAAAGTATATTTTTTATACATTCATTATCATTAACAAAACATATTTAATAGTCATAATATTACTAACTTATGTATATTAAGTCGTTGAACTGAGTTGTCCTGAAAGCGTCAAAATTATACATACATATTATATATTCTCTTAAAAAAATACTAAATAATATTGTCTTTTATTAACGCGAGTATCACACATTTAAATAAAATACTGTATACCGGATTAAAACGCGATTAATTTAAACAATATAAATAATAAATCGCGTTTAAATCCGGTATACAGTATTTTATTTAAAAGATACTACATATTTTATTGTTTAACCTTTTTTTTCTCATCTTTATGCATCTTAATAATGCCGGTTTGTGTTTTAAATCTGTAGCAAAAATACAAGATAGCTCACTGTGAGAGCCACATATCCTAAAGGCAAGCTTACGTCAATAGGGATAGCTCGCAGAATGCTAAAAACGAGAGGTTTTTCTTTTATCAGCTGCAGAAGGCTCCGTAACTCTTCTAAACGATTTTCATCTGTAATTGATAAATAAATAATTATTGCAACAATTTTGCTGTTAACTCGTAAAGGTCTGATAGCTTAACTGGACGTGAATAGCACTGTATCTCAGCCGATAATGCGTGAGATGGAGTAAGGTAACCTAGGCTGGCATGGTATTTAGGGCAATGGCATGGCGTTTATATAAACATTTGCAATAATTAAATAAACATTTCTGCCATACATAACCAGTCAAACATAATATTTAATTTCCTTATGAATTCAGTGTTTAGCCAACTCATGGTAAGTGATGATATGATCAAAATTGAAATAATTCAATTTACCTGTACATATAATAACTTGATCAACAAGACGAATTTGAATATTATCAAGTATTTCAGCTACATATTCCATTATAATGACAGGAGTTATTATTGATGTGTGACCAAAAAGACTTCGCAATACCAAAGTGCTAATATAAATGATATCGACCATTTCACCTGAAATCTACTTTCTTATTTTAGTTTCATAAAATATTAATTTGATTTGAATCAATTAGCGTCCAAATATCTGGAGCTTAACAATTCGTTGTATATTTTTTTATATAGAGAACTTCATAATTTCTTTAGAGTTAAACTTGGGTTTCTACAACTGCGCGATTCCTGAGATACTTCCTGCCTTGCTCAACCACTTTGTGAGGTTCTACACAGCTGGTGAGCTGTTGCCGGCGGGTTTTTTCCGAATCGATACGGAACGAATAATTCCTTAAAGGTCGGCATCAAGCCCTCTGCTGTTGCGGATGTCTATGGGTGGCGGTGATCACTTACAATCACGTGAGCCATATGCCCGTTTGCCCTCTATTCAATATAAAAAAATATTTCAACTTTATAGTATATTTTAAATATGAGAAAAGATTTTGAACAGTAATCAAAACTCAAATAGTACAAGACAAATCAAGAACTAATGAACGGAAAGATATTAGAGATTTAAAATTATTCAGAAGTAAATTACCATTATGTGAAGAATATGGTATTCAATGATAAGGGTATCCATAAAAACATATATTATGTTCACTCCCATCTGAAAAATAAATGAAAAATATATTACATTTATGTCAGTTTTTATATGTATTTTTTAAAATGAACATATTTTTCTTGTGTAAGACTAATTTGATATAATATAATGTTTAAGAATATCTTAAATAAAAAATGGTACTGATATTTCCTTTAACTGTTTGACGGTGAACTTAAATAAAGCCCGTCTATAGTAGTAACTAAGTAAGTAGTATCTAAGGCCCGTGTGAATATGGGATATGAATTCCTGATAGGAATTCCTAGACATGAATTAGGATTGAGGCTAGTTTTGAGAAATGTCAAACCATTTTTATCTACTAAAATTAGACATTTTGACAGTTCTCAAGAAATAATGTCTTAACTAACGTCTAAGCCTAAAAGAGCCACATATTTTGGCAGCACTAGTATACCTACATATAATAAAAAAAGTCTTATTAAATTTTTAATTAATAATAGACTAAAATTTAAAATTAATAAAGTTAGATTAGATTTGAATAAAATACTTTATAACGGATTAAAACAAGATTTATTATTTATTTATACTGACTAATAATAAATCGCATTTTAATCCTTTATAAAGTATTTTTATTTAAATGTGTAGACTCGCGTTAATAAAAGACAATATTAGATTAGATTTTCTAAGCATTTGTTAAAATATATATATATATATATATATAAATCCCGCTACACTTTTGGCAACCTTTCATTTTGCAACCTTCTGGCAACCACCACTTCTAATAGACTTAAAGCAATATTAATCATGTATATTAACGTATCAACAACTATAATACCTAGTGTGTAACTTTAAATTCACCTTGTTGCAATATCCTAGAATATACTAATTTACCAGTATCAATATTCTTCGCAGTACTTTTGACAACCAAACCACATTGGTATACTTACTCCATCCGCGTATATTGAAGTATATTATTCATCATTCCACTAGAGATAAGACTACCGTTTACTTGGAAATAAATTGGAACTCTGTATATTGTTTGTATACTGAATCCACTCCCTCGTACGTCGGACAACCTCCCATTAGCGTGTACTTCTGGCGCCTTGATATACAGAACATTATATTGATGTTAATTTACTGACAAAAGTGGCTACCTTTCATAAGTCTAATTGATGTGGTAACCTTGTACACTGTACAGTCAGATATCAAAATTATTAAAATAATACATTATGTGTTATAATTGTTATTTAGGAGAAACAGATAAATTACTCTGAAATATCTATTTAGTAATAATATTAATTTTGTTCTCATCATACTTAAAGTGTACAGACTTTATACTAAAATTATTTTCAACATTTGACTATTCAGTAAAACATAACTGAAAGGGAGAAATTAAAAAGTATGGGGTCTACTTAGAATAGTGAAAGAGAGTTTCCATCAGATCAAATAACCATAAAACTGAAACAAAAACTAACAACATAAAGGAAATTATATTCCAAGTAGCTTTTTAGAAAATATCTTGGTAAGACGCCTCTTACTTCAGCACCAAATATATTTAGGTTAGATAAATAGAGTTTTGCAAGATTAGGAATCGTTTTCGGAGGAGCCATTTGTGAAGAGATTTTTGATTTTTTATAGGAGACAGCTTGGATTTTTTTTTACTTATCATATATCTAAATAGCATACTATAATAAAAATTAATATAATAATTGTCTGCGTTCATAAGTGTTTCATATTTTAAAAGTAATAAGAAAATCTGAAATTATTGTTTAAAGCTTTAATGAGAAAAAAATAAAGAGACTTTTTGGAAAGAAGCAAAGATTTAAATGAAAACTTCAGTTTTTTTTACTACATAAAATAATAAACATGTATCAAACCATTCTATGACTGAATTCGATTCTTGATTTTCGCTATTAATACAGTAAATAAAGCCGTTTTTTTGGTCAACCTCGCACTTAATTTCCGATCCAATTTTTTTTTTTTAGATTAAGGGTCACTTACTGACCATAAAAACATAAAATGCTGACAGATCCAGGTGGAGCTTCGATCGCAATCTTGAAGTAAAGTTTTTAGCCGATATCTCGGAAACTATGCACTTTAGGGCAAAAGTTATCGAGACCATTATTGTAGAGAATAATGCATCGCATTTTTTGTTTCCTCTAAACTTTTTCGTAAAACTTATCGTTTACGATTTGTGGCCCATTTAATGAACTGGTTTTTATATTTTGGTCAATAACTCTTAAAATATTGGATTAATCAATAAAATGCATCTATTCAATTTTAAAGATCACTTTATTCTCTACAATTTTTGTTAAAAACTTTTTTTTCTAATGCCCATACTTTTTGAGTTATAGAACGTTTAATGTTGGAATGCCCGTGTACTCGGAGGTGTAAAACTGGCATTTAAATAAAAGTATGTACACTCAGTCACTCAAGTTATATTTTTTATATCAAGACTACCCGCGCCTTTGCTCACGTTATTTAAGCCTACGTGTCAATCCAAGGCCTTCTTCTTCATTCAACTCTAAAATGCGTTCAGTAATTGGACGCTGTTAAGCAATACAGTGTCAACCCACAAAATGATAAAAATGTAAATTTTTATACAAATCGCTTCCTTATGAGCTGAAGTACATATTTCATAAAAAAATATATATATAAAACTAGCGGGCACGAAACCCTAAAATGTTTAAAATATTCCACAATAATGCACTAAATTCTATTACTTTGATTGCTCCAAAGAAAAACAATATTATATAAAAATTTAGTCTAATAATTATAATTACAAAAAAAAACTATTATTTCTGTTATTTTTTAAAAGAAATTTATTAAAACCTAATTAAAACTTCAAACTCAATTTTCTCAAAATGGCAACCATGTGGGTTGACACTGTATTGCTTAACAGCGTCCAATTTTAACTAACTTCTCCGGGGCTAGTTTCTCAAATTGCAATTCACAACACCACGATCGCTTTAATAACGAGCCGGCAACGTTTGGTGTCCAAATTATCGGTATGGTAAAAGCCAAATATACGGCGCCGAGCCGGCAACGTTTGGTGTCCAAATTATCGGTATAGTAAAAGGCAAATATACAGCGTTGTGTATACAGACCCTCTGGCGGCAGAACCCGGAATCATATTATACTTTTCCAAACAATTCGGAGGGAATTTGGTGTCCATCTCAAAAATTGATATAGTACCCCTAACACCATCTACCGTTGACTGGTGATAAAAATATTGAAAAACTAAGTGGCGTCCGTATAACGGTCGCCAAATGTCGGTGGTCGCCACTTTAAATGCATTTTTGTGTTCATTGGATGCCAAAAGTGTTGCGGGATGAATATATATATATATATATATATATATATATATATATATATATATATATATATATATTATAACTCAAGAACGGCTGTACCGATTTTAACGATATCTTATTTGTTGGATTCCTCTATGTCTGGAATAAGACATAGGCTATTAAAATATTGGAAAAAATCAGGAAAAAATATATGCATAAAATTAATTATAAAATAAATTAGATTTGGAACTCCGCCATCTTGACAGCTCACGCATCATGCATTCTTAGTTTTTTTGGAATAACAGATATCCACTGCAAATCAGTGACATATTAGACAATTATAGTGGGTAAATTCAAATTTAAGAATAATTATAAATATAATTTCGAAGCCAAAATTGTGGCAGAACAACGTCTGCGGGGCCACTAGTTTATAATAAATACTATGTACTTACCAAAATCATCAAAGCTTGAGAATGTTCATAAAAGTTATCGCACAGTTTCATATAAACTTGACGATGGTTACTGAATCGAAATTGATTTCCACAAGTTAGGTTTGCATAAATTCTGTTTTGAAATATCTTGACTCGACAAAATAACAGCGAAAACATCAAATATATCGGAACTCTTTGAAATTCAATCGTCAATGTGATAAAATATACGGTAAGAAAATATAGAAATCCATCAATTTTATTAAAATCAACAAATATATAGAAATTATATGCCATATAGATGATGTTATTGATTATAATTAGAACATCGAAATTGGTCTGATGCTTTTGGAACAAACACTTTGCGTAATATCCGGAATCCGTCACAGTGTTCCAGCGACAGTACTTAATAAGATAGCGGTCGCCGGTAAGAAATGATAAAAGAAACGCAGATAAAATGAAAATAAGTGTTGCAGCGATCCTGTAATATATCATATAAATATACTTTATGGATAAAGTATTGATTATATAGAAACACATTTGACATAACATAGACATAAGACACAATATTTTAAGTATCCAGCGGTTTTTGAAAAATTCGTTAAAAAGCCCGAGTATAATTCTCACTATTAGTATCGACCTTATTTTGTACACATATTTTCGAGTCATTGTTACCAACTGTTACGAAAAATGATAGATGTAATTATTTTAATGTAATGAGCTCTTTATTTGATGAGCCATAATGACTACGATGGTTATTTGAAATGAAATGAAATTATTAAAGATCAAATTAAAAAAAAAACTACAATATTTATCAACTTAATTATAATTTAATAAAAAAATGTGCATATAAGTCAGTCAGTCAGTCAGAATACGTTGTGGCACATCAACGTAACAAAACTGATTTTCTGTAGGCCCATTTTACAACAGATATTTACTAAAGATATATAAGAAAATACACTTTTTCAATGTAGTACCAATGGTAGACGTCTCATTGGCTCAGTGATATCGAGGATGGAGGTCCCGGGTTTGGATCCCGGAAAATGATTTTACAAAAATAATTCGGTCGCGAAGGATTGAAGATTCATCACCTACTTGCCTGTAAAGAATAATGATCAGTGAAACGGTTATAGAAATATGTCAGTCGTATGCCCCACTAGTGGACTCGGGAGCTACGAACCCACGACCCATCGATGTGCACTGCAGGTGTTCTATCTAACGCGTCAACGAGGCCGTCAAAAAGTTAAATATTTAACTTTAACTATATCTCTGATATATAAAATTTCCATGTCACAATGTTAGTTACCGTACTCCTCCGAAACAGCTTTACCGATTTTTACCAAATTTTATATGCGTATTCAGTAGGTTTGAGAATCGGCTACTATCTATTTTTCATACCCCTTGTTGTATTATATATATATATAAGGGTTGTTCACCCTTAAATTTTTTTTTTTAATTTTTGGACGAATTTTTTTGTTTTTATTTTTTTATAATGTGGCATTAAAAAATACATACAACCCTATATTTTCACTCTTCTATTACCAACCCCTGCTTTTTTTTGTCAAAAAATCTAGACCCGTGCGAAGCCGGGGCGGGTCGCTAGTATATAAATAATAGGTAAGTCCAACATACAGGTAGAAATAAAACAACATAAGCATGCATCATGTAGACAATTTTAATTAAACATAAATACTTGACAAGGTTTCTCAGCTAATACAAGCGATATCTTCCTGAGACCCCACAAAACTCCTATATAATAAAATGGTGCAAAACTAGAAAAATAAACTACACAGTGTAGGTATAATAATTATAATGCATACGATGTTCTTTTTTTTTTATGTCAGATATCGACAGACGAGCATGAGGTTCACTTGATGGTAGGTGATACCTCAGCCACAGAACATCAGTCAATGATGCGCTGTCGACCTAATTTTTACGTCGAGCATTCGGAAATCCATAGACTGAAACCGAAACGCGCAATATGCACTTCACGGTTTTTCCATCTTTTTTTAAATAGTCTAACATACCTCGGTATGACGTTCGTCTTCCTTTTTCCTTTCCATTGATATAAACTAAAATATCAAGACATTACAAATATTTTAAATTTCGATTTATTTCTTTATTCTTTACAACTTCCATCGAGTTATTGGTACAAACATGGGTATGTGATGTCAGATAACATTTTCATGACTGATGGGTATTGTTATTCAAAATTTGAGATATTTGTACTATACATATAAAGTAATTTATACTAAGCGACAGAAATCTTATAGGGTAATTAATATTAAGAGTTATCACATTACACACGTTGAAAGTCATGGGATTCGCAGTAAAGTACTGTAGAAGTTGTCTGAGATCTGCTTTTTGTCTTTCATCTGAAATGTATGAATGAATGAATACTTTATTGTTTATACATAACTTTAAAAATCTTATTGAACTAAACTTAAAATTAATTGTGCAAGGGCCCAAGGGGCGACCTTATAAGAATAAGACGGTGATTTCTTCCAAGTAACCCTAACATTTTAAAAGAAACTAATTATAAAAATGGATAGAGAATAATAACATCAATACTAAAATTAACAGAAATAACATAAAGTACAATAAAGTCAAAACAACAAATAAATCTAATATATAAAATTCTCGTGTCACAGTTTTCGTTGCCATACTCCTCCGAAACGGCTTGACCGATTTTGATGAAATTTTTTGTGCTTATCCGGTATCTATGAGAATCGGCCAACATCTATTTTTCATCCCCCTAAATGTTAGGGGTAGTCCACGAAATTTTTTGATTTTATTTTTTTATTATGTGGCATTAAAAAATACATACAACCCCTGCTTTTTTTGTCAAAAAATCTAGACCCGTGCGAAGCCGGGGCGGGTCGCTAGTATACAATAAATTATTCATAAATACAGTCCAGATACATTATAAGAAAGCAAGAAATATAAAAAATAAAAAAAAATGAAAAATATACACATTTGCTTGTCTGATCACAGAAGGTATGAATTCCATAATCTTACAGCCTGCACAGGAAAGGAACAGTCATAAAAAATAGTAGAGTGGATAGGCAATGTATTGAGTAAATATTAAGAATGTTTTTTTCTAATACCTTTTAATTAAGAAGAAGACATTTTGAGGTTTTGAAAGTTGAATGAGAATATTTTTCTCTAAGATTTTAACTCGGAACTCTACATCTAAATGCTACGCCGACTCTCTCATCCATTTATTTAGGCTTTATTTAGGTGTGATACTCATGTAAACAAGACAAATCGGCAACCATGTTTAATTTTTACTAAAGAACAAATTAAAGACTGATCTTACACCGAGCATCTGAATTTTACGTTTTAATATATATTATCATAGTTGAGAGTAATACTTAGGAAACCTTACGTGCAATGGACGTCACTTTATTGGCGATGGAAATTTTGAGTCGTTTCAAATCCTCTGATATCATTTCAAACATAACTGCAGAAATTATTGTTATGGCTATGTTGTGAAAAATTCGGAGCACTGAAGACGCAACCTTAGCGTAATCCTTCTCTGAAACTATATACATATGCAGTTATTTTCAAAGAATTTCATCAGAATCTTGTTGACAATTTTTTCTAATATTTTAGATAATATACTAAGTAGAGAGATAGGCCTATAATTAGATGGCTGGGACTTGTCACCTGTTTTATGTAACAATAGCTCTTTTAAAAATATATTTTGAAAACGCCAGCTGAAAGACTAATATTAACTAGACGTGTAATGGGTTCTACAAGCACTAGCTGATATTTTTGTAGGAGATAAGTTGGGATATTATTGCGACCTGGAGCGCTGGAACCTTTCACAGCAGAAAGTACAGCCCTAACTTCGTATGTATCGGTAGGATACAAAACAAAAGTACATGATGTTGTATAAACTTTTGCATAGTGAGATAGTTCTGTTTCTTTTGTATTGTGATTCAGCAAGCATTCATTACTATGTATAATATGAAGAATATGTCTATTTTGAGAAGCTCTGAATTTTGATTTGGATGAGGGGCCAGAATATCTTAATATATTTGCCTGATACCTTTACGTTAGAGTTTTTCCTGACTACTAATTACTAAGATAATTTAATCATTTGCGGTGGAAACATGATGAGATGCTTCTGTTACTAGAATGCCAGCGACGTATGAGTGGGTGACTTTTTCAGAATGAAAAATGTCATATTTTAATTAATTTCTTAAGAATGCGTTGCGTCAATTGATCTAAGGTGTTTTTTTTAGGTATAATTTCTATCAAAATAAAAGCAAATAGAAACAACGCTTACGAACGCCAAATGATTTACACACGTATGTTCTGGCTCGCAAAATCGTGCGTCCGTCAAATTTCTTTGCACTGTAAGTGGTTGGGGCCTTTGAAATGGCTCCAAAATAATCTAGAAGTAACTAATGAAATTTGAATAATTTGAGATACATGAAAAGTGAAGTATTGTGGTTGAGGACTACCAATCAATAAATCTCTTCCTTGTTATAAGTATTTTAAAAAATAAACTATAAACGTACTTCCTTCGTATGCTATTACTGACACTCTGTACTCATGTCCAACAATATTTAAAAAGCCAAGCACTGCATGAATTATTACCTGAAAGAAAAAATAGCTGGTTAAGATGTTTGTGCATAGTTAATATACCTAAATATGAAAAATATATGGATTATGACGTACCATACATTTTAAAGGATTTTCTGTTTCATGAAATCGACGCTCAATTGCATCGTATCTCTCTATTATACCTCCTTTATCAAGTTTCGCTGGTTCATTCAAGTCTTCATGTAGATTCTTGCAAAATATACGGAAGCGACAGAAATGTAAGCCGACGATTAAATAGAATGGTATGCGACCCATGTCTATGATGGCTCGTTGAATAATAATATTTAAAGTAGAAAGATCAAATTTTAACAACAAGATGGAATTAACTATAAATACGCTAGAATATGCCGAAAACAGTACGAGAATATATATGACAGAGAATTTATGAATTTTTGAATATAAATTCGAAAACTTTCTGTTGTCGACCTTCTTGTCGAAAACAAAGTATTTTAAGACGTACCTCTCTTCTGTTAAAAATGAAATTAAAAAGAACATATAAAACTCCGCAGCTCGAATAAAATTTATGGTAGACGAGTTTAGTCTGTTAGAAAGATCTAAATTTAAATATAAAAAAATAGCCGGTGATATTAAATTTAGATATTTCAATATCCAAAATCTTTTCATTAATGGTAAAGCACTATAATAGCCACACAGATACCGGAAGTACATGATGTTATTTATGTTACAAACTAATTCATTTTCCATGTTGAATTTAAAATTACACTTGTGTTTTCAAGCTACGTGTGACAAGTATTGAATAGATTACAGCGAACACTTTAATTTTGTTTATTACATACAAAAGTTGATTAATTTTGTTACTTTGTATTTGTCCTTTCAATTTTGTTGAGTGTTTTATAGATGTAATAATTTCATAGTTACTGTACTGTAAAGAAATATATAATTTATGTACTATATATTTCTTTACAGTGTGTATGTGTGTAAGTATATTATATGTGTGTAAGTTTCGATCAATAGTGTGCAAGTAGTATTTAGTTTAGGTTTGAAAAGATGAATTCGAAAGATATTTATTGTTGGATACAATTAGGTAAACAGTTTAGTTATTGATACCTTAAGAGCAGCTGTGTAGACACGTGATATAGTTGAAATGAAAATAAAATATTTAAACACGTGCGTGAAGGCTTCCCGAAACAGATTCACCCATTGAATAAGTGAAATATTTCCGATTTAATCATTGTCTTAATATCGTTTCTCTGCTGCCGGGGTCCTGACACTTGAGAAACACCTATGTCGTAGTTTGTGACCCCTACATATACCCGATTTATGATTACCTTAACGTAGTTTATGACAACTATGTATCTTCCACTTCCTGGCACTGTCTTTTTTATGTTAGATATCAATTGACGAGCATAATGGTAGGTGACACCTCAGCCACAGAACATCAGTCAATGATGCGCTATCGACATATTTTTTACTTCGAGCATTCGGAAATCCATAGACTGAAATCGAAACGCGCAATATGCACTTCACGGTTTTTCCATATATAAACGGTGGTTCGTTAACCGGTCGGAATTACGATATTCCTACCACCCATTCAATGCCCGAAGTTACGGTAAAAAAGTGTGTTTGTCTAATAATTAAAAGTTATAAATGTAATTTAATTATTATTCGACAAAAAATATATTTATGGCAGTCAAAACTTTGACGTCGGGGTCATAATCTGAAAGCCGTTTACCTTAATACTGAGGTGTTGAGACTCCACGCGTAGGATTCCGAATATAACTTTTTTTTAAATAAAATAACTATTTGTATTATTTGTTATGTATATATTATAAACTATGTTTTAATCATTATTTTAAATTTTAATATATTAACACAGTTTTGCAATAACGTCACGTCAACTTATATAAATACATTAATAAAATACTAACTAATTTTTTTTAAAGCTTTAATGAGGTATAGCTGTTATTAACAAGTATTATTATTGTCCAGATAAAGGTAGTTCGTTAATCAATACTAAATAAAAATAAAGGATTCGTGTTAAGGTAGGTACACCTCTCTCTTTCTAATAGGTCGAGAGTTCAAATCCTGTCAGATCTAACATTTTGAAAATTTTATATAAAATATATATATAAACTAAATTCCAACCGGATAACGAACTAAAGTTCATCGATACCAAATCCGTAACGCATCGTAACGCAACGTAAATAACGCATCATTGATTGATGTTCTGTGACTGAGGTGTCATTAACAACCAAATATGTCTCTCGTTCGTATCTGATATAAAAAATATGTTTAAATAAAATACTGTATACCGGATTAAAACGCGATTTATTATTTAAATTATTTATCCCGACGTTTCGGATGCTTTTCAGCAACCGTGGTCGCGGGAGACAGTCTCCCGCGACCACGGTTGCTGAAAAGCATCCGAAACGTCGGGATAAATAATTTAAATAATAAATCGCGTTTTAATCCGGTATACAGTATTTTATTTAAATGTGTGATACTCGCGTTAATAAAAGACAATATTATAAAAAATATGCAAAAATGGAATATTACTTCACCCTAAAAGATATTAACCGCAAAGGTTATGGGATGATTGATACGTATTCTGCGACTACGTGATTTATGTTATATCTAGTTATATGTAATGGCAAGTCACAATGTCCTTTGAGATGGATAAGATCGCCATTAAAGTAACCCTTTGAAAGGACTAGGTATATTCATTTTTAATTTAACTATTTTTTGAGACTAACTGTAGTTGCTTGGAAGAGTAGGATTTCTTTCGTTTGTTGCTCTAAAGAAAACGCCCCTTTGCGTAGAAAAATACCTTAAATAACATATTATTCTAATATAAGAGTAGTCTTTTATTAACGCGATATACCCTATTTTTTCCTAGTAATAAATCTAATATATAAAATTCTCGTGTCACAGTTTTTGTTGCCATACTCCTCCGAAACGGCTTGACCGATTTTGATGAATTTTTTTGTGCTTATCCGGTATCTATGAGAATCGGCCAACATCTTTTTTTCATCCCCCTAAATGTTAGGGGTAGTCCACCCCTAAATTTTTTTTTTAATTTTTGGACGAAATTTTTTGTTTTTATTTTTTTATAATGTGGCATTAAAAAATACATACAACCCCTGCTTTTTTTGTCAAAAAATCTTGACCCGTGCGAAGCCGGGGCGGGTCGCTAGTATATTATATTATTCAGGAATAATGTAGCATTCTACTGGTGAAAGAATATTTGAAATCGGTCCAATAGTTTTTGAGTTTTTTCATTACAAATATACAAATCATTCCTTTTTATAATATTATATTACTCCAGATTCAATAATAAATCGCGTTTTAATCCGTTATAAAGTATTTTATTACAATATAAGAGAACATTAAAATACCTTACTCTACTATGCACTATTGTATTGTGTGTTCTAATAAAAAAACAAAAGAAGAACGCACAATGGTTAAGAAAGCAATTACGCTTTTCAGTTCACCTTAATCAAAATGTACTTTCACACACTTTTCTACGGCTAATATATACGGAACTTAGAGGTCAGCAACGCATCTGCAAATCCTTTGGTGTTGCTTTTTAAAATAGACGACTTTGTTCAATTCTTATCAGGCGAGCTGCAGGTTTGTTTACTCCCCTGTATTATAAAAAAGCCATTCGGAGCCAAAAGAATTTAGCAAATTAAATTTGAAATATTTATTACTAGTGGACCCCGCAGACGTTGTTCTGCCACAATTTTGGCTTCGAAATTATACAATTATTCTTAGATTTGAGTATTCCCACTTTTTGAAGTTATACTTCTTTTGGCGCGATGGAGAAAAATGATGAGAGTGAATTTTTACGATGCGCGCGCACATCGACACCTGAATTCTACATCGTGAAGTTAGTTCTAGGTGGCATGAAAATCGATAACTATGTTCAAGTTGTATATTCTAGTATTTAAATAAAATACTGTATACCGGATTAAAACGCGATTTATTATTTATATTGTTTAAATTATTTATCCCGACGTTTCGGATGCTTTACAGCAACCGTGGTCGTGGGAGACAGAAAGATGACAGTTGTCTGATATTTGAAATGTCACAAAGTTGCCATATTTAATTCAATTGAATTCAAAAATAATCTATTAATTTAGGTAACACAATGTACATCTATGAACGTCAGTTCACAAATCAAGGGCGTAGAGCGGACGAGAAGAACTGGCAAAAAACTCGCCGCCACTCTTTTTAATCGCCAAGTTTTTGTTTTACAAATGATTTGTTTTGCCATCTATTCCTACGGAGTTGATATTTACTGTAATTGTAACAGTGTCCTCTTGTTTTTTAGTATGTTTGATTTGGGGTTTCAGATTTTTGATTTGAAACCCCAAATCAAACATACTAAGAAATTAAAAATTAGAGATATATCCAGCCGGGCTAGCATGACCGCCACGAGATATATCTCGCGCGAGAGAAGACAAACTAAGTTGTCATGTTAAATATCTCGATATATTATATCTCATATCATGTCATGTTAAATATCTCGATATATTATATCTCGACATCGACAATTTTGATAGAAAAGATATCTCGATCGACAAATGTATCTATTTTTGATATTAAAAGTCGAGTTTTAAGTGTAATTGTCATGTTAGACCCGAAAGAAATAAAGCGATAGTCGATTAAAACACGAGAAAACGGTAGACAAAATTTTGTCGCGCTTGTCATGCTAGCCCGGCTGAACGTTGATTCTATCGATTAGTGGAATAAAATAGCGAACGTTTAAATTTTAATTTTTTTAACTGGTTCGATTTCCGGGTGAGACAAGCTAATTTTAGAAAATCTTTGAATGCAGTTTTATTTCTTTTTAAAAATAAAGGAACGTTTCCTTTAAGTAAAATAATCTATATTAAGGATTTAAAGTGGTTTCCCTCCAGGGCCCATTGAATCTTTCCACCCTGTATATAGATTTATTTTTCGGATGCTTTTCCATATCCGTAGAAATAGATGGCGTTAATATGGCAACTTTGTGATATTTCAAATCAGACAGCTGTCATCTTTCAGTCTGCCCGTGACTACGATTGCTGAAAAGTATCCGAAACGTCGGCATAAATAAGTTTTTTTTAAGTCAGATATCGACAGACGAGCATGAGGTTCACTTGATGATAGGTGAAACCTCAGCCACAGTACATTAGACAATGATGCGCTGTCAATCTAATTTTTACTTCGAGCAACCGGAAGTCCATAGACTGAAACCTAAACGCGCAATATGCACTTCACGGTTTTTCCATCTATGAACGGTGGTTCGTTACCCGATCGGAATTTAGATATTCCTCCCACCCGATCAATGCCCGAAATTACCAGACGTGGGGAAAATATGCTTACAGAAAATTATAAACATGTCGTCCCGGTGGGATTCGAACCCACGACCAATCGATGCGCACGGCAGGTGTTCTACCGAACGCGCCATGAAGTCCGTCCAAAATATAAATCACCGCTTTTTAATCCGGTATAAAGTATTTTATTTAAATTTAATTTGGTGCTAATAAATTGTTTCTCAAAATCTGAAAATTTTACTAACCTAACCCAATTTAGTTATAAATTATCGAGGGTAATCGACCGCTTGAACTTATTAGAATTGATTAATTAAGCCCTATCGGCCCAGACCGAGATCTAATTTATTAATATTCAATAATACTCAATTCGAGAGCACT
Organism: Anthocharis cardamines; assembly: GCA_905404175.1. Taxonomy (NCBI): domain Eukaryota; kingdom Metazoa; phylum Arthropoda; class Insecta; order Lepidoptera; family Pieridae; genus Anthocharis; species Anthocharis cardamines. The sequence continues at coordinate 2,192,341 of FR989957.1, read as the reverse complement.
TATCATAAAGACACTTTATTAATAATTGGTCTTGTTGGCTTTCTGGGGGCGTGGATTCAAATTCCGATGAGTATGACAAGATAATTATCTTGCAATATTATTTTTCTATGTCTGGTATTTAAAAATGGAAGGAGTAATTCGATGTAATTAACCGTTGATAAAACTGCGTGGAATAAAAATATTCAAAGTAAAATATATTATAGGTAAATAGTGTATTATTGCTAATCAGTAATCTCCTATCCCTAAAAGTATGGGTTCACCCATCGACCAGCCGGCCTAGCATTACCGCCACGAGATATGTCGCGGACGAGAGAAGACAAACTAAGATGTCTCGATATATTATATCTCGAAATCGAAAATTTTGATAGAAAAGATATCTCGATCGACAAACATATTTATTTTTGATATTAAAAGTCAAGTTTTAAGTGTAATTGTCATGTTAGACCCGGAAGAAATAAAGAGATAATCGATTAAAACACGAGAAAACGGTCGACAAAATTTTGTCGCGGTTGTCATGCTAGGCCGGGTGATTCCACTGAGATATCATACCGAGGCTGAAAATTGAGTGATGGGTGCACCCATACTTTTGAGCGGGAGTGTACTTTGACGGAATTGGATACGGTTTCGTGTGTCTTACAAAAAAATTAAAGCTTGAAATCAATTTATTTTTTATAATTTTGTATATCCTTTCAATTCAAAAATTTCTTATTTTATGCGTTTAATATGTATTTACCTTACCTTTTTCTATAGTCATTTAATGAATAGAGACAGGATTATTTTTAATATTTGCAAATTGTGCAGTTTTTTTTATAGTAAAGGGGGCAAACGGGCTGGCGGCTCACGTGATGGTAAGTGATCACCGCCGCCCATAGACATCCGTAACACCAGAGGGCTTGCAGGTGCGTTGCCGGCCTTTAAGAAAGATGTAGGCTCGCTTCTTGAAGGTTTCCAAGTCGTATCGGTTCGGAAAAACCGCCGGCGAAAGCAGATTCCACAGAGTGTCTCAGGTATCGCGCAGTTGTGAACTTCCAGACATCAAGATGGTGTGCGTGGTATTTTTGACGCGATGTCCGATCGCGAAATTCAGCGGCCGGGATTAAACCGATTATATTCGAGTTATATTCAAATTATAAGGTTTAAGACATTTATTTTCTCTGATATGTTACATGGCTCAAGTGTACTAGATGTGATATTGTGGACACGGTGATGCGAAATTATTTTTAAGTGTTCGTATCACCTAAATAATTTTTTTTTCATTTCATAGCTACATGGTAGACGTGATCTACTACCAAGAACGGTCTCTAACAACACACATGAAAACCGTAGCAAGTGCAGGTAAATTTATGCTATATCACAACATTAAGCTTTGAATATTCATTATGTTAGCTTTCAGTATTTACAAGGTATCCCGGGGCACACGATCTTCGCAGCGGACTTGTTCCTACAATGTTATGTTAATTTCACGGGAACAGTACCGGGAAGTGTTAATTTTAGATGTTGCAGATGTGTAATTCATTAATGAACCTCGAGACATGTCTCATTAAAAATAATAGCTTTTCAATTCAAGTTTTATCAGTCACTTGACTTCAATCAAGAAGAATATGTAAACATTCAAATTCAAATCATTTATTCACTTAGGTAACACAATGTACACTAATGAACTTCAATACGAAATAAAAATTAAATGCTTCCAATTTTACAATTTACTGCCAGTTCTCAAATCAAGGGCGAAGAACGGACGAGAAGAACTGGCAATAAACTCGCCGCCACTCTTTTTAATCGCCAAGTTTTTTTGTTTTCTAAAATGTTTGTAAGGAGCTGCAACCATTACACCATGTTACACGTGACATCTTGAAGTAATTAATCATAATAATTAAAAAAAAGGAAGGTTTGTCCTCTATCAGCAGTAGGCGTGGTGAAATAGGAGGATGCACTTAAATTATATCCGTTATAATAATGTGCCATCGAACTATTTCATTGATTTCGGTAAAATTTTCTCTAACGGTTTTTCATTTAACAACGGTTCCTAAGTATACTATAACTTAAAAATCATAACTTTAATATTGTCTTTTATTAACGCGAGTATCACACATTTAAATAAAATACTTTATGCCGGATTAAAACTCGATTTATTATTTATATTATTTATGCCGACATTTTGGATGCTTTTCAGCAAGCGTGGCCACGGTCAGACGTTGGCACAAATAATATATCGCGTTTTAATCGTAACTTTCCGAGAGCGAGATTCTAAAGCTTGTAAAGATTGAAATTTTTATAATATGTAATTTGTATTAGTAATAGGTATTACATATCAAAAATTGTATTTTAAATGTCAGTTGCAGTCATGTAGTTGTACTAATATATGTAGGACCCGTCTTTGTCATTAATTAAGAAATAGTATTTCGATATTTCCACTCGTCCAGCTCTCGAACGTATCAAACATAAGGTTGCGGAAACAATATCAAATAGAATAATACCTATAATGCAAGATAAGTGAGTTTTTAATGAGCCCCTTTTATGAAAAAAGAAGGAACCCTTCTTCCATCTCCCTTTTCCTCAAGATATATGACTGTCTAAATAGCGGATTATAACAGAAAAAAAACATGTTATGCCAAAAATCATGACGCGCATATTTAGTACCTGATCGAATATTCATGAAAAAGTAAAGAATATGCACGTGTGAGTTGAGTGACTATGAGGGTTCTGTGCTACTTAGATAAAATTTTATTCGTTTACTGTATTAAGGCCTATTTATCTAGATTACATATATTGATTATTTGTGATATTTATTTTATTACTAGCTGATTTGACTTCAAAAATAAAATATTTTTTTGATTTGAATATGCTACTTTCCCACTTCTATTCTATAATATCTAGTATGTGTATGTATGTATCGTTTTAATCTGGTATAAAGTATTTCGGTCTAGTATGTCACTGACTGACATGATTGCAATGGACATCAATTGTTACAAAAAAAACTGAGCTTACGTGACGTGAACTGTAAAATTCGGAAGATAGCGGAGTTTAAAACTTAACTTATTTTAAAATTAATCTTCTACATATTATAAAAGTTGAGTTGAAAATAATTAATTTTCCGATATTTTAATTATTATTCTCGTATGCGGGGTGGATATGAATCCAACAAATAAGATATCTTTAAAATCGGTGCAGCCGTTCTTGAGATATAAATGGTGTAACGAACACGACTTTTATTTATATACCTTTTAGTAGTAATCCATCAGATATTATTTTTATAGTAAGTTTAAATACACAGAACATGGGGGGCTGCGTGCCCCATTTTCAGTGGTTTTAACAAAAATCAACCTTATTTATAGAGATTTAAAGTGCTGTTCAGGAAGTCAGTCGTCTGAAAAAGTTCTTGACAATCAATGTGAATAGCAATTAAATTCGCTAGCGATGAGGTCCAAATTAGCAGAATTCCCTGACCACCGCTCAAGCACTTAGAGAACCTCCGAAAAACATTCAGACGTTTTGTGAGTGAGTTAAAAATTTAAAACAAAATATGTTACAAACAACGCGATGGCTATTTTTGTGAAAGTTTTCGAGAATGTTTGTATGTTATTATTGAATGATATTATACATACGTAGCAAAGTACTAGGAGTGCTTTTATAAAAGCTCTGAAAGCGTCCTTTTCGATGCAAACAATAGACCACTTACTTAACGTGCTATGGACAAATATTTACATCTGAATAATAACACTTTGTATGCCGTGATAGTATAATAGAAGCGTTATAAAAAACTGTTTTTTTTTTAATTTATAATCGTGCTAAATTACCCATATAATATTATTACCTATATACATATAATATATAAATATTTTACAAATGAGAATGAGAAAATCTTTTATAACGGATTAAAACGTGATACTTGCGTTAATAAAATACAATATTATGAATTATTTTTTTTAAAACATTCAATTGTTTGTTTAAAAAATAAAATGAAGAATATCTCAAAAATATTTATTATGTTAGTTTTGGTGAATTTGTCGAATCACATCAAATTCAAAAATTTCTGTCGTTTTTTACCACCTGCATATAGTATTCCAAGTAATATTAAGGAGGTGCAAGGCTTTGGACTCCTAAAAAAATTAAAAAAGCAATTATATAAAATGCATGAAACCTTAGAAAATAACTTGGAGCTTTGTTCTGGCACTCGTCGGCCGCTGCCGCGGAACCGCTCGCTTCGCTCGCTTGACTCGTGCGCGGTGTTCACCATACAAACATAACCTAACCTAAGTGATGGCTCATTTTATTAATTTCTATGGGGTTCCATAGCATGCGCCATCATATTAGTGCATGGTACACCATTCCCGAGTGATAAAAAACAGTAGTATAAAAATTGGAGCTGTTTTAAGGTGGAGCCGTGATTCGACAAAACCGTTAGTTTTTTATAAAGATTATTAAAAAATAATAAATATTTTCTTTATGTTCTACAGAACTGAATGAATGTTTAGTGATAGAATATTGAATTTTATTTACGTACTTGCTATTTCCATGATTATATTTTCCTATCACTTCATTGTTTGGCTTTGCTATTTCCCCTTAAACATTTTTCAGTGGAATGTTTTATAGTACAATAGGCTAATTTAAACTCAAACTCAAGGTTTAAGTACACTTTTTTAAAAAATGTACTTAAACCTTCTAAATAAACATTTTGTACAATGCGGCATTTTTATCAATTTTCCCTAGAAAAAAATCAGCAATTTTAGAATTGGAATACGGAAACTCTAAAAACACTGAACGGACACGGTAGGCAACAAACTATCGTGCAACATTCTAGTTTCATAATCTTTCATAATACATATAAAGTTTACGGATAATTATTTTTTCTTACCTTCAGTCGCTCTGTGATGAATCGACCGCAGTTGTAACATTTTTGTTTATAATTTCAAATTATTCGTTAATATGTTTTGTTTATTTAAAACATAACCCTGACCGAAAGACAAGTGATCAATAAAAAATAAATGTTGATTTAATTATTTCGACTGGTCCCATGAACAAAATCGTATGTGTGAATAGACATGTTCACAGATACGATTTTGTTCTTGGGACCAGTTGATTTGTTATTTATAATCCCTAAATTCAGCAATAGGTCTATTAGGATACGCGCGACCGCGATTGAAAGTATTTTTTTAGTTTAAAAAAAACAACATTTTAACGCTAAAATTGGCACTCAGGACTCCCCATAACTGTTCGTGCAAAAGTAAGACTATAAAATATTTACAAATGCTATGACTTCGGACTTAATATTGTCTATAATTATTTGCCATAATATAAACTAATATTATTGCTAAAATAATAATGATCTCAATAATGAAAAGTATATAATATTCCCCAAAATAAAATATTCCATTTCCCAGTAAGGTTTTGGCAAAGGCTTTCGTATTCACGTAAACATAACAAAACCCTTCATAAGAGCTTATTTTATTTCATTCATAGATTATAAGGTTCGAAGAATAATGTTTGTTTGAAGTTGTTATTTGTAACAAACAGTGGACCTTCCATTGAATTTGTGATTGTTTGGATCGAAGAAATTTATTTTTAAATTATATAATGGTAAAAATGAAGAATAATACTAAAAAAACTTGTTTTGTTTATTGCGTAAATATTTTCAAGGTCTATGTCATAATTACAGGGCTGGATTCACAGGTATGGGGGCCTTGGGGTTGGAATTGAGGCCCCAAATATTCAAATAAAATCAGCCTCAGAAAAAATATATATTATATTTCTTTCTGAGGCTGATTTTATTTTATAGGGATTTCGGTGTACAGTTTGTGCTTGTTCAATTTTTTTCTTTTATTATTGTTTTCCCAGAATTCGAACCATATACCTATTACTATAGTAAGATACATATGTATACAACTGAGCCACCAAGGCTGTAAACACGTAACAAACTCCCCAGAATTCGGGGGAACTCCTCAATCCATATAATAATTTTGTGGTCTGTCAAATCGAGCCATGCCATAGAACACGCTTGAACGAACGTGTTAATGATTATAACATAGGGGTTAGTCGAGGAAGTTAACTTGCCAATTAAATATCTCGCCGGTAATTGATGTCTCAAGACGGTTACGAGGCGAGGACAATAAATTACACAGAGCTGGGACATTATTTTTACTTACTAGACAATTTAGGAGCAGGCTTCGGTTTCAAGGATGGTTTAAAGGTTGTATATTACGTGTAAAAATGATGAAAATTTCTAAGAGAAATATATTGTTATTTGATTTAATATTTTGATCTTTAAAATAGCTATTTTAGAATGTTAGTTATTTGAGGAATGGATGATTATGAATAGTTTTACGTGATTTAAAAAAGGATTCAAGGAAAGTCGAAATTTTAAATTATTTTTATATCTATTTTAATTTGGGAGATATTTGATTTTTGGGCAGTGTTTTTCTATTTCATTATTATAATTCTATGTTTTTTAAAAATAATCGTTCCAAAAAATAACGACTGAAATAAATCGGATACCTCGGGAGGTATTCAAGAAGCCAAGAATCCTTCAAAGAATTACTTAAAAGTATGTACTAAAACTATTTCTAGTTTAAGGCCAACATAGATTTACAATACAATATTGGATAAAATCCCAGTTAGCACCTGATACTAACGGCGGGAATCGTTATACGAGCACCAACGACATTCCGATGATATCCGGCTTAATAACGCCACTTTCCATGTAAATTGACCAAGATTAAAGTTACACAGGTCTCTCTGAGGATTAAAAACTTGACTGCAACTGGACTAAAAACAATAAAATAATGAATCCCCGAGTCTCCTAGTGAGGCATGGGGCAGATACATTTTTGTATCCGTTTCACTGATTATTTTTCTTTTCAGGCAAGTACCTAAGGTGATCTATGCCCTGATCGATCGAAACATTTTTCTGAACTCGAACCCAGGACCTCTGGTTCTAAACCCATTGGACTACTACTCGACGGAGGCGATCAAAAATAATGAAACAGCTAAATATTTTGCTGGATTAAGGTCCACACATGACTTAGATGAAGTTTGTATTAAGTATTAATTAGTTGAAAATTATGAAAAATGGTAGTTCATCAGTAAAGCAGTGACAAAAAGTGACAAACGCTACACTGATATTCATCCGTACATATTATAAAAGAAGACGTAAAACGCCATAAATATACGTGCAGTATGTCTAATAAGTAGGGTGGAAACCGCCGTAAGCCTTAATTTCCGATGATGATGGAGATGGCGGAATAAGTTGGTAAAGTTTCTATGTACATTCGCCAAACTGTAACGGAGAGTTATCGCCAAATTGTATTTACGCCGATGTTCTGAGGATAGGCAGACGCGCCTGTGGCTCTTGATGTAGAGTAAACGCCACCGCCCATAAACATCCACAACATCAGAGGATTTTCAAATGCGTTGCCGGCCTTTGAACTATCTATTTTGTCTTTGAATGATCATCTATCAGGTCCTTACTCATCTTTCCACTAGTGCTTCAAAGATGGTGTTCTGGCAATACCTGACCAACCGGCAAATTTTGTCGACCGCTTTCTCGTGTTATAATCGATTATCTCTTTATGTCTTCCGGTTCTAACATGACCCTCATAAAACTCGACTTCTAATGTAAAAATTAGACATATTTGTCGATAGAGATATCTTATCTAACAAAGTTGTCGATGTCAAGATATATCTTAGTTTGTCTTCACTCGTCTGCGAGATATCTCTTGATGGTCATGTGAGAACAATTCTCGACACATGACCGGACATGAAAAATAAGAAAGATGATGAACATTTTAATAATAAAATCACTTTTGTTCGAGAAATAAAACAAAAATATAAGCTTTCAATTTAAATAATTATTATACTTTCAACCTTTTCATTAGAGCTTTCAGTCTATTTTATTTGAAATCCGAGCAATTTTTATTTTAATCACGGCAACAAGATATAAAGGCAACCTTGACCGAAATTCGAAAGTTTTATGTCTGACATCACTCTTAGCAAATAAATCTAGGCTATATTTTTATTTTTTGATAAATTAACGAAATGGTTAACGCTTTCATTATCATAAATCTTCCAAGGATTCATCCTTTAACTCTCTTATTAAAGTAGGTAAGTAAATAATATTAAAGTAAAAATATGTAAGATTAGATTTCAGGCTGATTTGAAAAATATTAGGATTTATTTAACATTAAAAGTAATATATCTCCGCTTCAGTCGATATTAGTAGATTGTTTATCAAGGGAGCATCCACTATTTTTAAGGCGAGAGTGTTTTTTTAATCCAGAGTGGGGCGAGGGACTCTAGAGTAGAATCCCGAGCACAGCGAGTGATTTTTAAATATAATCTTGAGCGCAACTAGGGATTCAAAGTACGTCACTGGAGTTTAAAATAGTATCACTCCCGAGGTGAACACTCTACTTTTTATCACTTCTTTGAGAAAATAAGTAAGTGCAAGTCATGAAGTAGAATTTCCTTATTGACATACAGTTAGGAACAATAAGAAACAGAAATAATTAGATGCTAATGTGTATGAATTATGAAAGATCTTCAAATTGGTCCGCGGGCGGATTATTTTTTGACAGCCAGTAACGTTTTCATAAAATGTTCGTGATCGATCTCTTTGGTGATTGAAATATATACCACATTCCAAAAAATCACTTTTACTCCCTAGGGATTAAAAAGCTATGTTGCTCTCTGTTTACAGTGAACCAACTAGCTCTTTTGAATATGTAGATGTGATAAAAAATATAATTACGATTCGTTGAGATAATGCTTACCACACGCGTCTTGTCACTTACACGCGTGCTTTCCCATACAACAGCTGTCAAAAGCTTCAAGTCCAATAATAACTACTTTATATTCTATCTACGTATGTGTGTTATCTTAAAGAAAAATATTATTTAATTATTTGTGAACTTAATATTCATCAAAATGTTAAGAAGTTTTCAAAATAATTTCACTTTTCAAAAAATGCGCAATTACATATTTTTTTTACATTATCAAAAAATAGTAACATGCCCCGGTTGCAATGTAGATGTACTAAACACGAAACAAAAAATTAAAATCGGTCGAGTAGTTTTTGAGTAGAATCGTAACAAACAAACAAATCTTTCATCTTTATAATATTGGTATAGATAATATAGGTACCTAGTAGTGAAGGAAATTAAATAATTTTCGTTATACGCTATCTTTAAGTAACAATAAGGTCGTGTTAAACTATTTCTAGTTATGTCAGATTATAATAATTTAATGTACCGTATTATTAAAGACTATTCCACGTACAACAAAACTGTGGAATGAACTACCGCCATCAGTGGTTCGATCTGATTACGACCTCGTTAAAAAACGAGCCTATAAATTTTTAAAAGGCCGTCAACGAATCTAAGACCCTTGAGTCACGGATGTCCATAGGCGATGGTGATTACTTACCACCTGCCCAGTTGTCCGTTCCGTAATAAATTAATAGTAATAATATTTTAATCTTTTAAGTATTTTAAATATAATTCACTCGATACCGGCTGAAATACTTATATAAGTGGCAGGCTGTTTCACGAAGCTATTAAGATGACAAATGTACAAGGGGCGGAGACGATTATCTGGATATTTCCCCTTCAAAACGGACCTCGGTGACACAAAAATTAGTATAATTCACGATTTAATGTATCTTTAAAATATTTAATATAATGAAAGACGCAATTTGAAACAAAATGTCTGTCTTTTGTTTTTTGTCTTTACTGTTTGTTGTTTTTCGTGAGTTTAAATTTATTGTATTCCGAATTACAAGAGATTTTACCACATAATTATGAACATATAAAATAGTATATGAAATTTCAAATACTGGTTCATTTTCGTAAGTTACACTTATGTTCCGAATTCCAAGAGATTTTAATTCACATATGAACAGAACATGAAAAAACCTGACTGGTTTATAAATGAACATATTAAATAGTACATCCAGTTACTGATTAAAACATTGTAATCTCTATTTATCTTATTTTTGTAATTACAATTTTATTGATATAGGCACGGAACCACGGAACAGACGTGAATCTGAATCACTATTGACAAGTTATTTGCTAGTTGCAACCACGGAACAAGAAAATTCTGTTCTGTGGTTGCAACCGTAAACAGTACTGTTCTAAAGCTTTCACAAGGGGGTGACTGAAAACCAGCGCAATGTTTATCTTGTGTGGAAGTCCAATAAAAATCTTTCATTTCATTTCATTTCAAACAACATCAGTCCAAATAATTCAATTATTGAATTGAGTTTCTATCCATTAGTAGTTTTTCATCTTAATATCTAAAAGTTTAGTTGTAAAATCCTATGTTGAGTGCTAAAATATGTTTCGAATTGTAAAAATTATCTGACTAAGGGTTTCGAGTAAAAAAATGTATTGAAGTCTAGGATTTTTTTTATAGTATAAAGAGATAAACAAACATGTAGTTCACCTCCACCATCTATAAGCTCCCGCAAACTTAGGAGCCGAGTCCAGTGTTGCCAGTCATTTAGGAGTATGCTGAAACACTAGTGTCGTATCTTTTTTAAAAACAGCTATTGGCAGCTGATTCCAGACATGTTATAGGTACAATTTTGAATTATGTCGATTTGTGCGATGGTGGAGTGACGTAGCAGGGATTAGACCAAATAATTACTCCGAAATAAATGCGGTAGAAAATGCAAAGAGAAGCAACTTTTCTTCGCAAGGCCGTTTCGTTCAAAAATCAATTCTGAAACTTTGCATAGTATTAGTTTACGTCTACTGCTGACTGTACGTTAGCAATTCCACTGAGCATACATATCAGTGTTGAAACGGCTAAAGTCACTTTGATTGCAGCAACTTACACTTTTTATTGTATACGCAATCAAACGGTTTTCCTGTGGGCGTGTCAAGTTTTGATTGCCTTTGAAGTTATAGTCGCTTTACGATTTAGTTACGAGAACTTACTTGCAATATTTTTATAAATTACAGCTTTATGGGTTTTCTTATATGATTATGAAAATCTTAAAAAATTATACCGACCTTGTTGTTAAATCCTTTTAAGGAAATTTCTGTTACAGATAAGCCTTTCATTTACTTAAAAGACATCTTTTACTCCACCTTTCAACACACCGTATGGCATTTCCTTTCTGTGTCATTTTATACTTTTCGTTCTTTAACTGTTAACAACGAATTTAGCTATTATGAAAAATAAAAGTTGCTAAACAGCAAATTCAATAATTTGAAATATTTTGTTTTTTTCTTCGCAACAATTACCCCACCTTAATATACATATAAGTGAAAAAACAATTTCAATAATATGAAAATGCCATAAAACATTTTTATGAAACGTTAGAAAACATCCCGGCCGCGTGACGTGAAAATGAAACCCCGCATATTGTGGCGTCGATATTATACGGGAACATCTGTCAGACAAATTGATTATATCTTGGGGAAAACGTTCACAGCTCCAACTATTACCAGCCAAGTGGATAAGTAAGGTTTTTGGACTATGAGCAATAAATTTTCTAATAACACTTTGGGATAAAGCGAATTCCAGTTCCCCTATTGGAAACATGGGAGAGATTTCCTAACTAGTATTGGCTTTGAAAACTTCTAGAATAGATCTATATCGATCAGCCGTAAAATTTGAATGTCATGCCTCGATGTGACACAAGTAAGCTTGGGTTCGCGGAAAACTGCGTATGTAGTTTTGCGGTCACATGTTCATCCGCAAACCCATACGTCCCGGGTTCGATTCCCAGGTTGATGATTGAAAAGAGTGTCCATGGAGTTTCTTGCCGGTTCTTCTCCATGAGACCCACTTTTTGGAACCGTGCAACTAGACGTTTCATAAGAGCCTGCAAAGGCCTATTTGAAATAAAAAACTTTTGATTTTGATTTTGATGGTCAAGTGCTTTTAAATTTAAAAAAAGGAGTAATTGTTGATCAGAGATTGAGAATTTGAGGGGTGTTTGACGCCTGTATAGGTTGATGACATAATAATTGGTGAACGTTTGAAGCATGTGCAGACGGCACGTAAGGCGGATAACTGAAATACCAGTGGGTTCAAATAACAGCGCAGTTTGGTTGGCGTAAAGGTGGAATACCTATTCACAAGCGTGTTTGTTTGTTTGTACACCTGCATAAATATAATTATTTGCTCGTTTGTTTGTTGAATATAAAATTACATCTAAGACTAATAAATTAATTTTAGATATTACTAGATGAACCGGTAAACTTTGTACTGCCTAATTGTCAATGAATGTTGTGTGCGTCGTGAACTTTTAGCTTAACTTAAAGTGAAATCTCAAGAAAAATTATAAAATTATTATTTAGGAGCAGGGATTGGTAATAGAAGAGTGAAAATATAGGGTTGTATGTATTTTTTAATGCCACATAATAAAAAAATAAAAAAAAATATAAAAAAAAAAACGGGGTGGACACCCCTTATCACTTAGGGGTTTTAAAAAGATAGATAGTAGCCGATTCTCAGACTTACTGAATATGCATTAAAAAAAATCATAAGAAGCAGTCGAGCCGTTTCGGAGGAGTATGGGAACGAACATTGTGACACGAGAATTTTATTTTAGATATTATTTCAACTGAAAATTACCTAAATTTATTCAATTTCTCGATTATTTTTACAAGGGGCCTGTAAAAAAATCAAATTATCGAGATATTCAAATTAACGAGTGCCAAATTATCGAGCGTTGTCTCTATTTCAAACTCAGCTTCAAATCTACCGTAAATACTTCTCATAATAATTTAAGCCTGTGATATAAACCCATGAAAGCGCACTAAACTAAACCCTTCAGGATATATTTAGATAGCTTAATCTAGAAAATGTACAAGGCCTTACAAAAATGATGAAAAGTTCTTTCAATCCTTTTAATCCCGAACTTGAGCCCGGCTTGACTTTTGAGGCCGGGACTTTCAAGTATTCAAAGCTTTCACTTTGACTGACTTGAGGTTTGACTAGCTCAAAGCGAATTAAACGCCACAGACAAAAAAGTCTAGAGGGAATCAATTAAATTAATGACGCATTCGTCGAGAACCTAGTGTGACAGAAATTAAACAATTTTAATTAGTCCGTTGGGATTCTGCCTTTATAAAAGACTCTTCAAACTTAAAGGGTCAAATTTGTACTTGGAACTCCCAAAGGCTTACTTTTAGGGTTCTTAAAAAATATCAAGAAAGTTATAGAATATTTTATGACGAAGTTCGCACAATTTTATACTGTTGTCATGAATTTTTAGTACTTCGCATAGAAACTGTAACGTTCGGCCTCCATCATGGCATATTTTTAGAGAAAAACTCTAAACTTTTACAATTCAGCTGTTTTGTTTGCAACCATTTTTCTCATCACTTAAAATAGAACATGTCTTTTTTATGTTAGATATCGACCGAGGAGCATGAGGTTCACTTGATGGCCACAGAACATCAGTCAGTGATGTGTTGTTGACCTACTTTTTACTTCGAGCGTTCGTAAATCCATAGACTGAAACCGAAACGCAATATGCAACATGCACTTCACGGTTTTTCCATCTAAGAACGGTGGTTCGTTACCCATTCGGAATTTCGATATTTCTCCCACCCATTCAATGCCCGAAGTTACATGACTTACGCTTACATACTTGCTGACTTAAGGTCCTATATCCCCTAAATGGGGCAGAGGGCATCCAGAGTGTTCCGCCAGCCTGCTCTGTCTTGAGCAACCCTTTTCATTTCGCTCCAAGTCTTCCCAATGGACTTCGCTTCTGCAGTGACAGACCGGCGCCAAGTCTGTTTAGGACGACCATGCTTTTGTTTCCCTTGGGGATTCCAGTCAAGGGCTTGCCTCGGGATATGGTCGGGATCCCTTCGAAGAGTGTGGCCAATCCATTGCCACTTGCGGCGCTTGATCAAGCGGTCAATCGGGACTTCGTTACAGCGCTCCCAGGGAAGACATGCTTACATAAAATTATAAACATGTCGTTCCGGTGGGCAGGTGCAAGCGCAAGGTAGGTGTTCTACAAAATGTGCCAACGAGCCCGTCAATTTGAAGTGAAAAAATGTAGGTATGTATATCTCTTACATTGAATTACTCAACACAATGGATTAACTATGGGGATATATCTTACCATTTCAATAGACCTAACAGAAATGTATCGCGTAAAGAAGTTCTACTTAACTGAACATTTATTCTTGATCGGTTTTTTCGTAAATGAACGATTCCACAAGATTAGAGCCGGGTTAGTTAATGGATATGGGGTCGGATACCCTTAAAGGTTCCGGTAATTAAAAGTGACAATTTAACACGGGCGTAGGTTAAGCCTTTTCGAGACCCTATTAGCGCAGATATATAGAGGAAAATGTATCATTATTTATTCTTATTATTGATATATCAATCCTCAAACAAGAATTAATAAAATTATTTTAAAGATAGTACTATTTTCGGGGGGGGGGAGCAATATGGAAATTCCGACCGGGTAACTAGCCACCTTTCATAGATGGAAACACCGTGAAGTGCATATTGCGCGTTTCGGTTTCAGTCTATGGATTTCTGAATGTTCGAAGTATAAAATGGGTCGATAGCATGTCATTGCCTAATGTTCTGTGGCTGAGATATCACCTACCATCAAGTGAACCTCATGCTCGTCTGTCGATATCTAACATAAAAAAAAATACGTTAATCATTACATCTGGTGATTTCGGGCATTTGTTTAAAATATCGAATTTGCGATAACGAATTACCTTTAATAGATGGGTAAGTCGTAATTGCATGTTCGACCAATGGATTTCCGAAAACTCGAAGTGCAAATTACATAAGTCCACAGCCTATCATTGCTTGTTGTCGTAGCTGAAGTCATCATCATCTATAATCATGTTATCACGCTCATCTTTCGATATTTGATATAATAATATAAATTTTTATAGTACAGTAAGTTTTATATTAAAACTGTTCTATTTATTTTAAAATTACTTTGGCAACATTATTAAAAAAAATACAAACTTCTATTAAACACACTAAGAAATAACCAACACATCTATTTTTAAGAAGTTTGACGAAATGGTTGATGACAAAGCAATTTTATAATATTAATGAATTTCTGTATAGTAATAATAATAATTATTTAAATGTTATACATGTCAAAACCTATTAATTATAATTAACTAGTAATTGCCCCCGCAACCCCCCTTGTGGGTGGAATTTCGTAAAATCCGTTCTTAGCTGACCTCTACTCGGCGAAAGGAATATTCCTACCATATTTCAAGTCGCTACGCCTTATGCTTCCAGAGATATCGTGATGAGTCAATATATAGGTGGTAATCTCTTTTATATATATAGATATGTGTGTGTGACATGTATAAATTGACTTTGCAAATATTGACATTATCTCTAAATTGATTTCGAATTTGACATTAATATTGAATTGCTAAATAATTGAATTATAATTTTGTAATTTTTTAAAATAATGTTATTTGCACGCCCAATCTACGGCAGAATGTTTAGTACCCAAACATGTACATCTGTAGCCACTATATTCTGGCAAATAAATGTTTTGAATTTGAATAAACTATTAAATCCAAATAACTACGTCCTAAATCTAGACGGTCTGGATAATGGAGGTCAAGGCAAGTCATGCTCATATTAATATATTATATACTGTCCGAAGTTGAATCACTCTCTGTGGGATTATACATAGACCCTACCTTACAAAATCAGTTTAGTTTGGGCATTTGTCTTTTAGCATGAACAATATTAACTTCAACAGCTGATATCAATTCCCTGAAATAGCCTTATAAATATATTGGTATATTCCTTAATTGATGGTTACTAAAAATATATCTTTAGCGGCCTCCTTTTCAGTGAACCTCTCTCAATTACCTTTTTTCCAAATAATTAGTTTTTAGTTACATTATTGAATATATTACCTTGTCTGAAGACTCCTTCGTTTCGCATTATCGAATGTGTTATACCTATATTTGTAGTTGTTACCCAATTTGAGCCGTTAACACCTGTAAATCTAGTTCTAAACACAATATAATATTTGAGTAAATGTAATGTTGAACACGTTTTCATGTAGCTGAGATGAGAATGCTGAGGTGGATGTATGGAGTGACAAGATTAGATAAGATAAGAAATGACTATATAAGAGGAAGCTTGAGAGTAGCGCCAGTGAATGAACGATTGAAAAGTAATCGTTTAGTATTCGTTCGTATGGGCATGTTATGAGGAGAAATGAAAAACATGTATCCTAAAAAGTTTTGAATATGAAAGTGGATGGGTATAGGGGAATAGGGAGCCAAAAAAGACATGGATTGAGTGTGTGAAGAATAATGTGTGTTTGAGTGGTGTGACTGAGGATATGGCGAGTGAAAGAAGAGAATGGAAAAGAGAACATACTGTGCCGACCCCAAAAAAAATCACAAAACGTTTTTACGTTTTTATCTAAACATATAAAGTTTATACAAATAAAAACTATATAATAGAAAAATCTATGTTTAACGTGTTTTTATGTGGTTATATTAGTTGATAGGTTTATTTATTTTTTAACATGTTTATTTAAATAAACATTGTATTGTTGCTTCTGTCAACGCATCACCCTCACTGAAGCCACTGAAAATCAGTGTTGGGGTTTTCAGGGATAATATAATTTTCTATTATATACATATATATTCTAAGTAGATATTAATATAAATAATACTGCAGTTTCTAACATGCTGGTAAGTATGCCTCACTGAATGGCATTTTTTTTTATACTTGAGTTCCGCTGCGAGTTCTTTCTTATTCCTATTCAATTGAGCGATTAATAAGGGATAAAAATATGTATAATATTAATATAGGTAGTTCTTGTCTGCGTAACAAATAATCTTCGATGAAATGTTGCAACCAAATTACAGAAAGGATAGTTATCCTAAAGTTTTAGTGATAACTTAAATTCAAAATTGAATTTGTTTTATAGTAAAGAAGAAGTGTGAATAAGCATGTGACTCATCTGCTAAAATCAATGATCGCTTTTGCGTTGCTGGCCTATCAATATTTTTATTTTTGCTTTTTTAAACACTAATCATTAGAACAAGCGCCTCTTTGATATTAAATTCTCTTTTCAAAACAGTAATAAAAATGAAAAATAATTTGAGACTGTCCACTTTCCCGTGGCCGCAATTTCACTAACGAGTTAAAATGAATGTCGCCTCAGGGACCATAAATCCTTAAATATTAAACCTGGTCCGAAGGCTTCGATCTAATGAAGACAAAGAAGGCCTTACGAGAAAGGATTTTGAAGCCGTGACCAACCCTCTACACTAAAGGGATACATTAATTTTGTTTAAAGGTTATAGACGTATTGAAAATCTATTTATAGCATCAAAGTGTACTTGATTCAAAGGTAAAAGTCACTAAGTGTAATTTTGAATAAAGATAAATGTTGCTACTATTTCTTTATTTTAAGCGTACATTTACGATAAGAACCAATTAATAAGTGTGTATTGTGCTTCGTAGTTTAGTTATGGGCCAGAAAAAGTTAGTTCTTCAATCTAGCCGTAGGTTTATTTTTAAAATGAGTAATAGTTGCAAAAATTAATTATTTTTATTCAAAATGTCAGTGAGTTTTACTTTTGTACCAACGATATGTTAATAGAATACAATTCTATTGACATAATCCCCCCTTTTTTTTAATAGAGAGGGAAGCTCCTTGTTATCTACTGATTATTTTCCTTAACAGGGAAAAAGGTGATCAGCCCGCCTAGCATGACCATCACGAGATATCTCGTGGACGAGTAACAAACTAAGATGTAAGACATCTCGATATATTATATCTCGACATCGACAATTATGATAGAAAAGATATCTCGATCGACAAATATATCTATTGTTTATATTAAAAGTCGAGTTTTAAGCGTAATTATCTTGTTAGACCCGGAAGAAATAAAGGGATAATCGATTAAAACACGAGAAAACGGTCGACGAAAATTTTGTGGCGGTTGTCATGCTAGGCCGCAGTCATATAATAATCTATCCAAATAAAACATTTTTTAGTTTTTCTCCGAATCTCGAACTCGGGATCTCCAATACTAAATGCAATGAACATATCACTGAGTTACGGAGGCAGTCAATAATAGTGCTAGTAATACTAAGATATAACTTTATTTATTTAAAAGATGTTTAAAGTATAGTATGGTAAATAACATTGTAGCATACATTTTTCATATTTAAAATTTGTTTTATTAAATTACGTAACCAAGCCTAAAGACACATGATGCAATTTTTTTGCCTGTTGCATATAATTTAGTTGAAGCAAAAAATAACTTGCATGGTCTAAACAACTCATAACATTATTGATCTGTTATACAAGTTTTGTTACAATACTTTTCTTGGTGTAAACAGCACATAATATCCGCGTGTAAACAGTTGCCTACAATTATTGTCTGAGGCTCGCAGACCGACAAATCGCTCTATTGAATGTGAGCGAGCGAGATTGAAATAATTACTTGAGACATGTAAAAAAAAGAGATAGCTTTAGCTTGAACGCGCTCGGAATAAAACAACGTATGTGCCAAAACTAATTCATTTCATAACTTTACAATACTTTATTTGATTAAAAAACGGTTTTGAGCAAACATAAAGACATTTATTCTATATCCTTTAAAATAAATTAAATTAAATAACTCTTTGTCGTTATGCCTTGGGATCCAAAAAAGTGTAAAAATAGACATAACTTCACATTTATTTTCTATCGAGAAAATTTCATTGAAACATGTTTTCCTTTTGAGCGACACTACAAAGTATAGTCAAAAAACAAATCCCAAAATTTAATATCAATAATCCACAGCCTGAACAAGTTATACGTAATAGAAAAACCGCATTTTTCTCGACACATCCTCTTAATTAAAGGTCTTGTATGTACGAGTAAATGGCATCATGTAAATGGGCCTTAACAAATCTTCTTAAATAAAATAACAATCCAGGTAGATTCAAAGTAGAATTATTTTTATTAGTAAAAAAGTCGTTTATACGAAGTGTGGAGTCAAAGTCGGAATTTTATTTGGTTAAATCGCTCACCGCCTTCACAGTTCAAAGGAAGAAAATAAATTACAAAAAGATTTTTATTGCTTCATTTTATACGAGTTATGTAATATAATTCGGTAAAATTACTTTGTAAGAGAATTAATTTTGTTTCAATTTAGTTTGCTTATTTCAAAGGTTATGAGATTTTTATTTTTATATCGTTTAAATTGTCCGTTAAACAATACTAATGTTACCACAATCAGTTCTTTATTGGATTATAATATACTAGCGTCTGCCCGCGACTTCGTCTGCGTAGAATTAGTACTAAGGGTAGCTTATTTTTGAACCGAGCTGTTTTTTAATCAATCTCCGCTTAATGATGCTGCACTCAAGTCAATAATATCGTGATATTTTTTAAACCGTTCGTCCAAATTACTTGGTGTAAAAGACAAAGTTCATCTATATTATTTACTAAAAGCGATAAATGTATCAATTTTGATAAGAATTAGCTGAATACTCTAAAAATTGCAATTGAAAAAATTAATCAAATTTAAATGTATTTATGGCTCATAGTTTAGGGTATATTGGCTTCCACATAAAATGTAGATATATGCTATCGCGGACTTTTATTTAGAACTATTTAAAACAAATAATCCCACCATACATTTTATTCTTGTTAAGGCAGCGCACGCCAAGATAGCTCTCAGAAGGCAGGAATTTTTCGAGTTACTTGATAGTTATCGTAATATTATGGCCAATATACAAAAACAGTTTATAAATTATAGCCTATGTGTTATTCTAATATATAAGCTATATTACTGTAAAGTTTCATCGAAATCCGTTCGGTAGTTTTTGCGTGAAAGAGTAACAAACATCCATCCATCCATCCTCACAAACTTTCGCATTTATAATATTAGTAAGAAGATAAGAGGTAAGAAGTAAGAAGTAAGATAAAATACTGCCTCCACAGTTCAAAGGAAGAATATAAATTACAGAATGATTTTTATTTTTTCATTTTATACGAGTATGTATTTAACATACCTAATTCCTTAAAATTATTGTGTGCGAGAATTTCTGTTAAAAACATATGACGTATAGTATTTGTTAAGGCCCGATACGATGCAAGTGTCTTGCCTGTTGCATACAATACTTGGATGTCAATTACAAGAAAATGTCATTTATTTATTTATTATATACATACTTTGTGTATATGGAGGATATTATGTGCTGTTTACAAAAAGGAAATGTACGGAAACAAAACTTGTATTACAGATCAAGAATTACGTGTTGTTTAGACCATGCAAGTCATTTATTGCTTCAATTTTATTGCATGCAACAAGGAAGAAACTTGCAAATTTTTTAAAGCTAACATTAGAAAGATCGGGTAAATACCTACTCGACAATTTATTTAAAAACCAAAATAAACTTAACCATTACTCGGATCCAAGCGAGAGATGTAAAAAGTGAAATTAATCCAATTATTTTAATGTTAATTTATTTCGAAATGTATTTGTTTGAAAAGTGTTCATGACAGTTTTCAATTTAGATACCACGCTGTGAGCACAATCAGAGTCTGAAGTACATGAATGCAAACTCGATCAACAAATTGTTTTCCACTGTACAGATAGCCACGTGATGTAACTGATTTAGCTAGGAAACTCTATAGGATATAAGATGCAAAGAATAACTATAATTCTTTGTCCGAAGAGCTGGCAGCTACCTCGGACAAAGAATTAGTCTTGCTATTCAAAGGGGGAACGCTGCCAGTATCTTCGGAACCTTGCCTAAAGGGACTCCTTTTTATTAAATATTTAAGTTTTTATACTATATTTTTAAAGGTTTTTAGTTTTAGGTTCTTTGTTATTAGTTATGTACATAATATGTTAGTGTGTTTTGTAATTAAGTTGTTTATCAATTTTAAGAATAACTATTATAACTCTTGTTATGACAAAACAATATACATACATGCTAAGAAAAATTGTCCACCTTCGTGGCTCAGTGGTAATCACGAGGTATCGGAGGTCCTGGGTTCAAATCCCGGGGGAAAACGTTTAATAGATATTGTTTCAGTCGAACACAGAAAGCTGATTACCTACTTGCCTGTAAAGAAAAAAAATCAGTGAAACAGACACAGAAATGGGTCTGCCCTATTCTCTACCAGCGGACTCGGAAATTCTCTTTAAAATCTATAAAAATGAATGAATTGAAAAAAATTATCATATTATTAGAGATACTAGGTGAACGTACCTCGATCAGCCGGCCTAGCATGACAACCGCAACAAAATTTTGTCGACCGTTTTCTCGTGTTTTAATCGATTATCGCTTTATTTCTTTTGGGTCTAACATGACAATTACACTTAAAACTCGACTTTTAATATCAAAAATAGATATATTTGTGGATCGAGATATCTTACATCTTAGTTTGTCTTCTCTTGTCTCGTGGCGGTCATGTTAGGCCGGCAGATCGAGGACGTTCTGCAAAAGGGCCTGGTCAAAAGTACTCGAAACCGAGTGTGTATGAAAACATTGATAAAAGTGGAAAAAGCGAAAGTGGTGTGTAAGGATCGGAGCATTCGGAATTCTATGATATCTGCCTACCCCAATGGGAAAGAGGTGTGATGTATGTATATTGTATGTATTATAGAGATAATATCTAAAAGCCAAAAAAAAATGTAATCCGACTCTCCCATAGGCAGACCTTACCATGGCTTTACTGTCAAAATATAAAAAACACGACACCACGAAATTTTCTTTGCTAACTGTACAGCGTTTCACTTCCAGTGACGTCCATTCGATTCTTAATTGAAATGTTGGATTGTTTAAACTCTTGTTAATGTCCTAAATGGACCAAACTGTTAGTTGACTATACTTTAAGTATTGCAGGCTTTTGTTAAAATACTTTAAATCATTAAAAATAATTTCATCATGTAAATACCATCCTTTATAGTTTTTGAAGTACGAGCTATACTATGAAAATATTGTACAAACAGTATTGTCTCCCAAAAACCTATTATACACTAAAAGACACTGTGTGTAAATATTGCTCCGAATGCTCGAAGTAAAAAGTAGGTCGACAGCGCATCATTAACTGATGTTCACACTGGAGGTGATAACCTACGATCAAGTGAACATGCTCGTCTGTCGATATCGAACATAAAAAATATGTTTTTTTATTTCTTTGTTTTTTTTTTTGCCATCTCAAGTAATGTAATTCACACATCTCACAGGTAGGAGCAAAATATATTTTGATCCTTTCTTAGTAGTAATTATTACAAATTGGTGTGCGTTAGTAATTTCCTCATCATGGCTCACTTGACAAGTCCAATTTGCTCCATCCTGCTCTGTAATCAAACCGATTGTATTCTGGGTACACTATACACCCATATTGGTAGATCTGCATGATTTACGACTAACATTTGAACCCAGGTGAGCCCAATACTATAGCTTTTTGAACAGCTTCACCTAAATTCTTCATATATTTAAAATAGCGATCCACCCTGGCTTCGCATGGGTGCAGTGTAGATGTAAAAAAATAGTCTATGCTACTCGCTAATAATGTAGCTTTATATGAGTGAAAAAGTTTTTAAAATCGGTTTAGTAGTTTTAAGTTAAATCGTAAAAAACAAATATTTCCTCTTTTTATGTTAGATATCGACAGACGAGCATAAGGTTCACTTGATGGTAGGTCACATCAACAGTGATGATGATAGGAACATCAGTCAATGATGCACTGTCGACCTACTTTTTACTTCGAGCATTCGAAAATCCATAGACTGAAACCAAAACGCGCAATGTGCACTTCACGGTTTTTCCATCTATGAACGGCGGTTCGTTACCCGGTCGGAATTTCGATATTCCTCCCACCCGATCAATGCCCGAAATTACCAGACGTGGGGAAAACATGCTTACAGAAACAAACATGTTGTCCCGATGGGATTCGAACAACCCACGACCCATCGATGTGCATGGTAGGTGTTCTACCGAACGCGGCAACGAGCCCGTTCAATATATATACGAGTATGGATTGAAAAAATCACTTCAATTATTTCAAATTAGGTTCCATACAAGTCAGGTTCATATCCTTTTATTGTTCTTCGTTCATACGGTCCATATTTGCAGAATGGCAGGTTACGTTAATATTAAATTTTGATTTACTGTGATTTATGCGCGAGTGAGCGTAGCGTGTACGGTATTTTGGATAGCTTTGCAACCGGAAATATTTTCAAACCGATATATACCGGTAAAAGACGTCTTTTAACGGTCATAGCCTTTTAATAAGTGACATACAAGCTAGACCGTCAAAATATTAAACATATTTTGAAGGTAAACATTTATTAAAAGTAACATTTACTAAAAATATTAAACAAAAATTCAATCAAAAATCAATTTAAACCGTTATTTATAAACCGGTGTAGAGAGTTTGAGAGAAATGGAATTTACTACGTTCTCGTAGGCGTTAGACCGCAACCTGCTAAAATATACGCGTATGTGGTTATTCATTTATTCATTGTATACTTTGTACCGCAAATTAACTCTCGGAGAGCAAAACTTGTCTCCTTTTTTTGGAGTAACTAAAATAGCATTGGTTTTTGTGAGATCTCAGCAAGTCAGCTACGGCTCGGCTGATTTTAGAAATGTTTGTTTCGAAATAAACATAAGCACATTGGTTTTCGCGAAGCTTGTAAACAAAAATGCCAAAACTTTGGTAATGTGAAAATCGCTCTTATATACCGTTGCGAAACGTTCTGGCTAACACTGCTGCTACTTAGTGTTATTTGGCTTCTTTATTGAAGTTTATTTAAAACTATTGCTAATAAATTATCAACAATTTGGTTGGCATTAGGTAGTGACATATTAAAAGATGATTTTAAGATACAAAACACTTCTTTATTTTTAATTCTCAATTCAAAGTCCTATAGATTTAAATTCTAAAATATTTTTCAAAATATTATTTTGTTTTTGATACTGATATTGACGGGTTCATTGGCACGTTTAGTAGTGGGTCGTGGGCTCAAATCCCACCGGGAAGATATGTTTAAAATTTTCTGTAAGGATGTCTTCCCCACTTCAGTAACTTCGGACATTGAACGGGTGGGAGGAATATCGAAATTCTGACCGGGTAACGAACTACCGTTTGTAGATGGAAAAACCCTGAAGTACACATTGCGCGTTACGGTTTCAGTCTTTGGTTTTCCGAATGCTCGAAGTAAAAAGTAAGTCGACAGCACATCATCATCAGTGGCTGAAGTATCACTTACCATCAAGTGAACCTCATTCTCGTCTGTCGATATTTAACGTAAAAATAAAAAAAAGCATTTACATAATACAATTATATTGAACTAAATATTTTGTAACTGTGATTAATATATGTGTCTATCATTAAAATATTCATCTTCATTATTAATAATGACGAATGAATCAAATATCTCCTTCATTATCTTTTTCTAGCATATAATAATGAAGCAATTAATTTTCCAAAGTGACTGAATTTCAAATAGACACGAATATAATATAAATTTGTGTTTCTATAAATTAATATTTGGAATAATTAAACTGATTTCAAACCGTTGTAATAAGAAACTACGCTATACTTGACTCATTTATTAAAATAAATAACTTTTTGAAGTGAAACTTCTTTATCGACGTATGGGAGAAATTTTGTAAGTATCGTCACGTTTTTCGGTTACGCGCCATGTTGCTTTTTTTATCAAAGTTTAGTATAGTGACGTAAAGAATATAATGTAATATATTATAATAATAACAACAATATATTAGTTTTGAAGTTTGGTTTGAAATAAGAATAACAATATATTAATTTGAAAGTGATAAAATCTTTTTTCTTAAGGCAAGCCTTATCTACCCCATTTTCGTGAAGTTGCAAATAGTACAAAAATGATATGTCGTAAAGAAGTTTCACTTCTTACCTGTGTACTCTGGTACACACACACAATTTTTTTGATATATCAACCCCACTTCAAAAATTCATTAATTTAATCGATTATCTCTTTATTTCTTCCGGGTCTAACATGACAATTACACTTAAAACTCCACTTTTAATATCAAAAATAGATATATTTGTCGATCGAGATATCTTAGTTTGTCTTCTCTCGTCCACGACATATCTCGTGGCGGTCATGCTAGGCTGGCAGGATGAATTTTTGAAGTGGGCGTGTATGGCGAAATCCGAAACTATGAGTATTACTCGAAAGTACGAAAAGCACTCAAAGGAGTTTCGAGGTCGATTTTGATCAAAACTAAAACAACGTCATTTTCTTTTCAAAAACTCAGTCCTAGACAGGAATCGAACCCGTTGATTTTGAAAAAAAAAACATATGTTATGTACTTTATTACACCGTTAAATAGTGTCGCTTATTAGCGAACGAATTTTGGGCAATAATGACATACGACATACTTAAGGAAAATCTTGGATTTAAAAAAACTGCTTCATATTTTATTGTAATGTCATACTCACATTACCGGATACAATAAATTTTTGGATGCTTGAAATATGAAAAAAAATCTCAACTTCTACAGCGCATAATCAACTTAATATGTTCTGAGGCTGAACTGTGTTCTGTTGTTGTTCACCTACCATCAAGTGAACCTCATGCCCGTCTTATCTAACTTAAAATAAGCCTAATGATAATTATTTATATAGTAATCGTAGATACTTATGAATATTTTATCTTATTTATATGGTAATTCTTGCTACTTGCCTGATATATTCTTGATGTAGTGATATGTAAACAGGACATCGTTCGATCTTCGTAACATGATAGGAACATGACAGGTTAATAATTATGTATTGACTATAAATTCACTACCTAGTTATATATAGTAACAGGCGATCCGCCCCGGCTTCGCACGGGTGCAATGTAGATGGTCAAAAATTCTAAGCTATCCTATCTCTTAAGTTGGACCAGACTGCTCACGGTATGCCAATTTAATTTAAAATCGGTTAAGTAGTTTAGGAGTCCATCGCGGACAAACATCGTGACAGGAGATCTATATATATAATAAGATAGTAGAGTTTAACAATGTTTAGTTTGTTTACTCAGCATAATATTAGCAGGGAATTCCACTCAGTCATACGATTCATCACCGTTTTTTGATAAGACAAAATAGCTCCCCGCTCTTAAAAGTTTTAATTAAGTTAGTTTATATTGTCTTTTATTAACGCGAGTATCACACATTTAAGTATAATACTGTATACCTTATTAAAACTTTAATATATATCTTATTTATCCCACCGTTTTGGATGCTTTCCAGCAATGATTAGAATAAAGCCCTTTTTGTGGATTAGTCAAATGTACATTAGATTAAATTCCCGGAAATTAAAAAAATGGTTATTACGTGAACGCCAATAGATGGCATAACTCTTTTTGTTCATTATTAAGCCGAATATAGCAATGTTCAGGTTGAAGTAAATAAGCAGAGTTTTAACTTTATTTTCGATCATAAAGTCTCGTATTGATACAGAGCATAAAATATTATATAGAGTCGCAATAAAATAAAACTATGACAATTTTTATTGCTTTACTTCATGAATAAGTTGATATCTTCGCTTACGTACAAGTATGATAAACAGGAATATCACAATTTATCATTTTTTGAAGATTATTTTATTTTGGACATACTTTGACGGGCTCGTTGGCGGTTTTGGTAGAACAGCTTGCGCTCCGATGGTTCGCGGGGTTGAATTTCGTTGGGACGACATAGATCTTAGATGAAAAAACAAGTAACATATTGCGCATTTCGGTCGCAGTCTATATATTTCCGAATACTCGAAGAAAAAAAGATGGTCGACAGCATATCGTTGACTGATTTTCTAAGGCTGAGGTATAAATTGAACTCTGCGTGGACGAAGTCGCGAGTAAAGGCTAGTTTGTGTATAAATGACAAATTGGCGATACGCATACTTTCTCGCAAGTTTCTTGTGTGGTTCTCAGTCCTTCAGTAAACAAAGATTTTTTACTTACATATGATTTGATGTACAGACTTGATTTTTGAGGAGTTTCGGGTAATATCATATATTAAGGTTACAGCTTACCTGCAAAGGAAATACAAAAATGATAGCAAAAAATGAAAGCAGCAATGCATCATAAATTGAAACACCGATTGATCAAACAAGTCTAAACGGAGTTACGGACCATAAAATAGGCGATGTATTTTAAATTTCACAGCCAAATATTACGCTCGGCTTGGCCCGAATCTGTTGTCCACGACGATATATCATTGCGTTTTGACAAACACTATTGTGTTTCTGTCTGTAGATTTTGCTTCGTTTACTTTGAAATCGAGGGAATAAAGACAATTTTTAAATTTACATTATATTATTATTTGGTACTGATTTGCAATACAATATTAAACTGTAGTGTATAGGATAAAATAGAGTTACGTTTATAGCTCTTCATTTGTTTTTAGCTCATGGATATGCATTTTTCAATATAATAACATATTTTTAGTGTACTGTGACTAATACAAAATATAAAAAAAAGGTAATATATACGTAAATTAGCGGGAGTTGCTTTTTACTTGTGTTCAACAAAATTTTACATATTAAAGGAGATAAATTTTGATGCGTCAATAACACACAATAATAATATTAGATAATATACAAGATTTGATTTCATTTAACATAATTTCGACTATTAAAAGCATGAAGCATCCAAAAAGTCAAACAACCCAATTTCGTAAAACTCTTTACTGAACAGGAAAACGTACGTCTTTTCAACTTTCGAAAAAGGCTTTGACGGTGTTTCTTTGAAATATCCTAAACGCTAGGCAAAGTTCGACACTGCAGTGCAGCGCAGACTAAAAGCTGATAACCATCTGTAATTAAAACGTGGCTGAAATCGTGACACCATCCTGCAGAGGACATATGGACGTCACGAAGCCTTTTGGTAATTACGAGTAGCAATGTCACTTTTGCACTAATAGCACGTTGAGAGCTTACAGGCCTGAATCTACATTGAAAGCCTAATAAAGATTTGATTGTTTCATTTATAACGGGCTTGATGGGGTGTTGGGTAGTATGGAATACGAGTTTCAAGGGATCGTGGATTCAGATCTTGTCGAGATGAAGTATTTATTTACACTAATATTATAAAGAGGAAATATATGTTTGTTTCTTTGTTACGATTTAACCCAAAAACTACTCGACCGATTTTAAAAATTCTTTCACCAATAGAAAGTTATATTATTAGCGAGTTATATTCATAGGTTTTCATTAAGTTTGGTCATCGTGTGAGGAATATAGAAATTCGGACCAGGTAAGGAGGACTGTTCTTGGATAGAAAAGTCGTGAAGTGCAAATTGCGCCTATGAATTTCCAAATACTTCAATTTGAAAAAAGATTGAAGGTGAATTACTGTGAAGATAAGTTAGTTTTACTCTGGCCTGTTGATATTTGATATAAAAAATTTAAGTAAATACATTGTGATATTATGAAAGAGTTTACATTTCAGCCCATTTGAGGATTCCATAATAAATAATCTAATATATAACATTCTCGTGTCACAGTTTTCGTTGCCATACTCCTCCGAAACGGCTTGACCGATTTTGATGAAATTTTTTGTGCTTATCCGGTATCTATGAGAATCGGCCAACATCTATTTTTCATCCCCCTAAATGTTAGGGGTAGTCCACCCCTAAATTTTTTTTTTATTTTTAGACAAAATTTTTAATTTCTATTTTTTTATGATACAACATACAAAAATACATACAACCCCTGCTTTTTTTGTCAAAAAATCTAGACCCGTGCGAAGCCGGGGCGGGTCGCTAGTAATATATGTAAAAATAAATTTCTCGAGAAAGTGTTTCTGAACCGATACTAATTGTTAAGTTGGAAAACCGTGTAGGGCTACTCTCTTTCCGGTTCAATTTCGTACCTATACAATAAAGTCCTTGAAATCTGTATGTATCACGTATTTAACAGTATCAAGAGTTGCCCGTGGCAACAGAACTGTAACAAAAGACGATTCTCTGTCAAAGAATTTAGTAGCTCTAACAAAGAGTTTTAGTTAAGGGAATTTTTCTAAAAGAGAACTCATAGAATATTTTTAACATTCATCACACCTTTTTTTTAAATCGAGCGATATTTGGAATATTATTGGGATAAATACATAATTGGAGGAATTCATCAATGGAGGTTGCGTCCCTTAAGATCATGTAGAATTGCAGACAAACTAAATCCTTATTTAGATTACCTCATTCGTAATCTAAACTCAGGGAAATTCCTTGCGTTAACTCAGTAACTCAGGCACAGTGTACTGCGTCGGCTCTTTGCGTTAAATTGCGCCATGACGCAACAAATTGGGATGCGCGAAATGAAACTTCCGAAACGCACGGCACGATCATAGTTCACTCTGTGAGTGAGGTCCTGCGCCGTGCGCCAACACATTGTGAATATATGACTTGACTCACCCGACACATTTAAATAAAATACTATATACCGGATTAAAACGCGATTTATTATTTATATTGTTTAAATAATTTATCCCGACGTTTCGGATGCTTTTCAGCAACCGTGGTCGCGGGGAGACAGAAATATGACAGTTGTCTGATATTTGAAATGTCACAAAGTTGCCATATTTAATTCAATTCAAAAATAATCTATTAATTTAGGTAACACAATGTACACCTATGAACGTCAATAAAAAATAATACATATTAAATGCTTCTAATTTCACATTTACTTTAACCCGACACAGTGATGTGTTTTGACGCAATTGCGCAGTGTAGCGTAGCGCAGTGTTACACATGCCTACTATGCATCAGCAAGTCTTTTGGTATTGCAGATTTCCATGGGAGATAGTGATCCCTTCCCATCAGGTGCGATCAATTAATAAATGAGTAAAAAGCTTTATAAATAACAACTATATAAAAAAATATTAAATGTAAGTTTCCAGTTTGTCAGGCAGTATTAATTAATGTTTAACAGCAATATTTTAATAATTATTGTTTGACACATTATAATTGAATAATTAAGTTAAATGAAACATAATCATGGCTAGCCAACGCTTCGTACCATATATTAAAATAACCTGTTGAAATATTATTTTAATAACTATTTCATTTAACAACTTATTGTTCCCTGCTCCCTACGTATTATTTTTATTATATTGCGATAGATAAGTCTGAAATTCAAATGGTTGTGTACGGACATAAATAATGAGTTGGAAACCTTTTTTAGTTTTGCTTTGAGTATGAAATTCCTAGTGTAAAGACTAGACTGAAGCCGGGTAGATTATTATTTGAAATCAATGGATTCATTCCGTTTTTCTAAAGAGAACTTCTTATTTATGTATATCCAAATCAAACGAGAATTCACTATATGTTCTCAAGTTGTGAAATTTTAATAAATTATGACAAAAGAAAAATTATACACCATTATGTCTAGTGAGTAGTTGATGAGACCTGATTCCCGACAGTTTTTGAATTATTGATATCGCCGGAGGTAGTACGCACAGTAATGGAATTCGATTCCTGATACAATATTTATGCTGTCGTATAAAGAATACATTTTTATGACTGCAACTGTACAGCGTTTGAAATTTATACAACACAGTTAGTATTAAAAATTCAGATCTAATCTCACAGGGCAGTATTCAATGGATGTTATCTCTAGTTAGTTCTTTTTTAAATAATACATTTAAATATTACAATGTTAACGCGAATATCACAAACTTTAACTGGCTTGAAAAGTGGTTATTGTACGAAGGGAATTATTTGATTATTTGACGGGCTCGTTGGCGCGTCAAATAACGCGTGGAGCGCGTTAGCATCGATGGGTCGTGGGTTCGAATCCCACCCGGGACAACATGTTTATAGTTTTCTGTAAACATGTTTTCTCCACGTCTGGTAACTTTGGGCATTGATCGGGTGGGAGGAATATCGAAATTCCGATCGGGTAACAAACCACCGTTCATAGATGGAAAAACCGTGAAGTGCACATTGCGCGTTTCGGTTTTAGTCTATGGATTTCCGAATGCTCGAAGTAAAAATTAGGTTGACAGCGCATCATTGACTGATGTTCTGTAGCTGAGGTATCACCTACCATCAAGTGAACCTCATGCTACTGACATTAAATTACTGTCTGTGACAATGCTTGCTATACAATTGAAATTATTCGAAAACTGGACATTTCCTTTATTCCTTTATACTGACATAAAAGTCAACTTCAAACATACATCGAAATATATATACATAATATATACCTAACTTAGAAAAAAAAACAAATTTTGAAAAGACACGATAGAACGTGCATTATACTCTCTATGTATGATCACCATTTTATACTTTGAATATCGCCTATGGTATATCCTAAATATCGCTTTAAAGTATTGCCCACATTGAAAACGTTCCACCAAAACGGAATAGTGGAAAACGTCAAAAGAAATGAACTTCAATAAAGATTGAAACGTGTCCTAAAAACGAGCAACACACGACGCCAAAGGAAAATAGAATAGTTGGACGGTCCAGGATGCAATAACAATCATAGCAACAGATAGAATAGGCTTCACTGTCGATTGGCAGAATACAACCAGCAACCATTTTAACTGAATAGAACAAAACACTTCAGCCCAATATACTCCCTAACTTGAACATGCGAAAGACGAATATGGCTTAGGGAAGTTTGATAGGCCTTCGTGTGGTATCAGTGACACTTCAAGTTTCAGGACAACGGGTGGCCCGATACTGATTGAATGGGAGTTTTTTATTCCTTTGCGTTGAGCCTTGTATTTATTTTTATGTTTAGTCACGAGATATTTTGACTGAAATAAATTTTATAATGATAAAATTCAGGTAAGAGCAGCGGTATTTTTGATACAACTTACGATCGGATGGTAACCAAAATTCATGAAAAATTCAAGAAAATGGAAGTCAAATTGGAAATATAAAAATAACTAATAAGTGCCGTACTCTAAGACGAAAACAAAGTTCGAATTTAGTTTAGAAAGTGTAATTATCGTCGAAAAATAACTCTTGAAATTAGACAAAATGAAGAATGTTATTTTATGAAATTTGAACCTATTTTACTACTGCAGTTTTTTTCTTTTTTAGGGTAATTTAGGAAAAAATTATCATCGTTTAATATGAATAATATTATGTATTATGTCTAGACGTAAACTTGTACGTGAACTTCATAGTACTTATATCTAATTCTATACTAGTCCCGGCCAAATGGGGAATGTGTTCGTATTAACCTGAAAACGGACACGATAGGGGCTAACTACTTGAATTATTGATGCCAATTTGTCCGCTCCGTGCCGTTGTGACACGATACTCTGCTTCATTGTGCTATATTAACAACAACGCTAAATTTAATTTTAGTTCGTTTAGTACTAATAGAATAACTTCAGTTATCTTCATTCGTTATCGATTATCGAAATTAGTTTTTCAATTGTTTTTGGAATTGGTAGTCATTTCCTTTATTCTGTTGTAGGGTAAAGTACACATTTAGTTAATTGAATGAATTAACACGTTGACTATCTTTGCATCATACATATCATGATTAAAACATCAAAGACAAAATGATATGCTCTTGTATTACATGTATTATATAGCATATCATAGCATTGAATAAATTCGTTTTTTTTTCGTCTGGATATCAAAGTCTTGCAAAAGGATGTTTAAAAATCACATAAGGACGTTTAAGTAAAATGTCAAAGGAAATATAACGATGAGTCAACATAATTTTGTTATTTGACTAAATCTTTCTTGATACACTAGTACGAGAGAAAATACCTATTATTATTTATTATATTTATTTTAAAACAATCTGCAGTAAAAAATCAATTGAACGAAATCAAATATCATGGACAGTCAGTGTTAAGTATATTTGTAACACAACTCAATAAACACACAGGATATAAATAACAGACAGGATTTTTTTACAGGCAAGAAAGTGATTTTTCTTTTGTGGCTTACCAGCCAAATATCTTGGACTTATGACAAACAATGATCAACGTAAAAAAATCGCTGTTATTTCTTATTTCTTCCTTCATTTTAAATGGTAGGAGAAAAAGTAAAAGGAGAAAATATGCACTAATGATTTCTCAATATCGCTATGAATTGTAGCAGTTGAAAAAATATTGTTCCTATAATTTTCCATGAAACTTTAATCTGGCGATAGGCTAACAATAAAATGTATTTTCTGGTTCAACTAACATTGTGATATACACAGTGTACCATTTGTCAAAAACAATAATCAAAATAAATCTCCCAGATATGAACGGCTTATTGCATAACTATATTATTCCTAAGATCTACCAAGAAAAGCTTATAAATCAGGGATTATATTATTAAAATGACTCTTCAAAATTACTTTGAAAGACAGAAATATTCTATTAATATTGTCTTTTATTAACGCGAGTATCACACATTTAAATAAAATACTGTATACCCGATTAAAACGCGATTTATTATTTAAATTATTTATCCCGACGTATGTAGCAACCGTGGTCGCGGGAGACTCCCTCCCGCGACCACGGTTGCTGAAAAGCATCCGAAACGTCGGGATAAATAATTTAAATAATAAATCGCGTTTTAATCCGGTATACAGTATTTTATTTAAATATTCTATTAAGAATTGGAGAGGGACTGCAATTTCTTTTAATTTAAAATACTTCAACTCACTTATAGACGAGTCAGTATAGTCGGCTAAAGTGAAAGAAAACTTGGAACAAATTGTTCGACGTTCTAAGTGGCACTGACGTGCAGTCTTCTTTTATTGCATCACTTGATGGATACGTACACTACGAGAATAGTGCAAGGTTTCAGAGCGATCTAGAATAATGCTAAGTACTTTTGCTGTTGTCGGGTTTGAGAAAGAATTTCTGCAGCGACATGGCTAGTTGAGTGTTTTTTAAAAATGGAACATATTATTAACTAAGTAGTAAGTATTTGCGAGTGTGAGGTTTTCTAGAGAATTGATGAAATCGCAACTACAGTTATTAATTAATGATGTTCTGGTGTTTTTATATTTAAGAAAATAAATTGTTTTTTTTTTATATTTACGCCAATCTATTTGTTTTTGGATACAAAAGTGATGAGAAATTTAAACTTTACTAGAATGTCCTGCGTGTGAAATTTTGAACTTTTTTATATTCTATAGAACATTTAATACAATACCGTTTCTACATAAAAAAAATGGTGATAAAGATGTATGAATTTAAAATAAAATCTAGCTTGGAGTTTTATGGGTAATGCTATTTTACGAATACGTCACTGTCCCAGGTATTTTCGATACAATTTAGGGACCTTCAAGAAAAGTTTTTATTCCCACCTCAAGTGCATGTCCTCAATGTTTTCTCGTTTTGAGAACCATTTGCCTTACTATTTTAAGATAGTTAAAGGAACTGTATGGCATCTGGCGTTATCTTCCCCATATCAAAACATTCATGAGTGAATGGCCATTACTGTGAAATTACGCTTATATTTTCCGAATAACTAGATCGTATTCTATGACAATAGTTACCGCTAAAAATATTTCCGAACTGAACAACATAGAAAATTCTAAATAAAGCCAACTTACTTAAAGCTCCCTGGCCTAGATTGACTTCCTCTTTTGATAATTCTACCATAGACATGATGAGATGAGATGAGATGAGATGATGATATGAGTCTCCATAATATGTAATTAATAATAGCGTATGAATTGAAGTCTATCTACGTATCATATTATTCAATACTATCTATTGAATGCTTTGCATGAATAGTATGGATCTATATTACACGTAGCATCAATTAAATCAAGTCAGGTAACCGAACATCTGAACAATACAGATCATTATACAGTTGAGACGTTGGTTAACCTGTTTGCATTCCAGACAATCTATCTCCGTTCACTCGTCATTTGTAACTGTACAAAGCTTCCAATATTGAAGGAGTATTGCTATGTTCTAGCAATATTAGATCCATATATTTGCTTTTGTTTATGGAAGAATTATCAAAAGAGGAAGACAATCTAGGCCTGGGAAATTTAAGTAAAATGGCTTTATTCAGAATTGCCTATTTTGTAACAATTCGCGAAGAATTCGAATTTTTTTTGCAGTAACTGTTGACATAGAATAAGATCTGGTTATTCGGTAATAAGCGTAATTCCTCAGTAATGGCCACTCACTTATGATTGTTTGGATATGGGGTGGATAACTTAACGCCAGATGTTTCGGTTACCTCTCTTAAAATAATAAGGCAAATGGTTCCGTAGAGTATGGAGTATTTTTTTATGACCAGAGACAGTCGTGATAATGATACGTTGGCGACCTATATTTTTACCTCTAGAAAGCGCAAATTCATCAATTTAATGGTAGGTTTTATTTTATGGATCAATTCAATAAATAAAAATAAAAAGACTTTATTATCCTTAGACAAAACGGGCTTTTTGGAGTATTTAGTAGAATACCTACCGTGCCCTCCGATGGGTCGCGGGTTCAAATCCCACCGACGTTTGGTAACTTCGGGAATTGAACATTGCGTGCATATTGCATGTTTCGGTCTCAGTCAATGGATTTTCAAATGCTCGATGTAAAATTTAGGTCGACAGCGCATCATTGACTGATGATAGTTAAGGTATCATCTACGTGAACCTCATGTCATCGATATCTAACATAAAAAATGAGTCCCTCTAATCTACAGTTGAGATACTCTATGTTTTTTATATATTTTTAAAATGTTAGATATCGACAGACCAGTATGAGGTTCACTTGATGGTAACTCAGCCACAGAACTTCAGTCAATGATGCACTGTCGACCTATTCTTGTATCTCATTACACATTTACAATACTTAAGATGTAATGTATCGTCTATATAATAAATAAGGTGAAAACTTTCATTACATTCACACGAAAGTTTTGAACTTGAAGCGCGATACGGCGAATGTCGATATCGCGTCCGCAAGTTTAATAAGGGTTCTCTCAGACTTCTTCGAAACTAGTCTTTTAAATTCGTATTGAAGTAACACGTCTCGAGGAGAACTTTAATTAGTTGAAATATATCTGAATGTGTTCGATTATTATTGTTTTCGATAGAAAAGCGATAAAAATTTATATGTGGTAATAATGTTTTAATTCTAATTTCAAAACTTTAAAAACATAACTTATGTTATATGAATATTAATTGCTTCTGAAATGTAAAAAAACATATACCTATAATATATATAGGATAGTAGAAAATTGTAAAATCTTTACAGTAAAAATATAAATTGAAACCGGTTAATTTATATTTTCCAAAATACGTGTCTGACTGAGATACTGTGATATTAGTTTTAAAGAGTAATACACCCTAAACTAACCACAGTAATTTTATTCAGTAAATATGAATAAAAACGAAAGAATATTAACAAAAACCTTTATTATACCGGTATAACTACCATAGTAAATTAACCGATATTCAGTCCCAGATTTGGAGCATATGCTGTGACGCTTTTAATTCTGCCAGTACCCCTTTGAAGTGAAAGACATTACTGTTTTTATATCTTTGAACTGTGCAGTGGTTTAAGTCCAGTCTTCACCCAAAATTAAGTATTTATAGGTGTACTATAGGATATGTACAAAGGGCTGCATTGAGAGAAATTTGACCGTAATTAATTCCGTACCTATAACTTTGCCATAGTTCTCAGGGGTTATTACAAAATTAATAGCTTTTCAATATCAAACAAGTATAACAGAACAGTGCTTGAATCACTCTTATATGGGTAGAGATATGCTTTAGAAAGGTTCAATTGATTCAGAAGTGTGGTAGTTCACGTAATATAACTTACGAAGTATTGCTGTTATATAACAGCATATATTATATACGTCACCATGGCTTAGTGGTATATGGGTTGTGTTACTGGATGTTCTGGGTTCAACTTTTGCGAAGCACAAATAGAAATGGGTTTCCTCTCCACGGGGACAATTTGGATTAGAATGCAAGATTCAAAGCCTATATGCATACATTAGTGATCACTGATACTGAACCATTATTTCAATCTTACTATTATACATGCAAAGGCCGGCAACGCATCTGAAAATTCTCTGGTAATACGGATGTTCACGGGCGGCGGTGTTCACTTTCCATCAGGTGAGCCGCAGGCTCGTTTGTCCCCTATATTATATAAAAAAATATAAATCTCTTGTTTGTCTATCATGTTTTCACCGATAAACTAATTTGATAAAACTATTTTGATACATAACATAAATGAATCATGAGGAACAATTTAATATCCCGAAAGGGATGGGAAGTTAGCCTTTTATGCCTGCCTGTTCAAATCTATATATCTTTTTTTTTAATTTTTTTTACCTGGGTTCGAACCCGGGTCCTCCTATGCTTAATGATTGAGCCACAGTGGATAAATTTGCCATAAAAGTCAGTTTATCTAACTCTATAAGGAGTGTATACTGATAATTTCGCTTAAGATATTTGAAAATGGAATTTACTAAAATTATCAAATGAATAAAATGAGAGGAACAAAAAATAATATCGCTTTCAAATGGTGCATCCCGCTAGATTTTAATGCAAGTGCAATTAGCCGTGACAATTAGGTGAAAATGAGGTCGAAAGTTGCCTCAATTTGCTACCAATGCGCTCTGCATTTACTTGTTATTTAATGAGGTATGAACTGAAACCTTGTTTGAAGAGAAATTTTGTTTGCTAATTTTACAGAATATTACAGGATATAGACGCAATACTGCCGTTATAAGGAAATACGCGAATCTGTCAGTACTTTCTTTCTCCATTTCAAATTTTATGTAGTTACTTTTTTTTCTTATACGTATACCAGGATGAATCAAAAAGTTCTTAGAAGTGCATATATATATGAAACCTTTTTGGATCAAGTTCGATGTTCAAATTAAAGAGTGTCTATCACACTATATTTATGCAGACTGTCACTTGTTTTTGTCAGTTCGTTCGCATGTAATAAATTTTATTGTGCAACGAGTTGCTAAAAAGTCAAAATTATGGATAAAAGTGAGTTACGTGCGGTGATAAAATATCTCAGTTTGAAAAAAATGTCTACGAAGGAAATTTTTTTGGACATTCAGCAGACATTAGGGGGTGATGCTGTACCCTATTCTACGGTTGCGTACTGGGTGGCTGAATTTAAAAGAGGTAGATCAAGCTGTAAAGATGACCCGCGTTCTGGGCGGCCTTCAACCTCCGTTACAGAAGAAAATGTCAAAAAGGTTGAGAATCTGGTTTTGGAAGACAGAAGAATGACTATAAAACATATAGCTGAGATCCTAAAGATATCTTTTGGTAGCGTTCAATCCATTTTAATTGATTCACTGGGGTTCAAAAAAGTGTCTGCAAGATGGGTGCCACGAATGTTAACCGACGAAAACAAAAAGCGACGTTTGGAAATTTCCAAGCGTAATCTCGAAATGTTCCAGCGTGATTCGGATAATTTTTGCCGTCGTCTTGTCACCATGGATGAAATGTGGGTCCACCATTTTGATCCTGAAACTAAAAGACAAAGCATGTCTTGGAAACGACCATCCTCTCCATCCATCAAGAAATTTCGAGTTGCTCCTACCGCTGGCAAAGTTATGGCCTCTGTGTTCTGGGATAGTGAAGGAATCCTTTTTATTGATTACATGCCAAAAGGCCAGACGATTACTGGACCCTATTATGCAAATTTAATCCCGAAAGTGCGTGAAGCGATTAAAGAAAAACGTCGTGGAAAACTGTCGTTGGGCGTGTTGTTCCTTCAAGATAACGCTCCTGCTCATCGATCGGAAGTTGCGCTCAACGCAATCCGCTGTGCTGGCTTCAATCTCCTTGACCACCCACCATATTCTCCGGACTTAGCCCCAAGTGATTTTCACTTATTTCCAAAATTAAAAGAGGAAATTCGTGGAACAAAATTTCACGATAATGACGCGGTTATAGCTGCCGTAGAGGACTTTTTCGAGAGTCAAGAAAATAATTTTTTTTCACAAGGAATAAGGAAGTTAGAAACGCGTTATTCTAAATGCATTGCATTGGAGGGAGATTATGTAGAAAAATAAAATATTATTATTTAAATCTTTGCATTTTTTAATATTGATTCCAAGAATTTTTTGATTCACCCTCGTATATACATACTATTATATTAAAAAATCAGAAGTTTCTGTGAAGTTTGATGGCAAAATGGAATTTGGAAAAACACCGGATTTTGACTAATACTAACTAATTTAACTAATACGATTTTTTAATAGCAACTCAAATCATTAGTATTTATATACCTTAACGTAGTCGCAGATACTATTCTCATACATAGGATCCAATAAATTGAAAAATTTCGAAACTATGTCAGTTTATTATATTTTACGACAAACTTCAGAATGGATATTAGCAATTTCCGGGAAATAAATTCAAGTTATTCAATTGTACATTACAGCTGGTTCTGGAATACTGATTTTTATAATAAAAGAAATATAATATGAAATACAAGAAATTAATAAAAAGTGTTTGCTTTATAAGAGATTTTTCTGTACAATAGTACAAACATTGAATTTTGACAAAGTTGCTATACTTGGTGTAATTTGCTATAATATGGCAATATCTACATATACTAACAGTGTCCTCTTGTGTTTTAGTATATTAGACTTGGGGACTTCTTGAGATTTTCCAACACTTGGGATCCAATAATTAAAAATCTTAAAATCGGAAATATAAAGCCATTATTTCACATTATAGATATTATGTATATGATATAATATCTATATGATAATAATATAATGGCTACACAATCACTATTCATATGGGAATAGTGTCAATTTCCATTTTTGCTGATAATTATGTTGACATAATATAATCAGATCAGGGAATACTAAATACACAATATGAGGGTTTTCAATTGATTCCGTCATATTATCATTGACAAATTTACTATTTACTTCATACTAATATTATCATAAATATTTGTCTGTACAGAAAATATCTGGGGTAATGATTTACCACTATACCTAATATTGTAATCCAGTGTTTTTTTAAACACTGTTAATGTTTTTCTAGCAAATTTTGATAGAAATGTAATTGTTGTATTAGTGTAACATCAAAAACATTATATTTATTGTACCATGATTTTTACTAACAATTTTTTTTTATTCTTATTGAAATTAATATTTTTCAAATTAAAACATTATATACTTGAATGTTAGTTAGTTATTTATTAATGTTTAATACGATATTGTGTATTGGTGTGAGGAGTAAAGTAGTCCCCTATTGGGGCATGGGGCATTTTAAACAGGCAACAATTTTCTTTATATTGTTTCGTCACTCATGCTAAATGCTACAAGAATAACATGGAAGAGGTCAAATATGATGATATATATTATTGCTATTGATAAAAGTTGTTTCAAAATATACATCTACAGGTACTATGTAATATTATGAAGAGAAAAGATTTGTTTGTTTGTTTGTTACGATTTAAGTCAAAAACTATTTGAGCGATTTTAAAAATTATTTCACCAATAGAAAGCTACATGATATATGAGTAATATTTTTTGTGTATAGTACATCTGCATTGCACCCGTGCGAAGCCGCGGCGTGTTACTAGTAAATAATATAATATAAATAGTAAATAAAGTACAGTGCGTAGGTATTGTATTTATGTGACAATATCATTAATCATGAAATTTAAGATAACAGAAAGATGAAATCGTTGAAATGTTTAATGTACGAAAATAGGAAAAATTTCATGCAACTATGACTAAAAAAATATGTTCCGTAACTATTCCCCTTTGAAAACTAAAATAGCACACGTCGAAAGAAAACTCCGAAGCTAAGCGTTTTTGGGCCATGAACTATTTGATTATCCTATGAAAAGACCCTCTCAGCCCAGTACACAATGCGAATAGAAAACACGAAAATTTGCCGAAGTCAAATTATGTACAAACAAAGAGAGTCGCTCACTTGGCTCGCTTCGACGTGGTTGGAATTCATTAAACGCGCTGATCATGTAAAATTAGCTTATAAGGACTGTCTACATCGTTGGGGAAAGAACATTTTAGGATACTGAGAATAATGAGGGATAACGAGGTCGTATAAATAAACATTTTAAAAAACAGATAATGATTTAGCGTTGTAATTTGCTTTAATCAAATATTATATTCCTGGAAGCATTGACTCCTTGGCTCAGTGGTAAACGCAATGCGTTTAGCAGTGGAGGTCCTGGGTTCGAATCCAAGAGAAACAAGATTGAAAAAATTTTTTACTTCGAGTATTCAGAAATCCATAGACTGAAACCAAAACACGCAATATGTACTTCACGGTTTTTTCATTTATGAAATTAATTGTATTTACAATTGCCGGTTTTCTGTCTTGTGAAGTAATGAAAATCAATCTATTATATTTCAAAATCTCCCTCCCTCTCTACTTACTAAAGAAATGGCACCAATTGGAAGTGGGGTTATAACTAAAAAAAAACATTATTATTTAAGATGTACAATTTTGTCACGGATTAAAGGAATTTATTAATAAATACAGTAAACGTAAACCGAAAATGCTTAAACAAACCAAATAATCTAATTAAACCGCAACGTCAAACGTAAGTATGAGCAATTAAGTAAGCTCGAAGCTTAATTAGAACTGCAAAGAAGTTTTTCAAGCAAACATATTTGAACGGAACAAGGGTTAATAAATTGAGTTTAATAATTACAAGCAATCTTTCAAACCATCTTCACGTCATAAAGATCCATGGAAAACCAATAACGGGGGTAAAATAATCCTCGAACTTCCTCAATATTAGCTCTTATGGGATTAATTCACGTCACGCCATAAGTTACAAGAAAGTTATATTATACGCTCTGACTTCAATTTGGTCAATGCGGGTGGCGATTTAATATTACTTTTTAATAAGAGATGGATTGAAGACATGAATGGATGAAGGGGCTGTGTACCATAAAAATGTTTTCTAAAAATAGAACTCATATTTTATACGTTGAGTGAAGGTGTGATGTGTCTCCATAACAATTTATTTTATTTGTCAAATTAAGAATTTAAATAAACAATCAAGAAATTTAAAAATGATCTAAATAATATGTAACGAAACTATTTTGCCCATTTTCTCGATCATTTACAAAATGTATCATACGCCCTTCATCCACTCATATGTTCAATTTTACTATTTGTTTTTTGCACTTCAGGGATGATCCAATAATCTATCAAATTCATATACATTTCTTCAAATTATTCAAGAGTATTCAGTTTTTTTTTATATTAAAGATACTTATATTTTTTATATTAAGAGTCGGCAAGAAATTCAATAGTTAAGGCCCATTTAAACGATGCAAGTTTCTTGCCTGTTGCATACAATTACATAGAAGAAATAAATGACTTGCATAATTTAAACAACACGTAACATTCTTTTTCTATCATACAAGCTTTGTTTCAATACTTTTCTTGGTGTGAAGAGTAAATTTCTAATAGCTTCTATGAAATACACTGTGTTTTATTATTATTTAGCTACTTTCTTCTATATAAACAAATATATGTATTTATAAGCTGAAATAAGCGTCACTTTCAAATGATTGTCTAGAGATAAAAGCGGTTACCGCCTTTAATTACATTTGTCGGAGTTTAAATAGATCGTGACTAAGCGCAATGTTATTTTAACATGTACCTATACTTAACTAACCTAAGTACAAGACAACAAATAAGGAAGCTTATCGTTATTTGACTACTTCTGTTGCTCAGAGGTAAACTCGATGTTATCAGCATCGGTCCTTGGTTCGGATTCCGGAAGTAAAATATTTAAAAAATATTTCGGTCGGTTAGGGCACAGAAGTCACCTACTTGTCTATAAAAAGAAATGATCAGTGAAACAGACACAGAATTGGGTCTGTCCCATGCCCCTACTAGGGGACTGGCGAATTCACTACTACTATCGTAATGTGTAAACGAC
This sequence comes from Anthocharis cardamines, assembly GCA_905404175.1. Taxonomy (NCBI): domain Eukaryota; kingdom Metazoa; phylum Arthropoda; class Insecta; order Lepidoptera; family Pieridae; genus Anthocharis; species Anthocharis cardamines. The sequence continues at coordinate 2,149,509 of FR989957.1, read as the reverse complement.
TATCTGGTATGAAAATATAAATGCGAATTGAGGAAACCATATTATCACAGGTTTTTGACATTTGTCACATAATGTGAGGTCAGATTTGTTTGTTTGTTTGTTATGATTTAACTCAAAAATTACTCGACCAATTCTAAAAATTCTTTCACCAAAAGAAAGCTACGCTATCAGCGAGTAACAGAGGACATATACTATTGTTTGTGTATAGTACATCTACATGGCACCCATGCGTACCCGGGGCTGATCACTAGTCTATAGCAAAACAGAAGCTTCAAACTATTTAGGACAGTATTAGCATCTTTATTACTATGAGCTAGTACTATTTGTCCGCGGCCGCTCATATTTCCCCGGCCTTACTTAGCCAGTGTCCATTAGCATAATGCCGCATTACCTCTCTCAGAGTCGACTGTACGTGCATTCTATTTGAGCGGCGAATTTCATTTGCGACTTCACTTTGGATTTGCTTAACTGTTTATTTTTAATTTACACACTGGCAACACAATTTATTTTATTTATTCAACTGTTTTCCAAAGCAATATAATTTAAAAAAACGCGGTAAAAGAAACACGAAATTGCTAATTTATGTTTTGTAAGACGTCTAAAATGTATGTGTGTTTTTATTTCATGATTTACACTAGATTTTTCAAGTAGTCAAAACATGTTTCAGCTCTGTTTTAAATTCCGAAATTGAGAAAAATCTTACTAATCGTCTTTGTCCTTGTGACTTTCAGTCAGGAGAGAAAGTGGAAAGGGTTAAGTGACATGTTTCATCTATACTAATTTTATAAATAGGAAATATTTGTTTGTTTGTTACAATTTAACTCAAAAACTACTCGACCGATTTTAAAAAGTCTTTCACAAATGGAAAGCTACATTATCATCGAGTAATATTTTTTGTGTATAGTACATCTACAGTGTACCCATGCGAAGCCGGGGTGGATCGCTATTCAGTTATAAAATTTAAGAAATTAATCGCTCCTGAAAACTAGTCGTCTTTGTGCTTGTAACTTTCAGTCAGAAGAGAAGGTGAAAACGGTTGAGTGACAACGTGTTTCATCTATACTAATATTATAAAGAGGAAATATTTGTTTCTTACGATTTAACTCAAAAACAACTCAACCAATTTTAAGAAATATTTCACCAATAGAAAGTTACAGTATCAGCGAGTAAAATTGGCTTTTTTGTGTATAGTACATCTACGTTGTACCTGTGCGAAGTCGGGGCAGGCGGATAGCTATATATAACTAGTTATAAATCTTAAGTATAGTAAAATCTGTATTCATCATAGCTTTAAATATATTATCTAAAGAAATATCTTGTGCAAAAAGTTTCCTTCAAAGACCCCAGTCATGTCTGTCACATACACTTTCAGTCACCCAAAGTTGATACCCCTTATGTGATACTACATTAGTAAATTGGATTTCATACATTTTGAAACATATAGGCTCTGGTTTCTATACTATATGGGTATCCAACTCAGACAACATTTTCTGCCCTTGAAAATTCCCCAACAAAAGTACATTAGTCCGTTAAAAGGAAAGTCTGATTTAGATGTAGTTGACAGTGACAAGGGTTAATATTAATTGGGCTTGTGTGAGAAACAAAAAAATTATCAATGTATGGTGTTTCACACGAACTTATACTTTCCTTCCATAGAGCTGTAATATATATTAACCCCCTTTCTTTAATAAGAAAATTAATTTAAAAACAAAAAATGTTCGCAACCCCGCCATATTCCGCAATTGATAATTCACGTCATGCATGCTTATAGCTTTTTTGTAATATGTAATTGACTTCCATAGCAAATCATAGACAATATAAAACCAAAGTGGAGAAATCTATAAAAAAATTTTGAAGCCAACAATGTGGCAGGTCAATGTCTGTCGGCTAATAAATAAACGTACATAATATTTTATTATTTGGAAAAAACAAAACTGACCAAACAATGAAGTACAGATCACAGAATAGGAACAATAAGTCTCACCACCACCACCACCAGTCTCACCTGTTGTCGCTGACATTTTTATGGAGGACTTCGAAGAAAGAGCCCTAGCCACAAGCCCGGTTAAACCGAGGCTTTACAAGCGATATGTAGACGATACCTTTACTATTCTGCCCACGGAACACATATCTGTATTTCTAGACCACCTTAACTCCATACACAGTAACATTAAATTCACTATGGAGAAGGAGAATAATAACTCACTGGCCTTTCTAGACATTTTAGTGGTTCGGGGAGGGGATGGTACACTTGGCCATACTGTGTTTAGGAAAATAACCCATACTGATAGGTACCTCAATGGTGATTCCCACCACCACCCTTGCCAACTCTCTTCTGTCGGTGTATGTTTGTTTCAGAGAGCCCACCGCCTCTGTGATGCTGCCCACCTCAACGGGGAACTGCAGCATGTTAAGCGGGTACTCCGTGACAACAAGCTGCGGGTGCCTCCACAGCATCACAGAAACAGGAATAAACCACAAACAGTACAACGTCTACCAGCCTACCTGCCTTATGTGAAGGGTGTTACAGACAGGATTGGAAGAATCTTAAAACGAGCTTCTATTAATACAGTTTTCAAGCCGCACAAGAAGATTCAGCAATTCTTGAGACCAATAAAAAGTAATATTCCTTTGCAAGATCCAGGTGTATATAAACTGGATTGTGACTGTGGTTTATCCTACATTGGGCAAACTAAACGTAGCATTTCAAACCGACTTAAGGAACACATTGCGGATATCAAACACAGACGTCACTCTAAATCAGCAGTATGTGAACACACTCTGGATAAACCAAACCACTACATACGTTTCGACCAACCGAAAATCCTTGCAAAAGAAAGTAGATTCTTTCCCAGACTAGTACGTGAGGCTATTGAAATTAAAAAACATCCTAACTTCAATAGAGAAGATGGTTTGAGACTTTCTAACACCTGGGATCCAGTAATTAAAAATCTAAAGCCCCAAATCAAACATACTAAAAAACAAGAGGACACCGTTAGTCAATATTGTCATAATATAGAAAATTACAGTAAATATCAACTCCGTAGGAATAGATGGCGTTAATATGTAAAGATTGTAAAACAAAAACTTGGCGATTAAAAAAGAGTGGCGGCGAGTTTCTTGCCAGTTCTTCTCGTCCGCTCTACGCCCTTGATTTGTGAACTGGTAGTAAATGTAAAATTAGAAGCATTTAATATTAGTAATATTAGTAATTTAATATGTATTATTTTTTATTGACGTTCATAGATGTACATTGTGTTACCTAAATTAATAGATTATTTTTAATTTAATTGAATTAAATATGGCAACTTTGTGACATTTCAAATATAAGACAACTGTCATCTTTCAGTCTCCCGCGACCACGGTTGCTGAAAAGCATCCGAAACGTCGGGATAAATAATTTAAATAATAAATCGCGTTTTAATCCGGTATACAGTATTTTATTTAAAGGAACAATAAGTAGAAGAGTGAAGTAGGCGTGGCACTCGTGTCACAATTTAGCACGGTGGCGCTAATTCGATTAAATTCAGCCAAAATCATCCTTATATCTTTCACATAAAGTTTAGTTTAGTAATTATATATTAGTTTGTTTTAATATTACATGACGTCGTATGTGCTTTGTGCGCTAAGCCAAAGTAACCGTTATCACCAAGCACTAAGATACATTATCAATTGTAAGATGTGTGTGATTTAGCTAGTTTTGAGTTAAATAAAAACAACGAATCGAAAAAATATCCTTCATTTGTGTGAATTTGTCGACAGTCGATCTGATACAAATTGTCATACATTGTCATACATTGCACATCACCTTACTTCTTCTGTTCTGTGGAATTTTATCAATACGGATATAAAATTAAATTAGTTTTTGCCTATCCCTAACGAGTTTTGGCTTCTGGCAAAAGTGAATGTTTCTGAAAGCAAAGGAATGAATGAATGAATGAATACTTTATTGCACAAAAATTTATACATAATTTTACAAATCTTATTGAACTAAACTTAAAATTAATTGTGCAAGGGGCGACCTTATCGCCTAACGGCGATTTCTTCCAGGTAACCCTGACATTTGAGAAGAAATTGATTGTAAAAATGGATAGAGAATAATAACATCAATACTAAAAATTAACAGAAATAACATAAAGTACAATAAAGTCGAAACAACAAATACATATACAATAAATTATTCACAAATACATAGTCCAGATACATCACAAGAAAGCAAGAAATATAAAAAAAGAAAAGAAAAAATTTTTTTTAATATTCACACACTTTGAAGGAAATGATTTTTAACAGATTTTTTAAAAGGATTTAGATTATAGTGCAATTATTAGTTAAAAAGGGCACTAATGCTGTTAATGAATGAAAATGGCTAAAGGTATCATTAGAACTTTACAAACTACATAATTAATAAACAATTTTAGCGGACTAAAATGTTTGGGTTAATTATTTTAATTGTAACATCCATTAAGGTGTGTTCACCCGTACTGTATCCACAGTTATGTTAATTTTATCATAATTTGCCATAAAAATATTTTTTTTATGTTAGATATCGACGGACGAGCATGAGGTTCACTTGATGGTGAGGTGTTACCTCAGCCACAGATCATCAGTCATTGATGCGCTGTCGACCTACCTTTTACTTCGAGCATTCGTCAATCCATAGTTTTTTCATCTATGAACGGCGGTTCGTTATCCAGTCGAATTTTCGATATTTACGGGTGGGAACCCCTTCAGTACCCAAAGCTACCAGACGTGAGGAATTCATCCTTACAAAAAATTACACACATGTCGTCCCAGTGGGATTCGAACCCACAACCCATCGGAGCGCACAGCAGGTGTTCTAAACGCGCCAATGAGCCCCTCAAAAATAGAGAGTTATAATATAGAGCCCATTTAATAGAGTTCAAAATACAACCTCAGTTTTGTCCAGGGACGACCCGTCGCCGGTTTAAGATTTACGACCCCATGTGAGGCATCCATTTTACTAAAACCTAGCAACATGTGAAAGCACTCCCCGTGAAAACTCCGAACTACTCAGCATCCGAATGGAGTAAGTAATTAATTTTCAGACAGTCATGGATGAAATTAAAGCTTTATTCTGAGTTGAAATATTATATGCAGAGTTTTGTTATTACGTTTGACCTAAATGCATTCTTCTCGGGAACGATTATTACCTTCTGGTTGATATGATTTTACCCTTTTGTTCTTATCACCCCCTTCCATTTCTCGATCATTAGTTGTATATTTACTCGTAATTACCGGTTCAGTCATTTTAGTAGAAAGTATAGGTACTAAATTATCTAATATACAAAGAATGTTCACATCACACTTACTAATTATGGCAATATTATTTGAGAATACTTAGAAAATTATTATACTATTTTAAATAGAATTAAACATACAACTTTTGATTGCATAGTTATTGGGTTTCAGCAATAAGCGGCAAATGATTGCTTTTGAGACTTCAATAAAAAATGTTCAATTCCAGGTTTAAATTTTTCTTGAACTTACTGCACGACCTTTTCTATGATATAAACTATATAGCTATATATTATAGATAAATTCGCAGTAAATTCAAGAAAAATTGAGTTTAACAAGTCTCAAAACCGGTCATTTGACCACTCTGGTAGTTTTAGTGTTAAAACTGTAAAAATGAATATTATTTATTTATGTATGTATTTTATTAAATGGGGATTCTTGACATCTATCTCACCGGATAGTAAATAGTTATTTAAGTTTCCTATTTACTTTAGCCATAACAGATATTTCTCGTATGTCCCACAACTTCGCGGTTCGCACAATACACCGAATTTTGAATGAATTAATGAATAACAACTAGAAATACACTCACTGTTTTATAAAACATAAATTTCTAAACCAATCATAAGCCGTGAAAGAAATGGCGTAAATAATATAATTTTCTTACATTAGAATGCATAAATCAACTAAATACGAGACTTTCGTTAGGAAAGTATAATTTGATTGCTAATAGCAATATCGCATGTTTCGCTTAGAACAGGTATGTATAATTCGTAATATTACGTTAGTTCTCAAGTACGTTTAATTTGTTTTGAATGTGCAATTTCAATAAAACATTGTAAAGGTGGTTCTTAAACAATTATATTAAAAATGTAGATGTGTGTCTTTGATATATTTTTGAATAACAAAATAACAGAAAGCATAAATTCATTTTAATATTTAGATGAAGATTACTGATAGTTGACTTTAAATATCAAACGAGTAAGTAAAATCAGTATAGCGTGCAATGTCCAGGTTTCTTTTCCAACGAAAGTAATGTCTAATTTAATTATAACTATATTTTTTTAGGTTTAACAATGAGTATTTAATTAGTTGTATGTCCTACTCCTATTGGAATTTTCATCATTCATTTATAATTTTTTTCTTAAGTTTATTTGACATGTTAAAAAAATCTCTACTAATATAATTTTTAATTTAGGACTGATATGTATTTCAAGCGAGTAACTAACCACAAACCTATTGTTTAATTACTTTTATTAACCTTACAATTTTTATATTTATTTCAGTTATTCTTGTCACCCAAAGGCAGTCTGGTTGAGATTGCTACTCTAGGGATAACACCTATTGTAACTCTTATTCTTATTAATATAGTTTCATAATATTATTCCTCTATACATTATTAAAATCAGCTACAACATAATTAAATACATCCCAAAGATAATTCTTTAGATAAACTTAAGACTGTCAGGTTAAAAAGCTAATTTACTATTTTGTTAATTTGCCTTCAATTTGCGACACATTGTTCTCACCTTTGAAAAGGACTCCCCAGTACCAGCTTCTTCCTTTTGACCGCATTCAAGGTAGAGCGGCTCGAATCGTCGACGACCTGGCTCTCTGATGGGCTCGATCATTTGGCATTGCGTATAAATGTTGGATCACCCTGCATCTTCTATCGCATATATCATTGGAAGTCTTCTGAGGAATTGTTCAGATTAATTCCTGCCGCTTAAATCTACCACCGAATCTCTCACTCACTACCTCGATACTTGGAAATCAACAAATGTGCACTTAGGAATGTTTTGCCTTTCACTCTGTGGAACCAGTTGTCGCCAGTGGTATTTCCGAATGGATACGACTTAGGTACCTTCAAAAAAAAAGCCTTCTCATTTCTCAAAGGCCGGCAACGCCTCATTAATCACTTACCTTAAGGGGAGCGGACTGCCCGTTTGCCCCCTATTTCATGAAAAAAAGCAGGGGCGACACTGAAGGCAGTAAAATGCAAAACCTATTTTGAATCAATTGAATTGATTAATATCCTTTTTGTGCAATAAATTTGTAAATAAATAAATTTCTTCAGTCTCCCTGTTCCGTATACAGAAGACATTAAGGAAAACAAAAAAATCCTTACATGAATTGCAAAAGAGTCGCAGTTTGAGTTACAGCGTCGCAACCGTGGAATTCAAAGCAGTGGCGTCATTTCTAAGAACATTGTAAAAATACATAAGTGTTATGTTTCTGGTCTTAGGCAACGAGCACATTTGCGACTGAGGAAGGCGTTACCGATTATTATAGAACAACCCCGTACTTCTTATTTCTAATTTTATTTTATATTTTAAAGGGTCTGTCCACTACAAATTATCATACCATGACCGTAACAGACACGAAAAGAAACACGAAACAGACTACTATGCACAGTATATTTACTATTTAAGTTTTTTTTGGTAGATATCGACAGACAAGCATGAGGATCACTTGATGTGAGGTGACACCCCATCCACAGAACATAAGTCAACGATGTGCTATCGACCTATTTTTTACATTGAGCATTCGGAAATTCATGGACTGAGACCGAAACGCGCGGTTATTCCATCTATGATTGGTGGTTCGTTACCCGGTCGGAATTTCGATATGCTCGAAGTCCTCGTCCCGGTGGGATTCGAACCCGTGACCCGTCGGAACACAAGGTAGATGTTATACCAAATGCGCCAACGAGCCCGTCAAAAACAATATGCCTTTGACGCAATCGTAGTCATAAAGTGCCCACCATTTTATAAACAGCTCATTCTCGATAGTAAGAATTTACAAGAGAAATAGAAATCAAAACTTCGTTCAAGTAACGAATGGTCATTCATAGAAAATCTGCAAGCTATGATTGCACATTTTCACTTATTTTTCGATACCTTTATCTGAATTTAAGGTAGTTAAAAAAATCTAAAATACTTGTAAGTTTTCTTGAACAAATTTATATTTTAATTGTATAAAATGGTTAACAAATAGAAATTAAGAAGGATAAATTACACTACAATATTTCTATTTACAAAAGGTTATGTCTACCACAGCGATCCAATTACAGAAATACGTCTGACAATACTAAAAAAGATCGCACTACGAAAATCTGTCAAAACTGACATTGACATTTGTTACTTGATGACAAACATATATCGCCTAACCTTATTAATATTGTCAAATCGTGAAAATCGATTAAAATTAATTTGGTACACTTAAAAAATTGATTTCTGATTTTTTACATACGAGTAAGTACGATAAGAGTAATTAATTACCGTTGCATTAAAAAAAAGAGTCTTTTATAAAATATTGCTTAAAATAAACATCCGACAATTTTAATAGGGATAGGTAACTATTATAGTGGGGATACGTGATATTTAAATTTTTATTTTACTTGCCTTGCACCGCGCTATGGTTTTTACTTATACAACATTTCCTTCGTCAAGGGATATCATGATAAAATAGCTGTCATAGTTACAAGACCCCATTTTTATGTTTTTTGCGTGTATTGTGTGCAACAACAACTACATTCTATGTAATTACAAAAAACAATTAGTAACTATACAAATGGCTAAAGTCTATTAATCAAGGCGATTCATAAGCTTATCAATCAAGCCGTGTACTACTCCCCTTAAACTCACGTTCTCGTGCCAATTAGCTCAGAGTTGATAGCAGTCATTCGTCACAATGACATCGCCCCGGGCGTCATTCTTCACTAGAAGAAATAAAATCTTCCCGTCTCTTCACTGAGCTTTTGTTTACTGAAGACATAGCCTTTATACTCTTTGTTTTCTATAAAAGAATCAGACGCAATCTCGGAATGTTATCCATTTAATCTCGGCTATTTGTGAATGAAATTTTAATTCGGATAATTGGCGCTCATGTGGAGTGAATGGTTCGAATGAGGTCGCTTTAAGTGCTAAGTGTTTAATATTACACTATTCTACATTTAAAATGCAACGAGGTTTACGGATTTTGTATAAAGACCTGTATATTGTATATCAAATTATTCCCGTGGTATTTTCCGTGTTTAAATAAAATGAAAGTTTCTCTTCAAATCTCTGTGGATAAAATATGTCTGTTTATTGTTATCTTTTGCAACATATGGACAAATATGCATACCTTTTCTTCATATAAGTTTTAATAAACTTTTTATTTAAGTGTTTAATATATTGAGAATTGACTTAAATAAATATAAAATGCTTTATAACGGATCAAAACGCGATTTATTATTTATCCCGTATTAACGGGCAGACTGACTACAGTTGCTGAAAAGCATCCGAAACGTCGGCATCGTCGTGATAAATAATATACATAATAAATCGCGTTTCAATCCGTTTTAAAGTATTTATTTAAATAACCATATTAATTATTTTATATTTTGTGGTCGCATAATATACAGTGGACTTATTAATCTATACTAATATTAAAAAGAGGAAAGATTTGTATTTTTGTATGTTATGAATAAACTCTAAAACTACTGGACCGATTTTAAAAATTATTTTACCGATAGAAAGCTAGATTATAATCAGCGAGTAATATAAGCTATTTTTAGTGTATAGTACATCTATATTGCACCCGAGTGAAGCCGGGGCGTGTTACTTGTTTATAATATAGTAGCTCCATAAAGTATCTTATATACATACGTTGATTAAAATATAATAAACAGTTTGTAGCAAATTAGTAATCACGTGACATTCTGAAGTTGAACGATAGTCCTAAGTCCTAATCACTAAGATCTTGGTCAATCGCACCCGCGTCGTGTCACTTCAAATAGGGTTAGGCAATTTGTGACTGGAGAGGTCATTGAACCGGTAATGATCACTGAGGACCTATGTTACCTCGACACTGTGTAGGCGAATAGCAAAAGATATACATACATAGATTTATTGATGAGTGGGTTTCCTCAACAGCAATAATAAATATATTCATAATTTACAATTTTTCTTCATGGTTCAGAGATATGCACCTCGTATTTAGAAAAGTAGGTCCCAGGTTTGATTCCGGGTAAACAAGATTTAACAAATTTTCTTCCGGTTGATCAGGGCACAGAACACTGGTTATACTATATTTGCCTGAAAAGGACAAAGATCAGTAAAACAGACACAGAAATGTATGATTTATATCCCAGGTTCCACTATGAGACTTTTTTATCTTTTTTTTCCTTACACACTTGCCTTACGTTACAATTGGTCGCAGGTTTAAATCTCACTAAGTTCTTTTTTTTGTAAACGTGTTTTCCGCACTACTAGTAAGCGAACTAGTCAGTGCAAGCATTAAACGGGTTTGAGAAATATCAAAATTTCAACCCTTGAAGAAACCCTTGGAATGTTAATTACGCATTTTGGTTACATTCTATCGATTTTCGTACATTCGAAATTATAAATAGATCGAGCGCGTATCACTTATTTATGTCCTGTATCATCACATCCCATTAAGTAGGCCTCACCTTCGTCTGCCGATATTTTTTCGGATAAAAAAAAATAAACATTATTAAAATCAACTAAAAGATAATTTAATACATCCCAAAGAGAATTCTTTGAAGAAACTTAATACACCGTTAGGTAAAAGGCTAATTTACTATTATGTTAATTCGCATTCAATTTTACTCCCGACACTGAAGGCAGTAAAAATGAAAACCTATTTTGAATCAATTTGAATTGAAAATTAGCGAATTCCTTGGTAAATATTGGATACTACAATATTCATTTTTAAAATCATAATATAACTTTTATATTATTTGTAGTTAATTTATTGGGTTGAAAATTATTTTACCTGCGGCCAGATTCATTCATTCATCCTAGTGTTGTTCGGAATGATGGAAATCGATAATTTTTCTGTTATCTATATAATTTCATCTATATATTCAAAATAATATAAAAGATCCGTCAGAAAGTTACGGATATCTTTCTATATATCCACAGATCGGATACGGATATCCGGCACATCACTAATCACAGGCTAAATTACATAATATACAGGCGAAAATTCAACAAGTTTGGGTCGCAAGAATTACGCAGACGAATACTAAATTTTCAACTTCTTAGCCAATTGTGTTGCTCAGGGCAATTAGTAAATCTACCCCACGTTCGCTTAATGTGAAGAATAAATATGACTTCAAGTTTAAACAGCTGTGGCGCGCCTTTGTTTGAACACTTATGTAATATTTTACTTATTATTACGACATATTTGTTCATATTGCGAAACATATACACAGTTATTCACATGTTTATAAGTCAGTTAAAGGACGTTTAGCTATAATAGGTTTTTCATCTATACTAATATTATAAAGAGGAAACATTTGTTTATTTGTATGTTTGTTTGTTTGTAACGTTTTAACTCAAAGACCACTGGACCGATTTAAAGCTCCATTACTCACCATCATATTTCTATGATATATTAAATATATATTTTTATTATATTTCCCTAAGTCGGGTAATATTATTAAGTAAACTAAATACTTACTAAATGAGCAATAAGAACGCATGTAATCTAACTTAACACTTAATGACTGATGAACAGTTTATTTCTCAACTAAATTAATTTAAAAAAAGTAATTTTTTTTTATTGTTTACTTATAAGTTTAGTTTTGTAAGTAATCTTTGTTAATTTGTTGTTGTTTGTGCAGTAAATAAACTCTCTCTCTCTCTCTCTCTCTCTCTCTCTCTCTCTCTAATTTAATTAGTTAAATTATATCTTTCAAGATATTCTATAAGACTTTTCTTAGTGTCTATCATTCTGTTGCTTGCACAGCGCTAAACTTTTTTCACTATCTGTCTGGCAAATAACATGATCCTAAGATCTATAAAATTAAGAATTACCATCTGGGTAACGAACCGATATACCAATAATTGAGTTCCAAGTATTCTCAAAATACTAATTAAATAAGAAGGCAGCGCATCATTGCCCTAATGATTTACTTATTAGTTTAAAAATAATTTATTTTTGTATTGACAACAGATTAAATTTTGTTTTATTTTTAAATTAAATATTGTAACATCTAATAAAATTAGCCTCATCGAGATCCATACTTTCGTAAAAAGGCCATTGTCGTCGAAATTAAAGCATACCGCATAAATAAAAGGCGGAAAGTGGAATAAATTTAAAATACAGGCTTCTTCGAGCGTAGGATTTCACTCTGCCTCTACAAAATAATTACGCTGTCTCCGGGTACCTAGTAATTAATAGCGTGAATAAATCTTAAACTTTTTGTCGAGTTTGGTTACTTAAATTATTTATAATGTTAAATACTTTTTATCTTCTTGTAGCTTTCGTAGCAAAGCTACGGCTCTCTGTTCTACGTCGTAGGCGTTTGCTACAATACGTAGGTAGTTGTTTTATTATTGGGCTATTTACGCTCCAAATTGTAATTTTACCCTAATTTTATATGTTAAAGATTTTATTTTAGGACGTAAATTAACAGAATTTCATGTAGGGAATAAGGCCCTAAAGGCAACGGTGATGTTTTAATGTAAAGTGCGTTTATAACATATATATTGCTTGTTATAAGTTTGTAAATAACAGTGATTAGTGATGGTTTATGGTTATATGGTATAGTGCAGTTTTCGAATTAAGATTTATATTTTTATTATTTTTTTGCGAAATAAATGTCTTCAACATTAAAAGTACCTATTAAATATAAGACAGTTCATACATATTTATCTTAAATACAATAGAGAACCGTTTGAAATTTCAGGGTACACGGCTAAAACTTAACTCTGGATCAAGTATCAAACGCTCCCAAAGGTGTTCAGACACCTTCTTTGAATGCGGAATGAGGACGTGACGAAAATAACGATATATATAAAAATATATCATAAATTGTACTTCGCTATTTATTGGTTAGGCTTGCGCGTGTTTAGATTTATCCCATTTTCTAGTAAGACACATGTATTACCAACATAATGGTATGTTTTGTGTGCATGTCCCTAGAAATGAAATGGATCAACAATATTATATGGATATTGTGAAAAACAACAGATATTTCTTAAAAATTGAGATAATACATGAAATATATGAAATATGACACTTAAAAATAATTGAAAAAATTATGATTGCGTTATATAATATGTATATTAATTTCAAGGACATTTAATCTATAGTATATATATTATACAATATTGTAAGGCGGAACGATTTTTATTTTTGTATGTTATGTAATTAACGCAAAATTACTGAACCGATTTAAAAAAATATTTTACCAATAGAAAGCTGCAAAATAAGTGAGTAACATAAGCCCTTCTGCCTATAATCAAATCTTACAATAATTTTTTCTTGAAATTATTGATCTGTTTAATATGCGCGAGTCTGTACTGTCTGTGATAATAGTGCAATTTTACGTAATGGAAGATAGTGACGTTAAATAAGTGAATTCCTGTGGCATGGGGTAAGCCCCATATATGTCTTAACATATTTCTGTGTATTTAATCATATTTATTTAAATTTTAATTCGAAAACGAATTATAACATCTTAACCTTTATTTAGTTCTCTGAAATTATGATATAGAGGTATTTAAAACAATAAAATAAGATAATAATATTATATATTCCTATAGTAATCCAGAAATGGTTTCAAAGTCTCGGATTGCTTAAAGCATAACCGGCGGCAGTGAAGCGAAAAACATCGGAAATCTTAAAAGCTACCGATTGTTAGAAAAATCTTATAGTTTAAGATAAAACATTGAAACAGAATTCATTCTTTGAACAAATTTTATATGCCCTTATAAATTGTAATAACACTATTTATACATATGTGTATATTATAACCCTGATTATAGTTTTTTGGATATATTTCATGACGTAAGCAAAAGTCGGATTTGGACTATTATAATATTATATATGACTCCTAAACTATAACATTATGTATAACTCTTCACTATAATTATCAGTAGATTAAAAGACACAGGCAAATGAGTTTTGAACAGATAATGAACAGCCATAAATGAAATTAATTTACAAAAATTTATTTATAGATTTACATCTTAAATTATTGAATTCAACCTATAAAAAAATTGGTAATAATATACAAAGTTAACATTTTATAAGAAGGAATAAATATTTTTTTAAATCAAGTAGATATCTCTTAGACTATTGCATGCATTGCGTCTTCAATCTGTACAAACATATTAAGCTGGATGTGGTCTATCATACTTTAAAAGCTTTTAAAATAGTAATAATCTTATCAAAAAATATATTATGCAACTCATTGACATAGTTTATGTCCATGTACTTATGAAGTATTATTATTTATTCAAAAAATGGAAACAGATAATCCATTCGTAACATAGTATTTCTTTAAATTTATTTATTTTGTTAATATTTAATTCTTCTATTTTGGCATTTTTTACAAGTTAAACAAGCTAAACTATTACGAAATATATTTAAAAAGTACCTACTTCTTTTTGACAATATTTGAACAAGAGCTGGTTAGTCAATTAAGAGAAATGTTAAAAATAAATTGTTGTAGTACAAACATTGTTATATTTAGGAGACAGAAACTAGAAGGTTATTCATGTGTTTTAGAATTGGACAATCAATTCTTTCTGAGATTCTAGCACGAACAACTTGCGAGAAAGTTTGTAATCTATGAAATTCTAAATATTTTCCCGACAAGTAGCAGTTTGACGATACGTATACTTTATCACAACACCTACAATAACTACGAAGACGTCAATAATCCTGAATCGCGCTATCAATGTTTCTCCAAGCGCTGAGTATAGTATAACATCTCGACATTTACCACTGGGCCTTAGGGCCGGCTGGTCGAAGATTCTCCCTTGAGGTTGTAGGAAGAGCACACCTCCTTTCCTCCACAAGTAATTGTTGTTTAAGCTAGGCCATACATGTATTCAAAACATAATTTTCAATGTTTTAATACAGTACAAAAGTTAAAACAAGAACGCGTTATTCAAATTATCAGAATAAAATAATTAAAATATTATTTCAATGAGTTTGTACAAACATTTGCATACAAAATCCATGTAAAAGTACTTTATTATTTTAAATAAATATGAGTTCATTGATTTATATTGTCATTAATATTAAATGGTTATGACCTGAATGATTAAATTGAAAGCTTTAAATAAATCATTTTGTATATTTTATTCCTCGTATGATATCAGTGAACTATAATTATGAGTGTTATATTATTTGAAGAATATCAGATAAAATCTCTAAAGTAGTAATTTGTACTTTCTAGTGTTCAGTTGTATATTAACGTTCTAAAACAAAATATTTGGTCTATACCTTCCAGTGGTGAAAATTACTTAGATTCACTTCCATTGTTTATATCTGAAAACTTCTCTCTATTTTCAGCCACAGAACATAATGTGCTGTCGATCTACTTTTTACTCCGAATTTTCGGAAATCCATAGATTGAAACCGAAACGCAGATCAGCACTTCACGGTTTTTCCATCTGTTCAACGGTGGTTCGTTAGCCGGTTGGAATTTCGATACTCCTCCCACCCGTTCAATGCCTGAAGTTACCAGAGGTGGGGAAGACATACTTACAGAAAATTATAATCATGTCGTTCCGGTGGGATTCGAACGCACGACCCATCGATGCTCACGGCAGGTATTTGACCGAACGCGCCAACGAGCCCATCAAGACCAACGTATACTCAAAATACATATAAAAACAGGTCGATTTGATGTTCCGTAGCTGTTACCTTGAAGTATGCTCTTTAGGGATCTCTGCATTTAAGTCGATAAAAATTCCGCATGAGTTCATGTTGTAAAAAAATAAATTGTACAGAATCGGCACATATGGTTTGTAAATAAGGTGTAATATTTAAAAGAGCGGATTTACGTACAACCCGGTGACACATCACGTTCATGTAAATTTCGTTTCATGAGCTGCAGTAAAACAACGTACGTGCCAGTATTTATTAATGCTACTTCATGTGATAATACATTTATGTATCTTTCCCTTGAAGGGTTGCGTTCAAAAACCTTTTAACCCTTGCCAACCTCTGTTAATTTCTAAACACAAAAATACCAAAAAGAAGTGGCATGTGATTCATATTAATGAGATTTGTAATGTTTATTTTCAATTGTTCTTTCGTATTAAACTACGTACATATTTGTTTTGCCAACGCAGGCTTATAAAGACGCCAACCAGAGCATTTTTTCCGATTTAATTTAAACGTATTATATTTTTTAACTCAGATAATTTATTGAATTGTGATTCATTAGAAGTATAAAATAATTTTCTATTAATTTCGCCTTTGATACATCATATGAAATTACATGGAATGCTATGGGAAAGAGGCGTCATCTATAGGTATGTATGCATACAATTAATCTTCAGGTAGTAATATTATAAAGAGGAAAGATTTGTTTATTTGTTACGATTTGATTCAAAAACTACTAGACCTATTTTCAAAATTCTTTCACCAATAAAAAGCTACATTATCAAAAATTCATGTCATGTCAAGTTAATGTTATAATATTCTTTTTTTTCTTTTTTAACGAGGGGAAATTAATTTATGTACCCACCGCGTCAGGGATAGTGCAAGGATGCAGGGAATGTTATAATTTCCCTTAGTAAGCCGCAAACTATGTTCCGTAACGTAATTTAACTGAAAAAATATTATAATCTTTGAGGATTTATTAAGTCACAGTTCAATAGATCTATTTGATTACTCTCCAAGTCTTTTAACGAGAAAAGTTTATCGTTTAACTTTCGATGCAAAATTCTTTGGTCATAAAAATGAAGGAATGAACTCTGATGATTACGCAATTTCAAACCAATTTCAATGAATGACGGTTTCAAGTCTCTAGAACTACGATTTCCATTTCAAAATCATTCAAAAACTATATATATAATTTTGTAAAACAAAAGACGAATACGATAACGAAGCCCTTGGTTTGTGGCGTAAAAGTGTATAAGAACTTACAATTGATCTTGCCAAGCGCTACATCGACACTAGTGGAGATCAAAAAGCTGTTAGCTTCCATGTACGATGCATAAGTTAAGCCTTTCAGCGCTGAAATGCTGCCACGGTTTTTGTGGGTGCAAATATATTAATTTTTGTTTTTTAATATTTAAATAAAATAATATATTGATTGGAAACTATAATGTATTGTTCAATTATATCTAATTAAATTAACACGGAAATTTAAAAATTAATGTCATGTAAATATACTATACTAATATAATTTTTAAGGCGGATTGACTTTTGAACTAGCTTACATTATGTTGCCCGATATTAAAATATAAGTATCCATGCCAACTATCATAAACCGAACAACGTGAATACGATAATACTGCAAGTGAGCAGCAGTGTCCATAAAAATATCAATCATATTATGGACGTAGAGTAATTGATAATTAAATTGATGATTGAAATCCATGTGATTTAGACAAAGATATAGACATCACATTATTTAAAAAAATAAAAGAAAATATATGTCAAAAATTATACATTTATTATTATTATTTTCGCCCATAGCGCAGGCTAAAGTCTTTCGACCATACCGCCTAGTCTTACGTTATATTTTCCTAATATCTTTCTTTAATTATGTCTTACGTTACTTCCCGCCATTTTTCTTGTTCCAACAACCATGAACAATTCAAAAATTATACAAGTCCGCCATCTTCTGCAATTGACAGCTCACGTCACGCACACCTGTCATTCTTAAGAGCCTGGCTTCCCACGGTCCGCAATTCTACGGATGATTACGGGCTCTTCCAACGGCGCGTGTCGGTCTGTGTAGATCTTTTGATAGCTTCATTTCAAAATGCAAAGTGAAAGAGATTTCAAGTGATTTCGAATACCTTCTGATTAAAATTGGTCCAGTTATATCAAGGAATGATACCAAAAGCGAAAATATATTCCTGTTCAAGAACGGTTTGCAATTGCGCTCAGATTTTTTCACCGCACCTTTGAAGTTACCGCCTCGCGACGGATACCCGCGCACCGCTTCAGATGCCCTGTGCTGCCACGGACGAGACCCTTCCCACGGTGTGTCGTGCGAGCTGGTCCGCGTCCGTCCGCAATATCACCGACCGTGGGAAGCTAGCTTTATAGCTTATTTGTAATAATTGATGTCCAGTGCAAATCAGTGATATACTAGACATTAGAAGAGTAGAAGAAAAAAAATCTAATCGAAGGCAGTACGAAATTATTACAGGATCAGCAAGTATTACATAAATAAATGCTTAGTACAATGTTTACAGTTCATTTTATTAAAAGCATCGGAAAATTAGATGTTTCTAGTATTTCAATAAACAGTAATATCTTTCCGATTATGTTAATGCTATTATACGCAAGCAAAAATATACTTTTTCAAAAGGTGCCTAGGTCTATATTTGATTACTGTCCTATTTTCAATTTGAATGGTAATTGTATACATAAGGTAAGTTCCTTCTGGTTTTATTGAGTCACGTTAGAATGGTCATTACAAGGCAGTACATGGAATGGGCGTGGGAGCAGACTTATTGCAAGAAATGTTGAGTTTGTACACATAAATCAGTGAATTACAGAGCATTGTACCCTGTGCGGTAAAGCAATAAGGACGAAATTCCTGTGATTTATTTTCATTGCAACGAAACGTAGTGTGTTATTAAGGTTACTGGAATTGTTTTGGTTTTAATTTGAAGGACACTTACGATACAAATATCATGGCTAAGGTACTCGTTACCATCAAATTCATAATATTTTTATATAACTGTTGTAGAAGAGGGGATGAGAAGAGTGAGGAGAATGTATAAAATATATCTACTTGGCAGGTTTGGTAGAACACCTGCCGTGCGCTCCGATGGATTGGGGGTTCGAATCTCACCAGGACGACATGTTTATTGTTTTTGTAGACATATATCTTCCCCACGTCTGGTAACTTCGGGCATTGAACCGGTGGGAGGAATATCGAAAATCCGAGCGGGTAACGAACCACCGTTCATAGATGGAAAAGCCGCGAAGTGCACATTGCGCGTTTCGGTTTCAGTCTATGGATTTCCGAATACTCAAAGTAAAAATTAGGTTGACAGCGCATTATTGACTGATGTTATGTGACTGAAGTATCACCTACCATCAAGTGGACCTCATGCTATTCCTAACGGCTTCCTTTTGTATTTTTAACTTAATCTACTAACAAATAAAAAAGATTGAACAAGGATTGATCAAACAGGTGATTGAAACCTTTCACTTTCTTTTTTTTTCTTTAACTGTTACTGAATTTTCACAGTGTGTTTTTTAAGGCTTACCTTTGAAAATTCACCCTTCGCCACTAATGTATAGATAAATTAATTATTATTGATCATGAAGTAACATTCAATATAGACCTATTCATATAGAATAATGAGCCATAATTAAGAAAACACACACACACTACTTTTTAAGTAT
This sequence comes from Anthocharis cardamines, assembly GCA_905404175.1. Lineage (NCBI taxonomy): Eukaryota > Metazoa > Arthropoda > Insecta > Lepidoptera > Pieridae > Anthocharis > Anthocharis cardamines. The sequence continues at coordinate 2,129,901 of FR989957.1, read as the reverse complement.
ACACACACATTCGTTCAGTTCTAAATGCTTTAGACATTTTTAAAACAGTCATATGTATTTCGTTGCGTGTTACGACGCGATAAGCTTAAATCAACACTTTTCGCTTATACAGCTGTCGAATGGTATTAACAATGAGCATTTACTGACATTATTTTTATAAAGTCGAAGATAATCTTATTGAAATAAAATTATATGAGATCGTAATTTTTTTAAAGCAATCACGAATCTGGAGGCCTATTACGAAAACAAAATACGAAGTTTCGGCTGACGGATCGTAAATTTTCTTATTTCAGATCCGATGATCGATCCGTCGTTTCGGCTGAACAATTAGATATTATATCTTTCGTTTGAAATTACTATTTTCATAATTATAATCGTAGATAGAATTTAAATTGTTTTATTTATAAGTTAAAATACGAAGTTGTTTGTTCTTTCGTTTCGTTCCGTTCGATTTTGGTAATAGACCTACTGTCGAGAAGAAGTTCGCTTTTATGTGACACTTAATATATTCTTCATATTTAATTTATATAACTCAAACAACGAGTTCCAAAAAAAAAAAAAACGAATAATTTAAACAATAATTGAGGCCTTATTTTTTGAAGAATATGTAAGTCCTCATCATTTAAAAATGCGATTAATCTATTTTGATAGGTTCAACTTTTAATGATTTATTTAAAGGGGGAAAATTTCATGGTTAAAGTATACGTATTATGATATTCATAAATTGAAAAAGTTAGAAATCTATGATTGAAGTAAGTCGAGACCTGTATTATTGTCTCTCCACATCAATTAGAAAGGACTGGATGGACTGGACTTCTTTAAAGAATCTAGTAAAATTAATATTCGTCTTTAATTGTTCTTTTTTATCATATTTTATTGCATTATTGCAAGTTAAATATATGTTTAGTTTACATATTAATGGTATGTCCATCTATTTCCACTGATCCACATAAAGTTGTATGTATAAAATGATCCAATTGTGGGAACAAATGTAAACAAACACAATAATTTTATTCAGTGTACGTACGTATTAAAGTAAAATAATTTATTTTTACCTTAAATAAAATCAATGTTTTATTCATCATCATTATAACATTCTCTTGCATTTTAAAGCAAGTCAATCTTAAGTATTATGTAAAACGTATTAGGTAAATTTTATGCAAATAACTTTTAGGGCATTTTCCTTAAGTAACCCTTTTAATTTTAAATGGGACATCTTTTTCTTATTAAGTATTCATGTAACCAGAGATTATAGACTTAATGAGACAAAAATATTAAGACCAGCTCCGCTCTACACCTGCTTTTTTTGGTTTATTGAGGGCTAATAAATTTGTCAATTAAAGCCTATAACAGTTAAATCTACTTTTAAAAATAAGAAATTATTCGAAACGATGTTTTTGATGCATATTAATATTTATAGATCAGCCAAATATGTAATACTGTGGGTACATATTTGAACGGGAATAATAAAATTTTATAAAACTGTATAAGCGCATGTAAGCGAATAGAGAATCTTTAAACCGAATAGTTTCGATGATTTCTTTAGTTTGATAGAGTCTTTGATAACAACTTAATAATATAATATTGTCTTTTATCAATGCGAGTATCACACATTTAAATAAAACGCCATTTAATTTTTATGCCGACGTTTCAGATGCTTTTCAGCAACTGTGAATAATATAAATAATAAATTGCGTTTTAATCCGTTCTAAAGTATTTTATTTAAACTTAATAATACATAATGTGTTTTTTTAGTATTTGTTTACAGTTTTTTGTTATTAAGTGTATTTTAACTCACCAACTTGATAGCTTTTGCTATATTATATTATTGTTATTTTTAAGTATACATATTAATTATTATTAATTGTTGTTATATTTGATAGCGAAAATATTTTTTTTATTAATTCTTAGGTAAGAGTCACACGAGAGTGACTAAAACAATGCATACCTTATTTGGTAAATGGTGAATAACAACTATTTAGAGAGTGCATAAGTTTCCGTTAAATTTAAAAGATGCTTTGTTTTTTTCATTTTAATAAGTAAATAGATTCATTTTATTTAATTATTTACTTATTGAAAATAGAGCCTTCCGACGTAGAACTTGTGAAAGCCAAATAAAATATTTTGAACGGGGTTGAGTTTTGTTAAACATATTTGAGAGGGTTGCGCTAGCGCTAAGCTGGTAAAAAACGACCCCGATAGAGCAATAAAGCCTCAGCAAATCGATTGAATGGAAATATGGTAGAGGGTTAGGAGATTCTCAGTCGGTGAGTGTACTTTATCACCTCCAGTGAACGTTTTTTCTAATCTATCGATATTTACTTGCAGATTTACAATCAATTTGTTTCTTTTTTAGGGTGTTGGTACAATATCCATTTTAAAAAAAAACATATTAGACGTTTGATGTCTGTGTGTTTGTACACGACTATTTTATTTCAATATACGGAATGGAAATTGATAAAAAAATTAAGAATTCAATGACGACACACTTTGGGATTTATCAACGCATAGTATAGGTAAGTGGTGTCTGAATTGAAGGAGAGGTTAGTATTGCAAAGTCATTAGTGAGTAATATTCTTCGATCAACAATATTTCATTCCTAGTATAATATAAAGAGATATGATCATATTTTTTTTCATTTACCGTATTTTGTTCCACCAATCGATTTTAAATGTCAATCCTACCGACTTCGCATTTGATTTACGTGAGTGATGAGCAGTGTCCAGCTTAAATATTTTAGGGTTTTTGCTACGACATGTAGCTCATCTAAGATAATTACTTCGGGCATGCATTGTAAGTCATTTCACCTTCTGGTTCTGCTGCTCAGCATGGCATAGTTTTATGTATGTAAATACATATATGAATATAGCTCTAAGTTATCGTTAGATGAAGATATTATATCTCAATAATAACAAACCTTCACAGAGATCAATAATTGCTTATTCATAACTCTAACAAAATTTACAACAGAATTTACATTTTCAAAATTACCACACAAAATTTTATACAAAATTAAACACAAATGTTATGTTTTACGAATATTGACAACTGAAACATGTTATTACAAAACAAATTCATAACAATTTTAAACGAGGTAAAATATAATGACAGTTTGTTGTAAATAACCTGTAAAAATATCCTCCCGTGGGAAATGGCAATTTTTTCGTCCCTTCTAACCACAGAATTTGACCGCGTAAAAGTGGATAAAATAAACACAGTTTCCAATTGAAAAACATGACAGAAACACGTAGGTTTTTGTCAACAAAGAATAATTGAAAACAGTTTAAACAGAGAAAAATATTTTTACTATGTCCGTTTACTGTAGGTATTTTCCATGCAGTTTTTAACTGATAAATTGAATTCAAATATCGATGTATTCAATACTAGTTTAAAATTGAAGTGAGTTTAAAGTTATTATAAAGAATACTTAGATATTAAATAAGTTATAAATATATTCTATTATAAATTATATATTATATCTGAGAGACATTAAGCTATACTTTTTTTGAACATTTTAAAGGTAATGATGTTCAACTTTTTTTGAACATCTTAAATAGAATAGTTCATAGAACAAAGACTGTATAGCAAATTTATAAGATTTTATACTTTAAATATAATATATAGTATGCTGTTTGCCCATAATAACCCTTACTGTATCTCTGGTAGAGTCCGCATCACAATAATTAGTATAATAAATAAATAGTATTTTAAACGCTAAGCTAACGCTTTTCATTTCATTGTGATATACAAGAAAGAAAGAAAATGTAGTAAAAACCCTTAGATATTATCAACATTTAACATCAAGTTTACATTCCAGCAAATATCATAGAAATTTAGAAATGCTATATTTATATAGTATCTTATATGTTTAAACGAGCAATTCCAATTATATATATATATATATAATTGGAATCTCGGAATCGGCTCCAACGATTTTCATGAAATTTAGTATACGGGGGGTTTCGGGGGCGAAAAATCGATCTAGCTAGGAATCATTTCTAGAAAATGTCATTTTATTCGTGTTTTATCAACTTACACGTAAAATGACTCTTCTATTCCAGCAGATGGCGTTGTTAAGTAAAACGAAGTCAATGAGTGTTTGCTTTGAGGTTAGACTTGATTTTATTACTACGTAATTCGTACTTAAATTTTAATTCGTACTTAAAATTCTTTTTACAATTTATAAAAAAAAAAATACCGTACTAAATCCTTAAAAGTAATTTTCTAACTAGCTTTAAAATGTATTAGAAATATTTCAAAAAATACCTACTTAAAAGTTAAAAGCAGTTGCATCATTTTCTAACATGGCGCTGTCGGAGTTACTTCATCCATCATAAATATAATATTAGAGCTCCACAATATGTATCGAGATCGATCGTTACCTTCCATTATATATAACTTATAATTTGAGTACAGTTTCACAATACTTAGTAGACTATGTCAGCCATAGAACATCAGTCAATGATGCGCAGTCGACTTAATTTTTACTTCGAGCATTCGGAAATCCATAGACTGAAACCGAAACGCGCAATGTGCACTTCACGGGTTTCCATCTATGAACACTGGTTTGTTACCCGGTCGGAATTAAGATTTATTTATTTATTTATTTATTTATTTATTTATTTGAGGAAAACCTACAGCTAATATTACATTATAAAGTATAATAAACAGAATATAAAACAAACAGCTAATTAATGGTTTTCACATATAGAAACATATTATTATTTTTTTAACAGTAATTCGCAACACGCAAGCACTGTAAAACACAAGCTATGAATTGAACATTAGTAAAAACAGAGAGAAGAGATAGAGTATAATCCAAGAGAAATAAATTTAATTTGTCATGAAGAATTCCTGGCTAAGCAGCTGCTTTGCCATACGAACAGACATATTGAAAATATCAAATGATGAGTCTTGTGCTCTAGAGTTGAAGTTGTTACTCGCTCGCCATATAAAGGAATTTTGTTTGTGGAATGTGGAGACTGTGGGTAGATATAGGGGGGGATTAAAGATATTCCTCCCAACCGGTCCAATGCCCGAAGTGCAGTCCTGGTGCGATTCGAACCCACGACCCATCGATTCGCATGGCAGGTGTTCTGCCGAACGCGCCAAAACGGCCTGTCAAAATTATATATATACAATAAACATGTATGAGAATAAAATAAAAACATATTTTTTATGTAATTTAATATAGGCAGACGCTTAACTTTTAATTATATTATGTATATTTTAGCATCTTCCAATCAAATTACAGTTCAGGCTCAAGCACCATATTTTCTTTTCCATTATTAAAAAAAACCAACAAAGAACCTATTACACTGAATAGAAAAGGATTCCGTCAATTTGACATAAAATTATTTAGGCATCAAAACTAATAAACGTAGCACCTAAATATACCCACACCCCACTTAACTGTCACTCCAAAACCAATCAAAATTAATTAACAAGCCTAAGGATTAGAAAAATTAATTCGTGTTCTATATCGTACAACAGCGGAGCTAATTGCAGTCGGGCTTGTGAGGGTCGGATTACACCCGATAATCCGCTTAGTTGCCGAACATCAAGTTCGTATGTGACGATATCTCTTCGAGCTTCGGAGAGCATTAAACGCCTGTCCGAAAAGTGTGGTAGGCTTTCGTACGCGCCCGGGTAAGATTTGAAGTATTTTTTTACTATCTTTATATATATAATTCTTCTGTGAGTGTGTATGTCACTGAACTTTTCTCAAACGACTGGACCGATTTTGATGAAATTTTTTGTGTGTGTTCAAGGGGATCTGGGAATGGTTTAGATTCACAAAAAAGTTTGAAATTTTCAAATTAAAGACGTGTAGACAGGACAACGTCTGTCGGGTCCGCTAGTATTATATATTGTAGGAGTGGTATGTATTGTATCATATATCGTTAATTAAACAAGCAGATTTTTAAGCCGCTTTTCTAATGTTAACGAATTAGCTGCTTTTCGTTTATTGCAAAAGCCGTTAAATATATTAACGGTTAAATTCAACGATTTTCGAACGCAACGCGCTGATTAGCTCAACGAACATTCAACGCGTAGTCGCTAACATCATCCGAAGCAGCTTTTTAATTTAACGCAAAACCTGTTGAATTTATTTATTAACACTAAACCTACCAGAGCGGTCAAATGACCGCTATTGAGACTAATAAAAATTGTTAAATTCCATTTTTTCTTGAACTCACTGCACGACTTTTTCTATAATATAATAAAGCCATATAACATTTTTTTCATATAAGCAGCTTTTCATAGTTCAATAAAAATGAAAACCTGGAATTCAAACATTTTTATTAAAGTCTCGAAAGCTGTCATTTGACCGCTCTGGTAGGTTTAGTGTTAACTAATAATTGCTACGTAAAATCTGTTGACATTACTGCAAACCAGCTAATAAAATTAGCTGCTTTTTTAACAGGTTATCAGTTTCTAATTAACAGTTTCATTTCGTTAACCCAAAAACCGTCAACGACCCACCTCTGATATATTGCGAGAATTTAGATAATTCTAACAAGGAAATGTTCCAAGGTCCGCCTCCGATTTCAGTGACGCTGAAATATGTTATTCTACGTCAAAATCTAAGAGACATGTATTTTTTTTCGGTGGTAAATATTTTTAGGGGATGAAATCAACCCCAAGTTCACCCTCTTAGAGGGTCATTTACATAATTTTTCATTTAGATTATGACCCACTTGGTCGTTTGCAAAATTATTGACTCACAAATAATTTCTTCAATGACATGAAACATTTGTATGCATTGATTAAGTACTACGTAAGGATAAATGATAATGGACAGAAATAGACGAGAATGGATAGGAAGACAGGACACAATATCACTCAGCACTTTGTTTATTATTGACGTAATTGTGTGTTTTTTTTAATTGTTGCGAACACGTGTTGCTCGTGCGGTGATTCGAACGAGAACGATTTGCAACGAACAAGATGGCGCCGTAGCTCAGTGTTACCAGAGCGGTGGTTGCAGTGTTGCAAGGAATAAAAATGGGTAGGAAATTGGGAATTTATAATTTTAAATATTGTATATTTTGGCGCTACCACTATGTTGTGTTAGGTGTAAATAAAAATGGTTCAGTTTTGTCTCAAATGATTGTGTTATTTATTCTGCCTATAACACGTTAAATACACAGTACCTGGATGACCGAGCTTTGCTCGGTATATTTTTTTTTTATAAATTGTGTTTTTTGGAAAATTTAAGTACGAATTACATAGTAATAAAATCAAGTCTAACCTCAAAGCAAACACTCATTGACTTCGTGTTACTTAACAACGCCATCTGCTGGAATAGCTTTAGTGTTGTTGTGTCGTTAAAGCAATTTAAAAAAATCAAACGCCACCTTTTTGTTATTATTCTTCGAATAAAAAAAAATAAGTTTATGTTTAAGTTGATAGAACACGAATAAAATGAAATTTTCTAGAAATGATACCTAGTTTTAAAAAATAGTATTACTACTCACCGATAGATGTCAGGAAGAGTCATATATCGTTTAAGTTGATAAAACACGAATAAAATGACATAGTATTACTATTCGCCGATAGATGTCAGGAAAAGTAATTTTTCCTTTAAGTTGATAAAACACGAATAAAATGACATTGTCTAGACCTAGTTTTAAAAAATAGTATTACTATTCACCGATAGATGTCAGGAAGAGTCATATTTCGTTTAAGTTGATAAAACACGAATAAAATGACATAGTATTACTATTCGCCGATAGATGTCAGGAAAAGTAATTTTTCTTTTAAGTTGATAAAACACGAATAAAATGACATTTTCTAGAAATGATTCCTAGCTAGATCGATTTTTTGCCCCCGAAACCCCCCGTATACGAAATTTCATGAAAATCGTTGGAGCCGATTCCGAGATTCCAATTATATATATATATATATATATATATATATATATACAAGAATTGCTCGTTTAAAGGTATAAGATAATTAATATTATAACAGAGACGAAATATTTTTTCCAAGTAATTTAAATGGTTTAAAACACCACAAACTTATTTATGAAAGCCATTAAATAAATTTTAATTTGAGTTTCCTAAAACCTAACTTATGTTGAAGTATTTGGAAAGCAATAATTAATTTTGAATTTCATCGCACAAAGTTACTGTTTATTTTGGTAACTCATCAGCACACATTAATTTCAATTATTATTATTGTTAGAAAAACTTACCAAACCTCAAATAACTTAGTAAAGTCTGTAAAGTTTTAATGGACTCTATTGAATTATATCACTTAGATTTCAACTAGCGTTCCGCCCCGGCTTCGCACGGGTAGTATAGCGTATTATGCCTACATGTTTTATCTGTCGTTCATTTTTTTGCGATAACTCCTAAGATATTCGTTGTGTTTGAAATTCTTATGATAGCTAATGTACCTATTTAAGTTGATATTAATACTGTATCCGTCTTAATAGCTTTCTTAATAAATTTATTACATTATATTTAAATTGTACATGACCATTTTTTTAGAAGATATAATGGATATAGTAAGCTTTCCTTAAAATATAGATATAGGTATGTCATCGCGGACTTTTTCTAGATCTATAAAAGAGGCACACCATAATATATTGTTTTGTTATAGTTTAAAGGGATTAGGCAGCGTTTTCGATGAAAACTGCCAGGTGTCTTGACTTTTTCCGACACTTCCAACAATAAATTATTATGGTTGACTAATATACACCTAAACCTTCCTCATGAACCACTATATATCGGTGAAATTATATGAAAATTTGTTCTGTAGTTTTTGAGTTTATCGCGATCAAACAGACAGACGCGCAGAATAATTCAGAATAACTTCAGACAAATGATATTTTGTAGATGTACTATACACAAAACATAGCCTATGTTACTCGCTGATAATGTATCTTTCTATTAGTGAAATTTTCAAAATCGGTCCAGTATTTTTTGAGTTTATTCATAACATACAAAAATACAAATCTTTCCTCTTTATAATAATATTAGTATAGATATACCAATATACCAATAGTGGGTCCAATATAGACGCTGACAGGACAGAACTATACTTCAAAAATAAATATATCTAAGCGCCATCTATCGGTTATAATTGTTAATCTTAACCATCCAGATCCATACTCCAATACACATTGTTTTGATCAAAATCGTAAGAGGTTTCAATGACAAACACACGTACTGAAGAATTATTATTAGTATGTACATGTATAATGACAAACTGAAATGAAAACATTTTATATGCTGCATCGCGAGTTGAAATAGTTTCAGGATGTAAAGAGGCTTTAATAATATTATAGCGTAACTAGCGTTCATATCACGTGCGTCATTTTTATAAAAACACAGTTCTAATAAAATCTGTCTCATATTTCGCAGTCACAGTGAAACTTACATTAAAATTTTTAAAACCATGTTTCGTTTTTGAAAAATGTGCGGAGTAAACTATCCTTTTAAATGGACTAGAAAGCAATATAATAAATGATACGGCCAACATCCGTTTCATACTATCTCGGCATCCGGGTTATTCCGTGCCGTTTGGAATTTTAAAACTCCCGCGGAACAAAATTCGCTTGATTTACATTTGAATTGGGGAATTTATGATTGCGCCCTGTTTCTGTTTTTCTGCTTAGATTTATAATACTCTACAGAATTAGTGTTCTCAGCCATCGGCTGAGTTATAAATAACTTGTAATATATGAAAGTACGAAAGCCATTGTGATACTATTATATATTATTATGATATTAAGGTTTCGAAAGTCTTGGGTTCGAATCCCGCCGGGATGACATTTTTATAATTTTCTATAAGCAAATAGACGATTCGAATATTTTTTCGATACTCGTTCGTTGAAGGCCCTCTGGGGGGTGAGCACGAACAAGTATCGAAAGAGTATTCGTATCGACTAACTGTCATTTGTATGAAATTTTTCATACAACTGACAATTTGACGATTCGAATACTTTGTCGATAGTCGTTCGTGCTAGGCCCCCAGGTCTTTCCCAAGTCCGGGTAACGAACCACCGTTCATATATGGAAAAGCCGGGAATGCACATTGTGTGTTTCGGTCTCAGTCTATGGTTTTCCGAATGCTCGAAGTAAAAAGTAGGTCGACAGCGCATCATTGACTGATGTTCTGTAACTCAGGTATCATCTACCATCAAGTGAACCTCATGCTCGTCTGTCGATATCTAACACAAAAAAAAATCAAACGCCTATAACTAATGTATTCATAGATTTTAGTTAGGTCTGTACTATAAACATCGATAAAATGGAAGTAATAAAGTTTGTTTCACACCTTACCTCAATTTAGAGGACCTGAGTAACCAATTACTTAACGAAATATTTTGATAAAAATCATAAATTCGGAGACTTTTCTTGGTTTTTTTTTTGTCATTTACACTTTTGTACCGAAACATATTTTGGTTGTGGTTTTGAGGAGAAAATATTTCTTATTTTTTGAATAGAATAAGACAAAAGAAAGATAAGCTTATGAACTAATCTGAGATAATAGATCTCACCCAAAATAGCTGTGAATTGTGTCAAAGATAACAGATAACACGAAGTTAAAAATATATAGTCTAGTTGAACATAGATAACATCATTTTGTTGACTTCCAAAGAGGCGTAGTATTTTTTATATAAGGTATCTTGTATATTTATTATTTACTAGTAATGTAGATGTACTATACACAAGAAATATACTCGTTGATAATGTAGCTTTCCATTGGTGAAATAATTTTTAAAATCGCTCCAGTAGTTTTTGAGTTTATTCATAACATACAAAAATTCAAAAATACAAATCTTTCCTCTTTATAATATTAGTATAGAGTATAGATATAGATTCATTTATTTATTATTATATTTACATTTATGTATTCAATATTACATAAAAATAAATAAATGTATATATTTACATTTATTTATAAGAACGGTACATTATGGAGGTGATGTGAACCCAAACTAGGCACAGCCTGTCTCTTGGTGGACACAGGAGAAATACCGTAAATACATTGTAGCAACAGATGTCTACCTAACATCTGCAATAAATAATTATATTAAATTTTAAATTACAACACAATGATAAAATTATAAAAAAACTAATAATTGAATTTTAAGTGTTAAAATTTTGTAAACTATATTTTTATATGCAATAATTTCCCCAGTGGGAACGATGCGTGATGTATATTATGTATGTACTTTGGTTATTTCAAGAATCGATTTGAGTGATTTCTGTTTCGTTTGATACATATTTTCGTCCACATAATTGTTACTGAGGATCTTAATGAATATCTTCGAGATTAAAAAAGGAATTCCTAAGCAAATAATCGCTGTATAAAGTAGAAGAATGTCAAGATGGGAAACAAATTCTATTCCAGTGGTCGCCTCGATTAAAGCCGATAAAAGCTGTAGTACCCTTATTTCCGGACCCTCGTTCATATCGCGTGGAAGGAAATGACTTTACTTTTCAGTTTATCTTCAAATTTCTGAAGAGCATAACGATTATTAGGGTGATCTTCATATTGGAATATTGTTGATGTATTTTCATGGAAATTATGATTTTACTTGGTGTATAATCATAATTTCCATGAAAAAATATATACATCGTTCTGAAAGCAGTTGCCGCTTGACCAAAATCCCAGTAATGGGAACACTACGTAGATCTTATCGTAAATGGCGTCCATGCATCGGGTTGTCTCTGTCCCTAAAATATAGCGAGGGTGCCGATGGCTGGCCATCGTGAACGGATGCTACTTGTGGTGAGTGGTCGGACTTGAATTCGTTTATGCGGTGATATTAGTTATTTCGAAATGTAAAATTAGAAGCATTTAAATTATTTTTTTATTTTTATTGACGTTTAAAAGTGTACATTATGTTACCTAAATGGAAAAATGATTTGAATTTGAAATTTCAAAAAAAATTATGAAATCACATTTTTTAGTAGCCACTGAAGTAGTAGCAGTAGCAAGGCATTCTGCTCAACGGCGTCAGTTACCCTTACTTCGACACGCCCGCCTGAATTAACAATATTTTTGTAAGGACAACACATCTAATATATTGGAGTCAAGGATGTCCATGGGCAGTGGTGATTACTCACCATCAACTAATCCGCCTATTCGGTTGTCTGCTCTGAAATAAAAAAAACCGTAAGCAAACATTGTTTACTCACTCGAATTATTGATGGTCTGACTTATTATTTATTTGATAAAGTATATGAAAAATATAAATGTATCTACCGTGAGAAATAAGAATATTAAACATCTACCCTCAGATTATTTAATAAATAATCTAAGCATCTACCGTATTTTCGTTGTATCCCTCGATATTGCGAAATCCCTGGTATCTTTTTTTACCTTGGGACTTATAATAGTATTAATAAAAATATAGTATAAAATTATATGACCATTAAGTAAGTAATTTTGAAAGAAATAGAATAATTTCAGGGGATAATAGTAGATTATATCCCTTTTCAGACCTACGGATCTGTGTAGACACTAATGTCGTTTGCCATTTACAATTCGCCGCGAAAAATAGACACATTTATAAATTAATATATTTTTATGATCCTTAAGGATAAATATAAGAATTAAATCTATACTAATATTATAAAGAGGAAAGATTTGTATTTTTGTATGTTCTGAATAAACTCTAAAATTACTGGACCGATATTAAAAATTCTTTCTCTTTGTATCTATCTACATTGCACCCGTGTGAAGCCGGGGCGCGTTGCTAGTAAAATATAAGATCATTCATAAAACATTAAAACAACCACATATAACAATGAACATATTATATTAGCAAAGGTCCTACGAACATTTTTTTTATAAAAATGAGTAAAATTATATCCAAAATAAAATTAACGAGACCTTCTACTATTTAATAAATGATTACATTACAACGAAATAAAAAGTTCTCTTCTAAAAGACTCTAAAGGAAAATAATGGAAGCGATGAAAATCAGATTAAGTATACGTTCTCCACGTTTACGACTGTCTTGGTAGCTGAGTGGAAAGCGTGATACCTACGTTTAACTCAGTTCGAATCCCGAGGAAACAAGATTTTTAAAAAAAAAACAGTTTTGCAGGGCACAGAAGGTTGATCTCGAATTGGCCTCACGGAATAGTGGAACTGTTTTTTATGTTAGATATTGACAGACGAGCATAAGGTTCACTTGATGGTAGGTGATATCTCAGCCATAGAACATCAGTCAATGTTGCACTGTCGACCTACTTTTTACTTCTAGCATCCAAAAATCCATAGACTGAAACCGAAACACACAATACGCACTTCGTTTCCCGGTCGCAATTTCGATATTTCTCCCACCCGTTCAATGCCCGTGAACAGACGTAGGGAAGACATGCTTACAGAAAATTATAAAATCGTAACAATGGGATTCGAACCCACGACCCATCGATGCGCACGGCAGGTGGTTACCGCACGTGCCATTGAGCCCATTAAAAACGACATGATTTTACTTACATCGACTCCAAAACGAAATTTGTCGATCTCTCAAAAATCGCTAGAAAATTTGCTTGTAATAAATGTAAGTGTGATAGACTCCCCTACAGCGTTATAAATTCTTCACACTTTACTGCCGCACGACAACGACAGTGTAATGACCAATTTAACGCTTATGAAGTGCAAATTCACTGTCATACCCGTAAACGAGATATTATAATACCCAATTTCAGTTAGAAAGAATAAATGGGGCACGCACCTGCCCACATTTAGATCTTTTTAATTTTATCTCTCGTGGATAGCGGGTAATATTCCAACTCACGACATTCATAACTGTAAAACGTTTTATTAACGTCAAGACGGCTGAGAAGAAATTTCGCGGCGACGTTTAATAAATGAAACGATTTTGCATTTATACTTGAGTGAGATAGTTTATTAAAGTTTTTTATTAATGTGATTTCGGAAAAAATATACAATTTAAATAAAATACTTTATACCGGATTAAAACGCGATTTATTATTTATGCCGACGTTTCGGATGATTTTTAGGCAGAGGCTCAAATGACATTTGTGTATATGAGTCAATCTCAGCAACTATTGGCCGTTTTGTTTATTTTAATTTTTTTTGTGTCTAAATAAACATTAGCAAATTACTAGGGTTTTATCCAACCAATTTGGAGATTTGGAGTGGATTTACCAATATGCCGCTACGAAGCCAGTGGCTAGTGGGAAGCATTTTTTTAAAGAGGGGAATGCCTTTGCTTATTGGGTACGATTATGCTGACAAAAACCCCGAAGGAGTTGACCTAAGTAGTATTTTTTTTATATTACAATTAAAAAAATATTTAAAACTATGCTAGTGTTAATTTTCTAATGAATTTATAATAATTGTGAAAATTACTAGGGGGACTAGATAGCGAAAATTGGCATTTGTGAATTACTGAGACAACATAGAAAGGTACATTAATTTATTTTTTCTTATATTTATATTCTGTTATAAATAAATACTTTCATTTAATATCTCAGTTATCGGTCGTGATATCGAATCGAATAAATGTGGATAAATGCAGCCTCATCTCTTGAACAAAGGCGGACGATGTGGACTCTCTTAATTGACTTTGATCCGTTTCAATTTCCGCTATTATCCGAACGTGGCTTGCTCTAGCTCATAATTATGGTGAAAAAAAAACAACATTTTTCGAACCGGTCGAAATTTCGATATTTCCCCACCCAATCAATACCCCAAGTTACCAGACGTGGGGAAAATATGCTTAGAGAAAATTATAAGCATGTCGTCCCGGTGGGATTCAAACCCACGACCCATCGATGAGCACGGCAGGTGTTCTATCGAACGCGCCAACGAGCCCGTCAAAAACACGCTTTATAATCGCACTCGTAATCTTTGATTATTTGACATATAAATAATCAAAGCTCGTAATGATAAAATTCTTTCCATCCATCGAAGTGTCATATGTATGCAAACACAAAAAATTGGACACATCATAAATCAAACCTTGACCCACACAAAAGCCACCAACGACAATATTGCATAAAACAAAAATTATAATTAATGTTCAAATGAAATACGTAGAGATTCATCTGTTTCACAAACAGTCGGTCCGTGTGGACAGTATTAATTGACTTTGATCCATTCGCTCTGAATATTCTGTCATATGCCCGTATTGGCTCTCATTATGAAATCCTGATTGTGAAGCGACCTGATTACCGACAGTCGCTCTTTGAATATAATGCACGTGAAATTATTCAATAATTTGTCGTTTTCTTTTTATGTAGGTATATATATAGGCTTCACACGGGTGCAATTTAGATGTACTACACAAAAATAGCCTAAGTTACTCGCTGATAATGTAGCTTTCTATTGGTGAAATAATTTTTAAAATCGGTCCTGTATGGAGTTTTTGAGTTTATTCATAACATACAAAAATACAAAATTCCAAAAATACAAATCTTTCCTCTTTTTAATATTATAGTAAAGTATAGATATAGATCAATTAGTAACATGCCCCAGCTTCGCACGGGTACAATGTAGATGTATTATACACAAAAATAGCCTATGTTACTCGCTGATAATGTAGCTTTATATTGGTGAAAGATTTTTTAAAATCGATTCAGTAGTTTTTGAGATTATTCAAAAACAAAATAACACATAACATACAAAAATCAAAAAAATACAAATCTTTCCTCTTTATAATATTAGTATAGAAGTAAAGATAAAAAAAAGGATTATGTTTGTCTATTTTTATTCGTTTGTGTAAAACATACATGTAGTTATTATTTAAATGTGTGATACTCGCGTTAATAAAAGACAATATTATTTAAAACATTGTTTTTCGAATAGCACACATTGTTCTCTCTCATCTTTCCAAACATTTACATATTGTGGGATGTTGGATTTTATTCAAATCGAATCACGTTATGTCCCATAAAATAAACCTCCAATTGGGAATCCCACAACTTGTATCCTCATTCATTGTGATTTGTATAGCTTGAGAGCTAGTGAAAGTTTGGATTACAATATCGTCAAAAAATGCTATCGTGTCCGAGTACGTAAGCTCTTGTTTTGTTTTATTTCATTTTATTTGTAATTTTTTAGCTATGAGTGTTTTACCTACAATAAAGAATTTTTATTATTATTACTATACCTATTTACGAAAAACCGTGAAGTGCATATTGCGCATTTCGGTTTCAGTCTATGGAATTCCCAATGCTCCAAGTAAAGATTAGATCGATAGCGCATCATGGACTGATGTTCTGTGTCTGAGGTATCACCTACCATCAAGTGAACCTCATTCTCGTCTGTCGATATCTAACATAAAAAAAATACTTACTGCATGTTGACATTGAAAGCGTAGAAGATATAGAATATAGTTTTTTTACAGGAGTAACAACACAGATTGATTGAGATACAGAAAACAACAACCTCCACAGTATGATTACGTAATACATGAATTGATAACCAATTATGAATGAATAATTGAATTAATTAACTTTATCGATTCCAACATATTGCTGTATTATAAGGTGAAATATTAATGATGAAACACCACAATGATACACTTATTTGATTTAATTTACTTACTGCTTATTTGTGTCAATGTTTCCTTTGCTACTATTCCAATTAATAAATACATAAAGATATGAGAATCAAAGCGGATTAGGGCTTCGAACACAAGCAATAGATTACTACGGTCCATTCAGTGAACAGCTTTCAGTAAAAAAATCGAAAATTTATTTTCTTGTTCAGATAACTGTCAAAGTAGGAAAAATAAAGTTATTTTTGCATAGCATAGCTCTTATGCTATATTGTCAACATGGTTTAATAGAGCTTCGTGAAAATGAGCACAATGTGTCGCGCTGACGGCGCATCTTATTATCGGAGCCTGATTGTTTTACTTATTGACGGCTGGTCCCATGTGTTTTTATAAATATGTATATGGGGATGAGCCTATACGTACTATCCTTAAAAAACTACTGAGTACTTAAAGAGAAATGTTGTTGCCAAAATTGCTTGTTTCAAAAGATAAAAAAATATCTAATATTATGACAATTAATCAATGAACGATAGAATCGTAATGATAAAATTCTCCCCATCCATCGAAATGCCACACGTATGCAAACACAAAAAATTAGACACGTCATAAATCAAACCTTGATCCAAACACATAAAGCCACCGACCTCGATAGTATTGCATATTTTTTTATGTTAGGTATCGACAGACGAGCATGAGGTTCATTTGATGGTAGGTGATACCTCAGCCACAGAACATAAGTCAATGATGCGCTGTCAACCTACTTTTTACTTCGAGCATTCGGAAATCCATAGACTGAAACCGAAACGCTCAATATGCACTTCACGGTTTTTCCATCTATGAACGGTGGTTCGGTACCCGATCGGAATTTTAATATTCCTTCAACCCGTTATATGCCCAAAGTGACCAGACGTGGGGAAGACATACATTTAGAATATTATAATCATGTTGTCCAGCTGGGATTCGAACCCGCGACCCATCGGTGCGCAGAGTAGGTGTTCTAACAAATGCGCCAAAGAGCCCGTCAAAATGGTGTCAAATAACGTAATGCCTACAAACAAAAACACTTTTACGACTATATTAAAGTATATCAAGTTAGCAGAAGCAAAGTCCACAAAGAATGTTACCTAGAATTTAAAAGACGCTCGCCTTTTCATACTGAGATCGATCAAAGACCAACTCAGTTATTCAATCCCTTTTCAGCGTATCTCAGAAAGGGCCTTTAGGTCTATTCACTATACCGTTTTCATATCATCTCGAAATGGAGTATGCGTAGCGAAGGGCCTGTAAACATCTCTAAACGCACTCTTTACTATAGTTCAACAGTGCATAGAACTTACAGTTGCTCCTTATGTAGTAAAATAAACATATTCACAAACTATCACCTATTTAAGACCATAAGTAATACCAGTGGCGTCACCACCGTACAAGCCCAAAAGCCCAGCATATAACCATACAAGTCAGGAAACTTTAACTTAATACGTGTTCAATAAGTTCATATACAACTAATATTATAATTACGTAATAATATAAGTTATATATGACTTATACTATAAAGTTAAGGGAATTATTATTTTCCTTCTACGGTTGCATTAATAGGGCAAGCCAGGCTTTTGGGCTTGTTTTTTTTCTATCAGATATCGACAGAAGAGCATGAGGTAAGTGATACCTCAGCCACAGAATATCAGTCAATGATGCGCTGTCGATCTAATTTTTACTTCGAGCATTCGGAGCTTTTGTGTGGTGGTCCCACCACTGAGTAATACCGTAGTAAATAAATAGTTAAAAAATAATTTATTTAACTATTTAATAAGTATTACCTTAGATTAAAATTAATATATATAAAAGTTTATTAACAATACAATATGTCTCATTTAGTATTTTTTTTTTTGCTTTTGTATTTAAAATTATATCTAATATTTGTTTTAATTTTTTTGTATGTGTGGTAAAGTTTTCCTGCGAAATTAATATTTCATTTCAAATTTTTATAGTATAGGGGGCAAACGCGCAGGTGGCTCACGTGATGGTAAGTGATTGCCGCCGCCCATAGACAGCCGCAATACCAGCCGGCCTAGCATGACAACCGCGACAAAATATTGTCGACAGTTTTTTCGTGTTTTAATCGATTATCTCTTTATTTCTTCTGGGTATAACATGATAATTACACTTAAAACTCGACTTTTAATATCAAAAATAGATATATTTGTCGATCGAGATATCTTTTCTATCAACATTGTCGATGTCGAGATCGAGATATTACTACATCTTAGTTTGTCTTCTCTCGTCCGCGACATATCTCGTGGCGGTCATGCTAGGCCGGCAGAAAGCAGATATGTTGCCGACCTTAAAGCGCTTTTCGCAACTATCTATATTATAGGAACTGTTACAAAGTTCTACCCGCAGGTACGCTTGCATAATCGGAGGCAATCTTTACCTTTGTTTGTTTCTGTGAATCCAACTCTTAAATGAATAGCTTTTCATTTCAACGAACATTGTAACTAAGATTATGGAACATTGAAGAAGATATATTTTTTTTAACCTGGATTTGCATATTTGACGTACTCATACGCACTATGGTCACAGGGACACAAATTTGGTTCCCTTCGTTTTTTATTATAAACATTATTGCGTGAAGTGCATATAAGTGTTTCAGTTTCAGTCTATGGATTACCGAAAGCTCGAATTAAAAAAATGTAGGTCGACAGCGCATCATTGACTGATGTTCTGTGGCTGAGGAATCACCTTCCATGAAGTGAAACTCATGCTCGTCTGTCGCTATCTGACATACAACTTGAAATTATCAAACGGGTGGCAAGAACATTACATTTCATTTGCGAAAACCCTGAATGCTCGAAGTAGATATAAAAATATAACATTCCTATGGTTTTTTTTTTATAACGAATTTATTCGTAATTTGACTGATGTATGATTTACGAAGCAAGCCTTCGAGGAAAGGCAAGGGGGGTGGGGGGAATAAACAGATAGATAGATAACTATTTAATTTGTCACCTAAAATACAGAAACAGTATTCCATATCAGGAAAACGCAAGGATATCAAATAAACTCCAGGTTATAAAGCTCTACGGCGTATGAATTTTACAAAATTCGACCAGGAGCTGGCAACAGCTGTTCTCAAATTGCCCGGGGAAATCTTTTAGATAAGTACCCAGCAGTTCGCGTGAAACGACTCGACTCATTTTAAGATGTGATTACGTAATAAGGTCTTGTAAGTGTTATTTCTACCTGATTACTCCAAAGCCTTATTTTGCTTAATTTTAATATACTAACAAAGTTTTTCCCGTTCTTAACCCGAATAATATAATCACGGAAATAGCGAGACGAGAAAAAACAGAGCTATAAAACAAAATCGAACCGATATAATATTCTATATACTGATAATATTATATTTATTAAACGTTACTGTAGATTATAAAACATCAAAATTGGAGTTGAACTTCAACAATTATTGTATATTTGTTTTTTTTTGGGTACACATGTACACTATTCACAAAAATTAAGGGCTATTGGAAAAAAATACAGATTTTGAGGTGATTTTGTACATGGGATAACTCTGAGAAAAATGGTCGTACGGAAAATAAAAAAAGGTAATTGTGTCTAGTTTGATGTTTTCAAGTCATTATCCGAAAACCAAAGAAAAAAATTCTCTCAATTTTTGCTTGTCATCAGAATGGTCTGTGGACTTCAAAAAATTTTTTTTTTCATCGTGCGACCATAAAACTCTTTTGGGCAATTGAATCAGCTTCAATTTGATTTTTTAAGGAGCTTTGTACGATGATTTGGGGTGGAGTTATCATCGATGAAAGCAAAAAGGTACATTCTAACTTTGATATCCCTTGTTCAAAATTTGGATGTTTTTCCAATATCCTTTAATTATTTTGATTAGTGTAGTGTAAACTTACAAATTTCATAATATAATATTCCTATACAATATACATATTGCAAGACACTGGATATAAAATATGTCTCCTTTGGCAGTCGCTAACGGATGTGTGAAAATGGAATAAGTATGTAATATTCAAAGTCTGTGGAGAGCACTTTGACGCGTTGGATCCTAGTCTACCTTGAATTATGATAGGTAGCGAATTCAAATCCATAATAAAAAAATGTTTTTTTTTTCGTCTAGTTATTTCTAGTGTTGACTGTATCATCTTAACTTAAATGAAATATTAAGAGCAACATCCTTTTACTGGTTTCGTACATGTGTGTTTAATGAATCAATGAAATTATATCAATATTTTGACGAGGTAAAGAACTATAGTTTACATATGAAAAACCGTAAACTCTGCGTTTCCGTTTCAGTCCATGAATTTATGCGCTTTAAGAGCCTTTCACAGTCTGATGTCTTTATCTCAAGCGATTATCACGTTCATCATTTGATCTAAGAATAAATCATATATAAACACAATAATTTTACATAAGTACAAAATATTTAAATCTATGACGAAAATAATCCAATTAAATTACACACATAAATCAATTCGGAGTGTTCGCTAATACAACATCCGAATTAATATACTTCCAATCTTTCCGTTAGCATAAGATTCGAGCGAAACGTCGTCGCCACTGCGAATGCTCTTTTCAAAATGAAAAGAAAACAGTACGCCCCAGCATAAATTTCCCCGCACTCGACAAAATTGAAAAGTCCACTCAGTAGGAGCTTCCGACTACGTAGACGGCACAATCTCAAATTGTTTACGCTTTCGTGCTCTTTAACACAAGATGACTTTGATGTAAAGGAAATATTCGATGTTTAAGCTATTTATTTGTTACTCAACAATATGCACATATTTCTTATTTATTTTGATTTATTACATGTTTATAATTTTTTATAAGCATGTCTTCCCAACATCTGGTCACTTCGGGCATTAAACTGATGGGAGGAATATCGAAATTCCGACCGGGTAACGAACCACAGTTGATCGAATATTGTCTATGGATTTTCTAATGCTCGAAGTAAAAGATAGGTCAACAGCGCATCATCGACTAATGTTCTGTGACTGAGGTATCACCTACCATCAAGTGAACCTCATGCTCGTCTGTCGATATACATATATAAGAACATGAAAAAAAAAAACATTATTAATAGTGCCAATGGTGGCTTAATCGCTACAATTATTTTTTGCTTAAAGGCCGGCAACGCATCTGCAAGTCCTCTGATGTTGCCGATGTTCATGGGCGGCGGCGTTCACTGTCCATCAGGTGAGCCGCAGGCTCGTTTGCTATAAATAAAATATCAGTTATCTCTTCCAGGCCTTCAATGAGTATTATAAACACTTAAAAAGAAAGGTGGACGCTAAAGTTGAAGGATATTTGTAGATTAAGAAAAAATAATAATGCAAACAAGAACTTAAACATATAACCAGCAATGAAAATTGAAAGAAATAGAATTAAAGGAGATTATTTTCTTAGTTATCCAATCCAATTTAATCCGATCCAGTCGGATTTTTCGGTTATTGAAAGCTGATTGATTTGACGCCCATTTTTTAAATTTATTTTTGCTGAAGCCAATCCTGGATTAACGACCTTCCTTGACGAATCTTTAGTATTAGACTTACGAAACAATTATACATAAAATATATTTCACGCCTCTTTCCCATTGAGGTAGGCAGAGATTACGGAATTCCATATGCTCCGATCCTTGCTTTCGCTTCTTCCACTTTTGAAATAATTATGGAATGTCTTCTTGCCAGTCTGAGAGATCTCGAAAGTACAAAGTAACTTGTAGTTTTTCAAATTACTAGATTAGCGCATCAGGTCGGCTGGCTTAAGCTAAGACATATTGAAAATTCTCAGCAATACTCAAGATGATATAATCGAATAATAAAGCTGAAAAACTTCAATAACAGAAAACACATTCTTAGTTTCCGAGCATTAATTAAAGAACGTCAACCCAAATGCTCAGATTTAATCTGTTTTCTCAACTGTAGAGCTAATGTTATTTCATCATACAATTATGCAGTCGTCGGAAGGAATTATTCAAAAGTTCATTAAACGAGTTGAGAAATATGAGTGTTCATAATCTTTCTTCTGACGTAAGCCAGCGAGCGTCGTCGATCATCCGACTCGTGTTGATGAATGATGCAGCGACTTTAATATTCATTATTGTATGTTCAAACGTTCTTAGCTTTATTTTTTATATGCAATCATATACAGTCGACTGCCGATAATTTTACAAAATGCTGACGAAAAATTATAATAAAAAGTTTTTATATTTTGGAGCCTCAGCATAATGTGTAGAAAAAGCAGCAATATTGATTTTTAAATTGATGTTAAAACCAAAATAATACCAAATACTTGTACGGGATGTTGAAAAAAAAATGACCTCAGACAACACCAACTGAGAGATCATTTCACTCGTCTGTCGATATCTGACATAGCTGAGACCATTCGCGACGCCTAAGTGAACTCCCCAGTAGGGCATCGTTTTTATTTACAGGCTTTGTGATCCCTAGGTAGGTGTCTTCTGTGACCTGCCTCACCGTAATAAGGGCTGGTGACGCACCTGCAAACACTCTGGTGATGCAGGTGTCTATGATCGGCGGTGATCACTTATCTGACCATCATGTGAGCCACCTGCCCATTAAACCTTTCATTATATAAAATTGTTTCCCCGGGATTCGAACCTAGGACTTCCGGTGCTTAACGTATCGCGCTTACCATTAAGCCACAGAGGCAGTGTTCACTGTACACATGTTATATATTCACACACGTAACATTACATATATATTCCGATATAATTAGAATTATGCAGTTATTACTCGGTTTATCAACATTTAATTGCTTTCTCTAATTTAATTTATAATTACCAACGTGTTTATTATGTACTCGTTTAACCTGACCTGCGAAGGATTAAGGTAAAGTGCGAAACTTTGTTAATTAAATGGTAAGTGAGTGGTTAGTGGAACTATGAAATTTTGGGGTTACTTTGTTGAAAGACGATTTGAAGACAAAGAACGACTTAGTTTTAAAGTCTTTCTTACTTCGCTTTTTATGAAACCTAAATTGGCCTCCAAATTTTTGTGTCATATTATTTTTAAAGTCAGACATCGATAGTCGAGAATGAGGTTCACTTGATGTTAGGTGATACCTCAGCCACAGAACATCAGTCAATGATGAGCTGTCGATCTAATTTTTACTTCGACCATTCGGAAAACCATAGATTGAAAACGAAACGCGCAATGAGCATTTCACGGTTTTTCCCTTCGATAGAGTTCTATATTATTTAGGAGGGTCATGGAGGTTGAATTTCAAATATGTACATTTTAAAAAGAAACAGCTTTAATTAAAAATCTGCTTAGAGAAGATTTAAAATCTATTCTACCTATTTACATACAATATTTGTACCTGTCTTATATAGTAATTGAATTTTTATTGCACTTTACTTAGCAAACAAAATAAACATAATTAAATTCTAATGGACTTAAAACTGATTATTTGCATTCTAATAATATTATAAATGTGAAAGTTTGTGAGGATGTTTTTATTGGGATGGGTGGATGTTTGTTACTCTTACACGCAAAAAATACAAAACTGATTTTGACGAAACTTTACAGTAAAATTATTGCTTATACATCAGAATAACATATAGGCTAATTTATGATATTGAGTTAATTGGCCAAATTGTAACGATTAGTCAAGAAAATCAGAAAAATTCTACTTACTATTTGAGAGCTATATTTTCGGGGTGCGCTGCATACACTTAAAAAATATGGGAGTATATTGCACTAAGAGTAGAAATAACCCAAAATCTGCGCAAACAATGTCGCGGGTAGAAGCTACTATATATACTATACTATACTACTACTATATATAATACTAGCTTATAATAATAAGTTAACATCGAAATATTATCTAAAATTACTTAAAAAAGCTTCCGATGTCAACAAAAGTGAAACATAAAAATATTCGCACCGCATGTGTTTATATTAACTGGAAATTAGGATGTTTCGAATAATAGATTTCTAGATATCCCACACTTGAGTGATGGATCAATATCCTTTCCAGCTAATGGTGTAATTAAACTGCCTCGAAGGAAACAGTTTGTTCACGATGATTGCTAGGGTTGCCTGTAATTATAAGAGCATAGAGTGGCTAGTATTGAGTCTTTAGTATGGACTAGACATGGGTAACTCAGCAAAATTTCCCGCGCCAACTCAGCAACTCAGGCGCAGTATAGTGCGTCGGCTCCTTGAGTCAACTCAAAATTGCGCCGCGGCGCAACAAAATTGTACGCGCAAAGCGAGCAGTGAAACCTCCGTAACGCACGCAACGCCACGCTCATAGTTCACTCAGTGAGTGGGTACTGCGCCGTGCGCCAACACATTATGAATGTGTGAGCTGACTCACCCTGCGCAGTGAAGCGTGCCGGCGCAATTGCGCGGCGCAGCGCAGTGTTACCCATGTCTAGTATGGACAAGCCGATACGCATGTAAAGATTTTGTTAAGTCAAGTGCAAGTCGAACTCACGCACCTAGGGTTTCGTACAAACTTTTAGTTAAGTAAAGATTTTCCCAATAAAAAAAACTTCTAATTTACGGTTTTAGGATTTTTCGCTTTACTTTTGCTACATGACATTGCTTCATGCCAAATTTCATGATTCTAGGTCAACGGGAAGTATCCTGTAGGTTTAGATTCCTTTGCGAATGTCAAAATATGCGACATAAAAGTAAAAGGCCGTTTTTTTTGACTGCGTCAAATCAGCACTTTGATTTTTTCACTGCTGCATGGGATTGTAGACGTGAGTATTTCTGAGACCCTGAGAAAGGGTCTTGACAGACGGACAGATGGACAACGAAGTGATTCTATGAAGGAAACCTTTGGGGGGTATTTCTGGTGTGGAGTACGGAAGCCTAAAATTATATCAAATTATATATTACAGTTTTATGTTTTACTAGCTGATGCCCGCAACTTCGTTCGCGTGGTGTGATCACCCATGATGAAAGTGATCTTTATGCTGAACTTTTGAGCAAGCTTTCTTCATATTCCTCTCCCCTCCCGGACGCCAAAGTGAATAGTCGTGTATAAGTGTTTATTTGATTAAATCTAATATAATAATATTATAATAAAAATCAAAATTAATAAATTTTAAAATCAACTTAAGTACCAGGATCCAAGAACGCGTATGGAGACTAACTGCACATGAAGTTACATTCAAGACACTCGCGCGCATTAATAATCGAGCCAACGTACCAGGCGAACAGTACGCCTGAGGAGATTAGAAACCAGTTATAGGAGTTGCCACAATTTACAAGCGATAGCGATTAGCGATTTTATTGTAAGGTGCTGGCGCAAATTATAGATTTAAATTGAAAAAAAAAGAAAATTTTTTTTTTTTTTTTTTTTTTCTTTCTTTGTGGATCTTCAGCCAAAATGCAGCGAACACCACCAAAAAGCAAAAACAATACTCCTTGCAATTCAGAACCAGAACTAAGCAAAGCAGAAGTTGTCGATAGAAGGAAACCAGTGCAATCAAAACGTCATAAACGCAGAAGAGGATCCCATGATGAAGATAAGGAGGTAGAGAATCACTCGAAGGACGAACTAATACTGGCGAAGCTAGATTCTTGGAAGTGTGAACAAGAAGTTGTACTGAATAGACTAGTAGACGAAATTAAAGAAGTTAAACGCCAAAATGATGCGATTCAAAAAACCAATAATGAAATTCGAAACACGAATGCTGAAATTGAGAAAACGCTTAGTTTTCTTTCACAGAAATATGAAGATTTAAGAGTTATTGTTAACGAGCTAGAAAAAGAGAAAAAAGAAAATGCTTTATATGTTAGGGAACTGGAAGACCAGATAGATGATTTGCAGCGTTATCAGAGATCAACGAGAATAGAAATACGTAATGTTCCCAAATTAGAAACTGAAACAAAAGAAGATCTTAAGAACATTATCAAGCACACATGTGATGCTCTCTCTGTTCCATTGCAGCCATTTGAAATCAAAGAGGTTTTTAGAGCTAGTAACAAGTTGGCAACGGGGCAGAAAAAGGCAAGTCTGATTACTGTTGATTTTACATCTATTACAATTAAAGAGAATCTGCTAAAAAAGGTGAAAGAATTTAATAAGAAGAATTCTAATAGTAAATTTAACTCCCGCAACATTGGGATTTCTGGTCAAGCTGTACCCATATATATATCTGAGTGTTTAACACCTAAAGCTCGGAAATTATTCTTCAAATCCAGGATATTTGCACGTGACAATAATTACAAGTACTGCTGGACATCTAATGGAAGAATTTACTTAAGAAAAGCTGAAAACTCTCAACATATTTTAATCAGAAGTGAAGGCCTACTTCAGCAACTATGTGATACACCATGACTAGTTCGTAAGTCTAAAAATGTATATTGTACTTTTGCATTGTTCGCTTTCGTCACACTCTTGTTATTCTGCTTTTTTGCTGTAACTCATTACTTAATTGTTACATATTTATTTATAGCACTATTCTACGATTTGTTCATGTCCGATTGCATAATATCAAAGCTAATGTTGTTTTGCACAGTTTATCACTCATATCAGTTTTATTTTTTGGAATATCTAAGTTGCCTTTTCCTACATTTCAGTCTAGCACAGAGAGGCTGCGGGAATTATAGCAGTGACTATTATTATATTATTTATAAAATTCGATTGCTCAAACGTTAACGTTTTCAATGATATTGAAAATTCCGGTAGTATAACATGCATAGATTTATGCGATCCATCTGATTGTAGAGATACTCTCTTTCAATCGGATAAGTTTAAAGTTATTAATCCACTATTAGTTTTGACTGTCAACATAAGAAGCGTCAACCGTAACTTTGATTCTTTGGTTGTATTTCTTACAAATTTAAGCGTTAATGTTGACGTCATCGTTCTGACCGAATCCTGGATAAATAATAATAGTATTATTCCTAATCTCACTAACTATAATTGTGTCTCTACAAAAAATACCCTTAATCAGAATGATGGCTTGATTGTTTACATTAAGAAAAGCCTACAATTTGTATCGCATGAACCGACAATTGAAGACGGTAACTGTCTTGTAGTGACGATACGTAGAGAATATTCAATAGTATGTTCATATAGGCCTCCTTGTTACTCTAATCCAAATAGATATCTACATTCGCTCAATAATATCTTATCAACGATAAAATCTAAAACTATCATATTTACAGGAGATATTAACATTGACATTTTACCTGGTAATGCTAGCAGTCGAGCTAATGAATATCTTAATTTAATGCATTTTCATGGTCTTAGGCAGGCAATTGATAAACCTACACGCATAAATACGTGTATAGATCATTTTATGATTAAAACTACCAAAAAATGTAAAACACTTGTATTTAATGAATTAACTGATCACTCACCAATATTGCTTTGCCTGAGTAATTTTAATGTGACTAAAGTCAACAAAATAATGCTTAAAACCTACTTAGATCACAACCTTATATCTAAATATATCAAAGAAATTGATTGGTCAGAATTCTATAAATTAGATGATCCAAATATTGCAGCTGTATTTATTACATGCAAACTAAAGGAGGCATTAGACTGTGGTAAAAAAATCAGGCAATTACCAAATAGAAAACGTCCTCTCAAGCCGTGGATTACTACCGGCTTATTAAAATCAATTAGAAAAAGGAACAAACTTCATAAAATGACAAAAAAATACCCTTCAGATATTACTCTTCTAGACAAATATAAAAAGTACCGCAACCTTTGTAACAATTTAGTTAAAACGATCAAAAAGTCCTATTATAAATCTAAGCTAGAATCAAATTTTGGCAAACCTAAAGAAACTTGGAAAGTCATAAAAGAGGCGTGCAACATTGCGCAACTCAGTATAAAGAGTACAGATCTGCTTAACATTAAAGATAGCCCAAACGAATCCTTAAATGAAGTTAATAGGTATTTTGTCTCCATTGGTGAAGTGCTTGCCAATAAAATCTTACTGAATCACAATACAAATGAAACAGAACTATCTCACCATGCAAAAGTTTATGCAACACCATGTAACTCTCTTGTTTTGTATCCTACCGACCCATACGAAGTTAGGGCTGTTCTTTCTGCTATGAAAGGTTCCAGCGCTCCAGGTCCCGATAATATCCCTACTTCTCTCCTACAAAAACATCAGCTAGTGCTTGTCGAACCCATTACACATCTAGTTAATATTAGTCTTTCAGCTGGCGTTTTCCCAAATATTTTTAAAAGAGCTATTGTTACACCCATACATAAAACGGGTGACAAGTCACAGCCATCTAATTACAGGCCTATCTCACTACTTAGTACATTATCCAAAATATTAGAAAAAATTGTCAACAAGAGGCTGATGAAATTCCTTGAAAATAACCGACTTTTGGATGACAAACAGTTTGGATTCAGAACTGGTAAATCTACTGAAGATGCGGTTTTAAGGGTAACCTCTCTTATAACTTCATTTTTGGATAAGGGTGATAAATGTATCGGTGTGTTTTTGGATATGCAAAAGGCATTTGATACGGTCTCTATTCCTATTTTGCTCACAAGGCTAGAAAATATGGGAATTAGGGGAATCGCATTAAAATGGTTTGAAGACTATCTGACAGGCAGGATGCAAGCAGTTAAAATTAATGATAAAATTAGCAGCTACAATAACTGCACTTTTGGAATACCGCAGGGCAGTACTCTCGGACCGTCTTTGTTTCTTGTATATGTGAACGCTCTATGTAAAATTCCTCTAAGTAATGGTCAACTAACCATGTTTGCAGACGATACAGTCGTCCTATTTCATCATAACTCATGGCACAAGGTTCAGGAAACTGCGGAAGCAGGCCTTCGCTCTATTAGCGCTTGGTTGGAGGACAGCTTGCTTACACTCAATACCACGAAAACAAACTTTTTGTGCTTTAGTAAAACTTGTAAACAACAGCCCCCCACGGATGGCAGTGTGAGAATACACGTCTATCCATGTAACAGGAATTCCTCCTCGGCCAGTAGCTGTAGGTGTCCCCAAATTAATAAAGTAACAAATCTAAAATACTTAGGAATTATTATCGACAACCGGTTGAGTTGGAAAGATCAAATATGTCATCTTGTAATGCGCATTAGAAGACTCATTGTTATCTTTAAAAGTCTTCGAGATATTGCTAACCACAAACTTATCATTCAAACGTACCAAGCATTGGCTGAGTGTGTATTATCATACTGCATTTCTTCGTGGGGAGGTGCTGCCAAAACTCACCTCATTGAAGTAGAACGGGCACAGAGAGCGCTTCTAAAAGTGTCACTAAAGTTACCAATTGACTATCCAACGACACAACTGTTCAAGAAAGCAAATGTGCTGAGTGTGCGCAAGTTGTTCGTCTATCAGTGTCTCCGCCGTTACCATCGTATTGAGGTCCCAAAGATGCATATTGCCTCTAATCGTAGACGCATTGACATTCGTACACCTGCTCTTAAAACTAAATTTGCACAAAGGCATTATAACTTTTTAGCTCCTCTACTTTACAAAATAATTAACAATGATTTTAATAATATTTTAAGTTATAATAACTTTAGAGTTAAAAGCAACATTAAAGAATGGCTCTCGGATATGGACTATGATGTGGTTGAAGATCTCATCAATAATTACTGATTTACTGTATATTTACAATTATTGATTTATTGCTTGTTCTTTTTTTTTCCTTACTTTATTACTAGTAAATTAGTAGTATTAGTTTAATGTAATTGAGATTAGTAATTAATTTTATCTTATATAAATGTAATGTTAGTTGAATATTTTATTTTATTTTCTATTTTTTGGCTCAATATTTCATAAATTCGTAATGGGTATTGTATTAACTTTTAGTCATTGAATTTAATATTTTTGTAAATAACTTTGTTTACAATACAAACAATTGGGAAGACACAGACTCCTGAAACACAGTTTATAACTACATCGGGAGTCTGGGTTTACATATTTGGTGTATGTGAATTTGTGTAAATAAAGAATTTTTATTTTATTTATTATTTTTTTATATTATATATCCTCCATCCTCTGTACTTGGTGATTTCTTTTCGGAAAGAGCTATCAGAGTAGTCATTGACGGTTGCTTTTGCATCATATTATCGACATGTTTAATGGTGGTTAAGGTTGGAGTTCAAATGATGATTTGAAATTCAAAAGAAATACGATAGTAATTGAAAAAATGAACCTGACTTTAAAGAAACTTTAGGAAGATGCATATCAATCAAATTTTACGTCACCAAAATGCAGATATGTGTCTTTTTCCACTAATCAGAGTTCAGTCAAAGATTGGAATCAATGCATTTTCCGTCTTAAATATATGCACGAAAATTGTACGGGGGTTTGAAAATACTTGCGACACATGGAAAAAACGCCAAGAAAATGTCTAAATACGAATAAAATGAAGGTATGGAGCAATGCAAAAAAAAAAAAAATTCCTTGGAAAGGAAAGGATTCATGAAAATGCGAAATAAACGATCTCATAAGAAATACATTTTTATATAATAGAATAGTTCAATAATACATTTTCTATTTTCAATATTAGTTCTTTTAAAAATATAAAAAAATAAATACAAAAAAATATTTCCCTTAGTGATGATTCGAACTCGCATCTGAAGTTACGGTAGTACGACCGTATATCCACTATGCCACGAACACATATCGAAATTGGCGAAATTATCAAACTATTTCATTTACATATCAAACTGTGATTGACATCTGACAATTCGAAAAAATTCAACGCGAGTCAGTTTTCATTGCAATTTGTTGAAATGGTGCCTTTAAAATAATATTTAAATGATGATAACTTTTTTTCCCACAACCGATTTCGATGAAACAAAGCCTATATGTTGCCCTGGACTTTGCTTAATATATTTGTATAAATTACGCGAAAATCGGTTCAGTATCTTCGGAGATTAGCGTTAACAAACAGACAGACAGACAGACAGACAAGAATCTTAAAAATTGCATTTATACATCCTGCTACCCTTCTTTTATCACCCCTCTTAATTTCAAAGGTAAAAATATTTAGTGAAGCGTAATTTCGATCCTACTCTTTTATTATATGTATATAATAATATAGTATATATATAGATTTACTCCACTTAGTTGGTAAATTAGATAGTCTACTATAGAAATAAATCAATTGTCAGATCCTAAATACTAGTTTTAATTTGTACTTTATGAAATACACTAGGACAAATGGTTATTATTTAAAAAAAAAGTCAACATTAACCCATTTAGTTCGGTCTATCCATTTGCGCTAGTTTCCCGCCTGACAAGTTACATATATATTTTGACGTACTATATAAGTAATGTAGCAAGTTTCAAAATGTGCTCATTAGTATTTTTTTTTTTTTTTTTTTTAAACTTAATAGGCAGTTGTTTGACCACTAACCCACCTGGTGGTAAGTGGTGTTGCGGTCAAGGTGGTAAATCACAACTGCCTAGAAGATGCCTATTTACTCTTGTTTTGAAGAGGCCCAAGTTATATTGATCGGGGAATACAGACGCAGGGAGGGAGTTCCAATCCTTAGCGGTTCGCATGATGAAGGAGGAGGCGAAACGACTTGTGCGGAGTGAAGGGATATCGACCAGGTAAGGATGGAAGCCCACCGTGCGCCTGGATGTCCGATGATGAAAGGGTGAAGGAGGGATCAGGTTATGCAGTTCCAACGCACACTCTCCAAAGTGGAACCGGTAGAACACCGAAAGACCTGCCACTCTCCGGCGATGGTCAAGGCTTAGTAATCGACGATCAACCAATAATGGGTCACCTATAAGCCTCTTGGCACGCCTTTCCATTGCATCCAAAGCTTCCAGGTGACATTTGGCTGAACCTCCCCAAAGGTGAGAACAATACTCCACGCACGAACGGACTTGAGCTTTGTAAAGAATTAGAAGCTGTCCCGGTGCGAAGTAGTGCCTCACCTTAGCTAGGATTCCGAGCTTCTTCGCAGCCAATTGGGCTTTGGACTCAACAAATCTCCCGAAGTTGAGGTTTTGAGATAGCGTGACACCAAGCAACTTCAGGTGATCACTAAGTTCCAGCTGTTTATCCTGGAAAGTTGGAGTGAGGTCTAGGGCACTCCGTTTAGCGGTAAAAAGACACGCTTGCGTCTTGGTGGCGTTAAATTTTACCAGATTGGCATCACCCCATTTGGAAACATCCTGAAGGGTACGGTCAATCTGCTCAACCAAAGCTTCTCTCTTCGCTCTTATTTCGTCCTTGGAAGCGCGAGCATTGGATACGTATCTCTCCGCAACAGTGCAATCATCTGCGTAACCGAAAATGTTTGGCCTTAGCAAGTCATTTATATGCAGAAGAAACAGCGTTGCAGAGAGAACCGACCCCTGAGGTACCCCGGCATTGATTGCCATTTGATCAGATGAGCAGCCGTCAATGACTACTCGGATCGATCTTTCTCTCAGGAAGTCGGTTATCCAAGCTATTAGGACGGGGGGTATTCCATATGACGGAAGCTTGCTCAGAAGGGCATCGTGCCAAACCTTGTCGAAGGCCTTTGAGATATCCAGAGAAACGGCTAGCGCTTCTCCGTGATTCTCAATGGCCTCTCCCCATAAGTGTGTCGCATGAGCTAGAAGGTCGCCAGTCGACCGTTTCTGGCGAAATCCATATTGTCGGTCGCTTAGCAGATCATTCTCTTCTAGGTATGCAAGGAGTCGACGATTCAATACACGCTCCATAATCTTAGAGAGTATGGAGGTTATTGAAATAGGCCGGTAGTTAGTAGGGTCTGCACGACTTCCCTTTTTTGGTACAGGCTGCACATTGGCAAGCTTCCAGGACTTAGGAACTAACCCAGAATTAAGAGAGAGGCGAAAGAGACGTGTCAGGATCGGGGACAATTCGGCTGCGCAAGTTTTTAATACTAATGCAGGTATTCCATCGGGTCCGCTGGCTTTATTCACGTCTAGATTTCTGACTTCTTTTAACACATCCTTTTGGAAAATGTGAATACTGGTCATATAACTGCCTAGATGTGGGATGTTAGGAGGATAGTTATTCCCAGAATCTAGACGAGAATTACCCGCAAATAGATTTGCAAAGTTATCTGCTTTTTCCTTTGCTGTATGAGCTAGGAACCCATTAGGTTTCAGCAGAGGCGGAAACGAAGAGCGGGAGAAGTTGGATTCAACGGCTTTAGCAAGAGACCAGAATGCCTTACTACCCGGGGGGTAAGATGCAAGCCTATCTCCGATTCGCTTGATATGGTCAAATCGACTTCTCTTTAGTGCCTTTTTGCAGGACTTGGCAGCTTTGTTAAATGCTCTCTTTTTGGCACTAATGTCCGGAGCTTTACGGGATCGAGCATCAACCCAGGTTTTGTAAGCAACTTGCTTTTCGCGCTCAGCGCGTGCGCATTCGGCATTGAACCAGGGTCTAGCTTTGTTGTCGACAGGCACATCAAAAAAAGGAATGAAGTATTCCATTCCCTGTCGTATCACATCAACAACAGCATCCGCGCAGCTCGACGGATCGGCCGAAGAGAAGCAAACTGATCGCCATGGATAAGACGCAAAGAAATGCCGCATCTCATCCCAGTCTGCTGACTTGTATCTCCATAATCTCCTCATTCCCTTCACGGTGGGATCGGGAGGAGAATATGTTGATACAGATTTCACCAGACAATGGTCCGACGTGCCAAGGGGAGCGGACACCGTGACCACATATCGGTCTGGATCAGTTGTCAGCAGAAGGTCCAGGCAATTGGCAGTATGAGTGTCAATATCCGGCACCCGAGTCGCTTCCTGAACCAGCTGAGAGAGGTTGAAAGATGTTGCAAAATTAAAGATCTCTCTGCCAGCATGGTCAGTCTTCTGGAAAGGGAACAGCCATTGCTCGTGACAAGCATTGAAGTCCCCCAAGAATACAAGTTGGGCGCTCGGGTACTGTAATTGAACAATATCGGCCGCTTCGCTGAGGTAATTGAATAGCCTTGTTGTCTCCGAATTACCGCTATGCGAACGATAAACACATGCATAGATGATTATGTCAAATCCTGTTTCCACCATTAACCAAAGAATGGAAAAACTGGGCTCTTCAAGGTGACTAAGACGCTGAACACAGATGTCATCGCGGACATACACACAGACACCGGCCTTAGGGTGGAAATTATGCTCAATAGAGTACCCAGGATATCTGAGGTATGACGCGTCGTCCGGACATCTTATCTGCGTCTCCGTAAGAAATAGTAAATGCGGCTTTTCAGTCTCTAGATGGTGGTGGACTGAGTTGATATTGGAGTGCAAGCCTCGAATGTTTGAGAGGTGCACTTGTAAAGAGAGGAAGTGCAGCCGCTGTGGACACTTACTATGTTTCTTAGACCTTTTCATTAAATTAAGAGTAAATATTAGGCGGGGGTTTAAATGGTAGTTGGATGAAACTACGTGCAAAGAACCACCCAAGTGCTAACAATTTCTTCACACTGTTGGGAACCTAGACTGGAGACTGCGGGGACGCCCGGAACCCCCCAGATATCGCCAACGGGTCCTCTCTTCCGGTCGCCAACCGGCACGTTGGAGCCAACCCGGGATTATGCACAGGCGGCGGGGCAGCCTTTCACAGTTGGCTAGTCCATTACTTGGGCCCCCTACAACCTGCGGTCGGCCAGCGGTTAACCGTTTCTCCGGATCCCGCTACCCTCCAAATCTAGGCGCCCGGTATGGAAACATTGAAGCACTGGATCCGGTTCACAAACATGTAGCAATCATCCAGACCCATTTCCTACCCCTAATTGGCTTCACCTGACCTCATACCGGAACACGAGTTGTGGTCGCTTGGCGGTATGTCTCTATCAGGTGGGTGGTGACTAGCCTCGGCAATCAAGCCTACCACCAGAGTTGTTGTTGCTCGTTTAGCACAGCCCAGGGGACACGTGTAGGGAATCTAGTGTCTACGCCTACGAACGCGAGCAACAGTCGCCCCCCAAAATTCGCTCATTAGTATCTCAGCTACAAGACCTTTCAGCTCGTCACAGCGGCAGAGTTGAGTATCATTTTCTATAGCATTCACTAACTTTGCTTACGTAACATTAGCGCTACGAATTACGCAAATTTGAATAGTTTGACAGGATATGAAAAATGGTATTTGTTAAGCAAAATAAATCTGTCCTTGGTCAACTGCCTCGCCACTAATTCAAAGCTGATTCAACGTTAATATAAAATATATGAATGAATGAATTTGTAACAAAAAAAAATTAAGATAATAATTTAAATAAAATACTGTATACCGGATTAAAACGCGATTTATTATTTATCCCGACGTTTCGGATGCTTTTCAGCAACCGTGGTCGCGGGAGACGAAACGTCGGGATAAATAATAAATCGCGTTTTAATCCGGTATACAGTATTTTATTTAAATGTGTGATACTCGCGTTAATAAAAGACAATATTAAGATAATAATTTAAATCTTAACAAGTGCATTTGATTCGATTCTGCGCGACAGCTTAAAGGTTAAATTATAAAATATGTTTTTCTAATATTCCCTTCCGTAAAAACATCCATGAATTTAGAGTCGGTAAGCGATTTTAAATGTAACGTATTACGTGATTGGAAAACTAAGTAGCTTTTACCGGAGCGTTTCTTTTTAAATATTCAGCACCTGTAACTCTGTCTTAATTTACTACTCTAATCAGACGGTGGATTTAATGTCTTTTTAACTGACTATTGTTTTATTTCTTGCCATTTGTCTTTTAGCCGGATTAATTTAGTCTGAATTCAAAGGGATTAGAGTTATCTGATGCATGCGGAATGAACGTAATCCAACGGATATTCTTAAACAGAACGTGACAGTTTCACTGAATATTTTTTCCCTTTATAAAGTTGTACCATTTATCGCGATGTATATTGTAATGATGAGAGAGAGATAGTTTTTATTTCATTTTCATGACTTGATCGATCACTTTACCTTGACTTTTGAAGTTACGGAGGAAGGAAGGTGAGTTCTTCCTCCAATATAAAGAGAGGATCTTCGCCCAGTCGGACCATTGACTTTTTTTAGACCATTAGGCCCTAAAGATTGAAATCGAGGTGTTGTTTAATATATAATCAGAGTTCGGAGAAACTTTGATAGCGTGGTTCAGGATTATTGAAGTTCGTGTACTAATACTTTACCTGTAGGCGCTATAGATGTCACTACAAAATAATAAAGATATAATACTTTATAGCGGATTAAAACGTGATTTATTATTTATTCCGACGTTTCGGATGCTTTTCAGCAACCGTGATCACGGGCAGACTCAATATTGCCATATATGCAATATTGAATAGATGGCGTTAATTTGGCAACCTTGTGATATTCCAAAACAGACAGCTGTCACCGTTCAGTCTACCCGTAACCACGGTTGCTGAAAAGCATCCGAAATATCGGCATAAATAGTAAATCGCGTTTTATTTAGTTTAAATGTGTGATACTCGCGGAGGACAATATTAAGGAATACTTTTACGTTAAATAAATATGGAGTACACTATTCCATTAAACTTCTTTATCAAGAAATATTTAAAAAATAGTGAGAAAACGTCATAAGAAATAATGTGCGTATATAATATGCCTTCCCTATATATTCAACAGAAAGTAGCGAGATTAATGAATATTTAATTACAAAATATACTACTCTAGTTATTTATTACAACAATTTCAACAAGTTCAGAGCTGTAAGACTAGTCGTAATTACCCCACGCGAACCTTACCTTGCGTTGCGATAGGTCGCGGGTTCGAATTCCAGCCGGACGTGTTACAATTTTCTAGAAGCATTTCTTCCCCCCATCGGGAATTAAATGGGTTGGAGGAATATTGAAATTCTGTTACTTACAATATATTCACAAATCACAACGATTGGCTACAAAGTTCAAATTCAAATCATTTATTCATTTAGGTAACATAATGTACACTTATAAACTTTCATAAAAAAATTAAATGCTTCTAATTTTACATTTACTACCAGTTCTCATATAAAGGGTGTAGAACGGACGAGATACGGATCGAGTTCGTTTAGCTAGATAAAATTGAGTACAAATTATATATTTACTTTTCTATTCTATTAGCGTATGCCACTTGTCCATAGCCTCTGGTATTAGAAATTTAATTTAAGGAATAAGTATAAAATCCTACGGTTTACCTGAGAGTACATTTGTTTAATTATTCAATATGAAAACAACTTCGTAATAAGCAACGAAGTTTTAGGCAATATTAAGTTTTTAGATTACCATATTATGCTAAAGTAAAGCAGTTAACATTTTGAATAACTTACGCAAACTTACAATCCAAATATAACTCTATTTAAACTAAGGCTCCGAGTATTAACTCAATATAAAATTTTAGTGTGAATTTCCGCACGTACAAAGGACATGTGGGCAGTTGCTCAAACTGTACATACAGTTTACGTACAGACAGTGGTGAAATTTTGTAATTTTGTGTGGAGGGATGAAGGTATTCTATTATTCTACCTAAAAGGAGATTATCGATTATTTTTACTACTAACTTGCTGGATGTAAGACCGGTGGTTGCATGCAGTGGAGGGACCACCGTACAAGTCCGACTTACCATAAACAGAACCATACAAGGAAGAATAATAATGCAAATAGGTTGGGTTGCGAACACTTTGCCGTGAAATTTCAAGGGCTTTACTACAAAACCATGTATCTGTCACGACCCACAATTCTCGGCTTATACTCTCATAGGAGAGAATCCCCGAAAGTTAATGTCAATGAATTGTATATATGTCACGGTAAGAGTGAATAATTGAAGATTATTAATAATTATCTATTATTATTAATAATTACCGAAAGTCGAGGTTAAAGTGATAAATTAATCACATTTGTCGGTCAGAAGGTCTAAGATTTATACAGTTTATGAAAAACAAAGCTTTCCATTCAGGAATAAATACGAGTCCTTATGAATCATAAAGGACGCCATAAAACTCCATAGAAAAAAAATGCACGCAAACTCAAACAAAATGATATGGGGTGGTGGCGCGGTGGTCACTAAAGGGTTTTGAAGTTCTAGGTTAGGTTATGTTGGTATGGTGACCACCGCGCACGAGTCGAGCGAGCGAGCGAAGAACCGAATCCTACTTATTTTACTTGGCTTCATAAAATTGTTTTAAAGTAAAATATTATAAATAAATACCTGCTGGTCAAAAAACATTGGGTTTTTATTTATTTTATAACTTTTACCAATATGTGTCGTGAATTATTAATAACTAGCTGATGCCCGCGACTTCGTTCGCGTGGGGTTCACTTTAAGCTGATATTTTGAGCAAGCTTTCTTCAAATGACATATCCTGCTCCACCCTCTGTACTTGGTGATTTCTTTTGGGAAAGAGCTATCAAATTAGTCATTGACGGTTGCTTTTGCATCATGTTATCGACATGTTTAATGGTGGTTGAGATTGAGGTTCGAAGGATGATTTGAAATTCAATAGTTGAAATAAAAAACCTGACTTTAAAGAAACTTTAGGGAGATTCATTTTAATTAAATTTTACGTGACCAAAATCCAGATATGTGTCTTTTTTCTACTTATCAGAGTTCAATCGAAGATTGGATTCAATGCATTTTCTGTCTTAAATAGATGCGTGCGTTCATTTAATTGGTCATTTTCATTTTCGGACATTTTTTTTAAATTCCCGGGATTCCTGCCCGGGTTTCCGGTGCTAAATGCGGAAACCTAAGATACGGAAGCAAAAAAGCAATGTCGAATAATCGTAATTCTGTTTAAGAGAAAGGATTGA
This sequence comes from Anthocharis cardamines, assembly GCA_905404175.1. Taxonomy (NCBI): domain Eukaryota; kingdom Metazoa; phylum Arthropoda; class Insecta; order Lepidoptera; family Pieridae; genus Anthocharis; species Anthocharis cardamines. The sequence goes on along the minus strand of FR989957.1, from coordinate 2,090,661 downwards.
TGAAAATGTGAAATAAATGATCTCATAAGAAATACTTTTTCATATAATATTTCAATAATACATTTTCTATTTTTGTTATAATATAGTTCTTTCAAAAAATAAATAAAGAAATACAAAAAACTATTTCTTTCATTTCAACTTCAGATTCGAACTCGCATCAGAAGCTACGCTATGGGACTGCATATCCACTATTCTACGAATACATATATTGGAAATGGCGAAATAATCAAACTATTTCATTTACATATCAGACTGTGATTGACAATTCGAAAAAGTTCAACGCGAGTCAGTTTGCATTGAAATTTGGTGATATGGTGCTTTTAAAATAATATTTAAATGATGATAACTTTTCTTTCCGATAACCGATTTCGATAAAACAAAGCCTATATGTTGCCCCGGGCTTTCCTTAATATATTTGTGTAAATTGCATGATAATCGGTTCAGTATCTTCGGAGATTAGCGTGAACAAACAGACAGACAGACAGACAGACGGACAGACAGACAGACAGACAAGAATCTTAAAAATTGCATTTATGCATTCTGCTACCCTTCTTTTATCACCCCTCTTAATTTCTGGTAAAAATATTTAGTGAAGCGTAATTTCGATCCTACTCTTTTATTATATGTATAGATTACTACTAAAATTAATAAATTTCGATCGTTTATTCACATTTACCAAAACATGTGTTTATTATTAATAATTTTCAATTAATCAGATTTACCGTAACATATATACTGATTTATTTATTTAGCTCAATGCAGTATTAGTCTTCTGTCATATCCGAAGAAATATTGCAAAACGCTAGTCTGAATTTAAAGATTGATATTGAAATTGTTATTTATTTTCTGACAATTAAAAAGAATTAGTATGTTAATATTAGTAGTTTTATTAATCAGTATTTTGTATGATTATTACAGTCAAAGATGCTGTTCATCCTATTAAATTTACCAACTTTACTTCTTATGTTTCGCAAATAAATATGTCTGAATACATTTAATATCTAATTTCTATTTTAATTTTTAATAAATAATATCATAATATTAATATTATACGAAAAATGAAGTAAAATCAATTTGAAAAATAATCAATTGTCTCACTGCAAGTACTGTATACTGTTGTACGACTATATTTGTACAAGGTACATTCAACGTGGAAGCTAGAATTCAATTACTACTGAGGACTGGTGATATGGTATTATTAGAGTTCTGGTGTATGCAAGAACAGAAGTTAGTTATTGTTATAATTCAGAGATTGCAATTGCTACTATATCAGTCTTACAAACAATCAAACATAATACTTTATTTTTTATTTCAAATATCGACAGACGAGCATGAGATCCACTTGATGGTAGTTGATACCTCAGCCACAGAACATTAGTCAATGATGCGCTATCGACCTACTTTTTACTTTGAGCATTCGGAAATCCATAGACTGAAACCGAAACGCACAATATGCACTTCACGGTTTTTTCATCTACGAGTATGAACGGTGGTTCGCTGCCCGATCGGAATTTCGATATTCCTCCCACCCGATAAAGATATATACTTGAATATGTATGAGGATAATGTATAAGAATAAGAATATTTAATTTAATTTAAACTTAAAAGTTATATTAGGCCCATACCTATGAATCACCCGACTTTCACAAAAATAACCTTATCAAAAGCTTTTATAAATTAGCCACGTCACAATATTCTTAAAATTATTTATCATACCGAATATTATTTTTAAACCAAATAATGCCTAAATGCCTTTCAAAGCTATTTACGAAACAATTTTTTTTAAATTCAAACAAAGAACATCGAATTAGCACAAAAGATCGTTGAAAACTGGCCATACATTCAATTAGCTGAAAATACGTAAGGAAAGTCCACGTCATAAAGAAAATGGAAATGCAATGTATGCAAAAAAACAACATTTTAGCTCAGAAACAGTGTGAACACGATTTTAAAATACTGAACGAAAAAGTCCTTTAACATTTTAGCTTTGACAAAACTTTACTCTGATGCGCCTTTGCTCTTTTCATTCGAGAATATAAGGGTTCATTTTCATTCATAAATGCAGTTGTTAGTTTATGGTCCTTACATGGACCGTCTGCTTGGCCTGGTAATAGGTACTGTTAATTAGGAACAGCAGTTTATTATTTCAATACCAGCTATAAAAGATTTGGGAAAACCCTGAATGCTCGAAGTAGATATAAAAATAGGTCAACATTCCTATGGCTATAAGTACCGTCAAGTTCTTTTTTTGATAACGAATTTATTCGTAATTTGACTGATGTATGATTTACGAAGCAAGCCTTCGAGGAAAGGCAAAGGGGGTGAGGGGAATAAACAGATAGATAGATAACTATTTAATTTGTCACCTAAAATACAGAAACAGTATTCCAGGAAAATGCAAGGATATCAAATAAACTCCAGGTTATAAAGTTCTACGGCGTATGAATTTTACAAAATTCGACCAGGAGCTGGCAACAGCTGTTCTCAAATTGCCCGGGGAAATCTTTTAGATAAGTACCCAGCAGTTCGCGTGAAACGACTCGACTCATTTTAAGATGTGATTACGTAATAAGGTCTTGTAAGTGTTATTTCTACCTGATTACTCCAAAATATTGAGGGTTAGCCTTATTTTTCTTAAATTTAATATACTAACAAAGTTTTTCCCGTTCTTAACCCGAATAATATAATCACGGAAATAGCGAGATGAGAATAAACCGAACTATAAAACAAAATCGAACCGATATAATATTTAAATACTGATAATATTATATTACTAAACGTTTAACTACTACTTACTGTAGATTATAGAACATCAAAATTGGAGTTGAACTTCAACAACTATTGTATATTTCGTGTTTTTTTTTTGGGTACACATGTACAATATTCACAAAAATTAAGGGCTATTGGAAAAAAATACACATTTTGAGGTGATTTTGAACAAGGGATAACTCTGAAAAAAATAGTCGTACGGAAAATAAAAAAAGGTAATTATAGCTTCAAGTGTCTAGTTTTCAGATGTTTTCAAGTCATTATCCGAAAACCAAAGAAAAAAATTATCTCAATTTTTGCTTGTGATCAAAATGGTCTGTGGACTTCAAACATTTTTTTTTCATCGTGCTACCATAAAACTCTTTTTTTAAAGAGCTATGTACGATGATTTGGGGTGGAGTTATCATCGATGAAAGCAAAAAGGTCAATTCTAACTTTGATATCCCTTGTTCAAAATTTGGATGTTTTTCCAGTAGTGTAGTGTAAACTAACAAATTCCATAAAATAATATTCCTATACATATTGCAAGACACTGGATATAAAATATGTCTCCTTCGGCAGTCGCTAACGGATGTGTGAAAATGGAATAAGTATGTAATATTCAAAGTCTGCGACAAGCACTTGATGCACGCGATGGATCCTAATCTACCTTGAATTATGATAGGTAGTGAATTCAAATCCTAAAGAGTTTGACGGTTTTATCAAAAACGTTTTTTTCTTCGTCTAGTTACTTCTAGTGTTGACAGTTTCATGTCAACTTAAATGAAATACATGAACAACGTCCTTTTACTGGTTTTGTACATGTTTGTTTTATGAATCAATGTAATGTAATTATATATTACTAGCTGACCCGGCAATATTTGTTTTGCCATGTAAATAATTTCAAAAAAGCAGAAGCAGCAGAAGAGTGAAAATAAAGGGTTGTATGTATTTTTTAATGCCACATTATAAAAAAATAAAAACAAAAAATTTCGTCCAAAAATTAAAAAAGAATTTAAGGGTGAACAACTCTTATCACTTAGGGGTATGAAAAATAGACAGTAGCCGATTCTCAGACCTACTGAATACGCATATAAAATTTGGTAAAAATCCTTAAAGCCGTTTCGGAGGAGTACGGTAACTAACATTGTGTCATGGATATTTTATATATTAGATATTCTGACGAGGTAAGGAACTATAGTTTGCATATGAAAAACCGGAAACTCTGCGTTTCCGTTCCAGTTCATAAATTTCTGAATGCTCGAAGTAAAACATATAGGTTAACAGCGCATCATAGTCTGATGTCCTTTAGCTTATTTGTCTACTTGAGGGTTCAAGCGATTCTCACGCTCGCAGTTGTTTTAAGATTTCAACATAAACACAATCATTTAACATTAGTACAAAATATTTAAATCTATGACGAAAATAATCCAATTAAATTACACACATAAATCAATTCGGAGTGTCTTCATACAACATCTGAATTAATATACTTCCAATCTTTCCGTCAGCATAAGATTCTAGCGAAACGTCGTCGCCACTGCGAATGCTCTTTTCAAAATGAAAAGAAAACAGTACGCCCCAGCATAAATTTCCCCGCACTCGACAAAATTGAAAAGTCCACTCAGTAGGAGCTTCCGACTACGTAGACGGCACAATCTCAAATTGTTTACGCTTTCGTGCTCTTTAACACAAGATGACTTTGATGTAAAGGAAATATTCGATGTTTAAGCTATTTATTTGTTACTCAACAAAATGCACATATTTCTTATTTATTTTGATTTATTACATGTTTATAATTTTTTATAAGCATGTCTTCCCAACATCTGGTCACTTCGGGCATTAAACTGATGGGAGGAATATCGAAATTCCGACCGGGTAAGTGGTTCGTTACCCGGTCGGAATTTCGACATTCCTCCCATCAGTTTAATGCGTTAATCAGTTGATCGAATATTGGCTATGGATTTTCTAATGCTCTAAGTAAAAGGTTACTTGACAGCGTATCACTGACTCCGTGGCTCAGGTATCACCTACCATCAAGTGAACCTCATGCTCGTCTATCTCTAGATATATATAACATTAAAGAAAAAACATTAATAGTGCAAATGGTGGCTTTATCGCTACAATTATTATTTGCTTAAAGGCCGGCAACGCATCTGCAAGTCCTCTGGTTTTGCCGACGTTCATGGGCGGCGGTGTTCACTTTCCATCAGGTGAGCCGCAGGCTCGTTTGCCCCCTATACTATAAAAAAAATCAGTGCTCTCTGCCAGGCCAATCAATTAGAATTATAAACACTGTAAAAGAAAGGTGGACACTTAAGTTGAAGGATATTTGTAGATTATTAAAAAATAATAATGCAAACAAGAACTCAAACATATAACCAGCAATGAAAATTGAAAGGAATAGAATTAAAGGAGATTATTTTCTTAGTTGTCCAATCCAATTTAATCCGATCCAGTCGGATTTTTCGGTTATTGAAAGCTGATTGATTTGACGCCGATTTTTAAAATTTATTTTTGCTGAAGCCAATCCTGGATTAACGACCTTCCTTGACAAATCTTTAGTATTAGTAATTATACATAATATATATTTCACGCCTCTTTCCCATTGAGGTAGGCAGAGATCACGGAATTCCATATTCTCCGATCCTTGCATACCACTTTCGCTTCTTCCACTTTTGAAATAATTATGGAATATCTTCTTGCCAGCCTGAGAGATCTCGAAAGTACAAAGTAACTTGTAGTTTTTCAAATTACTAGATTAGCGCTAAAGATCGGCTGGCTTTAGTTAAGACTTATTGAAAATTCTCAGCAATACTCAAGATGATATAATCGAATAATAAAGCTGAAAAACTTCAATAACAGAAAACACATTCTTAGTTTCCGAGCATTAATTAAAGAACGTCAACCCAAATGCTCAGATTTAATCTGTTTTCTCAACTGTAGAGCTAATGTTATTTCATCATACAATTATGCAGTCGTCGGAAGGAATTATTCAAAAGTTCATTAAACGAGTTGAGAAATATGAGTGTTCATAATCTTTCTTCTGACGTAAGCCAGCGAGCGTCGTCGATCATCCGACTCGTGTTGATGAATGATCCAGCGCCTTTAATATTCATTATTGTATGTTCAAACGTTCTTAGCTTTATTTTACATGTAGTTATATACAGTCGACTCCCGATAATTTGACAAAATGCTGACGAAAAATTATAATAAAAAGATTTTAGCAATTTTGATTTTTAAATTGATCTTAAAACTAATATAATAACCAAATACTTGTACGGGGTGTTGAAAAAAAAAATGACGACAGACATCACCAACTGAGAGATCATTTCACTCTTCTGTCGATATCTGACATAGCTGAGACCATTCGCGACGCATAAGTAAACTCCCCAGTAGGGCATCGTTTTTCTTTAAAGGCCTAGTGATCCCTTGGTAGGAGCCTTCTGTGCCCTGCCTCACTGAAACAAAGGTGCCTCACCGTAGTAATGGTTGGCGATGCACCTGCAAGCCCTCTGGTGATGCAGATGACTATGATTGATGGATCACTTATAAAATTGTTTCCCCGGGATCCGAACCTAGGACTTCCGGTGTTTAACGCATCGCACTTACCATTATGTCACAGAGGCAGTGTTCACGGTACACATGTTATATATTCACACACGTAACATTACATATATATTCCGATCTGATTAGAATTATACAGTAATTACTCGGTTTATCAACTTTTAATTGCTTTCTCTAATTTAATTTATAATTACCAACGTGTTTATTATGTACTCGTTTAACCTGACTTGCGAAGGATTAAGGTAAAGTGCAAAACTTTGTTAATTAAATGGTAAGCGAGTGGTTAATGCAACTATGAAATTTTGGGGTTACTTTGTTGAAAGACGATTTGAAGACAAAGAACGACTTAGTTTTAAAGTCTTTCTTACTTCGCTTTTTAAGAAACCTAAATTAGCCTCCAAATTTTTTGTGTCATATTTTTTTTAAAGTCAGCCATCGATAGTCGAGAATGAGGTTCACTTGATGTTAGGTGACACCTCGGCCACAGAACATCAGTCAATGATGAGCTGTCGATCTAATATTTACTTCGACCATTCGGAAATCCATAGATTGAAAACGAAATGCGCAATGTGCACTTCACGGTTTTTCCCTTCGATAGAGTTCTATATTATTTAAGAAGGTCATGAAGGTTGAATTTCAGATATGTACATTTTAAAAAGAAACAGCTTTAATTAAAAATCTGCTTAGAGAAGATTTAAAATCTATTCTACCTATTTACATACAATATTTGTACCTGTCTTATATAGTCATTGAAAATTTTATTGCACTTTACTTTGCAAACAAAATAAATTTAATTAAATTCTAATAGACTTAAAACTGATTATTTGCATTCTAAATATAAATGTGAAAGTTTGTGAGAATGTTTTTATAGGGATGGCTGGATGTTTGTTACTCTTTCACGCAAAAACTACAAAACTGATTTTGACGAAACTTTACAGTAAAATTATTGCTTATAATCAGAATAACATATAGGCTTATTTATAATGATATTGAGTTAATTGGCCAATTGTAACGATTAGTCAAGTAAGTCAGAAAAATTCTACTTACTATTGTTTGAGAGCTATATTTTCGGGGTGCGCTGCATACACTTAAAAAATATGGGAGTATATTGCACTAAGAGTAGAAATAACCCAAAATCTGCGCAAACAATGTCGCGGGTAGAAGCTACTATAATAATACTAGCTTATAATAATAAGTTAACATCGAAATATCTGAAATTACTTAAAAAAGCTTCCGATGTCAACAATAGTGAAACGTAAAAATATTTGCACCGGCATGTGTTTATATTAACTGGAAATTAGGATGTTTCGAATAATAGATTTCTAGATATCCCACACTCGAGTGATGGATCAATATCCTTTCCAGCTAATGGTGTAATTAAACTGCCTCGAAGGAAACAGTTTGTTCACGATGATTGCTAGGGTTGCCTGTAATTATAAGAGCACAGAGTGGCTAGTATTGAGTCTTTAGTATGGACTAGACATGGGTAACTCAGCAAAATTTCCCGCGCCAACTCAGCAACTCAGGCGCAGTATAGTGCGTCGGCTCCTTGAGTCAACTCAAAATTGCGCCGCGGCGCAACAAAATTGTACGCACAAAGCGAGCAGTGAAACCTCCGTAACGCACGCAACGCCACGCTCATAGTTCACTCAGTGAGTGAGTACTGCGCCGTGCGCCAACACATTATGAATGTGTGAGCTGACTCACCCTGCGCAGTGAAGCGTGCCGGCGCAATTGCGCGGCGCAGCGCAGTGTTACCCATGTCTAGTATGGACAAGCCGATACGCATGTAAAGATTTTGTTAAGTCAAGTGCAAGTCGAACTCACGCACCGAGGGTTTCGTACAAACTTTTAGTTCAGTAAAGATTTTCCCAATAAAAAAAACTTCTAATTTACGGTTTTAGGATTTTTCGCTTTACTTTTGCTACATGACATTGCTTCATGCCGAATTTCATGATTCTAGGTCAACGGGAAGTATCCCGTAGGTTTTGATTCCCTTGCGAGTGTCAAAATATGCGGCATAAAAGTAAAAGGCCGTTTTTTTTGACTGCGTCGAATCAGCAGTTTGATTTTTTCACTGCTGCATGGGATTGCAGACGTGAGTATTTCTGAGACCCTGAGAAAGGGTCTTGACAGACGGACAGGTGGACAACAAAGTGATTCTATGAAGGAAACCTTTGGGGGGTATTTCTGATGTGGAGTACGGATGCCTAAAATAATATCAAATTATATATTACAGTTTTATGTTTTATTTACTCCACGAGGTTGGTAAATTAGATAGTCTACTATAGAAATAAATCAATTGTCAGATCCTAAATACTAGTTTTAATTTGTACTTTATGAAATACACTAGGACAAATGGTTATTATTTAAAAAAAAAGTCAACATTAACCCATTTAGTTTGGTCTATCCATTTGCGGTTTTCCGCCTGAAAAGTTACATCTATACTAATATTATAAAGAGGAAAGATTTGTATTTTTGTATTTTTGTATTTTTGTATGTATTGAATAAACTTAAAAACTACTGGACCGATTTCAAAAATTCTTTCACCAATAGAAAGCTACATTATCGCTGAGTAACATAGGCTATATTTATTACTAGAAAAAAATAGAGATCCCTAGAATTTCCTACTAAAACCAACCCGAGGTGTAAAAAAATTTGCCAAAAAATGTTGTTCGTCGCATGCGCTGCGAAAAGTATTGATGATAGAACAAAATAAAGTTCTACAATATTATAGAACATATAAATATCTACAAAAAACTTCGCGAGACCATATGTCTAACTATTGTAGTTATGTTACTATAACTACTTTTTAATATTTAAAAAGTAGATAGAAATGCCGATCAAATTCAGACCTTGCTATCCATATCTTTGTTTTAATTCTTATCCAAATAAATTATTTCATATTTAAGACTGTTTCAATACCTGTTGATTAGTTTTTGAAATATTGAAATCGGACATTCCATTCAAAAGATATTACGAAATTAAAAATATCAATGTAAACAAAAAAAAACACGCCGTCCGCTTCGCACCGCGCAGGGCATCGAGCAATACGGCGAGGGGTAGTAGGTTTTGTTACGATTTAACTCAAAAACTACTCAACCGATTTTAAAAATTCTTTCACCAATAGAAAGCTATATTATCAGCGAGTAACATAGGCTTTGCTTTTTTTTCATCTATTTGCATCCGTGCGAAGCCGGGGCGTTTTGCTAGTATTATATATTTTGACGTACTATATAAGTAATCTAGCAAGTTTCAAAATGTGCTCATTAGTATCTCAGCTACAAGACCTTTCAGCTCGTCACAGCTGCAGAGTTGAATATCATTTTCTATAGCATTCACTAACTTTGCTTACGCAACATTAGCGCTACGAATCACGCAAATTTGAATAGTTTGACAGGATATGAAAAATGGTATTTGTTAAGCAAAATAAATCTGTCCTTCGTCAACTGCCTCGCCACTAATTCAAAGCTGGTTCAACGTTAATATAAAATATATGAATGAATTTGTAACAAAAAAAAAATTAAGATAATAATTTAAATCTTAACAAGTGGATTTGATTCGATTCTGCGCGACAGCTTAAAGGTTAAATAATAAAATATTTTTTCTAATATTCCCTTCCGTAAAAACATCCATGAATTTAGAGTCGGTAAGCGATTTTAAATGTAACGTATTACGTGATTGGAAAACTAAGTAGCTTTTACCGGAGCGATTCTTTTTAAATATTCAGCACCTGTAACTCTGTCTTAATTTACTACTCTAATCAGACGGTGGATTTAATGTCTTTTTAACTGACTATTGTTTTATTTCTTGCCATTTGTCTTTTAGCCGGATTAATTTAGTCTGAATTCAAAGGGATTAGAGTTATCTGATGCATGCGGAATGAACGTAATCCAACGGATATTCTTAAACAGGACGTGACAGTTTCACTGAATATTTTTTTCCCTTTATAATCCACGTTGTGCTGTTTATCGCGATGTATATTGTAAAGATGAGAGAGAGATAGTTTTTATTTCATATTCATGACTTGATCGATCACTTTACCTTGACTTTTGATGTTATGAAGGAAGGAAGCTGTGTTCTTCCTTTAACATACTGAGAGGATCTTCGCCCAGTCGAACCACTGACTTTTTTAGACCATTAGGCCCTAGAGATTGAAATCAAGGTGTTGTTTAATATATAATCAGAGTTCGGAGAAACTTTGATAGCGTGGTTCAGGATTATTGAAGTTCGTGTACTGATACTTTACCTGTAGGCGCTATAGATGTCAGTACAAAATAATAAAGATATAATTTAAATTAAATACTTTATAGCGGATTAAAACGTGATTTATTATTTATGCCGACGTTTTGGATGCTTTTCAGCAACCGTGGTCACGGGCAGACTCAATATTGCCATATATGCAATATTGAATATATGGCGTTAATTTGGCAACCTTGTGATAGTCTACCCGTGACCACGGTTGCTGAAAAGCATCCGAAATATCGGCATAAATAGTAAATCGCGTTTTATTTTATTTAAATGTGTGATACTCGCGTAGGACAATATTAAGGAATTACGTTAAATAAAAATATAGAGTACACTATTCCGTTAAACTTCTTTATTAAGAAATATTTAAAAAATAGGGAGAAAACGTCATAAGAAATAACACCCGCTACACTATAATGTCTTGTATTTATATCTATCAAATGAACCTTGGTCCATACCGTTCGTAACTCTATTAAAGGTACTTTGTCGACGATCTTCTTGGGTGTGCGTATATAATATGCCTTCCCTATATATTCAACAGAAAGTAGCGAGATTAATGAATATTTAATTACAAAATATACTACTCTAGTTATTTATTACAACAATTTCAACAAGTTCAGAGCTGTAAGACTAGTCGTAATTACCCCACGCGAACCTTACCTAGCGTTGCGATAGGTGGCGAGTTCGAATTCCAGCCGGACGTGTTACAATTTTCTAGAAGCATTTCTTCCCCCCATCGGTTGGAGGAATATTGATATTCTGTTACTTACAATATATTCACAACGATTGGATACAAAGCTCAAATTCAAATCATTTATTCATTAAGGTAACATAATGTACACTTATGAACGTTCATAAAAAAAATTTAAATGCTTCTAATTTTACATTTACTACCAGTTCTCAAATAAAGGGTGTAGAACGGACGAGAGTCGGATCGAGTTCGTTTAGCTAGATAAAATTGAGTACAACTTATATATTTACTTTTCTATTCTATTTACTATTACTTAAAGATGTCATGTGGAACATGGTGTAATGGTTGCAGCTCCTTACAAAACATTTGTAAAACAAAAACTTTGCGATTAAAAAGAGTGGCGGCGAGTTTCTTGCCAGTTCTTCTCGTCCGCTCTACGCCCTTGATTTGAGAACTGGCAGTAAATGTAAAATTAGAAGCATTTAATATGTATTTTTTATTGACGTTCATAAGTGTACATTGTGTTACCTAAATGAATAAATGATTTTTGAATTTGAATTTGAATTAGCGTATGCCACTTGTCCATAGCCTCTGGTATTAGAAATTTAATTTAAGGAATAAGTATAAAATCCTACGGTTTACCTGAGAGTACATTTGTTTAATTATTCAATATGAAAACAATTTTGAAAACAACTTTGTAATAGCAACGAAGTTTTAGACAATATTAAGTTTTTAGATTACCATATTATGCTAAAGTAAAGCAGTTAACATTTTGAATAACTTACGCAAACTTACAATCCAAATATAACTCTATTTAAACTAAGGCTCCGAGTATTAACTCAATATAAAATTTTAGTGTGAATTTCCGCACGTACAAAGGACATGTGGGCAGTTGCTCAAACTGTACATACAGTTTACGTATAGACAGTGGTGAAATGTTGTAAATTTCGTGTCAGGGGATAAAGGTATTCTCTTCTTCTACCTAAAAGGAGGTTATCGACTATTTTTACTACTGATTTGCTGGATGTAAGACCGGTGGTTGTATGCAGTGGCAGTACCATCATACTAGCCCAAAAGCCTGGCTTGCTATAAACATAATGCCAAAATTAATAAGTCATACACACATGACTTATATGATTACGTAATAACATATGTTTTATATATTAATACGTATTCGTTAAAGTCAGCTAGCCGGGCTTTTGGGCTTATATGGTGGTTCCGCCACTAGTTGTATGAGGCCCTGTGAGCCATGTTAGTTCAACGTAGACGTGAGTTGCGAACACTTTGCTTCAGCCGTGAAATTTGATGAGTTTTACTACGACACCATGTATCTGTCGCGAGCCACATTTCTCGGCTTATACTCCCATAGGAGAGAATCCCCGAAAGTTAATGACAATGAGTTGTATGTATCAGCGAATTGATCAGCGAACCTTCGTTAACGCGATTCAGAATTTTGACGTCTTCATAATAATAGCACGCGCAGATTGTAGATATCGCTAGAAACTTATACACTAACTAGTAAAGAGCTTTGTGTATTTTTTTTTATAACAGGGCGGACAACCGAACTGGTGGGTTACCTGATGGTAAGTAATCACCACCGCCCATGGACATCCTCAGATGCGTTGTCGGCCTATAAATGAATCGCATTTCAGTGTTAGTCTGAATTTGAACACAGGGGTGGGCCCTGTGTTCAAGTTCTCTTAGCAAATAAATATATCTTAATACATTTAATATCTCATTTATATTTAAGTTTTAATTAAACTCTCGTAATATTAATATTATACGAAAAATGAAGTATAGTCAATTTGAAAAATAATGAATTGCCTCACTGAAGGTACAGTATACTGTTGTACGACTATATTTGTACAAGGTACATTCAACGTGGAAGCTAGAATTCAATTACTACTGAGGACTGGTGATATGGTATTATTAGAGTTCTGATGTATGCAAGAACAGAAGTTAGTTATTGTTATAATTCAGAGACTGCAATTGCTACTAAATCAGTATTACAAACAATCAAACATAATACTTTATTTTTTATGTTAGATATCGACAGACGAGCATGAGGTTCACTTGATGGTAGATGATACCTCAGCCACAGAACATCAGTAAATGATATGCTGTTGACCTACTTTTTACTTCGAACATTCGGAAATCCATCCATAGTCTGAAACCGAAACGCGCAATATGCACTTCACGGTTTTTCCACCTATGAACAGTGGTTCGTTACCCGGGTGGAATTTCGATATTCCTCCCACCCGATCAATATACGAGTATATACATTATACTTGCATATGTATGATGATAATGTATAAGACTAAGAATATTTAATTTAATTGAAACTTAAAAGTTATATTAATGATCATGAAAAGAGCCAGGATGCACACAGTCATGACAATTTTTTTTACCATCACGTGATGGTGAGTGTAACACCAGACAGCTTGTAGATGCATTGCTAACATTAAGGGAAAGTGTAGGCTCATTTCTTGAAGGTTCCCAAGTCGTATCGGTTTTGAAAAGTCCTAAGAATCACGCAGTTGTGGACTTCTGGACATTGAGATGGTACGTCATCATTAATTTATTTCATTATTCTATTCCACATGTCCATATCCACCTCTTATGTGAAAAATATATCTATAGAATAAGTTCTACTGGAAATTGAACCCACGATCCATCAAAATGCACCCGACTCATTCACACCAATAACCTCGCCAAAAGCTTTTATAAATTAGCCACGTCACAAAGGATGCATATTCTTAAAACTATATATTATGTATTATACCGAATATTTTTTTTTAAACCAAATACAAATGCCGTTCAATGCTATTTACGAAACAAATTTTTTTTAAATTCAAACAAAGAACATCGAATTAGCACAAAAGATCGTTGAAAACTGGCCATACATTCAATTAGCTGAACGTAAGGAAAGTCCACGTCATAAAGAAAATGGAAATGCAATGTATGCAAAAAAAACATTTTAGCTCAGAAACAGTGTGAACACGATTTTAAAATACTGAACGAAAAAGTCCTTTAACATTTTAGCTTTGACAAAACTTTACTCTGATGCGCCTTTGCTCTTTTCATTCGAGAATATAAGGGTTCATTTTCATTCATAAATGCAGTTGTTAGTTTATGGTCCTTACATGGACCGTCTGCTTGGCCTGGTAATAGGTACTGGTAATTAGGAACAGCAGTTTATTATTTCAACACCAGCTATAAAAGATTTTTGAAAAATTTCAATATTTCATTAAAAAATAAGTTTTTATCATTCGAATATCAGGTTTTGTAATACAAAAGTAACTATACATGCCCGTCACATTTAGGTAACACAATGTACACTTATGAACGTCAATAAAAAAATACATATTCAATGCTTCTAATTTTACATTTACTGCCAGTTCTCAAATCACTGCCTTAGAAACTTTTCTGGATTAGAATTTTTTACGATATATTGCTTACGTAATAATACGTCAGCATTCCATAAGTATCGAGATCCATTCCCGTATGTTTTAAGAAACTAAGAACGTACACTGACTTACGTCTTGTGTTGAGTGTCAAAGCCTCTCCTTAAGTAAAAGTTGAAGTTAGTTTTTAAAATTTCTTATAATAGTCTCTTTGAACACGACTCACGTATCGTAAGTTTTCAAAGAAATCAACAGTTTTTAAGCTTGAACAATTAAATATAACAAACTTGGTTTTTTAAATACATTATTATACCCATGTAAACTGGTTCGCTTCTATATGTATTTATAGATACATATGCATAATTATTTGGTACTGTAAATATAATTTTGCATTAGCTACCTCATATATCCTAACAGCATAATTTTCGACAATAATTTTTTGTTAGTCATTTTTATTTCTATCTATTAATTTTATTGTTTTGAGTAGCATGAAAATATTGTAGAAAATAATAATAAATAGTTTTCTATACTATTATTATTCAGAGGTAAGATTTGATTGTTTGTTATGATTTAACTCAAAAACTACTCGTCTGATTTTAAAAATAATTTCGTCAATAGAAAGCTACATTATCAGCGAGTAACATAGGCAATCGGCAAAATCGGTTCAGTAGATCCAGAGATTACCCCCTACAACCTCACAAATTCTCAAACTTTACCTTTTTTATAATATTCGTATAGATATAGATATATTAGTCAAATTAAACTCACCCTAGAGTGAAAATTAAACACTTGTTGATTCATTTTTGCGTTACGAGGGTTGTGACATTACCACAGCGCCCCAAACTTGAGTTAGGACTTTAATATAGGACGCAGTTGCGGTGACTTCACACAATCAGCCGATAATTTCGTAACCCTTGTCAATATTTGAAGCGTCTTTCCAAAAAAAAAAATTTGAAGAATGATGATGATGATGAAAGTTATAATTATATTTTTTGTGACAGATATTGACAGTTAGGCGTGCTCACTTAATTCAAGCCTATCAAATCGATACCTCTGGGCTCAAAGGGCGTAAAGCACATTTTGGGGCAAATGGAGTTAATAATACCATCGTATTCAGTTTTTCATTCTCTATCGATTGGTATATACGAAGTTGCCAAATTCGCACAAAAATGTTCTTTACAACCCATCTATTTTGGGCTGCTAAACAAAATTTAAACAGGAAATCGGGCTGTAAATTACATTACTGCGCATTTATTCTCATTATTGTTCTTTACAACCATTCAACATAACAGCACCTGTACTATACTACCACAAAATAATTATAAATATTTCCTGAAGTTTAGGGTGTAAAGGACATTATTCTATTATTCCAGACTCAAAAGGCGTAAAGCTAATTTTGGGGTTCATGGAGTTCATAATAATTGTATTCAGTTTTTCATTCTTTATCGTCGTATCGTATCGTATCGTAAGTATACCTACACAAAGTTTATTACTTCTAGTACTGATGATGAAGTTAATACTTCCACATTCTCTTTGCCTCGAGCCTTTGTGGAAACACTGAAAATAGATAATAGATATCTTAGCCCAGTCACAAAAAAACAATGAAGCAGATTAGTAACCCTAATAAGAAGATACAAGTAATTTCGTGTAAAATTATAAAAAAGCCCACTGAAGATGATTCTATTAGTATGCAGTTGCCTCTTCAGCAGTCACCAATATCTCCTACTTGAGTTCTAGCATCTGACGCCGTAATGACTTCTACATCTGAAATGATAAACCCAGAACAAGATTATAATATTTCGCACTTACCTCTCCAGCAGCTACCGATATCCTCAGCTATAGTTGTAGCATCTAACTCTGTAAGTACTTCTACATCTGAAATGATAAACCCAGAACAAGATTATAATATCTCGCACTTACCTCTCCAGCAGCCACCGATATCCTCAGCTATAGTTGTAGCATCTAACTCCGTAAGTACTTCTACATCTGAAATTTTAAACCCAGAACAAGATTATAATATCTCGCACTTACCTCTCCAGCAGCCACCGATATCCTCAGCTATAGTTGTAGCATCTAACTCCGTAAGTACTTCTACATCTGAAATTTTAAACCCAGAACAAGATTATAATATCTCGCACTTACCTCTCCAGCAGCCAACGATATCCTCAGCTATAGTTGTAGCATCTAACTCCGTAAGTACTTCTACATCTGAAATTTTAAACCCTGAACAAGATTATATATAATATTTCGCACTTACCTCTCCAGCAGCCACCGATATCCTCAGCTATAGTTGTAGCATCTAACTCCGTAAGTACTTCTACATCTGAAATTTTAAACCCAGAACAAGATTATAATATCTCGCACTTACTTGCCTAAATCAAACAGCCAGAAAATGGAGTAAAATATTATATGAATTTCTTGTCAGATGAGGACAAGTTAGATTATTCTTCAGGAAGCTCGAACAATTGGTCTAGAAAAGAATCAGAAAGTAGTAGTGAAGAAGAAATTGATATAAGCAAAATGTAGAAATTAATAAGAAAGAAAAGTCAGAAAATAAACGTAAGATAAAGATCCTCAAGAAATTAAAGGTAGAGGGAAAGTCTTACGAAAACTGTAGTGGGAAAATCGTTCCTGAAAAAGAAATTAAACATAATCCATGTATAAAGAGCAAATGCTATGATATACCAGAAGAGAGACGTCGGTCCCACAAAATCGATGCTGCTAAGCTTAAAGTGAAGGAATTTATTGAATCGCTACCTGCAGTGCCATCCCATTACAATAGACAAAGAACAAACAGAGTGTATCTACCTCAAGAATTAAAGAACGTGTCTAATTTATATCAGATATATAAAAAAGGATAAACTGTGACCAAGAAACTGTTAGTGAAAATATTTCATGAAGAATATAGAAAGCTTCCATGGAGCTCTAATGTTTGTGATATATTAAATCAGTTTCACTGATGAAGAAGATAAAGAAGATGAAAATAATACTGAAAAAGAAAATAATTCTAAAGATGAATAACTCAAAAATTGCTTAAAACTTACTTGTTTGCTCTTTTATTACGTATTATAAAAACTATAATATTAATTATAACTCTTTAATTTTTAAAAAGGGATTATGGGAATAATCCATCAGGACGGGATGGGGTACCCCCCACCCCGATTAACCCTTTTTATTATGAAAGTTGTACAATTTTAAATTCAAACTTTGTGATTTACAACACAATTAAATATTGCTATTGTCATTTACTACATAATATTATACAACTTTTTTACGTAAGGTTAGCTTTACTGCCTAAGTTAATAATATTAGCTGTTTTTTAATGGGCTTAAAGGACATTTTGTTGTTTTTTTTTAGGTAGTAAAGCAAAACTATTTTGGAAACTATTATACTTAGGCTTCATTTAATAATATTTACTTAAAATATAGGAAAATATAAGCACTTTTCTCATAGATTGTTTTTATATAATCATTGAGACAAAAAAGTTATAGCTAATTTTGTTTTATTTTTTCGGTTTTTTGGCTCTCCTGAAAAGTAGCTGTTTTGTGCTATACGCCCTTTGAGCCCAGAGGTATCGAAATAAGATGGTTAATTTTTAACTTTACTTTGATTATTATTATCTCTCCTTATATCTATAGATATAAAACAAAGTCGTGTTAGTTACACTATTTATAACTCAAAAACGGCTGCACCGATCCTTAATGATGACTTATTTATTGGATTCATCCCCACTCCGAAAAGCATAGATAATAACTATTCGGAAAATGAATTTTTAAATAAATTGGGTTTGAAACTCCGCCATCTTCCACACGTCACGCACACTTATAACAAACCGGAAGAGTTTCTCTTGATTTATTATTAAAATATTTTTATAATATAAAAACTTAGATTATGTGCATCTAGGTTACCTTTCATTTGAAGTCCATCAAGAGGTTCTTTTTCTTGACTATTCTCCATTTTTACTTACAAAGAAGATCTACTAAGGCATATGAATATTCATTGGAACAGGAATAAATCTGATGGACGCATCAAAAATCTTTCTAACTACGCGACGGTAAAAGGAAAATCGAAGAGAGTCTAAAAATATTCAATTGATTGTGTATGTAATTATTTCTGAATAAAAAAATATATGTTTTATAATAATATGACCTTTATTGCCACAAGCAGCAGGTACATACATAATATCAAAATAAAAATAATAAGCTTAAAAAAATTAAAACTCGTGATAGAAAACAGCAGGCTCAGCATAAAGCTGGCAAAACGGGGTCTGCATAGCGCTGATTTTCGGCCAATCCATACACCACACAATCAATTATCACTTATCACCGTACCGAATATATTTGATGTGAAGTGTCGGTGATAACCGATGCGCATCTGGCTCTTGGTGGTAGATAATAGAGGTATTTTCTCTTTCTCTAATCTCATTAGGCTGAATACAACGAAGATGATGAATTATGCATTGTAACTTTTTTTTTAGTTTTACACTGAAAATGCGTAATCACAATATTATTTATATACTATATGAAAAGTATTTTTAGCAAAGATTTAACTTATTTGATCGAAACAGCTGGGAATATAAATCAGATTTGGCGGGACTAGAACCCACGACTCAACAGCGAGAGTGCATCATCTATTATGACCTATTTTTTAAAATATTATTCTATTTATTTTATATTTATACTTTGAAGTGTTTTCCTACGAAATAAATGTTTCACGCTATTAGTAGAAACTGACTATTCAAATGTTTATATTCCGAATTTCCCAGCCGTAAACAGGAACGTTCTCATATTATTGGCATCACTAATTGCTCTAAGTGGGTTCGGTAAACTTGAGTTGAAATTCTGGCTCCAACGACTATGCAACCAAGCGACCAAGCAACTATGTTAAATGTTGATGGAAGTTTGATGTCGTATAAATAGCTTAATATGGCTTTAGTCTCTGACTTTGTCTGTATGAACCGAACCCTCTTTTATCCCTTTAGGGGTAGTTTAAAAAAAAAATGCTTCCACAGAAGATGCTTATGTATGTAATTTTATGTAAAGCTATATTATAAAGAGGATATGTTTGTTTGTTACGGCTAAACTCAAAAACTACTTGACCGATTTTTCACGAATAGAAAGCTACATTATCAGCGACTAATATAGACAATTTTTTTTTGTGTATAGTACATCAACATTGCACCCGTGTAATGTCGCGTGGATCACTAGTAATATATATTTTCATTATAATCTTACTAGATCTTAGTATCAAATTATCAGTTTTAAGGCTTTTATTATTATAACTAAGGTATATATGTAAAATATAACCTTTTTTAGACTAAACGAGGCAAATGACGAATCTATTTAGAGAAAGCAGCTTGTTTTGTAGGATATTAACCACAGACACTAAGCCTACGCGCCGGTGGCCGCCACTAGAAGCGGCGTCTAGACGCGGCCACTGGTGGCCGCGTTTCAGCTACTGTAAAATGTTTGAAATATCGCTCCCGCACGTTGTGGCGGCCACCGGTGGCTAGAAGCTCGGTGGCGGCCTCTCGAGCGCCGTGTTTGCGCGGATTCCCTAAAATGTATGAAATATTACGCCCGTAGCTTTTGGCGGCCACCGGTGGCTATGCTGTAGTCGCGACTAGTGGCTCTAGTCTGCGCGTAGGCTAAATGTATCGCAAATACTACTGAGTTATTAAGACAGTATATAAAACCTAATAAATCATTCGCAATTTCATATAATCTTTACGAAAACGTTACTATAAGCACCCATTTACATTAACACTTAAATTAATTTGGCTTAATATCTGAATAGTTATAAAATTAATAAAGTTTCGACTTAATAATATCGTAGCAAGCGCCGCGGTCGTTATGGTGTCTGTATGGGGAAACTTTTCACATTACAACACGTAAGGTACTTATTTGGTGCAAACTGTGCCTTCAAACTTCAATTTGCGGTAATGTAGATGTTTGAGAGCTATTAGCTTATGTATTGCTCTATTTTGTTTATAGAGTTTATTTGGGACTGAACATTATGCGTTTAAGTACTTTAAAGACAATTATACTCTAATATTGTCTTTTATTAACGCGAGTATCACACATTTAGATAAAATACTGTAAACCGGATTAAAACGCGATTTATTATTTATATTGTTTAAATTATTTATCCCGACGTTTCGGATGCTTTTCAGCAACCGTGGTCGCGGGAAGACAGATTATACTCTGTAAGAAATATTTAGTTGGTAAACAAAATTATAATATAAGTAAAAATTGGAAAAGTTCAGAAGCCGGAAAATAATTAACTAGTAAATGCAAAATATCTAGACTGACTTTAGTCTGTCGCACAATCTGACAAAAACATTTTGACCAGTATAAGTACTTGTGATATAAGTATCACGTTATTTACTTAATTCCATAATGTACTTAACTGGTAAGTCAATCCTTTTTTTAATTTTAGATGGATAATACTTTTAGTTTTGTATTTGAATTACTAAGTTTTTTTTTAATCCACGTTGGCAGTTTACAAACTCAATGGAAAAAATATATTCTGTAGTTGAAACGAAGAGTATATAAAGAAATCTCCCAAGAAAAATAATTAAATAAAAACACTATAACACGTAGAAGTCGCAAGCAGTCGACTGTTTAAACGGCTCACTCACTGGAGTCATGAAATGGACACTTACTTTAAAATGTCTTCCTACTACCTGCAATTTTGTGCGCTTCTTAAGCACGCTAGAAATGATACTCTGCACTGTTGATATCTTATTGCTGTTTATTTCTTCTCTGAGTAAAAATTTAAGATGTATATTATTAATATTTTAACTAAGGTTAATTAATCACGTAATAAATATTTGACGTTGTAATAAACTCACATTCTTTTAAATCGTAAATAAGTGGTTTTTTTTTTGTTACGAGTAGATATCGACAGACAAGTATGAGCCATACAACATCAGTCCATTATTTGACTGTAACCGAAACGTTTATGCCCTTCACAGTTTATTCATCTAAGAACGTTGGTTCATAGCCCGGTCGGAATTTCGATATTAGTCCCATCATTGTAACGCCCGAAGTAACCAGACTCAGGTAAGATATGTTTACAGAAAATTAAGATGTCATGAAGACGCAATATATGTAATCTGCCCAACGCGCCAACGAACCTTTCTATCATATACTTGGAAAACACTAGAAAATACACAAGAATGTCTCAATATAATCAAACCATACATGCATCCTTGGGTTTGGTTCGATAGCTTTATGCTTCAGTAAATTGTATCTAGTGACAGGAGAACCACATCATTATTTTGAAAATGTTTCCAGCTGGACTGCGTTATTGAATTATTTACAAGTGAATTGTATTGTGTTCGGTTGATTTTAATGTAAAATAACAGTTATTTAAAATAAATTCATGCTAGAGTTAATAGAATTCTTGTGGCAATATATGCAACATAAGTTTATAGTATTTTATTGTATAAATCTGAGTTTATTGCTTAGTTACATGAATATAATTAACTATACAAGTTGAAGACGTTAGAACCAATAAGTACTAAAAAGGCTTGAGCTGAAAATCAGCATATTATGTTTCTGCTCAGCATTATATGACAAGCTCAACTAGTAGGTATATGTACTGTCACATAAAGACTATGGCCTTTTACTGTCAATTATTGATTTTTCTTAAGTTTTTTTTTATGTTATTAATCGACAGACGAGCATGAGGTTCACTTGATGGGAGGTGATTCCTCAGCCTTAGTACTTGAAGTTACCAGACGTGGGGAAGACATGCTTACAAAAAAATATAATTTAATAAAATTAAATTCGAAACGTAAATATCTACATAAGAATAATAATTTTTCATTAATTACAACAGCGATATCAAAAGTAAACGATTACTTATTTCAAATAAACTCAAGGCATTTCAAAATCAAGTAACGTTTTCGTGAGTTGTAGTTTCTGGAGTGAAACATGCAATTTCCGTCGTCCATTTTTATCCTTTATCTGATTCCTGCTTTACTCGAAGTAAAGTGTAGGAGAATTTTATTTCACATGCTGGAAATATGTCCACCATATGTTTAGGTCAGACACGAGTACTGCTTCCGTTTCGTATAACCTCGTATATCTTCGCCCGATACAAGCTGAGCGGATATTTGATTTGACTGTCACGAAGGGTATTGATTTGGTATGAACATATTTATATACTGTTTATACTTTTACCGAAGTTATATATTTTTACTGTTCACAATATCTTTCTTCGATACAAAAATCATTCAAAATTTTAATTATCAAACGTGCTCGTTGGCGCCTTTGTTAGAACACTTACTATATTTTCTGTAAGCATATTTTCAGGCGTGATGTATTTGTATACATCTCTTCCCCAAGTCTGGTCATTTCGGGCATTTAACTAGTGGGAAGAATATTGAAATTTCGACCGGGTAATGAATCACCGTTCATAGATGGTAACCGTAAAGTTCACATTGCGCGTTTCGGTCTCAGTCTATTAACCTACCATCAAGTGAACTTTATACTCTAACATAGAAAAATATGTATATTAAATAGTGCTTTTAATACTTATATAAATTAAAATCTGAAATAGCAGTGTATTCTTTCAGAGCCCAATCAAGTCAAATGTTACGTTATGATTGGTCAAAAAAGAATTTCTGAAGCTAATATTGTCTTTTATTAACGCGAGTATCACACATTTAAATAAAATACTGTATACCGGATAACGTCGGGATAAATAATTTAAACAATATAAATAATAAATCGCACTTTAATCCGGTATACAGTATTTTTTTTAAATTTCTGAAGCTATTAAAATTTTCAAAGACTCACTATACCGTAAGTAATACATCACGCTAGATATTACTATGAGCTTAGTGAATTCTCTAAGCGGTCTTAGATAGGCTGTTACATACACTTGGCTTGCTAGGGCCTTTATGGGTTGATCATAAAAATGATAGATCACCCCTGTTCATGCTTCTTTGAAGAGTTTCGTGCATATTTCGCGTTTGCTATAAAAGATTTGAAGGTATGCTTTTAGGCTATTAGGTAGAGAAACCATTTCATATTGTACATGTACTATTTTCTATACTAGTTCTTGTTTCAGCATCACAGATCCGGCTGCGATAAAATGCTGACTCAGTAATCTGTTAAGTAAGTGTAAATACAGATACTAAATTTATTTAGTTTATGGTTACTCTATTTGTAAATTTGTAATTCTTATGTGATTTTTGTGTCATGTATCTTTAGAAATAAATGTATTTCTATTCTATTCTATTTAGCTCGAAATAAAGCCAATGACAAAAAACAGAAAACTTTCACAGGGATGAGTTAATTTCGTGATTAAAGAGAACTAAACTAATTATATCTCTTTGTGGAATTGATTTCATTAGTCTTAAGACTAATAATCGAAGATACAATAAAACTAATTACTTAGCTTTCGAATTAATACAAGAGGTAACTAAAAAAATCTTAACTAATTACTTAAAGGAGCAAGAGGAGAATTTCTTTTAAAAGTTTATGTAATAGTTTTCTAGTTGAAATAATTTGTAATTTGTTATAATAGATATTAAACTGTTTAGTAACCAGGGGAAAAATAATTTATTTTAATTAAACTTATTAATGTTTGCATAATTTTAAGTGAATCGTGTTCTTTTGAGAAATATACGTTCAGAAGCAAGAAATTTTCAAATGAAGACGACTACTCTATGTTATTACACTTATTGGAAAAATCATAAAGTGAAAATTTAATTACATTTTGCCCCATAGAACTCCTTTAGATTCCTTCTAGATTCTTATATGAACATTAGTTACTTTCCTATTTCCTATCCTATTCTATGTTATTTATATGTTAATTTTCAAATTCTTTTTAGTGCATAAATAATAATAATATATAATAATTTAAGTAGTTGACAGGCTCGTTGGCACGTTCGGTAGAATACCTGCTGTGCGCATCGATGGGTCATGGGTTCGAATCCCACCGGGATGACATGTTTATAATTTTCTGTAAGCATGTTTTCCCAACGTCTGGTAACTTCGGGCTTCATAGATGGAAAGCCCGTGAAGTGAACATTGCGCGTTTCGGTTTCAGTCTATGGATATCCGACTGCTGGAAGGAAAAAGTAGGACGATAGCGCATCATTGACTGATGTTCTGTGGCTGAGGTTACCTACCAACAAGTGAACCTCGTGCTCGTTTTTAGATATCTAACATAAAAAATGCAATATCTACCTACTGTATATTAATCATTAATTAGTGACCTAATTGTAAACTTAAAATGCGCATTATATTATAAGATTCAAAGCGAGCAACTTAAAAATACATTTAAAAATAGAAAAGTAAACTAAAACAAGAATTTCAGCAGTTTCGCCGAGCATAATTTGTGATAAATAGGTTGAGAAGCAGAACCGAGTTTCTCAGACGGAATTTTCGTATTTGCCGTTTCGGAACCCGCGAAATAAGCGCTGATCCTTTAGCAAAATGGAGCATATTTTTGCTTTTATGCCTTTCGTTTCTTATACTTCAACGGAGCGAAATAGGACAATTGCTGTTGCAAGCCAATATGGTGTATTTTTCATTTCAATACGTGGTTTTGAAATGCAATCTCTTGATTCAATAACATTGTTGTTGATTTGACTGTTTCGTTTCCTGTTATTCGTATTTTTAGCCATTATAGAATGCAAGTTATTATAAATACTTTTATAAGCGCAAAGTTTTGAAGGCATATTAAAAACTCTTTTGTTATTTTATACTTTTTATTATAGTTGTTATTTGTTTAGATTTTATTTTGTCTTTTTGCCACTAATCTAAAAACGATTACACTTTCATATTTTCCGAATTCTTAATATTTTTTCAATCCTCGAACCCAGTACCAGCGTATTCAACGCCAACATCGTGGCCCTTCGAGCCGGACAGAAAAAACACAATTTGAAAAAACAAATGAATTAAACAGGCATTATACAATATTATTCTGTTATCTCTATTAAGAGTGCTAATATTAACAAACTTTTAGTATCTTAGTATCTCACAGAAAAATTACCTGCACCCCAGCGCCATTACTACTAAGTTTGCTATAACTTATGTGATTTGGTATTATTTTATGTATCAATTATTTATATAATATAATATATGGCGAATCGCCCGGCTTCGCAAGGGTGCAATGTAGATGTACTATACACAAAAAAACCTATGTTACGCTATGATAATGTGGCTTTCTAATTTTGAAAGAAATTTTTAAAATAGTTTTTCAGTGAAATCGTAACAAACATACAAACAAACAAATCTTTCCTTATATTATTATATATATTCTGTTTATAGATAATAATCTATAAACACCCGCTACGAAGTAAATGGTTTTTCTCTGGCCGCTTTCTGCAGTACCCATCCCATGTAAGATAATATAAATACAATTTTAATTATCTATATAGTATAAAATTATATATGTAATTATTATTAAAATTAAGTATGTAATTCTCTCTTGGGGCATGGGCCAAACACATTCCTGTGCCTTCCGTGCTCTGCCTGACCGAAATAATTATTTTTTTAGGTTTGCTTCCCTGGGATTTGAATCATGGACCTCTGGTTCTTAACGCACTTACCACTGAGCCACTCAGGCAGAGGCAAATATACACACATTTTTACTGTACTAATGTATGCGAAAACTAAATAATATATTATTGGAAACCAAAAGACTCACACTTCCGTCTATGACGCAGTGAGGAAAGCGGAAAGTGGTGCATCAAAGGAAAAATTTAATGTTCCATATTGAAGCAGAATATGCGAATTTGAAATATTAGAAATACTGTTTTTACGACAAATATATTTCATATCATAACATATTATAGAAATAACGTTTATATCATAAGTCTAACATGAATTATAGCAATCATGAATATTTGCTCTGAAAAAAAAAAACAGTATTTTATCAGTCATATTAGTCAGTACCTATATTATCATATTTTCGGGCATTCACCTCTCTCTCGGTGAATAGTGAAATCGGGACTGCAATATATTTCGCGCAGTCGATCTTTGCAACATCCATCAAGATTTAACATAATGGAAAATGTGTCTGGAATACTTATATTTTAAGATAAACGGAACGTATCTACGTTTTGAATATAATAACTCAATCTTTTGTCTGATAGATTTCTTATAAAACCGTATCAAGTATTCTTATTAACCCATTAATGCCCAGTGGACTCAATTTTGACATCTGAGTGTGAGCTATTGGTATGTGATGAATTCGAACAGAAAAAACGGGAACGAACGGCAATGTGCACATTACGGTTTATCCATCTTTGAATGATGGTTCGTTACCCTATATATGCACGAAAATACCAGACGTAGGGAAGAAAATTTCATCTTCCTGCCCTGTTCCCTTTTTTATTTGGGGTCGGCGCAGTATGTTCTCTTTTTCAATTCTCTTCTTTCTACTTATCTGCTATACATGTTATGTATTCTATCAACTTATCTATGAACGTAACCCTATAAACATATTACTATTGTGGATATTTATGTAGGCGTAACACATCCAAAGGTAAAAAGTTTGCTTTTCAACTAAATGCATTTGACTATTATAATCATAACAAATGAATTGAATTAAACCAGCAATTCAAAAGACAAAAATAGTTAAAAAAGACAGAAAAGTAAATGATCTTGTTTGGCTGTGTTAAATTTTAACATAACCGACTTAATGTCTCCTTGATGAGTGAAAACAGCGTTAACCAACTTGGCTAAGTGAATATGGCTTCAAGAATCCGAAGTTGCTTCACACGCTATTCTCCGAGTGTAAATCTCAGACTCTTTTCCACTTAGTTATTTTTGAATGACACCTCATTTTCACAGTTTAGATAAACTTTTACTTAATTCGTAAATTATTTAAATAACATTTAAGAGTAAATTATGTTCTAAAACGTAATACGATATTTAAAAATAGAAAATAATGTGTGCCCTTAGTAATAGTACTATATTAGTTTTATATTTACTTATTTAATACTTTTATTAATTACTAGCAACGCGCCCCGGCTTCACACGGGAGCAATGTAGATATACTATACACAAAACATAGCCTATGTTACTCGTGATAATGTATCTTTCTATTTGTGAATGAATTTTCAAAATCCAGCCCAGTAGTTTTTGAGTTTATTCATAACATACAAAAAAACAAATCTTTCCTCTTTATAATATTAGTATAGAAGTATAGACTAAAAATTGAATGAGTTGACATCGTCGTGTTAATTGACATTTAACATTGGATGTTCGAAAAATGGCGGGAAGTGTCAACTGTCACTCCGATTTTAACGGCTGATGAAGAATAATAATAGCCCAGTCGAATTAGTATTTGACATCGAAAAAATTATAAGTAGCAATTTTCCTTCGGAAATCGTTTGTGGCTGGCAGTCTACATTTTGGTTTTTGGGATTCGCACCCTGTTACGTCATCCGCCATCTTGAATTTGAGGGTGAATTTTTGTTTATTGAATAGATTGTTTATTTTCAGTCTTATACGAAAAATGGTCATAACCAAAGTATTTTGGAATAAAATTTCCTACGATTTTGTTTTCAGTTATATTTTTTCTATGTTTGATATTTTTCGATTTAAACCTGAAAAAAGAAGGTAAAATTCGACTGTAGTATAAAAATATATTGCAAATTCCTTTTCTTAAATACAGTGATGGAAAATTGACTGTGTGTAAAAGTTGAAAATGCAATTTTGTTATGTACATTAAATGGATAAAGAAACAGCGAATTAATGTGAAAGTAATGTAAAGATGTAACATAAATATGGCGTATCTCGGTATTAGTCTATGAATTTTGTATTTTACGAAGTAAATGTAAAATAGGCCAAACGTGCATTGTTGATTACGCTCTTAAAGACAAACATATTTTTTTGAGTAATGCATATCCAAGGTGATAATCACTTAACACTTTCAACTATGTGAACAACTTCACCCTTTCTACTATAAAACTATTTACATTAAATTAAAATATAAAGTCAGATCAAATGGGAACAAAACAACTCGAGCAACATGGGCGTGACATCCGAAGTTCCAAACAAAATGTAAAATAAGCGTAAACGGGACTTAAATTTCGCCAACAGCACATAACACAACGGTCGTAAACAAAAGATAAAACACTCGCTCTTGAGGCGCTTCATACGAAGTTTATTGAACTGTATGTGAAGTGGAGATAAATTCGAACAGCGTTTCGGTTTAATATAGAAATTTGTTGAGGAAAATGAACCAATAGTTCATATTGTAGACACATATTATAAAAGGTTTGTATTACGTATAAACCACATAATTATAAATTTCGTTCACATTGAAAAATCGAACGAATTTATGAAAAAAAATATTTCTTAGAATTCAGAGTTAAAGGTCTACTTGTCTATGAAAAAAATATATATCAGTAAAATTGACACACAAAAATGTGTATGCCCTACGCCTAACTCAGGGACTCGAGAATTCACATTTATTTTTATTTTATAGGCTATTGTATTATACGTAAATACGTACGTACGTAAATAACATATTGAATTTAGAACAATTTTGTGAAACCTTTTTGCTGACGCAAATGTCACATTAATTCAATCAATCACAGTGATGAAATGGAATGAAATAACGCGATTTAATAGATTAAATCATGGATTAAATCATCATCGCATGTATTTCCTAATATTGTTCATAATGAACGCCGCTACGTACCTACTGAATAATATAATCTATACATAAAATAATACAGTAAAATCAAAATTTCTGTTCATTGAAAAAAAAATACCAGAAATGTAGAGGGTGATTAAAGAAAAGGAACACTATACATAAATATCGTTTTGAATATTTTTGTCTGTATGTCTGCTTATTCAGTTCCTCATTCTGCAGTTTAATTATAATGTATAGATTTATACTAGTGTTATATATAAATGTAAAAAAAAACTCATTTTTTTACAGAAGATCTAAGATATATGTTTACTCAAATAAGCAACTTTGTATGTTATCTGTGTGATACTTGGTCATTAGTTTGCCAACAGACGACTCACTTCGTAACAAGTCGCGAAGTTCTAACTTGTAATCCAATCTCATAGCATTACTTATGAAAGAAACACTTCATAGCATATTATCATTGAGTGGTTATCAAACTTGGCCAATTAGATAAAATCGAACTTCCTACTAGTTATACCAAGCTGTTTTTCTTGTTATATTAATGGGGATTCTATTATCAGTGTATGTACACTCAGTCACCATGTATTTTTCTTATAGCAGCTGGCAGTTTCACACGTTTTGTTTTTTATAGAACAGGCAGGTCACCTGATATTAAGTGATACACATAGCTGACCATAGCCATCTGCAATACCAGAAGGCATGTGTTGCCGACCTATAAGGAAAGTGTGGGCAAGTTTCTTGAGGGTAGCGGTTCGAAAAAACCGACAGTGACAGCTCTTATGACCAAATCAAACGATAATATCGTCTTTTATTACGCAAGCATCACACATTTTATACCGGATTAAAAGCGATTTATTATTTAAATTATATAATAAATCATGGTCACGGGGCAGACTGAAAGATGACAACTGGCTGATTTAAAATATCATAAAGTTGCCATATTAACGCCATATATAAATTAATTTTCTATATTATGGCAATATTGACTAACAATGTCCTCCTGTTGTTTAGTATGTTTGATTTGGGGTTGACCACGGTTTGGTTTGGGTGTGACCACGTTTTCTGAAAAGCATCCGAAACGTCAGGATAAATAATATAAATAAGAAATCTGGTTTGATTCTGGTATAAGTATTTTATTTAAAAATCAAACCATGTTTTTCCAAATATCCACGATAGTCACAAGTCACCAATTTAGCATCGGGTTAGCTGTCAATCATTTATATCCTCATCTATAAAAAACTTAGGAACTGTAAGCAAGCAGATAAAGCCGTAAATAGTGTGTTGGAACTTCAAAGGATTGTGTTTTCATTTTTATTTGCCTCCAAAATCAACCGTTCACTTATATTTGTTTGAGCAATATTTAATATATGTAGTTGTTAGGTACCTACCATACCATGCCTTACCATACTGAAAAAAAAACGTAACGTTTGACGTTAGACGTTTATTTTCAGTGAAGCCCCGCCTGACTACATTATTATTCTTCGTTATGACGCTGATACGCTTTATCGACGAATTAACATTTCGTATCCACTAAATTTGGTCACGTAAAATTAGCACCATAAGAATTATACAAAGTTGGCAACGTATGAAAAAATGTAAAGGAAATTTATCCTATTCCTCATCGACTACGTTTTCAATTCAATGGAATTCTCACTGGCTCTATATCTAACCTGCCGTCGAATACAACTACGAATAGTTACGTTAGAGAATTTCAAAACAATGTCTACTGTTGCAATCAAGTGAAAATCCACTCAAAGTTTTTAACTGAAACCATCTGAATGCAAAACTTTTCTTAAAATGTTTTTTTACACAGTTTGGGTGAAAATTTAAAAAGAAATGTTAGCCCAAACTTGAATTAATAAAATAATTGGCAAAGAATTAACAAACATAATTAATGAATTCACATGCAATTCACGGTTTTTCCATCTATGAACGGTGGTTCGTTAACCGGTCGGAATTTAAATAATTTAATCCATTGTTGTTTAATACCTGAATGCAGACGTCACGTCACGTCAATCCTCGATCCATCAAAACGTAAGTCTAGCCAACGCGTGAGCCCAGGGGGGTTAGAACGCAAAACGCAAAACGATTCGACTGATCGTCTCGCTTCATTGTGATTGGTGTAGAGACTCTCTCGCTTCATTGTGATTGGTGTAGAGAGTCTCTAGAGAGTCTCTACACCAATCACAATGAAGCGAGACGATCAGTCGAATCGTTTTGCGTTTTGCGTTCTAACCCCGCAGTTCGTCAAATATTTAAAATAGCATCGCGCCCCGGCTTCACACGGATGCAATGTAGATGTACTATATCGCTTTCTATTGGTGAAAGAATTTTTAAAATCGGTCTAGTAGTTTTTGAGTTAATTCATAACATACAAAATTCAAAAATACAAATCATTCCTGTTTATAATATTAGTATATAAGTATAGATATAGATAAATGGTAGAATCCAATATATAGACTAGACATTTTATAAATAGCTTGAACGAAAATAATTAAAACCTGTTCAAATTCGTAGCGGTCAGATTAATTTTTAGCAAGGCTATACCGCACAAGTTCCAATACCAGTACTCGAACAAAGCAATTAAAACTTTGCCTATTCATCACAGTGACGATATTGGTATTTGGTGTTAGTTTTTGTTAATCGTGAGCTCGATACAAGTTTTAATTGCGGTATATTTTGCAATGGATTTTATAACATGATTTGCGGAAGCGCTTTGGTTCAGTTATATGTATGTTAAACCGCCTGTTTCTAGGAGAAGTAATGTTCTGTGACTTATAGAAAAACTCTGTGTTCTAATATATAGTCAAAGATATTAACAAAATTTCTCCTCATTACTGAGTATGTTAGATATTTGTTCTCCAAAGGTACTTTTATATTTCAAGGAGTCAAACTGTCCCAATTTTTTATTTGTGTCTCTGGGACTCGAATCCGGGACCTCATTAATCATTCCTAAACGCAAAACATCTACCAAAGTGGTAAACAGATAACGAAGAACAGAGGATTAATTGTATTAATATACAAAAAGTATTAATACATAATTATAAAAAAATCTCAATTTCCCATATATATGTTTTAATAACTAATCAAAATAACTAAATATGTCTAATAGTTTCTCAAAGTAAAATTATACACAAAGATAGATAGAATATTCTGTATTGTCACACAAAAATTTTGTATTGTGTTGTACACAAACAGAAAAGGAAAAAAACGTAGAAAAACGGCGGCTTTATACCTACTTAGCTAACACTTCCAAGCAACCGTATCGAGAGGATAGAGAGGAAAATGATAAGAAGTTAGAGAGACAGGAAGTAAAAGATAAGACATTAATATACAGACTAAATAAGTTAAGAGGTTTCCACTAATAATGGTCACCAAATACTCTACAAATTCAATCTCTGTTACCGGAGCGGTTTTAAACCAAAGACCACGTCTATTTAACGAACCATGTTTGTTCCCAATCGTACATTCCACAGTCTTGGAACATTCAGGTCCTTAAACAGGGAATTACAGCCAGTCGAATAATTGTACACTGAATTGTGGAAAATTAGGAATTATTTATACATATTATTATTGTATTTCTGTTGATGTTCTAAATTCACTTGTATTTTAGAACTTTCAACACCCACTAGGTATTCTTAACGGTGCTATTTATTAAATTTTAAGGGCAAATAAAAATTAATGAATCGGCAAGTAGAATAAATTGGTCATAATTTTAATAAAATTTTAAAATTTCTATGTGGCCTTAAATTCAAATTTAAATTAAATTTAAATTTCTATTTTCTAGTCTAGCTGGCCTAGCATGACAACCATCACAAAATTTTGCGGACCGTTTTCTCGTGTTTTAATCGAACTCTTTATATCTTCCGGGTGTAACATGACACATTTAAAACTCGACTTCTAATGTCAAAAGTAGAGATATTTGTGGATCGAGATATCTTGTTTACCAAAGTTGTTGATGTCGAGATATGTATAATATATCTCCATATCTTATATCTTAGTTTGTCTTCAGTCGTCCGCTAGACATCTCTTTCGTATGCCGACTTTGTAAGATATACCCATGATAGACCAGGGTAGAAGCCTTTAAAAATAATGAAAAGTGAAAAAAAATTATAATAGAATGAAACCCATTAGAAAAGGAGGGAAATATGATAAAAATGAAAGGAAAAATAAATTACGGTCGATCCGAGTTCGGGAAGTGGAAGTGGGGGGGGGTTTAAGGGTAAAAAACGGTTTATCTCGTTTTCCGGCAAAACTACAAGTCCTATGGAAAAAAGTCAAATGGCAAAGTTGTAGGTAATAAAAAGATCTACAACTTTTGTATTTTCACTTTTTTCACATAACCTCAAAATTTATGTGAAAAATTCAAAAAACCAAGTTTTTGGTTTTTTATTTTTATCTTTTACAAATTTTTTTTTTTTTTAACGAAATTTTGTGAAAACTTACCTTTTTATGTCCCAAATACGCTGTAATTTATTTAATTAAAAATATTTATTTTTTCACCTTATTTTGAATTAATATCGAAAAAACACCCTAATTTTCAATCGAAAATTCACCCGTCAAAATATCAGCTTTTTTCAAAAAGTTGGTGTGGTTTCTGTTCGTTGGAATCTCTACTTTCTGACGGTGTAAAAAAATATATACTTTTTTAACAGCTGCTACGAAATAACAGGTATGTAGTAAGGCCCATACCCTATTAGAACCTTCCCCACTTCTCTATGAAACACATTTTGATGGGCTAAAATTTTCCGTAGGTCACTCAGGTATACAAGTTATCTTAAAAAAGCAATAAATAGACATCTACGCTTATAATTGAAAGAAGATTTTGCAACTTTCTCAAAATATTGTAGATGTCTTATTAAATATTAACTTATTTGGTTTTTGGTTTTTGCGTTTTCTGAGAAGATTTACCATGGTAACATATATATTTTTTTTCACCATCGGAAAGTAGAGATTTCAACGAACAGAAACCACACCAACTTTTTGAAAAAAGCTGATATTTTGACGGGTGAATTTTCGATTGAAAATTAGGGTGTTTTTTCGATATTAATTCAAAATAAGGTGAAAAAATAAATATTTTTAATTAAATAAATTACAGCGTATTTGGGACATAAAAAGGTAAGTTTTCACAAAATTTCGTTAAAAAAAAAAAATTTTTGTAAAAGATAAAAATAAAAAACCAAAAACTTGGTTTTTTTAATTTTTCAGATAAATTTTGAGGTTATGTGAAAAAAGTGTAAATACAAAAGTTTTAGATCTTTTTATTATCTACAACTTTTCCATTTGACTTTTTTCGATAGGACTTTTAGTTTTGCCGGAAATTGAGAAAAACCGTTTTTTACCCTTAAAAACTCACCCCCATCCCCTTCCCAACCTCAGATCGCCCGTAAATTATTTTTCCTTTCATTTTTATCATATTTCCCTCCTTTTCTAATGGGTTTCATCCTATTATGATTTTTTTTGGTTTTAAAAATTATCGACCCTGGACTATGAGCATTTGCTCGTTGCTTGAATAGACATTTGTATATTCTATAATATGACATATGACATTTGTATAATAATTCTATTATTGGCAATAATACTATAAAATGAAAAAGTTTTTTATTGATAAAGAAGAGGATTTCAAATACATTTTCCCATGTTGGAACATCTCTATCGTTAAAATAATATTAATAGTAAAACTTAAATTTAAATATTAGTAAACTGTGTTTGTATATTTGTGTGCAACTCATCTCGTGATTGACCGCTATTTGCCACTTAATATGATAGTCAAAATAACCACAGCAATGTAAATTGTAAAGAAAACTGAGAGCAAACATCATACATCGAAAAATAAAGCTACGATGATTGTAAAAGTGCAAATAGCGGTCGATCCCACGTTAAATCTTGTTCGGTTTTTACGTGAAATTCCGCTAGCTTTTATCTCGATTGCACCCGCGATGATTTCCAAATTGCTTCCCGTAAGTGATTTTAGCCGGTTTGTAGCGGTTATTTGAATATTGGGAAATCATTTTAATAGCACATCCAATATATCAAAAGTATAATTTTTTGGTTTTATCCAAACTACAGGGTTCACAGACTCATTGGCGCATTGGGTCACCTACCTTACGTTCCAATGAGTCGAGAGTTCGAATACCGCATACATGTTTATAATTTGTAAACATATCTTCCCTACGTCTTGTGAGTTTGAGCAGGATGGGAAGAATATTAAAATTTCGAACCACCGTTCGATAGATTGAAAGTGAAGTGTAGGTACATTGCGCTATTCGGTTTCAATCTATGGATTGACGAATGATCGAACTAAAAAAAATTGTCGAAATCGCGTCGTTGGCTGATATTTTGTTGCTGAAGTATCACCTACCATCAAGTGAACTATGCTCATCGATATCAAAAACACACACATAAAAAAACTAATTTTGTTACTTTTGGCGTATCGAGTGTTTGAGTTTGGATTGGTTGCAAGTTTGAATGCCACTGGGTTTGAGAGATTTGGTATTTTCTATACATATATTTTTCGTTACGTTACTGGGCATTTAATTTGGGATGCTAGTCTAAATTTCGAGTGGGCAACGAACTAACGAACCAAAATCGTTAGGAGCATACTCGTATTGCGTGTTTTAGTATTGTTTATGGATGTCTGAAGTTTAGAAATACATAGATTGGTAGCGGTTATTGATTGATGTCGAGGTATTATCAATAAGTCATATATAAAAAATAAATAAACAAAAATATTTTTCAATATACTGCGAACACAGTAACCTCAGTCGCCGTCAGTATATTATATTATAAATTATAGTATTATAAAGTGGAAAGATTTGTTTGTTTATTTGTAACGATTCAACTCAAAAACTACTGGACCCATTTCAAAAATTCTTTCACCAAGATAAAGCTACATTATCAGCGAGTAACATTTTTTGTGTAGGTATAGAACATCGACATTGCACCCGTGTGACGCCTTTTTAGTCATAAAATTATACCAAAATTATAGACATTAGTTAAAGTGTTATCAGCAATACTAAAGTATCCTTCGTAGTTTGCAGCTAATTAAAACAATTGCAACACGGAAGTATATTTCATGCCGCAACTCAGAAGTGCACAAATTAAGTACTATCATGTTGAGATTGTTCTTCAACTGCGAGAATATACTGCGATTAATTACTCTGAAACATAACATATTTTAGTAGGTCATCTTCAAAAGTACAGTCGGTAACGGAAGTAGGGCAACACTATACAAGGCTCTTTAATAGATTCATGCATAAAAGTATTGTCTTGATCGTAACAAATTATTGAACTACTAGCTGATGCCAGCGACTTCGTTCGCGTAGGCTGCTTAAGCTGAGCTTTTGAGCAAGGTTTCTTCATATGATATATTCAATTGAATGTTGCGAAATAATCCAACTATTTAATTTACATATCAGACTGTTATTGACATCTGATAATTCGAAAAAGTTCGACGCGAGTCAGTTTGCATTGCAATTTGTTGATATGGTACCTTTAAAATAATCTTTAAATGATGTTAACTTTTCTTTCCAACAACCGATTTTGATGAAACAGAGCGTATATGTTGCCCCGGGCTTTGATTATTAAATTTCATGGTAATAAAATCGCTACAGTATCTTCGGAGATTAGCCCGTACCATCAGACAGAGAAACATAAAATTTAAAAATAATCTGATTTTGTTTTATTTCTCTTCTTACATTGCATCCCCCTGACTCGGTTTTTAGCATTTTTTTTTATGTATAGATATTTGACCTCTACACCCACAGTTTTATTATATGTATAGATTACACACAAAAAAAATTGTCAATTAAAAATTCACATACTTCGATTTGCAATACAACTGGCAATATATATTATTATATCGAATAATATGTATCACCAGTTGGTTAGTAATTATGATAAGACGGCCTTATTAATCTTCCGCCATTATTACCGAATATACTAGCAATTGAGTTTTTGACTTTTTTAGAATTGCCCCCGCAACCCCCCTTGTGGGTGGAATTTCGTAAAATCCGTTCTTAGCTGACCTCTACTCGGCGAAAGGAATATTCTTACCATATTTCAAGTCGCTACGCCTTATGGTTCCAGAGATATCGTGATGAGTCAATATATAGGTGGGAATCTCTTTTATATATTATATAGATAAAGATAATATATGTAGATATATATACATAATAGTTATGGAAGAATAATCAAATAAACAAAACAGATGCGACTTTTTTTTATCTATTTGTAGGAAACCGCAATTTTGGATCACACCACAATAACA
This sequence comes from Anthocharis cardamines, assembly GCA_905404175.1. Classification (NCBI taxonomy): domain Eukaryota; kingdom Metazoa; phylum Arthropoda; class Insecta; order Lepidoptera; family Pieridae; genus Anthocharis; species Anthocharis cardamines. Next base: position 2,053,103 of record FR989957.1, on the reverse strand, counting down.
CGGCAGGTTTATTGAGATATTTCCGCAAAAACACCAGAAGTTTATTTTACAACACGCCGCGTGGTTCTCACTAACGAACCAAGAGTTGTAGTATTTGTTCAACATTGCCTGCTAACGGCTGAACTAAAGAGTATTACTCACTACGATAATATAAATTTTCAGCTCACATTTTTGAAAAATGAATCTAAAATTTAATAAAATCTTCTAACAACCCTGTTCCGTTTTTGATTTGGTGTTAGCTCCTATATTCTATTTTTCCATTATTTTCTTTTAATCGCTATATCACCAGTCACACCCCTGTAGCACGTATGAAATGATTAAAAAGAAACTTTCTCTCACTTAAAATTCGAATGTATCTTCACTTTTTTCTTACATTATATCGATAGAACAACTCAACACACGACAATGAAACGACACGTCATGAAATTAATTTTAAACTTTATTATATGTAACTGCTGAAGTTATTTATTAAATTATATATCAGAGGCTGTTGCCTGTGGTGGTCTGTGGCATGACGTTTGAGTTATCAAATGTAAGTTGTCAATGTCAATTATCACTCAGTTGTGCGTACTGCGTTGGTCTCTCATTGAGACAGCGCCCGCGCTTTGTGTGCGAACTGAAATACATAAATAAGGAAAACATAATGGAAGACAGTTAATACAAACACATGGATGAAAAATCCATCAAAATCTATGACATATATTATACATTGAAGTAAGTATAATAACGGTTTTGTAATCTTATACAATTTTTCTATTTAGCCGAATTTCACACGAAAATACTACAAACAAATTTTAATGAAATTTTCAAGTCTATTTTATATGTATATTCAGTTTTCAGTTTAATATTTAAAAAAGTAATGGAAAGTAATAACGCTATTTGGTGTCTTTTTGTTTTTCCTGACTAAGCTGTTAAGTTAAATTAATAGCTTAAATAAAATACTTTATAACGGATTAAAACGCGATTTATTATTTATGCCGACAAGGACGTTCAAATCGGTTCAGGTCGGTCTGGTCGAACTTGAATTCGTGTATGCGGTGATATTAGTTATTTCGTCTATGTATTTGCGTGTTGTTCCCACGAGAATGTAAGTGAGTGCTCCTATTTCACCATACATTCTGCTGATAGAGGACAAATCTTTGTTTTTATTTATTTTTATTTTTTCGTTTATATATATATATTTTTCGATTATTATAGTTAATTACTTAAAGATGTTATGTGGAACATGGTGTAATGGTTGCAGCTCCTTACAAAACATGTGTAAAACAAAAACTTGGCGATTAAAAAAGAGTGGCGGCGAGTTTCTTGCCAGTTCTTCTCGTCCGCTCTACGCCCTTGATTTGAGAACTGGCAGTAAATGTAAAACTAGAAGCATTTAATATGTATTTTTTGTTGACGTTCATAAGTGTACATTGTGTTACCTAAATGAATAAATGATTTTTGAATTTGAATTTGAAATCAGAGTGTTGTAAACTTTATTGATTAAATGAAAAATCCCGTACATATCTTATGACAACCTCTAACACTGTTCTTAATTTTAACACGAGTAACACCGCGTGTGATTGCTAGTTTTCTATAAGTTATTGATATGGAAGAAAAGCGAGTTCATACTTGATATAATTGACATAGTTATATCAAGTATGATTAGAGTAACAGTTTACGATCTAAAGATAAACAAAATCCTTTGATTCTTATATAACACCAAGAATTTGTAAGATAAAAAAGAGATCACGTTCCAAATTTAAATTTATTGTATCTATACTAATTTTATAAAGAGGAAATATTTGTTGGTTAAGATTTAGCTCAAAAACCACTCGACCGATGTAAAAAATCACCAATACAAAGCTACATCATCAGCGAGTAACAAAACAATTTTTTTGTACATTTACATTGCACCCGTGCGAAGCCGGGGTATGTTACTAGTATGTAATATAGTCTGTTGTATGCTATCACTTAAACCCGTAAAAAGTTTCCCATTTAAAATTGTATCTAGTGAGGAACTTACAGGAGTTCAAGAAAGCTTTTTGTTTGGGAGTGCAGTGAACAGGAACCTCAAATAAAACTTTTTGTGTGGAACAGTAAGCTTCGCCAAAAATGTTCATATAACTTGTTCAGCTAGATTTGATTGTAGCCCGAGGGAATGCGACTAACTATAGACATTTCCGTTTAAAATTAGTTTGTTAATTTTAACGTTATTCGAATACTTTTAATTGCGATTTTGCTAATATTTTGTTTCTATGCTTTTATTATTGTATGTTTTTTCTTGAACGTTCATATAGAGTGGATGATGATAATTTAGTGAGAATTTTTTTTTAAATCTCAGAATAATTCATGTTTAGCGAGACCGTATGGAAATACATATTGGAAGTTTTTTAATGATTATAATTTATCAATATGTATTCAAATCAATTCGTTTAGGTAACACAATGTACACTTATGAACGTGAATAAAAAAATACTTCTAATTTTACATTTACTGCCAGTTCTCAAATCAAGGCCGTAGAACGGACGAGAAGAACTGGCATTAAACTCTCCGCCACCCACATATACACCAAACTAATATTACTTTAATTTTGTCTAAGTTTAAAATGCCATTTTATTGTTAGTTTTAGTCCTATCGGCTGATTTAAAAATTCATACGAAAAATGAAGCGTTGATTATTAAAATTCAGTCCAAAAAGAGGCCATTTTTTACGTGACTGTCCACCGCATCACGTTCTAACTCCTCGATTTTTGTTATCTTGTATTTTTAATGCCAGCACAATTTATCTTATACCATCAACCAAGGGATATCTTTTTGGGTTAAGTGTAGCACGTTCGTGTTTATAATAAGGAGTTCTGTTTATTTAAAATAAATAATTAATAAACCCCAGCTAGAATAAATGTTATTAAAATATTATTGTATTAATTTACGTGACAACCACACATTTAAATTATTATAAGAATTATAATTATGAGAATTTTTAAAATCAGTCGATAAGTTTTTGAGTTAAATCATAAAAAAAACTTTCCTCTTTATAATTTATTTATTTATTTATTCATAATACTATAAGAAACATTACAGGAACCCAATGCGTTAGATTAGTAGATTAGATTACTATTTCTATTTCTCTATTACCAAAACATACATTTCAATATTATTATAGACTAGCTGATGCCCGCGACTTCGTTCGCGTGGGGTTCACTTTAAGCTGAGCTTTTGAGCAAGCTTTCTTCAAATGACATATCCTCCTCCACCCTCTGTACTTGGTGATTTCTTTTGGGAAAGAGCTATCAAATTAGCCATTGACGGTTGCTTTTGCATCATGTTATCGACATGTTTAATGGTGGTTGAGATTGGGGTTCGAAGGATGATTTGATATTCAATAGTTGAAATAATTAACCTGACTTTAAAGAAACATTAGGGAAATTCATATTAATTAAATTTTCAATACATTTTCTGTCTTAAATAGATGCGTGCGTTCATTTAATTGGTTATTCTCATTTTCGGTCATTTTTTTAAATTCCCGGGATTCCTGCCCGGGTTTCCGGTGCTAAATGCGGAAACCTCTAAGATACGGAAGCAAAAAAGCAATGTCGAATAATCGTAATTCTGTTTAAGAGAAAGGATTGATGAAAAGGTGAAATAAATGATCTCATAAGAAATACTTTTTCATATATTATTTCAATAATACATTTTCTATTTTTTTTATAATATAGTTCTTTCAAAAAATAAATAAATACAAAAAAATATTTCTTTCATTTCAACTTCAGATTCGAACTCGCATCAAAAGCTACGCTATGGGACTGCATATCCACTATTCTATCCACTATTCTACGAATACATATTGCAAATGGCGAAATAATCAAACTATTTTATTTACATATCAGACTGTGATTGACATCTGACAATTCGAAAAAGTTCAACGCGAGTCAGTTTGCATTGAAATTTGGTGATATGGTGCCTTTAAAATAATATTTAAATGATGATAACTTTTCTTTCCGATAACCAATTTCGATGAAACAAAGCCTATATGTTGCACCGGGCTTTCCTTAATATATTTGTGTAAATTGCATTAAAATCGGTTCAGTATCTTCGGAGATTAGCGTGAACAAACAGACAGACAGACAGACAGACAGACAGACAGACAAGAATCTTAAAAATTGCATTTACGCATTCTGCTACCCTTCTTTTATCACCCCTCTTAATTTCTGGTAAAAATATTTAGTGAAGCGTAATTTCGATCCTACTCTTTTATTATATGTATATATAGATAACTCTATATCGTATTAAAACGTGATTTATTACTTATACTATTTAACCCGACCGCGACGTTTAAATTCGTAGTGATCGAGCAATTAACCCGAATAGGAACTCCATAGAAATAGATGGCACTAAACGGCAACATTGAGAAAATTCAAATCAGGCAGCTGTCTCCTTTTGGTCTGCCCGTGACCACGTTTGCTCGAAAGCATTCGAAACGTCAGGACAAATAGTAACTCTACTAATCTTATAAATGAGCATGTAAGTTTGTTTGTTACGTTTTCACGCCAAAACTACTCAACCTATTATCATGCAACTTTGTACACATATTCTTAGAGGTATTAGAAAGGACTAGGATACCTTTTGTTAAAAAAAAAATATTTTTTGCGGAGGGTAAAAAATAATATTTTAGCAACAATGTACCCGTTCGAAGCCGGACGTTTGGCTAGTAAATAATATATCACATTTTATTCCAGCATAAAAAATAGAGCAGATTAATATGGAGCAGACCCATTCCTGTGTCTGTTTCACTGATCATTATTCTTTACAGGCAAGTAGGTGCTCAGCCTTCTGTGCCCTGCCCGAAGGAAACAATTTGTTTTTAAATCTTGTTTCCCCGGGATTCGAACCCAGGACCTCCGGTGCTAAACGCATCGCTCTTACCACTGAGCAACGGAGGCGGTCGGCAATTCGGCAAAAAGCTTATCCGGTATAAAGTTATTTTATTTTATTTTTATTAAATTAATTTCAATATCAGGCATGTCATTGACCCTTGAAGTAGTCAAGATTTCCCGCCTATTCCATCTTGAGCCATTCTTACTACCATGTACATACCCTTACAATATTTTATGAGTTAAGTTAACAATATCGACACAAATACATCGAGAAGTTCGCAAAGTTCGGCATAACAAGGTCGGAATCAGCCACAATTCATCAAAACAGAATGCGAATAAATTGCTACAGTAATAGCAACTTGTTCTGTAATGTTTATACAAATTGTTATTTTGTATTGAATATTTACGAAATCACCAACAATAACAATACAAAATAACATTGAAACTAAAAACTTATAATTAAAAATTAACCCTAAAATATTTATATACATATTCACAAAAATAATATGTCATCCAAAATTCCAATATGGGGCATGGTACCCAGAACACTGGCAGCATTTCCTCGCTGAATAGCTAAACTGATTCTCTGCTCGAAATAGCTGCCAGCCCTCTGATCACCCGAAGAGAGAATCAGTCGGTTCGACATATCCTTCATAAACCGCTTCATGTCAGCCGACCACGACCCTAACGTCTCAAAAGCTAACGCCACAAACTCATAATCTTCAGTTATAGAAGAGTATTTGCGACGCTTGAGAAACTGAGCACGATCGGCTGCGGCCCCAACTTTAGTACAAGTTTCATGTATATAATATATTTAGTTACTGAATATAATATAATTGAGAATTTTTTATCCACTCTGTTGATGTCTCACTGATTCTTTTTCGAACCGCTATAACCTTCAAGTAATGAGGCTGTTCATTCCTTAAGGGTCAGCAACGCACTTGCAAGCCATCATTGTGATGAAAATCATTTATTCATTTAGGTAACACAATGTACACTTATGAACGTCGATAAAAAATATATATCAAATGCTTCTAATTTTAAATACATTTACTACCAGTTTTCAAATCAAGGGCGTAGAACGGACGAGAAGAACTGGCAAACTCTCCGCCACTCTTTTTAATCGCCATGTTTTTTGTTTTACAAAATTTTTGTAAGGAGTTGCAGTAATTACACCATGTTCCACAAGACATCTTGAAGTAATTAACTATAATAATAAAAAACAAAGATTTGTCCCCTATCAGTAGTTGGCATGGTGAAATAGAAGCACGCACAAGCAATGACATTCTTGAGACTTAAGAAAGATACTTAATAAAAATAATAATAATTATTATTCAAAAATAATTTGATACCACATGGATCACGGATGATCACTAACTATCCGTGAGAAGCCTGATGGTTTGCCCACTTTTCTATAAAAAAGAGCTAATATTAGAGATTATTTAATTACTAGAGATTTAACGTGGCTCGGATATATTTGGGATTTTTTTCCGAAGTTAATTTAAAAAAAATAAACACCGTCGCTCATGAACGTCTGCTATGTATAGCCAGCCTTGCACTTAAAAAACTCAAATGAAAGAAAACTTGTGATGTCCGACTTACATTACATCCCAGAGTCCACAAATCCGTAGCAAAGTATGTCTTTAATGAGAAAGCCACAAGAAAAATAAGCTTTAATTCCAACTGGCGTCGAAAACTTGTACAAACTTGAGAAGCAATCAGGAGCTTCTTGAACACTTCCGCCAAAACCGCCGTTTGTACGAAACAATCTATGTTTATTTACGCCATTATCCTCTTTTATTCTTCATCTCTGAGATTACTGATATACTTAATTAATAAACTTACTTGACTCTCTTAAGTCTTCTGGTGCTAGTCCGAAATAACAAATCGCTTTTTAAACCGGTAAACTATATATTTATAGATATACTCACGTACGTCACATGGTAGCGCCAAAATATATAAAATATAAATTAATTTAAATAATATAAAATAATCCCTATTTCCTACCCATTATATTTATACCTTGCAACAATGCAATCGCTGCTGTGGTAACACTGAGACTACGGCGCCATCTTGTTCATTGCAAAAAAGTTCCTGTTCGAATCACTGCACGAGCAACACTATGTGTTCTCAATAATTTAATTAAAGTCCGACAAATACGTCGTTTGAAATATCAAACAAAGGGCGCGCGCCCCCGCAAGTGTGGAAGACAAGAAAAAGTGACAGTGCAAGGACTGAGTGCTGCAAGAGAAGAGTTGCAGGTATTGTTTCCTTTCTTCCTTTCCCATCCTGGCCTTCACCCTTTATCCGCCCTTATCTCCACACACCCCGCATACAGTCCACTTATTTTTTAATATATTTTATCATACATGGCGCGTCCACTATGTACATATAACTTCGTCTCATTAATAGCTCCGAGGGTAGCCTAGATGTATCGCTAGTACTGTGTAATATCAAAGTTTCAAATCAGTTCACTCTTCATGTTCTAAAGCTTCATAACTATACTAAATAGTACGCAAAACTTTTTGCATGTACCTACTCCGTACGCCGTCATACTTCACTAAATACTTTATATTTCACGAAGACTTTTAACAAGTTGCATTTACGTCAAAATAATATAACTTTGCACTATCGTGAGCCCACCTTCATACTTTATTGAAAACTCTTGCAAAGTTTCCCTCAGAGTTTATTAAATTAACGTATTTTGTTCGTAAACTGTGGTTTATATAGATTAGAAGTTAATGGAGACTGTTATGCTACATAATACTGGAGCTTGTTACTTTAGATAAAATGTATAATTTACTTTTTCAAATTAAGTTAAAATATAATATATTTTTTATTTATTTAGATAAAAAAAGAAATAATTATTGTGATTGATCTACTACTTTGCAGTCTACGTTAAGTAGGCTGCAAATGTTCTCTTTTCCATACTAATTATAAATTTCTACTCGATATTGAAACACTATTCAAAGAAAAAAAGTCAAGTTATAGTATATTTCCGAATGCTAAAAATAAAACACGTAAGCATCACAATCTTCCGCCGATATGTTTTTTCACAAAATCTCAAAGCTAAACTAAAATCGGGTAGCTAACGCATCATTGATGTATATACTTTGGCTGCTTATGTACTGCTTCATCTATCATCATTTGAACACTGCAACTGACACAGAAAAACGGCTGCATCGATTTTAATGATCACTAAAGTGTTAAAATATCCGATTTTTTTTTTACAGAAAATTATTTTTTATTACTTACATTTGGAACTCCGCCATTTTCCGCTATTGACAGCTCATGTCACGCACAGCGTAGGAAGTCCGCCGGGTCTGCGAGTAATAATTATAACCTCCAAATATTACAACTTAGAGATATTAATATATAAAATTAAGATAATTTAATTCAGTTCTTTAGATAGTGTCCAAGTAAATTAGTTTTGTGTGATATGAGCTATATATCTACATATATAAATGTTATACAGTCCACTAGTCTACTGTGTCGAATGAATTTTGTTTTTAGTCTCAAATAAACTTGCATAATAACTACACGTCGTTTCAATGTAAAATCACCGTTAAACTGAAGTAACCCTTAAGTCTTAAACATTTGGTCCATAATCGAGCTGGATTGTGTGAATGAGTATCGAGCCCGGCCGGCTCGCGAGAACAAAAGATTTTTTATGAACTGAGTGCGAAGTGTCGTCCGGTGACTTATTATCTAATGTGCAATATGCGAGTTATAATTTTAACGAACGAGTTATTACTGTGAAATTAATTCTTTGAGAACGGCTACTTCTTTACTACATGTATGTGATTTTGGGTGAAAATCATAATAACAGTACATTGAGTGAGTGTTTAAAAGAAAATTTAACAAACTGTTATTGTGCAAAGTACGAGAATTACCTAAAACAAGTGACCGGTCGGAGTATTAGTTGTTGAGATTACTACGTGAGTTTATTTGTTACTACAATGGAGGCGCTTTTTTTGTTACAAGATGAGTTGTTCGATAATTTGTTGAAAGCTGAGAAAAATTTTAAGAAAACACCGAAAGAAAGAATTAAACGTCAGTATTTAGAAACGAGATTAGAGGTGTTGGAACAATTATTTAAGGATTTTAGAACTGGACATAAGGAGATTGTTTTAAAAGCGACAAGTAAGTCGGAAGCCTATTTTACATCGGGAAAATATGAGATTTTTGAAGAATTATATATACAGTATAAGTCGATTTTACGAGAAGCTTTGCAAAATTTGTCGCCGCCAGTTATCGAATTACCAAACCCAACGAACGAAAATTGCAGCGATATAAAACTACCTCGCATACAAATACCTACGTTTGGGGGAAAGTACGAAGAATGGCAAACGTTTTACGATATGTTTTCCTCATTGATACACAATAATAAGAGTATTTCATCAGTGCAGAAATTACATTACCTTAAGTGCAATTTAAGCGGAGAAGCATTAAATCTGCTGAGTAATTTTTCAACGACTGATGCCAATTATGAAGAAGCATGGAAACACTTAGTTAGGCGTTACAATAACAAGCGTTATATCTGCAATGCTGTTATGAAGTCTTTATTCGAAACAAAGAAAGTTCAACAGGAGTCAGCCTATGCTATTAGGAGTTTATTGGATACGACGTCTACGTGTCTTAAATCTTTAGATAATTTGGGTATTAAGACAAATACCTGGGATGCAATCGTTGTTTACTTGGTAGTTTCAAAATTAGACACGGAATCGATCAAACAATGGGAGCAGCATTTGAATACAAGCTGTGATGATAAGTTGCCCACTTGGATACAATTAAGAGACTATTTAGAATGCCGATTTCGTACCTTAGAGATGATTGATACCAGCGGGAAACGTGACACGCAAGCCAAGCCTGCGGCTAAGTCAAAATCCTTTCATGCCTCTGTAGAGAAGGATAAGGATAAAGAGAACAATTTTAAGACTAAACAAGAGTGTCCGATGTGCCACGAAATTCATTATCTCAACCAGTGTAAGCGTTTTAGTTTTATGACACCTAAAGAAAGACAGGACTTCGTACAAACAGCTAAACTATGCTTTAATTGCCTAGCACCGAGTCATGCTGTCGTTAAGTGTCGTCAACCATTTAGTTGTAAAAAATGTGGAAGGAGACACCACACGATGTTACATTTTGAGAGAGATAACCAGGAGCCAACCAGTAGTCAGAAGCAAGCGTCATCGAGTGAACCACAATACGAGAGAGCGAGTACATCACGAGGTGAAACAAATATAACTGCTACATTTTCTAGAGGGGAGCTACAACCCAACAGCGTGCTACTTGCGACGGCTAAGGTTAAGGTATTCCGTTATAACGGTTTTAAGTATATTATTCGTGCTTTAATTGACCAAGGGTCTCAGGCATCTTTTGTAACTGAATCTACTGTACAATTATTAGGTCTTGTACGCAAACCAATAAGTGGTTGGGTGTCAGGTTTAGGAGATGGTCGTATGAGAATTAAACACACGGTTTCACTTCGTCTGGAATCACGTCATAATCCTGCTAGTTATATCCTAGTTAACGCTTATGTATTGCATTCCTTAACGTCACTTCTTCCTTCTACCAATTTAAGTACACCTAAATGGGTGGCAATGGACAATCTTCCTTTAGCTGATTCTACATACGCTGTGCCAGGTAAGATTGATATTTTGCTAGGTGCAGAGGTTTATAGTGAAATATTACTTGATGGTGTTATGAAACATCCAGATTGTAATATAATAGCCCAAAATACGTTGTTTGGATGGATTTTGTCAGGAAAAATATCATCTCGATCTTCAATAAAAAATAATGTCATAAGCATGCATTTACAGATGAAAGAGGATGAGTTACTTAAGAAGTTTTGGGAGATGGAAGATGAGCCTAATCTAATAAAGAAGGAGATGACTGATAGCGAGAAGGTATGTGAGGATTTATTTGATTTAAGTACAGTGAGAGATAATGAAGGTAGATTCGTAGTGAAGTTACCATTTGCAACGGATGATCCTAAATGTCAATATGGTAATACAGAAGGGAGAGCCATAAAGAGGTTAGAGTATTTAGAGAAAAAGTTATCAAAAGATTTAAAATTGAGAGAAGAATACAATAAAGTTATGAATGAGTATTTGAGTATGAATCATATGAGAGTGGTGTCTGAGAGTGAATTACACAACCCTAAAGCTGTCTATCTTCCTCACCATGCTGTGGTGAGAGAAGATAAAGACACATCAAAAGTGAGAGTCGTTTTTGACGCTTCGAGCAAAGGTGACAATAGTGTGTCACTAAACGATGAGCTTCTTGTTGGACCAAGGTTACAACAAGATTTGAGGCACATATTGATGAGATGGCGTCATTCTAAAATCTGTATCGTAGCCGATATTGTCAAAATGTATCGGATGGTGAGAGTGGCAGAGGAGGACACCGAATTCCAGAGACTCGTCTGGAGGTTTAATCCATCGGAGCCCATACAACGTTACAAATTATTGCGTTTAACGTTCGGTACAGCATGCGCGCCATATCTAGCGGTGAAAGTACTGCATAGACTAGCTGATTTAGAAAAAGAGAAATATCCATTAGCTGCTAGGATAACAAAACAATGCTTTTATATGGATGACTTAATGACCGGTGTTGACACGGTTCATGAGGCAATACGAATTTATGAAGAGATGAATGAGTTAATGAAAAGTGGTTGTTTTGAATTACAGAAATGGAATAGTAATAGTGAGGAATTTTTAGAGCAGATTGGGAAGACTAAGTTGAGTGAAAACCAAACTATAAAATTAAATGATTTAATTAAAGTGTTAGGATTGAGTTGGAATAGAAAAAATGATAATTTTGAATACGTTTTAAATTTACTTGAACCTAAAGATTTAGTTACTAAAAGACACGTATTATCTGAAGTCGCGAGATTATACGACCCATTAGGTTGGATTGCCCCCGTGATAGTAAATGCTAAGATTTTAATTCAGAAACTGTGGAAATCAGGTCTTGAGTGGGATGAGTGTTTGACGGATGAATTGCTTTATGAGTGGTTAAAATACAGACAAGAGTTAGTAGATCTACAGAACGTTAAAATACCTAGATGGATAAATTTCACGCGAGATAGTAAGAGAGAGTTACATGTGTTTTCAGATTCTTCAAAATCAGCTTTTGCGGCAGCAGTTTATATACGAGTAATTGATAGTTCTAATAGAGTGCATGTACATTTACTGACCGCAAAAACTCGAGTTGCCCCGATCGTAAAAGAGGTGTCTATTCCCCGTCTCGAATTGTGTGGCGCCACTTTAGCAGCCAAGCTTATTAGTGAGGTGTCACAAGTTCTAGAGATTCCCAAGGAACATCTCTATGGATGGACCGACTCCACCATAGTGTTAGCATGGTTGAAAGGAGGCTCAAGTCGATGGGTAACATTTGTTAGTAACAGAGTCTCCACTATTTTGAATATTATGGACTTTAATCAGTGGTCTCATGTTTCATCGGAGACCAACCCTGCGGACTGTGCCTCACGTGGTCTACAGCCCAAAGAGTTGAGTGAGCATGCATTGTGGTGGAGAGGACCGCAGTGGTTGTCAGAAACTACAATCCCTATAAAAAATAAACTAATTGAAGACACGCATGAAGAGGAGCGAATCCAATCTTTAACTGTTATATCAGAAGTTGATGAGGATTTTATTTGGTCAAAATTTTCATCGTTAAATAAATTATTAAAAATTGTATCTTATTGTAGACGAGTTTTGAATTTGAAATTAAAGAAAGATAATAGGCCTAACCTACCTAAGTTTATAACACCACGAGAAATGAGCGAAACGTTATTATCATGCATTAAACAAGTACAAGAGCGCGAGTTTTCAGTTGAAATAAAACAGTTAAAGATTCGAGAATGTGTTCCTAAAAATAGTAAATTACGATCTCTTTGTCCTTTTTTTGATCAGAAAGGGATACTAAGGGTCAGTGGACGCATAGCACAATCAGATGCATCTTATGATACCAAAAATCCGATAATTATGCCTGGTAAACATCATTTTACTAAGGTTTTAATTGGGCATGCTCATGAAAAAACATTACACGGTGGTCCACAGGCTATGTTAAATTTTCTGAGATCCAAATACTGGATCTTACGTGGTAAAGAATGTGTTAAAAAATATTTTAGAGAATGCACTATTTGTTTAAGATATTCAACAAAAAAAACAACTCCTATTATGGGTTTGCTTCCGGAGGCAAGGATAAAGCCCAGTAAACCATTCAAGTCTACTGGAGTGGACTACTGTGGCCCAGTCTTTATTAGATTCTCACCAGGTCGAGGAGCTAAGTCTTACAAAAGTTATATTTGTGTCTTCGTATGCATGGTGAGACGAGCCGTTCATTTAGAAGCAGTGACCGATATGACTTCCAAGGGTTTTATTGCCGCCTTTAGGCGATTCACTGCTCGTAGAGGTCATTGTCAGGATTTATATAGTGACAATGGCACTAACTTTGTTGGTGCTGATAAACAGATGCGAGATATGTTTAATAGTGCCCGATCTTCTCTTCCAGCAGAAATATCAGAGTTACTTTGTTTAGAAAAAACCACTTGGCACTATATCCCTCCGCATTCACCGAACTTCGGCGGTTTATGGGAATCATCAGTACGCAGTACTAAAACCCATTTGAAAAAAGTAGTGGGTAATAATACACTCACCTACGAGGAAATGTCCACTGTCCTGGCGCAAGTAGAGGCGTGTTTAAATTCCAGACCGATTTCTTTGTTAAGCGATGATCCTAATGACCCTCTACCCTTGACACCAGGTCACTTTTTGGTAGGTGAACCATTGTTAAATATTGCAGATGAAGATTATACTAATAGTAATGTAGTTGGTTTAGATAGATGGCGATTGACGCAAAAGATTGTTACAGATTTTTGGAATAGATGGTATAAGGAATACTTAGTTAATTTAAATCAGAGATATAAATGGAACACTAAACGTGATGAACCTGAAATAGGCGACATTGTTGTGTTAAAGGAAGATAATTTACCGCCAGCTAAATGGTTACTGGGTAAAATTATCAACAAATATCCTGGACCAGATAATGTAACTCGTGTTGTATCTGTAAAGTGTAAAACCGGAGAACTAAAGCGTCCAGTGAGCAAAATTTGTATTTTAACTAAATAATAAGTGTTCTGATTATACCTACCTATTAGTTATAATGTAATAATTTCAAAATAGCCTAGAATAAATAGATTTTTGTTAATGTAAGTTATCTAGCTGTTTAAGAAACTTAAAAATTATTCAGGTTATTTATTATATTATAAGTATATCTATGAGTTAAGTTTTGTTAAAATGTAGTTAAAGAACTATGTTCTTTGGCGGGCGGAATGTCCAAGTAAATTAGTTTTGTGTGATATGAGCTATATATCTACATATATAAATGTTATACAGTCCACTACTCTACTGTGTCGAATGAATTTTGTTTTTAGTCTCAAATAAACTTGCATAATAACTACACGTCGTTTCAATGTAAAATCACCGTTAAACTGAAGTAACCCTTAAGTCTTAAACAGATAGTAAATGTTACCTTTGATCATTATGAAGGATATGCTAAGAATTTAATAATAAAGACATAATTAAATATCAAATAACTTCTAATCTATAGACCTTCTGTTTTTTTTATATAGGGATTATCCAAAATATAATGATTTTTTACGGCAAATAGGTATAATTGATACATTTTATATGCATCAAATATGCTCACCATTATTCCTGTGTTAATACTTATTTATATGAAAACTAGGCATAAATTTATTTATGTAATTAAAATCTAACCTGCTTTTTTTCACAATATTACCAATAAAATAGTAGGTATGTTCATGCGTCTGTGAACTGTTGGTTAAAAATAATAAAAAATAAAATAAACGTATCCCAAAAACTACAAGAAATCTATGTACCTATAATCGTAAACGTATAAATGCTTATATTTATACATTCTAAGGCCTTTTTAAAGTATAATGGATGTCTATTAAGTTCTATATTGATTGTTTGAAGCTTAATATAATTTCTTTAAAATAAAAAAAACAAAACATCAAAATCTTATGCTTCTTTTATTAAAAATTCCTTACTTTAAAATCCCTTCAAATTATTTCAAGAAAACACAACATTCATCAAATTTTAATCCATCGGAAGTCAACATAACGTGCCTCTGAACGAGCGAAATCTAAATTTAAAAGTGAAATTCCAGTTTCAAAGGGTTCTCTTTCAAATCGAAGCCTCGATTCTTGTATCCCTTAAACATACATGATTTGAGCAGACTGTATGTTAAATATTCTATGAATAATTCACGTTTCATACATTGCTACAGTCAAATAACACAAATAAGATATCTTGAAAGGGTTTCTTGATAAAAACAGTCTGACAAATAAATTAATATAAGCGGATGGTTGACAAATATTTGGCAAGAGTTTTAGACGCTGTTAATAATATCTTGAAACTGGTAAATAGCTGAATCTTAAGTTAATAACGTAGCTAAAAACTCTTTTATATTTTGTTATATGAACTAAATGCTCAAAACAGATATTTTCTGACTAGAACATAAGAGAATATCACTTATCTTTTTATTATCTTAGATATCGATAGACGAGCACTTATGCTCGTCCATCGATATCTAATCTATCACCTACCATCAACCTTAGTTAACTTGATGGTAGGTGATACCCCAGCTACAGAATATCAGTCAATGATGTGCTATCGACTTACTTTTTACTTCGAGCATTCGGAAATCTTAAGATTAAGTCCGAAACTCGCAAGGTGCACTTCATGTTTTTCCATCTATGAACGTTGGTGGTTACCCGGTCGGAATTTCGATATCCTAACACCCTTCCGTTTAATGCCCGATGTGACCGGACATCCCGGCGGGATTTGAACCCGTGACCCATCGGTGGGCAAGGTAGGTGTTCTACTAAACGCAAACGAGCCCGTTAGGCTAATCTATCTCCAAGCTTAAACTTCGTAATTTTTAATAAAATTTCTCAAGTTCAGAAAACATTAAGTCGTCTACATCTACATATATTTTATTCATAGCTGACAGTCAATTATAATTCACCATCAGCTATCCTGACATATGTATGAGTAACCGCTTGATCGTTCGCCGTCAATAACCAACTACGGTTTGCTCACCACTTTCACATACACACATACATATACATCACGCCTCTTTCCCATTGGGGTAGGCAGAGATCACGGAATTCCATATGCTCCGATCCTTACATACCACTTTTGCTTCTTCTACTTTCACGTCGAGGATTAATGTCTATCGACAGGGCCGGATTAAGGGGCAACTGCCCCGAGGCCTCCACAAAAGAGGGCCCTTCACAATAGAGAATTCGAAAAAAAAATCTTTCAAATTCCGACCACAAGTAACTAGTACACAAGTAACAAGTAGTAAATAACTTTTTCTTAGATATTTTTACCATTACCTACTGTACTTTGTAAAAACATGATTATATTGTTAACCTGAAAATAATTTTGGGACATGGGGCCTCCACAACTCTAAATCCAGCCCTACTCTATTGATTTTATTTATAGCTATTATATTTTATGGAGTATTTTTTCATCTGGCATAAAGGACGGCAACGCACCTGCAAGCCATCTGGTATTGCGGATGTCTATGGTATGCGGTGATCAATTACCATCACGTATGCCACCTGCCCGTTTGCGCCCTATTTTATAAAAAAAATTTAAAGACATTCACAAAATGGTCCCGTTCATCAGGCCACTCAACCAGAGTAAAAACATCAATTATGCGCTGTAAATCTTTGTCGTTCTGTATTTAAAATTCAAATTCAAAATCATTTATTCATTTAGGTAACATAAAGTATTTCATTTTTTCATATTTTATGAACGTCATTAAAAAAAAATACATATTACATGCTTCTAATTTTACATTTACTGCCAGTTCTCAAATCAAGGGCGTAGAACGGACGAGAAGAACTGGCAATAAACTCGCCTAAATGTTTAGAAAGCCTAATCCTAGATTTTAAACAAGCGAAATCCATTTTACCGCTTTTCTATTTATAAATTGCGGTTCTTTATCTGGACGAAATTTCTTCCACCTGTCACAGGCAAAAAATCAAAGTGCTGAGAATTCTGGTATAAAAATAAAAGGAAATTATGAACATGTGTGTATCTATAAGCAGAAAATCGAAATTTAGGCCCAAAATACACCAAAACATATTTATCATACAAGTCATATCTTCACACTGTAGGGGGTAAAATATTACTCAGAATATTGCTTTAATAAAAACTAAGTCAGAACAGCGATTACCTAAAAATTCCTATTTCATTTACGTTATGATAAAACAGCTGGAATGGTAAAACAACTACAGTTTTCTTACTATTAGTAGCGAAACTTACAAACTTTTAAATCATATAACATTTCATAATGTCTGTCCCTTAAAGACAACATCCTAATGTTATTGAGGGAGAGAGAGAAAGAAAACATTTATTCCCTGTCACACATAATAATATATAATTATTATTAATACACTGACATTTTTTTTTTAAATTTTTTGTGAGCAACTGACAGTGAAAAGGCAAAGGACTCAACACATTGTGGCAAACATTTTTAACAATATTTACCACGTTGGTATTTTTTTTTATAAAATAAACACATTTTATCGTATATTTCGTGTAAGTATGCCAAGAAAATGATTCAGCTTGTTGATAAATGCGTGTAATTGAAGATTACAATAATATCATAACGTATATCGAACAAAGAGAGAAGTTGAATGACCGTTCGTCTAACGTTTTTACGTATGAAGTAAATTACAGTTGCAGTTGACGCATGATGTATCTGGCAATGTGAATTTATTGCCGCGATATTAAAGTTTTAAAAAGACTTAAAAGTTAAGTATTTTAAAGTTTTTATCGTATTTCCCTTTTTATTTAAAGTTGGATTGACTTCTTGCAAATGAAGTCCGATTGATTTTAGTTTAGTAATAGTTTATTCAGCTCAGAATAATTACGAGAGCAGTTACTAAAATATAGTGTCATACTGAGTACGCCTCATATTTTGAAGATTTCACTTTTTGTCTTCCCATAAAAAATAAATATAATAAATAAATCTATGTACCTAGTTCTTTTTCTGACTGAAAATAGTTAGTCATCCTTTACTTGAATATTAAATTCACCTTCAATAAATAAAATATTTAAAAAACTTGACTAACGATTCATCACGGTTCATTGTAAGCACTGTGGTTATACTTAGATGAAAATCGAAACCTAGTAGTCAAGTCACGATTTGGCTGAATTTCCCTTAAGATAATAAACGTTTTGGGGTAAATTAAACAGCTGTTTTGTTGCTCCCTACGTTACAGTTTTAATACTGTTTGTGTTACCGGAAGCTTAGCCTAATTTTGCTTGAAACTAGTGAAGTTAGGTCAAAAATCACTTAAGTCTAGAACATAAAACTATAATATCATTACTTATTTTATATTAATTATAAAATTAGTAAATAGTTATTATCTTTATCAAACAAAAATGTTTCCGTACTGAAATTATGATACATCATACACCATCGTTTTCTCACTCGAGCAGTAATGTTTATTGTAGTATTTGTGGTTGATATATTCTTTGCATATCTTTGGTATTTCCCTCCCTAATTCCAAAATTGAATAACTTAAAATTTTATACTTATTGAATTTTAGCATTACACCCTCGATATAACTATTATACGGTAGCCCACGTCAATCGGTATACATGCGTAGTGATAGAATGTAACTCATATGCTTCGAGCGCTTTTGACGTGATCGGACGAGCACTGAAAGCAAAGCTTTAATAAAGCCTCACACCTGAGCCTTTGAAGCTCTACTCAGAAGTGCTACAATGCCTGTCACTCGAACAATACATTATTTGTTTCAAATTCAAAATTTAAAAAAAACTTACATTTCTCTTTACATGAACACCTCCATAGCTCCATAGATGCGTTGCGATTGGCACCGGAGACCATGTGTTTGAATTTCGGCGAAGCAATATTTTAAAAAATCCGTTTGGGTAGGGCACAGTGGTGCCTACTTAGCTGTAAATTATTCAGTGAAACAGACAATACAGAAAAAAAAACCAGAAATATTTCTAGTACACACGACCCATAAATGAAATAATTTTACAGGCTTCAACTTAATCACTTCGACTGATCATTTGTAGCATTAGACGGGTCGGAGGAATCACTGTGAAGCACATTTCTGATTTAAATTCAAAAAAATTCAAAAATCATTTATTCATTTAGGTAACACAATGTACACTTATGAACGTCAATAAAAAATACATTTTAAATGCTTCTAATTTTACATTTACTGCCAGTTCTCAAATCAAGGGCGTAGAGCGGATGAGAAGAACTGGCAAGAAACTCGCCGCCACTCTTTTTAATCGCCAAGTTTTTGTTTTACTAATGTTTTGTAAGGAGCTGCAACCACATGACATCTTTAAGTAATTTACTATAATAATCAAAAGACATTGGATAGGTCAAAAGCTACCATCGTCTACCATCTTATATAAATGTCAATCTATATCTATAGTTATTATTATAAAGGGAATAGATTTGTATTTTGTATGTAACGAATAAACTTAAAAACTACTGGGACCGATTTCAAAAATTCTTTCACCAATAGAACGCTACTTTATCAGCGAGTAACATAGGCCATTATTATTTATTATTATATTTTTTTAGTACATCTACATTGTATCCGTGCGAAGCCGCGGTGGATCGCTAGTATCTTATAAAAAGGTTTCTTTGTCACGTTATATGCTTGATAATATAAATTATTTTCTTTTTTATAAATAATAAAAAGAATGCATATACTAACAAAAAATAAAATTATACAATATTTCGAATAATAAAATTTACCTCATTAAAAGAATTATGATCAATTTCCAATATTCCCTAGAAGTTTATGTCGCTCAATTCTCGAGTCACTACGCCATAACCGTCCTACTAAAATACGCTACATACATGGATACTTTAAAACTAGATATGGCCTGGATGTTAGTTTTTAAAGTTTTAGACACTTTTAATGAATATGATGAGTTGAGTGACCATTGCAACTAAAGTATACATATAAAAAACATAACATAACGAGTTCATAACCGTTTTGAACATACACAAATTGGGAATCTTCAAGGAGAGAGCCTATTCCTACATTAAAAGCTGGCAACGCATCTGCAAGTCTTCTAGTGTTGCGGATGTCACGGCCGGCGGTGTTCACTTTCCATCAGGTGAGATGCAGGCTCTTCTATATTTAAAAAAATTCTGTAGAAACAGTGCGCTATTCATAAAAAATAAATAAATAATAGAAATATTATATGTATATAAAACTAGCGATCCGCCCCGGCTTCGTACCGGTGCAATGTATGTAGATGAAGAATAAAAGTGATATAGCCTATGTTATTCGCTGATAATGTAGCTTTCTACGAGTATTGGTGAAAGAATTTTTGAAATCGGTCGTGTAGTTTTTGAGTTAAATCGTAATAAACAAATCTTTCCTCTTTATAATATTAGAATAGATAACGGATTGTACAAACATTTTTTTTTAAATAAATCTTAGTAATACATAATATATTATATATATAATAATAGTCTTTTTACTTCTTTTTTTATATAAAATATTTTAAACCCAGACTTCTGATATAGTTAAAACTGTGTTACAGGAGTCTATGCCTTCTCAACTTTATCAGTAATTTCAGAAATAAATGCTATAAAAATACAAAATGGAAACACAGTACCTACTATATAATCTAATTACATTTTAATTATAGTTCTTATATGGTAACAATATAGCGAGCAAGTTTTATATATATTCGAGTCCCCTTCCAGCGGTTTTACATCATATACTGCACTTTATATACGAAGCACGTAGATACTGTAGCTAGAGTTGAGGCGAATAAATTCCGCGATTTGTGGTTGGAAGGCTTCCAGGCCGATGTCCGTGTTGTTGTTAGTGTCCAAACAGGCCGGCCTCGTGCAGATATCCTGCTGTTTCTTGGACCCTGTAATTTGCAACGTGTTAATATAAATCTTACCGCTTCAGCTGCATCGAATTTTGAGATCAATTTTGGGAGTAGGGAGAGGGGATTAGCTGCTTGACTGAAAGGACAAAATAATCAGTAGAACAGGAGGAGTATTTTTTTCTAAAAAAATAATGCTTTTTTGATAGCGAATACAGAATTCTAAATTTTAAGTAAGATATGTTATGTAATAATTTTTAAAATATTATATAATAGACAAAATATAAAAAAAGCAATTTTTACTATTAAAAAATTAAATTTACTCGACACGATATTTTTATAATTTTCTGTAAGCATGTCTTCCCCATGTCTCAATGAATATAGAAAATTCGACCGGATAACGAACCAACGGTCATAGATGGATTTCCAAATGCTCGAAGTAAAAAGTAGGTTGACAGCGCATCACTGACTAATGTTCTGTTGCTGAGGTGTCACCTACCATCAAGTGAACCTCATGCTCGTCTATCAATATCTAACATAAACAAAAGTACGTAGACGATTTTATTCCATCTGTGCGTTCTTACCTTTAAAGGAAACGATCAATGAAATTGATACATCATTACGCAACCTGTTTCTATATTTAAGTTAAATAATAATTATTACCGATACACTAACCACAATATATTACATAAAAGGTTAATATTATTTTCATTATCACAGCCATAACTTGAATCTCCGTTGAGTAGTGTAAGTATAATGTATGTTAAAAGTTTTAGTACGTAGTAAATAACAGTGGGGCCTAGATTAAACAAGCAGCTATACGCTGTATGCAAGTTCGCTGTTTTGTATGGAGATGAAGTGTTCGTGGCTAACCGACGTCCAAAGAATATTACTGAGATATGACTAAGTTATTTAATAAAAAGTTCAAAATCACAAGAACGAATCACTTGTATAATTTCAACAGACGGCCAAGCACAAATTTGTAGGAAAAGTCTCGAAGCTATATTTATAATAGTGTAATTAAGATACCTCGTTTAGTTAGTTACCTAGCTCGATCAGATCGGAGACGTTCTTCAAAAGGCCAAAAGTTCTCGAAACCGACAAGCGTGTATGAAATCATTAATGAAAGTGGAAGAAGCGAAAGCTTAAAATAAAGATTTAAAAAAAATTCTTATACCACTGAAAGATTGGCGATATTAATACTTTCTTGCAAGTTGTTCATATTTGAGTATCGGTTGAATCTGGTATTTAAAGTTCGTTGCCCTCTGGTGTTGCGGATGTCTATGGGCGGCGGTGATCACTTACCAATAAGTGAGTCTGCCCGTTTGCCCCCTATTCTATAAAAATAATCTTTAATTAATTATATAGTCATAAATAATGCAGCTTCTTAATATAAAAGTATAGATATAAGTTAAGATAGTATAATTTTAATAAATGGTAAATTTTCTAGCACATTAAAAAGAAACTGAAAATGAGTTAAATGTAAATATATTTAATATTTATATTTAATAGATACTGTTTAACCTCGTTTATTGAACAAGTATTTGTATTTTTTCGTCAAATTAGTTATACCATTCACTACTCTACTCAATTCCTATTGCGAATTGTATGTGTAAGATATCTGTATATTTCTATATTAATATGGTATATACCTCATTTATTAAGAAAGGCATCTGTTTTCAACTTAATCTGTGACATGCAATAAATTCAGGCAACAAGTCTGGGGTAATGTTGTCTTAACTTCATCTCACCTTCAGCTGCATGTTTTATGAAATTAAGTTGTAGGATTCATGGGAAGATCCATCTCCGTTTTTGATTTTTTATATTATACTTTTATAATATTTTATATTACCTATATATTTCGAACGTAGGAAGAAAATTAATGATATATTCATTATTATTATTTATATGTCGATATTCCATCCTTTCCAGCTGTACCTTATAGACGGAAAAGGTTTTGACGAATGCAACAAAAAAACAATTATATTATAACAGTGCAGCATTAAAAAAAGATATCTAAAGTATTTTTTAAGTATTTACCATTGACATTTAAATACAATGTCGAATATCTCTTTTTAATATATATCGTACGATAGTTGAAAAATTCAGATTTTTGCGAAAATCCTAGGACTCTTGCCAAAAACCGGATGATTGGAATCTAAGAGTTTTGGTAATCATCCGTGCCATGTTACTATCCCGAACTTAAGTTAGAATAATTGTTGTAAAACTTCAACTAGGCTTCGATATATTAATTAATATCGTTACGGTCCAATATTCACTTGATTAAACTATCAATTTCTCTACGGTTACTCTTGAACTATGTTACGACTTCTCTCAATATAATATGGAAGGTTCAAATAACTGTAAATCATTGAATCGATTTAGTGTGGTTAATTAATTTTCTATTACATTGCTTTGATGTTGAAAGTCATAAAATAATTGACAATGGTATCAAGTAACAAAATTTAAATACCACCTTTTTTGTTATGTGTTAACAGACATGCTCGAGTCTCATTTGATGGTAGAGATACCCCAGTTATATGTAGTTCATCAGACAATGATGTACTGTCAAGCTGTTTTTTACTTTGTGCATTCAGAAGTCCATTGACTGAAACCAAAACACGCAATATGCCTCCACGATTCCGTTGGTTCGTTACCCGGTCGGAATTTTTATATTCCACCAATAAGTTTAATTCCCGATGTGGCAAGTACAGTTACTTGGTTCGTTTTCACCACAGAACAGAAGAAGCAAGACGATCGATGGCTTCAAAAATGCCACTCATAAATGAAACGATTGGTCATTACGATCGGTTTGATGCGACGGATCGTAAAGATCAATTGCACCGTGTATCTTAAGATTTACGCGTAATTGCATTCATCGTACAATAACACTGGAATTAATTGTCACTTGCGAACACTGTTTTATTCGGTCGCCGATTGCTGCTTTCAATATTCCAATCAATTATGACCTAGTTGGGTTCAAATAATGAGCCTTTAAGTTTTTAAAAGATCAACAACGCATCTGAGACTTTTAAGTCGCGGTTGTCTATGGGCGGAGGTAATAACTTATCATCAGGTAACCATCTTATTGGTTATTTGCTTTGTAATAAAAACGTTAGAGTCTTTTCCTTCTTCTTTCTTTCTTTTTTCCTTCCGATACACCAGCAGGATTTTGTGTCTCTTGATCATCCTGTAATTTTGATAGCAGCTCAACCTGAGACTGCAGATTGAATGAATGTCGGAACAATTACCTTGAATAAATAAAATTCTGAAGAGAGTTTGGTATTTGGACTTGCTGCTAGAGATGATGATGTTTGTAATGCCTGTTGAAATTGATGCATCCTGTATTGAAATAGGTTAAACATGGCGGTCATTGATTATTTTATAGTTATTTATTGGTTAGTCATTATTGTATGCTGTCAACAGTGATTAAAATACTTGGTAAGGAATATGAATATGCTGATGGGTACAAAAACTATTTAATAAACATTACACTGGTTTTATTTGTAATACTGTATAGTGCAAAATATGTATATAACTGTGCACGTTGTCACACCTACCTATGTATATATTTTTTTAATATAAATAATATTTATGAGAAAATTATAAACCTGTGATCCCAATGGGATTTAAGCCCGAGGATCATCAGAATGCAATGTACCAAGGAGCTCATAAAAATCTTTCTATATAATAATAAGAGTCTACCAGCCTTCCTAACCAAACATGCCCTTTACAAGGGTGAATGGCAGAAGTGATAATTAGTAGGTAAAATATTATTATGATTTTAATTGAATGGCTGGGTTTAGGAAATTAATTCTAATATTATAAATACTTTGTTCTGAATACCCTTATTCGTATTTTGGAGATGGGGAAAAAAAATTAAAAACATAATGTATAATACATATTTCTATATCTAGATATGTTGAAGTGAAGGTACTAAACTATATATTTTTTATCACGTTTGACATTTTGTGGCTTCACTATTTTAAGGTAGAGACTAAAAATTAACGTGGGTAATATTATTAAAGAATATATCCACAAAACGCTGAGTCATCTCCCTTTTCACTATCACTCTAACATATAATGTATAGTTATCTATACTAATATTATAAAGAGGAAAGATTTGTATTTTTGTATGTTATGAATAAACTCGAAAACTACTGGACCGATTCTAAATTCTTTCACTAGCAGAAAGCTACATTATCAGCGAGTAATATAGGCTATTTTTTGTGCATCGTACATCTAAATTGCACTCTTGTGAAGCCGGCGCGCATTGCTAGTTGTAAAATATAATTTGATCGCCTTCGAATGATCGAGATTGGCCAAAGCTCCCTCAAAGTACTCCTTCAAATACATTTCAATCATATACATAAACAACTTGTAAGAAATTAATAAAATTAACACCTCCGTTTGCAAATCCTCTCGATAGTGTTATAAACGCTGAGTTAAGCAAGTTAATAATTCAATTGAAATTAATGATGGTTTGGTTATTGCTGAAACTACAAACGTGATCAGCCATAATGGAAACATAAATAATCTTTACAATGGGTTGTATTATTCACTAAAACAATGGCGCATGCTTCATTTATTTACACAATTAACTGCATGTTCGCGGTGCTAATATTAGTTTTTGCTGCCCGCATTGCATTACGTTTGCACATTTGGGTACATTTGGTGGAGAGATGGCTTAAAATTTCACCTTCTGTTAATTTTTCACAGTTCATAGTTGGAAAAACCGTGGAGTGTATATTGCGCGATTCGGTTTCAGCATGTGAATTTCCGAATGCTCGAAGTAAAAAAAATAATACGGCTAGAAAGCCTTGATATATTATCAAGTGAACCTCATACTCGTCTGTTGATATCTGAAAACCTTTCATAAGTATATAAGGTTGATCCCAAACATAGAAAGTCAGGGAGAAGAAGTATAATATAATGAAATTTAGTATTTGTTTTGTGTGATTTTGACGAATATGGAAGATAAATTTTTCGCGTGTCTTGCCAGTTTATCTTGAAATTTGCTCCTCCAACATTTTTTATGCCCTTAATATAGGTAGGTATTTTCAACCCAACCCCGTATCGTAACATACAACAATATCATTAAAGTGATCAAATACTTGCGTGTTTATTTTTTTTTCGTCACCATAAACAAAATTCCGTGCGATCATGCACGAACGTCAATAGGGTACTGCCGATAAGCAGCGCCATCTATTAGCAAGTCATAGATTTTTTCTATTGGTTATGTTAAATAACTGGCGGCCATATCGTCCAAATATATATATATATATATATATATATATATAGTATATCGCCCATGGACATCTGCGACTTAAAAGTCTCAGATGCGTTGACGGCATTTAAAACAATATAGGCTCGTTTTTATGAGGTCATAATTGATTGTAAAAACTGAAGGCGACAATTAATTCCACAGTTTTGTTGTACGATGAATGAAGTTACGCGTAAATCTTAAGGTATACGGTGTAATTGATCTTTACGATCCGGGGTCGTATCAGACCACATAAAAAAAGGTTTATTTCAATTCTCAATTTTTTGTATTGTTGTTTCTTTATCAGAATCAGACATGAATTGAGACGAAATTGGCAATTGAATGAATTAATAAACGAATGATCCCTCCATCTCTGGGATGAATTAGAACTTATTTATGCCTAGCCTACGTTTATAAACACGAACTAGATTTTAATTAATCTTATCAATTTAGTATTTGTTCTTATTAAGTATTATAATTGAATCTTTAAGGCTATCTTAAATATGGATTTATTTTATTCAACTAATTTTGAGTGATATTTCAATTTAATATCTAATAATACTTTACAATATATCTGGGGGCACGTCAGTGCCCCCGCCAAGTCGAGCAACAAGCGGCACGGCCGTACTATCCTTTTCTCGAAGTAGTTCGGGCCATTTTCGACGCCCTATAACTTCGTTGTGGATTAAACTAGAATCCTGAATTTTCAGTAACTAAGCAGGCATTGTATAAACTCAGTATATTTCAAATATCATTCTGTTTGAACCAGTAGTTTAAGAATTATAACTAGTCAAAGTTTGTTAATTTGTCACTCACTCACTCACGCACTCACTCACTGACTGACCGATCATCAAAACTCTAAGGCACTTCTAGCAGACATAGAAACTGATCAAATCAAATCAAATCAAATTTAGAATACAATTAGTGATTAGTGTATAAATCAAGGGAAAACTAAAAAAAAATGAAATTTCGATCCAGTTTTCCAGATACTCAAACTATTTGTATGTAACGAATAACTTAAAAACTACTGGACTGATTTCGAAAATTCTTTTACCGTTAGAAAGCTACATTATCACTGAGTAAAATTAATATAATAAAAATAATTATAGCCGAGTCAATTTATTTATTTTAAACATCAAAGATTTTCAATATTGATATTGATATGGTCACTATAAGATGTTGTTAGGTTAGCTAATTACGTAATAACTTCAGACAGAAGGATCCTTAAATAGAGACTGAATAAATTGACCGACTTGGTATTATATGGATCTCACAACTTTTTACGATAGAAGAACTGAGTTGTAAGACTTGGCTTTTTTTACAATTTATGTTTTTTTTATTTTGTCTTAAAGAAATCAATCCATTGTTAATTAAAACATGTTATATGTATAACTTATAACTTTAGAGTTGAAGTGGCATTCAACATTCTTGTTTTTGGTAAACACTTAAAAATACTTTAAAATGAGGTATGTATACGTACTATGAGGTACCTACTTCAAGTGTGTGTCATTCTCGTCTGTTGAGATTTACTGCATCATAAAAAAAAATATTCTAACCTAAGTAAGGGTCATGTAAGTAATCGCTAGCTATTTTTTGAAGTCTGTTTATCTTCCTTTCCGATAAAAGTTAAAAACCCTAAGATATTTTTAATTGTTTAAACGTGAAACCTGTTTGTTTATCGAACAAATTCCATTACGTAGCAACGAAGTTTTTTAGAGGGCCGCTAATTAAAAGTCTGTCGAACTACCAAGTCTGCGCTTGCTTTAAATTTGTTAATGCCAAACCAATTTAAACTTGAACTTACATTTAAAAAAAAGACAAACAAAATATTATACATTTAAATTTTTTTTTACTTCTGTCTGATAAGTTAAATCTAATAATATATTATATAAAATTCTCGTGTCACAATGTTCGTTCCCATGCTCCTCCGAAACGGCTTTACCGATTTTTACCAAATTTTATATGCGTATTCAGTAGGTCTGAGAATCGGCTACTGTCTATTTTTCATACCCCTAAGTGATAAGGGTTGTTCAACCTTAAATTTTTTTTTTTAATTTATGGACGAAATTTTTTGTTTTTTTTTTTTATAATTTGGCATTAAAAAATACACGCAACCCCTGCTTTTTTTGTCAAAAAAAATCTAGACCCGTGCGAAGCCGGGGCGGGTCGCTAGTATTAAAGTAAATATCTAAAATACTAAGTTGAATGAAAGAAAACATTGTTCTGCTGGAACTACAATACAATATTCTGTCTAATGTTTTAAAGTCTGAAACATCGCTAAACCCTTTTTTAATATTAAAATACAACTTTATTAAAGTAAATATTTATAAATATTCAATCATCAAACCATTTTTAAAGCAACCAAAATTTTGAATGTATAAAAAATAACAGTTTTGGACTTAAGGTCTAAAGTAATGTTTTAATTTGCTAGCTTAATATTTATTAATTTATATTTCACGTTGTTATATCCATGATTTCTGTATAAAATAACATTATTTTATTAACTCCGCGCAAAGTAAATAGTTGCACAAATATTTAGTATCGAAACTCTAAACTGACTTCGTTAATAATCATGACTTTTGTATGGAAAACGTACCACCTTAACGCTATTCAAATACGCTTTTTTATCGAAGCCGTAATTAAGCTAGCAAATTAAAACATAACTTTAGATATATTGATACAATATACAATCATCGGCAAAGTTTTATCTATATTATTTATTTGTAAGAGAACAACGAATAAACTAAAAGAATAGAACAAAGCATTGAACATTTTCAGATTATAATTATCTCTACTTCGATAGCCTGAAAATGGGATTATTCCAGGGAAAATATCCTTCATTTCCATAGAAACCGATCGGGAGTCGATCACGCTTATTGAATTCAAATCACGATGGCTGCGAACAAAAGGTACTTGTGCTTGGTGGCTTCATACCGAACACAACATTATTGGCTTTCATACTAAGAGTTAAGATTTCTTTTATATACCTTGGTAAGGTCAAAAGGAATTTATTTATTATTTTTCGTAGTCATTTATTACGAAAAATAAGCTAAATAACAGGGTAAATAGCTGATTAAACAGTGCAGTTGAGTTCATATTACGTCTTTTTTATTTTAGTTATCGACAGATGAGGTGAGGTTCACTTGGTGGTAGGTGATACCTCAGCCACATAACATTAGTCAATGCTGCGCTGTTGACCTAATTTTTACTTCGAGCATTCGAAAATCCATAGACTGGAACCGAAACGCGCAATATGTACTTCATGGTTTTTCCATCTATGAATGGTGGTTCGTTGACCGATCGGAATTTTGATATTCCTCCCACCCGTTCAATGCCCGAAGTTACCAAAAGTGGGGAAGACATGCTTACAGAAAATTATAATCATGTCGTCCGGGTGGGATTCGAGCCCAAGACCCATCGATGCACACGACGGGTGTTCTACCGTAGGTACGCGCCAACGAGCCCATCATTATATTTACGCTTTCATTGTGAATCGAAATCGGCTAATGGAATTAAACTTAATAATATTAATTTAATATCAACCTTTATCAATTATTAATTATTATTATAAAGACGTGAATTAATGTAGATTTCATGTTACAGTTTCGGTGTATGGATTTCCAAATTGTGTAAGAAAAACGAAGTGATTGATATACATATTATATTCTGCGACTGATGAATGTCACACCATTAAGTAAGCATATATAAAATCTAACAAAGTATCCACTGTGTGTGTAGCAAATTTCATATACCTATCAATATATATTTTTAAGAGAACTACCAACTGGCTTTTAGCCATCTGATATCAAGGACTGAATACCGGTTAATTTACTATGGCAGTTATACCGGTATTTTGTTAATATTCTTTCGTTTTTATTCATATTTACTGTAGTAAGTTTAGTGTGTATTGCTCTTTAAAACTAATATCATGGTATCTTAGTCAGACACTTATTTTGGAAAATAAAAATTAACCGGTTTCAGTCCCTGTCTAATATTACATAATATGGAACTAAATTTGTAGCATGCAAAAACAAAAGACGCTCGGAAAATCATATTAAAAATTTCATATCTTATCCATAGACAAATATATCATTAAATAGTTAATGTTATAATAAATCAGATATTCTCTATGATAGTAAAAAACTGAAACTATTCCAATACCTTATTCGACTATTAATGTTGAACTATCGGAGTTCGGTCTGGTGCTAATTTGAATCTCTCTTGAACTTATAACGATGGCGAACTCAGTAAAAGAAGTTCTCCAACAAAAAGTGAGTTTGGCGAGATCTTGCGGAAAATGAACGATGCCTCAAGTAGGTTATTTTTGATGGAAATCATACATTTTTATTGCATTTCCAACGAGTAATCACATCATGTAACACAAAAGAAATAAACATAAATTATTTTAAAGGAATCAATATTCATAAATGTATGCTTACAATAAATTTGACAACTAAGCAGATAAGCCATTATTATTTAAAGATATGGTTGTTTGATATTGGTACTATGGATAGCTAATAACCCAGAGGTAGTGTAAATTTTACGCTCACATTACCATAATTCTAACAAATTACATAGAATTATGTATCTACTGATATTATTGTACTAAATAGGTATTCGTAAGTTCCCAAGTGATTGATTGAATCGTAATTTGTCCCGAAATCGAAATACATTTAAATAAAAAAGGAACCATTACTTTTAATCAATATATAAGAAAACATAGCAGTTGCTGGGATTTTTCTTTGAAACATCTCAACTAATGTTATTATATAAAGAGGAAAGTTCTGTATGTTTGTTTGTTACGATTCAACTTAAAAAATTACAGCGAGTGATATAGGCTATTTTTATTGTGTGCTTTTGAGCAAGGTTTCTTCATATGATATATTCAATTGAAAGTGGCGAAATAATCAAACTATTTCATTTACATATCAAACTGTTTTTGACATCTGATAATTTGAAAAAGTTCGATGCGAGTCAGTTTGCATTGCAATTTGTTGATATGGTGCCTTTAAAATAATCTTTAAATGATGATAACTTTTCTTTCCGATAACCGATATTGATGAACCTATATGTTGCTCCGGGCTTTGCTTAATATATTTGTGAAAATTGCATGAAAATCGGTTCAGTATCTTCGGAAATTAGCCCGTACAAATAGAGAAACAAAAAATTTAAAAATAATCAAGGTTTATTCTATTTCTCTTCTTCAGTTTTTAGCATTTTTTTTCTATGAACAGACATTTGACCTTTTTGATGAATTTTGTCAAGTAATTCGAAAGTGCCTCATTAATTTGTAGGTCAACAGCACATAATAATTGATGTCTCGGATACCGTTCAATTAAACCATGAGTTTCAATCAAGCATGAGCTCGTCTTTCGATATCTAACGTAACAAATTCATATGTATATCCAATTATAATACCTATACATCTAAGGCATATTACATGCTAGACTGAATATAATGAGACTCCCACGGTGCTATTACTCACATCGAATCCACTTATCTTAACACTAAACGAGACTCATTAACAATAAACATTCCTCTAATTCCCATTTAACTAGCTCAGCTCACAAGATGCACCGCACAAAGCCATTACTTCTTTTAAGTACACTGACATTAGCAGTAAATGCTGGGTTCCTTCGGAGACTGTCATGATAGGCTCTGTGTCTTATTAACTATTATTGCTTATTAGATTTTTGTGCCTGATTATACTTGAAAGTACCGTCATCAACAGAAGTCGCAAGCGTATTTGTAATAATAAAAATCTCTGAAGTATTAGTACCTAAGTAAACCATAAAGAAAAAATGTAAGGTAATTATTTTTCTTATTTTTATTTATTAGGTACATATTATTTTTTTATTTCGCTGATAAGCTTACGAGCCGCGAACACCAGAACAGTCAGTATATCAGCCGTATTCGAATGCCTGGCTCAGTATTGTGCCATCATTCGACAGCAAAAGGCTGCCAAGAACTTGTTTAGGTAATATTTAAGTAATTAACCTTTAGTCTGATTTTTTGAGTTTTTCACAATAAACTTTTTTTTTACTTATTTTTTTAATTCATCAACAGCCTTGTGATTAGATGTATATACAATATACATTATACATACATAATATATACATTAGTAAAAGCAGACTATAACTGCTTTGGAAATCTAACCAGAGACGTTCGTTGATCTTTTTTTTTGTCTGTGATGAAATAACAACGGTATTATTTAGACACCTATACTCAAAAGAACATACAATCGCCTACCTAGCTTCTACCCGCGAATTCGTCCGCCCAGACTTCAATTATTATTTGCTTTCGGGCCTTTTCTACTTACTGCAATATAACACTCCTATCAAACCATTTTTTCGAGTAACTTTAATTTATCTTTATGCTACTCACGCCGAAATAGCTCACAGATAGCAGAATATTTTCCGTCAAAAATATCCTGATTTCTGAGTGCCAATTCATCGTTAAGCCAATAATCTCAATATCAATTAAATTGTTTGTTTTTTCTCTGAAAGTGATTTAATGTAAATCTTTTGAGAAAATAAATGTCTTTAACCGTAATTATAGCCTATATTTTATTCTGATGTATAATAATAATACTGTAAAGTTTCATCAAAATCCATTTGGTAGTTTTTGCGTGAAAGAAACTTTTATATTTACGTATAATAATTAGTAGGACTAGTAGGTTTTTATTATTTATTCTCTATACATTCTTTATAGTTAAATGATATAAACTCAATTAAACTATAGTGAATGCTATGAAGTTGTCGCCTATAGTGCGGTTTCAGTTTAATCAAAGCGCGAACTTGTCCGACAATGTTCCGTAATTGATTCAGGACTACGGGCTTTTGCCGTCAGAATTAGCTCACGACTTGTTAACTGGCGTAAAGCTTTGGTTTAATGCAATTTTTACTTTGAATGCTATAGAATATATATATTTTTATATATTAATAATAGTGAGAGCCTTTATTCAGACGAAGATCATAACTTATACTTAGTCCTAATGTTTGACACCGTTAGGCTATTGGGGGTTGGAGTTCGGGCAAAAAGCTGCCTCTAAAATATTCCATATCTGCCTTAAGCTATACTTGATTAAGCTGTTTCTGCCGTTGCCCTAATCCGATCTTAATAATTAATAATTGCTTATTAAATGATTTTTTCTTGGTTGCTAATACACGATATTTTTTTTATAATATATTTTAATAAAACATATAAAATTTGTTATTTGTTCTATGCCATATATGGACTTTATAAGAGAAAATAGCAAGTGTAATTAAAATGCAGAAATTTTTCAATTTGATTTTGTCCTTGTCAAGGACTGCATTTTAGACATAATAGTCTATTGTTGTAGAATATTATATTATTGTAAAATACTTCAATAGTAATTAAAAAGTAACATAGAATTCGGGGATAGTAGTCAAAATTAAAGACATCTTTAACCACTTCGAATACAGGCATAATATTACTGCAGGTTGCTGATGTAGCCGTGTTGTAAATTCGGGTTTTGTTTATCTTAGGTGGATGGAGTAAAATAACATGTACGCAGAGTATTAATATGGAAAGCATAGTTGGACATGACATCATATATATGGGTCACGAATAATCTCTGTTTATACTAGTGTTGAGTAGGACATACAAGAGACGGTACATTTGTCCCGGACATGACGTCAAAATGTAAGAGCGGCTCGAAATTATAAAATGTACAACTTCAAATTTTATGTCACGCTCGGTTTTTCTCGATGTATTTGGGTTCTAATTAACCAAAAAAAAATCTATCAAATGTCATAATATAAATACTCGCTAGTACAAATTATCCTTCGAGCTTCATACGCCTCGCCTCATTTGAAGTGGGACATAGTACTGGCTCAGAGTGAAAAAGAGGCTACTCTTACAAACTCTTTTTGAAGTCCTGTACTACCCAACACTAGTTTATACGTTGTGAAACAATATCGATGGCTTCCGTAACAAAGGACGTAAAAAATCGTTTTGGCTTAAATTAATTTTAATGCAGTATTGTTCAGTTTTAGAAGCTCTATTGAACCTTATATTTAAAATGGCTCTACGGCGAAAAATTAAATATAATAAATACCGGAAAAATTTTTTTTTTTAAATGGTTTTTTGCTCATTGTCGTAAAAGTATGCTAAATGGAGATACGCCCTTTGTTGTGGAAACCATCCATATATAAATTGACATAAATGTAGCCAAATGAAATCGTATCACAAGCTTCGATAAAAAAATGATTTCCCTATTTTTAAGACAAACGAAATACGTATAAAATTGAATCAACTCCAGTGACGTAGATAATTGTATCGTCGTGTTTTCCGGTGAATAAATGAAAATATTTCTAAATGACCTACATTTCTTAACTGGAGAAATACATTTCGCAACTTCTCGGGTGCCAAAGTTAATCAAATGTCCGTCGCGGTGGAGACGAGGTGTTAATTAAGAGTTGAAAGCGTTTTAATTATTTAGCGGGGTCGTATGCTGCATAAAATATGGGTCGGTTTGATCAAGAAGAGTGTGCGAGCTTCACTGAACCGATACCCTTATCCATTCTCTACACGAAAGATCAGACTTCGGACACTGATATGTTAAATACACGAGGGTAGTTATAAATTGTTTATATGAGTCGAACTTTAGAAATTATATAGTGTATTGAATTCAATTAGTAGAGTTCCACCCTTCGTATGGCGGTAGAATCCAGTAAAAGGTTTTTTTTTTAATTTATGCTTTTTTGTAACATATAGTTGGAGTAGCAGTATAAATCATATCAGATCTGACGAGAATAACCTCCGTAATAACTTCACTCTAATGAGCCCATTTCTTTCATTAATTCGCTCGCTGTGGCAAACATTTTTGTCATTGTCCGCACAGCTTGTCATCAGGTCAAAAAGCCTTGGATCTAAGCTTTCCACGATCTATGTTTTCATAAATCGTAGTCTATTTTGCTCCCAGAATAATTGCAAGTACATACTTAAGGTATTTCAGCCTTGTATCGCAGCGAATGTGTTAAATAGAAGACATGACACAACATGTATAGCGAGTTCCTTACAAAAATGGAATTTTGTAAGGAACTCGCTATACATGTTGTGTCTTTTAAGCTTATAACTTGTACCGTTGCAAGTCGTAATTGTTTTAGTTTCTCCCTTCACAGTTTGACGTTTAATTACACTAGAATTGCTTTGTTTGTTGTTATATGTAAATATGTATTCGTCTGATTCTGTTAGTCAACATCCAAACGTCTAATTCAGCTCCTCGTCACTAGAGCTCCGAATGAAAATTAGATACAGTTTCAATCTATGAGAACGGTTGCATCTGAACTAATTCTACAAAATAGCTCCGATACTGATGCCTGAAGCTACCTTTCACTTTATTGAAAACAAGAGAGAAAGAGCTACTAAGTTCAAATACTTAAGAAGTTGGTTGAATGAAATTTGATATAACTCACAGGAAATTGCG
The DNA here is from genome assembly GCA_905404175.1 of Anthocharis cardamines. Taxonomy (NCBI): domain Eukaryota; kingdom Metazoa; phylum Arthropoda; class Insecta; order Lepidoptera; family Pieridae; genus Anthocharis; species Anthocharis cardamines. The sequence continues at coordinate 2,017,578 of FR989957.1, read as the reverse complement.
AACCGCATTAAAATGGCTAGGATCATCATCTTAAAAATGTAAAAGTACTTATGTGTTAGAAACCTGAATATGGAGCTATGCCCAAGCGTAAACTCTCACTCAACTAACCACTTAAAAATTAGCAGTATTGAAATGTGCATCTATTGCCGTGTGTTGAAAATGAAAAACTGGAGGTATTAAGTGACATACGTGTAAGAATTTAATATAAGTGTGTAAGTTTAGCCGAGAAGTGTGGCTTAACAAAAGTGTTACTAACTGAGACTAAACCGAAATATAAGTCAGTTTTTGAATTCCCAAAAGTTTCAATTATAGTTACAGTCTCCACACCAAACAGCATAAACAATAGTCCATCCTCAAATCTTGTTGTTTTTTTTCTTTTATCTTGACTATCAGATATTAAAATAATGACAAATCGCATTTTAATCTAGTAAAAGTAATTAAATTTAAACTTCTAAATAAAGTAAGGTACAAAAGAGAAACATTCAAAATAAAACTAATATTACTATGCATAAAGTAAATAACAAAAGGAAACATTGTTTAAAAAACACATTTACAACGACTGGTGAAACCTTATCATTGAAAATATGGTATGGTACGTGCTGCGTAGATTCTACGCCGAACCCAAATAAAAAAGGGAACAGGGCAGGAAGAATAAGCAGACCACGTTTAACCTATTAAGGGCTTAGAAGTAATTTTACGAAAGACTTCAAAAAGTAGTAAAAACTTCAATCAGAAATTCTCATGTAGTCCATCGCAGTCATCCAAGTAATTGTCAAATGTAACAATCTCAGTAACATTTTAGTAAGTTATTAAGTAATTCACATTTGGGTTGCGAACGACAGGCCGTGATAAATCCAGAACCCAAGACTCAAGGTCTCTTAATTAAAGGGAACCCTTCTGAACTGCGTTTAATCTTGATAGTGGTGCTAATAAAGCCGCAGTTTGACACTATGACAATATATCAAGTTAGTTTTAAGTTAATTTGTCGGAAGAATTAATTATTTGAATTTTCAACACGAGTGGATTTTGCATAACTTAATTTGTAAAGCTGTTCGAATAAATGTAGTAATTTATTCCTTTCGGGGGTTTTTGCCACTTTGGCTAATTGAGTAAGTGTTGCAATTCCGTTACTTTATCTATAAAAGTGAGTTTTTTATGTTAGATAGTAGACGAGTGTGAGGTTCAGCTGATGTTAGGTCATACCTAAGTCACAGAATATCAGTCAGTGATGCACTGTCGACCTACTTTTTATATAGAGCATTCGGAAATCAAGAGACTGAAACCAAAACGCGCAATATGCACTTCACGGTTTTTCCATCTAAGAACAGTGGTCATTACCCGGTCGGCATTTCGATATTCCTCCCACCCGTTCAATGCCCAAAGTTACCAGACATGGGGAAGACATACAGAAAATTATAAACATGTCGTCCCGGTGGGATTTGTACCCACGATCCATCGATGCACACGGCAGGTCTTCTACAGAACGCGCCAACGAGAACATCAATTGTTTCAAACAAATTTAATTTTTTTTTGTACAATCATACAAACTTTAGAATTTTGTTTGTATGATTGGTTTTTGTGTACAATAAAGTATATCCTATTCTACGAGTATGTTACAATTGCACTTCCTTGCTTTATCCAATTCACTCATCAATACTAGCACATTCGATTGGAAACTTCCAGAATCTCTTACAGAGTCTACGCCGAGTTGGCCTTAAGTTTTAGCCGCCTGCGGGAGCTAGTTTCCAAAGTTTACCTTAGGAATCTCCCAGAGCCATGAATCTTCATACAAACGAAGTTCACTGATAACCTAAGATTGTTAAAGAATAACATATTTTGTTCTTTATTAACGCGAGTAAACAATTTTGTACCGGATTAAGATAATGATAACGGGTTTATGGCGAGTTAGGATGAACACCTGCCATGCGCATTAATGGGTCGTGGGTTCGAATCCCACCGGGATGACATGTTTATAATTTTCTGTAAGCATGTCTCCCCCATGTCTGGTAACTTCGGGCATTGAACGGGTGGAAGGAATATTGAAATTCCGTACGGGTGGCGAACTACCGTTCATAGGTGGAAAATCCGTGAAGTGCATATTGCGCGTTTCGGTTTCAGTCTATGGATTGCCGAATGCTCGAAGTAAAAATAGGTCGGCAGCGCATCATTGACTGATGTTCTGTGGCTGAGGTATCACCAACCATCAAGTGAACCTCATGTTCGTCTGTCGATATCTAACATAAAAAATATATATAATGAAAGGACAAGGCTTTTTATTCTGGTAAATGTTATTCCATCAAAAACAGTACAAAAATGCACAAGACTCGTAGCGCAGTTCTTCTGCCGTAAAAAGTTGTTAAATCGAATGTAAACCAAGTCGGTTAATTCGGTATCTAAGTATTTACCTATGGGAGCAGCGGTAGCAGATACCTACCTTTAATAAATATTGATTTAGCAATCGCACATAAATAAAACAAAATCTATCTAATATTAGCGCTCTATGCTTTTATTTGTTTAGAGGACTTTTTAAATTACTTAGTAGATTATGTTGCTGTGTGCGCTTACCAAGTCACTCTATTTATTAAAGAATATTAATATTTAATATAAATATTTTATAAAAATATTTTATTAATATTATTTATTTGAATACTTCGTAATTTGAGGAGCATCGGTTTTTTTTTATGTTCAATGAATGACTTTGAAAATAGAATAGATTTACACAACTCTTTTGTTTGATTGTGGAAATTATCATATCATAAAACTAATAATTTAAGGTGAGATACAATTTAAGAAAAAATAGATTGACGAGGATCGAAACCAAATAAATTATTGATATTACACAACAGATACGAAAATCCTCAATTAGGTAAAAATCAGTAAATAAATAGGTCAAGTAGTCAAGAAATTTGTATTTTAATTAATTTAATACATATAAGTAAAACTCGATTTAACTCTTATTTGCATGTTTTTTTTTTATATTTTTGTGACATACATCAGGGTGGAGTAATTCATGTGTTCGATTAAAGGAAAAATATAAAAAAATCCTAGTATAAATAAATAATATGAAATAAGTAAAAAAAGTCTGATCAAAATATTAAATATTCATGCCCACTAAAATATTATTGTATGAAAATTCTCAAGTCTAAGTTTTGTTAAATCCCACTGTTAGCAATTTTACACATCTCACGGAGGCTCTATCCGTTTCAATATAAGGTAAGAACGACTATTTTCCAAGTCTCAGTTACGCCAGCTCAAGAAATTCTATCAATAAGGATTTTGTCAACTGGATAAAACTTTGTTGATAGAGTGTTTACTACTATCAGGTGAAAGTTTAAATGGATTGACGATTTTGATGTTAGAACAAAAAAGACGAGTATGAGGTTCACTTGACGGTAGATGATGAGACGGAGAGGTGGTTCGTTGACAGTTTTTTGTGTTAACGAAATGAAACTGTTAATTACAAACTGATAACCTGTTAAAAAAGCAGCTAATTTTATTAGCTGGTTTACAATAATGTCAACAGTTTTTACGTAGCAATTAATTATTTGTTAATAAATAAATTAACAGTTAATAAATTCAACAGGTTTTGCGTTAAATAAAAAAGCTGCTTCGGATGATGTTAGCGACTACGCGTTGAATGTTCGTTTAGCTAATCCGCGCGTTGCGTTCGAAAATCGTTGAATTAAACAGTTAATATATTTAACTGCTTTTGCGGTAAACGAAAAGCAGCTAATTCGTTAACATTAGAAAAGCGGCTTAAAAAAGCTGCTTGTTGAATTAACACCCATTCCTAGTAGATGATATAGTTTTTTATAGTTATTTAAGGATTTTTTTAGGAGTTTGTTACAATGTTTTTTTTTGTCATAGTAGATGTCAAACAGCAGAGGAGCACTGAAAATCGGCGCTGCGCTGCTTTACCGTGGTGTAGCACAAGCTGAGTGGTCTACCAGTTACCTAGTTTTAAGGTTTACTATTAATAGTTTAATGCGTTTTGTTTTTTTTTTATGGAATATATGGACGCTGTTAAGCAATACTGTGTCTACCCACAAAATGACAAAAAAGTAAATTTTGATACCAATCGCTTCCTTATGAACTGGAGTACATATTTCAAAAGAGACATATATCATTTAAGCCGTTTTAATAGCAAAAATATAAAAAAATACTAGTGAGCACGAAACCTTAACATGCTTAGAATATTTAACAATAATGTAACAAATTCTATTACTTTGATTGCTACCAAGAAAAACGATATACATTTAGCGTAATAATAATAATTACAACAAAATCTATTATTTCTGTTATTTTATAAAATAAAATTACTAAAGCAGAATTAAAACTTCAAACTCAATTTTCTCAAAATGGCAACCATGTGGGTTGGCAATGTATTGCTTAACAGCGTCCATTTTTATTTGAGTTTGAGTTACCCCAGATACCCCAGCCACAGAATAAAAGTCACTGATGGCTGTCGACTTACTCTTTACTACCAGCATTCGAAAAATCCATAGACTGAGCCGGAAACGCGCAATATGTACTTCACGATTTTTCGAAAATTATAAACATCTCGGTGGGATTTGAACGGCGACTTATTCGAACGCAAGAAAGGAGTGAAAAATACCAGCAAACCTTAAAGTGGAATATATTTTCTTAGATTGCAAGTAACGTAACGCATTTCGAAAATTATGCGTTGTTAAACAGTAGTAAATATCAATCAGGAATTATCAAACGCTCGTAAATCCCACAAATGGCTCACAGCCTCACAGTTAATCAATTTAATGAAAGTTAGATCATTTACTACCATTTATTACTTTACACTCCGTAAACTTAAGACTTATGGCCCTCTCTGGCGTATGTGAATCTAGTTTAGAACTTCTAGATTGCATGAACTATCCTGGAAGATATTTTAACTCCCAGTTTTTAGAAGGAGAGTCGTTGAAATTTAAGTAGTGAATCTCTTAATGTATCATATGAAGTCTCCCATGAAAGAAGAATTAGTTATAAAACAATTTTTTAACCTAACCTAACTATAAAATATTTTTTAACAAGTTTGTTTACAATATTTACTTGAATATCTTTATAAATAAAAATGTATGTTTATCCTTAATGCACTCCTAAACTATTCATCCGATTATGATGAAACTTTAGTGAGTTGTTCTGCATACGCTAATATTTCTGTGGTGCAGACAAATTTTTATTTTACTTGACATTGCAACACGTGCCGAGTACAGCTAGTAGGTATTAAAATATTCATTAAAAATACACAGTACTGGTTTTCATTTACTCCAATATGAATAGTTTTGGTTTGGTTCACGGGAAACAAGTTATCTTGGATGCTTAACTATATTAAATGGGCACTGTCTGATGAAATTTTTCATGAAATAATATTTTGAGTGATTTAATTAAAATTAGGAGAAGCCGTTGAGCTCCAAGCTTTATGAGTATAATTAATTAGGAAGTAATAACAGTTCAAAAGAAAATCTAATGACACTTTGACCAATAAATACAGTTCGACTTGCCTATGTTCAAATCCGTACAAACACCTTAAAACTTCCTTAGAATTTGGATCAGCTTCGTAGCGAAGTCGGATCCAATATATTTCTTTTACGCTAAGAGAAAACCAAACAGCATTCAAGGCATACTGACTAAAGTCGACCGCAGACATGGACACGATAATATATTAATAGTATTTCTTTCAGTATGAATTATTTTTATATCTAGTTCATATTAGTTCCATTTTAAGGTCGACATTTTGTTAGACCTCTGATGTTGGAGTTAAGCCGACAGCCCGTTTGCCTCCTATTCTAAAAAAACTCTCAACTGTACTGTCGTTGTGACAAGTTAAATTTTCATATCGAATTGGTCATGCAACACTGAAATAACTCATAGTTAAATAGTTTGACAGTTCTTTTATTAAAAACGGTATATGCTATGCAAAATTAATCTATCGTCCGCTTCGATCTCAATTCAATCAAATTCGTATGGTCGTCGTTGAGCAAAGCCATGAATAGTTTGAGAAAAAAACGATGTATATATTTAGTCTTGGTATATAGAAGGTGAAATTAAACCACGTACAGAACTAATCTTAAAGAATAATTATATTTTCCTTGGTTACAAGGATGCTCACAACTTCAATTTCACCCAGTATATTGTATATTTATTAATACTTCTTTTATACTATTTGTATTGAATATTATACTATTATATACTCCTTCTAATATATAAAATTCTCGTGTCACGGTGTGCGGAACCGAACTCCTCCGAAACGGCTTGACCGATTTTCGTGATCCTTAGCGTGCATATCGGCCAGGGTGAATATTCGATCAACATCTATTTTTCATCCCCCTAAATTTTAAGGGTAATCCACCCCTAAATTTGTTTTTTAATATTTGGACGAAACGTGTCTGTTCCACTGATCATTTTTAATTGCAACAAGAAGGTGGTCAATATTCTGTATTCTTCTCGACTGATATCACATTTTAATTTTAAACCTGAACCTGGTGCCCTAATTTATACCTAAACGCAATGGGCATATTTCTGAAGCAGGGGTGATCAATGGATGTTAACAGTGGTTAAAAATAGCGTTTCGACGAAGGTCCTTAGTCTTTGCACTGAACATTCTTTATATGTCTTTGTTTCAGCTTATTTTCAACTGCACGGGAGTGGATTTTATAAAATGATTTTCTTGAACTTCTCGCAAACTTTGTGCTTCTATAAGTTAGATTTTGCACTCTTTGCTTTTGATTGAGAACGTTGTGACTTATATAACGTTTCTGTTGTGGTCTTTTATCTTTTCAATAATAGTTAAACCATTTTATTGTTTGAATTTTTCAATATGCTCGGTAACTTTGAAAAATATCATGATTTAGATACGTACATGTATAACAAGACATATATTGGCAATTACCGATAGACGATACAATCAAAGGTAGGTACCTCAATTCGATATTATTCGATGTGCCAGTTGGTCCTTTTGTGATGTGTGTGTGGCCCTTGCAACGATTGAAACTATTACGCGCAATATGTACTTCACGAGCAAATCATTGACATCTGTTTCTGAGGTATCAAGTAAACCTCATACTCATCTGTCGTATTTAATATACAAAAACAACTTCACAATTGTTAAAATATATTCAAATCGCGAATAAAATCGTTTCATCAGACACAACTCACAATCCCTCCCTTCAAACCTTCGATCAACAATTATAAATGTGCAGCAGTATTTGTTTCTCCAAAGTCAAAACCGATTAACCATACAACCAACTCGCAAACAAACCCAGGAGAACTACTAGGGGTTAGTATTTATAAAAAGTAAAAAAAATAAATAGGAACAGACATCTTTTGTAACTTTATACAGTATAAAAATTAATATTCGTTTAACTATTCAAATGCAGACGGTTGGTCTGATAATACCACGATGTGGGAGCATTGTCTTATATTCGCAATAGTGAATGAATAACATCTATCAGATATTATTCATTCACTTTCAGACTTTACGTATAGTATCTCCTTATATTAACAGCATTCAGTTTTCACTGCTGTGATAATATACGGGTGTTGGGTTAACATTATGTATTTTACTCAAAATTTTGTCTTTTATTAACGCGAGTATCACACATTTAAATAAAATACTGTATACCGGATTAAAACGTGATTTATTATTTATATTGTTTAAATTATGTATCCCGACGTTTCGGATGCTTAACAGCAACCGTGGTCGCGGGAAGACAGCAGAGGGGAAACGTCGGGATAAATAATTTAAACAATATAAATAATAAATCGCGTTTTAATCCGGTATACAGTATTTTATTTAAATATTTTACTCAAATTAAATTAAATCATTGATGTAACACAATGTACACTTATGACGTCAACAAAAAAAAATATGATTGTTTTAATAAAAGTTCAGATTACAAAAAAGGGAATAATCTATTTGACTTATAACTCAAAATACTTTACAAAAAATAACGAGAATTAACATAAATATCATGAGTAATATGAAAAATAATGAACAAATCGTAAAATATTTACTATCTTATCGTAACGAAATAATAAAAAGTGATCACTTCAGAAAATTCTTTTACGGTTAGGTTTCGAAATTATATTTTACGTACCATTACCGACGCCATCAACATTCCGAAAGTACTAAATAAAACTGTAATGGATTTCCATAAAACAGCTGGCCGAGAGTCCTTAGCCATTTTTTTAGGATTCTGTATTAAAATAATTAGTTTATTTTTATTTTAGAAATCGACAGACGAGCATGAGGTTCACTTGATGGTAGGTGATACCTCAGCTACAGAACATCAGTCAATGATACACTTCTATCATTCGGAAATCTATATACTAAGGCCTAAACGCGCAATTGTTTTTCCTTCTGTGAACGGTGGTTAGTAAACCGGTCGGAGCTTCAATATTCCTCCCACCCGTTGAACACCCAGTGACCAGACGTGGGGAAGACATGCTTACAGAAAATTATAAACATGTCATCTAGTTGGGAATATTCTAGCAAGCGCACCAACAAGCATAATGTATAAATTAATTTCACGAAAGAAATGTGATTATTTATTTTCAGCGAAAAGTGACCACAATGCAATGATGGGGCAGTTTTCACCTTCCTGCCATTTACAATCGCGTTCACACACAGAATACAACAACTATTATAAAATTAAACGGCAAATAATAACTGAAATGTTTACAAGAAGCATAGGTAAAAGTAAGGTTTGTTCGATTTAAAGTACAAACAATATTCGATATTTAAATAAAATAACTTTTACCGGAATAAAATGCGATATAAGTATTTATTGTATTATTTATCGCGTCGTTTCGAGTGCTTTCCAGCAAACGTGGTCACAGGCAGGCTGAAAGGTGAAGCTGTCTGATTTGAATTTTAACAAAATTGATATTGCTAACGCCATCTATTACTACTCAGTTATTGTATGTTTACAACAAGACACGAAAATTGATTATTTAAAAATAATATATACGGGACCCTGCCCTTAAGGTCGCTTGATACTATTGATATTATTGATATATATTTTATGAAATTATAAAAGAGATACTTCGAACAAAGGATCAAACAGATTCTCTCAAGTTCCTGTCAAGATTGTTTTGCTTGAAGTCTTTTCAGATTAATGTACTTACTTTGCCTTATTATATAAAGACAATATTATATTTAGATTCCATATTCAAATAGGAAATTGAATTATATGAAAGATATTAAATATAACAATTAACATATGCTAAATTAATACATCGGAGATGTTTGCTGATGCACAGGCTTTTTGCTTTTTTTATATTAGAGGGGATAAATGAACAGGCGAGTCACCTGATGGTAAGTGACTACCGCCGCCCATGGACATCCGCAACACCAGAAGTCTTGAGGATGCGTTGTCGGCCTTTACTTGCGACACGGCTTTTGCACTATTTCGTGCTCGATGCACATCCCTAGTGTGTCAAGCGCGGGGCGACACCAATACCGTTCTCCGTCTACTATGATCTCTTAAAGCAGGTCATTTTAATACTATTAATAAAACAGCCCTGCTATTTCGTACCATAAGTGCAAGACGGGCTCGTTAGTGCGTTTGTAGAACACCTGCCGTGCGCATAGTGTGTCGTGAGTTCGAATCCTACCGGGACGAAATGTTTATAATTTTCTGTAAGCATGTTTTCCCCACGTCTGGTAACTTCGTGCATTGAACCGGGTAACTAATCATGAAGTGCACATTGCGCATTTCGGTTATAAATATATATACTTTGTTTTTATTTTATATAGTCTCTGTACATATTGTTAGCTGTAAGGAATCATAAATAAAAAATAAAGTTTTGAAAAGAGCAAGAAAGACTATTCCTGGTCAGTTTTATATACGCTTGACGACTTCGAAAAATAAACGAACGGTCTGGATAAAGTGCAGTTTTGCTTGAAATCTTAAATCTATTAATGTCTGAATCTGCTCTATTGAAAAATTAAATAGGTCAACACCGCATTATTGATTACTGTTCTGTGTCTGGGGTTGCCACTTATCAAGTTTCTCGTTTTCGATATCTGATAAAAAAGGAAAAAAAATTAGTGGCAACACTAAAATATCAATTGTCGAAGTTTTATAAATTCCGATAAAACTATTAATAAATGACATAGTATATTTTAGTATAAAATAGTGTTTTTTATTTTTGCGAGTATCATACATTGAAGTCTGCCCGTGACCATGCATGTACGTCAGCATTCGAAAAATGAGGATAAATAAAAAATCGCATTTTATCCGATTATTTTATAACTAGTAACACGCCCCGGCTTCGCACGGGTGCAATGTAAATGTACTGTACACAAAAAAAATAGCCTATGTTACTCAGTGTAGATGTAGCTTTCGATTTCGTAGCGAAATAATTTTTAAAATCGGTCCATTAGTTTTTGAGTAAAATCGTAACAAACAAACATACACATATTATTTCCTCTTTATACTATTAGTGTAGATATAGATAAAAAATAAAAAACTACTAGAAGTGGTAATAATTATGTAAAACACATTTTATTATTGTTTTAAGCAATGAGCTGATTACTTCCGGAACATTTCATTTTTACACAATAAATACAGAAAATTGGAATCCCAAAGGTCCAATAAATAGTGATACAATCAGTTGGTCCAAATAATAGTTCCCTTGGGCCCATCCGTCATCAAAATTTTAGTATTGAACCGGGATTCGATACTTTTTATGAAAGTGTTAAAACCCGCTGCAAACTTTGGAACTTGCAAATTTTTCACGAACTGCACAAAAGTTATTATTATTACTGAATTTTTCGAACAATGAATTTTTCGCAAAACTAAAACTGAAGACTTCTTTATGCTCGAAAGTTTATCTTACTAATATTGTAAATGTGAAGGTTGCGAGGATGTTTGTTACGCTTTCATACAAAAACTACTGAATATATTTTGATGAGTCTTTACAGTATTATTATAATTTTTATTATTTACTTATTTATATTATAATTTTTAACGATCTTGAGTTAATTGGTCAAATTATAACGAGGATCAAGTAAGTTGGAAAAATTCCTGCTATCTGATAGCTATTTCTCCCAGCGAAATGGGTACGGGCTAGTTTCTCATGTAAATATTTTATACATTTTTATGTAGCCCATATCACATAGTTTGCAAAAACATGAATCCCGGTATTCATAGAAGCGAAGCTTTTCATACGTATGCAATTCGAGTAACAATCTAATTTCATGGTGTCATTGAGGTTTGAAATTTCACATGATGGACATGGAAGGCCTTATTCTCGATTGTCATACATGCATACATATTATATCACGCCTCTTTCCCATTAGGGTAGGCAGAGATCACGGAATTCTATATACAGCTACAGTCCTTGCATATCACTTTCGCTTCTTCCACTTTCATCAGTGCTTTCATACACGCTCGTCGGTTTCGAGTATTTTTGACCTGGCCCTTTTGAAGAACGTCCCCGATCTGATCGATCTGATTGCGTCTTGGTCGATCAATCTCGACTCTTCTATTATAATTGTTGAATATAAAATTGTATTTAAGTAATAAGAGTGATATTTGTAATAAATAATTTAATAGCATTTCTGAACCAGTGCCAATTAGATCGTATTACAACCTAGACCGACGCCAATTTGTCGTCAAAATACTCGTAAGCTTTGACATTACGGGGAGGTTTCGATATCAATATTAAGCCCGCGATGTTGCTTATTTCAGAAATATTGCAGAATTTATAGCTTTTATTTTACTGGGGCGAAAGGTAAGTTAATTTTTTAACATCATTAACAATATTAACAATAGATCTACGCTTAAATGTGACTACGTTCATTTGATCAACTAAGCTTAACTACGCTAATAGATAGGCTACGCTAAAGAGGAAAAAATTGTATGTTTGTAATGAATAAACTCAAAATCTACTAGATTGATTAAACAATTATTTAACCAATAGAAAGCTAAGTCAAACTTGTTGACACCACTCATGTTAGTTATCCACCTATTAGCCGTCTGCCCAGGTTTCAAACTTCCACCACAATTTTATGTTATTCACCCTTTCAGGCTTCAAACATCCCTCAAGTTTCTCAAACATTGATCACAATTTATTATAACACTTTTAAAAGCGAATAACACATAGTGACCAACCCGGGAATCGAACCCAGGACGTAGAAAGCTACATTATCTGTGACTAACATAGGCTATTTTGGTGTATAGTACATCTACATTGCATCCGTGCGAAGCCGGGCGTTTTGCTAGTCTAAAAATAAAGACTTGTCGTATATTTTTGTAATATGTACAAACTAACTTAGAATCTATATATGTACTGTAGAAGTTTGTATGACTCAAAGAAACAAAAAAGAAAGAACACATTGATAAAATATTCATTAAGTTTGTAATATCTATAATAGTATTCATTCATAATATGTCCTAGGCTAAACTTTGGTTTGTGTATTAAAAACCTTACAAAATGCAACATCCTTTCATTCGTTCAATCTTCATTCAATCACCTCACACACGCCATAGAGAATATAAACGCACGTTGAATCCATCAATGCCCGTATTGAATAATCGTACCGGTCACCTGTCAATTACGTACCACTGGGAGCAATTTATTCCGAAACTCCCCGAAGCACGTTTATTCGCCGCCTCTTTCTGATAATATGAGAAATTTCACGCTCTACCCTCAAGTTTTGGACGTTTAATTTCACGGGAATTTTTACGTAGAATAACATAAATTGGATTTTTGTTTTTCGCTTGTGTGGTTATGTGGTTAATTAACAGGTTTTTCTTTTGTTATGAAAACAGTTGATTCAGTTGAATCGTTGACTGAAAGAAATTATAGATATTTATAAAACAAACGAATTCGTGTCTTGGGTTTAATTTGAACAGTCGGACAGTTTTCTTTAGTACTTTGTTGTTATACAAGATTAAGATTTGCATTTCTTCAGACCTAGCGCATATAGAGGATGAGGATAGATGGACAAAGTGCCTGACCGAGTCGATCCAAAGGGAAAAGAAAAAAGGGAGAACAAGGAATGGATGGAGAGAAAACTTTAGCTCGGTTCCAGTTTATTTATGTTTATTTTAATGTTAGATATTGACAGACGAGCATGGGGTTCACTTCGTGGCAGGTGATACCTCAGCCACAGAACAGCAGTCAATGATGCGCTGTCGACCTACTTTTTACTTCGAGCTTTCGGAAATTCATAGACTGAAACTGACCAATATGCACTTCACAGTTTTTCCATCTATAAATGGTGGTTCGATATTCGAAATTCGGTCGCACCCGTTCAATGTCCAAAGTTACCAAACGTGGGGAAGACGTGCTGACAGAAAATTATAAACATGTCGTCCCGGTGGGATTCGAACCCACGACCCACATGCGCACGGTAGGTGTTCTACCGAAAGCGCCAATGCAATGGCCGGTCTCGGTTCCAGTTGGATGCAGATAGCGGGGAAAGTATGGAAGGAAATAGGGGAGACCTACGTTGAAGAGGCGACTACTATAAAAATTTAATTATAATACAAAAAATTCAAACAAAATTTTGCTCATTAACTTAATTAATTAGCGGATACAGTTAACAAATTATGTGAAATCTATTCATTCGATATTTTTATTTTATATTGAAAAGATAATTATTTTTTTTAAAACTCCTTTTAATACAAAGTTCAAAATATAATAATCAAACATCAACATCAATCGTAGGCCTTTTGACTTAAATCATAAATAGGTCAACAGCGCATCATTAATAGATGTTCTATATCTGAGATATCACCTATCAAGCCTTTGATTTGTTTTCAGAAGTAAAAAAGACAAATAGGAACTCAGTCATTATTAATGATAAGGGATAGACTCATGGCTCCGAAAACGGAAGTTGCCTAACTTTGTTAGGTACCTTCTTTTATAAAATCAGTATTCATACTGTTTTAAATCAGTTTGAATTATTATTCCAAGATTAAAAACTCGATATGAAAGCAAACCGGAGATTTCATCAGCGATCCAATATCAGGGAGGCAACTGAAATGAAATCCAATCGTATGAAACTATTCGCTTTAATGGAAACTCCTGGTATTGTCTTTCGCATTAAGAGTTAAAAAAGAGTTATTTATAGTAGAAAAATGGAATAGTTCATATTATATTTTTAGAGAATTTAAATATAATATATTTTCAGAAACAATTCTTTAATATAAACCTTAAAAGATTGCTAGATATAGTTATTGATATTGGTGCGCCCATTTTCGTGATGTTTATTTAATACAACATTTATCCATGGATTCGAGTCCCGTTCAGGCGGATGTAATATTTTGTGTCCTATACTGGCCTGCAGTCGATCATTAAAATTCCTTACTAGAGCCACCTCCGTACATCGGAGTGAAGTTTTGAATCCTGTGGAAACAAATTGTTTAGTTTGGATAGGATACAGAAGGCTGATCACCTTCTTGCCTGTAATGAAAAATGATCAGTGAAGCAGGCACGGAAATGTGTCTGCCCCATGCGCGATAATATGATATAATAATAAATATGTATACACATCTCAGGTCACCCCTTCAAACACACATAATTCTTCACACACATTAATAACTAAAGACTGATGAATGTTCCATTTAATATTATGCAATTAATATACGTAGTTATTCATAGTTTATTTAAATGAAATACCTACTGTACCGGATTATGTTATAATATGAAGTATTTTATTTAAATGTGTGATACTCGGGTTAATAAAAGGCAATATTATCCATAGTTTACGAGTAGTTTTAATCCAAAATTGTATTTATTGTTAAAGTCAAATAAATTATGTCTGGAAATTTCAACCTTTGAAATTTTAAGCAAACGGTAGCTATATTGTGTAAAGAGCTTTGACTCTTTGAGGGTAAGGTGAGCCTTTTTATGACAAAGAGTTAAAATTCCGTGACAACCGTAGTGCGGACGGATTAAAGGTTACGCGTCTCTAAAAGTTCGTCTTTATCGTCAAAACAGTTCAACCTTGACCTTTTTAGTCCAAGAGTCAATATTTTTTTCTTTTACATCTACATATTATTTAAATGACTCCAGTTTTTAAGTCATGAAATGAATTCCCGTTGCATTGATTTTTTTAAATGTAAGTAATCTTCTATGCCCTGTTCAATCGAAATAAAATTTCTAATGTTTTTTCCACAAATCAAATCACATCATTCTTTATTTGCGAAAATCAGTACATGTGGTGTTAACTATTATACGGGATTCAATTCTGACAATTCTTGTAGGGCATATGTCAGTCATACATTATTATACCAGAATATCATCTTTATTTTGTGTGATAATTAACAACAATTATCGGTTTGGACATAATATTATGTTACATAATTATTTGTAACACAAAAAATTATTAGGATCATAATGTGGAATAACATGTGTAATATTATGCCATATCTGTTGTAGAATGGAAAAATATTATTAAACAACGATCGAACTCTTTTTTGGAATACTGATAAAGGAGAACGGCAGGCTTGTATGGGACTTTCGTACCGCTAATAATTTTCGTGTTTTGGGATATTTTTTGTTTTAATTGGTGGTTAATATGATAAACAACCCCATTTTAAATTCTTAGATTTTTAGAAGTTGGGACATAAAAGTTATATCCAGATTTGTTTTTGAAGGTTATGTCAAATTCAAAAATCATTTATTCATTTAGGTAACACAATGTACACTTATGAACGTCAATAAAAAATACTTATTAAATGCTTCTAATTTTACATTTACTGCCAGTTCACAAATCAAGGGCGTAGAGCGGACGAGAAGAACTGGCAACAAACTCGCCGCCACTCTTTTTAATCGCCAAGTTTTTGTTTTACAAATGTTTTATAAGGGGCTGCAACCATTACACCATGTTCCACATGACATCACACAATTAACTATAATTATCAAAAAATATATATAAACGAAAAAATAAAACAAAGATTTGTCCTCTATCAGCAGTATGTATAGTGAAATAGGAGCACTCACATTCTAGTGGGAACAACACGCAAATACATAGACGAATATGTAGCAACCAACCAATTTTACATTAGGTTTATTAACATTGCTTTGGTGATAAAGTAAATGGTCTAAATTGATTGTCCCTCTCTGTTTTACTTATCATTAAGTAAGTAGATTAAAATGAGACTTACCTACTCAGTGGAATGCACTACGAGATACCTATATAATATGTCCAGCAGTGGACTGCAACAATTTGATATTTAATGATAAAGTTCGGACGGGATTTTGACTGTAGGTAAATAAAGAATACTTGGTTTTGAAAGTACATTTATTTAATGGTGTTACTTATAATTAATTTATTCTTAATATTACTTCATCTAAAAAGGGGGCAGGTCAGGTAAGACTCTCACGGCAAGCATAGCTGAGGTACCAAATAATACTTATCACATAGGAACAGCATCCCACTGTTCTTAAACCTACAATGCAGTTACAGCAATAACTTCACAAACTTCATTCATGGATGACATCTGTAAATAATTAATTTCATGAGATGACCATAGATACAAAAGTGCATTGATGAAATACAAATAAACACTAAGTTCAAAAAAAGAAGTAGGACACATCAAGATCAGGATTGAATTTCAGCAACCATAGCTGGAGAATGATTCTCGAGCTTAGGTTGGATATCTTTGGTTGCCTTCCAGAAAACCTTTAAAAATATAAAAAATAGTTAAATTGTATTACTATGAGAGAATAAATTCTTGCACATTAAACAATAATAATTAATAGAGCCATCCTTGTGAGGGTCTCAGAGTTAGCAATATATATGTTCGGCAAGCTTTTATAATCTACTATTAAAATATTATGTAAGTATAACTGCTGGTGCTCCAACAAACAGGTAATGTTGTCAGGATTCCACTCTTCAGCTGATGTAGTAGTGGACAGATTCTGACCACATACAGCACACATGAAATCAAAATGGTGATCATCCACATGGTCAGGTGAAGGTGGTTGAATGTTTACAACTAGTGTAGCAATTATAGATCTTCTAGCTCTAAGCCAACAGGGCACACAAGCTTCATCTTCAGAACAATAGCTAAAATAAAAATAAAAGATATTATTAAGGGAAAAATAATTTATATTATTTTATTTCTTAGTTTAAATCAAATAAACAATTTATAATGTTTATAGTTGGTACATGATGTTTATACCTTGCGTAGCTGGTTCTAAGTAGAAACTGTATTAGCCACTCTTTGTTGTTCTTCATTCGCCCCTTCAAACAAAATCCTGCATCGATTGATTGTAAGTATGGATCGTTCGCATATAACACAAACATTTTGATGGCCAACTAGTCTAGGCATATTACCAGATGAATGTGAATGAGTAGCTAGCTGCCAACATTCATGGCAAACATGGTCAGCAGGTGTTATCTGGAAAAAATTAAGTGATTTTGAGTACTGTTCAATATCATTTTAGACACTTTCCTCTTCTTTTCAGCAGTCATGATATCAGAGTAATAACTATTTTAACACTCTTAAGCAAACCATGTAAGATACTTAGATGTAAATAGCAATTTGTATGTTTATAAAAAATAAAAACACCTCTATTTGTTAGTTTTTCTAATAGTATTGAGATTAGTTAATTTTAGCAAACATACATATTTTTATGTGGTATGGTGTGGTTTAAATAGTGTTATAGTTCTAGTACGTAGAATTTATCACGGAGTTCATCACTGACCTACTCATGAACAGAATGTTATTTGTAAACTACTTACATCTCTAGGATATGTCGAATAGTATTGACGAGATCTTCACTCTCATCCGATAAAGCGTGCCTTCTTACTCGGGATAAGCGAACGTTGCAATTAACACATAGCAAGCTCGTCATTTTAATTGAAGCATGTACACAGCAGTTAATAAAGCGTCCTTTTGCAAAACTACTATCAAGAGATAGAGTACGCAGGAGTATATGCTCAACTCATTGTAGAAATGGCCAGATAATTCGCTAAATTGCTCAGATGCAGTCACAAACCACAATCCAAAACAAAAACAAAGAATTCAGTTGAACTCAACTTTTTCAAAGACAGATTTTCTTCATCTGTCAATAAAAAATAATTGCTATATATAAAAAATGTTGACGAAAATAATTCCGATCATTAAATCGTTAACTGTTATGATATTTTGCAACAATTATGAATTCTTAGCTACCTTTTATAATTGTTTTATTTTATTGAAGCTTATTTCAGTTTCTAAATAATTTAATATCATTTCGATATTTGTGATATTTTCCAAATGGCAACTTCAAAAAACATTGCTGCGTTTAGTTTACGATTATATTGCGTTTAGTTATTCAAATCTTTTTATGCATATTTCTAATTAACCCCAGCTTCTAAAAATTTTATATTTACATAAAAATAAATGGCACAGTTGCCTTAATAAGTGGTACAAATTCTATTACAAAACAACAAAAAAAGTATGCGGTACAATTTCTGCCGTTCTCCTTTCAATTTCACAAGCAAGTAGATACAAATAATACACATAATATTCTTGACATATTGAGGAGAGCGATAATTGCATCAAGACATTTCAAAATTTCAGTTTATGCAATCATATAACGTCATAGACGGAAATCTATGACGTGCACACCTTATGAGTTTCGGTTTCGGTCCATGGATTTCCAAATACTAGATTTAATTAAAAATACCGACAGTGGATCCTTTTTTGAAACCCTAAGACTCAGATTTTGGATGATGCGTATATGTCATATACGCATAAAAGCATGTAATTGAAATATTACATTGTGTACTAACCCATCACTCATCAACTGATAGCTTATTTAAAAGTCTTAAACAGCCCTGTTAACTATAAGGCAAATTTCATTTCAAATAACATACCACTTGTACTTCACATAGTGCAGGTGAACAATAGACCAAAAGTTATAACCACTTCTGTGTTGGAAATTTAATGAAATTACGTGAGACAAAATTAAGCATCAAAAGCTTAGCTGTCTCTCATGCTATTTTATAACCCATGTTGTCATTGTGGTCAAAACACTAGCGTTAATGGGGTTAATGGGCACAGTAAATACTTGAGTGCACTACGAGCAGGCAGCTATTTTCAGTTAAAATATTACCCTTTCAGGATTACACGTAAGTCGCAACTGTGGTCGGGCGCTGTTAACACTTAATGCAATGTAGACGAATACTTGACGGTACGCTGTCGAGGGATGGGTTTGACGAGTTTTATTATTTTGGTGTTTTAAACAAAGTTTATTCTTTAAGCGTAGACTAACCATTCGTAACAGTAATTACGTCATATGGAGACGTAGTTAACATGCTACCATTTCTACATAGTCGTTGCTTTGTATCGTTATTTTAACTGAAAAAATCCTAGGTCTGCCATATTTAAAATTTTCTTTGAGAATAGTTAGAGAAGCTGGAATATCTAATTTTGGGCCTGGTAACAAATCACCGTCTTGTTATATAGATTTTGAACACTCGAACTAAAACAACAACATTATTGATTAGTACTTTGTTTTCGCCTTATCACTAATCATCAAGTGAGTTTCACTCTCGTCTGTCGCTATCTACTAATCGAAAAAATTTAATAAAAAAATCAATTTGTCTTTAACTTATTCAAGAACTAGCTGATGCCCGCGACTTCGTTCGCGTAGGGTTCACTTTAAGCTGAGCTTTTGAGCAAGCTTTCTTCAAATGACATATCCTCCTCCACCCTCTGTACTTGGTGATTTCTTTTGGGAAAGAGCTATCAAATTAGTCATTGACGGTTGCTTTTGCATCATGTTATCGACATGTTTAATGGTGGTTGAGATTGAGGTTCGAAGGATGATTTGAAATTCAATAGTTGAAATAATTAACCTGACTTTAAAGAAACTTTAGGGAGATTCATATTAATTAAATTTTACGTGACCAAAATCCAGATATGTGTCTTTTTTCTACTTATCAGAGTTCAATCGAAGATTGGATTCAATGCATTTTCTGTCTTAAATAGATGCGTGCGTTCATTTAATTGGTCATTTTCATTTTCGGACATTTTTTTTAAATTCCCGGGTTTCCGGTGCTAAATGCGGAAACCTCTAAGATACGGAAGCAAAAAAGCAATGTCGAATAATCGTAATTCTGTTTAAGAGAAAGGATTGATGAAAATGTGAAATAAATGATCTCATAAGAAATACTTTTTCATATAATATTTCAATAATACATTTTCTATTTTTGTTATAATATAGTTCTTTCAAAAAATAAATAAAGAAATACAAAAAAAAAAATTCTTTCATTTCAACTTCAGATTCGAACTCGCAACAGAAGCTACGCTATGAGACTGCATATCCACTATTCTACGAATACATTTATTGGAAATGGCGAAATAATCAAACTATTTCATTTACATATCAGACTGTGATTGACATCTGACAATTCGAAAAAGTTCAACGCGAGTCAGTTTGTATTGAAATTTGGTGATATGGTGCCTTTAAAATAATATTTAAATGATGATAACTTTTCTTTCCGATAACCGATTTCGATGAAACAAAGCCTATATGTTGCCCCGGGCTTTCCTTAATATATTTGTGTAAATTGCATTAAAATCGGTTCAGTATCTTCGGAGATTAGCGTGAACAAACAGACAGACAGACCGACAGACAGACAGACAGACAGACAGACAGACAAGAATCTTAAAAATTGCATTTTTGCATTCTGCTACCCTTCTTTTATCACCCCTATTAATTTCTGGTAAAAATATTTAGTGAAGCGTAATTTCGATCCTACTCTTTTATTATATGTATAGATGTATAGATAATACCAAACCTTCAAGATAGATTCGTGTAATATTCACTGGTTTTATAAAGATTGTATAAGTAAGTCTGGAGTACTGCAATATCTGAAATACGCTCGCATTGCTATTACCTATCACTGTTTATATTCCAAATTTCACATTCATAATATTGATGTTTGGAGTTTGGAGTTTTAATATATTGCCTATATAAAAGTAGTAGTTTATATATTTTATATCACTGTATCTTTTTTGTTTAGTTCATTAGAGGGTATTTATAAGCACCCTATTACTCTTCCTTTCAGTCTCCTCTGATAATAATCAGTTCGAAGGAGAATAAATTTTCTGTTTTATTATAATATTTTATTAAAGACGGACCACCATACAAGCCTAAAAGCCCGGCTTGCTCTATTAATGACACCAAAAAAGAAAAATAGCTCTGCCCTTAACGTAATTATATGTCATATTTAAACAATTACTACATTAAAGTCGGCAAGCCGGGCTTTTGGGCTTGAATGGTTTTCCCGCCACTGGTACCTAGTTTCCGAGCTTTAGATGAATACTTGGTGTTTGAATGTTCACTTGAATGCGCTTGAGAAACTGACTTCTTCCAGACTGAATACAATAAAGCGATTGTTATCTGCGCTTAAACAAGCAATATCATAATGGAGTTACCTAACGGGTGCGTTTGTCACGTACCGTACGTGGCTTCGAGATTATTGTAAATTATATTAAGACCACGAAACGTGTTTTAGAATTACCAGGTATTCCACGTGCTGATTCAGATTTATACCTACTAATTTAGTAATTGCAGAAGCGTCTTTGTTGAATTGTCCTTGATATAATTTTCTAGATTGTTCTGTTTGATGTTTTATACCGGGAAAACATACAAATTATACCACGAGAGCAAACTTAATATTTGATACCAAAAAGAGGACCCTTATACTTTGTTGTCCGTCTGTCTGGCTGTCTGTCAAGACCCTTTTTCTCAGGAACGCTTGGACGTATCAAGTTTATGCCGCATATTTTGGCACTCGCAAGGGAATCAAACTCGCAAGGGTTATCTTCCGTTAATCATGATATTTGGCATGAAGCAATGAGATGTAGCACAAGTTAAGGAAACAATCTGTAGATTTTTTTATAGTTTATAAAAATAGAAAACTTTTTCTGGATAGGGACACCCTAATCACCTAGTGGTATGAAATAGGTATACTTTACGACATATTCTCATACCTACCAAATATAAATATATTTTGAAGTTATACTTCTTTTGGCGCGTTTGGATGAGAGTGAATGCATGACCTGCGCGCGCACGATGTCCCAAAAAGACGACATGATGAAGTTGGTTACAGAATAGAATTTGATTGATTTTAACATTTTTCTTCGACATTTACTGCAGTTTTGTTTTTTAAAATTTTTCTGAACGCCAAAAAACATAAGTACACACATACCTTTTTTTTTTATTAAAATCGATCGAGCCATTTAGGAGGACAGCAAACCACAAACACGAGGTTTTTATACATATAAATTAATATAGACATAAAGATTAACGGCCTTATTCATAAACGTATTATAAGCTTGATATAATTAAAATATGTTTTGTCTCGCTCTATTGACTATAAAAAGACGACAGAATGAAAGAATCAAAACCTATTTTAACTATATCAAGCCTATAATATGTTTATGAATAAGGCCGTAAGTCAAAAGTCCAATTATATGGGGTCGTGCCAAAAACAATTGCATGTGAGTATCTGATTATATTACATAGTTTTCTCAGAGTTAACCTAATAAGTCTCAAACTTTTTTGAACTAAAATACAACTAAGAAAGTCCCTTATCATTAATTTAGTAATGTAAAATTAGTATGATATATTTTTTCCAAAAAATAAAGCCTAAAAAGAAATTCTGAAATAACTTCGAACAAAATGATTAATTAATATATATTCTAAATTTGTCTAGGAATTTTAATACAAACACAAACAAATTGTATTCTTTACAACTTAACTCTATTACCAAACCAAAACCTTACCAAATATTATGCTATCTTTTGTCCACGTTAACAACCACTCTTCCACTATTTCTATGTAATTTGATATTGCTAAATGTTTATATAAGTTATTTTTTTTTTTAAATAACTTAGCACTTACCAAGTAAGCACTAAAAGTATGTATGTAATCTTGCCTAACTCTTAAGGCTAATAAACAGTTTATTTCTATCCTAAACTAACTAGATTTTATATTCTTACTAAGATAGTGTCCTTTAACACTTTTCTAATTGTCTCTATCATAGGGGAACACATATTTGTTGTAATCCTTGCAAAGCACTAAACTTTTTCACTATCACTATACAGTAACTTGAAGGGTTTAGTCCTTTTAAGCCTTCACAAGGTCTGTGATATATACCCAGTGCGTAAATGCATTACCCTCTTTAAAAAAAAAAGGTCTGTGGTCATTCACGTGATGGTGAAGCCTCTTCTGGTGGGCTACGGCAGTTTTCTTAATTATGGATGAGACAAAGTCCACCAGTCATCATTCCTTACGTACCAAGGGGTATAGGTAAGTTATCAATTTATTCAGTCAAACATAACGTTAACAACAACTAGGGTGTTGCCGTGTATCTAAGCCATTATTGAATTAGAAGGCAGTATGACAGTAAATATTATAATATAATGTTTGGGGCTGAGAACCTACGAAAAAATCCAGTCTGAGCTTTTTACAGTGAATAGTAAATAGATTGTGACCTTATCAATTTCGGATGCGGATGTACATGTGATAAAAAACTTTTTTTTGTATCGACTATACATATCCACACATTAGTCCAAATAATTAACATTTTACGCCAACGTTGAATACAAATCACATTTAATGATGTAACATTACCTCGCAATTATACAAATCATTATCATGTAAAGGCTTCTTCACTTCACTGTACCCATCCCCTTTTAAAATGTATGAGCTTGGAAACTCACACAGAAACGAACCTCAACGAAGTAGGTATCAGTTGGAACTTGAGAAATTTTACTAGGTACAAGTTTAACCGCGAACGCTTTTAAGGTTCGAGACAATGTACAGTCAAATACAATATTCAGGAAAAGCTATTGTTGAAGAAAATGTCGCATTGTTCTTTGGTCCATTGTTGGCAGTTCGGCACTAACTATTGGAGACTGCATTGTCTTGAGACTAAAGTCAGCGTGATCTGGTTTGATCCGGATATCATCTAATTGTAGTGCACTGTGTCTGTTCTCGCGATAAGAACTTGTTATTGTATCGAGTATGGATTTACCGGTCGTTATTGGTTCTATCTGGGTAGCTATTATCGTAATGTATACTGGCATGTTATACACTTTAATGTAAATATCTGCTACTATTTCTAAGCGATATATATGTTCCTGGACTATATTTTAATCCCGAGACAAAGTTTTGTTTGATTAAATAATAATTTAAATTTTATTTTATTTACTACTGACTTACTAGTTGACCCGTGCCCACTTTGCTGGTATATCTTAATAAAATTTCCTTGATGACAAAGTCATTCAATTTTATATAGATACTAGCTGACCCGGCAATCGTTGTTTTGCCATGTAAATAATTTCTAAAAAGCAGGGGTTGGTGATAGAAAAGTAAAAATTTAGGGTTGTATGTATTTTTTAATGCCACATTATAAAAAAATAAAAACAAAAAATTACGTCCAAAAATTAAAAAAAAAAAATTAGGGGTGGACCACCCTTATTATTTAGGGGTGTGAAAAATAGATGTTAGCCGATTCTCAGACCTACCCAATATGCTTACCAAATTTCAGAGGAATCGGTCAAGCCGTTTCGGAGGAGTATGCAGACTAACATTGTGACACGAGAATTTTATATATAAGATTTTATTTCTTATACAACTGACGTGTTGTATAAGAAATACTTCTAAATGTCAACATAAAATTTTTCAGCGCAGCTTTAGTCAGCGCACGCCGATAAATCAAATCATCACACCATTTATCTCGGACTTGATTTACAAATATTTTAATTCATATTAAAAAATATTATATAAATTATAATTAAATGTCTGTCACTCCGCAATAATGTATCTGACAACACTGACTGAAACAAAGTGACAAACTTTCTATAATATAATATCAAAGTATTTAAATTGAACAACTGTCTCATATTGACAGTTCACAGTTATCATGTATTATAAGCTAGGGTTGCGTCTGCTATTTTATATACTATAATTCACGAGGTCCCTAGCAGTGGCGTAGAATGGGGGGGGGCGAAGGTTGCGGTCCGCCCCGGGCGGCACTTTGGCGGGGGCGGCATTTCACAGGTAACGTTAAAAAAATGACTTCCTTCAACTATCTTTTTTTATTTTATCTTTGTCGGTATATCACCTTAATAACAGAGTTTCTCTTTATGTTAGTGTTATTCAATAAGAGTACCATTTTCACCACGCCCCAATTTATGGGCGGGGGCGAATTTGGGATCCGCACCGGGGGCTAGTTACCTATGCTACGCCACTGGCCCCTAGTAGAGCATACCCCATCAAACACTGACACATTTCTGTGTCCGTTTCAATTATTATTTTTATTTCAAGGAAAATTGACTACCGAATTCTGTCTTCGGTACCTGGCCCAACTGTATTATTTTTGCTAAATGTTTGTTCAGTAATCGAACCGGAGTTCTCCGGTACTACGGAGGTGCTGAGGTGAGGACGTCACAGATAATAAAATAATATAAACAGTTCAATTGGCATGAATATAAAAATCCGCATACCACCTTTCTTACAGCATCGGGATGAAGGGAAAACCCTTCGAGAGTTGTTAATGTATTGTGCTACGAATACGTAATAAGTAATAAATCTGAACTAAGTCCAACTCCAATGTATTTCTTCCTTCTTATAAAATAATAATCCTATTTACCCGGACGTAACTGACAAAATATGAAAAATGTAGCGTATAATAGGAAGGTGTAAAGTAATTGCAACCTGTTGTTGTGAGATAGATGAGTTTACCCGAGCGCCTTGGCTATTGTGCAGTAATTGGGTAATTACTCGTGTAATTAATATAAATGTACTTCACGTAAGTTACGGTACCTTTACACGCTATTATAACTGTAAGAACATATCGATGGACAACAAAGGGCGTATCTCCATTTAGCATACTTTTGGCAATGAGCAAAAAACTATTAAAAAATATATTTCTCCCGTATTTATAATATTTTTTTTCACCGTAGCGCAATTTAAAATATAAGGTTCGATAGAGCTTCGAAAACTGAACAATACTGCATTAAAAAGTCATTTTAGCCAAAATGGTATTTACGCCCTTTGTTGCGGAAACCATCGATATATACGATACGTTATCAGAATTCCTTGCCGATAATATATTCTTAGTAATATCATTCCAATTTGGTTTGTAATACATACGTATATATATTATGTATAATCGATGTTACGTCTACGTATATATGACTACTTTTATACCGGTAAATCCTTGTTCACAAGTGAAGCTATTACAATAACCTAGTAAAGATACCTTCTTGCTTTTATTTAAATTTCTGGGCAGAAAAAACCAAGTCGTTATTTAGCAAGTTACAGTCCGTTGCAGCGCTTCAAGCGATTACAGTTAAATTTAATGCGGGGCGAAGGACTTTGTAACAAAAACGACACACGATATTGTTATTGCTCTCTGCAGCGTCTAATTTTATGCGAAATGTACTTTGTACTCAGTTCTTATTGCTGTTCACCTGTTTCTACTTTCTTTTAATTGAATTTATATGTTTTACTAAATCGTGAGGAATATGATAGAAAAATTGTTATTGTTTTAATCAAGCTTAATATATTTTGGTTGGGCATTGCATATATAAAAGTCTAGCTTCTGCCCGCGACTTTATCTGCGTAGAATTAATACTACAGGTACATACATACCTACATATTTTTTAACCGATCTGTTTTTTCATCAATCTCCGTTTGGCGCTCCACTCAAGTCAATCATATCGTGATACCAAATTACTTAGTGTTCATCTATATTAAATAGATACTAAAAGCGAAAAATTTATCAAATGTGATAAGAATTAGCTAAATACTCTAAAATGTGCATTTAAAAAAGTATCCAATTTAAATGGCTATAGGCTATATTGGCTTCCACATATAGTAGTATAAGGTAGATACGCGATATGATGTCGCGAACTTTTATTTAGAATTGTTTAAAGAAATAATCCCATGCTACGTTACATCTTGTAACTCCAACGGCTTAGGCAGCGCACGCCAAGATAGCTCTGAGAAGACAGAAATTTTTCTGATTTAATTGACACTTTTTATAATATTATGGCCAAATTACAAAATCTTTATAAATTGCAGCCTATATGTTATTCTGATGTATAAGCTATATTACTGTAGTTTCATCAAAATTCGTTCGGTAGTTTTTGCCTCAAAGGGTAACAAACATCCGTCCATCCATCCTCACAAACTTTCGCATTTATAATATAAGTAGGATTACAATAGTTTCAGATAAAAACACCTGCAATTCAAGGAATTCAATATGTCCAATGATTACTACTGTCATACTCGATAAAATACTCAAAACCATATTTTAGCAAGAAATCTCAGCAGAACTCGGTGTAAATATTACCTTATGTTTATACAATGTCGGTACATATGTACATAACCCGACATTCAAACTGCTTAATCAACGAACAAGGGTCCGAGTTAACACTGTGTACTAACCAAACAGGGGCCCAGTCGCTCTTGAAATAAACCTGATATTTTGAGGAAACTGTACATGTAAGATATATGAAATATCATACTTCAGTAGGTTAAGTGTTTTATAATAAAATTATGTTTGCTCCTTATGGTGTAGATAGAGCATCTGTGCATTTCTTAATTGCGGTATGTAGCGAAAATGAAAATAGCAAAATATTGCAAAATTCGTAGTGTCTGCATAATTTTTTGGCAAGTACATTTTCAAGTAAACTGAAGATGTTAATGCTAATTAAAGTTATAAAAAAAGTTAATTTATATTTAGGTACAATTTTAATATAATATTCATATCAAATGGAGGTATTACCTACTAATTTTGTGAATCAGAAAATAATTTATGAAAACCGGGAGTAGCTATTATTGTACTAGCGATCCGATGTACTAAAAAACATCTTTAAAATCAGTCGAGTAGTTTTTGAGTTAAATCGTAACAAACATGAAATGTTTTCTATTTATAATATTAGTATAGATAATATTAGTATTTATGAAATGAATGATAGAATATTAGTACGAAGAATACAAATAAATTGTGGGTTTTATTAAACTATCTTGTTAAATTCCGCAGACGTGAAATAAACACCTTCCCATATTTATTTGAAACAGGAATCTTTGTATGTCTGTCACGCAAGCCATTAAACGACCCCACGTTTGAAATTAAAGAGTGAACGACCTTGCGTGGCGACCTCTGTATTTTGTTACCGCATTCACTGAAAAAACCCTTAAAAGTGACCCGGCCGAACTTCAATAGGATCACGTCATTGATATAAATCACTAGATGAAACCTAACATATTTAGCAAATTAAATTTTGAATATATAATATATTTGTTTACTATTTATATTAAATAATAACTTAACACACTATACAACTAAACTTAAAGGCAGTGTGCAAAAAACCCACCTCTCATTCCGCTATTGACAGCTTTCGTTACGCACGCTTATAGCTTTTTTGGATTCATTGATATCCAGTGTAAATCTGTTTAATTGAAGTGGGAAAGTAGCATAATATTCAAATTAAGAAACATGTTTTATATTTGAAGCCAACATTCTGGCAGGTCAGCATCTGTCGGGTTCGCTAGTACCTAATAGCACTACTGAAAATCAGCGTCAGAGCTTATGCTCTGACATATGCTGAGTACCTCCCCTTTTCGTGGCGGCACTTCTTTCTTTATATATTAATTGTTAATTTATATATTTAGTTGTATTATTATTGTTGTAACAAGTACACTTTTGTGCCGTCCCGATTTTATATAAAGATAAATTACCATCCAGCATTTTATATCTATGAGATAAAATGTATGAAACCTCTGACATCCTTTATGTACTTGATTTGAACGTGCCGCGAATGTCCAGCTTTGAGAATATTTTTACTACTCAATATCCAAGCTGCAAGGTTTAGGGTCACATAAAGTTTCGAATGAGGCATATCAAGAGACCTCGATTTCCGTGTATCGTATGTTTATCCCTTTGAAAAGGTTGAGAATTTTGTGATCTTTCATATGGAGGCAGTATAAAAAATAAGATGACGAACGTGATCTGAAAACCTTATTATACAGTCGTTGAATATCATTTATAGTTGAATCTTCTGAGATTGTGGTCGGTTAGTAAAATTTTTTGTATGTGAATTAATATTTTATAGAATTATAAGAAATTTTATTTTCATAAAAACGTTGGTATAACTAAGGTATATAATACCGACTGCAAAATGCCTTACAGTGATTATGATAAGTCAAGAGTCCAGGTTAAATATAATATAACCGACTTATTTAAAAAAAATCCTCCAAAGATATAAAACCAAAAAAACAAAAGACATACAACAGTAGGTAAGCTCTATCACTGGTGATTATTTGATATAATGGACTGTATTTTTTAATTTCCTAGGTAATCGATCAATTTTCTAGCTGATAAGTAGAAAATCAGTAACACTTACCTTGATCCTCCTCCTGTATCTGCTTGAATCCAGTACCTCAGCATACGATGCGGGGCACAGAAATCCCAGATTTTATATAAGTTAATCCCGGACGTAGAAATCAATAAATAATAGGTAAATACGGCGGTTTAATTTGAAATCATTTAGTGACCACTTACTTGTACCTACTTTGAAATTGAAATTGGATTAGATACACGAATACGGGACCCCAAAACTGTATAATTTCAAATGAACATTATTATAAAAAAGGTAAAACATAAGTTGTATTTTTATACCTTAAATCTCTATTTTAATTTAATATAACCCACTTAAAGTAAATAAATCATTTACTCAATCCACCAAAATTCTCAATATGATAAACTGTCGTACAAAATTAAATTCACAATGCCCACATTCAATTCGGCGCTGCGACATAATTGTATAACAGTGGATACAATAATAAATCCCGTGGCCAGATTCAGCCGGATTTAACCGGTCGAAACCGGATCGGCGGAGTTCACTGTAACAAATACATGTAAATTGTAGCGGAATCCGTACATAATTGAAATGGCAATATTGGTTAATGCGGAGTTAATTTAAACGGTCAAATTTGATGGCCACCGGCTGTGCTTAATGAAGCGGCAGAGCTTGATTTATGCAATTGAAACGTTATCGGAAGTTGCAGGTTCGTGAGATTATAAAATTATTATGCTCTCCTGGTACTTATAAATTATTTTGTTATGAAATATCGTGTCGTGACGTGATTTTCATTTAGTGCCATCTAATATTAATATATAATTAAATATCATTGATACTAAATAGCCAAGAAACAAAACTAAAATACGTTAATATTGTTGAATCAAAGCAAGACGTGTGACGTCACAGATACTGCATAATAATAATAGCGAGAAAAATTATGCCGTATCTTTATTTTAACGATAACTTAAATAAAATATATAGGTATATTACATATTTTAAAATATTTGTATTCTTATATAACTCTATAACATAAATAACATAAATGAATATTTAAACGATCCTAGTGCTTGGATATGATTTGCTCCAGTATAGAGGTAACGCGACTGAATCTCTCGGCTGCATTTCCAGACTCGGGGGCGATCGTCAACATCCACGACCTTTTTAATGTAAAGTGGGAGCAAACCGTGATCCATGTAGTACTAATTTATTTCAGAATAATTAATATTATTATTGTTTTCTTATGTAGCCAAGTTCACATTTCAAGGATCGTCATGCTCGCTTAAATGTCATAGCTTGTGGCGGCGTCCATGCGTCGGGTTGTCTCTCTCCCTAAAATATGGCGAGCGGGTCGATGGCTGGCCATGCGTCATACTCGTGAACGGGTGCTACTTGTGGTGACTGGTCGAACTTGAATTCGTGTATGCGGTGATATTAGTTATTTCGTCTATGTATTTGCGTGTTGTTCCCACGAGAATGTAAGTGAGTGCTCCTATTTCACCATACATTCTGCTGATAGAGGACAAATCTTTGTTTTTATTTTTTCGTTTATATATATATTTTTCGATTATTATAGTTAATTACTTAAAGATGTCATGTGGAACATGGTGTAATGGTTGCAGCTCCTTATAAAACATTTGTAAAACAAAAACTTGGCGATTAAAAAAGAGTGGCGGCGAGTTTCTTGCCAGTTCTTCTCGTCCGTTCTACGCCCTTGATTTGAGAACTGGCAGTAAATGTAAAACTAGAAGCATTTAATATGTATTTTTTATTGACGTTCATAAGTGTACATTGTGTTACCTAAATGAATAAATGATTTTTGAATTTGAATTTGAATCTCTCTCTATCTATTTTATGTCATTTATATAAGAAAAAGCATTCATTTCCAAGCTTAATTTTATTAGTTCCTATAGTTTCGAAGCAACTCATCTTTCATTTACCAATACTTATTTATCACATAAAATAACGCATTACGTTACGTTAAAAAACGTGTGAACTAGAATTCTAAATTCAAATTTATTCGCTTTTCAAAATAAAAGTACACGGTAATTTATGTTAAATTCGTTCTGAAATTCACCTAAAACGTGGCATATATCACGAAAAACTCTACACCCGCGATACCATAGTACAAATTCTTGGCCTAAAATCCGAACATAGTCGTTGTCACCAGATAGAGCTATTATAATGTGGCTGTTAACGCCAGTGTGTACGCCGCCCGCCCCTTTCGTGTTACAAGCCTCGGGCTATAGGTAAGTATGAACATGCCTTAATAGTGTATGAGATTAAATGATGCAATACATTGTCGTGTTAATAGTTTACACACAATATGTGGTAGTAACATTGAATAATATTTTAAAAATAGTATGAATACGTTTCCTTGGGATTCATAATATCTTCATTTATGTTTTATATATGTCACTGCACTGATTATTGTTAACTTTTGTTTTTTTTTGCTTTGAGTTTCTAATCAGTGTTTTTAATTCTTTTTTTATGTTAGATATCGACAGACGAGCATGAGGTTCACTTGATGGTAGATACCTCAGTCACAGAACATCAGTCAATGATGCGCTGACGACCTACTTTTACTTCGAGCATTCGGATCCATAGACTGAAACTGAAACGTGCAATGTGCACTTCACGGGTTTTCCATTTATGACCAGTAGTTCGTTACCCGGTTGGAATTTCGATATTCCTCCCACCCGATCAATGCCCGAAGTTACAAGACGCGGGGAAGACATGCTTACATAACATAATAAACATGTCGTCCCGGTGGGATTCGAACCTATTACCCATCGATGTGCACGGCAGGCATTGCATTGTATAGAATCTCTGTATACCTTGCATTATATAAACTTCTCAGCCGATTATTACTATTGTAACCGAGTCTTTGTAAGCTAAACCATTGTTGAAAAGAGTGTCCATGGAGTTTCTTGCCGGTTCTTCTCCATGAGACCCACTTTTTGGAACCGTGCAACTAGACGTTTCATAAGAGCCTGCAAAGGCCTATTTGAAATAAAAAACTTTTGATTTGATTTGATGAGGTGTTCTACTGAACGCGCCAACGAGCCCCTTATAACCACTACTTATTTTTCAAGGTGTAAAGGAAATTTCATGTTATTATTGAGCTTGTCTGATGATATAGTTGCCTACTGAAACTCAATGATTAAACGATACAACTGCACCAAATTTGGGTTTATTTGATTTGTCTTTGTCAAGGACAAATGGTTACCAATGTACAAAGCTTAGATTAATAATTGGTCTCCGCGCGCTACGACTAGATACAGTTGGCGGCTTGAAAAATGCGTCAACAAATACTACGCCGAATTCGGCGTACCGCCAGAGCAAAATGCCGCTTTACGTAGTCAAACTACAAAAATAATACTACACGAAACAAGAATGATACTGGCATCACATACCATCAGTAAGTATTGTATAAATCGTCATAAATTTTACGGTAAAATAATATAACGAATCTCAGTGTTTTACTCACACTACAGTATTGAGTTGCCGCATTCAGGAACCTGCTTTTTCTTTATAGCGCGGTATCTAGTTGTAGCGCGCGGAGACCAATTATGAATCTATGGTACAAAGCCTATTTTCACCTTTCACAATCATGGTATATCTACCAATCGTAGCAACTGATGTTTTTTTACCATTAGAATCTTCTGTCAGACAAGTTGCGTTTATGTGGATTAATAAAGCCTTTCAATTAAGTATTTTCTTTTGTCTTCATTATCTTCAATGCTTCCCGCTTAATGAAAATTACTCCGACCAGCAAGACACCTATATATATACTTATGTGTGCAATCATATAAAGTATATACTTATGTATATGTAGAGTTTAAAGCCTTTTATACATATTTAATTTTGCACAATCCTAACATAAGGGATTATTGACGTTTAGTTCCTTTTCCATGAAGGTTTTTCGAGGTCTTGAATAAACATCGGATAAATGTTCGGGTCTCTATTGTCGTATTGTATACGGTTTAGAAGGCCTTCACCCAACACTCGCTAAAAGATTTTTTTATAAATTCTATATTGTACTATATTATGTGGTAATTTTTATTACCACATACATTTTTTATTTATTTTTTTATAGATAACTATTACTGCTTTTCTTATCACATCGTATTACAAAATAGACAGAACACACCGTTCAGCCAGTAAGCTACTAAAAATCAGTGTTAGAGGAAAACTCTCTAACTTAAACTAAGTAGCCTTCCTTTTCACGGTAGCACACTGACGCATAGATTGTTTGATGGTAGAATATAGGATTTAGTTCTTAAACTTTAAATTGTTTTGTTGTCCCTTTTGTCCTTGATGTTTGTTCATAGTTGTTATTTTTGTATGTGCGTGTGTTTGCTGTGAATAAATGCCTATCTATCTATCTATACATGCTTTTCTTCAAAAAAAAATCAAGTTATATTTTTTACCTTTATGTTAGTGGTTTAGTTTAATAGAGGACAGGAGTGAAATCTCGATCGATTGATACATGGACAAGACGAAGGCGATCATTGAACTTGGGAACTTGATGAGGCATACACATTCCTTACGTATCTTGCCTTCCTTTTCGTGATATATCATGGGTTTGAATCCCACCGATTACGGATTTATTTGTCATTTCCTTCAACCCTTTTTTCTACGTCTACCAATAATTGGGAGGATCAATTTTCGTACATTCTAGATCCAATCTATAGATTACAAAGCCTCGTAGTAACAGAAAATAGGTTCATATCATTAATTGATATCTTAATCCTTACAATTGTTTGAAGATATGAATAAATTAGTAATCTACATTATGCGCTGATCTGTTAAAAAAATACATCGTTCGCTTTGTCACATATTATGTATTCCTCACAAAAAATAAACCACAAAAACTCTAAGAAAACTTAATCGGACCGCAACAATCACCTAACCAAAGTAATTGACACCGTTTAATACAAAAACATCTCACGCTAGGCTCGTAATACGCGCAAAAAATGAGCAAAATATTTCCACATTCTCACATTTTCGGTAAACTTTCCCCGCTGATGTGAGTGTAGAAGCAATTCCGTTAATATAGGGTTACCAGCCTTCGTAACGGTGCCAATATTTGAATTCCGGAGTTAATGTAGGGCACAAACAATTCTGGGTTCGTTTCATTTATTTTTACTTAGGTAATCAGTTTTCGGTGCCCTGACAAAGCAAAAAGATTTTTTTATCTTGATTCCCTGGAACTCGAACCCAGGTCATCTAGTTCTATATCGTACATACTACTGAGACACGGAGCTGGTTCCAACATAATTATCTGGATATCTGGGGTAGCCAGAATTATTTGCCATGTCTTCTGTTTGTTAGCAATTTCAAATGATTTCTCATACAACTGACGAATCGAAGATTCGAAGCAAATTATTCGATAAGTTTTCAAAAAATGTTTATATAAATTATTTCTCCAGGTTTTAACAACCTCAATATAGTAATAAGCAACTTAACATACTGCTTAACCGAAATTCCGTAACGAACCACCGTTCATAGATTGAAAAAAACATGCGCGTTTCGGTCTTAGTACATGAATTTCCGAACGCTCAAAGTAAACGACCTACTTGGTCGACAGCGCATCATTGACTGATGTTCTGTGGCTGGGATGTCGCCTACCATCAAGTGAACCTGCTCGTTTATCAGTATCTAACATAAAAAAATGTCAGTTTATATACAAATATATCTGGTAACCCTAAGTTAATACAAAACTCATAATAACGCGACTACGGCCGTCACCGGACTTAAGCCGGCTCTCCATTTGTGGTTTAGTGCCTTGTGCTAGAAAGCTATTTTGTCAGCGACGGCCTGACTTGACGGCAGGCTACGATATCACCCGCCATACATTACACCGACGCGACGTGTATTTGCAACGAATATACCTTGACAGAAGTAGTGTATAATATTGTCTTTTACTAACGCGAGTATCACACATTTAAATAAAATACTGTATACCGGATTAAAACGCGATTTATTGTATAATCAGCAGCATGTGAACTCTAGACAAGCCAAACCACTACATACGTTTCGACCAACCGAAAATCCTTGCAAGAGAAAGTAGACTCTTTCCCAGACGAGTACGCAAGGCTATTGAAATTAAAAAACATCCTAACTTCAACAGAGAAGATGTCTTGAGACTTTCCAACACCTGGGATCCACCGATCCAGTAATTAAAAATCTAAAACTTCAAATCAAACATACTAAAAAACACGAGGACACCGTTCTAGTCAATATTGTCAAAATATAGAAAATTACAGTAAATATCAACTCCGTAAGAATAGATGGCGTTAATATGGCAACTTTGTGATATTTCAAAAATCAGACAACTGTCATCTTTCTATCTCACCGTGACCACGGTTGCTGAAAAGCATCCGAAACGTCGGGATAAATAATTTAAAGAATATAAATAATAAATCGCGTTTTAATCCGGTAAACAGTATTTTATTTAAAAGTAGTGCAGTTAAGGACATGTAATGACAAAAATTTAATAATGAATACTTGAATAATTTGGACATGTACAATCCGTTTTTCTTTAGATGTCTTAAGTAATAAACAAACCCACTCATTACGAAAATCAAGTTTTACGGCCATTTATCATATACTGAGATGTACATGATCGTCCGTATATTAGAAAAAATATACTTTTAGTTGGTTTTAAACTAAAAACTGCTTGGAACTTATTATTTAAACACAAGTTTACATAAAACACTTTGTATTTTACATTAAATATTTAATTTAATAATTAATTTAAGCCAAAGAATAAACATTATTTATTATTTATTAATTATAAAATTGGTATGTTCGTTTACAACTTATGTTATCGTAGACGTTAGACGTTGTTCTGCCACAATTTTGGCTTCGAAATTATATAATTATTCTTAAATTTGAATATGCCCATTTACCCACTATAATTGTCTAATATGTCACTGATTTGCAGTAGACATCTGTTATTCCAAAAAAGCTAAGAATGCATGACGTGAGCTGTCAAGATGGCGGAGTTCCGAATCTAATTTATTTTATAATGAAGAAAGGGATTTCGTAAGATTTTTCAAAAAAATTTTTACATACAAACATTCTCCTAAAAATTCTGAAGACAACAAATAAAAATTTAGCTCAATCGGTCCAGCCGTTCTCAAGTGACAGTACATACATGCGGCATTTTATTTTTAATTATATAGATAGACTAGGGGACCCCGCAGACGTTGTTCTGCCACAATTTTGGCTTCGAAATTTCATAATTAAATTGACTGTAGAAAACGTTTGTATGGGAAATAGAAAAGGGCTGTTTTTAGGTTTTTCCCCGAAATTATTCGATTTTTTCTCGCCTTTTTTTCTTCACCAGGGAAGGTTTTCCCTAGATCTGCACGAACATTTCAAGACTAAGATAAGATAAATACGTTCAGCCGTTCTCGAATTTTAGTGAGACTAACGAACAGCAATTCATTTTTATATATATAGATAGATAACATAGTTATTATAAACAAATATTTTTTTGGTAATTTAGCTCAAAATCTATTTAACGAAATCGTTCACAACAGGTTTATAGATACGTTAATTCATTCATTTCTTCTATGATCATTAATTTATATTCACACTATGATATATATTCATAATAAACAGAAATACGCCGTAAATATAAATCAGTAATAAAAATAATTCAGTTAGCTCCTTTGCATCTTGTAACAATATTTAAGGTTTGTTAAAAGCGTACGTAGATAAAAAATACTAAGCTACTTTTATCTTACAGAGCGGCAAATATAGTCAGAATCCTGTCGCAATATAAGAAGATAACGGAAGAGCCTTTCGAGAGAAATTCTAGAAATGACGGTGAAAGCGGCAAGTAAGAGAATACACGTGATATACACTGTAAAGATTACATTTTAGCGATAATAGATAAGATATATTTTCCATTTATTTTATTACTAGCTCCTTCCCGCGACTTCGTTCGTATAGACTTCGATTTTTATCTGTGTTTGGACCTTTTCTATTTATACTGCAATACACTGCTATCCATCCATATATTTTTCATATAACTCTAACGGTTTATGCACTGCACGCCGAAATAGCTCTTATTTAACTCAATATCGTTACATAATTAGCCTAAATGTTATTTTGATGTATCTATAAACTGTAAAGATTCATCAAAATCCAAATCAAAATTTTACGTGAAAGAATATCAAACATCCATATATTCTCACAAATCATTTAAATCTTCACAAAACATTTTCACATTTATAATATTAGTAGGATAAATATAAAAATATATATATATACATATGTATATTTATTATCAAAATATTATTAAATTGAGGATTATATGATAATTTTGCTAGTAAAATAATAATTTTGAAAAAGTTTAAAAGTTTGCTAGCTAATAATTATTAAGTTAGCCACTCTACATATTTAGTTTAGCAAATTCATGTAATTTCTGTTTTAAAAGCAGAGTATGGAGAGTTATTAGAATCTTTATACCTACTTTTATTAAATTATGTTCACTCTATCATCAAGTATATTTAAGGATATTAAATAGAATATTTTAATTTATAATATTGTCTTTTATTAACGCGAGTAGCACACATAAATAAAATACTGTATACCGGATTAAAACGCGATTGATTATTTATATTGTTTAAATTATTTATCCCGACGTTTCGGATGCTTTTCAGCATCCAGATAGTCTGCCCGTGACTACGGTTGCTGAACTTACTTTTTACTTCGAGCATTCGGAAATCCATAGACTGAAACCGAAACGCGCAATATGCACTTCACGGTTTTTCCATCAATGACCTTAATTTATTATTATTGTAATTTAATTTACCTTACCAACTTTAGATACCGTTTTAGTAAGGATAGATGAGAAGAACTTCTAGTTTTAAAATTATTAATACAATGTAAAAACACTATCGGAACGTATACAAAATGTTGAACAAATATAAAGGAATTCATTTCGGTGTAAAACTGAATTACTCACAGTTTATGCTCACCTGGTTTTCGTATTATTTTTGGATGTGTACCTCTAGTGTGTTGGGTACAGGCTAGTTACCAAATAGACTAGAGGTGGGTCGTTGACGGTTTTTGTGTTAACGAAATGAAACTGCTAATTACAAACTGAAAAGCTGTTAAAAAAGCAACTAATTTTATTAGCTGGTTTGCAGTTAGCGACTACACATTGAATGTTCGTCGAGGTAACCGCGCGTTGCGTTCGAAAATCGTTGAATAAAACAGTTAATATATTTAACGGCTTTTGCGGTAAACGAAAAGCAGCTAATTCGTTAACATTAAAAAAGCTGCTAAAAAAAGCTGCTTGTTTAATTAATGCACACTCATTGTATTGTTTTCCCCTGATATTATCTATAATGGTTCTTAATACATACTCTATATTATAGGGATAGTCAGAACAGCATCTTGAAGACTGTTGAAGAGTACTTCACATCATCGATCATGATCATGAGCACTTTGTGTGCACTCTCTTTGAGTCAAACGGACTGATCTACGCATAGACTATTTCATGACATTATATCTATACTAATATTATAAAGAGGAAAGATTTGTTTAATTAATGTGTTTGTTACGATTTAACTCTGAAAATACTAATGGACCCATTTCAAAAATTATTTTCATCAATAGAAAGCTTAAAATAGGCCTTTTTTTTGGTATACTGCATCTATATTGCAACAGGGGCGTGTTGCGTGTTTCAAAAAAAAGCAAATATTATCCTTTAAATAAAATACTGTATACCGGATTAAAATGCGATTTATTATTTATATTGTTAAAATTATTTAATCCGACGTTTCGGATGCTTTTCAGCAACCGTGGTCGCGGGGAGAAAGGAAACGTCGGGATAAATAATTTTAACAATATAAATAATAAATCGCGTTTTAATCCGGTATACAGTATTTTATTTAAATGTGAGATACTCGCGTTAATAAAAGACAATATTAAATATTATCCTTCTCAGACCAGCCTGTTTTGAATCATTAAATACAAAATTAAAAATATTTCCTATTTATATTATTATATAGATATAATATATTCTATCCATAAATCATATTCGTATATTCGTATAATTATACCGTTTTTTTGTAATAATAACCGTCATGAACGTATAATATGTACCTTCACACGAGGAAAAGCACAGGTCAACACGGACACATTTTTGGAAAGTTGCCAGTAACCGAGTATTCTCCATGCAAGTGCTTGTGCAAACATGCTGTATAATAATGGTAAGTATGAAATACTTATATAATTTAAGCGGGTAAATTATCAAAAAAATATACTATAAAAATTTAGTTGCGGGGAGACGTTAATAAAACTTGTTAAAGTCCATTTTCCACGACTTTTTAGCTATAATATATTATAGAAAAAGCCATGCAGTAAGTTCAAGAAAAATGGAAATTTGGAATTTGTCAAGTTTTATTAGATAAAATACTTTATAACGGATTAAAACGCGATTTATTATTTATGCCGACGTTTCGGATGTTTTTTAGTCTGCCGCGACCACGGTTGCTGAAAAGCATCCGAAACGTCGGCATAAATAATAAATCGCGTTTTAATCCGTTATAAAGTATTTTATTCAAATGAGTTACTCGCGTTAATATAAGACAATATTACGTTTTATTAGTCTCGAAAGCATTCATTTGACCGCTCTAGGTGAGAGAGTTAGTGTTAAACCCAAGAGTACA
The DNA here is from genome assembly GCA_905404175.1 of Anthocharis cardamines. Classification (NCBI taxonomy): domain Eukaryota; kingdom Metazoa; phylum Arthropoda; class Insecta; order Lepidoptera; family Pieridae; genus Anthocharis; species Anthocharis cardamines. Next base: position 1,977,530 of record FR989957.1, on the reverse strand, counting down.
TATTTTCACACTAGTAATAGGAGACAAGTATTTATAGATATATTTTGTACAGAAATTACATATCTGAAGTGACATACGTCGAGGTACTGTCGTTTTCATAAAAATGTTCGTATAAATCACTTGTCTAGACGCCTGTCTGCTTATTTGGAGTTAGATGGTTAATGCCATCTTATGAGCGTAGTGACTGAACATGTTTCTGTGCTGAGTTTTTTAGAATATGTTTTTGAATTTAGAATAGAATAGAATATGTATTCAAATTAAACTTTGTATTTTTTTTATCTACTATTATCCTCCAACTACAGGGTCCACTGTTTTCATAACTCTCAGTCTTTATAATTCAAAATTGTAGCCCGGAATATAACAATAACATCGCCCTTTGCACTATTAAAGAAAGAAAAGAAAAACAATATTAAGACCACATAAATTACATTATAAATAATTATGTTCTGAATATAAATATTCTGTGTGGCGAAAGAAAAGGCTGATTCTCAGCTTGTGCTGTAGATCAGTACTGGCTACAACGCTGATTTCCTTCTTCTACCTAATTATATTATTAATAATGAAGTTATAAGTCGTTTATATAATTATAGTGCAATAAATTTGTATAATAAATAAATAAAAAACCTCCTACAAAAATGTTTAGAAAAGTTAGACAAGCGCTATATTCAGCTGATACTATAATGACTTGATACTTCTGCAGTGTGTAGAGATTTACAATACAGTGAGTGCCACGAAATGTGATGTGAGGTTCATTACATCACTCGTTAAAGTAATATTAGCAAATAGCATTACGCATTACAGTGCTTGCATTACCTATTTAGTAACAATTAACATCTTTTATAGAGGGGGACCCGTAACCAAGCTTGGCTGCTGATACCGGATCGACTGTTGCCAAATTCACACAAATGAATGGAGTATTCAACACTGCACACAGTTGCAATATTTTTTCAATTGGTTGTTTTTATTTAACTCAAATATTTATATAATTACTAAACTAAACTTTATGTGACACTCGCGTAATGGGTGATGAAGCGTTACGTGGCTAGGTAATATTACTCGAGTGATGTTATAACCATTACTTACACATGTGTAGTGTAATGCGTATGTGTATACATGAAATGAGCCATGGTGTTAATAGCTGATCTCTATCTATTTTCGTGGTGAGCCTGCGATCCGCTTTGAATGGGTTCGTTGCCTTCTAACCGAAATGATATTCTATTGGACGTCGCCTCGTCAGCTTTTCGTGTGGATTTTATGAAAAATGTATTTAAGAGGGTTTCATACATCCTATAAAACAACGGAAGCTGTCAGATAGATAGATATGTGTCACCACACTATCTTCAAAATAGTTTTAGTGGACAATGTAACTTGATATTTTTGTGTTGGAAATATATTCAATGTGAGGCCGAATTTGCGTATTGTGTGCAACTAGAATCAGAATCCTGTCAATAAAGCAAGTAAAACATCAACAACTGATCATAAAGTAACAACAGGTAAATAAAGCTAGCAATAAATTGACTACAGAACTAAACGAGAATTTATTTATGTCAAAGCTGTGCTCAAATCCTAGAAGCAAAATTAATTCCCTATTAGGTCATGGGACAGACACAATTCTATATCTGTGTCACTGATCATTTTCTACCGGCAAGGTGGTAAGTTCTATACAAATGAAATAAAAACAACAAATAGAAAATTCGGTCGGCAGGCCTTTTCTCAGGGCATTTTTTTTATTTGTTTCCGTGTAGCTGACAAAAGGCAAAAGGCAACAAAAGCATAGGAGAGGCTAAGTAATTAAACTAGAATCTAAAGAAATCCTCAAAAAGAGGAGACATTATAAAAAGTGACTTTTAGCCAGCTCCACGCATTTTATTGTTTTCTTAGGGTAAAATTGGACGTCAACTATATTTAGTTATTAAAGTCCCACATTCAGACATATTACCTCTAATGTAGTTAATGGCGTGTCTGATAAAAGTTTTAATCATAATGTATGGGAAATTATAAGTCAAGCCACAAAATTATTGAAGTTATACTTCTTTAGGCGCGTTATGAAAAAAATGATGAGAGTGAAATTTTAAGATGCGCGCGCATCTGTGACACAAAATTAACACGATGAAGTTGGCTACAGATGACCTGCGCGCGCACGATGTCCCAAAAAAACGACATGATGAAGTTGGCTACAGAATAGAATTTGATTGATTTTAACATTTTGCTTCGATATTTACTGCAGTTTTGTTTTTTAAAATTTTTCTTCAGACGCCAAAGAAGTATAACTTCTAACGCGTATACATAAGTACACACATACCTTTTTTTTATTGGCCACGTAATCAAACTTCTAGTTTTATAACTAAGCAACGGAAAAATGACATAGCTTCTAATAAACTAATTCGTCTTTTTTACAACGCCATCTAAAAAGGACTCGAGCGCGCGAAACGAGCGGTGTCGCGGCAGCGGCCGACGAGTGCCAGAACCGAATCCTACTTATTTTACTTGGCATCATGCTGAGTTGTATTTAGAGTGGATAGATTAAATTATTATTAAATTAGATAGAAGATAACTAGTGGCTAAGATAGTATTATTTAGATGCTCGTTGATTGTGGCTGACTTAGTAATTTAGAAGGCAACATACATTTTTAGAGGCGAATAATGCTATTAAAAATGCAGGCTTCCTGTTTAATTAGCACCCATAATGTATTTTTAAAAAGTAATGAAATCCTGAACGTATAAAAATATCAATGTTATAATTGTGAATATGTCATAGTCGAGTTTTTCGTGAAATAATTTACGTGGATATATAACACCTACAATAAATGTTCAATTTTCTAAATTAAGTTAATACGTAGGTTCACAACATAATTTGATTAGTCAATAAACATACACATACATACTCGAATATTCACAGCAGATATATTATTTTATATGCGGAATTGGCTAGTTAATTATGTATAGTAAAATCTTCCACTTAAAATTGTATTACAAAGAGAAGATGTGTATCAGTGTATTTATGTATGTTTGTAAAGCATAAACTCAAAAACTATTTGACTGATTTTAAAAATTATTTCACAATTAGAATGCTATCCCTTAGTAACATATTATGTAAGTTATTGTGTATAGTAGAAGCCGGAGCGTGTTTCTACTATTATATTATATAAAAAGTACAATAGTTCGTTACGTAACTTGCTAATAGTTCTTTAATGCACGGCTGCAGAATACTAGTCGAGTTTAATGTTTTCAGAAGTATTCAGGAAATTCATTAGATATGCAGATGTTACCCGTGATGAGCAGTTTTTGTTCTTAAACCTTCGGAGTTACTCACTGAATGTTCATTGGGGTAATTATTGAAGTTTAATTGAGGAATAATGAAAGTTCTACAAATGTATAAGCTTTAATTAAGTGGTTGAAACGATTACTATGGTTGGCAATGGAATTGTATCGATCATTTCCGCACTAGAATAACGAAAAAAATATAAATATATTATTTGATTTTGTCTCTATATACCTTCAAAGAAGACTGTGAGCCTTAAAATATAATTATAAGAGAAAAAAAACTACATTTAATATTGTGGGATACCAAACTTTGGTCTAACTGTGATTTTCGTTCAAAGTAATACATTATCAGTAACGATTCAACTTTTTAAATACAGAGCACTTTACAGAAGGAATGTTATTTTTAAATATATTGTATAAAACCATTAGAACAATGAAATAAAAAAGAAAATTCTTCTTACATGCCATTCATTAATTTCTAGTAAAGGTATTAAAATAATTATAAACTAATGATAAACCCGTAAAATTCCATTGCTAGCTTTGGTTTCAGTCTATGGATTTCCAACTGTTTGAACCAAAAAATAGGTTTACAGCACATCACTGACTGATACTTATGTGGCTGAGATATTACTTACTCTCAAGCAAACTTCACGCTCGTCTATCTATATCGAAAAAAAAAGACAAACATTAAGTAATAATATTACTCAGTCAATATTAAAAAAAAAAAGCTTTTGTTACTTATCTTCTAATTCAGTTAAATAGATATTCAGTATTTACTATAATATGAACTAATATTATTCTTTATTATATTATGTAAGTATTCAATTAAGCAATTACGAGTAAATGATGAGTCTGAATTAAAAACATAGACAAAAGATATGACTGTGAAATATATAAAACGAAAAAAGCGACCAAAAGATAAAAGTAGGCTGTATTTCTAAATTCAAATTTTAGAACCAAACGAGGCCAACTTTGAAACCTCATAGAAAGCTCAATAGAGTTGATTTAAGCCTGTTTTGTCTGGTCGGAAGCGGTTGAAACGAGATTGTGCCGGTAATATTTGCGTGAAACCGGTTAGTTGGGATGTTAGACCGCAATTTTCCGCCCCGTCATCTTCCTACAGAAGATGAGAGCTTTATTAAAAAGAGTATTGAGTTTTTAGATAGGAAATTGGATGTTAGAATTATTTGATCGAATTGTCAATTGTATTTTGAAATTTTCAACGATATCGCCTTATAAAATATATTAAATTCGAATGTTTGTCTGTTTTACGGCTAAACTGCTGAACTACTGATCTAAAGATATTTCTCAGGAAACCATTTAAATTTTCCCCATACGATTAAAACCGTGAATGTGTCATATATACTGTACATACCGTACATACATAATATACCGCTGTATATTATTTAAATAAGAATAATTAATTAAAATAGTTTATACCGGATTAAAACGTGATTTATTATTTATCACGACGATTCGGATGCTTTTCTTCCAGTCTGCCCGTGACCACGGTTTTTGAAAAGCACCCGAAACGTCGGGATAAATAATATAAATAATGAATCGCGTTTTAGTTTGGTATAAAGTATTTTATTATATGTGTGATACTTGCGTTAATAAGAGACGATATTATAAACATAAGTTATTTAGGACGCATGTAATCAAATATTTAATACATGTTTTAGTTAAATGCACAAATAATATTAAAATAAAAATTAATTATTATTTCTTTAAAGATAATTTTATTACTGATTGTGAGCGTCGATAAGAGTAAAATGGGAGCTACTGAGAATCAGTATTGTAGCAAATCTTCAAAGATACCTTGAGTAACATCCCATTTGTTGCACACACAAACACGCACACACGCACACAGCTACTACATAAATAATCAAGAAATAATGTGAATTCTTGTATCTTATATTATCTAATATATTTTTTCTGCCTGTATGTCGACTAAATAAGATAATTATAAAATATCTATTAATTCATTCATGTTTCATAACTAAGTAATGAGAAGCAAAACTAAGTCCGACATAGAAGTTGGAATGGAAAAGTGGAACTTTTGAAAATTGTGTCGCTACATATTTTAGTGAAGGAGGCAACTTGTCGAACTCATCTTCTGAGTAAGATAGTGTTGTACATATTTTATCGATAGTTATTTTAATACAGCTCTTTTTATAAATAGTTATGTAATTAATTTCCATTATAATATTAAATAAACAAAACGTTATTTTGTTCCTAACTGGATTATATTTGTATAATTAAAGGTTTCAGCAATCCTGTAATCATATGCTACTCGTAGTACCTTAGTTTTCATAAGAACTAAACGAAATATAAGTATATTGTGAAAAATATTAAATTACTATTTAATGAACAATAACATAAGTCCTATACTATTATTACCTATAAGTATGTTTAAAAATGATACATTGATCGCCTCCATTTCTCATACTATGAGCGTGCTGCTAAGAACCAGAGAACTTCTTTTCGATTCCCGGTTAAAAAAAGTCCAGTAAGTGGAAGATTGGTTATTTATTTACCTGCTAATATACATAAAAAATCATCAAATTATATTGGTTTTTATTACTAAAAACTAGGATTTTTATGTATAGATAAAGAGCCTGACAAAAAGTATAGAAACAGATATTTTTAATTAACGATACAATTGATCATTTCGTCATGATCGTAGAACAACGATGGTTTTTTTTACGATTTTCGTTTTAATGTATAAAAATCTTTAAAAAAATGTCAATTGTCAACAGAACAAACAAAAAATTGGAGTTTGATAAAAACAATCAAGTTATTGCCTAAAATACCAGCGGTTATGTTTTTTCAACGCAGTACAAAAACGCGTATTATACCTTCATTGTACTACGTCGTCCCGTCGGCCTCCCCCACGGTAATCACTATAAAATTAATATTAAAAAGACACCAAACATAATATTGCCGAATTTGAACACGAACTATGCATAAAAAACGACTTATCAATCTTTAAAACGCTCTCCTGTAAAGTAGCCGTTTTGCAGATCCGCCGTTGTTCTACGATCATGACGATTTTATCAAATTAGAACATCCCTAGACTCAATTTCGTAGCAAACTTTGAACGAACTTGGTCCAAATCTTAGGAAATAAACCCCACTTATCCGACGTGTAGTCGCGAACTAAATTTATGGGACAATCTTCGGACCCTTTTCAATCTTATGAGGAAGCCTCTTCTATTGAGTCTCATATATTCATATTGACCTTTCTTCATATGGTTTCTGTAACGAATAACCATAGATTACACGGGAAAGCGGATTAGAGAAAAAGCATTTTGTAATATACGAAAATATTTTGAGTAGTATTATAGAACGATTTGCTATAATAATATACTACGTCCAGAGCTGCGAATGCTCTAGAAAATTATCCGTTCTATTTTTTTTTACAGTGAAGCCTAAATGGAATCCTTTTGACGGGCTCGTTGGCGCGTTCGGTAGAACACCTGCCGTGTGCATATAAGGGTCGTGAGTTCAAATCCCACCGGGTTCGGGTAAGAAACCACCGTTCATAGATTTTAAAACCGTGAAGTGCATATTGCGCGTTTCGGTTTCAATCTATAGATTCCCGAATGCTCGAAGTAAAAATTAGGTCGACAGCGCATCATTGACTGATATCTGTGGCTGAGGTATCACCTATCATCAAGTGAACCTCATGCTCGTCTGTCGATATCAGACATAAAAAAGTAATCACGAATTTTGCTTACTCTTGTACCCCGAGGCCCCTTGAACTATTTGAATAAAATACACGTCTTTACATCAACTTTTAAATTTTAATTTTAAAGGCAGCTTTACGCTGCTACATCTGAATTATTATCATTAATATCATATTATATCAGTAGGTATTTACTTTTTTATAAAACTGTATATTTTGTTTAACTTATTTTTGTAATATGGAGCTCCATAATCCAAGCTTCAAATGTGGGGCTCATTAAAAGTAGTGTTGTCTATAAATGTATAAATAGTAAGTTTTTAATTATGTGTGGTTATTACTGAAATCTTTTTTATTCCTGAAATAAAATTCTCATTCATTCATTCAATATGACTGCTAGAACGGCAGATGTCTATGACCGGTAGTCATCACTTACCATCTGCCTCAATACCATGAACCATCATACACTCATATTTCCTCTTTATTTATCTTAATAATATATAAATTAATTATCTCTTTATTTAAAACAGAGACATCTATAATAATATTCATGAACTTCCAAGACATTTAAAAAGTTACGTAGTAAAATAAAGACATATAGTTTACTCTGTGAGTTTAGAGCAATGTAGATAAAAATACGCTTTATAGTTAAAGGATCAACCCCTAGATGGCACACATTTCAAATTACAATTTCATGTTGCTAGCGCCATCTATTAGAATTAGTTCGTATTACCTACAATAAAAACTCCCCAAAGAACAAAGAAATATGCTATCTTTAAGTTTCTTTTTGTTTGAATAATCATTATTAGATAGCACTTTAGTACAAAAATTGTAAGACGTAGTTTGTTAAAAATACAAGCGTTCCAACGGTGGAATACCGGTTATACTGTAATCAAAATTGCCTTTTAAAACTGGGATAAGTCAAAAATTATATTATCGCAATAGATAGATAAATATCAATTTTAATTGCCAGCTTAAACACATCAAACAATCGAAAGTTTAACAGTTTTGTATACAAGTAAATAATTAATGTATCTTAATGTGGAAGAATCCAGTCCAAAATATTTCCAGGTAGTATTCACAAGGATAATATCCAAATTAAACGGAAATAACCTTCTAAACCTCAATCTCACTTTAGACAAATATATAAATTGTTTGCGCCGATTAGGTTTTAGTTTAATGGTCTATGTAAAATCCTATCACCCATCCTTCTCCCGCACATACCTTATAGCTATGATGTCGAATGCGCTGCAATCTGCCAGCGCCACCTATCGCATTGACTTTTGGAGTGTGTAAAAATATGGCGCCGTGAGTGATCGTTGTCGTGCATCTCCTACATTAAACTTAGTATATAGAAAACCCCGTGCTCTCATTGTGGTCTTGTGCAAGTGGTGTGTGAGGATCGAAGGCTCTCCAGCATCTTATAAAGGTATGTGCCACCTTCCTTAAGCCGGAATTGTTTTATTTCATTGTCTTAACTCCTGCGCAGTTCCGGCCGTCCATCTTAGGCATAGACCATTTGTATTTACGCGATGTTTTAATTGCAGCGCGTACCCATTTGTTTTTGGTCCTTTTCGAGCTGGATATAAAATTAGTTTAGATAAATTCTATAAATATTTCGTAGTTTTAGAATCGAAAGGTGTGGGTCGCAGCCACGCGCCGCCGATCTACCTTCAATTCAAATAACAAAATCGTTTTTATCAATATCTAGAAATTTCGTTTTCAAATTGTATCGGATTCGTCGTTTTAAATCGCTTTTATTAATTGTTTCGTAAATTATCATATACCTAGATAACCTTACTTCGCTTACATCGATTTTGTACAATTTCATTCGTGCGCCATATACTTATTACATTTCGTTAAAATCCTAAATACTAATATTAAATCGCCTTCATTCGTGTTATTTATTGCTTATTTACTTATTATAAATTTTTTCTCGCTCACCCGCTAGTAAATAAGAAAATAAAACACTCGTCGTCGTTACATAATTACACTTATTAACCCATCATATGTCGTTGACCCCGCAGGTAAATAAGTCGTAATTCTTTCATTAGTATTTCGCATCTCACAAAATATATAACATACAATTTATTAAGTATTTCGTTCACCCCGCATACCTATATTATAGGAACTTATAAATTTATTTCATTGTCTTAACTCCTGCGCAGTTCCAGCCGTCCATCTTTTGCATAGATCATTTGTATTTAATCGATGTTTTAATTGCAACGCGTACCCATAAATCTTTTTGTTGTAAATGTTTTGTTTTTGTTTTTGTTTTAAATGTAAAAACATACATGTATAATGTATATGCTCATTTAGAACATATACAATATACATACATGTTATGAATAATTTTTTATGACTACGATGTGTTTTAATTTTAAAACCATTATAATATATGCCTTCAAAAAAGTCGCAAAATTCATTTCAAATAGCAGCACTGCGGTCACGCACATCAGTTTAATAAGGTACAGAGTAGATAAAAAGGAAAAATAAAATATTCAAGCGAGGTGACTTCGCTACAAATTCCATTGAGGATGCACAATTTATTGGACACCTTCCGTTTCAATTTGTGTGCGATGCGACATCGTAACATGACCATGAGTTTTGTATATTCGGAACAATTTAATAAAACTTTTTTTTTATGTATCAGGAATATAATACAGTAATTTCAATGTACAGTTACATGATATACCTACCTACATCTGTGTATGTAATTCCAAAGAGTATTTTATGTTTTTGAAATGAGATTATAATTTGAACAAATGTTTTACCCACACATATAGTAAATGTCAGATAAAATATAGACTATAAACAAATAATATTGTACAACCAAAATTAATAATATTATAACCTGAATATCAATAAAACTATTTCATCAACATATATTAACACGTAATTTATAAGCTTTTTAGTGTTGCTGTTGATACCAAATGACAAATTTAGTATATCTAATACTGTTTTTGAGCACATGTTTCCTAATTATTACTCCCAGGTTTTGTATCATATGATTGATACAATGGAATTTAACTTTAAGTCTGTAATAAAAAAATTGCAAAAAATCATACTCAACATACACTGACCCTCTGGGACGACAGTTCAGGAATCCTAAAGCTGGCCAAATTGCGATATAATACAACACTTTTGTATATATTTTCCCCAAATTTAGGTATAAATAAATTTTATGTGGGTCAAATAGCTTCGTTGTTTTTGTTGCGCTAAAGAGAAGGTTTATGACCTAAGTAATATAATATGTATGAATGATTTTTTGACTCGTGTATGAAATTTATATTTTTTGAATCTCCTTTTAAATGTACGATAAAAAAAATAATTGAAAGAGTGGGTTTTGTTTAAATTGAATTTGTTACAAAAGTTACCATTTTACACAGTTTCGGTATTCAATAAAAGTTTTTTAATTACAATGTCCAGTTTATTTTAATATACTGCACTGATTCAAATGAGTCAAGTCATTACACTATAATAAACCTATTATGAGCTTGTATAGTTAAAATATGTTTTGTCTCGCTCTATCTAATATAAAAAGACTAAAGAACGAAAGAAACAAAACATATTTGCATATCGCTTATGAATAAGGCCGTGAGTTTCATTGCTTATATATTTTTTTTATTTTTGTGACAGTGAATAAGCGTTTTTCTTCCTTTCTCAAAAGTACCTTTTATAAAACCAAAAGTACCCTCAATTGGAATCGTAAAACATTTCACCTCAACTACCTCTGAAGAAAAATATCTCACAAGCTAAACAAACAAGCATTAATATAAATAGCAATTTATTTGAGAGATAAATGTTCAACACAATTATTGCCTTAGCTTCGTACAACACAAACTGATGTAATTTTTCATCCCTGAAAAGAAACACCGGATAGACAATGATTTGTACCTACTTTTAAACTCAACAAAGGCTAATTTGTTCCCTAAAATTGTACTAATTGCCTGCTTGATAGTTATCCATTAATTCTAAAAGGTTGATTTAGAGGGCTTAACGCTTTTCTAATTAGATGAAACCTGTGAATTTTAGGAATTCGATCAATAATGGATTATTTACCTTCAGGATTTACAACAAACAAATGGGAGCAAATAAAAATTTTTTTCTGTTAACGTATTTTCTAAGCCTTTAGATGTACAGAGAATGTGCAAGGTTATAGAAAAGTTCCAAATTCTTCACAAAATCTAAACTAATATAATAAGGGAGTTTGTTTGGGGATTATTAATTACAAATTCGATTTTATGGAATTATTTCACTATTATAAATCTACAGGTTGTATTTTAATAAAATTTATCTATTCTTGTAACTTTTTTTTAAATGTAATTTTATGTAATTGGAGACTTCTATAACTATTCGTCTCTTGGTCATTTTTTGTTTATATAAAATTTATTAAAACATTTGCTTATCATGGCAGAATGACAGAAGTAGGTGAGCCATTTTAGACTGAAGTTTTTATTAAACATTGGTAAGTTACAGTTACAAGTTATTACTCATAGTAGACATAATTGCCACATTTTTTTTATGTCAGATATCAATAGACGAGCATGAGGTTCACTTGATGGTAAGTGATACTTCAGCCACAAAACATCAGTCAATGATGCGCTGTGCGATGCGACCTACTTTTTACTCCAAGTATTCGGATATTCATAGACTGAATCCGAAACGCGCAATACGCACTTCCATCCATGAACAGTGGTTCGTTACCCGGCGGCATTCCTCCCACCCGTTCAATGCCCGATATTTAAAAAAAACATGCTTACAGAAAATTATAAACATGTTGGTCCCGGTGGGATTCAAACCCACGACCCATCGGTGCGCACGACAGGTGTTCTACCAAACATTGTTGATATGAAATACAAAATTATGTGTTCGTCATTTATATAGGTAAATATGTAATATCTAAGTGCTGTTACAAAAAAAAGCTTCATAACAAATTGTTGAACAAGCTTTATGTTATTTCAATACTGTTTCAGGAAAGTACATAATTATATCGCCAGTCTATAATATAGTGACCGCTAAGTAAGGGAAGTCACTAAAGTCGAAAGATAGCATTAAAGGGTAATTCTATTCTATATTACTCAGACGTTATTTGTATCTCGTCCAAACGCACTTGAGGCAGGTTTGGCAACGCATCGTATGGATTAATTTCCTGCTGACCCCAATATGATTGGCAAAGCTCACGATCATTCCTGTTTCAGGGCTGCCACTTACTAATGTCTTTTAGTTTTTCTACAATATTAAAAAAATATATCTGTGTATTTCACAATTTTATATGAGTTACTTGCTTATCATCGATAAATATATTTACATAAATTATTAAAATGAATGAATTCTAGTACACTCATACTATCGTATAGTTAATAAAACTTTTATGTAAAGTATAGGGTAGAGTTTATAGTCATAAAAAGTAGTAATTTAAATACTCATACAAAATTCACTAAAAAAAGGGTTTATACCTATAATATAGGTTTATATAAACGGCGAAGAATGTAAATATAATAAGATTATGAACTAAACATCAAATTTAAATTAATCGCTAATACTGAGCAAAATTTTGCCTGAAACAATAATTTACCATATGTTCTCTTTCTGCAGACTGCGTGCGTAATGTATAAGAACGAGATAGATAGATATTTATTAATACTTTGCATTACATGCCAATATACACAACAATTTTGCCATGTTGATGAAGATTTGATAGTGTTTGTATAGTAAGGAAACCCTGTTATCTTCAATAGCCTTATTATCTGAACTAAGATATTCACTATAATTACGTTTGTAGCAACCCTAGCGTGAAAGCCTCTAAAACTGTTCTGAATGTTTAATATTGAGCCTTTGTGAAGCCTTCAAAATCATCGTTTATGCGTTTTGTCGTAATTGGATGACCATTGTTAGTTCGCTGCTTTAATAATGATATTTTGGCTGGAACGATCGACTGGAATGTGTTTGCCTTTCATATTCCGTCTCAAACTCAATAGACAATTAGTTGGTGTTGATGGTTTCTATAAATTTACTGATAACATTCATTATTTTAAATAAAATACTTTATACTGGATTAAAACGTGATACGTGTTGTGTATCGTCTGAATAATTCTGATGTATTATTGTATGTATTATCATTTTCTTCTCTATCCTTTCCATGCGGTTGCTTGGAACCGATAGCTAAATAACAATAAAGCTGCCGTTTGTCTACGTTTTTTTCCTTTTTTATGTTGTATATTTTGTGAGACAATAAATAATTACCTATCTATCTACCACAGATGTGATCAAAATCAACTTCACAATATGCTTTTTACCTGAGAAGAAAACGATTAATTTTTACCTCATTAATATTACAAGTGAACCGCTTAATCTCCTTAAAAACCCTTTTAGTGAACGACCGCTCTGTTGAGAAATAGCAACCGATACGGAAGGAGGATCATCGGGGGAAGTGGTTGCGATAGGCGATAAATTATGAGCTGGGGAGACCGGACAGTATCCGCTATGGGCAACTTTCAAGTTTCCTATGCTTACATACTATGGTTGGTTAGTTATCGGGATATATAGTGTATCAAAGCTTTAAGTTGTGTATCGGAGTTTGCATCAATATGTGTGTTCTAGAATTATATTTAAAAAGGCATGTGTAACTAAATACCGCCACCGATATTTTTACGCAACTAATGTACTCAGTTGAAATTGTAGGGAAAATATATGTATTTAGGCCTACTACGGAGATTTAGTTTGGAAAGAAAATAAAATTAACTATAATTTGGGATCACGTTATGTTTTCATACCGCTATATCATATTACCGGTTATTTAAAAAAATCGGTTAATACATAATTAACCGATTTTTTTTCATTCAGTTAGAGAAACTCAAGCCCGGCTCGGCTATGTAAAGTTTGTTACCGTTTATTAATATTAATAGTTTAATATTAAAACTTAAATTATTGCCTGATTACATAGATTGCATTTTATAGAGAAAAAAAAACATTGAAAATAAAATACGCATTATTTCGGTCACTTTATGAGTCAGATAAATAAACTTATAAATTGGTATGTTTTTCTGTAGACTTAGTAATAACTGATCTGGAAACCTAAATATGTATGTTTCTTAGTACCTCATAAACGCTAAAAATAGTATGAAGATTGTAGTAAAATTTGATTTTAAACCTTGACAAAGACTTGACAAGTAGCCTCCGATCAAATCACCAAGTCAATCGGTCTACATCGGAGCCAAATGAAGTTTGTCCATCTAAACTGGATGTTGGATAAACAAGTGTTCGCCAAACAAACCCGATTGGAACCGTAGTGGCTTCGGATTGACCGTAAATATATTTAGGCCTTTAATAGATATGTAGATTGTGTTACTTCGTATCAAAACTATGAAAATTCTAAGTGATATACATGTTCTGTCTATCCATCTTTCTGTCTTTTGAGGTCGACTACCTCAGTTTTATAGAATGGGGCCAGATAGGTCATCTGATGGTAAGTGATTACCGCCGCTTCAAAGTGCTTCTCAAACACTAAAAAAGTCATTCGATACTGTTTTACATTTAAATAAAGTAATAAGTACTCTGTTTTAAGTGAGATTTAAATTACTCATCTATACTATATTCTAAAGAGGAAAGATTTGTTTGTTTGTTTGTAACGATTTAACTTAAAAACTACTTGACCGATTTTAAAAATTATTTCACCAATAGAAAGCGAGTAACATAGGTTTATTTATTTATTTATAGTACATATATATATGTATCATGCAAAGTCGGAGTGGGTCGCTAGTGAGCAATATAATACATTATTTGCTGGCCAGAGTGCTATACCATAAAGTTCCTGCAACGTGTATTGTAGAACATAATAAAAAAAATATATGAGAATCTAATATTTTGTGAAATAAGAAGGTTGTGCATCTGGTATTTTGTTATATTGCTCCAGAAATTATTATATAAACATTTATAAAAAGAAAATAGAATTATATAAAAAATAATGAATTAGTAAATTAAAAAAAAACATGCATGCACTATTAGAAATAATAACGCAATAAGAATAATGCAAATAAATATAAACCACTTAATTCCACATCTCGTGCTATATTTTATTGTACTTGGGGTCCAAGATACAAACTTGCTTAGTTTGGGCCCGAAATCTATTGTATTTCAATATGTATTATATTTCAAAACAAATATGTGGCGAAAGGTGAAAATTTTCACAAGGTAAGCCGTCCTAAAAAACCACACCATTTGAAACAATATACAATACAGTGCAAGGAAGACCCAAAGTAAACATAATCGTATCCATCACCTTCGTTGTTCGTAGTTTATGAGTACATTAATTATTGGGTAAAATATGTAAAAAGAAAGCCAGTAGGAATCGGCTTATTAGAAAATCTTGTGTGTATGCCTATCGATAACAAAAGTTTATTTAAGTATAATCACTCAGAATATAATTTTTCAATCGACTTCTTCGGTATTTTATAGAAAAACTTAGTCAGACATCTTATAAGTTTTTATTACACAAATAAATAAGAATTATCATATTATCCATAGTTTTTGAGCTATTGCGGTAAAATGGAAGTTCTGTAACATAAAAGGTGAGAGAAGTGAGAATAAAAACTAGTTATCCATGCAATTTCCTGTTATAAAGTTTATACAATACAGACCACGTTTTGTAGTTTTAAAGTTATCCAGTTATCTTGGAAAGTAGTATAGAATCACGTTACTGTCTTTCACGGAGTATCGCCACAGTTTAAAAACATATAGTGTAGTATGGTGGAAGCAATTTTCTTACTGTTAGTATTATTATAACACTTAATAGATCTGTTTTTCATTTAAGTCGGGTTGTTTTTAAATGACTTTTTGTATTCGTAAATCTTGTTTTATAAGATTACTAAAAAATAAAAAAATAGAAAAGATGTCTTTTTTACAAGTTTTTTTTACTCATAACCAACCATTTCAGTTTTGTGAAAACAGGTTTGAAAATTGAAATGATTCCAATTAAATATAGATATTGATTACCATTTCTCTAACTTTGATTTTCTTTACTGTATGATCGTTTATACTGTAGCAGCGACTGGAGGGCGGATAATAAAGAAATATTACAACACCCTTTATATCTCTTAGCTGGGTATTTACAGCTATTTATATTAGTTTCCTTTCCTTTCTTATGTTTTTATTCTTAGTTTCTTTAAGTTAAATAAAGGTCCTCACAGTATGGGTGCTACGACGTAGACAAACCTACGACGTAGCGAAAGCTACGATCTTCGGCTTGTGGCGAGCTACGTTAAAACTAGTCCGATCGAGAGATGACTATTTATTTATCCTCCATTTATTTTGTACGAGTTATATTGAGAGTATACCAAACTATATTGTAATGATTGTATACAAGAAAATAATACATGATATTACTTGTCCCCTAACTTATACCGTAACGTGGGTTTAGTATAAAATATATAGCATAGAGTTATTTTTATAGATCTATTTTGGAGGAATACTGTAGCGTTATATAGCTTTCAAGGAAAATTTAACCGTTCAGTCAGCGCACGTAGATGAAATTGCCAAACAGCGTATTTTCTCTACGGATATTGAAATGGTATTAAAGTAAAATATATCACATATTAATCAGGGATAGTTTAGTTTTATTGATATTGCTTTTTAAACCTATTTATTTATTCAAGAATCTTTCATTGCGTTATATTATTGTTTTCTTATTGCAAATAGCTTAGCTACAGCCGTTTTTATCTAGTTAAAAATATGACATATTATAAATATAAGAACACAGTAAATTCTAAAGAACATTTAATATCACTCGCAACAAAGGAATTCATAGTAAATCTACACAATTGTTTCGCACTCACATTATTTCTTAGCGTAGCATTTATTCGCCACAGGACAGAATAGGCACAAGGACATCCAAGTTGTTCAACTGCAGTGATACTTTTATTTTAGTGTTATTGCGGTATCCACTGAGCTACGCCACCTGCGCTTGAAACCAATTGAAATATACGATTATCGGTTACGTCAAGCAGTATTTCCAGAAACTTTAGACTATTTAGGTATTTTGTTTAAAACCCTAAATTTGTTAATATACCTTTAATTTTAACGGGCTCGTTGGCGCGGCTGATAGAATACAAGCCGTACGCTCCGATGGGTTGTGGGTTTGAATCCCACCGGGACAACATGTTTATAATTATCTGTAGGCATGTCTTCCCCACGTTTGATAATTTCAGGCATTGAATGAGTGGGAGGTCTATCGTTTATAATTTTATGTTAACGATCTATTCACTACGTCTGGATTCTTTGGAAATTAAAAAAGTAAAAAGTACGAGGAGGAAGATTACATTCGTACTTTTTTAATCCATTCTTCAAATATATATTATTTATTAATAAATTAATATAAAATTCTTCCTAAAACTTTCGCATTTGCCTATTAAAACTCGAAGTAAGTCATTTATTACTGCTTACTGAGGCTGCGTTTGTTTGTAACGCATTAGAGACAGTCCCATTTCTGTGTCACTTTCACTTTTCATTTTCTTTACAGGAAAGTAGATAATCTTCTGTGCCCAGCCTGACCGAAATATTTTTTTTTAAATCTTGTTTCTCCGGGATTCGAACCCAGGACCTCCAGTGCTTAACGAATCGTGCTTATCACTGAGCCACTGAGGCGGTCATAAGAGACATACAACTGAATTTTTGTGGCATCTTTTAATGTACTTTATTACATTCTCTTTAAAACAAAACTTATTGTACGACTAAAAAAACTTTAGTCTGAAGTATTTAAAATATTATATAATACACTGTAATTTACTATTGCTATGATCTATATATTGTAGTGGGCCTATTTTGTTTATTTATCGCTATTTATAAAAAAGTAATTACATATCATTATTGTACTATCGTGAACAATTTTGAGACTCGATAAACGAAAACTAATTACAAATATTTTCAAAATTTAATCCAAAATTACTTCGTAACTTCACAACTTTGCCAAGTTATAACAATACCGCCGAACGAAGTTTAAAGTTAGTGAGATTGATCATTGTTATTAAAGGGCAGTGGTAAACAATAGTGGTTTTGAAACATTACACGCTCGCCCGTATTGTTAGACAAATGTTGGACCGCGCTTACAACAGCGATACAATGGGTTTCATTTGTTCTGCTCCATTTTATAGAGGCCACTAGAGGTGCGATACGCAGTGGTTTAACAACTGAGGTCCTAGGATCAAATCCCGAAAGACAAAATAAACAAAAATATTATTTTGGTCCAAGCACAGAACTGACTGACGTGAATTTTCTTGAATTATGGTGCTTTTTTATGTCAGATATTGACAGATGAGCATGAGGTTCACTTGATGGTAATTGGTAGGTGACCTCAGCCTCAGAACATCAAAGATGTGCTGTTGGCCTAATTTTTACATCTAGCATTCGGGAATCCATTGAATGAAACCGAAACGTGCAATATGCGCTTCACGGTTTTTCCATCTATTAAAATAATATAATTTAATAAACATTATACGTTATAAACTATAACGTATATATATAATGTTTATATATATTTGAACTTTGATCTGTAAGTAGTAATGTTATTATAATATGTATTAATAAAATGACTTTAATTAGATTAAAAAGGGATGGCTCTGTTGTTTTTATTACTATTTATTAATATTGTAATGAAAGTCTTAAATCGAAATGAAAAAAGATTAATATGAATCACCAACAATTGGGCCACAAAATGGTCTACTATGTTATAATTAAGGTTTATTTAGAATTTGTATTATATTTTAATGCGTTTTTATATTTGTATTAACATAATGATGACTAAAACTTAATATTGTCTTTTATTAAAGTATCATAAATTTAAATAAAATAAATTGTACCAGATTAAAACGTCGGGATATATAATAAATCGCGTTTAATCCGGTAAAAGTAATTTTATTTAAATGACGAAAAACTGAACTTAAAAATCAATAATAAATGATGATACATTTAAAAAATCTTAATCTTTTGTATACATACATGTTTTCAAATTTGGAACATTTTACTTTACGACAACTTTTAGAACGTTCTGAATTTGAGTTTGTATAATTTAATTGTAGATGGCATTGTATATTTTATAAATCGTACATTTTTTTATGATTTTAGAAAGATTTCCATACTTTCAAACAAAATTTATACTTCAAACCATCTGGAACCAGCTACTATATACTACTATATATAATAGTATCGGCATAACAGATTTTCATCAATTTTCTCCTCATTCAAGCCAACATTTGTATGTCTGTACATGATGTCAACCTCAAAACAATTGACCCTATGAACTAGAACGGCATTGTCGTCGAGTGGTAGTCATACGAGTGCACCCGTAATCTCATTCGTAGCTAGAGTCCTCACTTAAGTGATGTCACAAACACGACTCAGATAAGAGCCTAGTTTTCGTAACCGGGTTTCTAAACGGGCGAAAGAAATATCGTAATTCCGACCGGGTAACGAACCACCGTTAATAGATGGAAAAACCGTGAAGTGTACATTGCGCATTTTGGTCTCAGTCTATGGATTTCGATTCCATTTCGAATGCTCGAAGTAAATGTAGGTCGACAGCGCATCATTGACTGATGTTCGGTGGCTGGGGTATCACCTACGATTAAGTGAACGTTATGCTCATTTATTTATTTACAACACATGTCAACTGCCATTACAAGTATCCCTAATACGGCAGTGATGTACAGAAAAATACTAATAAAATATAAGTTAAAAGCAACATTCTAAATTGCCAAAAATAAAAAAAATAACATTATACTAAAATTTAACATTATACTAAAAAATAAATTTAACTAAAACTACTACACAGGTATAGGTACATACACAAAAATCTATTTACAAAAACAAATGACAAATAACAGTGCCCTTGCGAGTTCACTCCACGTACCTTGGAAAATGTCCACTTTGTTGTGGAGTTCGTTTACCCTGAGAAGGGTAATTTCACCAACAACTCATCTTTTAAATAAAATACTGTATACCGGATTAAAACGCGATTTATTATTTAAATTATTTATCCCGACGTTTCGGATGCTTTTCAGCAACCGTGGTCGCGGGAGACTGAAAGATGACAGTTGTCTTATATTTGAAATGTCACAAAGTTGCCATATTTAATTCAATTAAATTAAAAAATAATCTATTAATTTAGGTAACACAATGTACATCTATGAACGTCATTAAAAAATAATACATATTAAATTACTAATATTACTAATATTAAATGCTTCTAATTTTACATTTACTACCAGTTCACAAATCAAGGGCGTAGAGCGGACGAGAAGAACTGGCAAGAAACTCGCCGCCACTCTTTTTAATCGCCAAGTTTTTGTTTTACAATAATTACATATTAACGCCATCTATTCCTACGGAGTTGATATTTACTGTAATTTTCTATATTATGACAATATTGACTAACGGTGTCCTCTTGTATTTTGCGAAACGTAGCATTTCAAACCGACTTAAGGAACACATTGCGGATATCAAAAACAG
This sequence comes from Anthocharis cardamines, assembly GCA_905404175.1. NCBI lineage: Eukaryota > Metazoa > Arthropoda > Insecta > Lepidoptera > Pieridae > Anthocharis > Anthocharis cardamines. Next base: position 1,957,082 of record FR989957.1, on the reverse strand, counting down.
ACGTCACTCTAAATCAGCAGTATGTGAACACACTCTGGATAAACCAAACCACTACATACGTTTCGACCAACCAAAAATCCTTGCAAAAGAAAGTAGATTCTTTCCCAGACTAGTACGTGAGGCTATTGAAATTAAAAAACATCCTAACTTCAATAGAGAAGATGGTTTGAGACTTTCCAACACCTGGGATCCAGTAATTAAAAATCTAAAGCCCCAAATCCAACATACTAAAAAACAAGAGGACACCGTTAGTCAATATTGTCATAATATAGAAAATTACAGTAAATATCAACTCCGTAGGAATAGATGGCGTTAATATGTAATTATTGTAAAACAAAAACTTGGCGATTAAAAAGAGTGGCGGCGAGTTTCTTGCCAGTTCTTCTCGTCCGCTCTACGCCCTTGATTTGTGAACTGGTAGTAAATGTAAAATTAGAAGCATTTAATATTAGTAATATTAGTAATTTAATATGTATTATTTTTTAATGACGTTCATAGATGTACATTGTGTTACCTAAATTAATAGATTATTTTTTAATTTAATTGAATTAAATATGGCAACTTTGTGACATTTCAAATATAAGACAACTGTCATCTTTCAGTCTCCCGCGACCACGGTTGCTGAAAAGCATCCGAAACGTCGGGATAAATAATTTAAATAATAAATCGCGTTTTAATCCGGTATACAGTATTTTATTTAAATGTGTGATACTCGCGTTAATAAAAGACAATATTAACAACTCATCTGTCGATATGTAACATAAAAAAACGTAGGTATGTTTAAAGAAATTATAAAAATAATAATTCGTCGGGATTTGAACCCGACCCTTCGAGATGGAAGGTGTACTGTCTTACTCACTCAAGCCCATCAAATTAGGGTATTGATATTAAATATAAAAAAATAGGTCACCCACATCTAGTATATTTTTTTTGGTATTATGTAGCTACACCATTTTTAAATCAATAACGGCTGCACCGGTAATGATATCTTATTTGTTGGATTCGTTTCTGTCCTAAATAACAGAATGACTATTAAAATATCGGAAAATTCAGGAAAAAAATATATGTAGAAAATAAATTATCTTTGGAACTACGCCATCTTCCGAAATTGACTGCTAACTTTACGCAAGCTTATTTGTAATAGGTAATTAATTTCCACTGCAAATCAGTGACATACTAGACATTATAGAATAGAAGTGGTAAAACAACATATTATTCAAATCTAAATACATACTCAATCAATTTTTTGTTTAAAATATAGAGAACTAGCTGACAATTAGGCAATTCATTTTTATATACGTATCATATAGTTTATTGTTAGGCGGTACGAATTTCGACGGGACATCAAAATATAAAATAAAATAAGCCGCTCTTGCAGAATCTTATAACATCATGTTGTTGTAACATCACAGGCTGGTTCGTGAACCAGTCTGTGATGTATCTATCAGATCTTCGTAGACAAAGAGTTATCATCCCTTATGTATTAAAAATTCACCTTACATCACCCCACCCACCAAGTCTAATCAAGCAACTGCCGAGCACTTATGAAGTGGCTTTTAAAACATCAAAGCGAACACCCCAAAGAGATTGGGGACGAACAAAATTATTTATTAGTTGCCAAAAAGGGAGTTTTGCGGCTTCTGATACGCTATTCTCATTGAATTTGGTTCATCGTAATTTTGTTAACACCCTTTGTAGTTGAGTGGGAGACTCAATGTTTTCTTAATTAAGGTCTTGGATAAGTGTGTCTTGAGTGTTCTTGGAGCTGTGCTTATGTTGCGCTTTGAAATTTAAAAGTAGGTCATTTTTTCTAGAAGAAAGTGGCTTGTATTCACGGAGCAATGATTTCCTTGGTTCACTGGTTATGTGTACGAAAACGTACTATTTTCCTAATAATAATAATAATAGCCATATTTATATTTTTTGTGTATAGTACATCTACATTACACCCGTGCAAAGCCGGGGCATATCAGTAGTTTTGTTATTGGTAATTTTGATCAGGCGCTGTGAATCATCTTATTATGCTACGTTTTACAGTGGCAATGGACAAAACAATTATGTGACTTTTTTTCTTCAACTTTTAATGAAAAAATATTAGTGTAATAGTTGCTATCGTTTAAGGGGATACGGGAACGGGATAACAAAATAAAATTTTCATTACAAGGCTTACGGAAAAACGTTTATTGAATCTCATCGTAGGTGATTTCTTTCATTTTCTATCGAGCCAATTGTTCTGCTTTTATCGTAGAGTTCTCGAAATGAAACCTCTTCAATATATGAATCTTTTCTTGATTTGATCGGACTGAAATTAACGTTTAAATATTATGTTATCTTATATTTATTAATAACATTCATACGTAAAGAATCCTCAAAATTAATTGCATTACAAAACAAAATATAAATATGAAATTAAAAACTTTATAACGGCAGGATTTTCTTTAAAACAATACTAGTATTTCCATGTCACAATGTTAGTTACCGTACTCCTCCGAAACGGCTTTACCGATTTTTACCAAATTTTATATGCGTATTCAGTAGGTCTGAGAATCGGCTACTATCTATTTTTCATACTCCTAAGTGATAAGGGTTGTTCACACTTAATTTTTTTTTTAATTTTTGGCGAAATTTTTTGTTTTTATTTTTTTATAATCTGGCATTAAAAATACATACAACCCTCAATTTTTACTTTTTTATCACCAACCCTTGCTTTTAAGAAATTATTTACATGACAAAACGTCTGCCGGGTTAGCTAGTACTAGTATAATATCTAATATAGTGTAGGTAAAACATTATCGTAGTATGTACGTACAAAGATGTTTCTTTAAAATTCAATTTGTACAGATTTCTCGAACGTAGTTTTTCTGAACACACTCGTACACATAAACCGGGTGCTTATAGACTTATAGAAATATTTGGTCAAAAATATGCCCAAAGCTTTTAAGCTACCCAATCATATAAGCTCCTGCTACGAACGGACTCTAAGCTTATAAAACTAATTTCTAAATGTTAAGTTTGAATTTAGTAGTATTCTTCTGCTACTTAGCCTTCGAAATCCAGATAAACATAGAGATAAAGGTCTTACCAGGTCTATTCGCTATTCGATCGACAATATCCTTAAACTCCCTCGACAGAATATCCACCATACTTTTGTTTCCATACCACACGTCAAGTGCACTGTTTGAAATCCATTTTGAGGGTCTATAATCCCTATGTGGCTTGAATTCCTCTCTGAGTATTGGAACCCTTGTGACTACTAAGAGTGTCTGCATCCATATTACTATTGTACACGTCAATATAATAATCATTGACATTTTAAAATACTAAGTAAAAAATCGAAATTTATTTTCAAGAATTATTTCACTTGTTCACTTTGTCGATCCAATTATGAAAATCAGTATTAAATGAAAGAGAAGAATTCATAACATCACTTGTTTGTTAGATTTTGATTGTAATCTTCGTAAATTTCCGTAATTGGTACTTGATTGTTACGCGTAAGCATCCTTGTTTAAAAAATATTACTTCCAACCAATCTGGTTAAACATTGGTCAAAAAAGAAAAAAATAATCGTGAAATTTAGCATTATATGATAATTAATTCATAATATTGTAGTTTTATGAGATTAGATATCTACAGACGAGCATGAGGTTCACTTGATGGTAGGTGATACCTCAGCCACAGATGCGATCATTAGTCAATGATGCGCTGTCGACCTACTTTACTTCGAGCTTTCGGAAATGCATAGACCGAAACCGAAACGCGCAATATGCACTTCACGGTTTTTCCATCTATGAACGGTGGTTCGTTACCCGGTCGTAATTTCGATATTCCTACCACCCAATCAATGTGCGAAGTTACCAAAAGTGGGGAGAACATGCTTACAGAAAATTGTAAACATATAAACACATACCGGTGGGATTCGAACCCACGACCCATCGATGCGCACGGTAGGTATTCTACCGAACGCGCCAATGAGCCCGTCTCCGAATAATTGACGGGCTCGTTGGCGTCGTTGTTGTCGTTGTGGTGGAAATGAAGATAAAAAAAAATACATTTTAAAATTTTACTAGTTGCTATTCGCGCATCATCCCCCCATATTTAAACAATTTTACAGCCTGCCATCATTACAATTCCCTCTCAAATATTTCTATTCTTAGCTATTTTCTTAACAATATTAATTTTATCTGTTTATTACATCCTCACATCTTCCTATTTTCAAAAACCTTTGCATACACTAATATTATAAAGAGGTAAGATTTTTTTTGTTTGTAGGAAATAATCTCTGGAACTACTGAACCGACTTTTCTACGACTTTTAACCGATAAATTCTTTCACCAATTCAAAGCTACATTATTTCTGAAAGACATAGTAGAATAAGCTATATATTTTTTTAATGTGAAATAACAATATTTGTCAATCAATTCTGAGAAAAACAGGTTGATGCGTTGTTTTACGGCTTAGGCTGAACAAAAGGTTTGATATAGGTGAATTGATGTTAAACAACAAATTCTTAACAGTCAGTACAGTAATTTCATCATATTAAATAAAAATGTTTTACGTCCAACAAAATAGGCACGGGTCAACTTGTTTTCGATATTAGTGAGATTATTTAGGGAGTAGAAGATTACAAAAATTAGATATAATGAGATAGTTAGGTTCTTAGGGCAATTTTATTTGCCATAAAGACATTGTACGTATATCGCTTCTCAAACCCTGTTTTGCAATGTAACTCGGTGAGATGAAAACTTTAAAGTCCTTATAATTTTTTGAACAAAATTATAAAATTAAGCTTGAATTAATAGTTAACAAGCTTTTTCCTACTAAACTCGTGACATTTCGTTAGACAGTTTGACACAAAAAGCTTGTTTTACTTTCCCTACGTAACATCACTAAAAAGAGGTATGTATCACTGTAATGTTATAGGTCATCGCTTGCATAATAACTCTCGGTTTAACATTACTCACGGTGAATAATTTGGCTTTTCGCCTAAATACTTACTACCTACTTCTTGTAAGATGACATACATATATTTAGTTCCAAAAGTTTACCCATTTTCAGGAAACAACTAAGTAAATCATTTAAATTAAATAAATATGAAAACATAACCTAGAAATATTAAAACACATAATATGATGCGTTGCCGTCCAATGTTGTTATTTATTTTTATATGTTGTCTTAAATATTTTTTATGATAATTTAAACATTTAGTTCCTCCATCTCTCTTAATGTAGTTTTAAGAACCGTTTTTACTTAAAGAGTAGATTTCTCATCTATTTAATGCTTAACATATGCAGAATAATATGTGTTTATATCGTGGCACATAATGTAGATAATAGACCTTGCGGGTATCGACTCCGCAATTTTATTCCCATGTTGTTAAAATTAAGATCGCGTCAAACATTCCGTCTACATGAAAGATTTTTTGTTAAAAAAACAAGGTTTTTAATAAAGTATCCAGACTGAATACTGAATTTCATTAAAATTGCCGATATTGTAGAGATTGGTTCATTTATAAACCAAAATGGAAGCAGTATCATTTGTTTTGCTCCATCCTGCACTTCTCTACATTATTCAATACGATATTCAACGCAATAAAGGACACTCTACATTCCACTTTTATATTTTATATATTACCAATATTATAAAGAGGAAAGTTTTTTGTTACAATTTCACTCAAAAACTACTGGACCGAATTTAAATTCTTTCACCAATAGAAAACTTCATTATCAGCGAGAAACATAGGCTTTTTTTGTTGTTTGGTACATCTACATTGCACCCGTGCGAAGCCAGGGCGGATCGCTAGTGTTTAACAATATTAAAGTATTCATTTAATAGGTGTAACATATTTTACACATTTTTAAAGAAAATAATTTGTATCGGATTAAAACACGACCATCTCGCCAAATTGCCAAATCGCGATTTAATTTGTTATAAAGTATTTTATTTAAATGTGTGATATCTACTCGCGGTAATAAAATACAATATTATATAACATAATTGTATTATAAGTTTGTCTCATCTATAGTTCCATATCAGTTCTAATTGAAGTTAGCATTTTTAAGTCTTCCTTGCACCTCGTCCTTATTAATCGCGTAGTTTGATACTTTGTACGTACTAAATATAAAGGCAATATAAGAAAGAAAAATTAGGCTATGTTATTGTATGCTTTTATGCTAATAGTGTCTTTTATTAGCAGTATCACACATTTACATAAATAAATTCAGCAAACTTGCCACAGCATACTGCCCATCATTTATTTAAATGATTTTATCTTTAGATGTAAACTGGGATGATGTTTACCTAGTTGTAATGTAAAATCAAAAAATACATTCAGCACAAACGTAGGTAATGAGTATAAATTATTGTATCATCAAAATAGAACATTTTACCAACATTTAAGTTATGAATTATGATAATTTGTTAAATGTATCAATAAACACAGTTTTTTACCTACTAAACCATTTAGAATAGTTATTGTAAAGTCACTCTTAAAAACACGTATTCCTAAAGATTTGTGAAACCAAGGAAATATGTTTACTTAGAACTTCTTTGTCTTGAATATTCTGTATCGTTTGTTCGAACGCGTTCTATATTCTTGTTAAATTTGCATTTTCCATTAAAATACATTTTATTATTGTCTTGTACAGAACAAAAGATTTCTATTTTATAATAAACTTCTGATTCTCAAATAGGATATGAGGCAAGATATTTTTTATGTATTTTTTTTCTTAATAAGCAAGCAAGTGACCAGTGCTGTTCCCTGTCAGAATAAGGAGTTTTTATTTCTTATTACCATTGCTTGTGCTGGGGTCCATGCGTCGGGTTATCAGCCATCAGCCCCCTCTCCCTAAAATATGGCGGGGGGCCTGATGGCTGGCCATGCGTCGAACTCGTGAACGGGTGCTACTTGTGGTGAACGGTCGGACTTGAATTCGTGTATGCAATGATGTTAGTTATTTCGACTATGTATTTGCGTGTTGTTCCCACAATAATGTAAGTGCCATTTTACCATGCCTGATAGAGGACAAATCTTTGTTTTTTTATTTTTTTCGTTTATTTTTTATTATTATAGCTAATTACTTCAAGATGTCATGTGGAACATGGTGTAATGGTTGTAACTACTTACAAACATATAGTAAAACAAAAACTTTCCGATTAAAAAGAGTGGTGGAGAGTTTATTACCAATTCATCTCGTCCGTTCTTCGCCCTTGATTTGAGAATTGGCAGTAAATTTAAAATTATAAGCATTTAAATTTTTATTTTTATTGACATTCATAAGTGTACATTATGTTACCTAAATGAATAAATGATGTGATTAGTATTCTACACGATTATGTCTAAACTTTCCTATTTTTAGGTATTCGCTCATATTTTTTAGCTATTGATCATCAATGTATCGATTAATATAGCAAACAGTTGATGATAAGTACCTAATATGGCCACCACAAAATGGGTACGACTGTCAGCTTAAATTTTACTTCAAGCTCTCAGAGTGAAACCGAAACCTGCATATATTATTCATAGTATATTTCACCAATATGCGGTGATAAAAATATGTATGAAGACAAGTAAAACCTACTGGGATTTATATTCTATCCCTTGTGAAGCGAGGAAGCGTAGGCAATTGCTCCAAAACAACCTATAGCTATTTATCAACCGATTATCAAAATCGAAATGCATTTATGATATAGTTCAAATTAAAAAATATAATTTATATAATATTTTTATTATACTACGTCGTGTTCATTTCTTGCTTCCAAGTGCCGATTTTCCTAAAACAAAAGAAAAGGTTACTTTGGCTTATCATTCCAGTTGACTGTCTTTCAAAATTACCTGGAAACATAATTTTCAATTATAATAAAGTATTTTTAAAGTGTTTTTTGGTCATTGCCTTCTATTATTTTCACACGGTAGTTGCATTAGGTATATTATGATTTTGCATTAATAGGGATACCGGATTCCTGTCTTCGATTCTTGTATGCTGGTGGGTTGCCATAGCAACGTGATTTCCTTGCATTGACAGGTGAATAAAGTTATTAGGCATGATCTTGTAAAGTGATTCTATTTACTAATGGCCGAATACACAAAAGCCATTCAAATTGCTTGAGTGGGGTTTATGTATTCCATTTAAATTTGAGGAAGCTTAAATTTAGGAGGCCTTCAACTGATGGACTGTTTTGACTTCTGAGTAGCGTTTGTGTATTCGGTCGTAAGGGTTTATTCGTAAACATAGTATTAGCTTAAACTAGTTAAAAGTATGTTTTGTCTCGCTTTATCGAATTATAAATTACTTTAGATCGAAAGAAACAAAAAAGAGTTCAACAATTCCAAGCTTATACTAGTTTAATAATGACTAAAAATTCACAATCGGAACTGCATGAAATTTTGAATGGTCAAATAACATAGGTTAGTTGGTTGAAGAGATTTTCGAAGAATTCATGAAAACAATGTTTCTCTTAATTTTCTATGTTTATCTATACTAATATTATAAAGAGGAAAGATTTATTATGTTTTCGAAGAATTCATGAAAACAATGTTTCTTTTAATTTTCTATGTTTATCTATACTAATATTATAAAGAGGAAAGATTTATTATGTTTGTTACGATTTCACTAAAACTACTCGACCGATTTAAAAAAAAATTAGAAAGCTACAACTTCACCGAGTAAAATTCGACGATTTTGAATTTGAATTTGAAAATTTCCAAAAATAATTAGGGATCTCTATTAAAACTTGAATAATGTAATCCAAGGTGTAAAATAAAGGTTGTAGGGACTTATCTCTCAATCCTGTAAACCGATTTTAAAAAAATATTTCACTAATAGAAAGCTACATTGTCAACGAGTACCGGCTATATTCTTATATGTATAGGTACTAGGTAGATCTAAATACATTGCACCCATGCGAAGCGTGTGACTATAAATAATAAAATTACCTTTTATATCAACAATTTTATCAATAGCCCTCGATCCAAGATTCCACAACTCCCGCGCAATCAAACTCATAATGGTTTTATTTGAGTAGACAAAATCCATTGCCTTCCCCACAAATGCATCAGACGTGCTGAAATCCTGATTCTCAACTTTTTTATACTGCTGTTTAAAACTCTCTAACGTCTTGAACGAAGTTATTCGGTGGTACTCAAAAGAGAGTATGAAAATCGTGTACAACAGTTTACGATGCATTGCGAGTACTAAGCCCGGTGTTATATCGCCGTCTCTGGGTTTTGCTAAGTGTATTCCACACTGGTGGTTTATGAATAAGCTTGTTCAAAATATATCTTAACCAGTGGCGGGACGTCCATACAAGCCGAAATGCCCGTGTTGCCGACGTCAAGTCGTATCATGTAAGTTAATTACTAACATAACCACAAAAATGTTACTTAAGGTTGGCAATAAAAGGCTTTTGAATTTGAATTTGAATAATTAAGTTAAGAAATTATTATTTTTCTTTTGTATGATTGCATTAATAGGACAAAACGGTTTGTGTAGTGGTCCCGCCACTGATCTTAACCAATATTATAAAGAGGAAAGATTTGTTTGTTTGTTTGTTACGATTTAAGTCATACACTACTCGACCGATTTTTAAAAAATATTTTACCAATAGAAAGCTACATTATCAGCAAGTAACATAGGCTATTTATATTTTGTGTATAATACATTTACATTGAATCCGTATGAAGTCGGGGCGTGTTGCTAGTTAAAGAATAAAGACAGTGTGGCTCACTTGATGTTGGTTGATCAATTAATGATGTATTGTCATTTATGTTGTTAAAACAAGTATTCAAGTCTCTACTCAACTGCTCTTTCATATATAACGGATATTTATATTTTATGAAAAGCATGATATAGAAAATTATATCAAGTATAATTCTGCGATCGTATCTATCGATCCAGCCTCTTCAGTTCTGTGATCGCGCTCAAAATGTGGACTTTAATATTTCGTTTTTTAAAATAAAAAAATGTACATAATACATAATACATATTATACACCATAATTATGCTGTATTATGTGTAAGTTTTCTTAAAATAAAATACTTCAAGTATTAACAACTCTAGTAAGATAACATTAACAATACTAGTAATATATTACTTAGTTTTGGGACAGTGAGCAAGACTATTAAAGTGGATCTCATCACTTATTAGATGGCATACACCGTGTCAAGTTTCTCATAATTGTCAATTAAAGGATTTTAAAGAATAGGTCCTGGAATCACTGATAAAAAAAAAACATAAATATCCGTGGTTTCTTTTTTCTTATTGCATTGATACAATATCAAGCTAGTTAAAAAGTTAATATGTTCTTCTATACAAAAAGGCATATTAAATCTCATTATATTAAACAGTTAATGTGCACGTGACCTAATGATAATTTTCTGAGAAATTGATAAAGAACTCGTTTAGTTTTTTCATTTGTTTCATTGTATTTGTGCTTTCTTGGAAAAACGTTTTCGAGTGTGTTGAACCTATGTTATTAACATCGAATCTGTCTTATCAAAAGAAGAATGTAATTTGAATACATGAATTCCAGTTTTATACGTTTTTATTATTGTAGAGATATTTCAATTCATTATATTTAACATTTATTATATATTCTCTAACAGTACTTTTAAAATTTGAGCACAAAATAAAAAAAATCTCTTATTATTTCTTCCCAAGCACTCAGGCTACAAGTTAAAAATAATAATGAACTTTCTTTAATAAAAATATCCACAAAACTTGAAACTATTGACCAAAAAGATTTAAATCAAAAAATTATAAACAATTTTTTTGAAAGGGCTCGTTGGCGCGTTCGGTAGAACACCTGCTGTGCGCATCGATGGGTCGTGGGTTCGAATCCCACATGGACGACATGTTTATAATTTTCTGTAAGCATGTCTTCCCCACGTTTGGTAACTTCGGGCATTGATCGGGTGGGAGGAATATCGAAATTCCGACCGGGTAACGAACCACCGTTCATTGCTGAAAAAACCGTGAAGTGCATATTGCGTGTTTCGGTTTCAGTCTATGAATTTTCGAATACTCGACGGCGCATCATTGACTGTGTCTGAGGTATCAGCTACCATCAAGTGAACCTCATGCTCGCCTTTCTTCTTTTCATCAACTTTTTTTTATATAAGGTAAATTATGTTATAATCTAGTATAGAGGGGCAAATGAGCCTACGCCTTATTAAAAGTGAACACCGCTGCTCATGAACAACTGCAACACCAGAGGACTTGCAGATGTAGAAGTAAGAATAGGCTCTCTTTACAAACTTTATTGATTAAGAATGTAATAATACTGAAACTCTAAATCAGAAGCTTGAAAGTCACTGAAAATCAGCGTTGCTCCGATCTAACGTGACACAAGCCAAGGGTTTCCTTCCAGAGAACTCTTACTTACCTCCTTCATTTAATATGTATAAGAAAACAGTAGAATCAAAATTTTTTTACAGTGATAATTTTTACCAGAAATGGAAAGGGGACGATTAAAGAGTACCTACCTAAAATATAAAAACAGAAACAAAAAAGCATACCTACATAAAAATGAAATTGAACGTTTTGTTTGTCTATCTGTTTGTTCACGGTATACTCCGAATAGGTACTGAACTGATTTTCACGTATCTTTGTCACATAGATTGACCTTAGTCGGAGCAACATCAAAATTATTTCATAGATATTCATACTACTCCATAGATTGCAGCTCAGCGATGAAGCCGATATGAACATATAAAGTCGCCGGCATAAGCTAGTTTGACTTAAAACTAGTTATTACGATTTTTGTACACAGCAAAATAGATAACAATCTTCGAGCTAAAAGACCATTTCAGGTTAGAATGTGTCATTTAGAAGAACAAAGTACCGCGTGTGGTTTTAAAAACATCTCTATATCTAGGTCATAAACATAAATATAGCAGTTTATGCAAACTTTTACATCGTCTATTGCATGCAATTTTCCCTTGATATGCAGTTATGGTTGAAAGCGTTTTTATTTTGTATGACTTTGTTTATGAGCTGTTATTTTGATAAAGTAGGAATATTTTCTCGTTTTCCTTTTAAACATTTTGTTTATTTTTTATTATATTTTTATAAAAAATGATGAGACTGTTATTAAAAGGGGAATGTTTAGTATGTGAATTTTCGAATGCTCGATGTAAAAATTAGGTCGACAGCGCATTATTAACCGGTGTTCTGTGGTTAGGGTATCACCATCAAGCCTCATGCTCGTCTGTTGATAATTGATATCTAACAAAAAAATTTGCCTGCACGGTGGTGAATTTTACCTTGTATCCCCGGGCAACGCGATTAACACTAAGCCACTGAATCAGTCTTTATAGAATAGAACATAATATACTTTATTTTACTCAAAAACCAATCATACAAGCAATAAAAACTTAAGTTAAACAATGTACAAGAGGATGACCTTATCGCAATGAAAAGCCTGGGAAATACCTGGAAAAGATCGCAATCTTTTCCAGGTAAACCTCTGGAAGGGAAAAAATAACAAAATAGAGTAGAAGGTTTATAGTAAATCTGTTTTATGAAATGTATCTATCCCTTGATCTAAAGTAAAAATCTATAGCATTATTACTAAGTCAAAATAGAATAGAATTTTCCTGGTCCCAGTTCAAATCTGCGCTTTTCCCGAGGGTCTCGCACATGCGAAGGTAAACGCGTTATAAGAAAATTCACAGGAATTCCCATATTATCGCAACAATTTTCTTCTTGGATTCTTTTACAAATTGAATCTTTTTGCTATTATGTGGTATAATGTGTGACAGGAACAAAGGCACCTTTGAGGCTTAGAGCAGTGAATAAATTACTTTTTTTATGTTTAAAAAGATAATTTTATTTTAATCTACAGGACTTTATTATGTCTGTGAGTAAATTCCGTAGTCCCCTGGGGCATGGGGCAGACACGTGTCTGTGTCTGTTTCAATGATCATTTATCTTTGCAGGCAAGTATGTAACCTTCTATACCCTACCCGACCGAAACATTTTTTTCTTGTTACCCCGGGATTCGAACCTAGGACCTCCGGCGCTAAACGCATCACGCTGACCACTGAGCCACGGAAGCGGTCAGGCCAACTTTGAAAAAAGAGATAGAATCTAGAAAATCTTTATACAGACCGCTTCGGTTATATTGAAAATTAAGGTGTTTTCCCGGTCTTAAAAATTAGCAATACCAATATTGGTCAGGATGAGTAATTCATACATACAATAGGTATAATCAGGGTGAATTTTTCAAGTGAGTGTACATGGTCAAATCCGAAACTAAAAGTACTAGCAAAGCTACTCGTGTAAGAAGGGAAATAGAACAAACCCAGATTATTTTTAAATTTTTGTATCTTTGTCTGTTTGTGCGGGCTAATCTCTGAATATACTGAACCGATTTTAATGCAATTTACAAAAATATGTTTAGCAAAGCCCGGGGCGGCAACATATAATCGGTTGACGGAAAGAAAAGTTATCATCATTTAAATATAATTTACAAATTGCAATGCTAACTGACTCCCATCGAACTTTTTCGAATTATCAGATGTCAATAACAGTTTGATATATAAATGAAATAGTGTGATTGTTTTGCCGCTTTCTATATGTATTCGTGGATATGAATATATCATATGAAGAAACCTTGCTCAAAAGCTCAGCTTAAGATGAAGCCAACGCGAACGAAGTCGCTGGCATCAGCTAGTAATAAATATCTGATAATAAGAAAACGTAAATAAGTACCTATGTAAAAACAATGGATATATTTATACGTTTTACATATTATTATGAACTTTAAAAAAAAATCTGAAGTGATATCCTATCACACTATATTGTTGTTTATAAGCTGTTTGTTTTCCATGTAAGTACAATAAAATACCTATATAATTAAAAAATTAATCAAAAAACCTTTATTTAAAATTGATATCGTTTCACAAGGTTATGATAGAGATCATTTAGCGACATAATTATAATTAAAATTTATAATTATTAATTATTTATTATGAATAATACAATATATTATAGTAAAATAATACTATTACGTAATCTATTCCACTCTGATTCTTAAACAAAAATGTATAAGTGAGTCGTATAGAATCAAAGGACTGACATTTTTGGTCCGGCAATCTACAAAAAAAAAAGTTCTTATCGTTTAGACTGTTATGTTTTTTTATATATTTGCTTTTATCTTTAATTGTTAATATTAATACATACCTTAAACATGCAATGAATGATAGATACCTAATACAAAAATAAAGGAGAAAAACGTTTTCTTTTTTAAATTGCTAACAATCAGCCATAAGTCAGATAGCCGCCTTTGATTCTATACGACTCAAGTATAGCCTTTTTTTATTACAGAACAGTCAATCAAGCTGCCGTTAACTGATTGTCAATCACCATTGGACATCAACAACTCAAATGTCTTAGATGCGTTGCCGGCCTTTTAACTTTATAGGCTTGTTTCTTGAAACCAACGAGATCGTAATCAGTTGGAAACTTATCCTTTTCTCTAAAGTATTGCTAAATAATATACATTTTACAAATGTCTTTTTTTAATTCCATAACATCTACTTTTCAGTCTGAGTATTCTAAATTCAAAAATTTCTATCAGGGTTAGAATTGCTTAAGCATATTATAGAGAATAGTCTATTCATCATTGAAATACTTCGAATTGCAATCTCGAAAAAATCCAAGTACATTCGCGAAGATATTGCATTGTGTTCAAGTTGTAAGCATCACAATTCTTTTATTCGCTGCTAGTGCACAGTAAAGGCTTCAATTTCAAACGTCATTTCACTGTAAGTTGTAAAATTTTCTCGCGATTTCAACTTTAGTTATCTGTCTCGAAACTGCTGCGATTCGAAAGACGTTATGTAGCTAAGAAATGTTTTCTTTCATTTCTTTGCTGAAATTTTATTTCGGATATTACGTGTTACTTTAAGAGACAAGTTTTCAATCGTATACCACTGAAAATTCGGCTGTATTGGATATTATTATAAGGGTTCGTCCTCAGTTTTACTAGTAAATAAATATTAAAAAATAATATCTATATAAAACTCACATGGGGAAATACTCCTAACTTCTTCGTGCAAAGTTTCATTAGAATCGGTTCACTAGATTTGCTGTAAAGTCGTATAAGACAGATAAAATTTAATTTTTATTTATGGCGTTCCAAATATATTTGGTTCACGTTTTGGTAAATGAAATGAACGATTTTCAACAGGACTCGCAGTTGAGTATTCAGGTGACATGTTCGAAGTATAATAAACCTGCGAATTATTGTCGAGCAATTGTAATTCGATATTAGAAAACAATTTAGCTAATTCCAATTTGACGATGGCTTGTTCCCGCGGGGGAAATTTTTTAAAAGTATCAGCGTAACTGAGAAACAAATTATCGACTATATCATGTTCTCTTTTCTTTTTTGTATTTGATAATTGTAAAGCTCTCCCATCACCGTCATCGCTTCTATTATCTACTGAACGTTTGTTATTGCGATATGAAACTTTTGTTGTTGTTGATGTATTCGCTGGCGATTCTGGAGACAGGACCTGAGATGATGGCGAAACCGGTGACGAAGACGATGTTGATGGTAGTGGTGATGAATTCGATCTTGTGATATCTTGGATATCTATTTTCACAAAATCTAGTGAAGGTAATTCAGTACATGGAGAAGGCTGTGCAGTATGTGATGACACGGTTGAAAACGCTCGTGGCACTTTAAATTTGTCTAAAAATGCAAGTTGGGACGCCCATGTATAAGGGACAATTTTTTTTCCAGAACTTTTGATTTGTTTTTTATATTTGGTGTAGCCATCTCTCACAGTCTTCCATTTAATCCTTGCGGTTTCACCTGTGGTAGCAAAAAAATAAAAATTAAAAAGTATTACACAGATTAGAAAGAAAACTTTCAACTATCGAATTTGACGAGCCAGACTTCCGAATGCTCGAAGTAAAAACTAGATCGACAGCGTATGATTGATTGATGTTCTGTGGCTGAGGTATCACCTACCATCAAGTGAACTTACTCATGACTAGTGACTAAAAAATAAAAAAGACGAGTTGTTGAAAACACTTTTGGCACAAAAATTCCGGATCTTTCATAGATCTTTAATACTGTTACAATATATTAATGCAGCCTTTGGTCTACAATTTCATAATTAAATAAAAGTGAAGAGATTTTATCGAGCCCAATGAAATACCAAATATTATGTCAAGAGAGCTCACTCCAGTGAGACCAACAAATCATCGATCTTCAAACGCCGCATTTGAAGTGCGAGAAATAATTTTTACATAGGTATTTTAATAAAACCAATAGATGCACGATTCGACCAAACTGGAATAAAAAGTAATGAGAATAAATCGCTTCTTATTCCAGGGTTAACAAAATTTCTATTTTACCAAAGACTAATCCAAGAATAAGTTCACTAAACTAGAATAATAATATTTATATCGCCGTTGTTGAAATTGGCGGTGTCTGGGGGCACTTCCGTGCCCCGCCAAGTCGAGTACGGCCATACCACCATTTTCTCGATGCCATTCGGGTCATTTTCGTCGCCCTGTAACATCGTTGTGGAAAAAACTAGAAGTTTGAGTCACAAAGAGGGCATTATAATATAACTAAATATATGTCCAAATGACATTAAATTTGAACAGTTTAAGAATTATTACAAGTTAAAGTTCCTTAATTTTGCCACTGTTTAGCCTATTAAGCCAGGAAAAACTCTTGACATTTTAATTTTTCGTCCCATTTTCTAGATATAGGTACAATCTGAATATAAGAAACTTTGTAATTTGGTTAAACCTATATACGTTTTAACTTTCGCAACGCAGGTCTGCAAACTGCCGTAAAAAGTTGTAAAATCGAATGTAAACCAAGTCTGTTAATTCAGTGCCTACCTATCTATGGCAGCAGCTATCCAACCACTTTATCATAAATTTATAACTTGTTAGTTAGCTAACAATATTTTATAGTAACCACATCAATATTACATTTTAATTCTTTAATAAGTAGGGTGACTTGGCAAACGTAACAGTAACATAATCTACTGAGTACATAATTTAAATAGTCCTCCATATAGGTACTTTCAAATAAATAAAAGCACAGAGCGCTATTATTAATAACTCAAGCAGAACCCGCCTTCGTGGTTCAGTGGTAAGCGCGATGCGTTTAGCACCGGAGGTCCTGAGTTCGAATCCCGGGGAAACAAGATTTAAGAAAAGAATTGTTTCGGTCAGGCAGGGCATAAGGCTGATCACCTACTTGCCCGTAAAGAAAAATGAGAACTGGCATAGAAATGGGTCTGCCCCATGCCCCACCAGGGAACTCAGGAAGTCACTTTTTCAATTCAAGAACATTTGTATAATGAAACCCAATTCTGGACTAGAAATCCAAAGAGAAAGATGTTATGTTGTGTGAAAAAGATTTCCTGTGTTATTTTTAGGTGAAATTACATAGATTTTATCATTATAATGGCTACAACAGTACTTCATAACATGCAAATAGCAATTACCTCCAGGTGATCCCAATTTGATCCTACCCATTGTATGGGAAGATATTTTGAAGCCCAGAAAAACAAAAGAATTAAAGACTTCAAGAGAAAATTCAATTGCAATTTAATTTCCAACTTATGTTAATTAAGACAAATAAATCTTGTTACAAAAAGAAAATAAAAATTATTTTGTTACATATCTAATAATAATTATATAACTCTTTTTCATTTTCTTATTTTTAAAACTAACAATTTTGTTTTAAATTTATCTTGTTTTAATTGTTCCTCTTGAATTTTAATTTCTAATTCTGTCAAAAGTTTTGTCCGTTCCTTTTCATCCAGAAATTCAATAGCTTCAGTCTTTTTTATCAAGCATTTCTCATATGGAAAAAGATTTCGATGTTGGTCTCCTTGTTGAAGTCAAAGACTTGGGGTCTTTTAAATTTGAAGGGACCTCAGTAAATCCCAGTCCTAAAATAGAAGCATAATAATAGTACATTACTGCCAAGGTAATGGATGCTGCTGATGGCCAACTGCACAGTATTACTAGCATTTTTGATTTTTAAGTAAAGAATTAATCAATAGATACAAAATTCAAATAGGTACCTATATAAAAGATATTGGGTTTTTAAAATCACTGCTTATTATTTGACACTTGGTTATTTGAACATGACCATAACCCAAAAAAAACTTGTCTTATTTACTTAACATACAAATTTACAAGCGTCTCGTTGACAAAAACAGTATGTATATATAAAAGTATGCATACAAAACTTATTTTTTCAATTCTTTGTTCGATTCAAAATCAATATTTACTGGATTAATTTGTGTATGAATTATATATGTATTAACTGTAAAAAGAAATAAAGTTTCAAATATTTTTAAAGGGAATTTGACAAACAAAATTGTAAAATAGCGTAGCTTGATTTACATGAAATTGATTTCAGGTTAACATAATATGCTTGAATCTGTCATCCTAATTCCTAGTCACACAGAACCGGCAATAATATTATTTAATACAATGATATTTTTATCACTTATTTATTAAATACTTATTTAGAGTAATGGTACAAGAAAATATAAACTCATTGAATATGATGATACTTCCCCGAATTAACATTTTCTGTGGAGAACTATTTATTTACTGACCTCATTCTATAGAAGTTGAGACATGGACTCATTGTTAAAATTTCAATAATTTGACTGCCTGTTTGATCTTGATCTTGCGAGTTATTCCCAACAGTTCTGAATGTACTGTCACTGTCATATGGGTATTAGCACTAGTATTAAGTAAACAGATTATTCTGTCATGAAAAGGAGCATACTTTTCCTCTTTTGGTGGTCCATTTCCTGAAACAAAGATAAGTATTTATCATCTCAGCTGCAAGGCGCCCACTGCAGGGTATATAGTAGTTATTAAGAGTTGGATAGAATAGCTTACTACTGACCAAATCAACTTCTTAATGTTCTCAGGACTATACCATAGTATATATATGCAACTAACCTGTTTGGATCACATTATGCATCCTGTTAGTGGACTCTTCTTTTTTAGCCAATTTTCAGCAGTTCTTATATAATTTGATATCCGACAACTGTATTTATTAAATCTTAAATATTTATCTCCCATTCTGAAACTTTCTTTGTTTCGTAACAGCATCGGTTTTTTTTTTGTTTTCAATATGAAAATGTTGGTCCAGTATGTCCAAAAGTAATTAATAGGTATTCAGTAGCCGATTAGGGCATCGTTTACGCCTTTGTTCTGCCATTTTTATACGAATTGTCTTACTAAACACGCTTTAAAATATAAATAACAACAGCACAAACAATAAAACGAAGTTGAAACAGGAATTTGAGTGGTACCGGGTACGCTTACTTATTATAATTTATAGGTTATTCCGTTTGACAATAATAGGTAATGCGACCAAATTAGATGGGTATCTTCTTTAAGGTCTTGCAACTGCAATGACATCTTGTTACGTTTAGTCGTATTAAACTGTTGTGTATTCCGTTCACTCAAAGCTGAGAATATTTATGCTTGAGTGGTTTACACTTGGATTTGTATTGTTAAACGTATTAGTTATTCAACTATATCATAAGGTTTGGTCGAATCGGGCCTTATAGAAATAAAAACTTAATTAAATATTTTATTCACTTTACCTTTATTATAATAACTTTACTTACCACTTACATTCAGATCCCTTCCTATAGATTTCCAAGTCGCAAATTTTAAGTTGGTATTTTTATAGTGTGGATGACTCGTGTCATAAAAAAAAAGGTGGCCTCGAACTATTTCTATAAGCTTTTCAACTTTATCTGAATCCATTTTTGAAAGTTTAAATGTCGCGTCGCGTTGGGCGTGACGTGCTCCCGTCCCGCTGTCAGTTTAACTAGTAATATTATGATTTGCGCTGAATACGTCCGCGTCCCGCTCGCGCCCCGTCCCGCCGAGCTCCTGTTGTATTCCCGCCGGGCTCGGTGTAGGGATGTGACATTGAAGAGAAAAAATAGTTTTTCTCTTTTCAATAGTAGGTACTAATTGATTTGGGAAAAATCGATTTTTCCCTATTATTTGAAAGAATGTCAGCTTTTCTTTCTTCTGTATCTCTTACGGTAAGTATGATGAATTGAAAATTGTTAATAATTATCTATTATTATTAAATCAATCACCCATATTTACCAAAACATGAAGTATATACTTATATGTATATATGTATATGACGCGTCGAGAGCGACGGCTCTGTGTGATGTTTTCTATATAAATAAACCAAGGACTTTATGTTATATTTATAAAGTCCTTGATATAAACCATTTCAATTACTAATGCATTACCCGTCAGCGTCGCGCAACCGCCCGCTGTTTGACCAAACCAATAATTATTATAGTTCGATATACTTATATGATTTAATACAATCTTTTATTACCCCATATACGCATATTTCATAATTCACATACCTACTTCTATATTATAACTGAATTTAAATTTTGCTTCGCGACCTGCGAATGTATATCTTAGTTATCATCCACATAAAATATATTGTTTTAAAAAAGTGAATCCACCAATCCTCTATTAAACGGCTATTACTCTGTTCCATTGATATTTTTTTAAATACATGTAGGTAATCAGGCAGGATACGCCACCTATCTTTTTTCTCTAGGATATAAACTCAGGATCTTCTTCAAACGTAATAACACTAAGCCTTGGAGATTGTTCTCTTTCAACAGATTTTCTTTCAAACAAATTAGAAAATTCCTTTAATACCTAACCATGGTAACACAAATACTATATTGTTTAATACAATATTACTAACCAACGCTTGGCCGCTCATTATCTTCGAAACAAAACACTTGCGTCAATGTAAACCCTTTCTCCGCCTGAACTGATGAGATAAGGCCTGTTTATAATGACACTAGCCGCTGGATCGTCCCAACACTTTTGTGTTTCGCTCCAGAGACGAATTCATGTTTTAGAGGCCTTAAATATTAGGGGCTTCAAAAGTATCAATTGCGACTAATCTGACAAGTGTTTAGCGAGCACAAGCAATATTACGATAGACTTAAATTTATAATTGCAGTCAAACTAATACACTCAAAAACTACTCGACCGATTTTAAAAATTCTTTCACCAATAGAAAGCTACATTATCAGGGAATAACATAACCGGTTCATATCGATAGTATTTAAATAAAATTGAATTGACGTTTGTTAGTCTCACAAAAACTCGAGAATGAACCTATTTGCCTAATTATTGTTTTGAAATATTTGTAGAAGTTCAAGGAAGGTTTAAAAGGTGAGAAAATATAATATTTATTTATATAGATAAGTTCAGACAACTTTTATTGGCGATTAATAATAATGTTTTAATAAATATGACTTGTATTGTACATGTATAAAACTCATTTTATAATTAGGGCTTTGTTATAGAAGTATTGCAACAAAAAACAGTAAGCTTACTAATTCCCCGAGAAGAGACCAAAGTAAATGCTGATCAAAGATAAAAATGACAATCTATATTACCATGAATAAAATTATGAGGCCCAAGATAGAGCCCCATAAAATTGATGTCGTTCAAAAAACACCGTGTTTACCTACTTTATTTTATCTCAGACGGCCAGATGAAGATTTGTGGATTTTTAAAATTAGCTTTGCCAAAACCTTGTTTAGATTATTCTTCAATTTCCCTTTTGAGGCACGAAGATAATGTACAAGAGCTTAAGCCTCTCTTTGGGTTCGGTTTTATAAACCTAAGTTAAATAAACAGTGTTGCTTAGTCGCGTCGGTTTTTGTAAGGATTACTTTACTGTTGTTTACAAAGTCTAGTCGTTGTTGTTTTATTTAAGCTTAGTAATATTATAATAATTGAATTAAATAAAATGACTTTTAGCGGATTAAACAAAATTTATTATTTATTATTTATCCCGACGCGGACGTTTCGAGAGCTTACAAGCGTAGTCATGGGCAGACTGAAAGATGACAGATGTCTGAAATATCATAAAGTCATATGATTTGCTGGGAAGCTCGCATTTTAGTCCGATAAAAGTTATATTACTTAAATGTGTGATACTCGTTAATGAAAGACAATATTATCGTCAAATATTATTAGAATTAAATTATATATTTTTGAGTTTATGCTACTGCATAATAATACATAGCTACGGACAAATATTCCGACTTTTGTAGGCGAGTGAGTGATTTTTAACCGTGACTCAATGGTAAGCGCGATGCGTTTAGCACCGAAGGTCCTGGGTTCGAATTCCAAGAAAAAAAGATTTAAAAAAATGGTTCGGTCAGGCAGGGCACAGAAGGCTGATCAGCTACTTACCTGTAAAGAAAATTATCAGTGAAACAGACACAGGGATGGGTTTGCCCCATACCCCATTAGGGGACTCGGGAATTCTCTATAATAAATGAATGCCTTTAGTTAATATTGTCCTTTATTATCTTTAAATAATCACATATTTAATAAAATGTTTTTCAATAGATTAAAATGCGATTTGTTTTCAAATATTTTATTCTAACTTTTAACATACAAACACGTCAATTATTTTTATCATTATTGTACATCCTTGAAGTAGTATTAATAAGTAAAACAGTTTATTTGATGATGATGTCTTACATAATATGAACACACTTCCCAAAATTTATTTTTAAGGATTTCCAAAAACCTTATTAGATGCAATTCCCTTATTCACACTTTATTATAATAATACACCTAACTTTCCTACTTTCGCAAAAAAAGATAATTAAGAAAAAAACAATAAAGAAGTGAATAAGGTCACGACATTATTTCTCAGGGGTTTAATTCCGTTATCGATTCCAATAAATGCCTCTCTTTTATTTCAGAAAAAAAATAAATTACAGACGAACGGCGAAATTCTCATTAAAATTCCATTACGGCGTCGTTGACTCGAATATGGTAAAGGATATTTGGGCTAAATTGTTTTTTTTTTTACTGGATTATATTCTTCAAATAAATGTAATTTTGCATTTTATATTTACAGTGTAATTCATCGTTTACCTTCATATTGAAAACTGTAAATGATTGCGCAGATAAAGTTTTAATTTTATGGTCTATCTAAAATCCTATCAGCCATCCTGCTCCCGCACATACTATGACGTCGATCGCTCTGCCAGCTGCCAGCGCCAAATATCTTAATCTTTAAAAATTGTTACAAAAAAATATTGCCACGTGAAAGAACGTCTTCATACATCTTCCGCATAAAAATAAATCGAGTGCTTGCTTTCTTGTGCAAGTAGTGTGTAAGGATCGATGGCTCTCCAGCATCAAATAAAGGTATGTGCTACCTTCCTTAAACCGGTATTTGATTTGGTCCTGCTTTTTATGTGTCGGGCGGGATGTCCAGCGTGCAACATTCTCGGTCCCACTTTTCGGGGATAACTCGACTGTGCGTGCTGCGTTGACTTTGATTTTTTATATTTTTTTTTTATTCAGAAGACGAAAAAGACTTAATACTAAACGATAGGGTAAATCTGATATATAAAAAAATTCTTTTTTTGTATTAAAATACATTTTCTATGGCTATATTTACTATCTATTTTCATGTTAACGTAATTTAAAACTCAAATA
Source organism: Anthocharis cardamines (assembly GCA_905404175.1). Taxonomy (NCBI): domain Eukaryota; kingdom Metazoa; phylum Arthropoda; class Insecta; order Lepidoptera; family Pieridae; genus Anthocharis; species Anthocharis cardamines. The sequence goes on along the minus strand of FR989957.1, from coordinate 1,933,539 downwards.
CAAAGATAAATATTTTAAAACAAATTATATACGTTTTTTTACTATGTCCCGACTTGACAAAAATCAAATCTTGCAACGCTGTTGCATACCTGTACCCTGTAGACTTTCTTGTCCTTTTCTAGCTGTACCTATAATTATAGTGTTTTTTGTCGTTGGTTTTTTTAATCAAATGTACATATTATATTAAATAAGGCAAAGGATGGACTAATAATAAAGGCAAATAATTAATATTATAAAATAGTTAACTTTCTAAGCTGTGGTCTAAACATAGTTTATAAAAATTTCATGAATATTTCAAAAACAAACATGTAATTAACTTTCGATAAGGGAGCGGATTATTTTACTTTGTATATTGTTATATTCTGTTTACTTAGGATCAGCTTCAGGACCTAAATAAATATTTTTTGTTTTACAAATTAATAAGTAAACATTAGATTAGTGAGGTTTGGTTGGTATTATTTAAAAAATTTTTTTAGAATAATCGGTTGTGATTTAGGATGGAATTAAATTCCGAAAATAATGGTTTTCATAAAAAAATGGTATTTGAAATTTTGGTTAGGCTAGGAAGAAAATGTAACAAAGTATTTGAAAATCTAACATCCGCACAGGTGAAGTCCTAGTAAAAACGAGTGGTTTTACACTGCATAACTGTTAAAAACCAAACCAAAACCTGTACAAATATAAGACCCGGCTAGACGAGTACCGATCGCTTTGATTGACCTTTATGCAAATTTTACATCGCTCCAGAGCGTACTTTTAATTGAATAATTTACGTACTGGAGTCACTTCACGTTTATTTACTTTTGTTATTGCTTTATTCTTGTTTACTTATGTATTACATAGAATAAAATTTGTGGTTTGGCGTCAACGCATAAGCAATTCTAAAAACACTGGTAGGTATTCCAAATGTCCCTTAACATAAGTTGCAATATTACTTGTTTACTTCCAAAACTGAAAAATATCAAATACCTATATACTTATAGTTTCCGCATCTGGAAACCAAATTTTATAATAACTACTAAAACTATAGGTACTTTATTATGTTTGTTCACTAAAGCGCTAGAAAAAAATATATTCCGTTTTGTGATGTAAAACAGAACGAAAATCCTAAAACGTCGAAGAGTGTTTACGCAAAAACATTGAAAAGCTGAAATATATTCAAATCCAAGGATTTGCCAACAAAAAAACTCTATAAAAACACCAACAGAAAATACCCACTTCTTACGTTTGAAGCTGAATTTTAGATGGTACCCAATTAGTTTCATATTGATCCGAAGATCTCCAGACTAGTTGGGCCTTTACATTTTAATGAAACCGTTCTTTACTTGCATGAATACCATTAACTTGCCGTTGGAATTCGAATAAATATTTATGGTACATGATAGCTCCATAGTTCCGCCCAGTCTGCTAAAAGATTCACCCTAATATAACCTTTATTTTCTTCTCATTAGGGTGAGTGTCGCTCGCGCGTAATTAGTCTTCATTTGATTGGCACAATAATGTAAGTACAGGTAGAAATTTATTTGTTTTCCCTCGCATAGTTTGTTTATTTAACGTCGAGTCGACTTGGCCCTGATGACATTGATTTATTAGCGGCTTTCATCGGCGGAATGGGAAATATTTGAAGTTTCTTGAAGATTATTAAAAGGTTAAATTAATTCTGTAATTTATTATACCACTTTGTAATGTATGGCTCTTAACTTTTCGACATTTGCAATTTCTAATTAGTTTTAGAATTAACAATGGTGAATTGGCAATGACTCACTTAAATAAATTGTAGAGTATTGTTTATATTATTTTTATTAAAAAATATAATTATTTAAGCTTATATAAATGAATAATTTAAAGGAAACGTGTCATGTGACAAAAATATTATATTATATCTCCATGAATATATTATTTTCATCAAATAAAACCATACCAAACATAGTATATATTTTTTATTTTAATGATTTTTATTTCCTTTTATTTTAAATTTTCTTAACGTGTTTTCTGGCACTCCAAAAGTTACCCAGGCAGATGCTGAAAATCAGCGCTGTAGCCAGCACTGGTTTACAGCACAAGCTGAGCATCGGCCTTTTCTTTCGCCACACAGCATAATATCATGTATTTAGTTTAAGTTACGATTAAATATGTAATTTCCATATAGAATGTATTTAAGAAGTGTGGCATCGAATAAATTTTTCTTATTTCTTATTTCTTATTTCTTACCTTTGGGATTCGAAACTGCTTCAAAAAATTCAGAGAAATTTAAGTTGTATTTAAAAAACGGCGCCAAATCTGCCTACTCAAATGGGAAAGAAGTGTGAGAAAAAATACATATATTATCTGTTGGGTACATTAACATACAAAGCCCTGTCCGTATGTGCAGGCATATCGCATTGTTCGTATAACTTTATTTAATTATACAAGACCTTATAGGTAATAAATAAAATATTGTGAAGTTTAGCGGATGCTCGCTACCTCATACTTACTCAGATGTTTGAGTCCAATTCTATACCAGTCTATGTCTGTATCTAGCTTTGAATCATTTCTTGATAGTTTCACAACTGAATTAAAGTGCCTACTCAAATACTTACTTTTGATAAAAAATGGCGCTAAAGTTTTTTTTTATGTTAGATATCGACAGACGAGCATGAGGTTCACTTGATGGTAGGTATACCTCAGCCACAGAACATCAGTAAATGATGCGCTGTCGACCTAATTTTTACTTCGAGAATTCGGAAATCAATAGACTAAAACCGAAACGTGCAATATGCACTTCACGGTTTTTCCATCAATGAACGGTGGTTCGTCACCCGGTCGGAATTTCGATATCCCTCCCACCCCATCAATGCCCGTTACCAGACGTGGGGAATACATGCTTACAGAAAATTATAAATATGTTGTCCCGGTGGGATTCGAACCCACGACCCATCGATGCGAACGGCAGGTGTTCTACCGAACGCGCCAACGAGCCCGTCAATACTACGTCATACTAATAATAATAATTGTCTCTTAGTTACAGTTGTCGGTTGGAACAGTTTTCATAATAAATAATTTTAGACATTAGATTCTGATTTATGCAAGCTATAAGCCGCGAGCAGTATTTATTGGCATCATATTACACAACGTAAACGTAACAACGTAGGCAGCGTTTGTTTTACACATATAACATATGGGATCCATTCGATCTCCATTAATGTTCACCATTGTAGTTTCTAACGATATATTAATAATGCATTTGATTTAGAATTTAAATTAAATCGTCGCTCTATATAGAAAACTTCGTAATTGCAAATTCAAAAAACTTTGATACAGAAAGATACTCTACTATACAGATCTTTTCAGATTTATAAAATCATATGAATTTCCAGCTACAAGGTTTCACATGTAGAGCGACGATATGTTATATTGAAGTTATTTGAATTTTGAAATCTTAGTATGTTTTTCCTCTATGCACTCCTAAATTGTTTATCCGATTATAATGAAACTTTGATGAGTTGTTATGCATATGCCCGCGAAGCTTCCTGACCCAAAAAATAATAATAATTCGGGATTCAAACTCGGGACTTCCGATACTAAACTCATTCCGCTAACCATTGAATCACGCAGGCGGTTAAATTACATATACCGTCTTATACCGATGGATGTAGAAATTAGCATAGTTTTAGGAAGGTACAAACGTATATTAAGTATATTAATATATTTTATACCTGACGGAAATCAAACCTGCTATACAAATGCTAACCGACTTACGCAACCAAAGTAGGTGGACCAAGCACCAATAAATAGTCGAGCCATAATATAAGGGTGAATAGCATCTATGGGTATATTATTAAAAAAAAGCTTTGCATAGTTAACCATGATAATGACATCTATGATTGATTGATGAACAGATAATGCCTACCTTATAATTTAGTGTTATACAAAAAATATATATTATGATTTATATAGAGCATCTGATGATATCGGAATTATCTTTCCATTACCACAGATACAAAAAAGTTTTTTTTTAAATATTCCCATCCGGTCTGTCTGAAACCTGAAGTCTATCCCAGGTATGTGCCATAGAGAGTAAAGAGGGGCGCTATAGGCCTATTATATTTAATTTCCTATTTTTGTCACTACTTGTACCTTTAAATAAAATACTGTATACCTTCTTCTAGTTCCTGTTTGCCCGTGACCACGGTTGCTGAAAAGCATCCGAAACGTCGGGATAAATAATTTAAACAATATAAATAATAAATCACGTTTTAATCCGGTATAGGTACAGTATTTTATTTAAATGTGTGATAATCGCGTTAATAAAAGACAATATTATAATTGTACCTACTCTATTTGACTAACTAGATAACTTAAACCTCGTAGTACAACATGATCTGAAAGGGTTTTGGGCAATGCAATTCAATCCCATAATACAGAGACATTTCCGGTTGGCCACATCCTGTTTTTCGCGCTTAATTAAAACCCGAACGGGGATGTCAAATTCCGTTACACGAAGCAATTCGTATTCGCGAATTGACACGCCTATTTTATTAAACACCCTTCTCTATAGTTATTAATGAGGATATGGTTTGATAGAAAGCTTTATGTGTGCAAAACTCTTTGGCGATATAGCTATGAATATTTTCTTTTATTTAACTATAACAAATATTGGTATTCTAAGTAAATATAGTCTGGTGGATTTAACCTATTTAGAGAGAGAGAGAGAGAGAGAGATACATTTATTCATCGTAACACATAATACAATTATTACAATTAATCATTTATACTAGTTATATACAAAACGACTACGACGAAACGGTCATGGACTCAGCATAAAGTGATAGTCTATATTATATTTAAATGAAGTAACATTTAACAAGATAAAGACGCGATTTATCCATTATATTATTTATACAGAGGCTATAAATTCGTAGAAATAGAAATCATTCGGTGTCTTCATCAGCCGGTTTTGTTGTTTTGTTTTGTTTAATGTTTTTTGCTTGCTGAAAAACATTCGAAACGTCAGTATAAATAATATATAATTAACTTTTCGGTAACATTTATTTAATTTAAATGAAATTTGATTAAAAATAACAACTAACATACCGTGTCAGTATCCTAAGAACCATGCCGCATGACAGTAACCTTGAGGGTTAATATTCTATAGTTAGTTAAGAATATTGTTTTGTATAGTATTTGTATAGTTCATTATATGTTTAATCATTTTTGTAAATACTTTTATTGCAACTACATTTTAAGTTATTATAAGATAAAAAAAACATCCAGTCAAAACACTTATTAAAAATAACAGGAACGTAAGGTTCAATCAACTTTTTTTCTTTTGCTGAAAAATCTGCTTTAAAAGAGCAGAGCTTTCCAAGAGCAGGAGGAAGGTGTACTGTGAAGGAAATTGATCATATTTTGATTATAGTCAACTCGAAGTGGGCGTCCATTTTTTCGAGGCGGGTGTCTTCAGACCACTATAACTTCAATACTAATGAATATTTTAGCTAAGAAAATTAACTGTATACTCTTAAAGGGCATCAAATCACCCCCTTAATTTTCTAAAGATATCTTCGCTCTTTATTTGAACAATAACTAACGTAGCAACATAGTTCGTTTGTACTACCAATTCATTCACGATATCGCGAAATTTAATTATTATCCCTGTTTGGTGATAAATGAATATTGTCGGAAATTCGAGATATGATGACGGATTACTTGCTATTTATATTTATTGTTATAAAAATATGATATTGTTTCCATTTTAAATAATGTTATTTGTTAAGAAACAATCAGACTAAATATTTTTGTGTGTCTTTGTTTATTTGCAAAGCTTTAAGTTTGTCTAAATTTAGTGGTTCTATCACGTTTTTTTAAAACTATTGTTATCGCATTAATATTTTAATAAAAGCCAGCAACGCACTGCAAATCCGATTATCACTTACTCGTACCATCAGTTGCGCCCACGGCCCGTTTGCCCCCTATTTCATTAAAAAAATGTCATTAGCCGAATTTTAATTACAAAAAGGGCAAATAATCTCTAAGGACAGAACTCAAAGCAAACATTCGGGAATAAAGATCTGTGTTTTCAGCACTTTTGCTCGTCGTAAATCAACAAAAAATATCCATGTTTCCTTACAAATTTCAGATACATTTTGATTGATTCTCACAATATTGAAACGAAATCTGTTTTGTATATTCCAAGTGGCTTTCATCCTGATTGAAAAGATATTAATCAAGATTCTGTAGAGCTCGGAGCTTGCTTATTTCTCTCGCTTTGTATATTCGTCGATATTATTCAGATAGATCAAATGATACTATTTTAGTTAAATTCGCTTTACTTACAACTTTGCTTTACTCCAACAATTTATTTCGATTTTATTAAGTTACTAGCAACGCGCCCTGGCATCACACGGGTGCAATGTAGATTATACAATACTATACACAAAAAATAGCTTATGTTACTCGCTGATAATGTAGTTTTCTGTTGGTGAAAGGTTTTTTAAAATCGGTCCAGTAGTTATTGAGTTTATTCATAACACAAAAAAAAAACAAAAATACAAATCTTTCCTCTCTATAATATTAGTATAGATTAACCATAACTAAAAATAAATTATAAGCACGTAAAGAGAAACTAAAACTCTGCTAACTGGCGCAGAGTGTTAAGAACTAGGCGACAAAAACTACAAACATTAGAAAATACAGTGTTTGATATTTGCTAAATCATTTTAAATGTATTTTAAGGGATATTTACATTTTGAATACTGGTAAATTGAATTTATTATTCTACTAGAGTCCAAGCTTAAAAAATAAATAAATGAATTAATTTTTATTCATCGAAACTATGTAACAAATGTGTAGGAAAGACGGACGATCAACAGACATACATATGTATTTTAGCTTAAAGTCCTTTCGGTACATGATCAATAAATTGTTTTAAACCAATCAACAAACTTCACTTATGTCCTACTACCAAAAAGATCGGCAAACGCATATTTCGTTTGATGTCAGGCACTCAGTGCCTCTACACTCGATCCCTTCTAAACAATAGGCATCAGTTGAAAGCACGTAAGAATTCGCACCCTCATCTCACTTCCACCGGCTTTGTACTTCATAAATAAGGATTTTAATACTAAAGTGCTATGGTACTCACTGTGATAGAAACATTAATATATATATTTTGTTGTGTCAGACGTTGTCCTGCAAGAATGTTGCCTTCAACAATAAAAAAAAATCTATTTTTCCACTTCTATTATATATTGTCACTGATTTCCAGTGGACCGTCTGTACATTTATTTTACTTTTATTTCGAGTCTTGAAATTAATATTATTCGGTAGTTATTGTGTGAAAAACATAAAGGTCAATGATGAATAATATAAAAAATACAAAATATATTATGGAGTATTTTATGGTAAAATAATATAACAAACAAGATTTGAACATTATTTTGTAGCTAATATTGTCTTCGTAAGTTTTAACAACTGTTAATCCTATATCTGACCCTTAACATACCTTTTTTACCTAATGTTTCATTATAACCCAATTTATAAAAAATAAAACTTTTGTCACTGGTAAGAAACTCGCAGATAATGTAGCTTTCTATAGGTGTAAGAATTAAAAAATCGGTCTAGTTGTTTTTGAGTTAAATCGTAACAAAAAAATCTTTCTTAGTTATATGTAATACTAGCGACCCGCCCCGGCTTCGCACCGGTGCAATGCTGATACTAAATACACTACAGAAAAACTGTTATTATTATACATATAAATGTTCCTTTCCTCTTCAATCACTCTATCTATTTAAAAAAAACCTCATCAAAATCCGTTGCGTAGTTTCAAAGATTTAAGCATACCAAGGGGCAGAGAAAGCGACTTTGTTTTATACTATGATAGATTACCTATACAAAAAGATCTATCTATTTAACGCATATAAAGGTAATTAATATATCTCTCTATAATCATAAAATTTTTAAGTGCAACTAACGCTCATGAAATGTACGCAGTATATTTTTTTGTTTAGATATGTTAATTTAGTATTTTAGCACTATTTTACTTAGGTTTATATGTATTCTATCACAACTCCATTGCTATAAGTAAAAACTATAAATAGCTTAAATATGCTTACATTCTCTATTGTCAACATTTTTATTTATAAGCTGTTTGTTTTCCATGTAAAATAAAATAAAATAAAATAAAATAAAATAAAATAAAATAAAAATAAAACTTTTATATTTTTGATAAATAAAAGCTTTAAGCTAGTAGAGCCATTTCAAGAATATAAATTCCAAAAACGAATATTCAACACAGAGCAATGTCAATTGCCATGTTGCATCACATAAAATTCTCCTTTGATGTTTTGAGTGGCACTTTCAGAGTCTAGCTCAAAGCCCCCTCCATCTTACACTTCAAACGTTGATTCGCCTTTACACCTTAGTAGCAGTCAGACTAGAAATCACAAGGATGCAGTAAATACTGACTTACCTCGCTAATTAAAAGACTCGCAATTAGTGACTTTTGTCTAAATTATTTTTTGACGTACATATACATCATTTTATCGCGTAGGCTGAACACTTCAAAGGTGAAAGAAACGCATGTACAAAACATAACTATATTAAATAGGTATTAGATAAAAATAGAAAATTATTTATTTCGAAAATTATTCGTATAAAACCAACTAAACAATAAGCTGTGACATGCTAGATGGCGCCTTTGCTGCTTGCACCTTGCCTTGCACCTGCTGTGCACTCCGATGGATCGTGGGTTCATATCCCACCGGGGCGACACGTTAATAATATTCTGAAGGCATGGCTTCCCCACGTTTGGTAAATTCGGTCACTGAACGGGTGGGAGGAATATCGAAATTCCGATCGGGTAACGAACCACCGTTCATAGATGGAAAAACCATCAGTCTATGGATTTCCGAATGCTTGAAAAAAAAGTAGGTCGACTGCTCATTCATCTCATTCAGATCATTGACTGATGTTCCGTGGCTGGGGTATCACATACCATCAAGTAAACCTCATGCTCGTCTGTCGATATCTGACATAAAATTAACATTTTCTTGTATCTAGTAACTTCTTTAATATTTATTCACTTGTAACTATTCTTTTAAAAATACATTTAGTATGAGATTATCTCGCTTTAACTTAACAGTTGTTTATTTCCAACTCTTATTTAACTTCAAGAGATTTGTTTTGCTCAGTGCAGACATTTATCTATTTCCGGATAAGAATTCTGTTTTTCATTAACTTTTCTATTAGACTGTGGATTGCGCTTGTAATAGGGAATATGCATGTTGTTTAAATTTACTTGATATTTTTTCCCTTGAATCCTTATGGCCCAGATATTATGCCTAAACAATTATTTTCTTATTTAGTTCGTTTTTAATTGCAAAAAATATTAATTAAAATGTGTAAAATAAGGGAGAGAAATTCAAGTTTGCAAAACGCATCACCATTGGTCGAAACAAAACGTGACGTCACCATTACACATTCTGTCATTTATCGGCAGCGATTTATCAATGGCGTCCATTGACTCGAAGATGGCGTCAAACACTGGTTACCATAGTTACCTCACTCTATCCGTCACTGAGCGTGTAATGTGATATCATCCAAAGCCCGCGAAATATGGCCGCGTTTAAACAGATCAAATTTTATCGATGTTTTCAAAGTAATTTTAAAAAATAATTTGGACATTGCCAAGAGTATTTATATTTTTTATTAGGGTAAAATGATGTAACAAGTCGATAAAAAATATAAAAAAAATGCATGCATATTCCCTATTAGATTTAATGCTGAGAAAAATAAAATTACATTGTGCTGACTGAGAATTATTGCAGTGGAATATTCTTGAATTTTAAAATATTACTTTCCTGTTAATACTCATATTTTATGCACAAGTTTCTTTTAATAAGAAATCATAATGCTTCCTTTTTAAGCATCATTGACCGACAAGAGTAAGACTTAATTGAATTAAGGTTAGTTAAGTGTTTTGTGAAATAAATGTTTTTCTTTCTTTCTTCCTTTCTTAACTAGATCCTCAGTCACCTGACAATAGTAGTATGAGAAAATTGGCCTCGATTTAATTTTCACATAGAGCATTCGGAAGTACAACTTTAGTCAAAAAACGGAGAACCAGGATAAGATGATATTTTCTTAGAAAAATAACAGTTGCAATAAGTAGGTACTCGTATACAATGAGATAAACACTACCCCGAATAATTCGCTCTTATAATAAATTACCTTTCATTCTTCATTACATTCATTCTTATACCTTGTAAAACCTAAAAAAATCTATGATTATTATTATTAAATGTAAGTCAGCAACAGAATCCTTTCAACATTAACATAATCTAACTTTTGTTTTTAGATAGTCATCCCGGTTTGTGTGAAGACCGGTTAGCTATATAATTTACAAGATTTTGCTTTTGAAAACAGTTAACTCAATGATTTCCTACAAACTCGCTTAAACTACCAGCATTTCATAATTTTTATAAAACTTTTGATAGTTAACCTACATCCGTTCTAACTATATATGTATTAAAAATAATATTAATGCAAAAATAAATTAAAATTATGTTATATAGACTGATAGGAATTGTTTGTACCTATACCTATATATTATATTATATATATATTTTTTTTTCATAATAGTGTACTCTTTCTCCAGAAATTGCATGGGGCCCACTGAAAATTTGTGTTGTGTCAATCACTAAGCAGCTTATACTGAGTGGAAATTATATAATTTTTACATTTTATTCTTAGTTATTTTTTTTCGTGTGACAGTTTTGTTTTTATTTATGTTTAAGTATGTGCGTCAAATAAAATATTCTTATTTTAAAACTGAAAATCTCATCTTGCTTTTGATGGCAAAAACAGAATGTAACATCTTTCAATGAAAAAAATCACCCTTACTAAAAGCAGCATTGTGTATGACACTTCAAATTGAACGTCAAAGAATTTTTCATTTCATTCACATATATCGAGACATGGTATCAATGGCTGTCACACTTTGCAATTAGGGCTTCAATGAAACCTTTGCTAAGTGCTAATTAAGTACTACTACTTAATTTTTTAATGATCTCCAACTCCTTTTATTTTCCTTTGAATGATGCCTCGGGATTATTGAAACCCTGCACTTAACGTCTGGTAACTCTAATCAAATAAAGTTTTACAAAGGTTGTTTACAACTTTTATATTTTGCTCATCAATTATTATCAATACTAATATTATAAAAAGGAAAGATTTATTTGTTTGTGTGTCTATATATTACCATTTAGCTCAAAAACTACTCGACCGATATTAAAAATTCTTTCACCAATAGAAAGCTACAATATCAGCGAATAACATATATAACATAGGTGTAGGTTTTTGTGTATAGTACATCTACATACGTTGCACCCGTGCGACGCCGGGCCGGATGGCTAGTATATACATAAAAATAAAACTATGTATATTAATAAATTATTCTAGGTTTAAAAATTCTAGTCTAGTAAAAAGTCCATTTTGTATAGCTCTAAACGTGTAATGGTATGGCATTCTCTCAGTATAAAATGCAACATACATAAAGTAAAAAAAAACATTGATGTGTATTAAAAACAAACATAAACCAATTGTATCCCTGACAAAATGAATGAAAATGTATGTCAGGGCGAGTAGAGTGCCACTCAAAAATAAAACTGACATCGACAATGAATTGAGTTATACCAAGATCGATGTCAAATTTAATTGGATCGGATGAGACTTGAATTTGTAATTGGGAGATTATACAACTCGTGATGCGTCAAAGCAAGGTTTATGATTCCACAGTAAAGATTTTTATTGTGTCTCTGCGTTAGCAATATATCAAAAGAAAATATAATTACAGGTATATTTCTTGTGATAAATTCTGTTTTTTTTATGAACTCTTCAGGCTTAGATATCTTATAAAATGAAGCCATATTGATATCAAACTACACTTTTAGTTATGTTCAGGGTTGCCTAGTTAGATAGATATATTTCACTTGGGAGCGACATATTTTTTAAATTTTCTACCGGTCCTTTTTAGGTCAGAATGAATAGATGAGAATAATGCTTGTTTGTCGATACACGATACCTCAACTATAGAATATTGATGAATAATAGTGCGCTGTCAAACTATTTATTATTACTTCTAGCATTCGAAAAATCATAGACTTTAAGCCTTACTAAGCTTTTGTTGATATATTATATTTATATTTTTGTCTATATTTCGGAACACCTCAATTTTCTATCTTTCGGTTTATCGGGAGCAAAAGACAAACATATTTCAACAAAATAGTGTTTTATATCTTTAGAATATCTCCATATAATTAGCAAGAACACTTTTATTCTTATCATTAAGCGGTTTCCAATAGTTCAAATGTAATGTAGCTTACAAACGATTTAGCGGGAATCAAACTCGTAACCGTAAAAAAGCACAAACGAAAGGTGTCCTATTAATCGGACATAGTCTTCAAATTAATCGGGTTTCAAAGTTAATTGCTAAAACGCAAGTAAAGTCCAGTTATACCTGATAATCTGAAATACGCAGCGTTAAAACTAAATGAAGTTTCCACAATGGTTCGGTAACGATCCATTTGCTTGTTACAATGAATGGATTGAGTTATCGCTCATCGGCGTTGTTCGTTCATTGCAGTCAACTGCACAGCGACACAGATAAAATACTACTGGATAGTACAATTGCTATAAGAATAAGAAATATTTATTTGACATAACATTGTACAATGGTTGGTTAACATTAAAATACATTATGGCGATCGCAAGTCTTGCCAGTACTAAGCATATAAATGTTTTTTGATTTTACGCTTAACAACGGGGCCTGAAACCGGTTAATTTTTATTTTCCAAAATATACGTGTCTGACTGAGATACCATGATATTAGTTATAAATAGTAATACACACTAAACTTACCACACTATTTTTTTAGTAAATATTGAAGTATAGCTCGAAGTAATAAGTAGGTCGACAGCGCATCATTAACTGATGCTCTGTGGCTGAGCTATCATCGACCATCAACTGAACCTCCTGCTCATCTGTCGGTATCTTACTTAAAAAAATAATATCTACCTACCGGAAAGAGGAGTGATGAATATGAATGTAAGAACAGGAAAACTTTGTCATTCAATTCGAATATTTTTTAAATGAGTATATCCGTTGCTCATTGGTTAGTGCGTTGCAGGTCGAATTTTCGGGTAAACATTAATTCATTAAATTTAGTAACCTAAAAGACATGTAAAAGTAAGGGTGATCGGTATGCCTTTGACCATGCTTACTAGAAAGCACTCCAAATATTAATAATTAGCGATCCACCCCGGCTTCGAATGGATGCAATGTTACTCGCTGATAATGTAGCTTTCTATTGGTGAAAGGATTTTTAATCATTAGAGTGTTTGAGTTAAATCATAACAAACAAATCTTTTCTCTTTACAATATTAGTATAGATAATAATTATTACTGGACATGACCCGACTAGTGGTATCCTAGACTGATTATGACCGTACAGTCTTGCAGTCTGGCAACAGTAGACTCATATTTTTATAATTTTATTTAATTATATAAAAAAGTGTAATTTTTAGAATGTTTATGAATACGGAGTATAATAGTAATATAACATAATTACTAAATTGCCTTTTAATTCATAAATCATTTTATTTTTTTATTTAAATATTACTCGTATATTTCTTGCATTTAGATGCAGTCATCAGTTGTTTTATGAAAATAATGCCTAACGTTTCCATATTGACCTTTTATACATCTATGTTAAGTACCCAAGAAAAATGAGGCAAAACAGCGCAAAAGAGTCACTGTATTCCAACACCAAGGCTTTTACCATAATGGATGTTCCCTGTTTGTTCGTGCTTCGGTGTTCTACAAATTATACTCTTTAAAAACAATCAATATCAATCATACTATATTAGTTATACCAATAATAATACATTTTATACTAGCGGACCCGACAGACGTTGTCCTGCCAGAATGTTGGCTGAAAAAAAATCTAGATTAGAATATGTTATTTTACCACTTCTATTCTATAATGTCTAGTATGTCACTGATTTGCAGTGGACATCAATTATTACAAAAAACCTATAAACGTGCGTGGCGTATAAAAAAAAAACGTGCGTGGCGTGAGCTGTGTTCTTGATTTATAAATGGTGTAACTAACACGACTTTGATTATATACAATACTAGCGACCCACCCGCCCCAGCTTTGCACGGGTCTAGATTTTTTGACACAAAAAAGCAGGGGTTGGTAATAGAAGAGTGAACATTTAGGGTTGTATGTATTTTTAATGCCACATTATAAAAAAATAAAAACAAAAAAAATCATCCAAAAATTAAAAAAAAAATTTAAGGGTGAACAACCCTTATCACTTAGGGGTATGAAAAATAGATAGTAGTCGATTCTCAGACCTACTGAATACGCATATAAAATCTGGTAAAAATCGGTAAAGCCGTTTCGGAGGATTACGGTAACTAACATTGTGACATGGAAATTTTATATTTATATTAGAAGATTACTTACTCCGCTGGCTCAGTGACCCAAAATGTCACATAGTTTTATTTTAATATCATATATCACTAGTGAAGTGTCAGGTCGCTTTATCAACTGCTTCAGTAGATCAATCAATGATGCGCTGCCGACCCATATTCTTTCACTGGAAGGCCGGCAACGCATTTGCAAGTGCTCTAATGTTGCAGATTTTAGCCTCCGACAGCCTGTTTGCTTCCTATTCCATAAAACAAAACTTAAAAGCTTTTTCATCAAAGAACCCTGAACAGTTCCGGGTTCTTAGTTTGTTGGCGACACAATATTAAGATATTATATATATAATTTGTAAAGGGAGTATGCGAGATACGTCATCGAGCGCGGGGCGCGGGGAGGGGGCCGTTGCTTAGTGGTAGCGGCTCGCCATTCACTTTTGGTAGTTCCGTTCGGGTCCGTGCCGCTAGCGAGACGTATCTCGCACTCTGCCCTCTGCCACTTTTGTAGTACAAATCCGAAATACACGGCCATCATTGCCTAATTTATATTTTTTATTTAAATCGAACCACCAGCTGCTACATTACCAACATAGTTACTAACAGACATAGGAAAACATGTTTACAGAATTATATAAAAGTGTTGTCTGGTCACTGGTGGGATTTAAACCCGCGACTGTACCATAATGGATCGACGTAACGCAACGTAGCACAATGTGTCAAAGAAACAATAATGTTCCATTATAAGAAAAACAATTTTCACCTCACATAAATCTTTATAAAGGTTACGGGGAATATAAACTTTCATGTTCAATGTTTTAAAAGAAATATAATCAGAGCAAAAAGATTCCCGTCGCGTCCACTAGCGGTATACAAGTAATTTAGTGCGAGTACAATAATTCCAAATAAATATTTCATTTTTAGGTGTATTCGTGTAACAGGTATTTAGTAACAGTGATAAAAGTAGTAACAGTGAAAAAATACTTGCGTGGGAACGTGATATTTGTTGAATTAAAACAACGACAATGTTTAGTCTGTCTGTTTTAATGTTACATAGCAACGAATAAACAAATTTGTTGAACCGGTCATGTATCGCAGTGCCAAGTAAAAAGGTATTGTTTTTTGTGGAACTTTCGCGCGTATGCAGAACATCTCACTAAAGTTTCATCATATTCAGATGAATAGTTTAGGAGTGATTATAGGAGTTTTATTTATATAGATAGAAGATAATAAATTATTGTTAGTAATTTTCTAATATCATTTTCAAAAAGTGGTCGAAGCATAAAAGTCGAAAGTGTTAAAGGATACTATCTTAGTAAAAATATAATTTCTAGTTCATTTAGGATAAAAATAAACTGTTTATTAGCCTTAAGTGATAGGGTAGATTGCATGTGCTTTTAGTGCCTAAATGTTAAGTGTTAGTTATTAAAAAAAAACTCTATGTATAGGTTAAAATACACAGAAATACTAACTAATACTTTTACGTAGTCAGTCACAGTATCAGTTATATTTCAACACAGCTCCCAACCTTAATTTAAAATTGGGAATTGGGCTTAATGTTTCATGGAAAATTAATCTTAACGTTGCGTTACACAGTTTCATCTCGAAAACAAAAGAAAAACAAGTTGTATTTTCTTATGTTAATCAACCAAAGAACAAAAATCTTTGATCTATTTCCTCTACCAATTATTTAGTATGTATAAAGAGCATAAATTAATATTCGAATATAAAATTTTAATTTAGAATCAACAAGGCGAAATTATGATAAAAATGTTTGTTGTTTTTTGTGTATAATCGAATGTGATGGCGTTACTTTTTGCTACTAGGTACCTTAGTCACAGGGCACTAACCAATGGAGCGTTGTCAATCTATTTTTACATAGAGCATTTAGAATTTTAAAAACTGTTACTGATATTTTAAGACAGAAAAGTGCACGTTACGGCTTCACCACTTTTTTATTGTATTTTTTTTAAATGTTATATGTATATCGACAAACGAACTTGAGGTTCACTTGATGGTAGGTGATACTTCAGCCTAAATCAGTCAATGATGCGCTGTCAACCTCCTTTTTACTTCGAGCATTCGGAAATCCAGACTGAGACCGAAACGCGCAATCTGCACTTCACGGTGTTCCCATCTATGAACGGTGAACGTTGATATTCCTCCCTCAAGGAGGTTGGTTAATTTACAGCCGACGGAGTTCGATCCCACGACTCCCCGGTTTTTAAATCAAGTACCCAACATACCAGTGGTCAAAAATACAGGAATAGTTTATCAGGCCAAGGGTTTTCTAGACTTTTTACTATTAAATGTATGTACATCAAAAGGTCAAAGAGATCTAAACATGAACAGAAAAAACGGATCTAAAGTAATCCTTTGCAGGCTTTCACTTTGCAAGCTTTGAGTTGAAGGTGGGAAATGCGCTTTTCTTTTCAAATATATGTAAAATAGACTGTATTTATTAAACTAACAGTTTGTTAGGGGTAATAAATTTCACGTTAACTATTAAATATAAAAGTAGCTTTTAAATAATTAGGTAACCATCGGATTTTTTGATATGATTTTATTCCAAAAATACAATTGTAATCCATCATATTTTTATATTTTGCATTTTAAGGTACAAACAAAACGCTTCCCTTTCTTTTTTAATTTTTGTTTTGAACGCGCGAAATATCTTTTTTAGTATTTACGAGTATCAACTAAGCTTAAAAATACGCTTCTATCGAAGTATAATATGCATATAAGTATATTTTATATAAAATAAGAAATAATTAGTTTTAAAAAAAGTCATAAACAGTTTTTTTTTCTATGTTTAGCTTTTCAGTAAAAAAGTGTAAATTTGATTTATGTTGTTTTGAATTTAAGCAGCTACAATAACAGACTATATTGACTATGCCTGATTTTATGAAATGAATTGCAAAGAGAAACTACAAAGATTTTCTATGCAAAATACATTCTGTATAATATTTCCTAACGTAATTACCGTTCAGCTTTCAGATGAGATGTTGAGGCAAGCCTGTAATCTAATATACGCGTAACAAATTGTATAAAATGCAGATTTTTTAAAAAAGAACTAAACATGCCCCGCTAACAAGGTCTATTCATGCGATCTTAAACTCAATTAGCAGTATAGACGCTACAGAATTTTCCATATTTATTCTATGAATATATTATAATATAATATTGTCTTTTATTAACGCGAGTATCACACATTTAAATAAAATACTGTATACCGGATTAAAACGCGATTTATTATTTATATTGTTTAAATTATTCTTTTCAGCAACCGTGGTCGCGGGAGAGTGAAAGATGTAATATAAATAATAAATCGCGTTTTAATCCGGTATACAGTATTTTATTTAAATATATTATAATATTTTAAATATAACATACCAAAGTGACCGATTGTAGATTGTACATCTTTATCCAGGCATTGGATGTCTAATTGCTCAAAGTAGTAGATAGGACTCCATGATTCTACTGGATCATGGACTTGAATTCTGATGCGTTTGAAAACAACAAACAACAAATTGACAATGAGTCTTGACTTCGAATCACGCCGAGTCGACATTTTATCTCTATGTCTGATAACATCGGCCATTAAATTTATAGGAGTATGGGTAACGAAACCACCATTCATAGTACTATATGGAAAAACCGTGAAGTACATAATATGCGTTTCAGTTTCAATCTATGGATTTCCGAATACCTACTCGAAGTAAATTAGGTCGACAACACATAATGGATTGATGGTCTGTGGCTGATACCATGTACCTACCAATCCTATCCAGTGAGTCTTAAGTTCATCTGTCTCAATCTTAAAACAAATATTGTAAGAAAACATTTTAGAGTAATTGTTTCATAAGAAGCAGTAGTACAATAAACTAAGTCTGATATTAATTATAATAAAACAATCCTAGCACAACATTTATTTCTATAATAAAACTTTTAAAATAATATTATAAAAGAGAAATGCTACAATTTTATTACTCTGAAGCGTCGCCTCCAGTTTATATTTTTAAATTAGAGTATTATGTTGTGAAGAGGTTTTATTCCTGGCTGGAATGAGTTAACTATGTTACCATGTTCATTCAGAATTATATTTTTATATGAAAAGGAAACACTAAGGCACCCCAGAAATATTATCATTTGTCCTTATTATTCATTTTAGTAGAAGTATATTAAACTTATTTTTAGTACTAAGTTCAATTCAAAACCACATGGAATTCAATTAATTTGTTAATGTGTAATTTGTTAATAGATTTTAAATAATATTTCTGTATGAATTTAAATAAGAATCTATTTGCGTACATAATGTTAATAATAATTCAGATTCAGTTATGACCCCTAGATACGATACAAAAAAGATAAATCTATACTAATATTATTTGTTTTTTTTAAACGAAACTAGTCGGCCGATCTTAAAAATTCATTTACCACAAGAAAGCTACATTATCAGCGAGTCACAAATGTTTTTTGTGTGTATACTACATCTATATTGCATATGATACCTTAGCCACAGAACATCAGTCGAGATAAGACCGCAATGTGCACTTCACGATTTTTCCATCTATGTACCTCGTCTTCCATTTTGAAATGAAAGCGTATTTCAAAGCAAAAGAATTCCTACATTTTATTGTTAAGATATAGTTCATATTTGATTCTACTGTGCTACATTCGGTAAAAGCATTATGTGACAGAAACTTCCTACCATAATATTTGATGACAGTACTTCTCTTTCAACTGACACAAAAAAGATGTTGTCAGTTCTATTTTTATAACATTATCTCGTGAGCACCATGCGACTCCACAAAAACAGAATCACGTAGTAATAAGGGGAAGAAAGGCAATAAAAAAGCGAGTGTATTATTATAGTATACTTTGCAGCAAACAAAATAGACATGTAAAAATATTTTATGAGCTTACACAGTATCGTAAATAATGCATGTGTACCATTGAATATAAAGTATGCTTTAATATTGAGTATAAACAGTTATTATAATACATTTCCTTAGCAATTCTAGAGAATGTATTTTTTTCATCTGATATTAAGAGGCGGTATACAAATATATGTATTTGTCTGCCGCCGGGTCTGACATATTTATTTATGTCTAAAATATGACTTTACCTCAAGGACTTTATATACAGAAGGTATATATAACATCCTTGCTTTACCTACGTACCAAATTCGGATCAACACCAGTGTTGCCAGCTGTGTCTTATAAAAGGTTATCAAAAATTATTGATATGTACTTAGCTTACCGAATTTCCAATTGAAAAGTTTAGCTTCAATATCAGATCAATATATATGTACAATATCAGAGAGAAAGACTTGTTTTTAAAAATTTAACCTCAGAGAATTATTCATTTGAGAGTTGCACTCATTGCCTAGGAATTATGTTTTTCGTTAGCCAACACTGTGTTTTATTTAAAGGTGGTTTGAAGCAAGAAATTAAAAATAAATTCTTCAAATGCTGCAAAATCACCTAAAAGATTACAAAGGTAATCTTCTGACAACGCAGGTGATGGGAGAAATCTCAAATTCCATCCGAGCCACGTAACTTAATAAATTGAAATTCATGATGTTTTAGTTGTGAGTTTTAGTTTAATAAAATCCGAATATACGAAGATAAAAATAAGTCTACGCATCAATGTTTACGATCATTCATCAACTGGGCCTCATGTTTGTAAAGCGATATTTGATTGAGCTTATAAAATAATTTTACTGAGTTTTATTGTCTTTTATTAACGCGAGTATCACACATGAAAGATGAAAGTCATCTTTCTGTCTCCCGCGACCACGGTTGCTGTAAAGCATCCGAAACGTCGGGATAAATAATTTAAACAATATAAATAATAAATCGCGTTTTAATCCGGTATACAGTATTTTATTTAAATTTACTGAGTTTTTTAATTATTTGATTGGATTATTAAATTACCAAACCCTGAATCGTGAGAGTTGTAATAATATTAAAAATTCAAAAAACAAACAAACGAATTGCATATTTGTAACCTAATGTTGGTTTACTAATCGATCATACCGTTCAACTGCATGCCAACTTGTAGCTATATTGAGCTAAGAATATCGAATGTCCACTGCCATTGCCTTTACTAGCGTACATTGCGTTACCTAGTTATTTCGTCTATGTATTTGCGTGTTGTTCCCACGAGAATGTAAGTGAGTGCTCCTATTTCACTATATATTCTGCTGATAGAGGACAAATCTTTGTTTTTATTTATTTTTATTTTTTCGTTTATATATATATTTTTCGATTATTATAGTTAATTACTTAAAGATGTCATGTCGAACATGGTGTAATGGTTGCAGCTCCTTACAAAACATTTGTAAAACAAAAACTTGGCGATTAAAAAAGAGTGGCGGCGAGTTTCTTGCCAGTTCTTCTCGTCCGCTCTACGCCCTTGATTTGAGAACTGGCAGTAAATGTAAAACAAGAAGCATTTAATATGTATTTTTTATTGACGTTCATAAGTGTACATTGTGTTACCTAAATGAATAAATGATTTTTGAATTTGAATTTTACTGTGTTCAGAGGGCATACAAATGCAAACCTCTTAACGGCAATTAGAGTACTTTGAAGATACTTCAAAAAGCTACTTGCTCTACTTTTGACGGGCTCGTTGGCGCGTTCGGTAGAACACCTGCCGTGCGCATCGATGAGTCGTGGGTTCGAATCCCACCGGGACCACATGTTTATAATTTTCTGTAAGCATGTTTTCCCCACGTCTGGTAACTTCGGGCATTGATCGGGTGGGAGGAATATCTAAATTCCGACCGGGTAACGAACCACCGTTCATAGATGGAAAAACCGTGAAGTGCATATTGCGCGTTTCGGTTTCAGTCTATGGATTTCCGAATGCTCGAAGTAAAAATTAGGTCGACAGCGCATCATTGACTGATGTTCTGTGGCTGAGGTATCACCTACCATCAAGTGAACCTCATGCTCGTCTGTCGATATCTGACATAAACAAACAAGCAAGAAAGTCAGCCTTCTCAAATGCTTCTTCAGTGTATGCCATAATCTTAAAGGTCATACTTTAAATATAAACTTTCTCAACTATTAAAATATATATGTATATGATATGAAATCTGACACTGAATTCTGTAATAAGTTAGTTCAGAACTTTCCCTCTCAAACGAATTTAAATTATAATAAGATTCTAGTTTTAGCTACTTAATGATATATTACTTATTTTTAGCTTCAATATATTATATATATATTATATATGATTAAAGTTATATTATGATACAACAATGTATGTATATATTCTATAAACAAATGTTGTAATATTATATTGAGGGTATGCTGCTAAATCGCCGTAATTAATATTTTTGATGTGATATATTATATAGTATTTTTTGTTATTAAACTTTTAAAACTGATAAACTTACAACTTAAAATTTCATACTTATAAGGTTTAACCAAATTACTAAGTATATATTGTGGTTTATAGTTTAATAATTATGGACCAGAATACGTAATTAGTGCTTTGTTCTTAGCATAGGTTTACGTTTAAAATAAGCAATAGTGACAAAATTGAATTTTATTCAAAATGACAGTGTGTTTCATCTTTGAACTGACGATATACGACACTATAACAAACTCGATCAAATTCAATAGTCAAGGGAAGTCGAATGGTAGTGCTACGCCGTAACCATAGTTCTCTACGACGTAGCGACAATGTAGAGCTTACGCAATAACTGTCATTCCATTTCTATTTAAAGTATAGGTACTGTATTAACTTTAGTGAATCAAATTGAAAGGCTTTAATAAAATAATATACATCAGAATACGAAATTAAAGAAAAAATGTAGGGTAAATAGTGTTAGTACAATAGTATATACAATGGATATAATAGGACAGACCGTTATATTTTACGCCCATTTCCTACGAACATGTGAGTCCGTATTTATTTCTATTTAGTTGCATTCGGTTGTTTAATGTTTTGTAAGGTTGGTACCCTATAAATCACTCAGAACAAAGGCGCGGGAAAATAGGAATAAAATGCAAAGGGAAAAATTTATCTTTTTTATTCTTTGCGGAATAGAAACGTCGGTATTACTCTTTATCAGGAAGTCAATGGTTATTTTATTTTCCGTAGCCTTTATTAGCGCTTTATAGGCTTTATCTTCCTGACTTCAAATTTTCTTTAAATCTGTTTGATTTTATGAAAATTAAGCTATGCCATTATTCATTTTTTTATATTAGATATCGACAGATGAGCATGAGGTTCACTTGATGATCAGGTCAATGATGCGCCGTCGACCTATTATTTACTTAGAGCATTCGGATTCATTAAGCATCTTCTTTAATTAAATATTGCTTTTGTATTACTGCAACGATACAAGTTGATATTCCATATTATTGTTATCGCTCGATAAAAGATTACTACTATGTTTTAAGAAAAAAATATTTATAAAATGAAAATTAATACTCCACAATGCGTCCACGTTTATTTCAAAAATATTTCTTTCTTCTCATATTTTAAAGACATGATGAAGGTTTAGATATTAAACTCTATTTATACTTTATACTTTTCATATATGAATTCTAAAACATAATGTAGTTTCTTGAGTGTATTTTCCTGTATTCTTATTCTATTTTGATGACGTATTTCTTATTTTAACAGTGTATATTTAAAAGTACTCGTAACCGTCGAGTGTGTATGAAAGCATTGATGAAAGTAGAAGAAGCGAAAGTGGTATGTAAGGATCGGAGCATATGGAATTCCGTGATCTCTGCCTACCCCAATGGGAAAGAGGCGTGATGTATATGTATGTATGTATATTTCAAAGAGCTCGTATGTTACAATTACTTTTATTTAAGAGAACAATACAATTACTGCGTTTGTCCTTTTAGCCCGTAAATTTTCTTGCTTCGTTAACCGCATTGTGTTAAATATTTTCACACTGCCACTGAGGGATTTTCTTGTATTAACGATTTTTAATTTATAAATTATGAATATGAATAAGAGAATAGAATAATGTCTTCTTATTTTTTTTTTTTATGGAATAGGGGGCAAACGGGCAGTCGGTTCACCTGATGGTAAGTGATTACCGGCGCCCATGGACATCTGCAACACCAGAGGACTTGCAGCTGCGTTGCCGGCCTTTAAGAAATGAGTAGGCTCTTTTTTTGAAGTTTTCCAAGTCGTATCGGTTCGGAAATACCGCTGGCGACAACTGGTTCCACAGAGTAAGTGTGCGAGGAAGAAAATTTCTTAGAAAACGCACGGTTGTGGATTTCCAAGCATCGAGGTGGTGAGGATGAAATTTGGAATTTAGTCGCGATGTTCGATGGTAGAATTCAGCGGCAGGAATTAAACCGAACAATTCCTCGTTTCAATTCAATTTTTCTTGCTTATTGACAAAAATTCAAGGTACTATTGTTTATTAGAAACCTGCGTGATTGCTGCTGTGAATTAACCTTCTGTTATATGTGTTTATTATTGGTTTAATTTCAGTACTGGAAAAAGTTTTGTGTGATCATAACTGCTAATTATTTTGACAAGTAGGGATTAGACATTGGAATTCCCTGCCAGCCTTTACCTTCTCTACAAGTCTACATTATCACTTAAGACCAGATGACCAGTGATGTCGTGTCCAGTATTATTTTGTTTTTTTTTTTATGTTAGATATCGACAGACGAGCATGAGGTTCACTTGATGGTAGGTGATACCTGAGCCACAGAACATCAGTCTAAAATGCGCTGTTGACCTACTTTTTACTTCGAGCATAGAACTTTTTACTTTTGAAATCCATAGACTGGAACCGAAACGCGCAATGTGCACTTCACGGTTTTTCCATCTATGAACGGTGGTTCGTTACCTGGTCTAAATTTCGATATTCCTCCCACCCGATCAATGCCTGAAGTTACCAGACGTGGGGAAAACATGCTTACAGAAAATTATAAACATGTTGTCCCGGTGGGATTCAAACCCATAACCCATCGATGCGCTCGGTAGGTGTTCTACCGAACGCGCCAACGAGCCCGTCTAAATTACACATTTCAAATTATTTAAATGTGTGATACTCGCGTTAATAAGAGCCCGTCTAAATATTATCTAATTACAACTAATAACATAGTATTTAATTTTTTTGAATATACAATGGAGAAACAAGGTGTGCTGTTCTCCCAATATAAAGGGAGGATCCACTAGTGGTTTATGTCAAGGTGTTGTATACGTCTACATGATACTAAAACCTCAGTCGAGGTATATATTCAATTAACTTATACATCTAGTACCTAATATTGATAGATCTCATAAATAAAATATTGATTATATAAAAACTATGCTCTTTTATCTATATATATATAAAAGAGATTTCCACCTATATAGTCACTCATCACGATATCTCTGGAACCATAAGGCGTAGCGACTTGAAATATGGTAGGAATATTCCTTTCGCCGAGTAGAGGTCAGCTAAGAACGGATTTTACGAAATTCAACCCACAAGGGGGGTTGCGGGGGCAATTGCTAGTATGGTTATATATAATATGTTAAAAATAGAAACAAAGCTTCAAATAATTGATATTTGCAGGGAGTGTTTTAAATGTCAACTCAATAACCTATTCACCGCTGCATGCAGCAACTGCATCAAAAAGCAATTTTAAAGAACCGTGATGCAAAAATATAATAACTTTATAGAATAAAGTGGTGCATGACAAACAGAATTAGTTATTTTCAACAGCTTTTATATTTTAACAGTGGGTTTTAGAATAAACTTGGTATATAAATAAAAATAAAAAATGTATCAGACGAGAAAATTGTTCTATTTATTGTATGACTAGCAATGCGCCCCGGCTTCACACAGGTGCAATGTTGATGTACTATACACAAAATGCGATATGTTACAGGTATGAATGATTAGAATCCGGGTTATTACTCACTAAGATATCACTTTTGTGCCTTATACTATTTATATACTATAATATTACTAGCGACCCGCCCCGGCTCCGCACAGGTCTAGATTTTTTGACAAAAATTAGTAGGGGTTGGTAATAGAAGAGTGAAAATAAAGGGTTGTATGTATTTTTTAATGCCACATTATAAAAAAATATGAACAAATGAAAATTTTAAGGGTGAACAACCCCTGAAGACCTCCTGAATACGCATATAAAATTTAGTAAAAATCGCCGTAAAGCCGTTTCGGATGAGTACGGTAACTAACATTGTGACATGAAAATTTTATATGTATATTAGATAAATAGAAAGATTTCTCTTTTTGAATTTTTGTATGTTATAAATAAACTCAAAAACTACTGGACCTATTTGAAAAATTCTTTCACCAATAGAAATCTACATAATCATCAAATAACATAACATAGGTTTTTTTATATAGTACACTAGCGACCCGCCCTGGCTTCGCACCGGTGCAATGCTGATACTAAATACACTACAGAAAAACTGTTATTATTATACATATAAACCTTCCTCTTCAATCACTCTATCTATTTAAAAAAACCGCATCAAAATCCGCTGCGTAGTTTCAAAGTTTTAAGCATACAAAAGGACAGAGAAAGCGACTTTGTTTTATACTATGTAGTGATGTACAATGTACATTGAAGCCGGGGCGCGTTGCTAGTATGTAATCAAAATATGAACAGGCCAATTAATAATGAACAAACGTTGTATACAATTTGTGCCTAAAGTCAACATAACCAAAATAGCGAGGCCATTAACTGCCCGTTCTAAATAGCTAAGTGAGAAATTTCGCCAACTAATCCCTAGAGCGCTCTCGTTTGCTCCACTGGTTCAATCTGGATTCTATGAATAATAATACGATCTATAACAACGATAATGGTGGGCGTAACTTAAATTAATTGGCAACAAATAAAACTTTTTCGATTTTAACCGGTATTTTTTGGAACAATTTTAACTTTTCGTAATAAGGGTAAGAAATACGGAAGGTTTTGGAAGGGCACGTTGACGCGTTTGGTAGAACACCTATCAGACCTACACCTACCAGAACATTATAAATAATTTTCTGTAAGCATGTCTTTCCCACGTGTAGTAACTTCGGGCATTGAACGAGTGGGAGGAATATCGATATTCCGACGGGGTAACGAACCCCCGTTCATAGATGGAAAAACCGTGAAGTGCACATTTTACGTTTCGGCTTCAGTCTATGTAATGTTCGAAGTAAAAAGTAGGTCTTAGCGCATAATTGACTGATGTTCTCTGGCTGAGTACTTACATAATCAATCAACTTTTTTATCAATTAAAATGGCTGAGTCTACTACATATAACATCATTGTCCTTTTGAAACTGAAATGAAAAATAATGTGCTGTATATATAGCCCGTCTCCGGGGAACTATGTTTCAGTTCCGCTCAATCACATGACCAACAATACAGGAAACACATTTGTCATCGCAAAACCGATATTTTTGTGGTCTTGGACATGACATGTTGTGTTTGACATGACACAGTCATTAATTAGGCGTGTACTAGTGTCTAATCATAGAGTAGGAAAATGTTAGCAAAACATTTTCTTAGGATAAATAATATTTTTGAAGAAAAATCTTGAAGTCATATTTATAAGTATTGAAACAATTTGAAAGGCACAGATTTGTCGAATGAAACCGATGAACAAATTGTGAATTAGGTTTTTTTCTTACTCGAAATAAAAAGTAGGTCAACAGCGTATCATTGGCTGATGTTCTGTGGCTGGGTTATCATGCTCGTCTGTCGATATCTAACATAAAAAAATATAGAAGCCACAGGAAACCTAAATGTTTTGCTAATACGTTTAGTAAACATCTTTTGTGATACTTTTAGCGCAGAATACCGGGCCATTATATCAGCTGCATTTCAGCGCATAAACACTTCAAATACCACGCTAAAATTTAGAATCTTATGTGTCACTTTGAGACCTCGGTTGTCTTAATGACTCAGTAATTTCACTACACCGCCCTCAAGTCTGAACGCAGCAGTGATTAATAGTTTGGAATATCTCGTTGTTGCGGGATCTTACTCCTCATTTATACGTTCTCATAAATAAATAAAATAAATAAAATAAAAAAGCTTTTATTTTTCCTTACTATTTACATACAGGTATAATTATGAGATTAATCTAATTGTAAGATATAAAAAAGAAACAATTGTATGCATATTATGAAAAAAAAAAGAAAAAAGAGTAATATAAAAAAAAACTAATCTAAGTAAGGACCGCCTGTCGCGGTAAAAGCCTCCTCCAAACACCGCCACTCTTCTCTATCCCTAGCCTTTCTCTCCCACAGGTTTCCCACAGTTATCTTCAGGTCGTCACACCATCTCTTTTTTGGCCAAAAAATGTTCTCATACAAAGCAACAAATAATGCATGGAAGTGAGTGTGTGAGTACGTTAATGGGTGACTTGATATTCTTTGATGCTACTGGCACTGGATGGTTGGTAGTGTTGGATGAATTTAAATCTATACTAATATTATAAACAGGAAAAATTTGTTTTTTTTGTTTGTATGAAAGTTTGTTTGTTACAATTTAACTCAAAACCTACTGAACCGATTTTAAAAATTCTTTGACAAATAGAAAGCTACATTATCAGCGAGTAACACAGATTTTCATTTAGTTCATCTATATTGCATCCGTGCGAAGCTGGAGCTGATCACTATAGTAAATTGTCTATGCTAAAACAATGGTATTCTGTGAAAATAATTGAACAGCTACGAAAACATAAGTACGCAACCGTCATTTTTTCTGCCTCGAACCGATACGACTCCCTTAAGTCGAAAAGCCTCAACAAAAGAGCCTCCTCTTTTTTTAAGGCCGGCAACGCACCTGCAAGTCCTCTAGTGTTGCAAATGTCTGTGTGCGTCTGTGATCGTCTGTGAGCCGACAGCCCCTTTGTTTCCTATTCTATAAAAAAATCATAACTATGTTAATCAGCTACTGCAATTGTAAAGCTATTTTTATTAAACCTGAAAACAACTTCTCAATATTACTAACAATGTTCTGATTTTGTCCCGAGTAATAAAACGATTTATTTTTTATTTATCGCGAATAGGAAACGTTTGCTACGTAATCTCTGAGGAGTTCTGAGCTTCTTTTTTAAATTTCGAATTTATTACAAAGCTTTACCGGAAGGGATTAATTTAAAGCTTCCGGAGATTATCGTAAGATTATTTTATTTTATATATTTTGGCAGATTCGTTGGCCAGATGTAATGTAAACTTGTAACTTTCTATAAAGAATTATGAGTTCTAATTTCTGAGACTACACATATGGTTCTTTGAACTTACATAATTAACGTGTATATAAGTACCTATAATGACATTTTCCGATATTCTGTCTGGGCAATTTCTAAAAGCCGACAACGCAACTGAAACTTTTAAATCGCGAATGTCCATGGGTGATGGTTATTACTTACTATCAGTAACCTATTTGCTCGATTATCTACACTGTAATAAATTTTTATTTATAAAGTCTTAAATGTCTTAAAGCTCAGTTGTTTATAGATGACACCTCCTACTTGCAAAAGAGCATCAAACAATCGTATTGTATTTTTACATTTATAATCGTTATTCTTATTTTGGACTAATTCCGACTAGTAAACGTAAGTAAAGTAAGTGTAAACAAACCACAGTTCATAGTCGGTTGCAATTTTGATATTTCATTCGATAAAATATATTTCCACAAAATTATACACATATCGAAACCACGATATTCGAACTCGCAACCCACTCAGTACGCAAGTAAAATGTTATATCCAATGCACCAAATTCTCTCTTAAAACTATCTTCTGCACCGTACTTCGCGGTAGGCATTGTTCAATATGATCCTAAGGCCCTTTAAAATTGAATTGAGTGTTTATTGATTCCAAATCCATCAAAAACTTCAAACTTCGATATCTTTTCAAGACTATAAGAGTATTTGATAATTCACTTTAAAATACGGTCCTTTTATTTTCAATATTTTAAAAGCTTTTCCATGTCATCATTGGAGAAATTCTCTTTACAATAAACAGAATATAAATTGGCGAGTCTCGAACGTTGCTGAAGCATTCTGAAAGCGAATTGTTAATTAATGTTCTAATCGAGTAGCTATTGTACCTACTTACACATTAAGTTGTTTGTCCGATCCTACGTGAGGAGTTAAAGCAAACATTTACAGTGGCTTGCTGGCAAATTCGTGGCTAGTAATTACTATTTTTTTTAACGAAGTAGGAAAATTTACAATAAATCAGAGAAAATATCGTTCCATGTTGTATAATATAGTTAACACAATACATTGCTTTAAGATATAGACATTATGAACAGAACTATAGAAAACTATCTAAAAAACTACTTAGTTTTAAATATTTCTTAAATTAAAATATAGAAAAGTGACTGCTTTTTTTTTAACAACAATGCAGGAAAAATGGTTTGTTTCTTGTTTTAAATTAATTTAAAAGACAATACACGACTTAATTAAAACACTTAGAAAGAAGTATTAGAATGGCTCCAACTCGGTCCTAAATAATTTTGGAATATAGCGTCGCAGTAGTTATTCTTTTTCATCTCTGATATGTAAGTCTGAGTGATGATCCGGATTAATGTAAGTATATTCGTTCTGCATAAAATCCCTCTAGGTGATTTTTCGATTGTATTATGGCCGGAGGTGCCTCCTAAGTATAAAACTGAGTTTCTGTCGTCCGAAACCCTTCACGTTAGCTGCCATCTTGAAAAACATATTTTTGTTGTGTTGTAGCTGCCATCTTGAAAAAATGTTTTACGTTAAAAACAGAGTATTTTTACATAGTTTAGACTCTAGACCAACAGGTGAACGCCCCGTTGTAATCCTAAGACTGACTAATTAACAGCCAATCCGTTTTATTACGGCTCATTGGAACTTGCCCTGGGACGAAGATGTATGTGTATAACATGATAAGTCTCGAAAACCGATTAAAATAGTATCGTATCTTTTTAAATATAGACAGTAGAAACGTATTCATTATTTCAGTTTAATTTGTCGCTAGCTTTAAAAAAAACGGATTGTATCGCAAAATTATCATTACGCTATTATAAAAAAACGATAGTTTTTTAGTCCGTTATAAGCATTGACATAATACCATCTAAGGTATTTATTTTAAAACTGTGTGATATTTAGGTTAGTCAAAGATAATTTTTTATAATATATTTTTACGGTAAGCGTCTATGCTATTTATTGAGAGCGCTAATATGAGAGGCTCAATATAAAATGGGTTTTCTTTATTTATTCCATGTTACGAATATTTTAATCAAAAATGTACACAGATGAAAGGTTTTTACAACGGATATACGTGTAAACTTTTCACTGAAATGTCACTGCCATTAATTCTCGCACTCCACGTACCCACGTTGACGTGAAATGTATTCGGTATGAAAATTTA
The DNA here is from genome assembly GCA_905404175.1 of Anthocharis cardamines. Classification (NCBI taxonomy): domain Eukaryota; kingdom Metazoa; phylum Arthropoda; class Insecta; order Lepidoptera; family Pieridae; genus Anthocharis; species Anthocharis cardamines. Next base: position 1,902,706 of record FR989957.1, on the reverse strand, counting down.
AGAATGTTGCCCGATACTCCTGGGGGATATGACCGAGTCATGTGACGCATACGCTCAGTTATACACTGCAATATAACTGCTAGAAGTAATATAAAATATATTTCTTAGTAAAAATATTGTGAGGCAAGACCACCCAAACATAATAGCCAGTGCAAGTTGTAAGAGGTCTCAAATCTTAATGTGCATATAAAGGCCAGGACATTTACGCCGCGCTTTGGTTATACCTACTTCTTCGCGACAACGAATCTTCTTCTTTTTTCCTTTTCGTGCTTATCGTAAATTTTGCAAATTGTCTAAGGTTTGTAAATTGCAAATGTACTCAACACGTAGAAAAATTAAATTAAAACATACGAAATACGATGTATATTAACTACTTATAATTTAGGGTTTATTAATTCAAACTTTTTTTTATAATATTAATTTAATATTTATTTGTATTAATTAATTGTATTAATTATACAACAATGTAAATCTAACATTTTCTTAAATTCTATTTTCAAGTGTCCTGATTTGAGTCATCTATTTTTTTTTAAATTAAGTAATGTTTTGTATTATATACTAAAGTGGAAAGAATCGAAGAAGGGTTTACCTTGGTCATTCTGTTTTATTTTATTTTAGTATTGATGAACTCTAAACGCAAATTAAAATTATTTAAGATATTTCTAATCGTCTACTCTATAAACTTTATATCCGTGTAAACCATTTTCAATGTCGGATATATTTACGATCGTATTTCATTTACTTCTGTGTTTGTGATAAATTCTATTCTATGTACATATTATGTTAAATTCTATTTCTGTTATCGACGCTGAAAATATACAGTATAATATATTATTATTCGTTATTCACTCAAAAGAAAATAAACACGTTAGCGTAAATAGTACTGCAGATCGCTAGCTTTAATCCTTGGGAAATAATGTATTAAACAATATGTGACACGACTGAAAAACTTGTCTGAAATGTTTTTTACATGTGTAGTATTTTTGTGTTTGTCTCGCTTGTGCCAGCGCGCCCCTCCACCGGAGCGACTGAAAATCAATGTTAGGACTTCTGTCCCAACTTATACTGAGTGGTCTTCTGCTTCAGACACCACTTGTTTTGTACTTATTATAGGACTAGTAGCACGTCCCGGCTTTGCATGGGTGCAATACACAAAAAAAACAGTTGAGTAGTTTTTGGGCTAAATATACAATAATATTAGTAGTATTATATAATATTAGTGTATATTCATGTTTTATTTCATACTTTTATAACTGTTTTATATATTTGTAATATTGTTTTACAATATGATACTAGTAATAGTTGTAAGTGGTTATCGGAATAAACATTTTCTATTCTATTATATTAAAGAAAATAATCAGTAAAACGAAATCTATATGTGTCTTCTCCACATCATACAAGGGACTAAGAAATACTATTTCAGTTATTATGTACGTATATGTAATAATATTCGTTCAAGAGAACAAGCTTTGAACTACTCGGATACTACCATATCTATGTATACTAATAGTTTTTGTGAGGTTGTAGGGGGTAATCTCTGGAACTACTGAACCGATTTTTATTTTCTTTGTGTATAGTACATCTATATCGCGCGGGGCGTATTGCTAGTAGTAGATAAAAGTGATGATAGGGGAAGCGCCAAAGTCAACGGTGTATACTCCTTCTTTAATACTTTTTTTTTACAACGCACATGGGATCAGGTAGGTTGTAAAAAAATTAAATTAAAAACATTGTTTTGCATAAAAAAAAATATTTCATAATAGTGAACTGTACAATATTACTTAAAAAAAAACTGGAAAAAGTTGTGTACATTGAAGTGGACACAGCTTTTGACAGTGTGTACAATCCTAAATAACAAATGTTAAATTTATAATGGCCTTATACGCAAACAATGTCAAGTGTCAGTCTGTCGAATATTACCTTGTTATAACAAAATTAACCTCGTATAAAGGAAAAATAGAATACAATCGAATATCGACAACCAATTAAATGGAATTAATGAACAGACTCAATGAAATGATAATAAAATTTCATTTTGTATTCCATGTATTTCGTTTAGGGTTGTCGACGATGAATAATGTAGGTCATCTATACATATAATAAAACTGTAGAGGTCAAATGTCTGTACATATAAAAAAAAACTCTTAAAACCGAGGGATGTAAGAAGAGAAATAGAACAAATCCCGATTTTTTTTTGTTTCTCTGTATGTTTGTCTGTTTGTACGGGATAATCTCCGAAACTGGCGGATCGATTTACATGAAATTTTGCATGATGGTACCTTATATCCCCGGTCAACATCTTACATACTTTTCATCCCGGAAAGTTATAGAGTTCACGTCATTTAGGCTTTGTTTTGTCGAAATCGTTGTGAAAAGAGAAGTTATCATTTATGAAGCCCACGCTAATGAAGTCGCTGCTATTAAATATTCATCTATCAGCTAGTTATTAAATAATTATAGCATTACTTGTAATAAATATTTTGAAAAGAGATAAATAAAATATTTTAAGGCTAAAGATTTTTATTTACAGAAAGAGATAGTGAAGTTAACAAGTAAATATCTCAAGACAGAATATTCCTAATAGTATATTTTACAAAATATGATTAATAAGCTTGTTTTCCTTTACGGAAATGGAGTCACAAATAGAGAATGACAGTAACATTTGTATCCCCGGAAATATTTCCAATATTTTCAAGGAAAATCATATTTGGCTTTTGAATTTAAGTCAAACTATATCATAATATTGTGGCAACCCTATTCGAGATTGAACTGCCGGTATTTTAAGAATGATGTATTTGATTCCATGATGACGTATAATTTAAAATGTAATATCGATAATTGAAATGTATTATTTATTATGGCAATATTGGGTAAAAGTGTCCTCTTGTTTTTATTGAAGTATGTGTGACTTGGGGATTTAGATTAATCTAGGCTAATTTAGGCATCTGGAATCCAATAATTATTGGATTCCAGATGTTGGAGTCACAAATCATCTTCAATAGTTAGGCTGTTTTTGAATTTCAATTTGTTTTCTTTCCATTTCTTTTCAAACCAAGCTGTACATTTTACTTTGTCCATAAAGTGAAGTTTCGTTCGGAATTGTTTTTCTTTTATTTTTTCTTAACTTTATCAATTAGGCACAAATAAACGGTTAAAATTTAAGTAACAAAAATATTCCATTTTAATATGTATTTCACAAACAAAGGTGCTGAATTTAAAATTAACTTTATTTTAATCATGGAGTCAAATAAAATATCTACAGATGAACACTGTATTGTATAAATAAAATAATAATAGGCCTTATACCTCAGCTATAGGATGTATCATTCAATATCAATAATATAGTAAATATCGTAATTGATCTCTTTTTTTTTCAGCATTTGGAAATTGGCTCTGACTGGCTCTAAAATCAACTACACTCCACTTTTGCATCTGTGAATAGTGTTTACTCAAACGGAATTTCGATATTCCTCAATCGTTTTAATAATGAATTCACACATATATTTGCTACTTTTTTAGATATCACTGAGTATGGGCTTTTTGTATATGTTCTGTTTCGTTATTGTAAGTCAGGTTTGTCTGGCAAATAAATATATTTCATTCTTTCTTTAATTCTGAATATGATAATGTACCTTAAAGCAAGACAGGTGTTAAATCAGAGAATAGACTCAGTTTAGGTTAATTTCACGTTGAGTACGCTCCACGCAATGTAATGTATTGCGTCTATTACACACGTAATCTCCAAACACCCCTCGTATATCAAGCCCCTCTACGAAATTCACACCGCCTCTGCTGGGCGTCTATTAATAGTTTAATGACGTGAACCGATTCCAACGATTCCAAAAATTGATTAGATTTTGGAATTATTTATTGAATCGTTTTCTTTTTCATAATGATGAATGACTATAGATTAGCGGGAGGAATTTGGCATCGAATAGCACGTAATAGGAATGAGAGGACACCCCGAGCGTTCCTCTTTGGTGATCCATGTTCTACTACTAATATTGCCTTTAATTAACGCGAGTATCACACATTTAAGTAAAATAATTTATACTGGGCAGAGTGTGCCCGTAGTCACGGTTGCTGAAAAGCATTCTGAACGTCGGTATAAATAATAAATCACGTTTTTATCCGGTATAAAGTATTTTATTTAAATCTATATACACTTACGAAAAATCTGAGAATCGTTTGTTTATTATAAAATTTAAAAACATTTTAAAAAACATGAAAAATACAATAATTGTGATAAATATTGATACTTCGTATTGTATGTAGATGTGTGGTTTTAGGTGAAGAATAGGGAGTGCTTGTTGAGTGTGTGTGCGTACTACGTGTAGATTTACAGGTTTTATCTGCCATTTTTTGGTCAAATGACTGTTTTCATAAACGGAGTGCCGCGAGTTGAATTCAGGATTCAAAAGAAAGATTTCGTATCTTTCTTACGCAACTTCAATTAAATTTTCATAAAAATAAGAAATTGCCGATACGAAACCCTTCTCGCAAGTTCTTCGTATAGGACCTTAAATAAAATTTAAAGATTCTATTCAAGTTTGATTGATGTAAGCCAATAAGAACAGTAAAATAAAAGCTGTTATATCCCTAAAATAAAATAAGACAATTACCAAGTTAATAATATTCATGAAATTTAAATAGCCGATCCACCAATGACTGTAAAGGCTTTGGAGATTTGAAATTCAGCTTAATTTTACATCGCGTGATTAGGATTCGGGATTACTTTTAGTGTTGTGGGTAATAACGGAATAGAGGTTCCAAAGTCGTTATCATTCATTAATTTCATAATCATATTCGATTGTTTGAAATTCAACTTTCGATGGTTTTATGCAAATAGTGCGGCTAGCATGAACTCGCGAGAAAATATTGGTATCGATCTGTCATTTGCAGTTTTAAATAATTTATTTATATTATATTTATTTACTTGTAGTCTCCTTTTTAACAGACTTCAAAAAAGGAGGAGGTTCTCAATTCGTCTGTATGTTGTTTTTTTTGTATATTTGTTACGCGATAATTCCGCAAGTTATGGATGGATTTGGATGATTCTCCTTTTGTTTGGTAGGGGATATTTCAGATGTGGTCCTATATATTTATCGAAATTGCTTTGGTACTTTTTTAGAAAATCAACAATAACAACAATTTACTTATACGTAGATGATGTTTTGGTTTGTGGTTTCTTTCAGCAAGTTTAGTCGTATGTCTATTAAATTATTATGTAAGGATTAACTAACTTAAAAAACTTTAAGTTAGTTAATCCTTACATATTATTTTTTACTTTTTAGTTGTACATGTAGTTTTTTTGTAGTCGGTTTTTGTTTTTTGCTTAAATTTTTTTTTTAATAAAAAATTGTTTCACACATGCATTAAGCAGTGGCGGGACCACCATACAAGCCCAAAATCCGGGCTTGCCCTATTAATGCAATCATAAAAAGAATAATAATAATCCCCTTAACGTCATTATATATGTAATATATAACTTATATTACTACGTAATTATATAAGTTGTATATAAACACATATTACGTTAAAGTCGGCAAGCCGGGCTTTTGGGCTTGTAAGGTGGTCACGCTACTGGCATTAAGTATTTATGTTCCTGTATCAGAGGGCCTAGCATGAACGTCTTGCGAAAAGATATTCATATCGTCAAACTGTCAGTTGAATGAAATTTTGCTGTGGTCAATTTCAAAGTCACTCTATTCATTAAAAATATTAAAATGGTCACTATAAAATGCAGTTAGCTAACTAACAAGGTATCAATTTATGACAAAGTAGTTGGATACGAGTAACTGCTCCCAAAGATAGGTAGGCTGTGCTGAATTAAACGAGGTGTTTTACATTCGATTTCACAACTTTTTACGGCAGAAGAACTTTGCGAGACTTGTGCCTTTTTGTACATGTTGTTTTTGATGGGATGTTATTTCATATTCTAATCGTTAATTTTGTCTTACCTTGCTTCCTAATTAAATAGAAAGTCTACCTTTAGAATTTGCTTCTTTTATTGTTTATAATCATTAATATATTTCAATCCATAACATAATTTATATCTAAATAATATGGTTAAATTAAAACATTAGAATAAAAAACCTACCTTTTCAGTTACAGAATGAAAATGTCACATAACCTCAAAACTTTGTCGTTTAAATTCGTTGTTATAGACTAGAGAGGCTTTTAAGGCATTCCTGATTCTATTTACAGGTAGCGGAAGTGACCTGAATCTGAGCGACGCTTCAGAATTGCATTAACAGCGCTACTGACATTCTATTTCGTATTTTCGTATTTGCTGATCCTTTAATGCCGGGTTTCTTCCATTTTTAAATAATGGATGTCCATAGATAAAGTAATCTATGGACATATGGTAAAAGTTCATGTGTGCATATAGGGCATGGCAGGTAATAAATTTGCTATAGTAATCTTCTTACGGATATCTGTTGTTTCGAATATAGGAACGGGTCATCTATATATACTAATACGTATATTATAAAGAGGAAAGATTTGCATTTTTGTATGTTATGAATAAACTTAAAAAGTACTGGACCGATTTAAAAAATTATTTCAACAATAGCAAGCTACATCATTAGCGAGTAACATAGGCTTTTTTGTGTATATTCTATATTGCACCCGTGCGAATATAATATGTGAGTCGTATAGAATCATAGGCGGCTATCTGAAATTTTTGGTCCGGCAATCTACAAAAAGAAAATCAGTTCTTGTCGTTTAGACTGTTATGTTTTTTTATATATTTGGTTTTATCTTTATTTTTTAATATTAATAGATACCTTAAACATGCAATGAATGATACCTGATACAAAAAATAAAGGAGAAAAAACGTTTTCTTTTTTAAATTGCTAACAATCAGCCATAAGTCAGATAGCCGCCTTTGATTCTATACGACTCATGTATACCTACATTTTTGTAAATATAAAACAATAAGATGCTCAAATAAAGACTACTACAAAGGAAGTTATATATAGACTAAGTAATAGAGCCTCAAATCTCGAATAGGCCAATTGATTTCAAAGTACCTGAATGGAAGCACTTAGCCCAATGATCAAGCTAGAGTCGAGTCCGTAATGGCATAGCTACTCCCCGTTTATAGATGTTCAATAGTAACTGTCATTATTGCAGCTATGAATTTTCTAATGGATTCTAGAATGTTCTCCTTGCTCTTTATTTAGAAAATAAAGTTTTATTTTAGATCGAATTATCTGGATTAAAATAGGGTTTTATTAATACGAGTGTAGTGTTATCTATATATATAAAAGAGATTTCCACCTATATAGTCACTCATCACGATATCTCTGGAACCATAAGGCGTAGCGACTTGAAATATAGTAGGAATATTCCTTTCGTCGAGTAGAGGTCAGCTAAGAACGGATTTTACGAAATTCAACCCACAAGGGGGGTTGCGGGGGCAATTGCTAGTATTAAATAAGTGAATAAAACCGCAATACATTTTTAAATACGATAATAATTATTGTAGAGACATTTATACAAACATCGGAGTAGTCTAGCACACATCAAAGTTTATTTAAATTGTTGATAATGATCGTTTATTTAACTAATTATTTACCATTTTATAAAATAAATATATTTATTTATTTAATTATGCCAAAAAATTTATTAAATAATACTTACATGCCTGTTAATAAAAAAGATCAGTGAAACAAACAAAGACATTTCTCGCTCCGTTGTTTCCTTAAACATAATGTTCTCCTTGAAATATTATTTATTGTTTGCCACCAAAAAGTCAAATTTTGATTTGAACCAACAAAGTAAATTAATACGAAAGCCTTTCGTTATAATTATGTTAAGCCGTGATACAAAATATTTTCGTAGGCTCGATTGTAATCGAAACATGAATCCGGACAAAGTTTAATCGCTACAAAGCCTTAAATCTGTCGTAAATTCCTCATATTGTTCGCTTTAATAGAAGCATATCATAAATGCGGAAGTAAATCTGTTTACCTGTTTATTTATGTTTTTGACGGGCTTATTGGCGCGTTGGTTAGTATACCAGCCTTGTGTTCAAATGGGTCATGACTTCAGAACTTGTAGGGATTATATGTATATTCTATATGTGAAAACCATTACTTATCTGTTTGTTTTATATTCTGTTTGTACATTATAATGTAATATTAGCTGTAGGTTTTCTTCAAATAAATAAATTTCTGTAATCATTGTTCCTTATCATTTTTACGTCTTGTCACTTTGGGCATAAAACTGGTGGGAGAAATATCGATATTCCTACCGGGTATTGAACCACCGTTCAGATATGAAAAAACCGTGAGGGGCATATTGCGATTATTATTATTGGATTTCTGAATGCTCGAATATTGGTCGGCGACGTATCATTGATTGATGTTCTTAAGCTGAGGCACAGAACATCAGTCAATGATGCGCTACCGACCTACTTTTTACTTCGCGCATTCAGAAATCCATAGACTGAAACCGAAACGCGCAATGCACACTTACCACCCACCCGATCAATGCCCGAAGTTACCAGACGTGGGGAAAATATGCTTACAGAAAATTATAAACATGTCGTCCCAGTGGGATCAATATCAATGACAATATGTAACAATAACAATTCATTATCAAGTGAACCTCATATCGTGGACGTCTGTTGATTTATGATATAAAAAAACGAATTTGATCTTATTTCGAGAACAATTATTCGTGGAAAATATTCCAATTTTTCCTTCATTTTCACTGCCACGTGAATGGAATTTTTAACAGCTACACGTTACCAACGTGAGGACAGGCACCTTTGTAAAAAAATGTAATCCCTAACCTTTGTGGCTTAGGCATTACACATGAATATGAATTCTTCCTAACTTATGTACTAAAAGTGATTGTTTTAGCTTAATTTAATATGCAGTTTTGTCTTAATTTTAACTGTTATATTTAAAGTATTCTTAATAAATAATTAATTAATTAATCTTAGAATAAACAGGGTTTATTCTAAGTATAGGGATTAGGAATACAACCAAAATAAATATTAAAAAGTCTTGCACTTAAAAATGTATTTATCAAAAAACTTTAGAAAATATTACAAATGAGATAATGTTCGAGAACCTGCCGTGTGCAGTAAAAACTAACAATAGACTATAGTAAAACCACCAGTGTACAGTATCCAAACGTATATTTCCATCTTCAATACAGATTTTACTTCTCGGACATGAATATATTCAACTACCAACACGTGTACAATTTCTTAAAATATCGATATTCACTTTGTATAGACGTTAATACATCACGAGATTACGAACAGTATAACTAGGACTTTACTGGAGCACGACTGTAGACAGAATGCCCGTTTTCTAATAATTTTGCTTAACAGCTTGACATTAGACGACACTCTCTCAATATTGAATGAATGAAAGGAACGAATGACGTGAGTGAACACGTGACGAGTGAACTGTCAAATAAATTGAATGACTGATATTACTTCCACAGTAAGAACAATTGAACATCTGCACACACTTTAAAGTATCGATACAATATGTAAACTCATTATAATTAATATAAATTATTTCAATTTTTAATACTAAATTTGATTACAATATACAATTTTGCCTTTTAAATTAACGAATCACAACACTCGGCCATCCACAAGCGTGCTATCTCCGGAGCACGCAAAATCACAACACTCATTGAGCACATTTTATCAAAATCAAAAGTTTTGTATTTATCTTATGAAACGTCTAGTTGCACGGTTCCAAAAAGTGGGTCTCATGGAGAAGAACCGGCAAGAAACTCCATGGATACTCTTTTCAATAATGGTTTAGCTTACAAAGTCTCGGTTACAATAGTAATAATCGGCTGAGAAGTTTATATAATGCAAGGTATACAGAGATTCTATACAATGCAAAAGAAATCTTATACGATTTACCATCTTATCCTCTATAATTACAATGAAATCTAGATAAGTATCTACTAATGGTTAAATACATTTATTTCTCTCAAAAAATAATACAATTTCACTTACACGAGAAATAATTAATTAAATAACTTCTTTTTTTATTTTTTTTAACTCGGAAACTAGAACATACAAACGCTATCAATATAATCAATACACAATTAATATTCACAATATCAATCTCAAAGATACTTTGTTACATAAAATTATTTATTATTATAACATAGAAAGTTAGACGATACTTCAAAAATTGCTTATAATACATAAATTGGAATACATTATTTATTAAAAATGACATTATAATATGGTAAATAAATAATATTACAGTACTACTTATAGCTACATTAAACATTCTAGCATTTCTATTTATGCATTTGTAATCGCGCAATGGACGTATTAAAGATAATTATTTACTTTAATTAACAAATATTAATCACATCTTACAATTTTGAACAATGATTTAACCACAATTAAATAATTGCCCACGAAAGTATATCGATTGTCTCTGAAATAAGTGATTCGTCGTATTCTTGGTGCATGTGTGACTTTCTTAAGAAAAGTCCTGATGTATGATGGCCACACCGCCACCATCGTTTTGACGCTTCACTAGAGTGCCGTCAAAGTCAACTACTTGACACTCTTTTCCGACTTGAAAGTAGGGTACCAATTGATTCTTAATTAACCTAGATGGCGCACCGACACATTTATTATCTTATGCATTTACAGTCTGTAACCGAATGGTTAAGGTCTGTTTTTTTATTTTCACTTTTCCATGCGAGATTAAGTATAGTTAGGGCCAGATTTAGTTTAGTTTTACATTATTGCTTAGATATATGTCAAGGTCTTCAAAGATCTCATCTTATCTAACCTGTTTGAGTTTTGTTTGGTTTTAATAACTTGATTATCGATCGTAACCTAAACATTCTGATATTTCATAGGGTGAAAATCATTCAACTTTTTGATTATTACTGAGAAAAATCTTTAAATACACTGGCCATAATTGTAGTCCTAGCCATAACGATTCGCAACGGTATATTGTAGCGGAGTTATGGTATACATATTTATTTTTTTTTTTTTTTTTTTTTTACTATTAATAAATCGAAACAAAAATAAAATGTATTGAGCAACAAAATATTGACCCCACATATTTGATCTTGATTTGAGGCTAAAACTTTACTGTTTCATGTGCATTCAACACTTCTTCAACTTAATTGTATTTTTTTTTTATTACCATATGGTTTTAAATACATCTGTCGCTTTTTAATAAGCAAATGTTCATCGAGTGTACGAAGAATCAAAACAGGAACTTTAAAGATAATTTTCTGTTTCTTGTGCAACCCCTTAGAAACTGAATTGATTTTTGGTGTGTCAAACCAATAACTTGGAACAAATTTTCAATCTAACATTTTAATGATTCATTTCATAAGAAGAACTAACAAAATCTGTTAAAGAAACAAAGCTCGTACATAATTTTCCCATAGACTTAAAATTACCAAAGTTTACAAACATTTCATAAAATGAAATAAATTTGTAAAATAAAAATTCATCCTTCGACAAAACCTTAGTAAATTGCAAAAAGTTTATTTAGACACATTCTTTGTTTAATCGCTCCATGGAATCTCCAGTAAGCTACTTTGTTTTTATTAAATGTGATTGAAATTCAGGAAACCAATATTGACTTCTTATTTGATCAACACATTACGCGAATGTCTAAATAATAATTATCAATGAACTTGAATATTTCGAATAACCAATTAACATGGCCATATTTGTTTTCTCAGTAGAGTTGACTAACTAACAAAATCCTGACTCTAATATATGTACTATCTATTAATATTAATGCAGACACAAATAAAATACTTTTCTATAACTAATTTTATAACAGTAAAATATTATGTAAATGATTAGTTTGTGGTAAAAAGGGTTTTTTTTTATTTTAAAATCCTTTCTTGACTATCACTAGGTCTTATTCCACAAAATGATTATCAATAATAACAAAATTTCATATAGGTATCTGGTATATATATCAAAATATATATATATGTATATATTCATAAATATATATCATATTTCATAAATAATTCAATAAATGGTAAATCCTTGTGAATTGTATTCAAGTCAGTAAATAAATATTAGTCACTGATAATATAATTGAATATTACGATCGCTACTGAAATTATGAGTGCTTTTACTTAAGACATTAAAAATATTTTATTTTATCAAATGCTGATTCGTTTTAAAGGATTTTTTTTTTAAACAATTTATATCGGAAATTAATATCTCTATTAAATATCTTAAAAACTTTTGTCAATTCGTTTGTACTATTACTTTCATGCACATGAAGAGAGGTTTCTGGTACAGTCATAAAGGTTATGACTTATTCTATCACATTTACTACATTTAATAATTGGCTTTTGGCAATAATAATTATATATATGCCAACATTCCTGATAACTGAAACATGTAGAATAATTTCCTCTAATTGTATTGACTTGCAAACATTAACTATGATAACAGAACCAGTCCTTAAATTGAGTTTTTCTAAAATAATTAGTATTTATTAGTAGTAGTATTTATCCTAGAATTATCTCTAATTTGATAGAATTGCTGAGAAGCTAAATGTTAACAAATCTTTTGGTTCGCTAAATTAAAGATCTTTTGCTCCATTACCTATTGAACTATAAATAATTCCATAAATACTGCAGTAAACTACTTTTACATAGTAATATTCCCTTAAAATTTACCAAATGTTCATCAGCCGCAAATGGCTTTTTTTTTTAGTTTTTGATCCCAATCTTTCCCAAATAAATAAATCGTAGATACCATAGTTTTGTTGTATACCACTTAACGCCGCTTTCATTTTTAGCAGGTATCCAGCCTTCCGATATTCTCTTAGTTACATCTGGTACTTCTGTGTCCTGCGTCCTTCGCTTACTTAGCTTCCGGGGTGAACCCGTATTCTTCTCTGGTTGGCTGAAATACATATTTTCACACGCTTTATATCATTTTATAATAACTTATAAACTCTATACTGCCGTGTTACCACCTTACAATACACTGTAAGTAAACTTTATAAACTTTATGCCATCTGCTTTAATCTTGAAACTAATTTCAAATATTTCTGTTCATTCAATACATGTCTTAAACAGTATACATAATACTATTATGTTATTCATATAAAAACATGTATCTAGATAATTAATGTCGCACATTAAGAAAAACTAATAGCAGCAATTTTATATTATTACTACTACACTTTGATTGACAATTGCACACCTACATGACTATAATCATACACTTAAGTATCTGATACTTATTTTGTCATGGCAACTATGACACACTTAAATAGATGTTACATAACAACTACATAGCTATGCATGCATGCACCTGCATGGTTGTTAATAACTTAAGGATATTCATGGCTATTTCATTACAACTATATGACTATTTCAGTATGTTTATACGGCTATTCTATCACAACTACATATATGACTATTGCAGCACGCCTACATGGCTATTCCGTCACAACTATATGGCTTTTGCAGCACACCTACATGTCTGTCCTATCACAACTATGTGACTATTGCAGCACAACTACATGGCTGATAAAATTATAATACGTCTACATGGCTATAATTTATCATTACTGACCTTTAGAGCATACCTACATAGCTGATCATAATAGCACACCTACATAGCTATTGTATCATTATTGATATCAACACCACACATGGCTGATAATAAAAGCACACCTACACGGCTATTGTGTCATTACTGATCTTTAAGGCACACCTACATGGCTGATCTACATACACTACACTGTTATTGTGTCATTTCTGGTCTCTACAGCACACCTACATGGCTGATCATAGTAGCATATCTACATCGCTATTGTGTCATTACTGATATCTACAGCACACATACACAGCTGATCATAATAGCACACCTACATGGCTATTGCTTCATTACTGATCTCTTCAGCACACCTACATGACTGATCATAATAGCACACCTACATGGCTATTGCTTCATTACTGATCTCTTCAGCACACCTACATGACTGATCATAATAGCACACCTACATGGCTATTGCTTCATTACTGATCTCTTCAGCACACCTACATGGCTGATCATAATAGCACACCTACATGGCTATTGTATCATCAGTGACCTTTACAGCACACCTACATGGCTGATCATAATAGCACACCTACATGGCTATTGGGTCATTACTGATATCTACAGCACACCTACATGGCTGATCATAATAGCACACCTACATGGCTATTGTATCATCAGTGACTTTTACAGCACACCTACATGGCTGATAATAGCACACCTACATGGCTATTGTGTCATTACTGATCTCCACAGCACACATACATGGCTGATCATAATAGCACACCTACATGGCTATTGTATCTTTACTGATCTCTACAGCACACCTACATGGCTGATCTCGACAGCACACATACATGGCTGATCTCAACAGCACACATACATGGCTGATCACTACAGCACACATACATGGCTGATATCTACAGCAGACATACATGGCTGATATCTACAGCACACATACATGGCTGATCTCTACAGCACACATACATGGCTGATATCTACAGCACACATACATGGCTGATATCTACAGCACACATACATGGCTGATATCTACAGCACACATACATGGCCGATATCTACAGCACACATATATGGCTGATCTCTACAGCACACATACATGGCTGATATCTACAGCACACATACATGGCTGATATAGCTCACTTTCATGACTACTATATCTAGCATGACCATAAATACTGTTACATAAAATCTATTATTTTTTTCTTTTCAACTCAATTATTTTAAATTGTTATTATGTTAAAAACTTATTTCGATTTCCCACCATTTCACATACATTATTTTTTTTTATTCATATCTAATTACAATATGGAATGTCGAAAATAGAATGGACGAAGTGGGTATCGAGTCGTTGCGTCCGCGTCGGTCATATTCAAGACACTTGAAAAGTTTAGTATCAGCTGTATGTTTGTATATCGTACTATCGACAGATATACTAAGAAGGGAAGATAGCACATACAAGTTCTAAGTAGCCAAAACTCTACTAGGAAACAAAAAACTTATTGCGAGAAATGAAAATTCCTGTTGTCGCATATTTATAACAAAAATAAAACCTGAAGCTGAGTTCTTATCATCGATATACAGGACATGTTCTAAATCAATCCCTACAATTAAGAGTGGATCGATCAAACGCCTTCTGTCCCGATACACAGGTCTACTGATCTTATCAATTAATTATTGTCAATTAAATATCTTATATACTGATGAAAAAATTCTCACGATTGAAGAGCACTACAATAAGTGGTTGAAAAGGTTTAACGTGGTCATCATATTTTTCTAAAAATGTACTGTGGACTTTCCACCTACTAACTGATCAGTTCAAAACCTGGTCATTTTTAGAGAATATAGTCTGCTCTAAACGACACGTCAACATTAAGTATCTTAAGAAATCTCTGGGGCATAATGGCTAAATTTCCGATGTGTTTATGCATAAATCCAAAGCCAAGAGTGGCGAATTCGAGTAGAATAATTTTCTAATACTTCGATAAATATAAGTTTTAATAAGATTACTACTTCACAAAAAATGCATTTTCATTTGTAACAGAACTTACGGCTGGACCAGGTTACTTAGATCTAGTCAAATTTACTCTTTTTTTTTTTTTAATATTGTCCATATAACTCAAATTCGTACTTACTAAAATGTCCTTTGACGTGGCTCGCGGGTCGTTACACTTCTGATTTATAGTAAAACCACCAGTGTACAGTATCCAAACGTATATTTCCATCTTCAATACAGATTTTACTTCTCGGACATGAATATATTCAACTACCAACACGTGTACAATTTCTTAAAATATCGATATTCACTTTGTATAGACGTTAATACATCACGAGATTACGAACAGTATAACTAGGACTTTACTGGAGCACGACTGTAGACAGAATGCCCGTTTTCTAATAATTTTGCTTAACAGCTTGACATTAGACGACACTCTCTCAATATTGAATGAATGAAAGGAACGAATGACGTGAGTGAACACGTGACGAGTGAACTGTCAAATAAATTGAATGACTGATATTACTTCCACAGTAAGAACAATTGAACATCTGCACACACTTTAAAGTATCGATACAATATGTAAACTCATTATAATTAATATAAATTATTTCAATTTTTAATACTAAATTTGATTACAATATACAATTTTGCCTTTTAAATTAACGAATCACAACAAGACACACATAGACAAACATTTTACGCGTCTCTTATACTAAGAATTCAATATACGAGTATATTGTAATAGGCATGAGTTACAGCCAGTTGAACCTTTGTTTTGAATCAGAATTCCGATAGTAAAAGACATATCGGTCACTCCGCGTACCCATACATTTGTCCCAAATGCCAAATAGAATTGTATATGATCCAATCCCATTTCAATATTTCCTACAAATCCAGTCAGATTTACTAGAGACATGGCAATATTTTTTCACTCTCCCTAACCTATATGAACGACTGCGTATAAATTTTCAATGGAACTCACATTTACATAGCTTCGCGAATATACGGATATATTGTGAGGTTGAGAGGATCCGTTTTCCTGATGACGATCGAGAGGTTTGTTTTGACGTATTTAGATTTAATATTTCGTGTGTTTTTACCTACGCGATTTTATATATTCTAATTTTTTTTTCATGTCATTTAGGCAAAGGGGCTGACAGTTAACCTATATCAGTTTGATCATAGATAATTTTATTCAGAAGAACATTGCTTCCACTGAGAATAACTGTCCATGCTTAGATTAATAATAATTAGTCTCCGCGCGCTACGACCAGATACCGTCGGCGGCTTGTAAAATGCGGCAACAAATACTACGCCGTTTTCGGCGTACCGCCTAATAAAAAATAAAAATAATACTATAAGAAACAAGAAAGATACTGGTATCACATGCCATCAGTAAGTATTGTATAAATCGTCATAAATTTCATAGTAAAATAATATAACCCTAAAATCTCAGTGTTTTACACACACTACAATATTGAGTTGCCGCATTCAGGAACCTGTTTTTTCTTTATAGCGCGGTATCTAGTCGTAGCGCGCGGAGATCAATTATTAATTATTATTAATCTAAGTGTCCATGTTTATACCCGGCAAGAAATTCCATCGTTGAAGATAAATGTTTATAATTCAGGGACGTCTATTTTTTATTGTATTTAAGAATTCCTTCTTATAGACAAAGTAACTCATAGTTATCATATGATCCCGTATAGTTTCACTTTAGAACTTCAACGCTTCAAGGCGTCAAAAAACTCGATCAAAGACACTTTGATGGTAAAGTTTTAAAGTTCATAGATCTATTCTTAGACCATATGTACATATTTTAATATTACCTTCTAAGATTCTAAGAGGTTTTCTTTGGTATTTATCATTTTTCCCCGCTCAAGGTCTAATATAATGTTGATATAATCCTTATATTTATTTTATAAACAACACGTAAAGTCATAAAGTCAAGCGTTCAAATTGTAATAAGCACTGACAATAAAAACTGACGCGACAGCATTTCAAATAAAAAAACTGAATTTTGTTTGGCATCAAAATCATAACTGTATCAATCAGCTGAGTGATTTTTAATTGTGTTAACTGTTACAGCTTGCTGAAAAATATTATATTACGAAATATATCTCTTTTATAACTTCAAATGTCATTTTTTTCTCTATACTCTCGACATTGAATCTAGTGTTATTTAGGCATATTCTGGGGATATCTTGCAGTATAGCGTTACTTTACGGGTGAACGTGAAAGCACGTGTAAAGCTCAGCAGTTTTATTCCGACCGAGCGACGAACCACCGTTCATAGATGCAAAAACCGTGAAGTGCATATTGCGAGTTTCAATCTCAGTCTACGGATTTCCGAATGCTTGTATCACCTGCTCTTCCATAAACACTATGTTAACTTTATATCGACGTTTAAAAGGTAATAGGGCATCAGTGACATTTTGATCGAAAATTACTTATGAATAACATCCTACTTACGATTTTCTGCTTATTCGAATGCGCACACTCACTTTGCTCTACAACGACTTCTCTCACTTATGCCCAAACAAAAAACTATCTTTTTGAAGTGCCCTTTAAACTGAGTGAACTTTTAACTGCCCCCTAAACAATTTGCTTTTTGTCGGATGTACCCTATTAACTTTTACCCGTCGATATGTATATATACGCTTGATCCTGGTAAAATTATCCTAGTTATAATCGAAAAACAAGTATAAGAGGGAAAATGTTTAATTTGAACTGAAAAAAAAATCTTCAATTGTTTTGGAATAGAGTTCAAAGTTGCTCTTAGATAACCATTTCATTATGACTACCTGAATAGTTGAGTAGTAAGCGCGTTGCATTAGACCGGAGGTCACGGGTTTGAGTCCCGGGGAAACAAATAATTTTTTCTTCTCGTTAAATAGTTATACGAGTCATATTACATCATATTACTAGAAACACGCCCCGGCTTCGCAAGTGTGTAATGTAGATGTACTATACACAAAAACTGATAATGTTGTTGGAGAAAGAATCGGTTCAGTAGATCCATAGATTACCCCCTACAAACATACAAACTTTACCTCTTTTTAATATTAGTATAGACAATCTCGTATTAATCTGACGAATTATCTTATCCAAGTATATCTAATAATATCTTAATTATTCATACGAATATTGCAAGTAGAGCTGCCGTGACGATAAAATTACTTTGTAATAAACATCTTATGAGTCCAATATTTCATCCTAGGCAAAGGGCGGATATTAAAACTGCGTGCTTCATTAAAATAGCCTCTTGTATAGAAAATTAAACCGCATCGTAAAATTTTTAATGAACCATTATTTTCACGGAAAAGTTACAAAGTTCTCACTAAGAGCGCAAGCTTTTTATTAAAACGTGTTTAAACCCTGTTTTATTATGTTTTTAATTAAAGTTACTAGTTTTCGTGAACGGTTGAAAAGTTAATTATACAGCTTAAATTAGCTATGAAGTTTAATCTTAACTGACTTTTTTATTATTTTTCAGCTCAGTTTTTTCTATACTAATATTATAAAGAAGATCGATTCTTTCACCAATTATAGAAAGCTACTTTATCAGCGTCCAGCGAGTAACATAGGCTTTTTTGAATAGTACATCTACACTGCACCCGTGCGAAGCTAGAGCGTGTTACTGGCGTGAAATCCTGAATTCCTGGGGTTAGTTCTTTGTCTTTTTCACTGAGAGCTTTTCTTTACAGGTAAGTCAGTGAACAGTCATCTATGCCCGTAATTCGAACCTGATTACGACAGTTCCGAAGACGGTCATGATTAAATAGAGCAGCGATAAAAAATAAAAATTAAATCAGTGGTAGAGTATAAAGAAACATTTATTAACTCTACGGTTTGCAATGTAGTAGTACTTATACACAAGAAAATAGCCTTAGTCCGTTGCTTATAATGTAGCTTTCAATCACTTCAGTAGATCCAGCCTCACATACAACCTCACAAACTTTACCTCTTTATAATATTAGTAAAGACTAAGAATACCAAATTTCAAAATTGTCTTTTACTCAAATATTACTTTAAATGAAATAGTTAAATACCAAAGTCAACATTTGCCTTTAGCAAAAACATAATTTTTAAAATAGTTTTATTGTTTTTCTATATACAATGTTGATATTTCTTATAGAAAAAATATCATTGAAACAGACACAGAAATGTATTTGCCCCATAACTCACTGGAGGATTCGGGAATTCACTTTTATATAATTATGTAGTATTAAGCTCCGTACTTAAACCTTATTTTACTTTGAACAGGAAATTCAAACTTATAATAATAATCATCGGATTATACAACTCGGAACTAGGCTTTGTCGTTCCTCAGACGACTAAATCAAAATTTCCCGGTAATAATCTACTTGCAATTGTTGAAGTCGAGTTTCTCTTCAAAGAAAATAATTCCTGCAATTTACAAAGATCTGGAAGTCTCATATTAGTGCTGCGGATGCGAGATTTCCCTCATCAGAAACGTTTCTCGCTCTAAATTCAACTGGTCACGGATCGCAAACGGCGACTTTTGAAGAAAAATATTTCTTTGCCGTCACAGCGTTGCATTTCTGTAAGTTTGGTCTAAATGAAAAAGCTCTTATATCATATAATAACATTATGAAACCTAACGCCAGTAACATCTTATCCTCGATCATGTTGACGAGCTACTAAAAATAATTTTTCATACAACATAGGTCGTGAATTCACAGAAACATCAGCCAATGATGTGCTGTCGACCTACTTTATACTTTGAGCATTCGGAAATCCACAGACTGAGACCGAATCGCGCAATGTGCACTTTAAGGGTTTTCCATCATCGGTAGTTATACGGTCGGAATTCCGATATTCCTCACACCCGTTTAATGCCTGAACTGAATAGTCATGGGGAAGATATGCTTATAGAAAATTATTGTTCTACCAAACGCGTCAACGACCCCGTCCAAAAATGATTGTACGGAAATGCCTTATTTCCAAACATTATTTTTTTCTTTTTATGTCAGATATCGACAGACGAGCATGAGGTTTCACTTGATGGTAGGTGATTGATACCTCAGCCACAGTCAATAATGCGCTGTCGACCTAATTTTTACTTCGAGCATTCGGAAATCCATAAACTGAAGCCGAAACGCGCAATGTTCCCTTCACGGTTTTTCCATCTATGAACGGTGGTTCGTTACCCGGTCAGAATTTCGATATTGCTCCCACCCGATCAATGCCTGAAGTTACCAGACGAGGGGAAAACATGTTTACAGAAAACTATAATCATGTTGTCCCGGGTGGGATTTGAACCCACGACCCATCGATGCGCACGGCTGGTGTTCTAGCGAACGCGCCAACGAGCCCGTCGAAACATAAATGAATACGCTCATTCCTTTTACCTAGACCACATGATTACCATAACGTGGCCAGGTGTGGGAATATCGGAGTCGTCGCAATGCGGTAGGAGGGATCTCATATTCATAATATTGTGAAGCGCTGCCCAGGGACGCCGGGAAATCAAAATGTTTCTGTCACGAGGAATATTTATTTCTAGCGATGTTATATACACCGAGC
Organism: Anthocharis cardamines; assembly: GCA_905404175.1. Lineage (NCBI taxonomy): Eukaryota > Metazoa > Arthropoda > Insecta > Lepidoptera > Pieridae > Anthocharis > Anthocharis cardamines. The sequence goes on along the minus strand of FR989957.1, from coordinate 1,881,590 downwards.
TGATACTATGACGTATGTAACACAAAATAACCAGTGCCGAATGATATTGGTCTCTTACTATTCAAAATTCCGTGTTCCAAGACGTGCTTCCTGTTTGTCTTTATACTTGACAACTTTGTACTTTTTTGTTCTTTCAGAACTGTCAAAATATTATACAGAGAAAAATTATTTGACAAATCACTCATTTATGTATTTGCGTGTTGTTCCCACGAGAATGTAAGTGAGTGCTCCTATTTCACCATACATTCTGCTGATAGAGGACAAATCTTTGTTTTTATTTATTTTTATTTTTTCGTTTATATATATATTTTTCGATTATTATAGTTAAATACTTAAAGATGTTATGTGGAACATGGTGTAATGGTTGCAGCTCCTTACAAAAAATTTGTAAAACAAAAACTTGGCGATTAAAAAAGAGTGGCGGCGAGTTTCTTGCCAGTTCTTCTCGTCCGCTCTACGCCCTTGATTTGAGAACTGGCAGTAAATGTAATATTAGAAGCATTTGATATGTATTTTTTTATTGACGTTCATAAGTGTACATTGTGTTACCTAAATGAATAAATGATTTTTGAATTTGAATTTGAATTTAGATTCGAAGCTCATAGATTATGGATTCGATAAGAGTACCTTAAATACCGTAGAGAAGGAGAACATGGCTTACAAATAGTATTTTGGCATACATATTTTATGATAGTCACATAAGGGACTAAAAATTTAAGTATCTTAAATTTTTTGATAAATCAATTTGTAAAAAAATTAAAGTTATTTTTAATATACTTTTTGCTACCTAACTATACTTCATATACCTGCATTCCAGTAATTTTTTTTTTTTAATATTTATTTTTTTTTACCTTAGAGCAACAAAGCATCATTGAGGTGTTGATGTAAAATGCAAGACTGTTGAAATCTGACACAAAATAGCAATTTAAAGTATGTACTAATATTGTCTTTATTCAAGTACTCATTAACCTAAAATGCGTGTCCAAGTCACCTCCAATCCTATTGCTCTCGGTATTAGCTGAAATTGTCGCTATAAATAACAAATTAATATAAGTAGGTTGTATAATATTGGTCTTTATCCAAGTATTCATTAACCTAAAACGCGTGTCCAAGTCACCCCCAATCCTATTGCTCTCAGTATCAGCTGACGTCGCCGCTATAAATATTCGACTAACTTGAGATGAAGTAACTGTTTCCAGTGCAGCTAGGTTATATTTTATTCTCACTCCGGGGCACTTGTTAGCCGGCGTGACATTTACAGATGATTCATATTTTATGCCCATCCCGAGTTATTGAGGTGGAAAGTCGTGGAATCGTATTTTATTTAGAGACGAAGATATTACTGCTTTGAAATATTTTTAAATATTAAGACTACTGGGAAGTATTAATTACATTAGAAGTTTTACTCTGGGGTAATCTAAATTGAATGTTGGGAAGAAAAGTAACCTTCATATAAAAAGCTTGCTTAGATTAAGTCCATGCGAAGTCACGGGTACCTACTAGCTAAAATAAAAATAAGAATTTAATGACAATTTTCCAGTCCCTATTATATGTTTATTCCATGACATACTCGTATACATATTTGATTAAAATTATTGCACATATAATCTGGCGCTAGTTCATCTCTGCATGTGCGGCTTCCCTGGCAACTTGCGCTGTGCAAGTGTGTGTATCCCATTTTACACTAATAGTAAAAACTCAATTTTCTTTTGCATTGTATAGAATCTCTGTATACCTTGCATTATATAAACTTCTCAGCCGATTATTACTATTGTAACCGAGTCTTTGTAAGCTAAACCATGTCATGTAAAAAGAGTGTCCATGGAGTTTCTTGCCGGTTCTTCTCCATGAGACCCACTTTTTGGAACCGTGCAACTAGACGTTTCATAAGAGCCTGCAAAGGCCTATTTGAAATAAAAAACTTTTGATTTGATTGATTTGATTTAATCTACAAACTAAAGGATATTGTGTAGCAAAAGAAAATACAAGATTGAAGTACGGCAGTACTGGCTACAGCGTTGATTTTCGCATATTTGATTTGAATTTGCTTTGTCTATTTTTATTCGTTAACCGAAAAACAAAACGAAATCGAAAGGCGAAATATGCACTTTAGGGTTTTTTATCTATAAACGGTAGTGTTATTTAGTTTAATGCTTATTTGCCGAATTTTTTCTCACAACACGCCCCGGCTTCGAACGGGTGCAATGTAGATACAAAAAGTCCATATTACTCGCTGGCTTTCTATGGGTAATTGCTCGAGTAGTTTTTGAGTTATATCGTAACAAACAAAACAAATCTTTCGTCTTTATAATATTAGTTTAGATTAATTGTGTTCGTATGAACGAGACTACGCAGTGCGCATACTAAAAATGTGTGCGTGATTTACCCATTCGGCTGGTCTAGGCTTAAGAGGAGCCAAGGATCTCTTACCTATTTCGCCCAGCGAATCATTAGTGATGGATATATGTATATATACTATAATTAGATCTAGGATATTTTTTTTCATGTTTAGAGTATTTGTATATTTACCTAGTTATATTATAATCAATTTTTTGTGTATTTTTTTATTGTTAGAAGTAGCAGTTCAAGAAACTTTTATTTTTATTTTATTCAAATATTATCTTATGCAAAATTTTGTTAAGGTACACGTGTAACTCAGAAATGTTCATTTTATATGAAAAGTGGAATGAATTATGGTAAAAACTGTTTATATTGAATTAAATATGAAGAAGGAAGGTTGTTTGTCAAATAACACGCCTGTGTTTAGCTTCGCATTAGGGGTTATTTTGTTTGAATATGATAAATGCCATTTCGAGTATTTTCTAACCAATTTAGGTTTATTTGTTGTCATATTTAGAGAAACATAGTATGAAAAATATTGATTATAAGTTATTAATTTTAAAATATATTTGTGTTTACATGATAAGTTAGAGTAATTAAATAATTTAAGCGTAATATTAATTAGTATGAGAGATAGGGGAAAGTGTATTATTATAATTGCAAAAAAAAACATTTAACAGAAATTACTCAGAAAAATTAAAATAATTATGTATAGATTAATGAACTAGTTATTGTGTCTTTAGTCTTTTCAATCTTTCAAAACTATGCTCTTTAAGTATTATTTATCACAGTGACAAATTTATTAGTTATTTTCTTGTATTAATTAATTATTTACTATATGTTTATGTTAAAATTATATATATACCGATAGCACCACCTACTGTTACCTTATCAGCTAAAATTTCAGATTACATGTTGCATGGATGAAATCGCTTTTAAGCGATAAGGCCGCCTATTGCTTTTTATGTTTATTTCTATTTATGTTATATTTGATTTTTTGTGGTGTGCAATAAATATATATTTCATTTCATTCACATCCTTGATAAATGTCATGTGGTTGAGGTTACCATCACAATCTTTCGACATATGTATTGCACGAATACTCTTCATCTTTTTATTGTTTAAGGGTGCCTGGAAGAGATCGCTGAGAGCAACAGACTTCCTATTGAACTATTTATATTTAAGTTATTTCCAACAATTTAATTGCTGTTGTATATTTAGTGCAATAAAGAGTTCTTAATAAAGAAATAGATAAAAAAATAAATATCGCAATAAACATTTCTTGTCACGGTGTTTGTGGTCGCACTACTTCGAAACGGCTCGACCGCTTTTTATGAAATTTATGTATATTTGGTAGATATAAAAAAAGTTCGTAAAACTTATTTTATACCGCTAGGTGCTAATCACCTAGCGGTATAAAATAAGTTTTACGTGCTAATCACCTAGCGGTATAAAATTCCTAAGAATTTCCTATCCAATTTTTTTTTGATTCGGCATCAAGAAATAGCTATAACCCCTCACTTTGTCGAGCGAAGTGGGCACGGCTCAACTAGTATATATCATAAAAAATAACACCTTCCTGAATTAACGTTTAAATAGTAAAATCTTTTAAAGTTTTACAAAACTATTTGCGAAATTACTTTACAAGAAAACAAATTTCAAGGACCATAAATTGAAGCGGCGATTGCTCAACACAGATCCAAACTATTTGCAGTATCTTGGCTGAATAGAGAATACTTTTAATTTTCGCGGAGAGTTCGGAAGGAAATGCAGCGTTCTTGATTCAACAATACCATAAAGTTTGTGCCAAAAAAGTTAGCTCGAACCATTGCTTCGGTTCGTTATGGTTACCTATTACACTTCCGAACACAGGAAAATGGACAGTTTTCCATTTTTTTATTATATTATTAATTGTTGGATATTATTAACCCTTTACAATATCAATTAACTAAAGAAAATAAATGATTTTATTATTTATTTTTCACCCAGAAAATACAAAAATATTCTAAGTAAATACTTAAACGTCTTGTCTTTATTTCCATGATGGTGGTTTTTAAAATAACGCTTACTGCACGATTTTTACTTACTTTATTTTATTATTTTATAGATATTCGTTTAAAGCATTTTATTATAATATTATTAGCAATTGGTCGAATCGAAACGTTATAAATCGAATAACCATATTATAATCTATTTTTACTACACAATTTTATTTGTAGAATTAAAAAAATGTTGATAATCGGTAAACAATGCATACTTAATGTCGAAGAAGACGATTTACTTAGAGAAAATATGGAAAAAAAATTGAAAAAACAAACATCTTTATGTAAGCTCCACTCCACATATGATAAATACCTAATAAACTAACTTATTAACTAATTGTGTGGCAGCTTAAACAAGTGGCGACTCAGCATATGCTATGCTGCCAACGATACAAATTTTATGAAACGCCAAAACCCAAATTTAATGCTCGGAAGTGTACTCTATGATACTACTTAGGTAATTGAGATTGCAGATAAATTATAAAAGAGCACTTGAGTTCAGTTGGATTTATTAGAGCGTCGGTTTGCTTTGCATTTAAAAGTCAAGCAGTCCGCAGTAACTATTTGTGGGAACTGATTGGTTTATTCCAATATGCAATGGATTTTTTCTTTCCGATGTTTGCGCAATCCATAATATTATTAAAGGGAAATCAATTTTGTCTGCAACCTTATTCTTGTTTTTTATGTCAGATATCGATAGACGAGCATGAGGTTCACTTGATGGTAGGTGATACCTCAGCCACAGAACATCAGTCAATGATGCGCTGTCGACCTAATTCTTACTTCGAGCATTCGGAAATCCATAGACTGAAACCGAAACGCGCAATGTGGACATCACGGTTTTTCCATCTATGAATGGTGGTTACCCGGTCGGAATTTAGATATTCCTCCCACCCGATCAATGCCCGAAGTTACCAGACGTGGGGAAAACATGCTTACAGAAAATTATAAACATGTAGTTCCGGTGGGATTCGAACCCACGACCCATCGATACGCACGGCAGGCGTTCTACCGAACGTGCCAACGAGCCCGTCAATCTTTAATGTTTTACAATTAAAGTTAATTTGAATAAGGTCGAGTATGGTATTTATTATGCATAAGTAACTGTTCTACGTAGGTTGTACATAAATCTATATGCAAAGTACGCTAGAGGTGGGTCGATGACGGTTTTTGTGTTAACTAAATGAAACTGTTAATTACAAACTGATAACCTGTAAAAAGCAGCTAATTTTATTAACTGGTTTGTAGTAATGTCAACAGAAATCATTAGAGTAACAGTTAAAAAATTCAACTGGTTTTGCGTTAAATAAAAAAGCTGCTTCGGATGATGTTAGCGACTACGCGTTGAATGTTCGTTGAGCTAATCCGCGCGCTGCGTTCGACAATCGTTGAATGAAACAGTTAATATATTTAACGGCTTTTGCGGTAAACGAAAAGCAGCTAATTGGTTAAAATTAGAAAAGTGGTTTAAATAAAATACTGTATACCGGATTAAAACGCGATTTATTATTTATATTGTTTAAATTATTTATCCCGACGTTTCGGATGCTTTACAGCAACCGTGGTCGCGGGGAGACAGAAAGATGACAGTTGTCTGATATTTGAAATGTCACAAAGTTGCCATATTTAATTCAATTAAATTCAAAAATAATCTATTAATTTAGGTAACACAATGTACATCTATGAAAGTCAATAAAAAATAATACATATTAAATGCTTCTAATTTTACATTTACTACCAGTTCACAAATCAAGGGCGCAGAGCGGACGAGAAGAACTGGCAAGAAACTCGCCGCCACTCTTTTTAATAGAATAGAAAAGCGGTTAAAAAAAAGCTGCTTGTTGAATTAACGCCCACTCCTAAAGTACGCTACTTTGTTTCCAAAAATATTAAAACATTTTATAATAGTAATTTACTTACTTATTATTTTAGGTACCCTTTAAAAATATTAAACTCCTTTCTTCAAAGTTTCGTATCAAATGCCGTTCGCAGAAAATTAATGGCAAATTTTACCTTTGTAACTCCCATTGTTCAATAAAACTTACTTTATAAATGGAAGTTCATTTAATGCATTTTCTGCAACAAAAAATTCTATTCATAACTTTCTGTGGCTGAGAATGTCATTTTAAATTATTGTTAGGATAAAAATTTAACTACTATTTTGCAAATAATATTATAGGTGTTTATTTGGTGTTTAGTTGTTGCCAACTAACAATTACCATATTTTTAGATAGTATAAAAGTCAAATTGAATTATTATTTTGTTACATAACTGGCCGAGTCACATAAATTGCACTTCGCGGGAGGTAGTAAAAACTTCCCCTCAATAAAGAACTTGAAGAATTGCATTTTGAAATCCATAGACTGAAATCGAAACGCACCGTTTATGCAGTCTATGCACTTCACAGTTTATTCCATCTGTGAACGGTGGTTCGTTAGTTCGTTACCCGTTCAATGCCCGAAATTACCAAACGCGGAGAAGATATGATTACAGAAAATTATAATCGTGTCGTACCGGTGGGATTCGAACCCACGACCCATCGATGCGCACGCCAGCTGTTCTACCATATACCCCAACGAGCCCGTTATAATTCTATACAATAATGAATATCCAACACGATAATTATGGTTTTGCAGTGTGCATAAAAGCATTATAAAAATATCTTCAAAGCTTTGTAGTTTGAACTAAATGTAGCTAATATACAATTATCAAATGCAAATATCACAAAGCTAATATTAGCTCTGACAGTTGTAATTATAAGGAAATATAATCGATGGTTACAACTTGCAACCACGCCTTAATCACCACTTCTTGTATAATATTATATTTCCAAATGATACTGGTTATTATAATACCATATGTATGTAACAGTATATTGGTGAAAATTAAAATTATTATTATTAAGTACGTGGTATTAAATGTTTCACCTCTCACAAAATATTGGAAATTCGGTCATTTCGTTGGTGTTAATGAATTTATGTTAGATTTCTAATATAAAAATGTCGTCCCGGCGCCGTGGGATTCGACCCGCGAACCATCGGTAGACAAGTTAGGTGTTCTACCAAATGCGCCAACGAGTCCGTTTATACTACTTCTATTTCAGTTTAATTAATTTTTCTGTAGTACACAAATTAATTAATCACCTAAAGTAAATAATTTCTGCACTACCGAAAAATATATATGCAAATATCCGGTATATTCCGGTGTTTTTTGCAATCTAGAAACTGCCTCGTAGACAGAATTTTTTTTATAAGACTGCAATATCAGTGGGTGGTACTGCAAAATATGTATTAATTATGAAGATAGAGTCTATATTTTTTTATATATCAAACAAAGTCGTGTTCGTTATACTATTTATAACTCAATAACAGCTGCACTGATTTTAATGATATCCTTTTTGTTGGATTCGTCTATGTCCCGAATAATAGATCGGAACTATATCGTAAAATACAGAGAAAAAAGGGCATAAAATAAATTTTAAAATAAATTAGGTTCGGATGACCATCTTCCACAATTGACAGCTCACGTCACGCACACTTCATAGCTTCTTACATTGTGCATTGACATCTTCGATCAACAATATACTAGATATCGGGTCGACGCAAAAAATCCGTTCCGGTAAATAGCGGCTCACTTGAAATGTGAGACGCTATTTTGTTTAGTTCTCTTCATTACATTACATTACATTACAAATCTTTCCTCTGTAATATTACTTCATATACAAGTATAGATAACACTCAACAGTGTTTCTCAAACATTCAGTAACGTAAGAAGTAAGAGAAATTACTCCGGGTCATATTAAAGAGGTACAAATATATCATTAGAGGTTCCATTTGTAACTCCATATACCGGAGTCGATATATCCCGATTTAATGTCGTGGAAATGAATTATACTGATTCTCAGCTCAGAGACCTAATATATTATCCACCCTTTGATTTTTACAAATCACCTTATTCAATGTGCTTTTTATAGTCCTCTAAATTTACTAATTAAAAAAAAACCGGCCCTGTGCGATTCTGACTTGAGCATGAAGGGTTCCGAACCATCTATAAAAATATTCTTCATTCCCTTAAATATTTTTTTTTTTTTTAAGTTAACATATAACTAAATGTTCCGTTATCAATATCGAGCAAAAAAATACGTTGGTTGTATGGGAGCCAACTTAAATATTTATTTTATTCAATTTTTTAGTATTACAACAGAAATACATCATCTGTGAAAATTTCAACTGTCTAACTATCACGGTTCATGAGATACAGCCTGGTGACAGACATACAGATGGACGGATAGCGAAGTCTTAGTAATAGGGCCCCATTTTATACTTTGGTTACGGAACCCTAAAAATGACGGACAGTAGAGAGCTCGTTCGCATATCGAGTACCTTGTGTTTCAAAGGCTTACGGGTTCGAATCTTGTCGGATTTGACATATTTATATTTTTTATAAACGTAAATTTCCCTACACCTGTTCATTCGTTCATCAATATTCAGACTGGGTAAAAAAATATAGTAAATATGATAATAATTCAATTTTGCTAACTCAAGTTACAATCACCTATCCTACACTGTGCTTAGCGATTCAATTGAATCACTATTCACAGTTATATAATACGCTCACCGATCGTAAGGTAATGGATTGGTCTGCCTCATCATTCAGGCTAATGATGCCCGATTTAACTTCCGAAGCCCGCATCTACCGGCCCCATTACATTGATTCTTAAGCCAAGAGGCACATGAGTCAACGTCTTAACACGTTCAATGCGAAACGGGGTCTAAGTTCCAATTTTTTATTTTTTTCTCATATGCGGTGAGCCACAGTAAAACATACATTTAGTTGATTGTTACGGAACCCCTGGAGATATGCTCTACGAACCCAGGGATCCCGTAAAGGCAGAATGTGGGCCGTGGTGTTTTAGTGGGTAACCGAGAACCGATCTCGTCTCCGAGGAAGCTTAAACGGCCTCGGAGCAGTCGCGATGGAACCCCACACTCCCCGCACCTACGAACCGCCCAGCGTAGGGGGAACACATTTTCACCACATATTTAAAAAAAGGTATTCTACGGAGTTTCAACTCCAGTTCCGAAAGATCGGAACTTCCTATTGCTTTCCGGAATACGAATCCGGTTCTGACAAATCAAATTTATAAACTCCGATTCCAAATTCGGTTCCGATAAAACCACCTCCGTAACATGCATCAATCAGTTCGTTATTTAATATGATCAAAACAAAACCCATAAACTATTTTATATAAAAGTCATAAAAAGGATTTAAGTTTTTTTAAACCTTAAGGGGCACAATAGGCCTCGTTCCACTAGTTGTAGTACAAGGTCTAAAAGGCCCCGTATCGCAGTATTGGAAGTCCAGATGAATAAGTGCCGCTGTGAATTCCTGACCTCTCGTAGAGAAGTCATAGTAACTTCTATATGGTGTTATTGCAGTGTTTATTCTGGTAGCGTATTTATTGAACATATTTGAGTGATATGCAAAAGTTGGTGACACTAATTGGCTGTCGTTATCATGTATTACGAGATCGTTGAGAGTCTATCGTGTTCTATTATTTTTTTCTGAGATGGATTTTGTTGGAAGAATATTCTGTCTTACATTCTATTTTATACATTTTTGTTATTGATTGAGTTCATACTATTACTACAACATTAAGTTATGATGAATAATCTTCAGTAATGTAATTAAGTACTAGAGTATAATATTTTAATATACATATATTATCTTTTATGTAGAAAATTAAAACGAATTCGAAGAATTCATTGAATAAAAGGTACACTGCCCAAAACTACAATTATATTTAATTTTCTGTTTTCTCATATATCGATTCAGTGTCTCAGTGATTTGTGCATTGCGTTAAGTACCGAAGGTTCTGAGATTGAATACCAGTAAAAAATAATATCGAGTATTGAAGTCTGGCCTGTGAAGAAAAATCTTCATTGAAAATGACACAGAAATATATTTGACCCCACCAGGTATTTCTGGAGTTCACTCACATCACTTCAAATTCAAATAATTTCGTTTTCATTAAAACCAGTGGGATTTCATTTCTAAAATACCCTTTAATTAATTCATGAATAAAATAAGCGAACTTTATCCATTGTATTTTCTAGTACATTCATTGATTGAAGCTCGTTTTGTAAACACAATCCTAATTAACCTGTACCGGGCTGTGGCAAGATTCCTAATTACTCGATATCTGCAGGTAATGGGGTAGTTGCGAAGTATACATCAATATAGTTCAAGCTAAATTAACCCGTATTAAAATAAGCTTAACACTGAATTTCGTTGACACAATTTGGCAACGAGAACCGCAGTCGCATTAGTCGGTATCATGTTGAGATTAACATAAAGGGGTTTCTGCAAACTGATGTTTAGTTTAGAATATTAAGGTCAAGGTTATCGGTTTCATTTACTGTACTATATATATTTATATTTTATACATATTATAATATAACAGTTAATATAAGTATAAATCGAAATTTCTGTAAATTGAAATTTTTTTGGGAAAGGTGAAGCTTTGACACATAGGTTAAGCTTAGACTCGTCCGATTTAGATGAAACAAAATTTCGGTATATGAAAGTTGTGTGCGACTTTGTTTCATGAATAGCTTACTTATAAGCTTAGCTTACGATGAAGCTAACGAAGTCGCGGATACTAGCTTGTCTATACTAATATAATAAAAAGGAAAGATTTGTTTGTTTGTTACGATTAATACAAAAACTACTCGACCGATTTTAAAAATTCTTTCACCAGTAGAAATCTACATTATCAGCGAGAAACATAGACTGTTTACGCTTACGCTACCTAACTAGCTAGCTAGCTGATTAACTACCTATATTACAATTTTTTTCTGTATACATAGATGTACACATTGCACCCATACGAAGAGGCGGCGGATCGCTAGAACTGAATATATTGATTTGCAGTTTCCATTATTTGCTTTCCAAAGAACCGATATTACTAGCCAATTTATCGATATAAAATTCTACATTGATTTGCATTACCTGTCGTTCCGTTCCCTATCCCTGTGATTGCGAACTCACTCGAGGTAATAACGTCCATTCGCTATTCAGAAGACCACAATTGGCGTAATAGCTTCATCACTGCTAAATGAACACGAAATCTAAACCCCGTGAACTTTATAACAAAGGAATTAGAGTCATAATCTTATAGCTACTAACAATAACTCCCAAGACAATAGACAATTATCCGGATAGTAAATCGAATAAGCGATCCGTAGGCATCGTAACAGAAATTGAGATATCGATGAAATCATTTCGCGGTTTCCAATGATGTTATCTTTCGATAGGTCCGATATGACAGTCTATCTAAGATATAATTATTAATATAGGCCTATGTGGTTTTGAATTTGCTATTTGAATTTAAACGCTCTAAATATCTTATTTATATTATTAATTAGTTTTAAGGTTAGGTTGGATATATGTTATATAGAGAAATAAATAATCATACACCAAAAATAAAATAAAAAAATTTGGTCAAGGTACATAATATGACCTATTTAGGAAAATGTAGTTCGTCAACTTATGCTGCTGGCCAATACTGGTTACATGCTGATTTTCAGCAGCTGCCTTCGTCACTGTGTAAAGCAACGTTAGATTCATACTCAGATGCATTTTTGATAGAGATATACAATTAATAAAGTGACTTAATAATTTCTGAAAGGAGTCAAGCAACAAGCGGTACGGCCGTACCATCCTTTTCTCGAAGTAGTTCTAGTTTTAGGCCATTTTCGACCTTATAACTTTGTTGTGGATAAAAATAGAAGCCAAATTTATTTAAAATATAACATCTGTAATGTTTTAAATAAATAGCTTGACTTGGCAATAAACTAAGTCATAATACCAAGTCGGTCACGAATTGGTATTACATATCGTCGGCTGTAATCTAACTTGGCGTAAGGGACATTTAGCCCAAAATGAGTTTTGAATGTAGTTCGATGCAGTTTTTTACGCTCTTTCGAATGGTATAGGTAACATATCCGTAACATGTATAGGCGCCATGAAAAATTAATATTTGTAAATGAATTTTTAAACAATAATATGACGTATTGGACAAAAGTAAAAATGTGATTGATGTATGTATTGTTATTTAATATTAGACTGGCGTAAAAGACACTATATTTATTAACTGTCCCTTACGTCAAATTTAATGCAATAATAATTAATATTATAATTTGATTTGTACACTGGCCAAACAAACACAGAACAATTCTGGGAATATTTCGGCATATTTCACTAATATGTTTAAATTTGAAAACCATTCAAATAAATTACCTTTTAACTGATCATACATACATGCCGATAGACTCAATGCATGCAACTATTAAAAACTTAGAGGGCTCAAGGAAAAAGCCCGAACCATATAATGGATTACAGTGAATACTTAAATTCTGATACTTATAACAAAGATACTTTTAAAAATAGAGACAAAAAACTAAGATATTTAGGGATTGTCACTTTTAAAAAGAAGAATATTGATTAAATGGCAGTAAAATAGAGTATCGTTGAAATTGCTAATAATATGATTGAGAGTTTATTTGAATAGGAAGATATAGTAGTTAACGGAAAAGGAAGAGAGAAAAGTCTAGATGAAATAAAACAAAACAAAGAAAATAATACGGAAGGCACGTCTACTCGGGTCAATAATAAAATTTCAATTAATCACCTTTATGAATACAGACTTAAAAAATACAAAGATTTAAAAAAAGTTATATGTCGATGGAACTTTTCCAAAATATTATCACCATGGATATTCTTCACATTCTAAATCAATTCATGACAAGTTACTACAAAGCGACAATTATGAAAATACTAATGATGAAGAGGGATGAAAGGGAATAGATTTTTCATATATTTTGTGTACATTATTATATCGTCACTTGTTGGCTATAATAGAAGCTCTTCTTCTTGTAGTTCCTCTCCTGTCATTGGACAACATCATGGCTATTTTCACATTAGATACTGCAGTGCAGAATACGTTGTGTTCATATGGAATTAATCTCTTAGGATTTTTAGCCAGAAATGTCTCCTTCTTCTGACGCTGCGTTTTCCGCCAATCTTCCCTTGTAGAATCAGTTGAGAAAAGCTGTATGTTTTTGAGATCTCATTATGTGACCAAAGTAGGTGAATTTTCTGTGTTTACACCGTTCACACACACACAGCGTGCTGAGTGTTTCTTGACTCTATCCAGTTCCCATTGGTCACTTTATCTCTCCAGGAAATTTTCTGCATATTGCGAAAGACCCACATTTCGAAAGCTTCTAATTTTTTAGTGGTTAGTTAAGTGAGATTCCACGTTTCGACACCATATAGCAATACCGCAAGCACATAGCATTGGACCATGCGTAAGCGTAGCTCTATGTTCATGTTCCTATCACACAAGAGTTTCTGCATTTCGAAGAAGGTGTTCCTAGCCATTTCAATACGGGTCCTAATTTCCTGTGAGTTATGTCAAATTTCATTCAACCAACTACGTAAATATTTAAACTTAATGACTCTTTCAACTTCTCTGTCGTTTTCGAGTAAAGTCTTATTTCTTAGAAATGACCATGAATTTTATTTAAGCGATGTTAATTTTAAGGCTCATAGTATTACACATGCTACATTGTATCTGTCTAGAAGCAATTGGATGAATTTCACATCAGTAGAAATAAGTGCCGTATCATCAGCGTATCTTATAAGAGGTTGATCATTGTCTATGACACGTGCTGCGCCGTCTGATAATGCTAGTCTAAAAAGTTCTTCTGCATACATGTTAAATAGAAGTGGAGAGAGAAATACACCTTTCTCTAACTCCTCATTGCATTGGTGCTGGTGTCGATTCTTCATTATCAACCTTTTTGTCCCCAGTATAGATTTCTGATGATTCTTAAGTCTCTTGAAGAGACTTGAGAATAAAAGCTCAAGCAAACTTAAATATTAATCCAAAATAATTAAATTAATATTAATGCGAAAGTAACTCTGTGAGTTTGTTACGTTTTCACTCCCAAACTGCTGAAATGATTTGATTTGATTTTTGGTATAGACATAGATGGGACCTTGAAAAATGACGTAGACGTTTTTAGTCGCTATATTTTCAAGGGATAAGGATTTGAGTGGCTAAAACCGCGGGCCCACCTTGTACATAATAACACACTTACGCCAAGTTAACTTTATTAATAGAATATTGAGAGTTTTAAGTCATTTTATACTCATGTGAAAAAATTATGTAAGGTTGTAATGGACAAACATATATTTTTTTTGGACGTAAGGGACATGCTATCTTTGTAACTAAAGCTTTAATGGGTAAATGGAATATATCAAATATTAGAGGCCAAAAAGTTACACAAAATCATATAAACCACTTCAATATAACTAAAAAAATAAAAATGTTATGATCAAATTTCCAAAATAAAAACTGTTTTTTGGCTCTCCTGAAAAGTAGCAATTTGTCCCTTACGTCAAGTTAGATTACAGCCGACGATATATGAATCTCACAACTTTTTATGATAGAAGGACTGAGTTGCGAGACTTGTTTTTTTACAATTTATGTTTTTGATGGCTTGTTTTAAAAAAATACAAAACGAGATTTTAAAGTTGCCTTAGAGCATATGTAGTACCACGTGAAATATTAATTGTTTCGTAATTATTTTGGGCCAACTCCCAAGTTTCATCATAAGCGGAAGAATAGTTATTAGTAATAATAATAATATATATTATTGCATAGATGACAAAAGTACTGACATTGATTAATATTTATATAAAGACAATATATTAGTTTATATAATGTTAATAATTCTTATTTCAAAATCATCATTACTTTTCCCGCAATATTCTGCTACAGAATTCAATTTCAAACTTATTGAAGTACTCATTATTGTTTGAAAGAACAAAGCAACTGCAATAAATACACTAAATAAATAGAACGCCAAGGGATCAGATAGTTTATAACTTTCATTGTCTCTCTCTATCCAATAATAAATTTACTAATCAATTTTCTCTACGTTATGGCAAAACTTTATTTATTTATCCATAAAAATATACGGTGAACGCCTATTTTGTAATTGAATAGTTATAGTATATAATTACACAGTTTTAATTGGTTATAGAGGGACATTTATCAAACTTTTGATCAACGATAACTCAGACATATGAAATTAGTTTCTTGTATAAACATTTTTGGCGGGCTCGTTGGCGTGTTTGGTAGAACACCTACCTTGCGCTCCGATGGATCGCGGGTTTGTATACCGCCGGGACTAAATGTTAATAATTTTCTGTAAGCATACTGTATGTTAAACGGGTGGAATATCGAAAATCCGGCCGGATAACTAACTACCGTTCATAGATGTAAAACTCTAAAGTGCATTGCACGTTTCGGTCTCAACCTATACGTATAGACTTCCGAATGCTTGAAGTAAAAAGTAGGTCGACAGCGCATCATTAACTGATGATAGAGGATTGAAGTTTATTTGATGGTATTACATACCATCAAATAAACCTGTCCTGTTTAAAAATTATTTCATTTAAATTAATATAAAATGAAAATCTATATCGTTCGTTGATTCCACATCTTATTCAATTTTGTCGAAAAATTAACTAAACTGATTTAAAAAAAAGTAATGCACGGTCTCACCTCAGTAGATAATCAAAACGATAAACAAAATAGAATTCGTTAACAACACCCATAAAGACGATCGCATCGTGCATAAACGGCCTAACTCCCGAACTCTTACGTAAATTGGATCCATGAATAGATATCAGTGATTGAATTAGCCGCTTCATCGACGCTATCTCTTACAACGGTGATTCGATTGCTTCGTGTGTAATAGCCTAAGTGTCGGGAAATTGTTTTTGCCGATCACGAAATATGCTTGTTTTGGGCGTTTACGGGAAGTTTGTTGGATGAGTTACTTTAATGGTTTTATAGTATTTTGAACTGAGTGAGAAAATATACGATTACTAACAGTTTTGTTATGATAATATCTAGATAGATAGAAAGACAGTAGGTAGATTTAATAATATATAATAAAATAAATAATAATAATAAAAAAAATTAAACGGACTGAGATCAAACTGTTCGCTCTAAATGCCAAATTGTCTGAGGAATTGTCTTTTTATATTTATAGTTAGATTAATAACTTATTTGTTATGGGTTGCTGTCAAATAAAGATTTAATTCATTCATTTCATTTATTCATATAAAAATTAGCAGGTAGATGGAGTACGGATAAATGGTTCGATTGATGAGATAATGGAGGGAATTTGAATAAACACGAAACAAAACAATATAAAAGCGTTAATTTGCTAAGAAATTAAATAAATCTAAAACAAGAAAGCAAATATCTAAAATATTTTTCTCTTATTAGGTGTTTCACACAATATCCAAAGAAGTCACGACTCTATTGTATTTTATCATTGAAACTTAAATATAATTCTAACCGAAGCACTCACAGTTGTTTCATCTTACTTAGAGACAAAGCATTTTTGACCATCATTTAATTTGACCTTGATGACTTTGAGTACAGCCTAGTCACATTAAAACGCCAATGGAACCTGGTACTCTATTCTCTACCCTTCCATTAAATACAAACCCACTAGCTCTGACAATTGACCGCATCGATGTATAGCAGTTCGAATCGTCGACGATCAGGCTCTTTCTTCTTTGGCCTTCCACCTTTTGGCCGCTCAAATATATAAAGCTGTGCTCGACGGCAAGCGAAAACTGACTATAATTTTTTATATGAGAGCTGTTAAGAATCGAGCTGGTACTCGAGTTATTCAGAGAATACCAGTGTAGTGGTATATACTGTAGTATGAACATTACATACAACGTCCTTCAATATTCGAATTGCTTCAAAGCAATCTCTGGAGGAATGAAAGTGTGCTCTTCCTCCAAATTAGTATCCTCGACCAGTCGAAACTTTGATAGCGCGATTCAGAATTATTTGGTGATTGACGTCTTCCTATTGATTGTAGCCGCAGATTGCAGATGATAACGGTATAAATATCCTTGACCTGTTCCTGTATTTATAATAATGAACACATACAATTTAGGTACTGTATTTATTTAATCAACCGATAGATGGCGGGGTCCGCAACTGCCCCCAGTGTTCCCGAATGTGAAATACGAAATCGATAGTATTGCCAAGTAAAATTTCGGAAGATTTGGATCAAAATATGATAAATGAATAAAACAAACAATTAATTTGGTCAAATCTCTTTATTTTAAACTTGGAATGTTATTTTACTCACTAATAACATTGTTAAAGCTACCGATAATTCAGATTCGAGACCTTCACTTGCCCGCTACTCTGAGACATACATAAAAAAAAACAAACTACTAAATAATAACTAAGTTTACATCTTAATACGCAAAACACCATAATATTTAAAAGTAATCTGTGTTTAAATCATGATTCACTCAAATATAAAAATATATAGTACAAAAATAGCTACGTTTGAACCCATATTTACGAGTCAGTGGTTTATGATCACTGAGGGCTTTGATCGAAGATTTGCTGATCATTCAAAGGCCGAGGGTAAACGTAAAGATTTACTTTAAGGAAAATAGGAAACCGGTTATACAAAATAAAATATTTATATTTTTTAACTTAGAAGCTAACAATAGCTTGAATAAAATCATAGGTAGTTTAGCAAATTTAATATTTCCCAAATTGTGAACATTAATGTAGTTAAAAATTAGAACACCAAGTAGGGTTGCCACCTATTTTTGTGGAGAAAGTACTTTTCCCAGAAATTGTGCATAAATGTGTGAAATTCAGCAAAAAAAAGTACACATTTTTAATCATGTATTTTCCATATATTGTTATTGCTCTTCATCTGGCTATCAATGGTCTAAAACTATAAAAATCTTAATATTGTCTTTTATTAACGCGAGTATCACACATTTAAATAAAATACTGTATACCGGATTAAAACGCGATTTATTATTTATATTGTTTAAATTATTTATCCCGACGTTTCGGATGCTTTTCAGCAACCGTGGTCGCGGGAGACTGTACGCGTGGTGGTGGGAGGGATAAATAATTTAAACAATATAAATAATAAATCGCGTTTTAATCCGGTATACAATATTTTATTTAAATATAAAAATTTTACTTAAAAATTTCCACGTGCTACGCTGTGGGTGCCTTAATATAAAATATCGCGACATTTTAATTAGGGTTAAAAATATAGTACCTACTTTTCGTAGTATATTATTTTTCGGTAATATATAGTACAAATGACTGAAATATAGTACAATACTATATATTATAGTACGGGTGGCAACCCTACAACCAACATTTAACTCTGTTACATAGCTTATTAGGCCTGAAGCGTAATTACTATCTTAATAATTTTAAGAAGACAATCCCTAGAACATAAAGGAGCCTCGAAAATGATTTCCTTTGTAACGTAATTTTGAGTTATAATTGGCGTACTTTATTCAAAGAGCACTTTGTGATAAAGGGGCCATAACGTATTTAATGGATGGGTTTAGAACACAACACATGTTATTTATTGAGACTGGCGGGCTAAGGTTACTATGAGACACTATATATGAGTACTTATTTACTATATCACGTATATTCGTAGAGTTGCTACGAAAATTGCTACAAATTACGACTAGCTACACTGCTACAAGATTCGTAACTCTTTTGATTAATATCAATCATATATTTTTCTTTTTGTACTTTTATTTTGACAGACCACAATATTGCTATAGCGCTGACTATCTAAGTGCTCGTGGACTTAGCAGAGATAATATTATAAAAACAAACTTTCGATAATATATTCATATGTTTTTTTTTTTTGAATTTGAATCTTTTTTTAAATAAAACTTCACATAATCATTCGTATTTCCCCAAAAACCTTGTTCATTTCAATTCGAACATCCCACACCACATCAAGTGTGAATCCCACAGTATTCCCTCACACCTGAAATTTGATTACTGCAATTACTATAATGGCTGCTTCCATGATAATGAAATACATCACACTCCCCGAACGGGGGACGAATTGATTGATTGCTGATATTACGAGGTCTTTATATGTTTATACATTTACTCTTACACCTTAATGTGTGCTTGATAATAAAAAAAATTGTTAAGAAAGATTTTAGGCCTTTTTCTTATAAGATTGACAGACAGTGTCAGGCTCATTTGATGATAAATGATACCTCGATCCAATGATGCTATTTACCTATGTATATAAAGCATTTGTAAAACCGTAGACTGAAACGGAAAAAAAGTACGTACGATTAGTACGTAAGTTTTTGTATGTAAAAAAAATTCATTTCATTTTTCATTCATTTCAAATATGCACTCCACAATTTGCCACAGCCGCGGCGGTTCGTTATCCAGACAAAAGTTCGATGTTCCGAATGCCCGAAGTGAGATATAAGGAAATACACCTTTACGTAAGAAAATTTCAAATGCGAGATTCAAACCCACAATATATCGGAACAAGATAGCTATACAAAACACAAATCGTACTTATTTTTTAGTTTTTTTGAATTTGAAATATGTTATACTTAAAAATAAAACCAAAGCATTTACCGGTAGAAATAGCTTTGCGCTATTACATCAAACTCAAAAAAATATTTGATCAATTAAGCTTAAGGTTCAATACATTTTGAATTTGAATTAAATCGTCAGTTTTTCTTTAATCTACCACCGGAATATTATAAACTACTGACAAGATATAAGGCTGCTTTTTTCTATAATATGGCTACGCGACAACGACTTTTATGAAAACGTAATTGTTCCGTATAAAATGAAAGTCACTAATCACCTCAGTTGAGGACAAATGTCATTAAGAAGACCTTTGAGGGGTTACCGGGGCAGTAATTCAACTGTGTCACTCCCAAATGTCGGGCTTCGTCATAACCTGCATAGTTGGAGACAGGTTAATTTATTACGTATGTCTATAGAATAACTTAAATGTTCACTATTTTATATGTATTATGCTTTTAATAATGATAGTATAGTAAAGTGGCTGAGAAGTATATGAGATAGTCATATTCACTTTTCATTGTCTGTTTCATATTCATTTATAATATATTTCTTAACCTGCTGGTACCTGCATTTTATTTCAAAAACAAAACCTGTAATAATCAGGAACCAAAAGTAAATTAACGAAACCTTTAAAAAACATGAAGACGTCAGAAATTCTATCGCGCTAATTAAATTTTGTCGAACACTTAATACAACTTCTTGACTTTAAACAGAGTATGTGTTTTTTTTTATTTGTATTTCATAAATATACAGTATGTACGACAGAAATCACGGTTTATTACTTTAAACCATAATTTCTAAGTAAGTTAGACGTGTGACAATAATTAATGAAGTGAATAAGTCAGGTTTTCTATACTTTTATTCATAATTCATATTTCTTTAATAAAAAGTGATAAACTAGTTTTGTTCCTCGGCAGAGATCAAGCCGTCACTTCCGATTTAACTAAGTTTTTGTGACTTTTTTACATTAAAATACACCATTTTTACATTAAAATCAATACATTTACACAATACACAATTTCGACTACTACGACACAACTCCTGAATCTTTCGATTCAGATTCTTAGATACTTGCATACGCTTTCGAAACACCTCCTTACCAAAGTCATCAAACGAAATCCCTCACACAGTGAATTTACATTAAGCGATTACAATTCACCCCTTTGTTACATTTGGTCGCCAATTTGTTCAACTTAGGATTTCTCATCACGCACCTCTGTCTAAATTCTCATACGTTTTGATCGCGTTATTATGTGCGTCGCGCAAAACAAATGACGTCACTACCATGAATTAGGTGCATGGAAGAACCTTTTAATGGTTACGCCTGCTTATTTTTATTGATTAATATTTATATTATTTTGATTTTTTGTACAAAATATGCGATGAATATAGTAAATTAAAAACTAAACAACCAGCAATAAAAACACATTACATTTATATACCTACTCAGAGAATTAGTTAAACTAATAATACTCTGCACTTATTACATGCACATATTTTTTTTAAATATAAACTCTTTATAATATTTATAATATATCTCTATTTATAATATAAACTCTTGTTAGCGCATGATAACTGTAAAATACAATTCAATGTGATGTCATTCAATCTCTACATAGTATAAAACAAAGTTTCTTCCCGACGTTGGTCCCTCTGTACGCAGCTTAGATCTTTTAAACCATGCAACCGATTTTCATAGAGTAATTCAAGAGGAAGGTTTATACGTATAGTAACAGAAAATTGTTTTGTTATAATTGTTGAAATATGACTATAATTGTTCAAGCTGTAGTAAGAAATCAAGCCGACTGAGAGTAATATTATTAATCACTCCACATGGTCATACATTATTTAAAAGAGTATAAGCAGTTATGGATTAGTAAGTACATATTTTGTACTTGTCACACATTGTATTCACATGAATTCAAAATGACAATCAAAAAGCAATGTGCATCACATCAGTTTGAAATGTCAAAGTTTTTTTAAAAATTGTATGCCAAATAAAAAGACTCTTCTAGTCATCTATATTAGTGTTCAGGTAAGTGGCAGGGCCTCACGTTTAGGGACTCGGGTAGGAATCACAAGTAGCCATCACGAACAAATGAAATATTTTCATTCTAAACTAGATTCGGTTTCTCACAAAAGAACTTGAACATTCAAAACATTTCCACGTTTTTGATTCGTCTAAAGTCAGTTTTAGTTTTGGAATCAATTATTTTAGTTAAAATTATATTAATTCTACGATATTATAATAATTAAAATTTTAATATAAACAGTATATTATGTATTTAATTTTTATTCTATTATGTCAAAGGGTCGGGCACAGAAATGTACTTGTCCCACTCAGGAATTCACTTATGTCAAAGTTACAAGTTTTAGAATCTCTGAATCGCTCTCCTGTAAAGCTGTGATTTTGCACTTGTGTGCAGCAGTATACGTAGGATCCGTAGGATTGAGATTACAGATTTCATTTTGAAGTTTCTTTGTCATCGTAACTAGCATAAAATACGGTTAATTAACCGTTAATAACGAAAAATTCATTGTTAACCACTTGGTTAAAATGGTTAATAACCGACTTCGCTTCTATCTATATATACATTCGACACTGGTCAACAACAAGCGCGCCTCGCGCAATCTCTTTGTATTATTCATTAACTTTCTATAAAACTTAATCGTTTACTTTTAAATCCATAAACATTGAAACCAAAGTGATTAACCTAACCCTCTGATACCCAAATTGGTATCTGTCGAGCGCCAGGGGTCTACAAAAATACACAGCTGTCTAATATACATTTGAAGTTAATGAATTTGCAATGATTAATTGTAGGGGGCTTACATACAAGTGAAAAGTTTGAGAACCTTCCGCCTAACCCTTCAAGAAAGACGTCTTTACTTACGTTAGAGCTCGCAGCCAACATAACGCTCCTAATGAGGTAGACAACCACCTGATTTATTCTCACAGCCAACGCGAGCCTCTCAATAATTTATCCAGGTTATTCAGGAGAGCCGTTCCGACGCATCTATTATTCAATTTGAAGCCCAAAACTCTCGGGACCGGTAATGCATTCCAAAATGTTCCTTAATCTAATCCTACTACGGTCCATCTTTGATTGATTGATGAGCTGAATTGTTTATTTCCCTTTCGATTTTTATAAGAATTTATTGATAGTTCGCAACTGTTGAACGTGTGACTGGCTCACTTACGATCTGTTTTAACAGAGGTTACAAACGTAATTAGGGTTGTCACTTGTATTTTGAAATGAAATGATTTATTTTTGTGACACAAAATAAATAAAAGAAAATATTAGTGCCACAAAATGTCCCAAATTAGTGTTTTTCTTAGTTATTTATTTAAATTTATTATTTCCAGATAATTAATATTGGCAATTTATTTTTTCAGCCTCCGTGTCTTTGCGTCTAGCACTAGAAGTCCCGGGTTCAAGGCTTGGAGAAATAAATTTAAAATATGCTGATCAACTGACTTGACTCAATCGACTGTAAAAAAACTGTTCAGTCAAACAGACACAGAAATGTCAACCCCTCTATGTGAATTGGGTTTTCACTCTTTATTCTTATGATGAAGTAGGTACTATCAATCAAGGAAGTACTAATACTTGGTTCTTAGACTTATCACAGATTATACACGGTACTTGATATGATAATATGATATCTTCACTATGATAACCTTCCTTTAGCATTCGAACACAATAAGTTTCAGAAAAATATATTTTACAAAAATGAATACAGCTTAGAGTATGTTGTTCAAACTTTTTATTTGAATAGAAATATTCTATATCAATCATATTCTATTCCTAGAACGCAAATAAATTATTATGTTAGACGCTTGTTATTTATTGTATATATTTCTTATAACTTTAAACTAGCAGTCGTAATACAACGCCAACTTTGTTTTTTATCTTACTTTTGATTAGAAAATATTATATATGATATAATTAGTATTAATCATTTAAATATACTTTTTTAACAATTAGTAGCACTGTGTCTACATCAAATGAAATAATTGATGTCTAAAAATTCTTAGTTTGTGATATTGTTTCATCCGCAACCGCATTAAGCAAATTTTGGGATCGTTGGCGCGTTCGGTAGAACACCTCCGTGCGGGTCGTGGGTTCAAATCCCACCGGAACGACATGTTTTTAATTTTCTTTAAGCAATTTTCCCCACGTCTGGTTACATCGGACATTGACCGGGTGGGAGGAATATCTTAATTCCGACCGGGTAATGAACCACCGTTCATAGATTTAAAAACCGTTAAGTGTACATTGCGCGTTTCGGTTTCAGTCTATGGATTTCCGAATGCACGAAGTAAAAGTTAAGTCGACAGCGCACCATTGACCGATGTTCTGTGGCTGAGGTATCACCTACCATCAAGTAGACGTTCACTAGAGGCTCATCTGTGGATAACTGACATAAAAAAAACTGAAAATCAGTGCAGCCCCATTTGACAGAATCTGTAGAATATTGTAAAAAAATAATATAGATATAATATAATTAGATTTACGCAACAAAAGGAAGGTATGTAAATAAAAGACAGTTATACACAACGACCCTTCAATTTATTTAAGAAATCTCACAATAAAAGTCTTGATTGGATCTTATCCATACATGGCATATGCACAGCGAACGTGTTCTTAACATGTCTTATCTAAACGCGTACAAATATTTACACTAGCCCTTATTCATGAACGGATGCAGTAGTACATTATTAAGCGATCTTATGATACATTTAATACAAGTGCTGTTGCTTAGCCTATGCGCAGACTAGATCCACTAGTGGCGACCACAGCATAGCCGCCACAAGCTACGGGCGTAATATTTCATACATTTTAGGGCATCCGCGCAAACACGGCACTGGAGAGGCCGCCACCGAACTTCTAGCCCGGTGGCGGCCACAACGTGCGGGCGCGATATTTCATACATTTTACAGTGGCTGAAACGCGGCCACCGGTGACCGCGTCTAGTGGCTCTAGTCTGCGCGTAGGCTTAAAGAATGATTTTATAAAACATAATATTTATAACTGATTAATTTCAAGACAAGAATAATTCATGAAATTAATGTCGTTACAAGCAGTGGCGAGACCACCATACAAGCCCAAAAGCCCGGCTTGCCCTATGGATTAAAAGTAAAGATATAAATCGTATATAGCTTATATGATTATGTTATTATATAAGGTATAGAAACACGTAGTACGTTAAAGTCGGCAAGCCGGGCTTGTGGGCTTGTATGGTGGTCTCGCCGCTGGTAACAAGTATGTCGTATTCACTCATAAATTCTAGACAACTCTGTTATTAGTGTATAAGATAATATGAATTAAAGCCCCAGACCTTGGTAAAAATAATTGTAATTTATTATTTCATTTAAGATGTTTTCGTAAGAAACCAAATTGTTTAAAGAAATTTGTAAAATTGACGAAGATACAACATTTAATGTGAACTGGTTCGAAAAAATCGATTCATCGTTTGTTTGAAAATAATTACAAAAAAATCAGTCTCGCAAGAACCCTAGTCTGGGGCCAGGTGACAAAATCTGGTTATACCGTATGGAAAAGCAATTCTAAAGCTAACAGTAACTAACTAAAGCTGTGTTAGCATTGTAGAATTGTATTCATATACCAATGTCAAATTTCAAAGGATTTTGAAGCATTATGGATATTAAGCGGGGTATTAATTGCGTCAAACTTCGTGTTGAATCACGTCCCGCGATACGAGTTTATAGGCCAAAAAAATATAAATTCTGGAACATTTTCGAGAGTCGCTGTTGTGCTCCAGTAACATCCGAATTTAATTTATATCATTTTTAGCGCTATAGTTTTTATTTCAAAAATAGTGATGCGCTTCTGAACTTTGTCTTTATTAAAATGAAAGGTAAAATTATCAATATTTCTTTATTTTATACTGAATTTATGTCAAATACACTTACGTCATATCTATTAATGAATGCAGAATAATTGATTTCGTGAGAACAATTTTATCAAATGGTGATACATAGACAATTTAGATTACATTTTACTGGATACAGACACAGTAAGACTTGCAATATGTAAACGGGTAACTACCACAGTTCGATGTAATAAACTGACATTAATAACTGCCTTTGAAGTCACAGAAGTCTTTCGGTGAGAATACTCCTGCTTTCAAAGAGAAGTAATATCAATTTCAAATTAAATTATATAGCTTCATTTATAACTTGTAACCATAGATTAATAATTGGTCTCCGCGCGCTACGACTAGATACCGCGCTATAAAGAAAAAGCAGGATCCTGAATGCGGCAAATCAATATTGTAGTGTGTGTACTGAGATTCGCTATATTATTTTACTGTGAAATTTATGACGATTTATATAATACTTACTGGTGGTATATGATGCCATCTTTCTTGTTTCTTGTATTATTATTTTTATATTTTGACTACGCAAACCGGGATTTCGGCGTAGTATTTGTTGCCGCATTTTTCAAGCCGCCAATGGTATCTAGTCGTTGCGCGCGGATACCAATTATTAATCTATGCTTGTAACATTTAATTGTTAGAATATGTTTATGAAAAATAATATTAACAATTAATAAAAGATATTTTGAGATTTCCGATACAAAGTCAACCTTTTTTATCAGTAATCGTCGTATAATCTGAATAAGGGCGAATTATATTGTCCATAATAATTATAGAAACTTTAATGTAACAAAAGTAAATCAACTGATTACCCTGTTAAGGGCCTACGCCCTAAAATTTAAAATATTTTATTTGTACATAATACATACGTATATCGTTTAAAATTTGAACAACGTGGATTGTCCACGGCTTAACATTGTAATAGTTTTTCCAAACATTGCGACAGCAGCGTAAACGTGCGTATTTGCACTGTCATTTTTAATTTTTTTTTTATTAAATATAATTTTCTGATTTGCCTTTACAATGCTAAAAAATTGTTGCTTTATTTCGTTGCTACCGAAGCCTATTTAAAAATCGTAATAAAGAAATTGCAGATGTTGTTATCAACGAATCGATATGATTTTCTGCCGGCCTAGCATGACAACCGCGACAAAATTTTGTCGACCGTTTTCTCGTGTTTTAATCGATTATAAATAATCGATATTATAAGCGATAATTATCGCTATATTGCTTTCGGGTCTAACAATCGTTTTTCTCCAATTACTCTCTAAATTTGAAAATATTCAACCTTAAAAAAACAACGTGTTAACCTTTTTTTTATGGTAAAGAGGATAACAGTGCCATGTAGGTCGGAAGTTTGATGAAGGGTATGATCTGGCCGATTTTTATTAGATCAGCGTCCTCAACCGTAGACCACCACCACCGAGACAAATGACGAGGTGTCATCTAATGTTTGTATTATGTGTAGAGAACAACTCATTTACATGACTTCTTGCCTTAATATTTAAACTAGAATAATGTTTTTGTAAATTTTAATAATTCATATAATTATTTGGTATTGCATATTCGTTTTTTAATATATATAACAAGGTAATTTCTTTAATATAAAATGACTGTCCTTGACACAGCTGAACTTGTTTCAGATATAATTGCATTTAATAGACCAAGAGTTCGTGCCCTTAATGACTTAATGATATATAATTCACTGTAGTAATAAATTAATGAAAATTATAACTATTATGTTCATTTTAATTGACTTAAATGAAATAAATGGGAGTTTTAGAAATCAATATATTGTAATACGTCATGTCAAAAAGTTTAATTTGAATGGTGTTTAGTATCACTGTATCTCATTTTACACAATAATATACCACACCAAGTATAACATTTTAAACCTCGATTATCCGAACCCTTAATTATCCGAACGATTACTTAGTTTATCCGAACAAAAATTCAATTCAAATTTTTTTTTTCATTTAGGTAACCTTATGTACACTTATGAACGTCAATAAAAAAAAATGAAAATGCTTCTAATTTTACATTTACTTGTCGTTGGCGTAAAATATATATTTTTGTTCGCTGCCACCACCGTAAGGAACAGTGATTTTTTGCGAAAATCGTGAGCATGCAACTGCGCATATAGATCGTGTTGAAACGCGTATTTTAACTTTTATTTTAATATATAAGTATGTTCTGTTTTTATGTAGAAAGGTTTGGTCTATGACCTCATCCCAAAAAAAACCCCGTTTCGATTATCCCAACTTTGGTGTATCCGAACTAGTCACGGTCCCAATTGGTTCGGATAATCGAGGTTCTACTGAACTACCATTTCTTTTAGTGTTAAAAAAAGCCCTTAAAAGTGCAATTTTTAGGCCCTTATCTAAACATCTACATTTATACATTCACCTTTATTTACACATTATACACTAAGATAAGAAAAATACTTTGAAAATATTGAATAAATTATTTTATATAACTGTACATTTTCATAAATAACGTGATGAAAGACGCGTTTTAATATAACCCAAAGTTATTCTAAAGGCAAACCACCCAAATATGATAAGAACTCTCCTTAAAGTAAATGAATTTTGTTTAACGCCATATTGAAAAAAAATGCAATTAACAAACCACTAATTGCGTATTGTGGTCCATAACCAAACTATGAAGTGCAATAGACGGGCTCGTTGGCGCGTTCGATGGGTCGTGGGTTCGAATCCCACCGGGAGCACATGCTTATAATTTTCTGTAAGCATGTTTTCCCCACGTCTGGTAACTTCGGGCATTGATCGGGTAGGAGGAATATCTAAATTCCGACTGGGTAACGAACCACCGTTCATAGATGGAAAATCCGTGAAGTGCATATTGCGCGTTTCGGTTTCAGTCTATGGATTTGGAATGCTCGAAGTAAAAATTAGGTCGACAGCGCATCATTGACTGATGTTCTGTGGTCAGCCAGTTAGGTATCACCTACCATCAAGTGAACCTCATGCTCGTCTGTCGATATCTGACTTAAAAAAAAAAGACAGTAATTTGTTCTTATCGTGGATGTACCTTAAAATAAGCAATAGAAGCAACAAAAAAATATATATTCATAACTTAGTGAATTTTCCTTTGAACCGACCGCGACGTTATTTATCTGCCTTATGGCATATCTGAGAAACAAATGAAAGAGCTCAACTTATCTGTCATCAATCACATTACTTTCAAAGAAAGCCTTATCATAAAATGCGTGTGAAAAAGATAATTCCTTTGATCGTACGAAGTAAATGCTTCAAATCTTCATCATATTATCAATTTTCTTTATATATTAAAGTATATAATCATAAGTATTTTAACAAAATAGATGAATCGAACAAAGTAGGTTATTCTCTATCGAAAAATGTGATGTAAGCTTGAAAAAAAGATAGATTTGATTTTATTTTTACCATTGTAGTGGAGAAAAGGAAATGTAGGGTATTTATGTCTATTGTGGCGAGTATGAGGGTCTCTAATTGAAGGTTATTCCTAAGTCCAGAATATCAGCCGGTCTAGCATGACAACCACGACAAATTTGATCGACCGTTTTCTCGTGTTTTAATCGATTATCTCTTTATGTCTTCCGGGTCAAACATGACGTTTACACTTAAAACTCGATTTCTAATGTCAAAACTAGAGATATTTGTCGATCCAGATATCTTGTCTATCAAAGTTGTCGATGTCGAGATAAAATATATCGAGATATCTTATATCTTAGTTTGTCTTCACTCGTCCGCGAGATATCTCTTGATGGTCATCCTAGGCGGACTGCTAATGTGGTTAGTTTTTCCCTACTCCTTGAAGGGTTCAGACGTAGCACATATATATACGTAGGTATGCCCTTACAAAACCCAATCATCTAAAATTTCCTGAGAGAATTCCATTTAGCTCAATACGACGTTTCACGTCGATGCTAGAAATTTTAAATACCTTAAACTTTAAAACTCAATTCATTTGGCTTAAATAAAAAGCAGTGAAAACAATTAAATTTAAATTGTCCTAATTACATTGCATTTGGTTATATAGCCGTCTTTGGTTCTGACTAGAGATCTTACTTATTCGTAACTGCAAAGCAATCTGAAACAAAAATAGGCAAGTATTAGAAAATGTGTTATTAAGTAATTAATTTCAAAATTTAAATACATTTTTGTGACCAGACTTTGACGTAAACACAGTACGCCCATAGATGGAAATCATATTGCGCGTGAAGTGCATATTGCGCGTTTCGGTTGCAGTCTACGGATTTCCGAATGCTCGAAGTAAAAAGTAAGTTGATAGCGCATCATTGACTGATGTTCTGTGGTTGGGATATCACCTACCATCAAGTGAACCTCATGCTCGTCTGTCGATATCTAAACAAATGACAATCTTACTGGCGCGCGTTGCGTTTAACCAAATTAGAATCTCGGAGAAACAAAATTCAAAATGTTATTGTCAAGCAGCTGACTAATCATCTTCTTGCACATTGCAAATCATTAAACTCAAACTCAAACATTTATTCCACACTAGCTGATGCCCGCGACTTCGTTCGCGTGGGGTTCACTTTAAGCTGAGCTTTTGAGCAAGCTTTCTTCAAATGACATATCCTCCTCCACCCTCTGTACTTGGTGATTTCTTTTGGGAAAGAGCTATCAAATTAGTCATTGACGGTTGCTTTTGCATCATGTTATCGACATGTTTAATGGTGGTTAAGATTGAGGTTCGAAGGATGATTTGAAATTCAATAGTTGAAATAATTAACCTGACTTTAAAGAAACGTTAGGGAGATTCATATTAATTAAATTTTACGTGACCAAAATCCAGATATGTGTCTTTTTTCTACTTATCAGAGTTCAATCGAAGATTGGATTCAATGCATTTTCTGTCTTAAATAGATGCGTGCGTTCATTTAATTGGTCATTTTCATTTTCGGAATTTTTTTTAAATTCCCGTGATTCCTGCCCGGGTTTCCGGTGCTAAATGCGGAAACCTCTAAGATACGGAAGCAAAAAAGCAATGTCGAATAATCGTAATTCTGTTTAAGAGAAAGGATTGATGAAAATGTGAAATAAATGATCTCATAAGAAATACTTTTTCATATAATATTTCAATAATACATTTTCTATTTTTGTTATAATATAGTTCTTTCAAAAGTTGAAATGAAAGAATTTTTTTTTGTATTTCTTTATTTATTATAAAGAAATACAAAAAAAAAATTCTTTCATTTCAACTTCAGATTCGAACTCGCATCAGAAGCTACGCTATGGGACTGCAGATATGCAGTTATGCAGATATGCCATTCGAAATAATCAAACTATTTCATTTACATATCAGACTGTGATTGACATCTGACAATTCGAAAAAGTTCAACGCGAGTCAGTTTGCATTGAAATTTGGTGATATGGTGCCTTTAAAATAATATTTAAATGATGATAACTTTTCTTTCCGATAACCGATTTCGATAAAACAAAGCCTATATGTTGCCCCGGGCTTTCCTTAATATATTTGTGTAAATTGCACGATAATCGGTTCAGTATCTTCGGAGATTAGCGTGAACAAACAGACAGACAGACAGACAGACGGACAGACAGACAGACAGACAAGAATCTTAAAAATTGCATTTTTGCATTCTGCTACCCTTCTTTTATCACCCCTCTTAATTTCTGGTAAAAATATTTAGTGAAGCGTAATTTCGATCCTACTCTTTTATTATATGTATATATATAGATATAAACTTATAATTATATACCATATGAATAGTTTAAAGATATCTGGTCGTGTGGAAGGGTAACACACTCAGCATATGCTTCGCCAACAATATTTTGTCGACAGAGCGCCGGTTTTCAGTGTGCCCCCGGGTGACCTCTGGACTATCAGCTATCTTACACAAGTAAAAAATTAAAAACTATAAAAAAATAAAAAAATGAAACCTATTATATATTACTTAATTTGTCTAATCTAGTCTAGAATTAGCATATAAACACAAATATGCCAACAACCACAGAGAAAAACATAATAAAAATACAAAAAAGAGTAACAAAAAAAAAAGAAAAAAAAAAGAAAATGATAATATCTGACTTACAATAACTAAAAAATGAAATTATTAGTGAAACAGACACTGCTATGTCCCATGCACCAAAGGGATTATTAATTGGATGCTGATAAGCAATATAGTGTCAACTCACGTGGTTGCCATTTTGAGTAAATTGAGTTTAATTTAGTTTTTTTTTTTAAATAATAGAGTTCTTTGTAATTATTATTACAATAAGTGTATATCGTTTTTATTGGTAGCAATGAAAGTTATAGAATTTAGTGCATTATTGTTAAATATTCTAACCAGTTTTCGTACCCTCTAGTTTTTTCAATATTCTTGCTATTAAAACGATTAAAATGATAATATAAAACTTTTTTAAAAATGTACTCCAGCTCATAAGGAAGAGCAATCTCTTCATCAACATTTAAATTTTTAGAATTTTGTGGATTGGCACTGTATTGCATATCAACGTCCAATTAATATATAAGCTTAATTAATCTCAACTATATCATCTTGCATATACTGAGAACGGCTGTTCGATTGAATGTTGTACTAATTGTGGAAGCGTTGACACTCGACCTGGTTTGGTTTCCACATCATTAAGGTAACCCTGACAGCTCTTGTTTGGGTCCTCTTGACGCTATCATGTGTAGAGCCTATCAAATAAGAGTGCCAAGTTGCTTAATTATGCTCGTAAAGTGACCTTTAGAACGCAGTGGAGGTCTCTAGCAATTTTTATTCGAGTAAAAATTTTAGTTGAATTATCGCTTAATATTGTCTTTTATTAACGCGAGTATCACACATTTAAATAAAATACTGTATACCGGATTAAAACGCGAAAACCTGTCTCCCGCGACCACGGTTGCTGAAAAGCATCCGAAACGTCGGGATAAATAATTTAAACAATATAAATAATAAATCGCGTTTTAATCCGGTATACAGTATTTTATTTAAATGAATTATCGCTATCTTTTTTGACGTATGTGTTGGATGCGACGGAACTAATAAAAGTAGAGTTTGTGATTTGAGTAAATTTAACTATACCAATTGAATGTATGAAAATTGAATATTTTTCTTTTTTGATAATCTTAACCCATTAGCTGCCATGATCACAGTTGGGCATTTCAAAAACATCAAATAATAAAAATAAAACAAAAAATAAGATCGTCGATAATTTATACAAAAGTCTTAAGGCATTATCATTAGGCGTACTTGGTCTTACGCTCGTCTTGTCTTATCTTTTTCTACCAACTTGTCCATAATTATCTTTGGTTAAAGAAACTCAATAAGAAAACAAAAAGTTTACCTCATTAACGGCAATTCAGACGTCTATGATAAACAAAGTTGGGCCAGCGCTGCTAGCAGAACGCTCGCCAGGGCTGAATAAATATGTGTACCTGGAAAAAAAGTAATATTACAGTTATGCCGCTAATAAAATAACTAATATTATAATCAACCGCACCCATGTCTCATGTACGTTTACTGAAGTTTCAATCCCATCGAAAAAATATTATAAATGACTAGCGATCTGTCCCGGCTTCACACGAGTGCAATGTAAATTTACACAAAAAAAGAATAAGCCTATGTTACTCGCTGATAATGTAGCTTTCTGTTGGTGAAAGAATGTTTAAATTTATTCGAGTAGTTTTTGAGTTTATTCATAACATACAAAAATATAGAAAAACAATTGCTTTGTTTGGCATATAGACTTTTCAATTTTTTTAAGTAGGTAAGATTGAAGTATAAACAAAACTGATTAGATACAGACACAGAAATATAGCCTATGGTATTTCCGTATGCACTATATTGATTGCAAAAGCTATTAATATTTGTCGGTACATTGCCACCAGCAGCAAAATTTAAAAAACCAAAGAGTGTAAAATTTAATTCAAAAATTAATTTTGCAAATTAACATACAATATTTTACATAATATCAATTAAATAAACGTTCTCAGACAGATGTATTTAAAAAAACCTTCCTTTTTAATCGCCCTAAGAATATTTCTTCCAAACACTACACATCCTATAAAGAAATTCTAGGTCTAGTCCACACATAACCGATCATGCGTGATAGCCTCTACATTATTTTAATAGTTATAGAAGACTGCTCGACCTAGCTTCGTACGAATATACTAATGAATACACTCCAATCACACACCTTCATTGGGACACTCCCATCACCTAGCCGTATGAAATATCTTCAGGACCTATTCGCATACCTACCAGATATATTGTACATTAAACATTTCATAAAAATCGGTCGAGCTATTTCCAAGGAATGCGACCTCAAACACCGAGATTTTTATATACATAGTATATAGATTATACTAAATTGGGACAGATCCATTGAACAATTCGTCCAACAGTAGCGGAAATGCATTCAGTCCACATGATACTATAGTGTGGGGTATTAAGTCGGAAGCTCTGTGTAAATGGGACACACGCTTGCATAATCTGACACGATTCCGAAAGGAATTTATCGGCATCGTTCCGATAAATCTGGAAGCTATTAAGGATAGCTGGGACATTTTTGATTGTAAAATTCAAAGTTATTTCTCTCGGACAAAAGTGAATTTCCGATTACCCTAGTGGGTTATGAGGCAGGAATTGTTTATTTATTTAGTTCTCTTTTTTCTGCAAGCAATGTTCATACAATTACAATAAAAAGTGCAATGGGCGGCCTTATCGCTCTCAGTTATCTCTTCCAAGCAACCCTGAACAACAGACAGAAATGTAGAGCGAAAGATTACGTATACATATATACGAGTACATTTATGCATATGTGCATATGCATTTTTTTAATGTTAGATATTGAATATAAGCGCGAGACCCACTTCATGATACAGTCGTGTATATAGCCGGCTTAGCATGATAACCGCGACAAAATTTTGTCGACCGTTTTCTCGTGTTTTAATCGATTATCTCTTTATTTCTTCCGGGTCTAACATGACAATTACGCTTAAAACTAGACTTTTAATATAAAAATAGATATATTTGTCGATCGAGATATCTTTTCTATCAAAATTGTCGATGTCGAGATATAATATATCGAGATATCTTACATCTTAGTTTGTCTTCTCTCGTCCGCGACATATCTCGTGGCGGTCATGCTAGCCCGGCATATTCTAAGTTAAAATTTCTCTCATTCACAGCGTACAATGAAAAGTTGAAATAAATAATTAAAGCCCCATTGCATTGTCCTATCATTACGTAACATTCATGATCTGTCTATAAGTTTTGTTTCTATTGTCTTGGTGTCACGAGATATTATATCGGCGTGTAAACAGTTGCTTACAATTATTGCATTCAATTATTGCTCTTGTATGTACGAGAAAATGGCATCATGTAAATATGCCTTAATTGACTATGACTTACCACAACTTCAATTCTTATGACGCCATTCATAAATCAATGTGGAAATAAACCGCGCGCAAAACGCCTAACAATTTATAATACAAACCAAAGATTGATAGTCGTTCATTGAAAACGTAATTTAGCAAGATCTTATCCGACTAAGCTTGTTTTGTTTTAACCAACAAATTAATTGATAAAATAACACTGAAACCTCTTCAAAATCTATTAAAATGTTTGAGTCCGAAATGAATTAGTGAGTAAATATGCTTACAAGATTAAAATAAAACTTTATAGCAATTAATTTAAAACATAACATAAATGAGAAAAAACAGGAAGCGATTTTTTTCCAGGCCACCTGTTGCTGGAACAACTTTTACAAATAAGTTAAATAGTTAGATATATAATTAATGCATTAACATAAAGCAATCCTAAAATAATTTATAAAAAAAATAAACATTATAAAATATATAAAAACAAACTATTTTATCACAAAAATAGAAAATACTCTAATAATAGAGCATAGATTTTTTTTTGTTTTATTTATTTATTTATTACAATTTGTGTAACTATATATTAACAGCAATTAGCCAAATCATATACAGTTATTAATTTTTAAACTACATATTCTCTAAATAGGAAAAACACATTTTGATAAAAATATCGGCCGTTATACCAAATATTTCAGCATTTTTATACTGAGCTACATATTTATTAAGCAGCCTCAGGGCCGACTGTGTTGGAGCGTGATAAGCCACCTGTGTGCGCTGCACGGTTTCCGCGAACAGTCTGCGTGTGCGCAGAGTTGCAGTGCATTCAGGCACCCAGAGGCCACACGACTCTAACACTTTCGGATTGTTGATATAATTATTTAATAGTTGGTAATAATGAAACATCTTTAAAAAATGTCTTCTTAATTCTAACGTATTTAGACCGACCATTCCCATTACAAATGATGATGGGTATAAATAGTTCGGGTAATATCCATATAAGCGCCTGTATAAGAAGCGCGCAAACTTACGTTGAACTTTTTCAATCGTTAAAATGTACTTTGCCTCATGAGGGCTCCATACAGTAGCACTGTATTCTAGCACACTTCTAATGTACGCATAATACAAACAAAGCAGTACCCGATGATCAGAAAAATAGGAAGCCTGCCTTATAACAAATCCTAAAGACTTACGTGCTTTAAGGCATACCTTTTCAATGTGCTGATTAAAGGTAAGTCCTTTGTCAAATAAAATTCCTAAGTCCTTCATTTCATTCACACGACTAAGCGTTTGTGTGTCCATCTTGTAATCATACAACTGAGGTGATCTCGCACGAGAAAAAGTCATCACCTTACACTTAGTTATGTTAAAGTCTAATTTGTTTACTTTACTCCACTCATAGACGTTGCTAATATCAGTTTGTAAGGCTGTACAGTCTGATGAGTTCTCAATTTTGAGATAAAGTTTTAAATCGTCAGCAAACATGAGACATTCAGCATAATTTAGGAATTTAGGGAGATCATTAATCATTATGAGAAACTGAGTAGGTCCCAGGGTACTACCTTGACTCACACCAGAATTGATAAAATAGGGTTCGGAACGCGACCCATTTAGTTGTACGTACTGGACTCGATCAGAGAGATAATTGGCAAAGTATTTTATCAATTTTGGTGTAAAACCTATTGCGGAAAACTTTTCTAATAATACATCATTATGAACACGATCAAATGCTTTTTTAAAGTCGAAATAAGCTACGTCTATTTGTTTTTTACAATCTAATGATTTACTTGCATAATCTACAAAGGTGATCAGATTGGTAGTGGTCGATCTGCGGGCACGAAAACCATGCTGACAGTCGGAAAGATAAGGGCTTAGTTGTTGAACCAAATAAGAATTTAAAATTGACTCTAATATTTTCGAAAAAACAGAGAGAACAGCAATGGGTCTAAAATTTTCAATGCTACTTTTACGTTCACACTTGGGAACAGGTGTTACTCGTGAAATTTTCCAGTAATTCGGATAAGTAGTAGTTAAGATAGATAAATTAAATATATGAAGTAAGGGTCTTATAAATACACTAATACAGTCCTTCACAAGATATGGTGGAACCCCGTCCGGGCCCGCAGCAGCGTGGGGCTTCAGGCGGCGCACAGCCACTCTTATGTCGGACTCCAATATTGCATCGATAGAAATGCGTGAGGAAACATTGCTAAGTGCCTCAGACACACACTTATAATCAAGCTTCGGTTTGTCGTCTAAAAATACTGATTTAAAATAAGCCGCAAAAGCATTTGCGGCATCAACACCGGTCACATTTTTCCCATTATATTCAAAACTAGTGACGGTGTGCTTAGATGACTGCTGCTCTCTAATAAACTTCCAGAATACAGATGGATCTTTCTGTAAGCATGATTCAGTACGTCTTATGTAACTATCATAAGCATTACATATTAAAGATTTTACCTTTTTCCTATAAAACTTGAACATTTCTTTATTGAACTCTTTACTGTATTGTTTATATTTCCGTAGGTGGAAATATTTAGATTGAATACAGTGAATTATTTCTGATGTAAACCATGTTGGATAAGAATATCTACTGGTATTCATATTTTGCCTATCCCTGAGTATTCTAATGGGGACACAATCAGTAAAACATTCAGTTAATTGTTTATACAAACAATCGACAGCTTCATCCACGTCACTGATGCTGCATAAGTTATCCCATTGAAGTGATTCAATGCGTGCATAAAGTTTATTGAGATCTGCTTTGCGAAAATTCCATTCACAAGGAGATGACACCGACTGTGTTTTAGATGGAATCGACTTATTTTTAAAAGAATTATAGGAAACTTTAAAATTATAATATATTATATTATTATATAATATTTAATATTATAATAATGAAAATAATTGGGATAATTTTAAACAACAATTAATAGATTAATTATACGTATAACTATACTTCCAAGATTACTATCTAAGCATAAGCTTTCACGATATACACACTCAAACTATAACTTTTGTCTATATTATACCTTGTTTTAAAAAATTATTTAGCACAGTTATAACACCTCAGAATACACCAATTTAAGAAGAAAGTAAAAAAAATGTATTTATTATGTAAATAATGATATGTGTTTTATAGGTGTGACTGATGTTATAACAAGTGAAAGAAGAGAATGGAAAAATATAACCAAAAAAAGGGGAACAGGACCGGAAGAAGATGAGTGTAATAATATTACCTCTGGAACCCACCGCTGCTGCTAACTGCATATCTGCTGCTGTCGGCATCTCTGGGGTTGTACTAATTGGACCTAAAACAAAACAACAATAAATATATCGTATGACGAATTTCTCATTTGTTCAGAAATTGGAATGTATTCCCAGTTTGAATCTATATCACTAGAGAGTGAGATTTAGAAATTATTCACCGCTTTCAGTGGTAAGCGTAGGGCTGGAGATCCTGGGTTCGAATCCCGAGGAAACAACATTTAAAAAATTGTTTCGACCGAGCAGGGCACATAAGGCTGACCACTTACTCGCCTGTAAAGAAAAATGATCAGTGAAACAGACACAGAATTGCGTCTGCGGCTTTGCCTAGAAAGGATAAACTTAATTTTTTGAAAAGTTAGTTTAGAAAATAAATTCCCGAGTCCCCTAGTGGGGTGTGGGGCAAACTTCTAGGCTAGAAGACGGGCAAAAATCAAATAAATAAAAATATAATTGAAAAAAATCCGTCTGTGTGAAAATTTGTTGACATAATATTTTTCTGCAAAGAGAAGCAAGTTGAAAAATAAACATTTTTTTTTTAATTTTAATGATAATGGTGAACAGTGTTCACAAACGCAGTCGGAGAAATGTGTACATATGTGCCTAGATCAAGTACTTTTTTACAAATCATAATATAAACACTATGCTTGACAGAGTTAAGGATAATAATTAAAACAAAAAATATCTTAAATGTACATGTGTCCAATCGAAAAGTGAATTCCAGACGATCGGTATACACAAAACGATGGTCAACACGTTTCCTAATAAAATAAAACATATCAACAAAGCAAACATTAATTTGCAAAGGCCCGTTTTCCTCCCTTTCTATAAGAGGATTTTTCCAACAATAGCTTAAACGAAGCATAAAATTATTCGCGACTGCAGGAAATGTGCCTCCCTACAGTTTAGATAGCTGGCCAAACTTGCCACTGATAAAAAGCTTAAATGTTCCCACCGCAATTTATACCCGAAATTGTTATTTTCATGCGTACCTTGAGAAATATATATTTCCCTATTCTTTCGCTTTAATGAGCTATAAAAGCTTAAATTGCTCGTCTTAAATAAGCAAACATCTTTGTGGCGGTGTCGACGACATTATCCTGGGACTTTAAATTTTCATTTACGTAAAAAACGTGGAATTGTGTTTTTATTGCGGTTACAATTGTTCGGCAGTAAAAAGTAATGGAGGGATTTGTTTGCTATCAAGGCTATTTATGTTTTTATTTTAATTTTCAATTTATAAAAATTCAAATAATCAAAAGGTGATTGTTTGTCCGATAAGCGATGCAAGTGACTACACGATTGGATTGGAATTTGAATTAATATAAGAAATCCTAATAATATAAAAGTGAAATGTTGTGAAGATGATTGTTACTCTTTCACGCAAAAACTACTGAACGGATTTTGATGAAACTACACAATATTATTGTCAAGGTGTTTAGAAAAAAAAATGTTGTCTTTCGGTTTTGGATAAAAAAGCAAGTAAATTTAATTTAGAAGAGAAAAGATCTCTTCAATTTATTGTCTTACCCTAACCATTCTTGAGATACGAATTAAACACATTTTTGGCGAGAACCCCGCAAATTTATGCTTAGAATGCATATCGATCTCTAATAATCCCC
Source organism: Anthocharis cardamines (assembly GCA_905404175.1). Lineage (NCBI taxonomy): Eukaryota > Metazoa > Arthropoda > Insecta > Lepidoptera > Pieridae > Anthocharis > Anthocharis cardamines. The sequence goes on along the minus strand of FR989957.1, from coordinate 1,841,523 downwards.
AAACTACATAATTTAATGTTTATTCATTTCACAATTTGTGTGTCTGTTTAATTAGTTATTATAAGTAGAATAATCTTGATCTGGAGTAAAATATTAGTTTTTTTTTCATTGTAATCAGAAGATTGGAATAAATTATCAAAAACAATTCGCCTGTTCCGGAGAACAAAATGATAACTGCTTTACTATTTATATTGCAATTATCATTTTGTTCTCCGGAACCGGCGAATTGTGCACGAGCAAATTCGCATGCACGAAATAGTAATCAAATTTTTACAACGAAATGAAACTTAATTATTTGCCAAACAACATATTATCTTTTCTATGCCAATGTAAATTACCAGAATAAACATTAAAATGACAATGTTTTAACTTAAACCCCCAAGGAATGGTATGTATCTTTCTGATGTTCACTGGAAGCGGATGTTCATATAAATTGGCTTACCTGGATAGTAAATAGCCTCTTTCCGTACTGCGTACTTGGCCTGCGGTATCCTCAGTGTGCATATGAACTCTGCTGGCGACGGCAAATCAGCATCAAGTAGCGTCACGGATGCCACCGCAGAATACCGGCCATTTACTAATTTTAATCTGTGCGAGACGCCATCTAGTCGCCTGAAATTAAAAATATTTTTATAATTTTAACATTTCAGATACGTAATATGGACGCTATTAAGCAATACTCTGTCAACTTCTTATGAGCTGGAATACATGATTCAAAAGAGTTATATATCATTTAAATCGTTTTAATAGCAAACATATTGAAAAAACTAGTGGGCACGAAACCCTAACATGTTTAGAATATTCAACAATAATGCACTAAATTCTGTAACCTTGATTGATACTAAGAAAAACAATATACATTTTGGTAATAATAATTACAAAAAATCTATTATTTCTGTTACTATTTAAAAGAAATTTAATAAAACCTACCTAAAACTTCAAACAGAGTCCATATACGGTACATTTTAACTTTATTTATTTACATTTGTTACGTAGTTTTTATGTCATCTAACATGCAGAAATCAATCACTTCAGAAATACGATATGTGTTAGAAAGGGTGCCTCCAGCGAATGTTACTTCCAATCCAATTAGTCCTCACTCAGAAAACTAACATATTATATTTTTTTATGAAAATCAATAGTTTTGTTTATTTTTAAAAAATCTGCTACAAAATAAAATAAAAAAAAAAAGATAATAAGACCTGAAGGCCAGTGCTCACTTTACTGGACAAATTGAAAATTTATGTATTTTTTGAAGCCAACGCAAAAAAGTACAAATAATAAAAAAATGACAAAAAATAGAAAAAAAGAATCTGGATAGAGACAACCTATTCCCATACCTACCAAATACCATAAATATTCACAAAAATCACACGAGATTTTTATATACATACTAGCTGATGCCCGCGACTTCGTTTGCGTGGGCTTCATCTTAACTGAGCTTTTGAGCAAGCTTCTCTCTGCTAAAATATTTTTTTACCCTCCTTATATTTTTTTAATAAAAAGTATCTTATGTCCTTTCCTTTATAATACCTCTAAGAATATGTGTACAAAGTTACATGATAATCGTAACAAACAAGCTGACATTCACATTTATAATATTAGTAGGGATGTATAGAGATAGATATAATATATTTTAGACTTAAAATTTATTGCTGTCATAACGCAAGTAGATTCCATATATCAACCGGGTTATGAAAACGGCATTTAATAAAGTAATTTGGGAGGTGTGTTGGCAGCGTCCCAGGTGACAAAAGCTCTTACTTTTAATCACCAATGCTTTGCCAAGTATCCTCTGAAACTCGTTTCTTTATTAATCTTAACCTATATTTGAAAATTATACAAAAATGTATAAAATTGTATGTACCTACATAACTTACGCGGAATCCTTTGAAGACCTTCAACATATGCTGAACAGTTTGGTTGAAGCCTCTCACAGCGTGGGGCTCAAAGTAAATATTGGCAAGACTAAGGTGATGTACAATAACCACGTAGCTCCTGGACGTGTAACGGTGGATGGAATTACTCTTGAGATTGTCGAAAGTTATAACTACCTTGGGCAGATTATGCAAATGGGTAAAAACAACCTCGATAGGGAAATCGATAGAAGAATCCAATTGGGCTGGGCAGCTTTTGGAAAGCTACGGCATATATTTTCTTCGCCTATACCACAATGTCTGAAGACCAAAGTCTTTGATCAGTGCATTCTGCCTGTTCTTACATATGGCGCAGAGACGTGGACTCTAACGTTTCGATTGCTGAACAAGCTCAGGGTAGCCCAGCGCGCTATGGAGAGAGCCATGCTCGGGGTTTCTCTCAGGGATAAGATTAGAAATAATATTATCCGTGAGAGAACTAGAGTCACCGACGTGGCTTTCAAAGTGAGTAGACTGAAGTAACAGTGGGCTGGGCATATTGCCCGAAATGCTGAAAACAGGTGGAGTCGAAGTATTGTACAGTGGAGGCCACGCCTTGGTAGCCGCAGTGTGGGAAGACCGCCTGCTCGCTGGAGTGACGATCTTCGAAAAGTGGCGGGAAGACATTGGATGCGAAGAGCAGGGGACAGAAGAAAATGGCGCGCTTTAGGAGAGGCCTACGTCCAGCAGTGGATGCATACAGGCTGAAGAAGAAGAAGAAGACATAACTTAGCGTTTAAATTTTATCGTCTTGGATCCTGAGTAATTAGTTTTCTTTTGGTAGATATCGACAGACGAATGTGAGGTTCACTTGATGGTAGGTGATACCTCAGCCAGAGAGCATCAGTCAATGATGCGCTTTCGACCTACTTTTTACTTCGAGCATTCGTGTTTCACCTTTATTCATGTTTCACCGATCATACAATATATAAAACATGATTTTTAACTAAAAATGTTGAAGCATCTGTATTTATCTGTATCACATTATTATATTAATTTAAAATTTTATAATTTAAATAATATCTTAGGAGTTATCGCAAAAAAATATCTAAATTCAAGCGCTTTTCTCACACCGATGACGGGATTCGCTTGATGCGATCACCATCAGACAATCACCTTACGACAGACAAAACATGTAGGCATAATATGCCACTACCCATGCGAAGCCGGGGCGGGTCGCTAGTATATTATTGTGTCAACCCACATGGTTGCCATTTAGAGAAAATTGATTTTGACGTTTTAATTAGGTTTTATTAAATTTCTTTTAAAAAAATAACATAAACAATACATTTTTTTGTAATTATTATTATTACACTAAATGTATATCGTTTTTCTTGGTAGCAATGAAAGTAATAGAATTTAGTGCGTTATTGATAAATATTCTAAACGTGTTTCGTGCCCACTAGTTTTTTCAATATTTTTGCTATTAAAACGATTTCAATGATATATACCTCTTTTGAAATATGTACTCCAGCTCATAATAAGTTGTATTAAAATTTAAATTTTTATCATTTTGTGGGTGGACACTATTGCTTAACAGCGTCAAATTATGCTTAGTCCGAAATACAATTATATACAATACATTATAATATTATTATGGGGCGCAGTAAATGATGTAATTATAGCAAAAAATGCGAAATAAACGTAACTAAAAGTGATAGCAGCGTTTCTAAATGAAATCTACAAAGAAGTGTTAGGATATACACATTTATTATGTCAACTACTCGTTAGAGTCGATTCTATGACTCATGATTCTTTCAAAAGATATAAAGAGTACGCTCACTCTTTGACGCCTAGAATTACATTATTTCCTTTAGAAAGTAATCCTCTTTTACATTTTAATATTAGAGCTGAAGCAAGCCAACATCACTGAAAAGAATGTTTTAATTATATATTAAGGTATGTAAGGCTTCTGTTTTAACATTATTCAACTTCATATAATTATTATTATAATAACAGGTTTCATGTACTAAAATTAGATTAAAAGCATATATATGTAATAACTATTTTTTTAATCATACATCATTTGTAATGCGGGCTCGTTGGCATGTTCGTTAGAACACCTGCCGTGCGCATCGATGGGTCGTGGGTTCGAAGCCCACAGGGACTACATGTTTATAATTTTCTGTAAGCATATTTTCCTCACGTCTGGTAACTTCGGGCATTGATCGGGTGGGAGGAATATCGAAATTCCGACCTAACGAACCACCGTTCATAGATGGAAAAACCGTGAAGTGCACATTGCGCGTTTCGGTTTCAGTCTATGGATTTCCGAATGCTCGAATTAAAAAGTAGGTCGACAGCACATCATTGACTGTTCTGTGGCTGAGGTATCACCTACCATCAAGTGAACCTCATGCTCGTCTGTTGATACCTAACATATCTAATATCTAAAAATGCCTTCAAGCCATTCAACACAAATTCAAAACACACACAACACCTATAAATCGTATATTTTTATTTATTTACTAGCCACCCGCCCCGGCTTCGCACCGGTGCAATGCTGATACTAAATACACTACAGAAAAACTGTTATTATAATACATATAAACCTTCCTCTTCAATCACTCTATCTATTTAAAAAAACCGCATCAAAATCCGTTGCGTAGTTTCAAAGATTTAAGCATACAAAGGGACAGAGAAAGCGACTTTGTTTTATACTATGTAGTGATATTTATTTATAAGTAGGCAAATCTATGACCCAATATTCAAATTCATTTCTATATTACGCCGCTGTGAACTAAATTTAAGCCTTCAAATCCAACACAGGTGTTTGTATTCCACACCAATAAACGCGATCGGGCTAAATGGACTGTCAAATTATTTCTACATTTATGCAAATAGTTATAAGCCTTTAAAATCCAAATTGGGGCATTTCATTCCGAACGTAACCCTGGTAAAAAGAAATCTTTAACTCAACGAAAGTGAGTATTGCAAAGAGGTGTTTTTTAGTGAGAATACCGAATTTTTTAAATGTATAAGAAACTTTGATACAAAATGTTATTATTTAAGAATTTTATTGAAGGTATCGACATGAGTCTACAATGTTTAATTACGAGTGATCATGTTAATCAGAATTCGAAAAAGCAAATTGTGAAAAAATAAACTGTGATGAAGACTGAACATTATGTATTGCATTTGTCTTTTTTTCTCTTATCAAGAAATCTTCTTTTTTTTTTCGATTTTTGCTAATCACAAAATGAATGCGCTGGTGTATGTAGCAGAGCAATAGCTAATAATATTGTATTTAATAAATTAATATTAATAATTATACTATAGTCTTGTGTTAAAAAGAGTTTTGTCAGTTTTGCTAAGTTGAGCCATCGATATACGTGTTTTTTAAATTTTAATAATAACATAATGTCTTGCAAATTAAAATTTACGATACACTTTCAAGTAGCATTTAAAGTTTGAACTATGACGCAAGTTAAAAGTCTAAGAAAGCAAAAGTAAAATATTGTACTGAAATGGATAATTCTTGTACCTACTACAAGTTCTTACTTGTTATCTAAACATAAAGTTCTCAGTACACTTTTTGAACTTTTACTAGTTATAATAGATAAGCGAAAAATTGGCGATGTTAAGGCATGATTTTTAAACTATAAACTTCTAAGTTTTTTTAATGTTAGATATCGACAGACGACCTCGATGCCTAATACATGGTAGTTTACTCAGCACATCAATCAATTATGCGGTGTCGACCTATTCTTACTTCGAACATTTGGAAATCCATAGACTGAAACCGAAACACGCAGTATGCACTGTAAGGTTTTCCTACCTACCAACAGTGGTTACTTATCACTATGAAGCATTACACTAAAGGCCTTATCCTTAAACGTATTAAAGCTTGATATAGTTAAAAAATATGTTTTGTCTCGCTCTATCAGAAATAAAATTACTAAAGAACGAAAGAAACAAAACATATTTTAACTATATCGAGCTTATAATACGTCTATGGATAAGGCCGTAAGAATGTAACAGGACTAAGATTACAACACATATTACAGGCCTATATTCCGTTAATATAGGAATTATGGAGCAAAGCATACCGTGGGAAGGAATTCGTATATCGCCTCTGTATCGAAATTAAGGTATACGAGATTACTTAGCCATGCTATTTTAATTAGCAGTTATAATGAAGCCCTCTAAAATATTCGCTCCGCGTATTAGGAATATTGGAATACTCATTACGACATACTAGAGGTGTCTAAGCCTCGAGAATCCGTAATAGGACATAATTGGCTTGGAATAATTAAGAAAACAGAATAAATGCATTCTTATCATTCACGACACGCCGTTTTGTGTAACGCAATATCTAAAAACTACTAGCGGACCCGACAGTCGTTGTCTAGTCAGAATATTGGCTTCAAATTAAAAAAAAATCCTGATTATATTATGCTAATTTCCAATTTTCTATAATATCGATTTGCAGTTGACATACATTATAACAAAAGCTATTAGCATGCGTGACGTGAGATGTAAATTGTGGAAGATGGCGGAGTTCCGAACCTAATTTATTATAAAATATTTAATTTTCTGCATATTTTTTTTCATGAATGTTTCTGATATCTAATAGTGATTCTGTTATTCATGACATAGACGAATCCTACAAATAAGATATCATTAAAATCAGTGCAGCCGTTCTTGAGGTATAAATGGTGTAACTATCTCGACTTACATGACGCAAAAACATACTTTTCGCCAATCGTTCTAGATACAAATACATAGTACTTATCACAACTTAGTATATCTAAGTTTATCTTTATCCGTAGTGGAATCTCAATCACAGGTTTCCATAGTACTTACTTCGTTGAAAAATTACCCAGTGGAACCAACTGTGCGCTATTTTTTCATTCACTGGCGCTAGCCTTAGATTACCGCTTGTAACTATTCAAATGCATAGAATATTTCAACCGTAAACACATTTATTGCGTCTTTGTCAATTCTAGATACGCTTTATTTTTTTATACCTTTTATTCCTTTCAAAGAAACCCAAAGAGTGACGCTGAAGTACGTAGTCTTTTAGACGATACACGTAAACTAAATGTCTTGACTCAACAATTTCTTCAGATGATTCTTATATTTGATAAGAAAGACAAAGGTGACATAACGAATGCATTCCAAACAAAGGAATTCCTTAAAAGGAACAAAGACGGAACAAAAGGGGATGAGATTTCCAGGGTCTTTCAAAGGGTAAACAAAATGTATTCACAAATATGTGTACGACGGCTTCGTTGGAGCGTTGGTTACATATGCCTTACGGTCGGTCGGTCGCAGGATCATATCCCACCCGGACTTATATATTTATAATAATTTTCTATTAATACCATTTTCCCCTATATCCAGGGTATTATAGGCAGAAATTACGAAATTCTGAGTAACGAAACATAGATGAAAAGCTGTACAGTAAATGGCGCGTGTCAGCTTTAGCAAATAGATGTCAGCCGGGCTAGCATGACCGCCACGAGATATATCTCGCGCGAGAGAAGACAAACTAAGATGTTAAATATCTCGATATATTATATCTCGACATCGACAATTTTGATAGAAAAGATATCTCGATCGACAAATGTATCTATTTTTGATATTAAAAGTCGAGTTTTAAGTGTAATTGTCATGTTAGACCCGAAAGAAATAAAGCGATAGTCGATTGAAACACGAGAAAACGGTAGACAAAATTTTGTCGCGCTTGTCATGCTAGCCCGGCTGAATGCTCGAAATAAAAATTAATGGTCCACAGCGCATCATTGATTTATCTCTAGTAACCATGGTATCACCGACCACCATATGAGTCACACACTAGTCTGTCGAAAAATTACGGAAATAAGAAAACCCTTATTCGAATATATTAAAAGCTGTGACTGTGTGTGTTCATAGATGGAAAACCCGTGAAGTGCATATTGCGCGTTGCGGTTTCAGTCTATAGATTTCCGAATGCTCGAAGTAAAAAGTAGGTCGATAGCGCATCATTGACTGATGTTCTGTGGCTGAGGTATCACCTACCATCAAGTGAACCTCATGCTCGTCTGTCGACATCTAACATAAAAAATTATATATTTTTTTCTATACAATCCATTCATCCGAACATTTCAATAATCCGGCACCCATTTAATAGAGCCGGATTAGTGAGATTATACTATATAACTATAACGTTATTAACGTTATAGTTAGTAACGTTATAGTTATTAACGTTATAGTTATTAACGTTATAGTTATTTACAGCCATCTTAAAATATTGCGAGTGGCTTGACCGTTCCGCATTGCGCACTGCGGCTGGCATTAATGCAATACCTTTTTACGAAAGGGGTTGGACAATCTAGCTATTAAAGTAATGCCCTATCTAAGATATCTACCAGACTTAGAACAACTTTAATTTCGTAAGCACGTCACGATTTTATCTAACAATGGGATTTTCTCTGACTGCTTTGTTATTTTTCTTGTAAGAATTGTATGAAAACGTATATTGTGACTTAGAACTGAGTGGACAGGAACTATGTCTTCAACTTATAACTCGTTCATACTCTTTTGAGTCGTGTTGACAGAAAACCGTGAAGCTCTTTCTATGAAAGGTGAGTCCTCAGTCCTCAGGGTATCTCTTATTTACAAAAATGCGCTACGGGCTTCCTTTTTAGGGTTCCTTACCCGTTTCACCCTTTGGTAAAACCTTATTACTAAGACTCCGCTGTCCGTCCGTCTGTACGTCTGTCACCAGGCTGTATCTCATAAACCGATAGGCAGTTGAAATTGCTGCCGCTATTAAAACAAATACTAAAATAGATATTTAAGGGGGCTCCCATACAACAAACGTGATTTTTTTTGCTCGTTTTTGCTCGATATTGATAACAGCAACAGGTAGACGCTTGAAATATTCACAGCATATTTAGTTATATACGTATATTCACTTTAAAGATAATTAATTAAATTAAATTAACTAAAACAAATATTTATATATGCCGTTTTTGTAGATAATGGAACGGAACCCCTCTTGCACGAGTCCAACTCGCACTTGGCTGGTTTTTGAATTTTTGATACGAAGGGAAACGAATGGGAAGGTTAGTTATTAGTTCAAGCCGAAATGCGAATCTGCACATTGACGCTTTTTCAATTATGAAAGGTTTATGTAAATTATATTCTTAAATCATTAGCTTGAAGTGGCCAAAGGATTATAAAAAAGTAATATATCAGACCAAGAGATATCATACACGTGACATGTGATATCAACTACTGCACCGAAGAACCCAAAAAAAAGATGGCGTTAAAAAACATTCCTAGCTGTAAACTTCTTAATATGCATCATATTCTAAATATTATTGCATATTTACTATACATAAAGCTAATAAACAAGGTTTCTTCAATAAAAAACAAACGATTATCTATACGTCTACTAATATTATAAAGAGGAAAGATTTGTATTTTTGTATGTTATGAATAAACTCAAAAACTACTCGACTTATTTTAAAAATTCTTTCACCAATAGAAATCTACTGGTTTAATTTTGGGCAAATTATGTTTTTTCTTTATTTTTATTTTTTATCTAATGTTTTTAATAATAATTGTTGTCATAGGAAATAGGTTAAGTTTTACTGTAGCTTTTGTTATTTTTGGCTGATGCCTCAACATTGGTGAGGTTCTGAAAACCAGCGCTATGCCAATAGTATTGACATAGCACAAGCTGAGTAACCTCACCATTTAGGTAGCTGGCAAACAAATTTTTCTTTTTTATGTTTTACTGATTTTATATTTTTATTTGTTCTCATTGTTTGTTTGTTTTGTGCTTAATAAATCTATTCTATTCTATTCTATTCTATTCTAAAATCTACATTATCAGCGAGTAACATATAGTGTACATCTACAATGCACCCGTGCGTGTTTCTAGTAAAAAATAATTAATTCAAAATCATTTATTCATTTAGGTAACACAATGTACACTTATGAACGTCAGTAAAAAATACATATTAAATGCTTCTAATTTTACATTAACCGCCAGTTCTCAAATCAAGGGCGTAGAACGGAAGAGAAGAACTGGCAATAAACTCTTCGTCACTCTTTTTAATCCCCAATTTTTTGTAATAGATCGCAAAAAAATGTATTCAATACTTTTTTATTTGAAGTGACATTATTACATAGTGTAATCGTTTATATCAAGCCTCTTAGCCTTGTAATCGTGAGCTAATCCTCTTCACAATACCTGTAATCAGATTATCCTTGACCACACATATTAATAGCTTTTATGTATGGATTCATGGCCGTCATATTTTAATTGAAGACCTAACATCATTATTATCTCTACTTTCAAAACTTCAATATAATCGTGTGTAATATTATAACATGAGATTGACACATTGAGGTAATATTATATTCGATTATTTATCTTCTATGGCACAGTGTTGTACGCAATGCGTTTAACAATGGGGTTCCGGGGTTCGAGGCCCGGGAAAAAAAAGGCAGGCACAAAAGACTGATCATTTGCCTGTAAAGAAAAATTATAAGTGAAAAGGTCAGAAATGTGGCATAATATTGTCTTTTATTAACGCGAGTATCACACAGTTAAATACTATATAACGGATTAAATGCAATTTATATTATTTATGCCGACGTTTCGCATGCTTTTCAGAAACTAAAATTTATAAATAATAAATTGCGTTTTATTTTAAAGTACTTTATTTAGAAATGTGGCTGCCCGATACCCCACCCTAAGAAACAAAAGTTTTTTTTTGTATTACAAGGACTTAAGTTAAAAGTTAAAACCTCGAATTTATACGCAAAATGTTTGTAGCCGTACCTAACGCCCGTTTGTTCAAAAATTATTCGTCCCGAATAAATGAATCTACACGTGAGAGGTATGGATCCCTGAGTATGACATGAACTTTTATAACAGGAAATATCCCAACTTTGCATACGAAATGTCCGGGCCAAACCATCCTTACGTTTAAACAATTTTTAACGAGATTTCTAAAAATATTTGGATTTTAAAAGTAAAGAGCTATCTAATCTTAAATAAGCTTAAAATATGTCTTATTAAATATTAAGAAGGTATATGCTAAGGAGCAAGCACATCTTTAAATACATCAAATTCATGAATGTTTTTCTGAATCTGACACTAATGATAATAAAATGTAATGTAACATGAAGATGTTATTAAAGGAAGATGAATTCTTACTAAGCCTTGTTTACGACGAGACAAATGTTTATGTATGTAGTTTTACTAGAAATAAAATAATAGTTTAAAAAAACTAAAAAAACACGCTTTTTATAGAAAACCGAACTAAAAAATAGAAAATAAATTTAAAATATATTTTATTTAAAAAAAAGCGTAGGGTGCATGGTGTCAATAGGCTGCTCTCCTGCAGGTATACCCAGAATGCGATATGTTTGTGGATGGATGCTCGGCAATTATGTCAAAATGTCTGAGACTGTGTGAATGTGATGTATGAATCTGATTTAAAATAAACTATTGTATTTTTAATTATTTAACTTTTAATATGTTCTAGTGTAATTGTATATAAATTGTAATTTTATAAATTTTTAATTAATGTAATTGGACTTATGTCCGTTTTAATTGAATAAATAAATAAATAGTTATAAATATTTTATTGACAGATATGAGTAGAGTGATTATCATTTAGATAATATCTTAAAAAGCACCCCACGCTTTTTTTTAAATAAAATATATTTTAAATTTATTTTCTATTTTTTAGTTCGGTTTTCTATAAAAAGCGTGTATTTTTAGTTTTTTTAAACTTTTATTTATTTTCTACTTTTTAGTTTGGTTTATTTATAATAGCTTGTTTTTTAATTTTAAACTATTAAAAGTAAAATTAAGTTTATGGAATTATATAGTATTAAGTACAGCGCCACCTTGTGACAGTAGCCAGAAATGCGCGTGGCGTGACTGATAGTTTTTACAACGCAGTGTTGTAAATGCCGCTTAATATCAATATCTAGTGACAGCGCTATCTAGTAGCGCTGTCACCATCGCGTCTGCAGATAAATTAACAAAAATCATAATTTGCAAATTGAAAAATGGAATAATTTTATCAAATTAGTGTATTGACATCGGTCCTCGATAAATTTACAAAGTTTGAACGAAATCTGGCCGTTTAAAGTGGGTCAAAATCGCGCCCAAAGAAGTCGGTTACAAACAAATATACAAACAAACATACATACAGGTGAAGCTAATATAAAGCGTGTAATGAAATCACACATTGTACCTTCAGTGGTATGAAAAGCACATCTCTTCTGTAACACAGTTTTTCTAACTTGCATTGAAAGAGGCATTTAAAACATATACATAATATATACCTTTGCATTAAATATAATATACTTATATGTAAAACTAAAAAAAATCTTCTTATCCTATTTATAAAGACTTTTATAATTATTTTAGCATTTATATCGTCAGTGGAAAGGCAAAACTGCTAAAGAGCCATAAAAATACACGTGGGAAATGTAGTTTCTTTTTTTTTTAATCTCATATTTTTCATCATATTTATTTAAAAATAATAAAGTTGTTAAAATTGTTTACCTCAGCCAACGAAATATAGTATTTCTATAATTTGGATATATTGTCGCTTTAGCATTTTTGCCGTTCCACTGACGATATCACAAAAACTACTACTTCCTTACCTCTCAGGCGTGGCGACGGTAAGATTAGGCGCAGGGAAGGCGCCATCCGCCGCACATATGACGTTTACTGTGTCGTCATCAGTCTTGTTCTGCACCAACCGGAAATTCGTCTCCGGCACTGTAATTATATAAAAACTATAAGACACTGTATTTAAATAAAGAATGACTAATAGAACAGAGTGTTATAATCTATTTCAAAAAAATATAGTTTCTCTACTCTATAGCAACTATAGTAAGCAAATGCCGCTCTAATATGGAAGTTGTTAATAAAATTGAACGTTAATTAAAGAAATTAAAGTTTTAACAGTCGTTTTGGATGTAACCACGGAACAAGAAAAATAAGTCTGTTCTGTGGATGTAACCTTCTTAGGTTTACTTCTCGCTACAATTTTAAAGTTAATTAAAAATTACTGACGTAGTACAAAATCAGTACACTGAATTATTACTATACAAGGGTTATTTCAAATGATGTAATTAAGTCATTGGGCTATTTCTTCAGATGCAGCGGGATTCGAATCTAAACTCCACCGCCTAAAATTATATTTGAACAAGTGATTACAATTATATGTATGTATCAAAAATCTAGCGCCTCCGTAGACGGATGTTGCTTAGAAGCATCATCGTTGCTATGGTAACCAATATATCGTTTGAATTCAGGAACCAGGCATGCGTCACTTATTTAAATATATGTAAATCAAATTTAGGGACGGTATATTGGCAAAGGCTGGTAACTAATGAGGTGTTAACATGCACGAGCGACCGACGGAACTTTATTTTTACAACCAAAACAATTTCCTTAAGCCCAGCTGTCTCTGGCACCATATTTTTATTTTAACTTTTAAGCCGAATTAGCGTTTGTTTCGAACTTTTCCTGCTGTTTTCGGTTTTAATTGTACTTGTTTGGCTTAATTTTAATGTCGGCTGTGTGTTGACGGTTTATTTTTTAAACTCTTTCGCTTGAAAGTTTTAATTATCTCTAACGTATCTATATTTATCAATTCTATTGATTAGTTCATTAGATTTCGTTGGGGCGTAAACTCACATGAAGGTTTCAACTCATTTGCCGGCCAAGCATGACAACCACGACAAAATTTTGTTGACCGTTTTCTCGTGTTTAATCGATTATTTCTTTATGTCCTCCGGGTTTAACATTACACACTTGAAACTCGACTTCTAATGTCAAAATCAGATATATTTGTCGATCGAGTTTTTTAGTACAATATATACTTTGATATATCGATGTCGAGATATATCTTATATTGTTTGTCTTTACTCTCACGAGATATCTCTTGATGGTCATGCTAGGCGGGCTGATCAGGTCAGATCTAATAGTTTTTACCATATATACAAGCATATTTATACATATTAATGTATTTCACGCTTTCATATATCCTCTCTACATGCCTAAAACATCTCCACATGCCTTTTTCCAACATGCCTGCCAACTCAACGTACCAATCAGACCTGTGTTATGGTTTATATTTATATATTGTATATAACTCATAATCTTCTTCCAATCATCTGTAAAATAGAAAGCAATCAATCTACTCAACTTCTAAACCAATAGACATAAGGTACAATTTTTATATTGATAAGTGATTTTTGAAATTACAAAAGGAAGTTTGTAACGACGCGGAATAAAACTAAGGAAAATAAATACCCTGACGCAATACGACTCTATTTTAATGCAAATAAGTTTCAAAGCTAAACTTGGCACTTGGAGACATCTCTCTAGATAGTTCTTCGTATTTTCTTGAAAGGTATTATGAATACGGCTTAATAGCTGTAGTAGGTACCTTTTATACATATAATAACGTATTTTCTACGCTATTATATAAAAGCGGAAAACCGCGGAGATGATGGATTTTTTAATCCTTATTTTACCCCTTTAGGACAGGAACTGGAACTGAACTCCATTTTTTTTCATACAAATTAGAGGAAAGCTCCAAGTCCGAATACACTAGCTTTTACCCCTAAATTATGGGGTTATGGCAAGAAAAAATCCAAACATGTAATTTTTAGAACATGTTACACGGACGAACAAAAGTATATAGATGCGTAATATAGATATTATTATAATATACTAGCCGCCGGCTTCCCACGGGTGCAATGTAGGTGTAGGTACTATACACAAAAAATATTACTATGTTTGTATGTTACTCGCTGATAGTATATAGAAAGAAATTGGTCCAGTAGTTTTGAGTTTATTCGTTACAAACATAAGAAAATTTCTTTCATCTTTATAATATTAGTGTAGAATAAAAAAAATGTGATTATTTATTTATTTACTCTTCATTTCACATCTATGTTTAAATGTATTTAAACATACACATACAGAAACAAACAAAACAATTTAGCATGAAAATGGGGGCCTTATCACTAAGCAGTGATTTCTTCCAGGCAACCAATTGCCAATTGCGTTAAAGATCAAAATTCCAAATTAGGAAGTGACACAGAGTGATACACAACAAACCATCAAACACATAATAAAAATAGCCTATCCACTAAAATATTAAAATAATAACACAACAATTAAATACACAGGTGCTTAGTTATATTTCCTACAAACTATCAAAAACAATTGAGATAAAATGATTACGAACGAGGTATTATTATATTTTCTATTTTTAGTAATGTATTTCAAAATAATTTAGAGAAAAAAAAGTTTTGGGGTTTGGATGATAACTAGTGAAAAACGAGCAAATTGCAGTTCGAACAGACGAGTGCCTTAATAGGTCAATCTGCCACTCCGTATATTTTACATTTTACCCAGTGTAATAATATTCTTTTATTTGGAACAACATTTCAACTTCGATAATATAACGTACCGCAAAAATGGAGTCGTAAATTTGCAAACTGTCAAGAAGTTTTGTGGAAAATGCAGGCACACATAGAAAATATTATGCATGGTAAGGGTAGATTTATTGAGATGTCCTGATTTTGAACGAGAATTTTTTGATTTTCTTGTCAAAATATATTTATAATGGTTGAGTTACATGATAAAAAACTTTAGAATAGAAGTAGGTACTTACATAAGAAATGTAAAGGTAAAATATTTGAACCCAGTATTACAGTTTTTTATTATAGCAGTTAGCTCACGAATGGTTTTTTTTTTTTAAATCATATTGTTACTAATACAAAACTTATCAACATACATACGAAAGTATCTAGTTTATATGTCTGTAAAATCTTCGTGACTAATGAACTAAACCGATTTGATGAAAGTGTACTTAATAGACAATGTTTATTATCTAACTTATTAAAAAAAACTGTACCGATACCTAAGATTCACATATCAGTAAAAATATTTGACGTTTATTGTGACAGGATCATTAATGAATGGTTGGGAATATATTTCTGCCAGGTGTTTTACCATCAGTAGTACTAAATGGTACCACTGGGAATAAATGTATTGTAAACGAACTACCTTAAATTCGCTATGCGGCAAGTGAGTACAATTTTTCCTCCAGCTTCCGGATTCCATTTAAATTAGAGAATAACTTTGCGAATGCTTAAAATATGAATGCATCTCCATTCATTTCGTTCATTCTTCTGCTTAATTTAGAGAATGCGGGACTCTTTATACTATTCATGTGAATTGTAATTTAGTATTACGTCATATTTCTTATAATATGATAATATTATATAAAAACCTTATTTTATTAAATTGAGTCATTTTAACACAAATATCATTTAGAATGTTCATTTAACTTAATTATGATGTTTCTTTATCAACTCTTTTCTACCTTATAGTTTTCCAAAGAAAAAATTTTAAGTGAAAAAACATTCTGAATATCTATTGACAATATGTTCTTGAATCCATCGGCGCCACAAGCCGTTATATTAATTATGTTAGATATCGACAGACAAGCATGGTGATACACAGAACAGTAGTCAATGATGCGCTAGCAACCTATTCTTTTCTTTTTTTTATGTTAGATATCGACATAAGAGCATGAGGTTCACTTGATCAATAATAATTAATAATACTAAAATACTTTATTGCACACAAGATTAAATGGGCGGCCTTATCAATAATAACGATTTCTTTCAGACAACGGTATCGGAAGAATAAATAATAATACATAGAGAAAATATTGGCGGTAGGATAATGGTAGGTGATACCCCAGCCGCAGAACATCAGTCAACGATACGCTGTCAACCTACTTTTTTACTTCGAGCATTCAGAAATCCATAGACTGAGATTGAAACGCGAATTTATGTACTTTACGGTTTTTCCATCTATGACCTGTGGTTCATCACTCTGTTGGGATTTTTATATTCCTACCATCCATTTAATACCCGTTAGTAAACAAGTTTACTGAAAATTATAAAAATTGTTACGGCGAGATTCGAACCCGTGATCCATTGAGATTGACAACTAGTCATAAATTAATAAATATTTTTGAAATTAGGAATACGGAAGTGATTAAAGTAAGTAATTTAAAAAGAGAACGTTTATGTATGTACAATATATTTTTTTTATTTTCGGAATTCATCCTCAAAACTTGATTATACGCAATATGGTATTCGCATGCGTTTCCTTCCGTTCCGAGCCCGTACAAGTGTACACATAAAAAGAGATGTGGATAGCAGATGCTGGCGCAAATAAAACTTGTTTCACCTTACAAAAACACACGGATGTTGTATACAAGGCAAAAGTTTGATGAGGAAATCGTTTTTTTTATTCTATAAATACCGAATTTGCGAGAGTACAACAAAATAATAGTTTATAAGTATGTAATCTAATGTAATCGACGACATTTAATATTACCAGAAATTTAGAGGAGACGATAAAAGAAGGATAACAATAAAAATATTTTGTAATGATTTTGTCCGATTGTCTTTTCACGCTAATCTCCGATATTACTGTACTGATTTCCATTGTATTGTTTCCATTTGTAGCAAAAAGGCGATGGCACAATATCACTATACATAGTGGCAAATATGTTTCTACATAGTGGCAAGTATGTTAACCTATAAGACCATTCTCAAGTCATTGTAACCATTTTGTAAATAAGATTCGATTAGCAGCTTTTACTAGTATAATGTAGTTTTTAGTTTCATAAAAGAATATTTTATTAAGGTTTTTATATGACCAAATCATACAAATTTATGAAAAATTAGTGTGTTTATGTTAGTATTAAAATATATTACTAAACATTATTTGCTTTCCTTTTTATTTTTTTATATTTTTAGCCTACTAGACGGAAACATATATACGTATATTATTTCACTGGAGCCCATGAACTCAGACTCGAAAGGGAGATGATGAAAATTACGAAGACCTGGCCAAAGACGTCATAAATTTATTTATATTATATTAAAGTACACTACGTTATATATAATACAATTTACTAGTTTAAATTATATTGTGTTGATCTTAAATATATGACAATTACAGTAAGAAAAAAAATACAAAAATACTTTCATATATATTTAGATATTTGTATCGCTACCGCTTACATCTTGTACATATTTTCCCAAACGCGGTAGCCCAACCGTAGGTATGTGTCATATGAAAGGGAACGTTTTACGACGAACGGACAAAATATGAAATTCGGCCTTCGCATAAAATTTACTGTGTTTTGTTTTACAACGTCTAGTCTAGATTTATTGATAAGCCGTGGTGTCCTAAGAGGCATCAGTGGCTATAAATAAATTTTCCGAAAGCCAGAAGTAAAAAAGTATCACTGATTTTCTGTGGCCTACGATCAAGTGAATCTCATACTCATCTGTCAATATCTAAAATAAAAAAACTTTTTTTAAATTTTGTACTTTGAGATATTTGTTTCAACGTGAAGCAATATTTTCCTCACAACCGATTCGTCTATGAGCAGTCTCAATTTATGTATTCAATGAATTATAAACTTATCAACCGGCAGAAATCAAACCTGCGATATATATAGTTTTGAATATTATATCTTAATTTCACTTTCTATTTTTCATTCCAATTTCTCAAGTTATTTTAGCCACATAACCAACTTTGTTCATGCACACTTTGCCTAATGCTACAGTTATAAAAACAACAGTTGTCAAGTTTGACTACAACAAATTAAACGTCCAAACACGCCTACATTTAATATTGCCTTTTCTTAACGCGAGTATCACACATTTAAAAAAATACTTTATAACGGAATTTATTATTTATCCCGATGTTTCGGATGCTTTTCAGCAACCGTGGTCAATGGTAGACTGAAGTTGACAACTGTCTGATTTGAAATATTACAATGATGCCATATTAACACTATCTATTCTATTGTTTAGCAGTATTAGCTTAGCATCTTTGTCCGTATAGATTTTCACACTTCGATCACTATCTATACTAATATTATAACGAGGAAAGATTTGTTTATTTCACCAATAGAAAGCTAGATTATCAATGACGAACATAGGCTATATTTTTGTATATAGACATAGACATTCTTTATTCGACATAAAACACAAATAAGATACAAAGTTAAGCTTAACTATGGTGAGTATAAATTGTGTAATGCCGAAAAGGATCCTTCAACAGCATTTGTTGCAGTTATAAACTGCAACACTGGTTTATCGTTTGGTATATAGTATATCTACATTGCACTCGTGTGAAGCCGGGGTGGTAAAATTATATAAAGCTGTTTTCAAGTTTCTACCGGAAACGACTTTAGAATTCATATATGCGTCAGTCGGTTTCTCATTTTATATTACGTAAATATTATTCATTATATTGTTAGTTTTTTCTCCAAAAACAGAAGGAGGGTGGGAAACATTTAGAGAAGGGATTAATGGGTTTCCCACTGTTATTTCTATAGACTGTCATATTAACACCAGATCTGTGCTTCGCTCCATTAGTTTAATGAATTAAGTTTCCAACACACGACTTTGCACGGTTTTAAACTTTCATAAAGTTTCCCTTCGGTGTAACTTGACACACCACTGTTATCATAATTAAGGCTTTATTTTCATCCTTAATTCATTTCCATCATTTATTTACCTCTCGTTTAGATTTTTAGTAATACTTTAACGGATAGCGTAATTTTATTAAGTACAAAGTACTAGTTTTTTTTTCTTATACTCGTACATATTACCATATCGAAGTCCTGAATGCACAATTACTGAGTCATTCAACCTAAAGGGAGGATCCTCGACCAGTCGAACCTCTGACTGGCCGGCCCTAAGGCCCCAATAGTAGGAGAGCCCGTGGGAGATCGTCCTTCACCGATCTGATAACCAGATGAGACGTATTTTTTATTAAATATTTTTTATAAACAAATATGCCTATAATTGCTTGCCTATCGAAAAGTGGTAATGGCTATTTTTAATTAAATTAACTTTTATCGATTTTTTTTTTCATCACCTTCATACTTTTGATAACCAAATGAAATTTATTTGACTGATAGTTTTTGATACACAGAATATGCCTAGGTATGCTTGCCTACTCATTTCAGTGTATAACTACCTGGCAAGCAGGTGTAAACAGGTAAGTCAAAATAATAAAAAAATAAATAAATAAATAAAATAAAAATAAAAATTAAAAATTAAATTAAATTAAAAAAAAATTAATTAATTTTTTTTTTATGAAAAATAGCCATGACCACTTTTCGATAGGCAAGCAATTATAGGCATATTTGTTTATAAAAAATATTTAATAAAAAATACGTCTCATCTGGCTATCACATCGGTGAAGGACGATCTCCCACGGGCTCTTAGACCACAAAGGTTGTAGCACTCGGAAATATTTGTATAGCACGATTCAGGATTAGACGTCTTTATATTGATTCTTGTAGCGGATCATAGATGTCGCTATATATTTTTAAAAAATCGGGCTTTATACGGGTGGGAAGAATTTCAAAATTTCGACCGGGTAATGAGCCACCGTTCAAAGATGGAAAAAACCGTGAAGTACAAATTGCGCGTTTTGGTCAAAAATAGGTCGACAGCGCATCATTAACTGATGTTCTGTGGCTGAGGTATCACCTACCATCAAGTGAACCACATGCTCGTCCGTCGGTATCTAACATAAACAAAAGATAATGCTATTATTAAATTCTTTAACTTAGCTTTGTATATCATTGGGTTTGTAATAATATTTCTAGTATTATCATTTTTAGGAAACCCATAACGTTCTAACCGGGTGGAAAATTAAATTCAAGTGCATTTGTATGAGCCAGCTCAATTCTGTAACTTGTGTCTCAGCCTTGATTAGGGATTAACTTGAACCTCAGTCTCTGCAGTCTCGTAGAATTAAGATAAAATGCTTTTTTTACTTTTATTCAGCGCTCGACTTTTCCAGGATTTTAATAATAAAAATTTCGGATTGTATTTTCATTTTTTCGCGGAAAGGACAAATATTTTAATTAAGTTTTCCGGTAGCTATGAATAGGAGAGATGAGTTGTCACGAACTATATCTATACCAATATTATAAAGAGGTAAAGTTTCTTCTTGTATCTACTGGATCTACTGAAATGATTTTAAAAAAATATTTTACCAATATAGTCACATTATCAGCGAGTAACATAAGATATTTACTAAAGCCTATGTAGTAACAGTGCTTGGGTGGACGAAAAAGCGACTTGGTGCGAGACAGTGCGTGCTATGCCTCCAACTTCAGTGTGCGTTCACAAGGATACATAGCAGAACCGCGGTGGCTAGTATAAGAACTACTCTTACCCCAGAGAAACTTGCCATAAAACACCTTACTGAAGTCTATGGGTGGCAGTAATATATTTCCATCATAACTACTCGTTAGCCTCTTTAACCTACTAAACTATGGCTAAAGTAAAAAGAATCAAAGGTCAAAAGAACGCCAACAAAACCTATAAATTAATATTGCAGGACACTACACCTATAAAACTAGTAATCCCCTACGTTATAGCGAGACCAATAAAAATTCACTCACCGAAAACAATCATTTGCTTCGTTTTCGAGTCTTCCTCCATAAATGTGGAAACTACGCACGTATAGTCCCCCGAAATATCTGTATTCGGCTTCACTATACGAAGTGCTCTGTGCATTTTTAATGGGTCACTGGAGGCTCTATACGTAAGGTCTACACGGCCTCGTAATATGCCCATATCCTGGGGTTTCTGCGTCGCGATCCATTGGTACACTGGTCGCGCTTTGTTCTTGAAGAACCACTTCACCATCAGACCGGCAGTGTCATTACCATACGTGTAGTCACAGTCTAATATCACCGCGTCCTGCACACCATATTGAATTATTTCTGGCACTACCACTTTCACTATTTTCACTGCACTTAGTCCTGTAACAAATGGAATTAACATTAATTAATGAAAATATAAATATAACCTTAGTTTATGAAAATTAAGAAAAAAATAAAATAAAAGAAGAGAATGGAAAAAAAGGGAACAGGGCAGGAAGAAGTCTATGAAAATGAAAATGGAAAGATCGCCTCGTGGCTCAATGGTAGGGCGACACGTATAGCACCGAAGTTCTGGGTTCGAATCTCGGGGAAAAAATATAAAAAAATGTTTTGTTCGGGCAGGGCACAAAAGGCTGATCATCCTATAAAGTTAAATGAAACAAATACAGAAATAGATCTGCCCCATGCTTCTTTTTACTTGACGTTACAATAATAACTAATATAAATAAGAAATCGCGCTTTATCAGCTATAAGTAATTTTATTTAAATATTTGATACTCGCGTTAATAAAAGGCAATATTACTTTAAATAAATAATATTTTAATTCAGCATTTTTACTGTCAAAATTAAAAATGTTGTCTTCTTTTAAACACTTTTAGAACTGTATCAATTATTTATTATACAAGTCAGTGTAGTACGATAGTAAGTATAGAAAACATATCAAACCCAGTCGGAATCAAAACCAAACTTATTGCAAAACCCGTACATTAAAATTCCCTAGTTGTATTTTATAACTGGCTTCGTAAAATTTACCGAAAACGCAATTTATATTTCCGCTTCTAAAGATTTTGTATTAAAATTGGAGCGGACAAAGTAAGTACCTAATTAAATTTAAATTAACTTACAAGTTCCCAAACGGAGTTGGAACTAAAGCATTTGTTTCAAAAAGAGATATCTCTTAACCTACTTTCAAACTGACCCAGGATACTTAAGGCATTCTATTTTCAAACTGTCCCAATGTTACTTTATTGAGTCAGAAAAATTATTATTATTCAGAATGTATATAAGCTAATGATATATGTAATAATAAATATTATAATAATAATAAAAACTATACACCAGTGAACTTAATAATTTGAGCCAACATTTTAGACAAAAAGCAAGAAAAAAATAATAATAGTCATTAATTTGTTGATCAAAATTCAAAAATTCAAAATTCAAAAATCATTTATTCATTTAGGTAACACAATGTACACTTATGAACGTCAATAAAAAATACATATTAAATGCTTCTAATATTACATTTACTGCCAGTTCACAAATCAAGGGCGTAGAGCGGACGAGAAGAACTGGCAAGAAACTCGCCGCCACTCTTTTTAATCGCCAAGTTTTTGTTTTACAAATGTTTTATAAGGGGCTGCAACCATTACACCATGTTCCACATGACATCACACAATTAACTATAATTATCAAAAAAAAAAAAATATATATATAAACGAAAAAATAAAAAAAAAGTAAAACAAAGATTTGTCCTCTATCAGTAGTATGTATGGTGAAATAGGAGCACTCACATTCTAGTGGGAACAACACGCAAATACATAGACGAAATAACTAATATCACCGCATGCACGAATTCAAGTTCGACCTGTCATCACAAGTAGCACCCGTTCACGAGCATGACGCATGGCCAGCCATCGGCCCCCTCGCCATATTTTAGGGAGAGAGACAACCCGACGCATGGACGCCGCCACAAGCAATGACATTTAAGCGAGCATGACGATCCTTGAAACGTGAACTTGGCTACATAAGAAAATAATAATAATAGTTATTATTCTGACATAATTTCGTACCACATGGATCACGGTTTGCTCCCACTTTACATTAAAAAAGTCGTGGATGTTGACGATCGCCCCCGAGTCTGGAAATGTAGCCGAGAGATTCAGTCGCGTTACTTCTTTATACTTACTGGAGCAAATCATATCCAAGCACTAGGATCGTTTAAATATTCATTTATATTATAATAAGACTTAGCAAGTAGCTTTACTTTAACGTACGATTTGAATTTATTTAATGACAACATTTGTATCTCACTAGGGATTTTGTTGAAAAAACGTATACAATTGCCTTGGAAAGAATTACTCGTTTTATGCAGCCTTGTGGTTGGTGCACTAATTTTGTCTTTATTACGAGTACTATAATTATGGAAGCTACTATTCTTTTTAAAGATATCTATATTTTTACGCACATATAAGATATTCTCATAAATGTATTGACTTGCCAAAGTCAAAATATGTAATTCTTTAAATTTTCTTCGGACTGACTCCCGTGGGGATAATCCGCAGATTGCTCTTATAGCCCGCTTTTGCATCACAAATATTGATTTAATATCAGCTCCATTACCCCACAAAATAACACCATATGACATAATACTATGAAAATAGCTGAAATAAACGAGCTTTGCTGTATTCTCGTCAGTAAGTTCGCGTATCTTTTTCACTGCGAACGCTGCAGAACTTAGCCTATTCGAAAGACTTTCTATGTGTGGCCCCCACTGGAGTTTACTATCTAAAGTAATTCCCAAGAACACGGTATTATCAACAAAGTCTATTTCCTCATCCTTAATTATTATTTGAGCATTACTACTTTTTACATTTGCAGTTACAAATCTAATACATTTTGTCTTCTTTTCGTTTAACTTAAGGTTATTTGTATTAAACCAGTGAACCACACTGGAGATAGCACTGTTTACAATCTCAAGTGATGGATTTTGTCGTTTCACTTTAAATAAAAGCGAAGTGTCGTCAGCAAACAGTACTATCTCGTGATGCTCCTTTACAAGATATGGTAGGTCATTTATATAGACGAGGAATAAGAAAGGCCCAAGTATGGAGCCTTGAGGTACACCCATAGTAACAGGCGATCCCTGTGATATCGTTCCATTTACATTTACCTTTTGAATTCTACCGCTCAGGTATGAATCCATTAGTTTAAGCGCTTTTTCTCCAATGCCGTAGTGTTGAAGTTTTTTGGTTAGGATTTCGTGATGGACACAGTCAAAAGCCTTTGATAAATCGCAAAAAACTCCAATGGCATCATGACAGTTTTCCCAAGCATTTAAAATCTCGGAAATTAATTTAATACCAGCATCGGTTGTGGAGCGACCTCTTGTAAAACCATACTGCTGGTCATGCATAAGTTTATTATTAGTGAAGTGTATCATTAATTGATCAAGAATAATTTTTTCAAAAATTTTACTCAGTGCAGGCAGCACAGAAATGGGTCTAAAATTTGTGAGGTCAGAAGTGCTGCCCGTTTTGAATATTGGTGTGATTTTACTTAATTTCATCTGGTCCGGAAAGACTCCATAATCTATACATTCATTAAATATTATAGCTAACTCTGAGCTGATAACATTAATTACTGATTGTAAAATTAATACAGATACACCCCAAAGATCTTTAGTTTTCTTTAATTTAAGTTGTTTAAATGTTTTTATGATATCACTACCGCTAATGTAGCTAAATATAAACTTATGATTGCACACAGGAATATGCTTTTGCAATAGTAAAATGGCAGCTGATGGTGAAGAATTTAGAACGTTGGTCGTATTCATTGGAATGTTTGTAAAAAACTCTTCAAATGCAGAGGCTACTTCGAGGTCGGAACTAATTACTTTACCGTTTAGGTTCACCTTATATTCAATATCCTTTCTAGAGGTCCTTCCAGTCTCCTCGTTTATAATTTTCCAAGTAGCCTTTATCTTATCAGAGCTGTTATCAGAGCAGAGATCCAATATCT
Organism: Anthocharis cardamines; assembly: GCA_905404175.1. Lineage (NCBI taxonomy): Eukaryota > Metazoa > Arthropoda > Insecta > Lepidoptera > Pieridae > Anthocharis > Anthocharis cardamines. The sequence continues at coordinate 1,816,097 of FR989957.1, read as the reverse complement.
TAGTACAATTTTTTAACTTACTAAAACTATGTTAGTAATCTCATGAGCTGGGCGTCTATTTTCTCAGTCAACACGTTTAAAAGACTATTTTGTAAGTTTTAATTTATACTGGTAATCATTTCTGGTTTTATTATAAGAAACAGGAAAGCAATCTAATTTTTTTGTTGATATAAATGGTTCCTAAATCGGTTCAAATTATGAAACATTCATACAAATATCTAACGATTATTTAGAAGAAAACCTTGTACAGCCGGCCTAGCATGACAGCCACGACAAAATTTTCTCGACCGTTTTCTCGTGTTATAATCGATTATCTCTTTATTTCTTCCGGGTCTAACATGACAATTACTCTTAACTCGACTTTTAATATCAAAAATGTATATATTCGATCGAGATATCTTTTCTATCAAAATTGTCGATGTCGAGATATATCGAGATATCTTACGTCTTAGTTAATCATCACTTGTCCGCGAGACATCTCGTTATGGTCTCCAGGTAGTGATATGATCAGATTGTATATATGAGTAAGGCAGAGATCGAACGTACTACAGTCAAATGAGTACGTGATAGAAATAAAGGTTCTGTTTATCTTTAAAATTAATCTTTTTATCCGAACTTGGCTCTAATGCTCCATGGGATTTGACCGGGACAGGATGTCCCGTGAATTCAAAATTTTAATATGCAAAAGTAAATTTTGTTGAAAGCTTATTTAAATTCATCGTCACCCCTCTTTAAGGGCAGGTGCTGTTTAAAAATTCTTCTCCTTCCTCGGTCTTAACATTTCATCGATAGGCATTTTATAAACGAGTGACTAAATTGCGACGTTTTATATAATTTAAATAAAAAAATAATATGACGCTCAAAATATGTCTGATATTCGCAATATAGTAATATTAATTAAACGAAAATTAAAATAATATTGTGCTACGAATCTAAAAAAAATAAGCATAAAGTAAACGGTTATAGAACCAATAACAAAAAAAGGGATTCATACGGTTTTTTTTTGTTAATTTACATTTGGTACAATAATTAACAAGTTTTCGACTTTCACGTAAAGTAAAAAAGTAACCTTCGCGTTCATATGCAGAACAACTCACTAAAGTTTCATCATAATCGGATGAATAGTTTGCAGTAGTGCATAGTAATAGTGCATAAAGGTTATAAAGGAATACTTACACTGATTTTCATTTATAAAAACGTATAATATAATAAAAATCCATTAAAACTTTAGATGGTATTTAGTTATTAAAATTGCTGGTATGTAATTTCAATAATCGCTTTCAATAACTATAAAAAGAAACGTTAAAGTAATATTGTCTTTTATTAACGCGAGTATCACACATTCTCGCGTCATGGGCAGACAGAAACAATATAAATAATAAATCGCGTTTTAATCCGGTAAAAAAAATTTTAAATTTAAAAACGTTAAAGTTAACCCTGCCTTAAATGAAAAAGTGCAAATAGATTCGAGTCACAGAATAATATATTCACGAAGTAATTTTAAAAAGCACTTAAGTGGTGTCCTTCCTCCCGCTACTCAGTTTAATTACACATTAAGATGAAGTCATATCACATTCTAATGTTATGATATGACAAGGGATTCGAATTAATAAAGTGAAGCTGTACACTGAGGCCGTTTAGGACAACTAATTAGGGTTTCACGTTACATAAGGGTACATTTTAGAACTCACATATAACTATAGTTATGATAATATTTAATATTAAAAGCGATTTATTATTGTATGCTTATTCTAGCAGAACATATAAAACTAACCATATACCTGCCTGCAAATTAAAACGTCATAGTTAGTTATTAAGACAGAGTTTACCCTATATCTATTGGCCGCTTCTGCGGCTTAGTGGTAAGTAGGTACGATGCATTTAGCACCGGAGTTCCTAGGTTTGAACCCGGAGAAGCAAAATTAAATAAAAATACGTGTGGCACTCGGAGACTGCCACGGTAAAGCTATTGCATAGCTGTTTTTATCAACTTATGCAATTATAATTATTTATTTATTTTATTTAAGCAGTATTTTTTTTCCTTTTTTTAAGCAGGCATGAGTCACCAGATTGCGATTTTTGGGGCGAAGAAGGGGATTACGCATGCGCAATAACGCCGATACAACCAATACCACCTAGAGGCGAGTTGCTGAACTAAAGAGACAAGCCTGATATTTCAAAAAGTCATTAAAAGTTCTGCTAAAAACTAAAGGAGTGGGGGGTGTTAGGTTATTTTCGTTACGGAATTTCTGGATTCGGTCTCCACGCTCAAGGCCCGCGATAGAATCTATGCAATAGCTTAAAAATGTTTCGGTTATAAAAGAAATATTATCAGTGAAAGAGACTCAAAAAAGAATCTGTCCCATACCCCACTAGCGGACTAGGGAATTCATATTTACACTCATAATACTCCCTATATACCCTTATTATATTTTTTGTTCGGTTAACTAAAAGCAAATACATTTTAAAATAACATAATATTATAATTTAATACCTCTTAAAGTGACTATATTGCAAATAGAATTCACAGTATTTCTACTAAGAGCACTTGCAATACAAAATCCCCACTAACAAGGTGAATGTCACATTTCTATAAGTCTGAGGTCAGCAGACATCGCAAGTAACTTTGTATTCGAATATTGGACCTGTTTGTTGCCCCAAACAATGAGACGTAATTAAAAGTTTTGTCATAAATACATAACAATTCTATTGTGTATTTCATATTTGTACGAATACATAAACATATTTCACGCGTCTTTCCCATTGGGATAGGCAGAGATCACAGAATTCCATATGCTGCTATCCTTGCATACCAATTTCATCAATGTTTTCATACGCGCTTATTGGTTTCGTTTTACAATAATGTTATAATTCATTTTTTATGGGATATTTTTTTCAACTAAATAGCTACTGGTCATCGAAAGGTGGTTTCAAATATGTCACTATAAAATAAAGTAAAATATCTACACTTTAAGTTTCCATGACTGCCGTCACAATTTAAGTTTTTCTTATTCCAAATAATATGACTATCAGCGCTTAATTTGCAAATGTCTTTGAATACAATCGCAGAGGCCCTAATAATAGCTATGTACTCTTACATTTTTTAAATCTTTTTGTAGCTCTTATACAGTTTTATTTTTTCCCTTTTTAAAGCAGTTTTAGAGGTTTTATTTATATTTTACCACATGTGATGTGGTGTATAAAAAAATAAGAGAAAAATAAATAAGCAACAGTCACTCCCTCTTAAATACCATTATTATTGGCATGAAAATAATTTGTGAAATTATCTACCAGGCCCTAATATAAGTAGTAAATTCCTCATTTTATTTTTAATATTGACATTTTACCAAAGCCTTAAGTTAATTTTGTCTTTTACGCGAGTATCATACATATAATTCTCGATGTGACAGTCACTCTGAACGTGACCACGGTTGCTAAAAAGTATGTTTAATCTATATATATAAAAGAGATTCCCACCTATATAGATACTCATCACGATATCTCTGGAACCATAAGGCGTAGCAACTTGAAATATGGTAGGAATATTCCTTTCGCCGAGTAGAGGTCAGCTAAGAACGGATTTTACGAAATTCAACCCACAAGGGGGGTTGCGGGGGCAATTGCTAGTCCGTTATAAAGTATTCTAATTAAAATCCCTAAGTTTCATCTGGGCCCCTATTGTTAGGAGCTTGTCCACGCAACAGTCCGTCCTATTCCAATTTCCCTACCGTTGCGACTTGGGATTGTGTCAGCGTCTTAACTTTCAAGTGTCATAGTGTCAGGTGCTTAGCGGTCCAGAATTGTCGACTTGTTAGAAATGGAATGTTATTCTAAATTGTCTAGACAGTGTTGAAATGTCACGTTTGCAGACATTTCAGAAATGTATGACATTTTCTGGACTCGTATTAGTATACGGAAAGTTTTAAATGCCTTTTCAAATGTGAGAACAATGCTTTCAAAACATTTAACTTTTGTTCCGAATGTTCAAGTTGGAGGAGTATCTGTGTTGGACGAAAAGTTCACCTATTCGCGATATTGTCTGCTATTATGGAATTTTAAAATATCATGAGCAAAAGACGTGTCAATTTAAAAAACTGATAAATATCGTTTAGAAAATAGTACTACATGAAATTAAGTAGTTATTTAAAATATGTAAATATGATTCAGTACCAGCTACGCTTTGAATATATTACGTATACACATTTTAACAAAATTTAAATTAAGTTTATGATTGCATTTTTGTTACACCTGTGTGCCCGATCGAAACATTTTTTTAACTTGTATCCCCGAGATTTGAACCCAGGACCTCAATTGCTAACCTGAACTACGGAAGCAGTAAACGATTTCGAACTGTTATCCGATAAAAACAATATTTTACCCCACACGTTTATCAAGACGTCTATATAAACAGTCGTTACAATTTACAATGTCATAATTCCTCACCATATCTACGGTAAAGCCAGCAACGCAAGGAATATATTTCTCCTACCTGTACTGTGTCAGCTACGTATATTGCCTACAAATTGTAACCATAATATACAAGCGGTACATAGCTCGCTTCGCATGACACGAGTGTTATCTAGGTCGTTAGTGCCTTGCTATGTACGCGTGTTTATCAAAGTTTACGGTTTTGTAGGTGATGTGGCAGGTCTAGTAATTAGAGGTTAGAGTGAAGATAAGGTATGAGTTAACCTAAGTATCTTGCTACGGCGCGTAGTAACACATTTTTACTATCAAATGTATGTCGCTCTAGTAAGAGGAAGCTTTCAAGTACATCCTTTTACTAAAAATGAAGATCTCATCAAATTAAAGCATTTAATAAAGTTTTTTTTTCAACGAATCTATCCGTTCTCTTCTTCTTCTTCCTGCCCTATTCCCCTTTTTATTTGGGGTCAGCGCTCTATGTTCTCTTTTTCCATTCTCTTCTTTCACTCGCCATATCATCAGTCACACCTCTCACATATCATTCTTCACACAGTCAATCCATGTTTTTTTTGTCTCCTTCTTCCCCTGTACCCATCCACTTTCATATTCAAAGAAAATGAAATTGGATAACATTCTTTTTTTTTTGAATCTATCCGTTAACTAAACCAATAAAAACATTCACCTGGAGTATTTACAATATAAACCCAACTTGAGGAATGATCAGTCGGTTTAAACACGTTTCTAGAGACCTTCGATTGAGTTCTGTCGGAGTGTATATTATTTTTTAATTCAATTCCGTTACCCTTGCAACCCTCCGATGTTATTTATATTTAATTTCGTTTGAGTATTGGCGCGTTAAGAATATTTATTTAGCTTCAAAATACACCTTTCTATAGTAACTATAAACTACATTTTAAATAGTTGTCGACAGTGTATGTTTCAGATATACCTATCTATGTAAAATGTTTTGTGAATAAAGTTATCGATACTTGTTTTAAAAGTATATAAAGGGAGAAATTGAATTGCAGGCTTTTAGGCAGTAGGTAAGTATTCGAATCGTCAAACTGTCAGTTGTATGAGAAATCATTTGAAATTTCATACAAATGACAGCTCGACGATTCGAATACTTTTTCGCAAGTTGATCGTGCTAGGCCTTCAGAGTTCAGATGTGGGTTTAGGATATTATAAACATGACAGGCGCGGTGAGAATCGAATCTATGACCCATAATGATGCTACTCGTAGCCAAATGCATTTTTACTCAACGCACCATTAAGTCCGAACGAGTACCTATATAGTAAGTTTTTTACTATACTTTTATATTCTTAGTGTCAACTTTCTTGGGAAGATGTTGTCGTACATTTACTTTGTGTACCATGGAGAGGACCCATGAATGCACCAGAAAGGCGATAGTCAGGGAGGATTGGCGTCGGTTCGGATTGTCACCACTCCAAACATGTCAATCACGACCACTCTGTTAAGAGTGTAGCGACAAAGAAGAATATATACCTATATTAGATTATTATTATGAAACTATAGCTTGATCTACGAGCATACGTACAAAGCAACCCCTATAAATTTTCTAAACAACGCTAATACCGATTGCATGTTAAAAATTGTTATAGAATCGATTCTAATAGAATTTCCGTTTACACAGTGAATAGCACGAAATGGGTCAGTTCAAATTAGGTTGTTTGGTCACTCCATTACGGCTCGGGGAAGTTGAAAAGCGTGAGCAACGCTTAAAAGAATTCGCTTTATAAATAACAAAAAAAAAAGTAAATTGGCTGGGCTTTTATCTAACCCTTGAAGCGTATTCTTAAACCTATTTAACATCAGGTTATAGGTTACTAGCAACGCGCCCCGGCTTCACACGGGCGCAATGTAGATGTACTGTACACAAAAGCCTAGCCTATGTAACTCGCTGATAATGTAGCTTTATATTGGTGAAATAATTTTTAAAATCGGTTCAGTAGTTATTATAGTAATATAGTATAGATAAACAGAGTTATAATTGTCACATAAATAATAGTACCTAAGTCATATTATGAATAGTCTTTATGGCATTCTTTATTTTCTCCCATAGTTTTCATGACATCAAAAGAGCGCAAGGAAAAATAATGTTTTAAAATAAACTATATACTTAAATAGTATAATATAAACTTTTTTTTTTATGTTAGATATCGACAGACGAGCATGAGGTTCACTTGATGGTAGGTGAAACCTCATCCACAGGACATCAGTCAATGATGCGCTGTCGACCTTTTTACTTCGAGTATTCGGAAATCCATAGACTGAAACCGTCAATGTGCAATTCACGGTTTTTCCATCTATGAACGGTGGTTCGTTACCCGGTTGGAATTTCGATATTCCTCCCACCCGATCAATGCCCGAAGTTACCAGACGTGAGGAAAACATGCTCACAGAAAACTATAAACATGTGTTCCCGGTGGGATTCGAACCCACGACCCACCCATCGATACGCACGGCAGGTGTTCTACCGAAGGTGCCAACGAGCCCGTCAAAACTATTTAAAAAGAACTTGTTTCCTTAGATTATTTATAATAATCTAAGCTTGTTTCATGTAATCAGTACGTTTCTTTCAATTCATTAAATGTTATTTTTATTTTATTTTTATAGAATAGGGGGCAAATGATCTTTCCTAATGCTAAGTGATAACCGCCACACATACAACATCAGAGGGCTTGCATGAGCATTGGCAAACTTTAAGAAGTGAATATCGTGTCTGGAAGGTTCTCCTAAATCCTATTCGTTTGGAAAAACCGCCGGTTCCACAGAGTGAAAATTAAAATTAGTTTGAACATTTTAATTTATTTAGCTATAGCACATAACTTTATTATTCGTAATCGTATTTTCTTCTATTTATTTCAAGAAATAAATCGCATTTACATTATCTCTATTGTAATTAGCAATGTAGATCAACATTACACCTGGGCACAAAAGTTTTTGTTGTCGCAAGAAAATGTGTCAAGTAAATGTGGGTCAGTCTGTAATGTTTGAGAGTTGCATAAATAATGCTAACCTACATTGGTTCACATACATAATACTAATGAGGATAATCTGATAATTTTCTCTTAGACTTTATGCGTCTAAGCATTTTATGCGTTTAAGGCTGCTATCTCGAAAAAAATATTCTGGAAACTTTGAGACGCTACTGCTGTTCTAAAATGAAACCTAGGATTCTTATTTACCTTCATTGTAGTAAAGCGCCATGACCGATTTTTGATTACTTACAGATTCGATGAAAAAACATATCTATTTGATTTGACATCTATTAGCCTTCTCCTCTGAACCCATACGACTTGATACTTACATTGTAAAATAAAACAAAGGATGCGCAACAATATTGCCAAAAAATACTTGAATTATCGGAACAGTATTTTCTATGAATTAGAAAATATAGTTTTGGCGCTTACGACTTTTACATTCAAGAAATTAAGGGGCTCTTGCGCGGTGAGGGGTTCGGTCCGTCAGCCGTCATTTTACTTTACCGGATGAAGGATTTGTCCTGCCTTTACACTTTGAAGGTTATTGGCGTCATCAGGAGCCTTAAGCAAATTTTTGACTTTACTATATTTTACAAAATCATTCTTACTACGGCATTAAAGTGCGCCTATTTTTATGCGCAAAATCATAGAAACATTGTATTTGTCATTTTTTTAGTTGGCCCCTAAATTTTGAGTAACTTAATCTTAGAGATTTAGATATATTGCTGAAAACCTTAATTATCCTAGCAAGTCTGCTTTTATGATAAAACTCATTCTTGCAATTAGGTATAGTAATTAAGTTCGGATCTCTTAATGAATGGTATAATTGTAATGGTAATATTATTTTATTTGTATTGTAATTTGCTATGAATTTACACTTTGTATTGTTGAGATGTTATTAAATGCCTTCAGTTTAAATGTAATATTGCCTCAAAGCTTTGAATAACAACTATCAAAGAGCAGCTGGCTGTTTTGATTCAAATCACTAAATATCAGAAGTATCGAGTTTCAAAACTTGTTCACACAAATTTATTGAACCGAAAACTATCTGTTTGTGGGAATAGTTCAAACGGTTGGCCTTTATCGGTGTACATTTGAATTGTGGCAAAATGCCACACCCATTTTTAAGCAGTGATCTCTAAAAGTTAGGTGTAACATGCTTCATTAGAGATAACATAGTAGTAGAGTTAAGATAAAATAGGGGAAAAAAGGCACCAAAGACGGCCACGGTTTGGTTTTAGTCGATAGGCTATCGACTTTTTAACTCCTTGGAGACCGATCATAAGAGTCTGCCTTTAAGGTGGTAGATGGCGGGGTGGCCCCGGAAAAAACGCGATGTTAAATATATTATATACGTATCTGATCGAAAATCTTGATGGTGTATTTAGTGTAACCTAGATATTTCAATCAATCAAATCATTTATTTCGGCCAACTCAGAAATCCATAGATACATACAAAATGAAATGAAATTAAATTAAAATCAAAATTTAAGAAAATAAATTTGTGGTGTCTAATTCAGACAACGCATGCCGATAAACCAATCAGGCAGCTTTTTCTTCCAAAATTATAAACAAATATAAGATTTCAAAATTAAAACTCAACTCATGTCTAATAATTGTGATATTTAAATAGTTACTCATTAATGAATCAATATATTTTAAAATATGAAAATTAAATATATTTTCATGCAGATCCAAAATTATTGAATAATTAAAAAAAATCTTATTCGCTGTTCAGATTTCTTTCCCTTAAATGTCTGAAAACTTTCCCTAAGCAACGCTAAGTCATATAGGATGTGCTCTGTAAATTCCATTTGGTAACACGAGAAGTGTTTTAAAATTCACTTTACATAATTTCGATAGTCAAAAAGAATCACGAGGGAAGAGAAAATTTGCGAACGTAAAACGTAGGAATAAAATTTAAATAATGAGAGCCGGCATACGATAAATGACAGCAAAGCGATCGTTACTGTCTCATGCACGTCGGAAAAAAGTCCCGTTATTAATAACGCGATAAGGCTGTAGTGCACTTGATAATGTAGGTTAAATAGTCTTAGATCTTTCAGTTTATGCATTTAGTGAGTGGCTGCTCTTGCTTTGTTATTTTATCGGCGTTTGCAAAACTGAAGATTCCTCTTATTTTTCTCACTTGAAACATACATAAATAAGCTTTCTTTTTTTTCTATTTTTAAATAGCAATAAGGACACATTATTGCAAATCAGTGATAACAGTTGCATAAAAACACTTATGCTTATGTTTTTTCAAATGCAATGGGTGCATTTTCATTTTAAATTTCGATGGAACCACTCTTTTACGAGTATATTGCTGATATTAATCAGCCATGCTATTAACCGCTTAACGTTTCGGAGATAAGCTCGAAATAACAGACAGAAAGAAAAAATATTCTTAATATGCAATGTTAAACCCTTTTTTAGGTTTCCTTATAGGGTACTTCCCGTTGACCTAGAATCATGAAATTTGGTATGAAGCAATGTCATGTTGCACAAGTAACCGACACGAAAACCGTAAATTTGTATTTTTTGTTAAATTTTTAAAGAGAAAAGTTTACTTCACTAAATTTTGTACGGAACCCTCGGAGCGCGAGTCCAACTCGCACTTGACTAAATCAAAATCAAAAGTTTTTTATTTCAAATAGGCCTTTGCAGGCTCTTATGAAACGTCTACTTGCACGGTTCCAAAAAGTGGGTCTCATGGAGAAGAACCGGCAAGAAACTCCATTTAGTTTTAGTTTAGTTTTATTCCAACTAGTTTTTTTTTTAATCCTCTCATTTTTTTTAAAACAATATAAAAAATTATATCTTGAGTATAATTACGTAATTCGTACTTATTTACGTACAAATTCTCAGAATTCTCTTTTAATAAGTCTAACAAAAGAACCCGCTAACCTACATTTACAACATCAAACGGACTTTTAAAATGCTATTCTTTTATTTCTGGCCACAGCATGTAAGTATACTCATCAATTTACATAAAATGATATATTTTTAATTAATTAGAAGCAAGGAACAAAGTAGCGCTTGCTACACAAAAATATTGTTGTTTCTGTGAGATGAAAACGAGCGTCGAATGTAGGTCAGACCATCCTGGGGGCCTACCATGAACTCTTAGAGCAGGTCAATTTAACACTTTAATTAAACTGTCCTGCTATTTCGTACCATAAGCGCCATAAAAACGGGCCAGCCAGTGACCACGTGATTCAAGCCGGACAGCGACCACGTGACGTCCCAAATCTCATTCTGTCCTGCATTGGATGTGCGTTAGTGTACCATGAAGTATTTTTGACAGGACGAATTCGAAAGTTGAATTGTGTTTGTGTCAAAATATTGCAGCCGTGAGAAAGTAACTTTTATTGAACTGTTTTGTGTTTAATATTGTTTTAAACGTAAGTATTTTACAATACTTATATAAATTATTATTTTATAGCGTCAATATTTAGTTTTATGAATTTGTTTTTACTGTTCTGCATATAAAATCATAATAAATTTAATTGTTTTAGATGTATTATGAAGACGAAGTGTTAGAAATAAACAAATGGCAAAACTTGAAAGGCAAGTGCTTAGGAACACACTTGAGATGCAAGACGATTTGTTTATGAAACGATAAAGACTTACAAAGAAACTTGTCATTGAGCTAGGTTCCTTCATTAATCATGCCGCAAACCACAAAATCCACAGACTTATCCATTTAAGTAAATGGTTAGTATATAACTCTAAACAAATTTTATCTATATATTTGATAATAATCAATGAGATTTATTTATATTTTTTTTAGGTTTTAATAGGAGACATTGCTGCTCATTCAGTTGCACAACTTTTTAAAATTATTTTAGTTATACAATAAGTTTGGGATGCTTGGAGTGCTAGGTTATATAGACGGAACGAAACACACAGCAATGAAAAGGCTAGTAGATCATGAAGAGCATTTTTATTGTAAAAAGAAATAGTAAGTAACTATATATTTTGCTCACACATACATACCAAGAAAATATTATCTATTAGAAGTAAGTAATAACAAAGCTTAGAATTAAAATAATGAGAAGAAAACAAATTATAATATAGCATATAATTAAGAAATATGTCATTGTAGTCACATCTTTAGTATTTAAATAAAGTTAATTTCATATTTCTACAACCCATTGAAGACGATCTGTAACAAAAACAATATATTACTATAAAATTTAATAAAAAATTGATTTTCAGATATGTAATTATTCTGATATGAACATTATCAGTGTGGATGCCAGCTATGGTGGAGCTATAGTTATATGACATTTATATGGGCTAACCACCCACTGAAACCTTATATGGAGGAATTAAATAATATGTGGTTCTTAGGTTTATACCATTAAATTATTAATTTTGAAAATTTAAAGAATAATATGATTACATTATCAATGGTTTTTTACTCATTACTCACCATATTCTTAATAACAATAATTCTGCCAGAAGACAGCTCATTGCTCATTTGTGGCCAATCTACAAAACATAACAACAGTAATTATAAAATTAAGAATCAATTTACATATTATGTATGTAATCAAGTCATTGCTAATATGAATATATCATTGTTTTGTTTCCAACCTTTCTTATCTTTGTAAATTAAACTTAACTTTCTGGTTGAAATATTTGTAAATGAAAATATGTATAATATAATAATATATGTATGTACAGTTAGTGAATAAATGATATGAGAGCATACCTATTTTCTATTCTTTCTAATACAGCTGCTATTCGAGACAGAACAGTTTCAATACTATTCAGGCCTTCATAAATGTTCTGAGTTGCATCTGCTCTTCTGCGGCCTGATTCTACAAGAGACCTTCTTGCATCATCTTGCGTTATTGATGTCCGCCGCCTTTGACTTACAGGCCGAGAGATACTTGCTCTTGAAGCTGGTTGAACAATTGGTGGACTCTGATGCTCTACCTGTTCATTGCCTGGAGGAAGTATATGCGGCGCATCTCTGTTAATTATATTTTGGTCAACCGCTTCAGTAGGTTCTATATCTAATATTGTTAATGATACTTCAGATGCTTGTGATGTCGATGGCGCCTAAAGAAAAAAATAAACCATGTAAATTACACACAGTATATAAATAAGAAAGTACAAGCATTATATAAATTAAAAAGAACTTACGTGAACGCTATTAGTATCAAATGGGTCTACTTGAACACCAGGGAGGCCCATACCATAGTCTTCTCCCAATATTGACAAATATTTTTTTTCTATATCTGTCAGAGTTAGAATATTGCTGGGTCCCCCACCAGTGCGAGAGTGAGATGTTCTAATAGCTGCACATTTTCTTTTAATTTTTCCTTTATAATCCACCCAATACTAAAAAATACAATAATACTTTTTTAATATTTATAAAACATACCTACTAGAATTATATTTTTTTAGCTCTGCCTGTCCATTTGTTTAATATTAAATTTATATGTTTATAAATTCAATTAATTAAATAAACTTACAGCAGCCCAGCCTTTCGAATCCTTTACAGCACCACCAACCATGGAGTTTAAATTTTGAGTCACATCCGTCCACATCCTCCGAGACATTTCACGAGCTTGAGCACTTTTATTGTATCCCGTTGCAATATCTTTATGTGTATTTAAAAAGTCCCATAAAATTTCCAATTGTTCATATGAAACTCGACGCGATGCAGTCATTGTGAATATTTCTCCGATATGAGGTGCAACACAAACGACGGTAACAAAATTAATGAATTATTTTATGTTGTAACATACTAACAAAAATATTCCAAATAAATCACTCAAAAACTTAAAACTCATTTCAAATATCCCTCTTAAATCTTACAATTCATTTGACATGTTTATTAGTTACGTTCTTTAATAGAGGCCACTTAGCGCCTATTTTTTTGTCGCATGTTAAGTATCCACATTCATTAGGAATGTGTAACTTTGCTTATTGTTGGTTATAATTACCCTTAAACTTACTATTTCATTTCTAAAGTTAAAAAATAATTTTATAACTGTATATTACTAAAACATAAAAAACCGGTATTAATATATATTTTAGAACGTAATTTCAAAATGGCGTTCACAATATAAGTCAGAGACAAGTAGCCGGTAAGAAGTAGGCCAATTACAGGTCAGCTGATATCACATCATGGTACGAAATGAATACCTGACAGGTTTCGACTAAAAGTTGAACTGCTCGGGAATTGACCTGTATTAGTAGAGTTCATGGTTGGGCACCTGAAGTAACTTACAAAGATGTGGGAGTTTGCTCTAAGTTACAAGCAATAGCGACAAAATATACTATAAATATCTGACTTTTTAAATCACAAATTATTTTTTATATTATATTTTTATTCAATTGTCAGGCAGTGGTCAGGTCAATTGATTATGTTGCATAAGTGTAATATGTTGTATAAGTCCTATTATAGTTTATTTCTGGAATTTGGATATTCATAATTTTACTATTTTTTTAGCAAACATTTTTTCTCCCAAGATCTTAAAGCTAGATAGGTACTTGAAGCTTCGGATTTGATGACTACGATACGGCCATTTTTAACAATATAACATTATTTAATCTTTTAATTTTTTCACTAGAGTAGATTACTTAGCACATAAATATTATTTCAAAATATTTTGCTGATTTCGATAGTCTGATTTCTGGTCTAATAATGTATTGTGATATAATAAATACCTTTAAATTAATGAAATAACGATAATGACTATGAATTTATGATTATTAGATCACTGAAAATGTTAATTTTTATAAGTTAAAATGACTATGTAAGTAAAATTTACCAATTTTCTGTGACCCAGTACAAAAATAGTTATGTAATATAAATAGTTAGGTAATATAAATAGTTATGTAATATAAACGTCTGATATATCCCTTAGTAAAACTAAACCACTCACATTTAGGTATGTACGAAGCCACGCTAAGGGTCCACACATGCACAACACAATTATTGAAGTATTAAAATAAAAAAAAATAAAAATTAAACACTTCTGAGCGGGGAGACAGCTCAGGCACAGCACTGCGCGCCACGATGCACACGGCTTCACCAATTAGCGGGCCGTAGGACGGTGATGAAAACGTCTCCTATTGGTGGAGGCCTGCTAACTAAGGGATGTCTAATCCTAAGCCGTATAAGAAGAACCCCTTAGCTAATGTGCGATACCGAAACAAGTATTATTTTTATTATCTCAGGTAATCGAATAGAAATTTATTTAATAAACGTGTTTATTTGAACTGCTTGTTATATGTTATTAAATAGCACTGACTTACAATAATTCGATTTTTAAAAATCGCTCGCACTTATGCCTTGTCCGTAAAGCTCAGAAATACGAACCGTGTAATTTTCTTGTGATCTCAAAATGCCCGCGGCTCGGGCTCTTGCATCCACTTTGTTATTATCTATTTGCACTTTTTGCTTAATTAAATTATCCCCAAATGTACCGAACATTCCCCTATGCGCTGCTCTTCTTCTAAGTGTTCATTTCATGCATACAAAGGCATTTAAACATTACGACTTAATTACAAGAATTGGATGAATTTAAGCTAAAGTAGGGATACAATTTTCTGTTTCATTTAAGCAAAAATATTTTAGACTTCTCGGTACTTTAATGCAACGTAACTAAGAGGATTTTAGTTCATTAGCGTTTACTTTATGTACGTTATTTTCTTCTAAATATAGTACACTAGTAATAGGCCCCGACTTCGCACGGGTGTAATGTAGATGAGTACATCTGTACAGTAGTACACAAAAAAATGTGTTACGCGCTAATAATGTAGCTGTCTTACGGTGAAAGAATTTTTAAAATCGGTCGAGTAGTATTTGAGTTAAATCATTACTATTTCCTCTTTATAATATGAGTATAGATTGGTATATTATTATTTATTACAAAATAATTTATTACACTAAGCTAGTGTTTGTTAATGAAAGTCTCAGTATTAAAATTAAATGTATTTTTTGTACCTATACAATAATACGGCGATGAACAAGATACTGATGAAATTAGATTTGACATATAGAATTTCACGTTTTGTAGACAACATCTACGTTTATAATTAATTAGGGTTGAATGTTCTATAATAGGATGCTGTAGAACAACGCTCGAGGCAAAACTTGTCAGAAAACAGCATTTAATATACAGTAACACTTATTACATTAACAACAAAAGTTGTAAGAAATAAATAATAAAAAGCTAAATTTAATAAACTTAAAGCCTACACCTCGAAAGTACTCCAAGTGTTTTTCTATCGCTTTTTACCACTAGTATATAGTATCCCAAGTAATATTAAGGAGGCCTTGGACCCCTAAAAATATTAGAAAGTGTGATTCGACAACATATTTTTTAATCATTAACTTAAATACCGATTTAAGCCGGATCTCTGATTGGCTACTTCGATTGTTTTTTTTTTTTCATATGACCAGTTTGATACGAACACTTTATCGCAGTCTGTTCATGCTTGGACCTCTGAAGTTCTTATTTTCAAAGTGCGCTTACATTGAAATTCTTTGTCATCTAAATTCGTTTCAAAATCGTGCATAACCAAATACAATATGTTTATGAACAACAATCGGAACATTGCTCCTTTGCAAGTCAGTATTTGCAATGGAAACAAGATTTGCATGATTGCTATCCTCCATTTGGTTGTACACAATACGTTTTACGATTTTAACCCGTGTTGCGTTAACATAAAGAAACAAATTTCATGATGAATTGTGGGAAACCGGCAGCTGTATTGTTCATGTTATGCTCGAACGATGATCGATTTTGTTTATGTATTTTTACACAAAATGGATTCATTGTATTCAAACAGATATAGTCATGTCGATGCTTGGTTCAGCTATGGATAGACCGATCTCAGTTAGGTAGGTAGGTTTTAGGACATCGTTTTTGGTGTAAACCAGATTAACTCAAAAATATCTTTATTCGAAAAAACCTTTAAACACTTTTGAATTGTCATATGTATATCATAGGTCGGCATAGTCTGATGAATACCTATATACACGTGCCTCGGGAATGTTTGCTTATGCCCATACGGACGACTTTTGGGCAGTCATGCTTAAGAGAACCGCATCTCTGTTGGATAGGGTACGAGGCAGTCAAAACAGCATCCTGCACTCTGTGGAATCAGCTTTCGCCGGCGGTTTTTCCGAACCGATACGACATGGAAACCTTCAAGAAGCGAGCCTACATCTTTCTTAAGGGCCGGCAGCGCACCCGCAGGCCCTCTGTTGTTGCGGATGTCTATGGGCGGCGGTGATCACTTACCATCACGTGAGCCGCCTGCCCGTTTGCCCCCTATACTATAAAAAAAAAAAAAAAAAAAAAAACCTAAAGACGGTGGCCGAAAATTTAGAAAGTGGCCGGAGCCGTAGCTCCAATTATGAGTTTTATAAGTACACTTGTCCGTTCAAATCGGCGAGTGTACTGTTAGACGGTCTCGTGGTTTTTCCTAAATTTTAGAATGGTATAGGTACTAATATTAGAATTAAGCTCTTATACTAACAATTGTGGATCTGCATAAATAAATAAATAATAATTATATAACATAAAAGTATGGATAGCATTTTAGTAGTATATTTTATGCAACAATCATATTAGTTCTATTTAGCTTTCGTTTAACAACTGTTTATCAATGACTTAAAGCTGGATATCTACTTATGGCGATGAAGCACAAATTTTCCTTTTATAAAAGTGAAATAAATGCTGATTAGCATAGAGAAAAATGACGTATTATATGTACAATCAGTGGGCGTATTTTGAAGTAAAAGAACATAATGTGGCTTCCGGTGGAAAACATTAAGAGGTCATTTGAAGAAGGTGCCAGTCAGAATAATGTCACGCTTTGTTATTATGTACTTATAACATTATCGCAATTGACAGGATGTTATGGGATTCAGATCATGGTTAACATGTAACAAGACAAAGTTCATTAAAAAAAAACAAATAGGTGACTTTATGTAAGTCGACTTGTGACATACGAAGATATCTTTAAAAACATTGACATTTTATATTATACTGGCAGCGCGCCCCGGCTTCAAACGAAGTAGATGTACTATACACACTATATTACTCGTTGATATAGTTGATTTCTAATGACGAAAGAATTTTTAAAATCGGTCCAGTAGTTTTTGAGTTTATTCATAATATTCTGCTTATCTAATATATAAAATTTCCATGTAACAATGTTAGTTACCGTACTCCTCCGAAACAGCTTTACCGATTTTTACCAAATTTTATATGCGTATTCAGTAGGTCTGAGAATCGGCTACTATATATTTTTCATACCTCTAAGTGATAAGGGTTGTTCACCCTAATTTTTTTTTTTTTTTGACGAATTTTTTTGTTTTTATTTTTGTATAATGTGGCATTAAAAAAAACATACAACCCTAAATTTTCACTCTTCTATTACCAACCCCTGCTTTTTTTTCAAAAAATCTAGACCCGTGCGAAGCTGGGGCGGATCGCTAGTATTAGTATAGATGTCAATATTTAACCCTTGAGATTCACGTCGTTCGAAATTCAAACAGTATCGACTTCCATTCCATTATAGCAGTGAATCGTCAGAAAATAATGTGCAAAAAGGATAGTCATATTATTACAGTGTTGACCTTCGCATATCAAATGTCAAGTGCTCTTACGAAAATTTGACACGAAACACTACCATTAGTTCACTCGCTTCAATACGTTTTCTTTTTGTTATAGAAGCAAAATGTCTAGACAGGCTAAGCTTCGAAAAAATACATTTGCAAAAGCTACTATGAATATTCAAATAAGTATAATCCGATTAACTATTTTGATATGATGTTAATGTTTTAAACTTTAGATTCTGAATTAATATTTTAATAATGTTCTTATATATACATTTTTATTGCATATGTTAGACATCGACCGACGAGCATGAGGTTCACTTGATGGTAGGTGAAACCTCAGTCGAAGAACATCAGTAAATGAACCAACCTACTTTTTACTTCGAGCACGCGGAAATTCATAAACTGAAACCGAAACGCGCAATATTATGTACTTCACGGTTTTTCCATCTATGAACGGTGGTTCAATGCCCAAATTTACCAAATGTGGAGAAGACATGCTTACAGAAAATTATAAACATGTGAAACAAAATTATAAGTAAAACTTTAATCTTAATATGAGTATTTTAATTTTAGTAATATTAATGGCAACGCCAAGCCTTAACTATTAGGATGTGCTCTCCTTATATTTTATTACACTTTTATTATTTTATCTTTATTCAAATAAGCATTTATAAAGCAAATTTGAATTTGAATTGAAATTCGGTTTGGAATGTAACATCTACCGAGAAGAGACCGGCATGATATTCGGTAGAACTACTTTTTATACATCAATGTTTTTATTTATTTATCATATTACAATAATTGAACTTACAGCATATGAACCAAGACGTACAAAAATTATACAATTCATGCTACTCCTTACTTAACCGATCTTACATTTTACAAAGAGTTAAGAAACCTCAAACATTGTTTAAGAAATCTTGGTTTGTTAACTAAAAACAAATCGACATCATCATCAAAGGCTAATAATAATTCATTCATAATAGTGTAAGAGCTGTATGCGTGGGTGCGCTGCGCTTTATATTTATACTAGCGATAGTAGATGTACTTTACACAAATATACAGCCTATCTTTCTCGCTGATAATATAGCTTTCTATTGGTGAGAATTTTTAAATTCGGTCTAGTAGTTTTTGAATTGAATCGTAACAAACAAACAAATCTTTCCTCTTTATAATATTGTATTTGTATTAGTAATGCGTAATTTTATTGTTTATTTTATTTATTCAGCAAGACAAAGTCAACATATAACTTACAATAAAAGTTATCATTGTTAGCGCTTAAATAGTGTTAACAAATTTTTAATTAAAAAATATATATAAAAGTATTTTTTTCTTTATTATTTCGTATAATATTGCATTATATAAAACACTAGCGACCCGCCCCGGCTTCGCACGGTTGCATTGCTGATACTAAATACACTACAGAAAAACTGTGAACGTTGTATATAAAAACATACCGCCGCAAACGCTACGTCCCGCAATTTTTAAATATGTAATATATCTTCGAAAATATTCATTTAAATCATATGCTGTAAAGGGCCATATAGATCTATATTAAATCAACAATGTTATAAGGTATTTAATTGGATAAGGATTAATGCTGTATTGGTTAAAATCGCTTCGAAAATTAGCCATTATTTGTCGTAAAAAGTAAATGACAATAAAATGTAGTGATATGGATGTTAATATTATATTACACAATATTAATTAGGACTCGATGGAAAATGTAAATGTTTTCGGAAGATCCAGCTAACCACAAAATCACATTTTAATATTAAAAAATAGTTCCAGATGCTGCATATAATTATTAAAAAATAATAAATTTATCGTACATATGAAGTATTAAATCATGTAAAATAGAATATTTCCATTATTTGTCTTCCGTTCTCGAGCTAGATTTCAATAGCATTCACGTCTTTATTAATTAATTCGGAACAGAGTAAAGTGGAACACTGGAGTACCTGATATCCCTAGACAAAGCTCTCATTATTTTAAAATTAATTAAAAGTACGAACTTTCGCTCGCTTCTTTTTTACTCTTCTGAACTTTTTACCATTTATAACATCAGCTGTTCATTCGGTTAGGATGTACAAAATTTAAATATTCGATGACGCCTACGTAAAATAATATAATACGACAATGATATTTAACCCTTTGTGTCACCTGTTTTAGTACCATTTTTTGAGCAATTTCGGATGAATTTAAACATTTTTTGGTATTTCCGCATCAGTAATATATTCATAAATGAGAATTGATGTGCAATAATTTAATATCATGGATGATTTTGTTTACAATCCTTAATAAATCACAATGGTTCTAAATAAAATTCATTATCTCCGGAAGTTTTCGAAGTACACATTTTTGGGATCGCTGATTACGATTCCGCCCTCAAAATTTTGAAATTCAAGATGGCGGACTAAAAAATCGTTTAATGAGAGTGAAATTTGGTACTCGGGGGTTTTCAGGGTCGCTGATTACAAATCTTCAAAATCAAAATTAATCTTAAATTCTCAATAAACCTGTGATAAAAGGCAGCACACCGCTTATTTTCAGCCAGTCCTAAGAACAGATTTTTTATCAATATGCTGTAATAATGGATTTCCTTCTTAAGATTGTTTATTAGACATTAAGAAGGAAATATAACACAAAATTTTCGCGCGAGTTCCGCTCTGTACGACACGCGCTAATAACATATTGCGTGAAAGAAACCTTGATTTCTCCCATTATTTAAGAACTACCGACTGAGTTTGTTCAAAATGTACGTTATTAAAATAAAAATTTAAACATATAATTAACTAAAAAAAAAAAAGATTTTTTTTTTGAGATATCTTTTTTCATATCAATAAGTGAAACAACATGAATCCTTATAAATTTATATTATAGAGTGCAAAACAATGTTTATGGATTTCTGAATGATGTGAAAATATAATAAGCTGACAGCGAATTACTGATTGATGTGTTGAGGCTGAGGTATGCCCATAAAGTTTTCGCGCTCACGCTCATTTGTTCATATTATCTAATGTAACATTATATGGTGATAACAATCTTTGGCCAAAGATATATAAAGCCAGCCTTGAACTTTATGACATATGGCGATAGTCAATACGAACTCATACTACTACACTAGCGACCAGCTTTGCACTTTAATGTGGTGTAAAAATTAAGTTTAAAATGTCCTATTCGGTCGAGTAACATGTCTAACTGGATAAGAATAATTAATATTGAAAATTCACATATAACCTAATTAAAAAAAACTCGAGGCTTTTTGATAATATTTTGATATATCTCTTACAGTTTAGTTAATATAAGCTATGTAAACGACCATCATTAATCTTCTTGATGACATGATGATAGAACTTTTTTGTAATTAGCAAGAATTTAATTAGAATATATACAAATATACCGTTTACAAAATCATCCGCATCCGCGTAAAAAATAGTACAGAACTCCGTCATCTTCCGCAATTGACAGTTACCTCACGCACGCTTATTTCTAACATTTGATGTCCACCGAAAATCAGTGACATACACATTATACGATAAAATAAAGTTAGAAAATAGCATAATATTCATATCTAGAACTATAGGTCTAGGGTATTATATAATTAAAACGAGCCAATATTAGACAAAAGAAATAGTACGCCCTCGGGCATATCGGAATCTCGGCCAAGCAAGCGTAGGACACCGTAAAATTCATTGGACGAACATAATATAACAGCGATCGCTATTCTATAAATAAATTGAAGCTTACTTTGGGAAGTTTTTCGCTTGACTTAACTTGAGTTTCATAAAGTTGTGCTTCAAACTTTTTTATAAAAACCAATATATACAACAGATAAAGTTAAAGGAAGGTTTGTCTTCACTTATATTATAAAGAGCAATGATTTGTATGTTTGTAACAAATAGATTCAAAAACTACTGGACCGATTTAAATAATCATTTCACCAATAGAAAGCTACATTATCAGCGAGTAACAGGCACAGCCATTTTGTGTGTATAGTACATCTACATTGCACCCGTGCTGAGCGTATTGCTAGTAAGTTATATATATGTATAGTAGATTTGCAAAGCAGAAATAATCAACAAATATATGATACTACCTCTAATAATTTTGCCGTACCTTGCAATTGGTGAAGTATTTAAAACCTAGATTCTCCTTTTTTTTATGTCAGATATCGACAGACGAGCATGAGGTTCACTTGATGGTAGGTGATACCTCAGCCACAGAACATCAGTCAATGATGCACTGTCGACCTAATTTTTACTTCGAGCATTCGGAAATCCATAGACTGAAACCGAAACGCGCAATATGCACTTCACGGTTTTTCCTTCCTACCTAGATTCTAAATCCTCATTCAAGTGATACTTCTCGATGTTTCATAGAATTAACTATTCTAATTCCGATACACCTTTAAACATGCAAGACAATATAATATATTTATGAACATAGTATGTAACAGTAGTATTCGGGTAAATCAAACAAAGCATAAAAACAGGTTTTAATAATGGAAAAATTTAAATCGTAGTATTAACTTAACTCGGTCTACTAAATGTACAATTTTTATAGCTTAATTTAAATAAGGCTTTAATGCTCGTGCTTAGAAGGTATTATGGGAGTTTTTCACGTGATCTAGATGGTTGCGGTCATGCAGAGCTCATGACGTCACAACATTGCGTGCTAAGTGCCTCATTTTGTTGCATTACCACGTTGAAACTCAGAGTACTCACGTATTAAGATACTATTAAAATATGAGTTTGTGGAGTGTGACAAGACAAGACAGGATTAGTTTTCGAGAGTTAAGGCCTATTTACAAGGTGCCATTTTCTTGTACGTCCAAGAGAATGGCAATAACTTAAACGTATCAATTGACATACCAGAATTGTATGCAACTGTTTACATGCGAATATTTTGTGCTATTTTCATCAGGAAAAGTATTGAAATAAAACTTGTATGAAAGATCAAGAATCTGTCCCACTCCGCAAGTGCCCTCTTATCTCAAAGCTACAAAAGAAACGACTGGGCCCATACGACTTGTCAGTCAGTGGTGACTAGTGGAAGATTCTCCATTTAGGTTGTAGATCGATCCAGCAGTTGGTACAGCTGTTTGTGTCACTTGGCAGTACCAGGTTGCGTAATATTCCAGTGCTCACTTTCACGCTAGATTTTCCACTTAGATCTTCCAAAGTACACAATGGACTTTGATCATACTATCATTAGAAGAGCGTCTCATTCGATCGGTTTATATTATAGACATCTTCAATTGGTCAATGAGTGAATTTTACAGAACGGCAGTGGATTTAGTTGTTTCAAGGCCAGAAGGAAGTTTATAATGTTACTTCCTTTATATACTGTTACTTTTTTCTTTTAATATCTGTTTAGATTTAATTTAAGTTATGAATTCAAAAATGTATTGTCATTTATATTGCATATTAGATTAAGTACTTTTAATAACTTAACGTTTTTGGCCTACGGTGAGCGAAATGGGAATATGTAATGCCGCCAATAGTACGTGTCAATTATTAATAAATAAATATTTGTGAATAATTCATGTCCACGCGATACTGGTAACACTATAATTATACAACCAATTTATTTCCAGCCTATATTTTGACATGTAACTTAGAAAACCTTAATAATACGGGTAGAATTGGGGTCAGCAATGTCAACATGCTAAAAATTCGATTTCAGCAGATTGGCGAGATAGCGATGTTGCTATGTACACGAGGCATTTTAGGGAGATCTAATTTATGATATAGAAGGGTTAGGTCAGTGACAAAAAAGGCAATTTATTTAATTTGGGCGAGGGATATTGCTGTCATTTTCTAATCCATTTTATTGCAGTATTAGCAGCCGATGGCTGACCATGCGTCATGCTCGTGAACGGGTGCTACTTGTGATGACAGGTCGAACTTGAATTCGTGCAGGCGGTGATATTAGTTATTTCGTCTATGTATTGGCGTGTTGTTCCCACTAGAATGTGAGTGCTCCTATTTCACCATACATACTGCTGATAGAGGACAAATCTTTGTTTTATTTTTTCGTTTATATATATATTTTTTTGATAATTATAGTTAATTGTGTGATGTCATGTGGAACATGGTGTAATGGTTGCAGCCCCTTATAAAACATTTGTAAAACAAAAACTTGGCGATTAAAAAGAGTGGCGGCGAGTTTCTTGCCAGTTCTTCTCGTCCGCTCTACGCCCTTGATTTGTGAACTGGCAGTAAATGTAATATTAGAAGCATTTAATATGTATTTTTTATTGACGTTCATAAGTGTACATTGTGTTACCTAAATGAATAAATGATTTTTGAATTTGAAATTTGAATTATTAAATTTAGGCGTACATTGTCAAATCAAATATAGGCAGGTTGTATATTATGTTAGAAATTTTTATTTTAATAAAAACTTCGTGTTTAAAGACACCGAGAACTTTAATACAAGATATAAAAAAATATTATTGTTGCAAAACTTACCAAAGTAAGGAATTCCTTTAAAGGAAAGAAAAGGGAATTGTATACGGTTTTAATAAAATATTCTAATCCAAGTACAACAATTAATTTATCAACTGATAAATTTAAAAAAAAGATATTCAGCGCTTCATTAAAAAAATACTACAATAAAAAAAGTTTTGAAGTCAAGTTATGTTCTAATAAAACAAAATCTTTCACGAGTTTTCCCATTTCAGTCGAAAATTCCTTTCGACGAATGATGAAACAGCTCAGTGAGCTATTACCGAAAATGACAAGGCATGACTGTGCGCTACCCGTTAAGTAATTACATGCACGTTATATTTCAAAGCTTAACATACTTCACGAGGGGTGACTATGATTTTTGATTTTCTGGGACTTTTGAAAATCGACTTTTGTAATACATACTAATGGATATAATTGTATAACTACTTGAAATCGCTTAAGTCCAAGCGATACAGCCGATCACTATGAAAATTGGCATGTAGGATATTAATTATGTACAAGGTTTTCGTAACTCACCATTAGTTAGCTAGTTATATTACGTTCACTGGACGATAGGTCATATCACACTCGCAGCATACCAGTTAATGATGCGCTGTCGACCTATTGTTTTACTTCGAGCATTTGCATAATAAAACAGTTTATCAAAATTATTTTAAAGTGTACTATATGAATTACATTATCTGACATCAATTTTGGTGGAGGACGGATAATAAAGAAATATTACAACTCTTTATATATATAAAGCTTAGCTGGATATTTACAGCTATTTATATTAGTTTCCTTTTCTTTCCTATGGTTTTATTCTTAGTTGCTTTAAGTTAAATAAAGCTCCCCACAATATGGATGCTACGTCGTAGACAGAGCTACAACGTAGTGATAGCTACGGCCTTCTGCTTATAGCGAGCTACGACAAAACTAGTTCGATTTTCAATATTATTCACGTACCAATTCCATACTCTCATTATAATCTTGGATATCAAGGGTACAATGCAAAACCCAATAAGTATGAAATTTTAAGGTTTTTAGCATTCTTCCCTCGTTATGATTCTATTAATAATATTCGATCCAACCAAAAAACCAGTTGCAAGTGTTTTAGTTATTCGATTAAAGTAAATTGACAAAGGAATCCAAATAAAATATTAGTTTCAATTATGTTTTAACCTTCAGCAAATTGAAACAGGCCTTTCTTCGAACCTTAACATGAACGGTCGCCCTCTAATATAAATGTCACTCAAATTCTTTGTAATCAAAGGCTGCCTCGTAGATATAATAATGTTATATTTTTTGCTCAATATAATGCTTTTTTAATTGATAGAATAAGGGGGTATTTAGTCATATATAAGAACTATGGGAATATTCGCATATTTAGAATAGAATAGAATAGAATATACTTTATTGTACACAAAAACCAATTATACAAGCAATTAAAACTAAAGCTAAACATTGTACAAGAGGATGGCCTTATCGCAATATGCGATCTCTTCCAGGCAAACCTCAAGGAAGGGAAAAAAATAACAAAATAGAGTAGAAGGTGCAGCAAGAATGAGTATAAAAATAAAAGTAAAATAAAGAGTATACAGTTACAAAAAGTACATCTATCCCAATTAACATAAATCATTATAAATTAAAACTATACTATGATAAAAAACATTACATCATATACAACATAGCATGACAAACGGAAACAAAAACATTGAAAAATTATAAAGGCAGGCAATGCAAGTGAAAAGGGTAAAATACGAAAGATTATAAAGAAGTGAAATGTTGAAATAAGAGTTTTTTGAAAGTATTAAGAGATTGAGCTCGTCGAATATCAAGAGGCAAGGAGTTCCAAAGCATAATACTTTGTACCGTGAAAGAGGAATGGTAAAAGTCAGTTTTATGTGCAGGAGTTTCTAATAATAAATTTTCACGAGAGCGGAGATCAAAATCACCACCAGATAAAAATACAAAATGTTGTTTTAAGTAAGTGGGTGTTTTAGGATCAAAAAGTATAGAATAGAGGAGTTGTAAAATATGAATATTACGACGCTGTCGAATTGGTAACCACATTAGTTTAGCTCTAAATTCAGACACATGGTCAAATTTACGTAATCCATATATAAACCTGATACAAAGGTTTTGTAAGCGCTCAAGCTTATCCAATTGAAGTTCAGTGAGGTCGGGGTAGCAAACGTCAGCATAGTCAAGGATAGGAAGTAGGAGTGATTGTGCGAGACATATTTTAGTGGGAATAGGTAGGAAATTACGCAGTCTGCTGAGTGAATGATATGCCGCAAATATTTTTCTACTGACTTCGTTAATTTGAGGTTGCCATGATAGCACAGGATCAAAGATAATACCAAGATTCCTGACAGTAGAACTATATGGAACAACTGTACCTTCGATTGCAACTGGGGGTAGACCTTTCAGGTTTAATTTAGAAAGATATGAAGAGCTTCCAATTATGATGGCTTGGCTCTTCAGTGGGTTAATTACTAGGCCAAATGATCTACTCCAGTTAACGATTTTAGTCAAATCGTTGTTCACAGTCTCGATGGCAGCTGGCAATTCATTAAGTGTCGATTGAGTGTAGATTTGGAGGTCATCAGCATAAAGGTGCGAGCGCGAGGAGATTAGAGAGGTAATAGTATTAATGAAAAAAGAGAAAAGAAGAGGAGAGAGGACACCACCTTGAGGGACACCAGCAGTGATACTTGACCAGGAAGAATAAGCATCATCAATTTTGATTCTCTGCTTGCGTCCTAACAAGTAACTTTTAAACCAGTCAGTTGCCGACGGCGATATATTAACAGATCGGAACAGTGCAAGAAGAATTTCAAAATCTACTGAGTTAAAAGCGTTACTAAAGTCGAGTAAAACAAGAACAGTTAGCTGTTTACTATCCATACCCAGTCTGATATCGTCTGTGATTTTAGTGAGAGCAGTAGCCGTGCTATGTCCAGGACGGAAACCGGATTGAAAGGGATTTAGAAGAGCATTTTTATTTAGGAAATAAGTCAACTGTTGATAAACAATACGTTCAAGGACCTTAGATAGAAAAGGAAGGATGGATATAGGACGATAATCATTAATAAAGGAGGGGTTTGATTTTTTAGGTAAGGGAATAACAAATGCATTTTTCCATTGATCAGGAAAAGAGCTAGATGATAGTGAAAAATTTATAATGTGTGTTATTACAGGCATAACGATGTCGATAATAGGAAGAATCATACCACGGCTAATGCTGTCACTACCTACAGCCTTGGACGAGATGGATAATACGCTTTTTCTAACATCACAATCATTAACTGACTGGAAAGTAAAAGGTGGAAAATCAGGGATATTTCTTGACATTCGTATTCGAAAATTTTACTCATTCATTAATGTCCGAATATCTAAGGTGAAAATAATATTAGGTTAAAAATATAAAAGAAAAATTATACACATATTTTCTAATAATAATTATTATGTGAAATAGATCCATAATTCAGTAGAAACAGAATTACTCATGTAAGATTTAATTTTTTAAAGGGGGGCTGGTGACTGCAGCACAGTATATACTATAGTAGACATACCTTACTTGTAGCACGCTGTATGATTTAATCATAACAAATAATAAAAAAAAACAACATCACTCAATTCACAATTTTTTTTTAAATCTCGATCTGTTTAAATAAGCTCACTTGATGGTAAGCGACCACCGCCGCTCATAGACATCCGCAACATCCTTTAAGTTGAGAATAGGCTCGTTTCTTGAAGGTTCCCAAGTCGTATCGGTTCGAAAAAACCGACAATACACAGAATGAGACGAAAACGATAAAAACAACGCGCGTAGCTGACAAAATCGAACCATAGGTAAAAGGTACTTTTAATAACTAGATATTAAATAAAAAATAATATACGTTACATCACTACATTTCATACGACACGATTCAACTGATAAGTTGACTAATGATGAAACCACCAACCAACCAATTAAAAACGTCATTTCCATATTATAAATGTGAAAGTTTGTGAGGTGTTACTACTGACAGGATTTTGATGAACTTCTCAGTACTTTTGTTTATACATCAGAATAACATATAGGCTAAATTATAACAATGAGTGTCAAGTAACTCGGAAACGAAAAAAATATAAATGGTGGGATAGGAGTGTATTGCAGTAAGTAAAAAAGGCCAAAAAACAAATAATAATCGAATTCGAAGTCGCGAAGCTAGTTGGAAATAAATCTTACATTATTTCATCCTTATGGCAAAAACGATTTTATTTACTTAATAGCTTTCAACTTAATTTTGTTGATATAAAATAAATTACTAAGACACGAAAAACGTTTTAGATAAAGTTTATATTTTACTTTAAAAGATTTGAAAGTAATCGATTCGACCTTGAACTTTGTTTTTAGTTTGACCGTTGTCAGTGAAGCGATGTTTAAAATAATTTGGTGTCTACCATCCCTTAATATATCATATATTTTTACAGTAAACGTTTAAAAACATTTACTTTAATCTATTATAGCAATATCATAATGTACTTTATACGAATGATACTGTACCTTACATTTTATATAATTGCAATTATTATTTTAATATTATCTTACACTATTAATTAATTTAAGAATGTTTGTTAAAATCCATTATAAATATTATTAAGATGTCAGAATATGCGTGTTATTGTAATAAAATAATGATTTAGCAGCGTATTAACATAAGTGGTATAAAATATTGTATGATAAAAAATATTTTTCATAGTAATTACTAGTAATAATAATTTTAAGTGTGCACATTTTGTTCTATTTTATAAAGTCCTAGATGTATGGATTTATTTATATGAATATAGATTGTAAGTAGTTGTATTGTTTATACATTTTATTTTATTTTTTATTGCTTATGCCAGTGCGCCCCTCCACCGGAGCCTCTGCAAATCAGTGTCGAGGCTTTTACTGAGCCCCAACGTATGTTGAGTGGTATTCCGTTTTTAGGGGCACCCCTCTATTTAAATTAAACAGTTTTTTTTTTAATTATTTATTTGTATAATAATGTTAATTAATTTTAGTATTAAGTCCCTTTTTGTGGTGATTTCCAAAATACATTTTCTATCTATCTATCTATCTAAAAATCGAATTCCCTCGAAACTTTTATAACTTTAATATTCGGTTTTTTTTATATCTCTTAATTTTTATGACTAGAGTAGTTACCTAACAAAAGCCATTATTAAATATTTTACTCAGGTACGTCAAAAATCTCATACGAAGTTATTTACCGCAAAATTACTCATTACTAGAAAAAACACAATGTAAGCAACCAAACTCAGTGTCATAAAAAATCCTTATAATATGTAGCTACTTCGATATAACTGCTATTCAAATATAATGTAGGTCTATATTTATCAATTTAAAAGAAATTTTGTTATAGAATATTTCTTTAGGAAAACTCAATCGTTTAGTCAATTCGTGTAGCCCATTTCAGACAGGATTTTTTTAATATAAAATATATTAAAAATTATAACTGAAAACTTTTTTTTTTCAAATCCGCGTAGCAGTTTCAGAGATTCTGGTCAAAAATAGAATTGAACTTATTGTTTTAATCTTCACATATCGCCCTCCCTCATATTATGTCTATACCATAATAGCCATTCACTATTTCTCTAATTAAGTAATGAAAGGAGACAAAGCAACTTCAAGTGTTACTTAATTTGACTTTGAAAACTAGTGCGGCCATTAATTTACTAAGTGGGGGACTCTTATCACTGATATAATCGCACTCGAGTTCATTGTGCAATTTATATTGTTAGTTTACCTTGTCCGACTCAGTGGCTCAGTGGAAAGGGCGATGCCTTTTACGCGAAAGTCCCGGGTTTGACTCATTAAATCTGATGAAGATCCGCACTTTTCATCAGATGAGATAGCGCGGAAACGCTTGTCCATTCTTTAGTAAAAATAATTGTTTCGGTCTCCACTGAAGGTTACTTGAGTGTAAAAAAAATACCAGTGAAAAAGATACAGAAAAGTGTCAGCGCCATAATTGAAAAAAAGGATTTCTGATAAAATAATAAGCGTAGATAATAGATATATCAAGGGAATAATGATGTTAGATATCGACAGACGAGCACTAATTCACTTGATGGTAGGTGACTACCACAGAACCTAGCCACAGAACATCAGTCAATGATGCGCGTCGATCTGTTTTACTTCGAGCATTCGGAAATCCATAGACTGAAACCGAAACGCGCAATATGCACTTCAAGGTTTTTCCATCTATGAATAGTGGTTCGTTACCCGATCGGAATTTTGATATTCGTCCCACCCGTTCACTACTCAAAGTAACCCGATGTAGGAATGACATGCTTATAGAAAATTATAAGCATATCGTCCCGGTGGGATTCAAACCCACGAGCCAGTCCAAAATCTAATAAAAAGGTTTATTACTTTGCCCCTCCCTTAAATGTCCCAATATAGATACATGTTTTATAAGTGTTTATTGATTTTACCAGCAGCTAGCTAAATGCTATTAAGCTTCGGACGTCACGGACTAATGACATCTATGCACACTGATGAATAACACAGCTGTATCGATTGTCCATTACTTTGACGGGTCCATTACGGGCTGAAGCATCCAGTAAAACATGACACTAAAAGAGATTAGGAAATCGAAGTGCTATCACAAAAAAGCTATTTAATCAGCATTTCGCTCGATCTTTAGCGCAATGGATGTTCTTGCTTAAATTTGAGCATGGAATTGTATTTAGTATTGATATTATTTCTAGATGACTGCTCTCAATAGAAAATTGAAGTGAAGATAAAGCGGATTTTGACAGGCTCATTACCGCGATCGGTAGAACACCTGCGGTGCGCATCGTTGGGTCGTGGGTTCGAATACCACCGGGACGACATGTTTATAATTTTCAGTAAGCATGTCTTCCCCACGTCTCGTAACTTCGGGCATTGAACGGGTGGGAGGAATATCGAAATTCCGGCCGGGTAACGAATAACGAATAATAAATAATAATAGATAGAAAAACCGTGAAGTGCGTATTGCGCGTTTCGGTTTCAGTCTATTAATTCTCGCAGTAAAAAGTAGGTCGACAGCGCATCATTGACTGATGTTCTGTGGATGAGGTATCACCTACTATCAAGTGAACCTCATGCTCGTCTGTCAATATCTTACATAAACAATGACGTTTCGGCTTCATCGTACGGATTTCAGAAAGCTCAGAGTATTCAAAAAGCTGTCATCTTTCAGTCTGGCCCGTGACCATAGTTGCTGAAAAGCTTGCTGAAAAGCGGGATAAATAATTTAAACAATATAAAAAATAAATCGCGTTTTAATCCGGTATACAGTACTTTATTTAAATGTGTGTTTTGTGCATAAAACATACACGCACAATATAAACATACTTCATACAAAATCGTATTATTTATGGCACATTTTTTATAAAGCTTAAATCGTACCAAATTCAGTACTGCGCTGTACAGATAACTTCTTATCGCGGCTTTTAGCATTTATAGCGGCGAAGTTGGCCTAACTTAGTTTGTATTCAGTTTGCGTAAACCAAAATACATAAGGTTGAGTTCCAGAATTTGTGGGTATGGAGTCGTTACCGAGTTAAAGTTCGGAGATAAAAATATGTCGATAAGTTTCGAGCTAGTTATGTCAAACTGTTTATCTGTCTTTATACCTACTTCCGGAAGTGTGGGATGTTGCCAAACAGTTTGCGGTTATGGAATCTTGTTTTTGTTTAGTATTTTTTAAGATAAGCTTTTCAGTTAGAATAAAAAACTTATTCTATAGAAATAAATGTTATGTTTTAAGAAAACAATATGATGGCATTATTTGTATTATATATATACCTATATAATATAATTAGGTAAATAAAAATATAATCGAGGTCAAAGGAGTGTTATTTTTTGGGTTGTGAGTCGCGTAATTTACGCTGCATTCGGTTTCATATAAAAGTCCTGTTTCGTTTTGCGTCGCCGTGTGGGTCAAGAATAACGCTCTCTTGGCCTCACCCTAAAAGCTTCAAAATTTACTTAAACTATTTTTTTTAAACTACATTACCTGTCCTTTCAAATATATCGAGTAGCTGTATTTTTTTCTATACATCATATATCGGCACAAGAAATCGTAATGAATAATGAAGCGTTGTCGACGTAATTTATTTTGACACTAAAATACATTCAGGCTTGAGCTTAAACGCGTATTCTGCATCACGCCTAATTCTTATGTTAACAATATTAAGAGTATGTAGTTTCTAAAATATGAGATAAAATAATAAAAATGGTATGGAAGTGGATATATCCGAAAACATTGCTTTCAGAAGTGGTTAGGCATTATATTTCTTGATACCACAATATTACAAAAATATAATTTTCCGAATTCTATCATCATAGTAAAATAAATTTATATTATTTAATTTTAGTCACGGAACTTTCTCGGTTTACATCCCGATAGAATAACTAGTTACAAAAGCAGTGAATTGACCTCCTTACAAGCCCAAAACCCGACTTGCCGGCTTTAACGTAGTAAGTGTTTATATATTTATAACGTATATAATTACGTAATCATGTAAGTTATATATTCTTAAATAGTTACGTTAAAGGCATTATTATTTTTATTTTAATGGTAAAATTAATCGGGCATAAGTTGTAGTATAAATTAAAGTTATAGTTACCTGCTTAATATATTCGAATTGATCGCTCAATACTGCCTTCAAAGCAGAGTCGTTACATATAGAGCGCTTAAAATGTTGTATTGGAAACATGTCTGGTACTCGTACAACAGTCGAGTGACCCGCTCTGGATGTATCGAACCGTTTTCACAGTTTCGACCGCTCCATTTTTACGGGAGCGTTTTGAGTAAATGCCTTACTTTGAGAATGTAGGAACAGTTCAACGAACACATTGCACAGGTAACGTTAATGGCTACCGCTGTTTGTTAAATTGATGATTTTGAATTTAGAATGTTCCTGAATCACTACTTTTTTATAATCATGGTGAGTGAGGTGAGGGCTTTTTGTAATGTAAATTAAGTGTCAGAGAAAAACAATTGTATTTGTTGTACTGTATTGTAATACTTTAG
Organism: Anthocharis cardamines; assembly: GCA_905404175.1. Taxonomy (NCBI): domain Eukaryota; kingdom Metazoa; phylum Arthropoda; class Insecta; order Lepidoptera; family Pieridae; genus Anthocharis; species Anthocharis cardamines. The sequence continues at coordinate 1,782,531 of FR989957.1, read as the reverse complement.
GTATTAAATAAATTAGTAAGTACTTAAATATTGAATAAATACTCTCGTAGCGTTAATGAGTAATGACAGTAGAAGAAGCAAATGTATGCAAGGATCAGAGCAAATGGAAATGTAAAAGAGGCGAGGCGTATGTACTACTTTGTAGTACTTAGCAGAAAATCTCCAACTTCATCAGATCATCATCTTCTTCAGATAAGAACAGGAGGAATGAAAATGTCATATTATAGAGACATTATAAATATTAATCCATAACCATTTTGTTCTACCTAAAATCATAAAATTAAAAATTCTTCGAAGCAGCGTCTTTCTCAGTCTGTGGTCGAAAAGGCGGATACATTTACATAAAGCTCCTAAACGATGGCGAGAGAGCACATTTATCAGAGTCATATCCATTATTCAACGATATAGCACTTACCACGTGAGCCTGGCGTGTGCCCAAAGATAATACTCGGTTTAACGAAATTTGCTATCATATTTCTAGTTGAGATTTTTCGCGAGCTCGGTGCGGCTAATATTTTTCGCCTTTAAGAATCTTTTATTATCATGTATGTCATATGTTAGACGTGATGACAGCGTGATTCTCGTGGCCACTGGATATTAATGGTGATGATGGTGAATGACCGAAAGATAACCATTTAATCTTCGAAAATTTCGACACCAGCAATTAACACTACGTTGACTTGAAAAATTATATTTTCAAAGAAAAAATGTTATTTTTTATGTTTTATATCGGTCGGAATTTCGATATTCCTCCCACCCGATCAATGCTCGAAGTTACCAGACGTGGGGAAAACGGGCTTACAGAAAATGATAAACATGTGGTCCCGGTGGAATTCGAACCCACGACCCATTGATGCGCACAGCAGGTGTTCTACCGAACGCGCCAACGAGCCCGTCAACAATTTATAAAATATTTTAGTTAAACTTTGTTGGTTGCCACAACTTACGTGGGAGGTATCGAAATATAATAAACGTGTCAAAACCCAAGCTATTTATTACCAAGAGCTTGCACGCAGCTTGACGCGATAGCCCGTGAACTAACACGTTATTGTGACTTCGCTCATTGACTGGAAAACTTATTTTTATGTTCGGAGATAAGTGAGCCGTACTGAAACATTTGGGTCGGCGCACATAAAGCTATTGTGTAACATGAGATGTTTTATAGTATAGTTCTCTTATTTGTTTTAGATACTTTTTAAATCTAGCTTTATTTATAGGGTGGTTAAAAATGGGAATTGCTTAAAAACAGCGTGCAAGCAATACATATAAAAATTAATTAAAAATGCTAACTGACCATAATTATTTATGATCTGCTCAATTTTGCGGTAATGATAGCAACACCCTAGTTACGGGTTGCAATGATTCTATTATGTCTTTTGACGTTTCAACGGGACGTGGGTTTGAATCCCACTGGGATGACTTGTTTAAACTTTTGGTATTAAATTGGTGGGAGGAACCACCGTTTATAAATGCCGAAACAGTGCTTCAGTAGCCTCTAAATTTCCGAGTGGTCGAGGTAAAAATAAAGACGACAGCGCATCTCTGATTAAATTTCTATGTATATCACATACTATCGAGTGAGCCTCAGGCTCATTTGTCGACATATATATTACAAAAAAACGAAACAAAGCAGACCTAGACATAGAATTGTCTTGTTTTCTTCTTGGACACCTGACTTAATACTATTCTTACGGGTAAAATAAAAATTGCGACGAGTTTAAAAAAAAGGCTGAAGAGCGATACAGAGGTTGTTAGGTAATGTAGAGCCAGCGGAATACAAAACAGCCAAGAACAACGATTGTTGCGTTATCACAGTAATCCACGCTAGCCCTTTAGGACCGGACCCTACAGACATATCGGCAACAGTTAATCGCGACATTGTGTACAGACCCTTCATTAGATTCGGGTAAGGATAGCAGATCATTTACGGAAATAAGACTTTATCTTTGAAACTTATCATAAAAATAGAGGGAAAATGGTATTAGTATGTTAATTGAAAGACGTCCTTATCCTAATCCTTATACTGAAGAAATTTAGATTTACGATCTTATTCATAAACGTAGTATAAGTTTGATATAGTTATAGTGTGTCTTGTCTCGATCAATCTAATATAACAAGATTACAGATCAAAAGAAACAAAACATATTTTAATTATATCAAGCCTTTACTACGTTAATGAATGTTATTATTTTACTCAGTCGTTACAAAGATTTATGACATTGGCACTTATCACATTATTTGAATTCACTTGAACTTTACGTTTCAATCGAAAACCAATTACTATTTTGTGGGCCCGAACAACTTGCGAAAAAGTATATATAAAGTAACGTCGATCTGTCATCTGTATGCAAATGATTTCAAATACAACTGAAAGATGGACTACTTTTTCGATAATCGTTCGTTCTAGGCCCATAGTATGACATTTGACCATTATAGGAGATTTTTTATTTCAAAAGTTGTGCTTTTTTAATTATTTAGTTTAGCGTTCTAGAAAAATTGCTTAAATTAGGCACTAATAAAAGTTCACCCATGATGAAATAAATTATATATCTAAACTCATATCTTTCGTTCAAGGTGTTGATTGAAATAATGAAAACAATTCCAATAAGAGTAAACTAGTACAAATTGGAGTTATGCCAAAATAGCAGCAACTAAGCTTTTGGTTAATCGAACATGCTCTGAAGGGTAGGCTTTCAGCTTAATAAGGTCTGGTGAGAAATTGATGTAATTTCATTACAGTCAATAAATCTGCAGACACTGGCTTGTTCTAGTCAGACGGCAACAATACTAATCTACCAATTCATAGAAGTAATAGGACTAAATGGTTAATACTAGCGATAATATGTAAATTGTAATACTCCGCCTGGCTTCGCACGAGTTCATTGTAGATGTACTACACCTACACACAAAAGCCTATGTTACTTGCTGATTATATAGCTTTTTTACTGTTGACTGTACTAGCATAGATTTAGTTATAGTTAGTTTAAGCTGATGTCACGCATCTGTACTGTGTTTTGTGAATAAACGGTTTATCTATCTTTTTATTGGTGAAAGAATTTTGTAAATCGGTCGAGTAATTTTTGAGTCAAACAAATCTTTCCTCTATATAATAGCAATACCTATAGATGCGATTTATTTAAAACGTTTATGTAGAGTCATAGTACAAAAGGTTTGTTTGTCTCTTTCAAAATAGTTAAATGCTTTCAAGGCATCCTACCTGACATCACGTTAAAATCAAAAGACGTTATAAAATAAAAACCAATGCATAGCAAATTTTTCATCAAGCACTCAAGCTAATGGAACGCGAAGAAAGCCAACATTTCGGCTCTCACCTTTAAAGCCGTTTACCGACATTTTCACATCAAGAGTACACTCAATTATGCACTTGCTTCTAAGCGTGCTCCTGTATACTTCCTAAGATCAGTTAAGAACTGAAGTAACAAGCAAAGCGCTTTTGTAATAAAATCGCATTTAAAATTAATTGTCTTAGGTTTAATATGTGATAATAGCATGGAAATAAGAAATAATAAATAATATTCATTGAATATATATCAATGGTCTTGGCTGCCCAAAACCTTTCCATTTTATTGTTTTTTGATTCCCAAAAAAAAACAGTAATATAATCAGAGTTGTTTTGGTTAGGTATACATCGATGGCTCCTACGTAAAGGGGCGAAACTGCCGCTTAAGCCTTTTTCCAATTATTAGTGCATTGAGTTCCTTGTATCCGATTCTATGACATTCACAAATAAAATTTTTATTTTTTTTACTAGATACAAAATAAAATTTTAGGCACATAGGCGTATGTACACAAATCGGTAGCGTAAAAAAACCGATCAAACGTTTGGTTGATTTACGGCGTCGTGTGAGCGCGTCGGGGGTGCGGTGAGAGGGCGAATGTACCGTTTCAGTCCTTTTACTCAGTATCCGAAAACCTCGTATAAAGGCGAAACATCACATTTGCCTTTTTACGTGTTTCGGTTTTTAGTAAATCGTATTCGCCTGTTTTGTAGACATGTCATATTTTGTACTTAATGAAAACTAATTAAGATTTTTTTTATAAAATTACGGATAGAACTATACATTTGTATACTATGACAGTTCCTTTATTAGTTAATTATTACTATTGACTTAACAACCTCCGATGGCGTAAGTGCAGGCAGGCTGTTTGTATGTAAATTACCCTTGTAAATAGGCTGAAAGTCATTTTAGCCTTTTTACGTTGAACAATAAAACTGAAATCGTAAGAAACCAACAAAGTAAAAAGACGAATGTGCAAAATCTCGAAATATATAAAAAATACTTGAAATTACTTAATTAAGTTATTTTCTTTGACGACTCATCAAGGAATAACATGCACTGCACCTGTGAGAATTTATGACACGTTTTTAATAGAATACAAGTAATAAAAAGGATTTTTTTTTCTCTATTTGTAAAAAAAAGAATAGAATTTACATACAATGCCTTACACATTATACACCAAAGTTTCTTCGTTTCACATAAAACCACCATCCAATTTTATATTCACGTCAGCGTAATATATTATTCACCATATCCGGTATTTTATGTAAAGCCGAATTCTGATATCATAACTTTTATGCGAGAGATTGTGGATAGCCGATAATGTGTACAATCTTGTTTTCCCAAACTTGGAAAGCTTTCAAGAGTGTAGCAACTTGCGATATACATCTATTATCACTTATAAAAAAAGTACCTATGAAAGTATGAATGGAAGAACAACATATGTACGTAATTTATTTCTATTGACTTGAATTTGCTATATTACATAAATATTACGGAAAATAAATGGTTTTCTTTTTTTTGTAATTATTCAAAAATTTATTAATATTAATTTAAAAATCCTTTTTTGGAATCTGTTAAACAATATTCTCATTAACATTGTTTTTTTTCTTGTAAGTATCGATTGTCGATTTAATTCCAATAAATCCTAATAGCGGGAAATTTTATTATAATTAAGTATTTCTTCTTGTAACTTGATAATTTGTTAAGCTCCAGTTAGATTAGATTACTATATTACTAACAAACGCCGGCAACAAAGAAATTTCTATTGTTAAGTTTTTATATTTTATTTATGCCGTATTTTCATTAGTTTATACTTTTAAAAAATACCTCTGATAAAGTTACTTTAACATATTATTAAATTTTTTCAAATATATTGCTGTAAAGAGTTATGGAGATAAGAAAAACTACATTATCGATTTATAATTTATGGATAGACATCGAAAATAATAATTTACGTAACATCCCAAATTGTTAGACAAAAGTATTGTTTAAATAGCGTTATTGAAACCCTTTAAAATAAAACGGTTAATCCGGGAAAAGGAAACGGCCGGAGCAAGCGGACCATAACCAAACCATTAGCTTCCTTTCGACCCTTCAAAACTTACCGTTGAAACACGCAAATAACCACAAAAATGTGGTACAAATATGCGTGAGAGCATACTTTGCTTCCTTATGACGAACCATTTCAAAACCATCGAATCACCATAACACTGAAATCACACGATACGTAGTCAATATGACGTAACAAAGTTGGCGCACTAGGTAAGAGAGACGTCTACTCACGTCGACACACGGCGTAAGACTGAGTTTAAAAGCTTGTCGAGGACGGCGGGGGCAGGGTTGTTTTGTATCTCGCATTTCCTAGCTAGTGTTTCGTTCCGACCACGTGTCGCTAGTCAATTTTCGTCCCAATAAACGTTACTGTTTTTTATGGTAGTCGTTAACTACATTATTAGTTTGTATTTGATGTCGATTGGTGCTACTTTAGTGCGTAATTACAAGTGCCTTTTTAATTTTAATGGTTCGCAGTTAAAGGCTGGTTTGTTTGCCATTTATGAGCTTTTAGCGTTTGGATTTTATTTCTATTTATTTATGTATGGCTACGCTTTTATCCTTTCACTTCGTGTGCTTTGCACATTTTATTTATTTAAGCTTGACTTTCTAACATTATTATTATTACATATGATTAAAGAAATCACAATAATAATTTAAACCAATTGGTTTTTTTCAGACAATTTTTATTCACTTGATTATATTTTTTGAATAATGGCCTGCTTGTGAAAGCGCTATGGTCGCTAGGTTACATTTAAATATATGTTTTTTTATTATAGAGCAGACAAGATTACCTGATGGTAAGTAATCTCCATCAGCCATGGACATCCGCGACTCAAATGTCTCAGATGCGTTGTCGACTTTGTCGTTATAGGCTCGAACCAATGAGGTCATAATTACTTGGACACGCTGAAGGCGGCAATTATTCATTCCACGCTTAACTTCCGCACGTAGAGGTGATTAGAATAAAAAGTTGTAACTTAAATAAGCTTTACCAAGAAGCTTTTATATTGATATATAAATAATAATAATGAATATGCTAAATATATTTTAATTTACATATTTATTATGTTTTTTTATTTTTCTTTTATAAGTACAGTAGTTTAAGTAGGTCAAATTTTGTTAGTTTTCTGTTGATTACATTTGTATGAGCCTGCCCACAACTCAGGGAATCTTGTAACTAAACAGTACTAATTAGTTTGTAATGTATTTTTGGGATAAATATATATGTTTTTTAATTGCCTAATAGATTAAGTACAAATCATAAAAATAGTCATTTAAGTTTACCTTTAAATCTAAGGTTATGAATACTATTAAAGCTACAAGAATCCATAAATCTAAAGCTTGCCTTTCACCCCTTGGCTCTTCATAAAACTTGCCAAGTAACCTCCAACTTTGCTCGACTCCAACTGATACAGAACTTGCACGCTGACAACTTAACGTGAGTTTCACTATCTCTACCAAAATGTTACACAATCCGTCTTAAAATTTATACTCAGCTTGGCTTTTAATATGTTTCTTTGACTAATGGAATCAAATATCTATTAATTTGTAACCTAATATTATAAAGAGGAAAGATTTGTATTTTTGTATGTTATGATTAAGCTCAAAAAAGAACTGGACCGATTTTAAAAGTTATTTCGCCAATAGAAAGTTACATTGTCAGCGAGTAACATAGTGTGTATAGTACATCTACATTACACCCGTGTGAAGCCAGGCGTGTTGTTAATTTGTATATAAAGAGGAAAAATTTGTATTTTTGTATGTCCATAAGTCCAGTAGTTATTGAGTGTATTCGTTACAAGAATAAACTCAAAAACTACTGGACCGATTTAAATAATTCTTTCACACATAGAAAGCTACATTATCAGCGAGTAACAGGCTAATCTAGATTTTAGTTATTTTTGACGTATAGTACATCTACATTGCATCCGAGCAACACCGGGACGTGTTGCTAGTGTACAATGTAGAGCATTATCGCTATAAAAAGATTTCTTCAAGTGATCCTGATATGTGTCATTTGAGGGGGTAGACTGCCTAATGCCTATGATAGTATAATAGCTCTCTATATGCTTAGGTATTTTAAACTACGCAACAGATATTAATGCGGTTTTCATCACTAGATAGAGTGATTAACACGAATGTTTATACATATAGTTTAATATTGTTTTGTGCTAATTTGTTTTAATATTACGATAAGTGAGAGTAGATGAACTCTCTGACACTACATTAGTATCAAAATTTCACCCAAATCTGGGGCTATTAGAAGTATATTACGTTAGTTATTAGGTATATAAGTATTGTATGGGCCAGTAATTATTTATTTATTTTATACTTAATATCACTAACTTACAGAAAAAATACAGAGAATATACATATTTGCATACATAGAAGCACAATTATATATAGTTATTAACTGAAATAAAGGTTATATTAATGCTTAAGCTAAGAAAATGTTTATCTATATAGAAGGTTCGAGGAGAAAAGAATACGGCAGTATCTGGCAAATCATTCCATAGATTAATGACGGTAAAAAAGAAGTTTGGAAAAAGTTAAACCCGTGAAACTAGATTTTTCCTTTTATTCAGATGGTGGTTAAAGCAAAAACATAAGCGGATAGCACTTATCTATTTATTTAAAATATGGATGATAATTGTGAGAAGGTTATTTGATAAACTTTAAACTTGATTATCTTACTTAAGTGCTTATCATTATAATGTGGAATAATGTATTTTATTAACGCTAGTATCACACATTTAAATGAAATAAATTTTACATTCTAACGCGATTTATTATTTATAGTATTTATACTGACATTTGCTTGAGATCATTTGAAAGGTCGTGATAAATAATATAACGGTATCTGGTAAAAGATTATTTTTAATTATAATAACAAAACTGTATTCAACACATACACGCATACGGGAAAAAGAGCAATTACATATTATCAACAAAGATTATTTAAAATATGATACGGACATCGTCATCACCTAAATATTTGAAGAGCAGACTGTTACTTCCAATAATCTCCAAGGATCAATTTTAATCTTCTAATTACTTACTTTTTCTACTTTTTTCCTCATCACTTAGTTGTCTGTAAAGTAAAATGGGCAGTGAAACAGACACAGTAACGAGAGGACTCGAGAATTCAGAATTTGTATAGTCAATATTCGTAGTATGATAGATAGTGGTAATATCTGAACTAATATGGGTTGAATCTCCAGGGTGTAAAACACTTAGCTATTCATAGCCCTCGCCCAGAGGGAGGCTCGAATTTGTAAATTGATCGTATTACTAATCTGGGTCAATCATACTTTATATTTATTTCAGTGTAGTAAGAACTTACTGATAATTAAATGAACTCCATTTTAATCGTAATTTTTAAACCACCAGTATAATCCGTTCCACATCACTACATATTATAAAAAGCCTTCCATCACGTCTTTCGTCTGTTCGCGATAAGCTTAAAAACTACTAAACGGATTTTCATGCGGTTTTCGCCAATGGATAGAGTGATTCACGAGGAAGGTTTATGTAGCCATTATATTATGCTCTACTGGTTTCTGGTCCTTTTAATATAGACGTATGTAATATCTGAAATGTACACAAAATAGTCGTGTGTTCAACGGTGATCTTTTATTTGAATACACACAGTTTATCTACTAATTTCAGTTATATGTATATTGTATAAATATACTATGAACACGCTCCGGCTTCGCACGGGTGTAATATAGATGTACTATACTCGAAAAATGATAATGTAGCGTTCTATTGGTGAAGGAATTTTTAAAATCGGTCGAGTCTTTTTTGAGTTAAATCCAGTGGCGGATTTACACATTTCTGATGTATAGCTGTTAAAATGTTGCCGCCCTAGCCTCTATCAATCTAAATCTAAATTTTCTAAAATACAATGATAGGGATTGTCTTCTTCACTTCTCTCTGTAAGTCTTATTTTTAGACTATTATCTGTTAGATACAGAAAACTGTCATACCTTTAGTTATCTTCTATATTATAAGATAGCTAAAAGAAAAACAATTTTTCTCCAAATATGCCGCCCCAAAAGTTTGCCGCCCTAGGCTGAAGCCTACTCAGCCTGCTGGTTAATCCGCCACTGGTTAATCGCAACAAACAAAAAAACTTTCATCTTTATTATATTAATATAAATATAATTCTAATTAACATTACTTCATATTAACATACTTTCATACTATTTTATTTCTAAAATACGACTACAATAGGAATACCGGTCCTATAAGGTTCAATTGTCCAACTCCATAATACCAAATCAAGTAGTTTCCCAGAAGTGTGGCGTAAAAGCTAATATAAAGGGAGCAAACAAAGCGATTGAATACACGTTTTATGAATAAACTTATGCAGCCGTGTGGTAAATATGAAATTTATGAGAACGCTTATTTTGAGTGCATTTCGTTGTATCAAAACCGCAGCAGTAATGTTGTATGATTATTTACAAGTTACATTTTCATTTCACAAATATATTTTATCGATATAATTATAACGATGAAGTATTGCATATAAAATATTTAATTAGTACCTAATTGGAAATAATAATAAATAAATTAAAGTTTTGTTTGCAAATGAGCAAAAATAAATAAAAATATAAATATAATAAGACATGTATAATGAGTAGCTTTATAAACTTCTATAACTACCTCATTCTACTTTTATAAACTTACTAACTGATGCCCGCGACTTCGTTCGCATGGGCTTCATCTTAACTAAGCTTTTGAGCAAGCTTCTCTCTGCTAAAATATTATTTTTACCTTCCGTATTTTTTTATAAGAAGTCCTTTCCAATACCTCTAAGAATATGAGTACAAAGTTTAGTGATAATCGGTTGAGTAGTTTTGGCGTGAACGCGTAACAAACAAACATTCACATTTATAATATTATTAGGGATTTAATCTTCATATGAAGGTGTTAAATCATCTTTATATAATATGCAGGTGTTTAATATTTTTTTTTTAATACATACATTTTTGATGACCCTTTTTGGAACGCAATATATATTCAATGGGCCACTTACTCGTTTGATATACAAAAGTAACGAAAACAAAATATAAAACCTAATTCATCTTACTATGTACACAGTACTCTATGAACATTTTGTTTATATCAGTGTTTATAAGCTTGCCTCGTACATTCACATCTCGCTAAGTGAAGTACGAACTAAAAGCCTTTTTAAACGCCGACAAACAAACGCAACCCTTAATCCAAAAGCTCAACTTCAGTTAGCAAAAAACTTTTATAAAACCTCTATATAGCCTTTATAACACTTCTCTATTAACACCAAGCAATTCAGAAACATAGGACATTAATTAGACGCTGTTATAGGTATTTAGTTTCTATAGCAGCTAAGTGATTACTTGGAATAAAGGTAGTGTAAAGGTTTTATAATTTTGTATGATGGCTTTATATTTATCAACGACGCGCACGTTCTAAATGTGACTTTGTTCTATAAGATTAATTATAGAAGGAGGAGAGAGGAATTGAATTATATATGATTAAGTTTCCTACGTTTTAAGAAGAAAAATGAATTTATGGAAATTAATACTTTAAACGCCTTTATGTTTATTCTAAAAAGGGGATAGGAAGAAACCTATTTAACGTTTTTAAAATTTACTTCACCTCGTATTTACTATAGTTAACTTGTCACTTGTCGTCCATTCTCAATTTCTAATCCTTCGCTGATGACCTACTTTAAATGAGGAGCTAAAGTATCCTCTACGACTTTTCGGAACATCAAGCAAACAAGGATAGATCTCTCCTGTAATTAAGATAGATTTTATTTTAAACCAGGTGTTTATGTGTGAATGAGACTGTGGAGGATGGGAAGTGTGGTCTTTCTCCAACCTTAAGGGAGGATCCTCGACCAGTTGAACCACTCACTGGCCGGCCATTAGGCCCCAGTGGTTTTAGTCGAGATGTTGTAAATATAATCAACGCTTGGAAATATTTATATAGCGCGATTCAGGATTAGACGTCTTCGTATTGTTTCTTGGTAGATTGTAGATATCACTACAAGACTAATGATTATGCGAAATAAATAAACTAATAAATCATATAATATGATTAACTTAGAAAATCAGTGTGCATGTAATTTCAGTAGGACTCTGAATCTATGACTACTTTTAACTGGTTCGTTTATTTCTAAGCTTTGGCGTTCAAACTATGTGACATTTATGTGGAGATATAAGTTATTGTTGGGCCTCCATTAAGTAATAGCGAGTAAAAGGTTTCCGTTTAATATCACGAAGGGATTTCCAGAAGGAAGCATCTCATGTGCCATTTGATTTATATAGATTGACTTTTGCACGCAGTTTCACTCGAAGATTTTGTGTATATATCGTTTTGTGATGCAGACAGAACTGACAGAATCCAAAAACGAGTTTCAATCAATATTTTGACGGGCTCGTCGGCGCGTTCGGTAGAACACCTGCCGTGCGCATCGATGGGTCGTGGGTTCGAATCCCACCGGGACAAAATGTTAATAATTTTCTCTAAATATGTTTTCCCAACGTCTGGTAACTTCGGGAATTGATCGGGTGGGAGAAATATCTAAACTTCGGTTCATAGATAGAAAAACCGTGAAGTGCACATAACGCGTTTCGGTTTCAGTCTTTGGATTTCCGAATGTTCGAAGAAAAATTAGATCGACAGCGCATCATTGACTTATGTTCTGAGGCTGAGGTGTCACCTACCATCAAGTGAACCTCATGCTTGTCTGTAATATCTGACATAAAAAATAATAAAACACTTTTCCAAGCCACAAAAGACGGGTGAATTATTCCTTCGCAACTTACAGGAAATTGGACTGTGCTTTATTCTTTGCACAAATTAAAATAAGCATTTCTCAGCGGTATGTAAACATACTTAAAATAACCCAAACCACTATAAATGTACACTTTGGCCAACCAAAAATCCTTTCAAGGGAAAATAGATTAGAAACCATTCGCGTACCAACGCGAGGCTATTGAAATAGAGATACACCCAAATTTCAATAGGGACGCTGATTTGAGACTCCAATTCAAGTCAATGATACTAAAAAAATATATAAAGATAAAGCCAGTCTTTCCGTCAATAGATGGCGTTAGTATGGCAACTCTGTGAAAATTCTAATCAGACAGCTGTCACCTTTCAGTCTGCCCATAATCACGCTTGCTGACAAGTACTCGAAAAGTCAGCATTAACAATATAATGAATAAATCGCATTTCAATCCGATAACAGATTTTTCATTAATTTATTTCATTTTTAATTTTTTTTATTTTGTTTTACATAAAAAATAGAGAGAGCACTTTAATTGTCATCTCAATTAATTGAACTTTTTTTCCAAACCATTGCCATTTTATTAACCTTAATAAAAAAGCTGCCCTTAACATGCGGGTCATATAATATCTACTTAGTTAAATGGAGCCCAAATATAAAGAGGCATATAAACGTAACTCACCGCTGTATTTGGCCAACCCTAGTCAATCAAATAAGAATTATGAATATTTCTGTAAAAAAAGCAATTGCAAGCATAATAAACATATGATACAGTCATTTTATTTTTATGTTAGATATCGACAGACGAGCGTGAGGTTCACTTGGTGGTAGGTGATACCTCAGCCACAGATGAGTCAAGGATGCGACTTACTTTTTACTTCAAGCATCCGGAAATCCATAGACTGAAACCGAAACGCGCAATGTGCACTTCACGGTTTTTCCATCTATGAACGGTGGTTCGTTACCCGGTCGGAGTTTCGATATTCCTCCCAACCGATCAATGCTCGAAGTTAAGCCTGAAGCATTTTTTTATTGTATCGTGAATATTAAATACTAGCAACGCGCCCTGATTTCTCACGGGTGCAATACCTACTACTTACAAAGTATACCTATGTTATTCGCTGATAATGTAGCTTTCTACTGGTGACATATTTTTTAATATCGGTCCAGTAGTTTTTGAGTTTACTCGTTACAAATATACAGAATACATACAATTATTTTAAATATTTTATCAAACAACAAACTAAATTACTGCACTAATATTTACATAAAATCAATATGTACACAGTCTAAGTAATCAATTGACAAACTTCCCCAATTATTTCGACACAGTGAACTATTAGGGACCATTAAATTACAAAAATAGCTTTTTGTGAAACCATTACTTTTATAACAGTAATTTCCTAAACAATCATACCACCGATTTTACTAAACGGACATTAAGTGATTTGAAATTTCCGGTTCCGATTACTTAAATTTGCGACATTAATTTACTTAAATACATACATACATATATACACCACGCCTTTCCCATTGGGGTAGGCAGAGATCACGGAATTCCAAGTTATTCCATTCCAATCGCTAGTGTCCAAGGATCAGAAGCAAATGCTATTTCAAATCGAAACATTGAATCTAACGGTCTAACCGCGGAATACTGAAACGATAATATCAAAACTTGAGGGCTTCTTAAAATGTTTCTGTCTTTCTTTTTACCTTCGTAATGAAAGGATTAGATATACTTTTAAGTACACCTCAATTTTGATTAACGTTCGAGAATTCGGCCGTAATTCTGTAAATGTATTTTTAAAATAGAGTATGTATTCAGTCTGATGAGTTCCGAAGATCTATAAATTATATTACAGTTACTCTATGCTCATAATATTTCTAAAAACTAGTTCACAATCATCTTAACAGCGCAGTGTTGCCACATATACCTTTATCTACCCAAAGTAAGACTTCCAAGCAATATTTTATTGTATACCTAAATAATTACCAAGGTATAAACTGCAAGCATTTCAAAATACGAGCTATCCTATCACTACAGTAGCGTTCCTGCATACATTGTCCAGATTTCGTTCATGACCCCACAAACAACTATGAACTTTGCTTGTGACTTTTCACTTGAAACTCTTTGAAAAATGACGCTCACTTTCCAAAGTATTTTAACCATATATGAAATTTTGTTTACTGATTTTAAAACGTGAGCAAAATTCATTTGAAAATGTAGGTCACGCTGTTGAGTACTCGCTAACAAGGTTTACCGCGATATAATCGATAAAAACATTATAAATTGCATCTAATTAGCCATTAAAAGAACTTGTAGTATGCAAGTATACCTTCTTATGTAGATTATTTCTATTGATAATTTAAGTTTCGTGTTCTTAGTAGGTACATATATTGTTTAGGTAAATCTAAGTTGTAATTAGTGTCTAGAACTCTAGAATGTTAAATAATTTTATGTATATTTTTTTACTAGTAACTTTAAGCATATATTCACTTAACTCTTTCTCCAGCTAACGCTTTGGTCCGCTGAAAATCAGTGCTGAGTAGACCATGGCCACAGCTTATACTGAGTGGAATACCATTTTATTATTATATTTTTTTTAGAAATCGTTATATAATTAAAAAAGAATAATTGTATGTATGTTAAATGGTTTCCTATTCTTTACTATTATTATAATGGAGCTGTTAGCTGGCACATTTTTTTTTTTTACTAAAAAATGGAAAAGGCTTTCTGGAAAGCCGTGTTACAACCAGTGGCGGGACTACCATACAAGTCCCGCCACTGGTTACAATGTAAATTCAAAACGAATACTGAAGAAATTTCAGCAAGCCTAAACACTCTCATGCAGTTTAAAATCAAAATATTTATTTATTGTATCGATGTATATATGCAGTGAAAATAAAAAGTTGCATCAACTTATCAACAAAATAGATGAGTTTTGCTGTTATTGGTGATAGCAAAACTCATATATTTACCAAGACCCTATTACCTAACCCTACAATGAAAAACTGAAAATCAGCGTCAGAGCAGTGGCTCACTGCTGAGTTTCTTTGTCTTTCACTATGATACTAATTTGATGGTTTAAAGATATTTATTGCCCATTAAAGATCACTAATACGAGAATCATAAGTATAACAAACATATTATATACGGTCTAAGATCGTGCCGATATTATAAAAAAAACTATTTTAAAGTATATGTATGAGTAAAAGTGATTTATTAGTATTGTAGGTGCTATATTATTGTACTCTGAATTATTTATTAGTTAAATAATTAATTTTATATTTGGTTCTGTTTATATTTCTAAACAGAAAAACATATCGTTTATATTATAGACACGACATTGTATTTACGTAAATTTCAATCACTAGCGAAGAATCGTAATCAAAGCTGTTCTTGCATAGCTATGCAAGACTTACATAGCTTCATATCCACCTAATAGGTTCAAACCAAAGCACAGTTGTTGTTTCTAACCAGATAATGTAGCTAACAGTTCGTGATCAGTAAACTAATACGAGCACTCAATTTACAACGTCTTGATTGCCCTCAGTCAGATCTGGGTCAAGCCATTCACTCCAATCTAGACTTCAGTCCATTACAGTTAGCTACTAGCTCTGGCTTTACAATCAATCTTATAATCAAATACTATTAAGAGAACAATGGTGCTTTGAAAACGTTCACAAAGGTTTTTCTTTGCGTGAAGGAAACAAATTTCGCATAGAAGTTCGGATATTTATTACGCGACAAAACTATGAGTGTCTTTCGATCAGATTAAATAAATCTCAGGTCACTCGAAATTCACACAAGAAATCGCACTCTCTGACAACGTCTGGTTATTCCCAAAATGTTTTATCAAAATAATGTCGTAGAGATCATGACCGCCAACTCTTATTCCATTATCATTGCAAGAGTGCTTCGCATTGATGCATTATACGAGTACTATACAAAAAAATAGCCTATGTTATTCGCTGATAATGTTAGCTATCTATTGGTGAAATAATTTAGAAATTAAAATCAGTCGAGTAGTTTTTGAGTTAAGTCGTAACAAACAAACAAATTTTTCGTCTTTATAATATTATACATGTATATTAGGGTGACCCAAAAAAACCGACTATTTTTTATTTTTTAGTCTCGGGTAAAAAAATGTTAGTTTTTGATGTTTTAAGAGCCCTCTCCAAAAAACAGCTCAAAAAAAAAATTTTAAGAGGTCGCTCTAAATTTTTTAAAATTTCATAAATCGTCAAAAATCGATTTTTTTTTTCAAATTTTTTTTTCTCGTTACGGTATAATTTAATAGACTAAAAAAGAATGAGATTCTGAAAATTTCAGTTAAAAATTTAAATTTTGAAAGGTCGCTCATAATTTTTTTCTAATTTTTTTTTTAGAGTTTAGATTTTTTCGAGCGACCGTTTAGTATTGAAATTAAAAATCCATGCATTTTTTTTTTAGTTAGTACAATAATCGATAAAAATACATCACGAGATCAACTGGAAATCAAGCACAATATAGAAAAAATATTTTTTTTAAATTTTTTAATACAACTACTAAGGCGTGGGTTCGAATCCCAAGCTGGTCTTAGAAATCAGCTTGGTTGAGATTTGACCCTTGCTGCGTAAGTTAAGATGTTTACAAACCAAAAAGACCCCAATTTACCATTCCCAACAGTTTAAGTCGGCGATATGACTAATTAAAGAAAAAGAAAAAAATTATGAGCGACCTTTCAAAATTTAAATATTTAACTGAATGAGGAGTGCATACTCCTCAACCATAGTTGAGTAGTATGCACTCCAAGAGGCGCGTTATGCACAAATAACTATTATTTGTACTGCATGCGCGCGTCAAAAATATAAAAGAAATCGCTAGAAGGCGCTGTAGAAAATGCAGCTATTGAATTATATACTTAGATCAACTCGCAAAAGGATAATGTATCTTTCTTTTAGTGAAATAATTTTCAAAATCGGTGGAGTAGTTTTTTTAGTTAATTCGTTACAAACAAACAAATCATTCCTCATCCAATTTTAGTATAGTTAATATGGATTTGTGACTTTAAGCCCCATATTATATTATCCATTTTGATGTCAACCTCATTCTAGATAGTCCAGTGGAATAACGAATTTTCATAATAGAGATACCAAATAGAAAACATATTCGCAGCACAGCTGGGTTTACTAACGGAAATGTACGTCTATTGTGGACCCAAGTCGGGTCCTATAATGAGGGATAACGTATTGAATCGAGAACAGGTCATTGTAGTGAAGATTTCGTATTTGTAATATAGCTTCATATTATTACAAGTAATCTGATATTTATTTCTTTTGCAAGGTAAATAGACCTTTTCGACGGATTACTGTACATATTTGTAGTATCTGTTGAAGGGTATATAATGTACTTTCCTTTCAGGGTTTGGGAAGTTAAATTGGCTTTCATGCGGTGCGCTCAGTTGGGCGAGACCGTATTTCTTGCCGACCAATCGCGTTTAACTCTACAAAGATTTACAATACGAAGTACTGGAGCCGTACCGTCATCTACTGAAGCAGTATTATTGACCACCTCTGGCTCAGTGGTAAGCTGTTAAATATTTCAAAACATTATTTATTAAACATTGTTCGGTAGAACCTGCCGTGCGCATCGATGGGTCGTGGGTTCGAATCCAACCGGGACGACATTTTTATAATTTTCTGAAGGCACGGGTTTTCACCACTTCTGGTAACTTGGACATTGATTGGGTGGGAGGAATATCTAAATTCCGACCGGGTAACGAACCACCATTCATAGATGGAAAAACCGTGAAGTGCACATTGCGCGTTTCGATTTCAGTCTATGGATTTCCGAATGCTCGAAGTAACAGTAGGTCGACAGCGCATCATTAACTGATGTTCTGTGGCTGAGGTATCACCTACCATCAAGTGAACCTCATGCTCGTCTGTCATAAAAAAAGCATTTGTAAATTTTCTTAGTAGGACTTTTCGACTTAGATTTATAATATTGTCTTTTTTGGATAATACAAATAAAAAAATTGCGTTTTAATCGGGTTGAACTTGTTTTATTTACACGTAGATTTAAGAATAATGGTCAAAGAGAAATAAGTTAACGAAATCTCTGTGACAAAAAGGGAAAATCTCAAACGCTACAAAATTACGTCTCGATGTCACTGATTCAGTAATTGACCTTTCGTTATTTTTCCATCGAATAATATTTTCATTTCATCATATTTTTCTTAAGATAAAACATAGATTATTTTTCTTGTTCATGAATATTACAAGTGAATGTATTATTCAGATTGTTGGTAATAATAACACAGTCTATAGAATTTATAGTGGGGAAAACAGCAGGGGACCATTGAAAATCGGCGCTGTACCGCTCGAATGTGGTGTAGCACAAGCTGAGTGCTTTCTATGAAAGTACTTATCGTTAGTTTTAAGTTTAATATAGTTCAATTCTTATAGAAATTGAAACACTAATTGAAATCAAAAATATTAAAAAAGCAACTGTGCCCTATCTTATGTATTATATGTACATAATACATATATGTATTTCGTGAATAAAGAATTCAGTAGACTAAAGCCGAATTGTGCAATTTACACTTCATGACTTTTTCCAAATTAAAAAAAATCATTGCAACATAAACATGACAAGAATCTATTATTATAAATTAGAAAAACAATATCATATATTATTGAAAACTTTCTATCTATGTATATTTTTATTTAGTTTGCACGAAGGTGTATTTATACCAGTCAAATTAAAAAATAATTATATATTATATACTTCATTTCAACAACTTTTTTTTCGCAACTGCCATGTTTTGTAAATAAACTATGTTTATAGGGGAAAAAGATAGAACTAATCAAAGCGAATGAGAAAAACACGTCTCTTTATTGGAACTAAATAACTCTCTTTTCATGTAATATATCTAAGAAATGTGAAATGTTTGAATAAATACTGAAAGGAAAATGTACAATGAAAAATATAAATAGTCTCGTCTCAATAAATCAATCTATAATATCTATACTAATACTATAAAGAGGATAAATTTGTTTGTTTGTTACAAGTTAACTCAAGAATTACTCGACCGATTTAAAAAATCTTTCACCAATAGAAAGCTACATTATCAGCGAGTAACATAGCTAACATCGACGTATGGGAGAAATTTTGTAAGGATCGTCACGTTTTTCGGTTACGCGCCATGTTGCTTTTTTTATCAAAGTTTAGTATAACGTAAAGAATATAATGTAATATATTATAATAATAACAACAATATATTAGTTTTGAAGTTTGGTTTGAAATAAGAATAACAATATATTAATTTGAAAGTGATAAAATCTTTTTTCTTAAGCCTTATCTACCCCATTTTCGTGAAGTTGCAAATAGTACAAAAATGATATGTCGTAAAGAAGTTTCACTTCTTACCTGTGTACTCTGGTACACACACACAATTTTTTTTTGTATAGTACATCTACATAGCGCCTGTGCGAAGCCGTGGCGGATCGCTAGTACCTAATAACACAATATGACATTCCCCATGTAAGCCCTGATCCATCTTCACTTATAGTACAAATCCACAATAATTAATGAGGAACATACAATTAACCAGTGAGCATCTGCCACTGATCTTGGAAGCCAGCCAAATTCAATGTTTGAAGCGAACGATCAAATATTGAATACATAAGGACTTGGACTTCTTAAAACAATAAAATCAAACACATTTTTGACCGGAATACACATAATACATTACCGGAATACAATAATGTGTCTCAGCTTTAATGCTCTTTTTATGCTGAGAAAATAAGACTGGTGAGCTGATTCCAAATTTAAAAGTCAAAAATATCTAGATTGCACAATACCTAAGTAACCGGGTTATGTACGAGTATGTCAATCTTTTGAAACATATGTAGTTATAATAGAACAAAGTAACAGTTTCTATTGCAATACTGTAACTATATACAGACAAATTATTTAAAAAACATTTTTTTTATTTAATAATTATTATCAGTGATATTTAGTAAACATTAAAAACAAAATAAAACCATAGTAAAAAAAATATTATGGCATTTTCGTTAAGTAATTAAATAATTTTTAACTGTAATTTTAAAACTGGATTCAATAGGACATCACTTTGATACTCGCCGAGTCAGTTTTGTTTACCGTTCCTTTCGTCTGCTCACTTAGAGCGAAAAATGGCTGCGAGAATATTGGAATATTAGAGAGTGATAAAAGAAATATAGAAATTTCTTGTTTTTTTTTAATTGAAACTAGTTAAGCCATCCGCCAATGGTAATAATAGTAAGGCATCTTTCAATGAACACGTTTGAGGGCTCTTTTATTGAAGGTACCTAAGTTATATCGATTTGGAAATTCTTGGCGATAACTTGCTCTACGGCGTATAAATTCTGAATTTCCTAAATAAAACTGGCCAAGTGCGAGATGGACTCACGCACCAAAGGTTCCGTCAAACTTTTGGTTAAGTAAAGATTTTCCCAATAAAAAAATTACGGTTTTCGGAATTTTTCCTTCACTTGTGCTACATGACAATGCTTCATGACATATTTTATGATACTGGGTCAACGGAAAGTACTCTTTTTTAGGTTTTTGCGAGTGTCAAAATATGCGGCATAAACCGAGCATATCGGCATACCTATTATATACGGCCGTGTCTTCAGATTGCGTCGACTTAGAAGTTTGATTTTTTCATTGCTGCAAAGCCAAGAGATTGCAGACCTGAGTTTGATATTAATTTCGACTTACTATGTCGCGATACGAAGTGATACTATAAAGCTTCCGTATTTGGTATTTAGTACGAAACCCTAAAAATGACGTGGATCTCTAGATTTTTTTTCATGTCAGATATCAATAGACGAGCATGAAGTTCACTTGATGGTAGGTAACTCAGCCACAGACATCAGTCAATGATGCGCCGACAACATGCGTTTTACTTCGAGCATTCGAAAATTCATAACTAGATGTCGAGCATTCAGCGGCTTGAATATACCCGAACTATTCCTCGGTACACTCTCCTGACCATTCTAGTTTATTTACATACTAAATACATAAACCCGACATTGCAAAGCCCATTACATGATCTTTGTTTGCGCAAACCGGGTCACTGTATCAGTTTTTCACCCATTCGCAGGCATTCGCAATATTTCGTACGTTATTGGCGATTAATTTGTCCTCGTAGACAGCGCTACATCGACTGAGCCTTTAAAGATGGGACGTGCTGGCAATATAGGTGCTGGCTCGACTAATGAATGGGATTACTGGCTCTTAGTCAACTGTTAATATAGGTTAAATGTTGAATGGTTTACTCGTAGTTTTGTGTATGTAGTGTGTTAGGAATATGACATTTTGTTTTACTTTTGGATATTATCTTATATATAAAATTTCCATGTCACAATGTTAGTTACCGTACTCCTCCGAAACGGCTATACCGATTTTTACCAAATTTTATATGCGTATTCAGTAGGTCTGAGAATCGGCTACTATCTATTTTTCATACCCCTAAATGTAATAAGGGTTGTTCAGCCTTAAAAAATTTTTTTTCATTTTTGGACGTTTGTTTTTATTTTTTTATAATGTGGTATTAAAAAATACATACAACCCCTGCTTTTTTTGTCAAAAAATCTAGACCCGTGCGAAGCCGGGGCGGGTCGCTAGTATTATGTAAAATATTGCTAAGGTAAGGTTTTGTTGTATTTTTGGGTATGAATGAATAAAAGTTTTATTTGAACTTTTGTATAAATATTTAATACTAATTTTAGTAAGAGTGTATTATAACAAATATCGTGGAAGTTCCTTTGAAAGATATACATATTTAAATAAAAACTGTAAACCGGATTAAAACGCGACATATTCTATTGTTTAAATTATTTATCCCGCCGTTTCGGATGCTTTTCAGCAACCATGATCACGGAGCAGACTGGTTGCTGATAATCATCTGAATCGTATTATATGAAATTTTTGATGAGCATTAGCATTATAAATATTTCATCAATTCATTTTTTTATGTTAGATATCGACAGACGAGTATGAGGTTCACTATCAAGTGTAAGTAGTGTAAGTAGGTCTTTGGCTAAGGTTTCACCTTTTAACTTCGAGCATTCAGAAATCCATGGACTGAAACCGAAACGCACAATATGCACTTCACGGTTTTTCCATCTATGAACGGTGGTTTTTATTTATTTATTTTGGTGGTTTGTTACCCGGTCGGAATTCCGATATCCCGCTCAATGCCGGAAGTTATTAGACGTGGGGAAGACATGTTTACAAAAATTATATATTCCCGGTGGGAAATGAACCCGTGACCCATCGGAGCGCACGGCAGGTGTTCTCCACATGCGCCAACGAGCCCGTTTCAAAACAGAGATAACTTACTCCTGTAAACATGATAAAAGAAACGACCACAGAACTGTATCCGCCCATTAACATTCTTTATTTTCGAGATTGTTTAAAAATATAGTACTAATAAAAATATTCAAATCAACAATATTTATAAAAAGATATGCATATTCAAACAGTCGGTAAAAATACAGTAGAATCACTAATTAGAATGCAATTTTATTTTGAATTAAAAAGTTTCCTGTGAATAAATATTAATTTTACTGTCTGATAGTTGAGAGTATTCAGTATTCATGTTTTATTTATCATCGCTAAAAATATGTATCCTTTTAGTGCTATTATTTATAGGATATTAGTTAAATATGTGATACTCTTAAAAAAGACAATATTATAGGAAAAATAATTAATCATATGAAAAACATTTACATGTAAAGTAACGCCAAGACAAATACTACTAAGTTACTGCTTGCGCTGTAAAAAAGTTACCAGATCTTATGGAGAGCCTAGCTCTTAAGTTTCTACAAACCCTACACCTTAATCAAAATATGTGTATTGGTTATTTCCCATTATGCCCAAAATTAATACCTATTAAAATAGTTTTTGTCCATAAGCTCATAGGAATGTCTATGTCACTCTTTCCACCTACCCTGCGCTTCCGCTGTCTCGTCTTGGCGGGGGCATTGCCGTGCCCCCAAATTAATCAATCGATTGGACCTAGTATTAGGTGATGATTGTTATTATATGTATTTAATGCTGTATGATTGCTAATTTAATAAACAAAAATTACCAATTAAATGTCTTCTTCGCAAGTATTCTAATAGTCTAGTCCTCTCACTGTCTCCTACTCCGTTCTTGTGTTCTAAATTTATAGGTCTTTCAGTTTAAATTAGTTTTCATCGCTTTTATTATTATTTTATTGTTTTTTTTTTTACTATATTCCATTATTGTCTTCTGCCACACCGGGAGTTTATTGAAAATCAAAGGTAGTCAGCATATGTCAGAGCATAAACTCTGACATATTATGCTGAGTACCTTCCCTTTTCCTGGCGGCACTTCTTTCCATATTTATGAATTGTTAATTTTTATATTATTGGGTATTGTTATTGACGTACTTGTATGATTTACTTTTGTGCCGTCCCGAATAAATGTATTTAATTTCTCTTCATTTCATCATTAATTTTATTTTAAAATTTATGTTTTTTATAACATCCTATTTGGTATATTTCAACTTGAACTGCTGCATGGGCTTGGCCAACTAAAAGGTGATGTTTTATAATGAGTTTCCCAAGATTAATGGTTGCTGGTTCCGTTAATCGTTACAACAAAGGAACTCCAGACAATAATCCAAGATGGTTACTTACTGTTTTGTGTAGTCCTTCCTTCTAAACAAAACATCTTCACCAGCACACATTAATTGCTAATAGAATTTTAATATTTGTTTATGACAGTGTGAGCGCGCTATTCCATTCAACATTCGAAATGCACACAGTATGAAAATAAATTGTAATGTTGGTAGGCCCTCACACCGCCCTCGGTGTGATGGCACAGTGTTGCCAACCATCGAAGACTATATTTAAAGATTTTAATTATTATAACGATTTGTGATTGGATTATTTGTTCTCTTCACAGGCCGATACAATGGTAAAATCGACCAAGAGTGTGCCAAAGATTTAGAGAATCACACAACTCTAGTAAAATACCGTAAATTAGTACTGTTATGGTAGAAGATAACATCCACGTTTTGTAACCTACTAGTAACACGCCACGGCTTCACACGTGTGCAATGTAAGTGCACTATACATAAAAAGTACATATGTTACTCGTTGATAATGTAGCTTTCTATTGGTGAAAGAATTTTTAAATCGGTTCAGTAGTTTTTGAGTTAAATCGTAACAAACAAACAAATATTTTCTCTTTATAATATTAGTACAGATTATTGAAACACCCAGCGATTTCTAAAAAAAATTGTAAAAATGAACTTGATAAATTTTCAACAGCATTGAGGCTTACCTCCAAAATCCCATTAAAACTCATATCGGGTATTTTTGATTTTAGTAATCTGCGCACGTCGTATCGCGGGCATTTAGCTCCGGAACTCAACCACATACCAATGTTTGCAAACTGTTCTGAATTCATGTTATTTTATCTCATATTTGAGTATATTTATGTAACATTTTGTTAACATATGTTTGTATATAACATACACACATATGTTAACACATATGTATGTTTTAAAGATGAACAATGTCCCTATTCCGTGCAGTATCTAAATTAAAAATTGACATGGTGTTGTCCAACCTCCGACAGGAGAAGAACTAGAAGAAGTAAAACAAAAATAAAAGAAGTAAAGTAAAAACTGCTAAATAGCAGAAAACAATCAATTTTGCAGAAAATAGAGAAACACTATACATATTTAATTTCCAGAGGTAGATAGAACAACATTAGATAAATAAAAGCTTTAAAATTATTTCCTACAGTATCATTTTGGCGCTTTAGCAGTTGTGCCTACAAACATATGTATGCCAATTCAGATATAAGCGTTGAAACGTTAATCTTAGGCATACTGCAAGAAAATAATGAAAGAAAATAATGAAAGAAAATAAGAAACAAACAACACAAAGTAGCGTGAAAATGGCGGCCTTATCCAGCCAACCGATTGTGTGAAAGAACAAAATGAAAAAAAAAATAAGAAAGTAAAAATAAAAAGTAAAAACAACCTTACACTAATTACTATTATTAGTTAAAAAATTAATAATAATAATGAAGAGTATATTAATAAAATAAAACACATTTCCTACACAAAATCAAAAGCAATAGGACTATCTCTATTACAAACGAGTTTCTTAAAGGAAGTGATTGTTTGAGCTTGCCTGATCTCCACAGGCAAAGGAGTTCCACAGTTTGACAACGGAGACGGTGAAAGAATTACCATAGTAGACAGTAGAATGACAGTCCTCAGCCATATAGCATAACTATTTTCCTATAGTTCTTGTCACTATTTGTTAATTCTATAGACATTACTGTTAAAACAACATCTGTTCAAAATATCTATATAGATTGATTTTTGCGTAACCCTCTCACTGCGTGGGCATTCATTACACGGCTCAAGTCGCGCGTGGTGACGCATAATATTTTCCAAATCGGATCGTTTATTACGGCTTATATCTGCAAAATAAAGGCCTGTAATAAACACGATATATTCGCAAAATGTTACGCGTCGTATACACCATCAATTATTGGGACGTGTAATTTGAAAAACATTTTTTTATAGGGAAAAGGTCAAATTATTTCTAAATTAATATTTTAGGGTAGGAGTTAGGTTTTTAAGAATATCTCGAAAGAAGAATATTTTTTTTGCTTTAAAATATACATGTTGACCCTCTCCGAGCCTCGGTGGTTAACGCGATGCGTTTAGCACCGGCTGTCCTGGGTTCAAATCCCGGGTAAAAAAAAGATCAAAATAAATGATTCGGTCGGGCAGGGCATAGAAGGCTGATCACCTACTTGCCTGTAAGGAAAAATGATCAGTGAAACAGACACAGAAATGGGTGTGCCCCATGCCTCACTAAGAGGGTCGGGAATTCACTATAACTAAATTTTAATTACTATTTAACACAATATGATCGATAATGTTTTAATTGAGTTAGGTTTCTTGGAAATTGAAACAAATAAACTATGAAAGTAATTAGTGCAGTACTAAGAAGAAGGACTGCAATAAAATAAAAAAAATCAATTAGTCATGATCATATAAGTAGATCTGTAGTTAGACAATCATTTGAATCGTCCCGTTTTTTACAGCTGCTTCCAATTCCGAAGATTTTTTCTACCAAATAGAGTAGATAAATCTATAACTCACTAAATAAGAATAAAACAATAAAACTTGAACACATTTAACAAATTAAACTAAATAAAACCTTATATTATGTGTATTGAAGTTAAAATGTCTACTCCCCAGTGAGAGACATTCCCTTAAAGCCAAACAATATAGTCAGAGCTTAAACCAAATTTTGTCACAGGTATCATGTGAACGTGGGTGTCATTAAAGTCGGATTATCCAGCTAGTTCACGCGGCTTCATATCAAGTTTCAATGTGCCATCGATCGGTATTTAGATTAATTGGGTTTCATAGGACTCCGGAAGCTTATCTATTTTTAGAATCCAATTCGTAAAGCATGTCCGTTGGTATTACTGACACTAAACCTACCACAGCGGTCAAATGAACGCTTTCGAGACTAATAAAAATTGTCAAACTCCAAGTTATAATTTTCCTTGAACTTACTACACTTCTTTTATATATACTAGCCGTCCCCGCCCGCCCGCTTTGCTGGGCGAATTGTAAAGGATAGACGAATATGAACTATCCACATAAATTTGAAAAAAAATGGTAAAGGGTTGATGGAATTCAAAAAATGAATAGCCTAAAACCTTCTACAATTAATTCCGCGTCGAATGGTCATAGTATCATGCCGATCGGTCCAGTAGTTTATCGATAACAAAGAAAAAAAAAGTTGCTTATATATATATATATAGATAGAGGAAAAATTGTCTTTTTGTTACGATTTAATTCATAAAATTACTCAACGGATTTTAAAATTCGTTCATCAATAGAAAGCTACATTATCAGCGAATAACATATGTTTTTGTGTAAAGTACATCTAAATTACACCTGTGCGAAGCCGAGTTGTGTTGCAAGTCTATAATATATATGTATTTATGCCAAGTCGAGCAAAAAGCGGCACGGCCGTACTATCCATGCGATAGCCGAGTTAATCTTTTTATTTTAAACATCAAAGATTTTTAATAGTGATATTGATATGATCACTATAAGATGTTGTTAGGTTAGCTAATTACGTAATAACTTAAGACAGAAGGATCCTTCAGTAGAGACTGAATAAATTGACCGACTTGGTATTATATGGATCTCATAACTTTTTACGATAGAAGAACTGAGTTGCAAGACTTGGCTTTTTTTACAATTTATGTTTTTGATGGCATATATTATAGACGTATTAAAGTCTCAAAAGCGGTCATTTTGACCACTCTGGGAGGTTAAGTGTTAATGATAGAAAGGTTCACGTGGACTTTACGATTAGCCACGTTGTGAACTAGAGCGTATTACATACTAAAAGTGGTATGCGTGTTTTGTTTAGCACCTAAGGTCGGGACCTTCGAACTATTTATTCGAATTCGATTCCGAACCCGGGGGTTCGGATCCGAATTCGAATAAATAGTTATATACCTAAGTTAAAAAAAATGTTTCCGTTTCAGTCACTGAAGACTGATAATCTATTGTACTTGCCTGTATAGGTCATTGAAACAGACACAGAAATGTGTCTTCCCCATACCCCACTATTACCATACTTCGAGAATTCACTTTTTATTTATTTAGTTATTTGATCGGGACCATAATTTCAAAAATGGAACACAGAACGAACACATTTCGACACATAACGAAAAAAAGAATGATTCGAGATTTATATGAAATCTAATCGATACGGATACTACATACATACAAATAAGAGATGAAGGGCATAAGTCTAAAAAAGTTTTAATATGAAAGTGGATGGCTATAGCGGAAGAGGGAGGCCGAAAAAGAACATGTTTTTTTCGGCCGGTGTGAAGAATGGTATGTGTTTGCTTGGTGTGACTGACTAAAAAAAAACATAGTGCGCTGACCCCAAATAAAAAAAAGGGAACAGGGCAGGTAGAAGAAGAAGAAGACAGTACAAATATGTATGTCAAAATATTCTTAGTTGCAGGGCGTTTATCACAGTTTATTCCAGTATCTAAGAATTTTTCATTATCGCCAATGGAATCGCTTGGCAAGGGAATTTGTTCCACAACTATCGAAGTCATTTGTCTTGTTTCTCTTCAGTAAGCAAATTAGTTTTCTTTTAACTGGGTTACTGTTCCATAAAAGATAAAAAATACAAGGTGTTTTAAAACTTATATAAGTTTTCTACTCAGCTATAATCGAGTAAAATGCTACTAATATTATTAATGTGAGTGTTTATATATTTTTTGTTCTTTCACGCAAACATTTCTGAACGAATTTTGATGAAACTTTACAGTATTATTGTTTATACATCAGAATAATATAGGCTATAATTTATAAGGATATTGAGTTAATTGGCCAAATTATAACGCTGAGTATCAAGTAAGTCGAAAAATATCTTGCTATCTGAAAGCTATTTCGCCTAGAGAAGTGATGGTTAGATACTCGTAGTATCAGCTAGCCATATAAAATTTCTATCTATCAGAAAGTGACTATCTGTGTCTATACAAATATTATAAAGAGGAAAGATTTCTTTATTTTTTTTTTTTTTTTTTTATAGTATAGGGGGCAAACGGGCAGACGGCTCACGTGATGGTAAGTGATTACCGCCGCCCATAGACATCCGCAACACCAGAGGGCTTGCAGGTGCGTTGCCGGCCTTTAAGAAAGATGTAGGCTCGCTTCTTGAAGGTTTCCAAGTCGTATCGGTTCGGAAAAACCGCCGGCGAAAGCTGATTCCACAGAGTGGTTGTGCGAGGCAAGAAGTGTCTCAGGAATCGCGCAGTTGTGGTGTTTATTTGATGACTACTAGAACTACTCGACTAATTTTAATAATTCTTTAACCAATAGAAAGCTACATTATCAGCGAGTAACTTGGGCTATATTTTTTTTGTAAAGTACATCTACATTGCACCCGTGCAATCGCTAGGTTTTAATATAAATACAATATTGATATAAAATATAATATATTTTATTCATTAATATATTATATAATATGGTCTTTTATTAACGCGAGTATCACGCATTTAAATAAAATACCGGATTAAAACGCGATTTATTATTTATTAAATAAATTAAACAATATAAATAATAAATCGCGTTTTAATCCGGTATACAGTATTATAATATTTTGATGTAATATATATTTTTAATAAGATTAAGACATCATGTAAAAAAACCAAGAGCATTATATTTTTTAGGTTTTATATATTATTAAAATAGACCAGCATCATTTCATCGACACGCTCTATTTTTCAAAACCATAATCATAAATTTACTCCTAATAATATCTGGATAAAATCCTTTAAAACACAATTACTTAAGCTTCTGAAATATCTTAACAGATTTTTAATTTCCCAAGACCTTTTTTATAGTATAGGGAAACAAACTAGCCTGCCACCTGATGGAAAGTGAACGCCATCACCCGCAACACCAGAGGATTTGCAGATGTGTTACCGGACTTTTAGGAATAAACTCCCTTTTTGAAGGTATCATTTCGGGAAATCGCTGGCGACAACACAAATTCAAAATTCAAAAATCATTTATTCATTTAGGTAACACAATGTACACTTATGAACGTCAATAAAAATACATATTAAATACTTCTAATTTTACATTTACTGCCAGTTCACAAATCAAGGGCGTAGAGCGGACGAGAAGAACTGGCAAGAAACTCGCCGCCACTCTTTTTAATCGCCAAGTTTTTGTTTTACAAATGTTTTATAAGGGGCTGCAACCATTACACCCTGTTCCACATGACATATTTCACAATAGCGTGTGAAATAATGAAATACTCGTAGAAGGGACACAAAATACGCACATACATACATACAAACCTATATATATGTATCTATAATATCGAAGTCAATTTGTACTAACCGGTGTCACCTGAATGTCCCCTCGCAACATTTCCAACACCTAAAGTTAATTGAAGTCGATATTCGAAAAAGGGCAAAATAACCGACAAAGAGACGGCCAGAGCAAATTAAATGGCGAACGAGCAATAACTAAAATGAGTGTTTGGTGGACAATAGCCGTCGTTGTCAATTTTGCCGCGCACGATATAGTCTAAGAGCTAGTGCAAAGAATATTCTTAATGAAAAATATTTATCACAAATTTCACGTGGGAAATTCTTAATATTCTAATAATCTAGTCGTGTTAAACCAATTTACAATGTTTGAATAGGAATAAAAATTCTCCTTGTTATTCTTTCCCCAATTAGTTGGACTCTTTTAGAATAAAATATCTAAATAGTATTTTTTTTTATGCTTTCATCAAGTGAGCCTGAATCTCGTATTTAATCATATTTTTTTTTATTATTTAATCAAAAAAAATATTTAATATGATAAGCGTAACAAAATGTTGTAAATTTGTTAAGACCTAATAAATAGGCATAAAATCAAATAAAGCATTTACAAATAAGTGATTCAATTGTGGTTTTTTTTCTCATACTTATATAACTCATTGATAAAACTAGCTCTTACGCTATAACGTCTGTATACTCCCCCAGAATTAACGGACACGTCCAAATGACGCTCATGTGACAATTCACAGAAACATCCAGTTGCCATAATCGAAGTTATGCTTTTAGAAAAACCTTTTCATTTCCAGCCTTAAAACTGATCATTTTTCTTCAGCAGCTTTCTTGCTATAAGCTGAAGCTCGAATGGAAAGAGGTTTAATAAAATTTTACAAGATTTATAGTCTGAGGCTTTCATTTCACTGACGGGTGAACTTGTTTGAAGCGAATTTTAGGCATGGGGCATACACAATTCTGTGTCTGTTTCATATATAGGAGGATAGATCAAAACAATGTTTTCTTGTTTCCCCTTTAAGATTATTTTACATGCAAGTAGATTGACTGAATTATTTTTTTCTCGATTACCCGGGATACCAATCCTAGACCTCCAATCAGATGCAATGCACATTCCACCAAGCCATAAATATTCGTACGAGTAGATAAAAATAAATACGCTTTAAAAAAATATTTAACGACTAAAGAAGCACTAACTTATTTTAATTAAAACGGATACAACCTATTGCATTAATAAAAAATAAAAAAATAATAATAACGTGAGTATCACACATTTAAATAAAATACTGTATACCGGATTAAAACGCGATTTATTATTTATACTGTCTCCCCGTTACGACGGTTGCTGAAAAGCATCCGAAACGTCGGGATAAATAATGTAAACAATAAATCGCGTTTTAATCCGGTATACAGTATTTAATTGAAACAAAATTTAATGTTAATTAATGTTCCATATAAAACTTATAATGTGGACGTATGAGATCGGTACGGACATAATTGTTCGTTTGCTATTTCAAAGAAAAAAAAAATATATTTTAGTTAAAAAAAAAATCCTACCTTGAGACTACCGTACCAATAATTATGAGGTAATTAAAAGGTCGTAATCAGTACATCTCAGTCAAAGTGGATGTACGGGCGTTAGTCACGAGTGCTGAGCGGATACGGAAGTGGGCGTGTCTAGACGTGGTTAAACCATTTTATTGCATTACTCGTCAAAAGCGAACGCGGTTTCAATAACTGTCAGTTTTGATTGAAGAAAAAGTGCCTAAATTAGATCAACATATATTTGTAAAGTCTTTCTTAAATTATAAAAACTTTATATTAATGAGCGTATATATTAAAAAATAGATACAAACAGAACCCTTCAAAAAGAGAACCTATTCCTACCTTAAAGGCGTGCAACGCATATGCAAGTCCTCAGGTGTTGCGGATGTTCATAGGCAGCTGTGATCACTTTTCATCAAGTGAGCCGCAGGCTCGTTTACCTCTACTACGAGGCATGCCTTGTATAAGAAAATAAAATTACAAACGATTGTTCGTCATCAACCCTGACCTTAAGTATTGATGCAAACTCAGGTGATGAATCACGCTTACGAGAAGCCTTTGACTTG
Source organism: Anthocharis cardamines (assembly GCA_905404175.1). Taxonomy (NCBI): domain Eukaryota; kingdom Metazoa; phylum Arthropoda; class Insecta; order Lepidoptera; family Pieridae; genus Anthocharis; species Anthocharis cardamines. The sequence goes on along the minus strand of FR989957.1, from coordinate 1,750,353 downwards.
AGGAGTCCAATATTATATATGTATATCTGGAAAAATAGAGACGGTAGATCCTTGGCTATTCGTATTATAAACGAGGAAGCGAAGCGTCGATCAGTTCTGATAACTCTACCATACATAACGAATTCCAACACGCTTCAGCATATAACTTAGTCACGTCAACGCACGGGTCACGCAACTAGCAGCTTTTTCAGACTCAACGTTTATTTAATAGTAAATTATTCATTTTCTATAAAACACAGGATTGTTGAGTAAAATACAAATCACGTTTCGTTAACCTCTCACGTCACTAATTACAATGAAGAATGATTACTTGCTATTTGCCAAACCTAATCATTTAACGTTTTGTTTAACTAAAAGGTTATCAGAAGGTCTTGTTGATTCTTTTTTACGTCGATCACTTCAATTTTGTACAATATGTTAATACGGTGAATACGATATATTTAGAGTGTATGCACACTAGAGGTCGTTGATGGTTTTTGTGTTAACGAAATGAAACTGTTAAATACAAACTGATAACCTGTTATAATTTTATAAATAGTTAATAATTATACACAAGCTGCTTCGGACGACTACGCATTGAATTTTCGTTGAAAATCGTTGAATGAAACAGTTAATATATTTAACGGCTTTTTCGGTAAATGGCTAATTCTTTAACATTAGAAAAGTGGTTTAAAAAAGCTGCTTCTTGAATTAACGCTCACTCCTAATGCACACACACTAAATATGGGATGGCTGTGATTCAGTTTATATATTTATAGGAAAGTGTCCCAAGTCGTATCAGTTCGGAAAAACCGCCGACGACAGATGGCTCCATAGGAGGAAGTGTCTTAGGAATCGCAACATTGTGGACTTCCAGATATCAAGATGATATAATTACTCGTATGTGATGTTTCAATCCGATGGCGAAATTCAATGACCGGAAAATAAAACAATAGACCTACTCACGCAATTTTCAGTAGGGATTATTGATAAATAAATGAAATAATGCAAAAGACACACTTTTAATTTTCAGTAGATAGAGATTAAATTTATTACACTTTATTAACAGTATCACACTATCACAGTATCACAGTTATTAACAGTAAATATACATAAATTTTGTATGGAAGAGCGGAACATCCTGGCACAGGTATAAATTTACTTAAAAGGATGTCCCAACAACGGTCAACCTTTTTGTAAAAACTTATTGGTTAATAATAAATAATTTTTCATGTTCATTTTTCATTTCAGTATAATCATTACAATAGCTATGTATAAAACCACTGACATTGCATGTCTTTCTATCTTTTACCGTCTACATTTTGGAGAGTGTGCTTTAGAGCTCCATGACTTAGTTCCTCCATCCCAATTCCACCTCCGTACATCTAGACGCACATCGGGATATCATCCTTACATCGTGGATATTCCACCAGTTCGCACCTCTCGTTTCGCTTCTTCCTTTTAAATCAAAACTGCAAAGGAGTGGAACTCTCTTCCAGCGACGGTTTTCCCGGATCACTATAATTTGGATCTTTTTAAGGCGCGGGTGAATAGGCTTTTTCTAGGTCGGCGTGCTCCACCTTAGATCACATTACCACTTACCATCAGGTGGGATTGTGGTCAAACGCCTGCCTATCATTAATAAAAAAAAAAAAAACTTTAAACTGCGATTTCTTCAAACTTTGTAGACATAAAACCCTTAACTATTCATTAAGGTAACAAGCCCTTGTATCTAAATATTGGAGGAGGTCGGCATAAACACTTAACCTACTTTTAGACTGAACCCTATCATGCAATTTTGTATGTTAACAATGTAGCATGTTATTTTAATGACCCTAATTATAATGGTAGCATTTTATACTTTAAAATTGATTAATATTCTACTTCATATTTAATATTTATATCTGTATGCTTATTAATCTATTTGATTATTGTTAAATATATATAAGTATTCAATTATTATTTAATATTTATTTCCTAATTAATGTTGATATCTCCTCATATTTAATATTTTAAAAATATTAGGAAAACTTACATCTAAACAAATAAAAGAGTTAAACAGAATATATACAGAAGGCCGTTAACAAGTTTTCACATATAAATACAGTATAGAATATCTTCATATTTACTGGTAGTATAATTATTTGCCGATATTTTTGACAACAATACAGTAACTTTAAAAAAAAAATATTAGGGGGTGTGTTTAGACGTGAGTATGTTGGCGAATTTTTTATGTGGGAGTACTTTTGGAGTATTGGTACATATTTTTCGAATTTAAATTGTAACACTGAAAGCACTACATATTGTCATTGCCACCTGTAAACGGTTAAACTTGAATATTCCTTCTATTCAAAATAATCACACGTACATACGTATGTTTCTAGGATATATAACATGAAAATTAAAGCTCTTCTTCCTTAAGAACAATTAAAGAAAATATACAGTGATATACGAAAATGACGTTTCAATGCCAAAAAAATATATACCTAATAGAAAATGTTCATTATTTATTAGAAACAATAAATAGCTTGTGAAAGTGTTAAAAAGCGAGCCTATAAATTCTTGAAAGGCCGACAATGCATCTGAGACTTTTAAGTCGCGGATGTCTATGGGCGGTGGTGATTACTTACCATCAGGTAACCCACCTGCTCGGTTGTCCGCTCTGTTATAAAAAAAGTGTTCAGACATCCTAGAAATAAAACAATGGGCAAGAATGGTTTGAGAACCGCTTCAACAAGTCCCTTAACTGTTTCCACATTCCCGCAAAAACACGGTAATCGAAAAGTACTCGTATTTCGTCAGATCTCTCCCCCTCTCACGCGGTATCGCGTGACCACAAAAGTTCCCACTCAGCGACCACTTACCCAATTATCGGCCAAGCTCAGTTTCTTGATGGTTTTATTTTCAAATAATCGGTTAGGCGACGCTTTTCTTGTTTAATGTAACTTTGAATTGTCTTTCTGTTTTTATATTAAAGTTGAATACGAGTAAATAAAGGTTATATCTGTCTTTTTAATTATTTTTGTATACGTATATATTTAAAGTAATATATATTTTTATTAACCTTAATAAAAGTTAAAAATGAATTAGATTTTAGACTAATAAAATTTAAAAATTTCAACAAGGAGAAGAAATCTATACTAATATTATAAAGATTTGTATTTTTGTATGTTATGGATAAACTCAATAACTACTGGACCGATTTTAACAATAGAAAGCTACATTATCTGCGAGTAACATAGGCTATTTTGTGTGTAGTACATCTACATTGCCCCGTGTGAAGCCGGGGCGCGTTGCTAGTATTAAAAATAAAGTCATTTGTTTCAAGCTAGATTAGATTCACGAAATAGTGAATGCAAAATTTTATTCAGTTTCCAATGATATCACGGCTGTTAGCAGCGCCTGTGAAATATTGCTCGTAGATTGTCAACGACAGTGATCCACGTCAAATGTCGGTCGATGAAATATAGACATGTTGGTTTCATGTTATATTTTAGTAAAATATTGAAATAGAGGATAGATAGTCGGCTACATAAAATATCGCAACATATTCTAGACTTGTTCAGGTCACACGCGAACTCGTCTAAAAATTTGCCTTCCCCTATGGGAGAAGTAGATATTTTATGTATCAGTCTACCTAGGACAAAAGCTCTTTGGAATCAGTTATCACAAGCAATACGACTTAGAAACCTTTAAGAAAAGGGCCTACTCATTCCTTAAAGTCCGGCAACGCCCTACAAACCATCTGAATCACTCATTATCAGGTCAGCTTGATTGCTCCCTCTTCTATAAAAAAAATTGGATGTTGACGATTCTCATAAAATGGACATGGACTCCAGATGAAAAAACCTAAGAAGTACATATTGTCTTGCCTTAAATTTCTAGCCCATTTTCGTATATTTATTTATTGTTTAAATTACTTAGGTTAGATTGTATCTTTAAGTTAATTTAAAGTCTTAATGTTATTATTGTTGAAGTGTTATAATAATCGCTTTTTACTTACTTTTCAAAATTTGGCCTGTAATTTTAGAAGCACGTCCGTTCGGCTTTGAATTTTGTCAGGCGTGACATATATATAATATGTATTATATATAATACATTGTATCTACATTACGACATGGCATTACAACATTCATTACAAAACGCTTATACTATGTCAGTGGCAAAACGAACTTATAAGAATAAGCGAAATATATCAAGTACCAGTTCTTGGAAAAATATTACAAATCTCGTTAACCCTGAGACTAAAATACTTTTCCGTTTCCTAGGATGACTATTTCCTATCAGATTGAAACGTTTTTCCAATGTCTCTAATAAAGATTGAACCCATTAATTGATCTCCGTTAGATGAGTTCGAGATTTCGCTAGCAGTTTTGATAATAAGGTTGTAATATTGTCTTTTATTAACGCGAGTATCACACATTTAAATAAAATACTGTATACCGGATAAAAACGCGATTTATTTCAAATATCAGACAACTGTCATCTTTCTGTCTCCCCACGACCACGGTTGCTGAAAAGCATCCGAAACATCGGGATAAATAATTTAAGCAATATAAATAATAAATCGCGTTTTAATCCGGTATACAGTATTTTATTTAAATAAGGTTGTATGATCATTAAGGAACGGATGGTATCATACTTAAATCATAAGAAATGACTTTCTTAGTGGAAATTACAATTCGAATCAGATATAAATCGTAGAATGTTGCAGGCGAAATCCCTATCAAAGGGGTAGCTTTAGTAATAGTTGGCGCTGGCAACCGGTTTTGAGTGGAACGATTCGGTATACAGTGTGGTTCAAGTAAGGTAATATACGTCCTAACAAAAACGTTTTCATGTAAAGTAACGCCAAGACCAGTAGGTACATATTGCTCGCACTGTAAAAAAGTTATCAGATCTTACGGAGAGCCAAGTTTTTAGCTCTACACGCCCTAACCTAACACTCTCTCATCATAGCGTATAGTGTTCTGCGTGAAACTAAGTTTTCTACAAACCCTACACCTTAGTCAAAATGTGTGTTTTGGCCATTTCGTCACTCACGGGCCTATTGGCACAAAATTAACATCTACTTAATGAATTACTTTCTGTTTATAAGCCCATAGGAGTGTCTATGTCACTCTTTTGAAACGGCCATGCCACACATGTTGATTAAGGTTTGTAAAAACAACACTAGGATTCACGCTTGTTTAATAAGTACTCTATTGTTGATATCATATCCTGAAAATTTCGTCTTTCTAGCACTGTCTAGACCGAAATTAAAAGGGTATTTTTTTAAATTTCTGCCTGTGGAACCAGTTGTCACCACAGGTATATATATTTTTTTTATGTTAATATCGACAGATGAGCATGATGTTCACTTGATATTAGGTGATACCTCAGCCACAGAACATTAGTCAATGATGCGCTGTCGACCTTCTTTTTACTTCTAGTATCCGAACCGATACGACTTGTAGCGACATCTATAATCCGCTACAAGAATCAATACAAAGACGTCAATTCCTGAATCGCGCTTTCAAAGTTTCTGTGCGCGCTAACTATATATACAACATCTCGACATCAACCACTGGGGCCTTAGGGCCGGCCAGTCAGTGGTTCGACTGGTCGAGGATCCTCCCTTTAGGTTGGAGGAAGAACACACCTCCCTTCCTCCACATTGGTGACTCCGACGTGATTCATCCACCTACTTCCACATTGGTGACCCCGCAGAAGAACACATACTTCTGAACATCGAGAAGCATGACGTCATCACTCCTGCCTACAACATCATTCAGCAGCAAGTCACAGCCAGCCAGCACCTTCGGCTTCAACGGGTATCCTGTCCACTAGCATGCAGCGAGCGCGTATGCCTGGTCAGCACCCTCAGCCACCTTCAGCACAGCACACTGCACTTCGGCCGGTCAGCAAGCAGAGCACATCGCTCCTGGTCGACGCAGCAGCCAGCTTCAAACACTGCAGCACTCCGACTCACTGGAGCATCATGCAGCATCATCGCACTCAGTTCCGACTCACTGCGAACTCTGCGACATCCGATTCCGACTCACTGGAATCTCGGACAATCTGGCACTGGCAAGCAACACTCAACACAGCTGTTTCAACAACTCGATCGACCTCCGGTCTTCGGGGGGGAGTACTGTAGCGACATCTATAATCCGCTACAAGAATCAATACAAAGACGTCAATTCCTGAATCGCGCTATCAAAGTTTCTGTGCGCGCTAACTATATATACAACATCTCGACATCAACCACTGGGGCCTTAGGGCCGGCCAGTCAGTGGTTCGACTGGTCGAGGATCCTTCCTTTAGGTTGGAGGAAGACCACACCTCCGTTCCTCCACATTGGTGACTCCGATGTGATTCAGCCACCTTCCTCCACAGACTTATAGGCCTTCAAAAAAGAGCCTACTTTTTTCTTAAAGGCAATGCACCTACAAGTCCTTCGATGTTGCAAGTGTCTATTGGCGCCGTTTTTACTTACCATCAAATGATCCGACAGCCCGTTTGCCCGTTCCATAAAAAAAGTGAGAACGCTGTTCACTTGTTACTTCCACCATATTATGACCATCCTAACTTTATCCCGGAATCCAATGCAGCGGTTAAATTGTGTTTGATTTATAATATCGCGCTATTTGATATTTTATTGGTATCAGATAGTTATTCACGAGTCCGCAAGAGATTATTGTTTTATGCGATGTAATCTCTATTGTTTGGTCAACTTTTGAATTGTTTGCAAAGTGTTCGAGATTCGAGAGTGTAAAGTCAAACAAATGTTGCTGTTCTGTGGCGTATTCAGTATGGACTAAATAGGTGTTTTATTAATAGTTTACATGAGCCATATATTTTTTTTAGTATTTGTAAAATTGTTAGAGTATTATAAGCACAGTAACATTATAAGCAATAGCAACCATAGCATTTAATACAAACTTCACATTTTTATACTTTAATGTTTATATATTTGTATTTCATACAATTATTTTTATTCTAAGTAATTAATTAGACAATATTAATTTATTAATATATTTATTAATAAATAATTATATTCTTATTATTTTAGATATCGACAGACGAGCATGAGTTTCACTTGATGGTTGATTATCCCCAGCCACAGAACAACAGTCAATGACGCGCTGTAGACCTACTTTTTACTTCGAACATTCGGAAATCCATAGACTGAAACCGAAACTCGCAATATGCGCTTCACGGTTTTTTCATCTATGAATGATGATTCGTTACCCGGTCGGAATTTCGATATTCCGATCAATGCCCGAAGTTATTAGACGTGGGGAAAAGATGCTTACAAAAAATTAAAAACATGTCGTCCCGGCGGGATTACAACCCGCGACCTGTCATACTAATTTTCAAAACATTGGCCATTAGTTGATATTTGAATTTTTTATTGAAGCACAAAGAAATAACTATATAAGTAAGGGTTTATACTCGAGTTCGAGTGACATCGAGTGAAATTTACATAAGTATTAAAAATAAGTGTCAGTCATTCGTCACGAAATACAGAGTAAGCCGATAGCACAATGTACTAATGTTTCTTAAGTGTTAAAATTACATAAAACCATTTTCGTGTTGGAGGTAATTGCCTCTATTAGCATGTTGACCTGTCCATCGTCGGCCGTAAACTATTTTGACATATTTTATTTCTTACTAGCAACACGCCCCGGCTTCACACGGGTGCAATGTAGATGTACTATACACAAGGCTGATAATGTAGCTTTCTATTTGTGAAAGAATATTCAAAATCGGTCCAGTAGTTTTTGAGTTTATTCATAACATACAAAAATACAAATCTTTCCTCTTTATAATATTAGTATAGATATAGATATTGATGGGCTCGTTGTGTAATACTGGGAGTATCACACTGCGTCGCGGGTTGCAATACCGTGGTGTGTAACATATTTATAATAACAAAATTTTCCCTATACTTTTTGCATGAAACGGGTGGGAAAAATGTTTCAATTCCGATCGGATGATGAACAAAAGTCTTCATTACGCATTTCGGTTTTCATTCGCTCAATCTCTTTCCAGTCTATTTCAAGTTATTCCAGCTGTGGCAACTATGTTCACTCTTTTGAATGACCTTCTCCAATTATTTTGACCAGTTCGTGACAATTCTGGACCATTTGTGCCCTGGTGATCTTTGTATATGCCCAGCCCATTTCCATCTTCAATCTATTTCTTGGGCCTTAAACAAAGCGATAAAGTGAGAATTGAAGACATCAGGAGAAAATTACCAAGATAAAGAACATAGCAAAAACCATAATGTCCAAAAATAGGAATGGGCATTTATAATATTAGAAGGATCTAAATAAGAATTGAGATTATTAAGGCACTCCTTAGACTTCTGACTTATATATTAATAAGTAGAAATACCAAATTGAAAAGTTAGCCTAAAACAAACTTTGGTCTCGTTTTAATTAGTTGTATTTGGAAGTGGAAATTATAAATCCTTGCGGCTGAAATTGAATTAGATGATTTATACCGGCAGTTGTCGGCTCAGTTTGATTTAAAGTAATTTTGTTAAGTTTTAACGAAGGCTTCAACTCTGAACTCTTATTATAATAGATTCGAAATACAGAGTAACCTGGTTGAGTAGGCCCTGAATAAATCTTACCATCGGTAAGACAAAGGCATAACTATACTTTTTTCGATTTTACAAGAGAGCCATTTTTTTAATTACTACATCTGAAGTTGTTGTTCTTTGCATGAAATGAGCCATAAACTTTTTGAATCGGGACATATGACATAAAGACATCAATAAAATATTTTTATTAATTGTTTATGAGATTTTCAATTAGCTTTGGCTACGCTAAGGGCATAAATGTTCCTTTGAATATTGCCTTTGTCTTACCGAAGGTGCGATATGAGTAAAGTATTTTTTAAGGTTAATACTTCCGCCCATGAACATCTGCAGCACCAGAGGATTTGCAGATGCGTTGCCGGCCTTTGAAGTAGGAATAGAATTTGAAAAATATTATATTATTTCACATAAATCTTTCCTAACATATAAGACCATAATTTAAATATATAAAAAAGTCAATATTTGTTTAAAAATTGAGAAGTAGTTAAACTGCCAGCAAAACATACTGTAGCGACATCTATGATCTGCTACAAGAATCAATACGAAGAACTAATCAAACCACCAATAACCATTACTTTATACTTTCCAACCCGATAGGACTTCCATAGTTTAGTTTCACATGAGATAAAGTAAAAAAGCACTCTCTACTAATTGAACATAGTTCATTACAAATTCAAAACCAGGGCCGCATTAAAACTACAACTCTGCGCGGACTAAAGTTTTTCCTCGCAAAATTCGCCCGAACAAGATAAACAAGTCGCCTGAGCGATACAGTGCGTCGCTTCATGAATATAAACAGCAAATTAGTCGTATGATATACAGCATGCACGGCTAATTTAATTTGCTGAATACATCTCTGACTTCTTACTGTGTATGCGTAATTTTATTATTCGTGATTTGCATGATTTTGTTTGTGATGAGAGTATTTTTATAGAAATAAAATTTTATGAATTAGGTCTTGTGTATTGGTATTTGGAGGGCTTTTTATGTATTTATTCGATGTGTCTAGTATTAGACTTCCTTTATATAGCTCTTTTTGTTATTCAAAACAGACAGCTGCATGATTCAAAACATAGAGTTTTTTTAATCAATTTAATAAATCTATAATAGTAACCGTTGATGATTTTGCTATTAAAATATTACTATAAGTAGCTATACGTACTTTTTTATGTTAGACATCGACAGACAAGCATGAGGTTCACTTGATGGTAGGTGATACCTCAGCCACAGAACATCAGTCAATGATGCGCTATCAACTTTATTTTAACTTCGAGCATTCGGAAATCTATAGACTGAAAACGAAACGCGCAATGTGCACTTCACAGAATACTTCATAAACTGCTTGTATTTCTATGAGTATAGAACTTCATAGTGAAGGCTCCTGCCTACACTTAAAAAATTAACAAGAATTACCACTTACATTTACATCGAGTCGGACTGAACTAAGTTACAAAAGCCATGATCACGTGCACGAAACACTGCCTTCGTCTGTGACCTAACTTCAAATTGGTGGCTAGGGAGGTTTTAAACCAACTTCCATTTTTGATGCAAGCAGAGCTTTCTTGAGATTGAAGTATTATTCTTACTTACAACAAAGGTAACCTTATTGTATACTCATAAACTAGGATAATTAAAATACATTTTGTAGTTGACATCAAAGTATAAACCCTTACAAAATATGAGCGGTGGACCCACTGACATAGTATTAAATGGATGGTTTTAGGCATATAAAGGATAATCTCTTCTTATTAACTTATAGTTTTTCATTACATAAATAATTTGTAAAGAACGTCAACAGCGCATTATTGTTAAACGTTTTTACATTGCCGTTAAAGTGAGCCTCTACAGTCAACAACATAATAATATGTTAGATAAAAAAAAGAATTCTTGAAAAATAACTTCTAAACTAAACATTCTAAAATAAAAAGGAAAAGATTAGATTAAAAAAGCGGTCAAAATTTATACTTAATCAGGCTTTTATGTAACACAATTAAAATCATAAATTAGATAAGGAACTGATTTAGCGAATTCATGTCATGTCTCAGCTAATTAAGTGATGATTAAGAAAAAGCCTTTCAATATTCAGATGATTACCTTTATTACGGTTTTAAAAGAGTATTGAAAAGGTCAGCTTTTTTATATGCTGTAGTTCTTAGCACTGGTGGTTTGAATTCCAGGATAATTAATTTAAAGAGCAAATTGTTTCGGACAGGACATAAACTGATCACTTACTCAGTATATACATTTTTTGACTTTACAAGCAAGTCCAGGGTATGTAGCAGACAAAGTAATATGTCTGTACGTGACCACTGCTCGGCTACACACCATTTTTAAGGTCCAAAAATTCTTAGAGGAGTTGATTTCAAAAAAAAATATCACAAGCGTATCATATAAGAGTATTCTTTTAAAGGGAGCGGTTGTCGCAATTTGTTCTACAATGAAATCCCGAGAAACAAAGAAGATGGATTAACGTTTAAACGTCCAAGTAATTGTGAAAAATGTGATTCCGCACAAATAAAGACTTCACGACTTCCTCCGACTCACGGATCAGCTAAATTGAAATTTAAAGTAAATAACATTAATTTTATTTGCTCGGTCAGTAACCTTATTCCTAATAATCGTAAAATAGCTTAATTATTAATTTTTAATGTTGCAAATTATTATTATTTTAACATTTTGCCTAGTTAAAAGACCAGCGAACATGATTACGAAAGGAAATTTTAAAATTTGAAATCATATCGATTGCCTCCTTGGATGAATCATATGCGTATTGCGTCAAGCACCGAGTTCCAACCCTGAAAAAACCAAGAACAAAAAAACATGTTGACTGTTTCGGTTGGGCACTTGGGGACTCAGCAATACATTATATTTATGTATTTTATTAACGCCAGTATTATGCATTCAAATAAAGAAAACATAAATTATTTGAAACGTCGGGATGAATAATATAATGAATTTATTGCGTTTTAATCAGATTTCATTTTATTTAAATTTATTATTTTCTAGAAACTTGTACGGTATGGTTACAAAGGTTGATTAATTGTTATTTAAAGGTTGAAAACCAATGTTGAAAAGCCATCATTTTTTAGAACATATTTTATTATTTATTAGTTAAAGAAATATTTTATGATATAAATATTTCCAATACACAGAAAGAAAATATTAATTAAATAATAATTGATCATTGTATTTCTTATTTTATCTGTGCTGAATAAGATAAACAAATTCGAAACTATCATGGGATAAAGTTGTCTTGTTGAGTTTTAATCGGTAGCCTTACACACAAACTCTTCCTTGAAAGGATCGTGAATATTTTCCTATTCTAATATGATAATAATTTAAATTTAGTTTTACCCAAGAGAGCCGCATCTTGAAAATAAATTAACGTTAAGTATATTTTGGTTATATCAACAATGTTTACTAAATCCAGCGAAATTATATCATTCCAAAATAAATTATGAGCTCGGGCCAGCTTCCCTGCAGCGCTAAACTTTAATTAAGCTGCGTTTCGCCTGAAATGGGCTTTGCTTCAAATATTTAGACATACAAAATGGCGCTCGTTACTTTAGTTTTTATATAGGCAAACCCTGCTGCCCACGAACATTCGTAACACTAGAGTTTGTGTAGGTGCATTACCTGCCTTTAACACATATGTATAATGCCGTAGTAAGAAATGAATGACCTGATTGTTTTATTTTTAATTTGTTCATGGTATTTAGGCAGTTTAATTACAACGTTTTTGTTACATATATATATATATATATATATATTATATATATAAGCAACTTTTTTTTTCTTTGTTATCGATAAACTTGAAAACTACTGGAACGGTCGGCATGATACCATGACCATTCGACGCGGAATTAATTGTGGAAGGTTTTAGGCTATCCATCAACCCTTTACCATTTTTTTTCAAATTTATGTGGATAGTTCATATTCGTCTATCCTTTACAATTCGCCCAGCGAAGCGGGCGGGCGGGGACGGCTAGTTTTATATAAAGCTACATTATCAGCGAGTAACATAGGCTATGTTTTGTGTACATCTACATTGCACCCGTGTGAAGCCGGGGCGCGTTGCTAGTTTATTATAATATAAAAATAAATAAATAAAAAACAGTGTCGACCACGTATGGCTGACATTGGCTCTATTGGTTTAAAAAATGTCAGCCACATGTGGCATTATGCGTTAAGATGGGAATAGACTTTTCTCTTGATAAAAAGAAGTCAGTCGATTTGGTCGGCCAAAAGTGAATGAGAATAACATTAGTATATTTTTTTTTTAATAACCTAGTATACGACTTACACTAACATACAATTTATTTGAAAATATTAATAGTTATAATGAAATGAAATATTAATTATTCAAAAGTAGAAAAGTAAATCTATTATCAGGTTTTATTTATGTAATTAAAAATATTCTCTTTACTCCTGAAACGCAAGGTAGGATTTCAACTCAATAATAATAGAACTTTGAAGGAATTCTTTTATATTATATAGTGTTTTTTTCCAATTTCATTTCCTCTGTGACGTCTCTCAAGATTGCATGTTGCTCGCTCGCGTGTACGTACAGTAGTAATCGTGACTTAATATTTTACTGTTTAAACTACATAGTTCAATATCTTAAGCCTCCCGCAGACACGCTATTTTATGCAATGTTTTATATAAATATGTACGTACTATAAGCTGTACCCGGCATGCCTTGCAATGTCAAGTAAAGTAGAAAGAGTTTTTGGGCCAGGAATGTTAGAGATATGCAACAACCCACCAACGTTTTATCATAATTGGATGAATAATTTGAGAGTGCATAGAGGACAATCATACGTTGATTTTTATTTATATAGAAGATTCGGAAAGCACTTTAACACAGTACGTGTTGTAATGCTCCTCAAGTACGCTTTGTAGCCGTTTTTTATGCTAGAATCATATTTATTGTTTATGTATGTACTGCTCTTCTATCGATGCGAAGTCATTATTGTACATATATTAAAAAGGCAACATTTAAAAAAAACAATATCCATCTTACAGGTAATGTGTTAAAAAAAATATATGATATTATAAGTTAGGTTTCATGATTTGTTTTGAGCTGATGGTAAACGATTAAGTAACACCAAGATTTTTTCAAAAGTCATAAAGTATGAAGCTAATTTTAGAAATCTATTTCAAAAATACCGTTCATAGTTCTCAAACAGATGAATTTAACGGTCGAATAGACAATACAAAGCCGCACAATACGAAGTAATGGTGCTAATAAAATATTATTTTCATAGAAGATCAGGAGAAACACTCGACACTGTCTGGCGACCATTTGAATTTAAGCTGGCGTAACAATGCCGTAAAATTAGGCTATGGGAATTGAGACTTTACGACCTACTAATAAGGGTGTTCTGGGAAATAGAATTTGTCCAAGTTTGGCAAACGCCCAGCTAAGATTCAGTACGGAGACAAATCGGTGGAAAGCAGATTCACACAGCCATTGCATGCGATGCTGACTCCGTAATGGCCTATGGGATACACAGAGTGTTTCAAAGGTGATTAAGGGACAAAATGAAATACCTATTCTTATATATAAAAGTTTTTATACAAATTGTTTATATTGTCAACCTTTTTATTTTTTTACAGTATTTTTTATTTAAAAAGATTGTCTTTCAGAATGGAAATTTATATACATGTATTTTAAAAAACGCTTCGAATCCTTATTTGAAAAATGTTTTTTTTTTCTAGATATAACACCCTGTATAACGGTTTACGCTCTAAGGATTGAATTAAAATTGATCAATTTGGCGCGGATATTGATGACCAAATGCGTTGTAATACGATGAGCTGCCAAGAAAAAATATTAAATCTTGGCGAGTTGTTTGGTTTTGTAAATACATTGCGTAAGTATACGTAGCACAGAATAGATTTCACTTAAGTGATTATCAAGAAATGCGATTACTCTACAATAACTTAGCGGAACTTCGCAAACTTGGCACATGAAGGACAGAGAGAATCCAATTACAATATCAGTATATTCTCGAAACAGATCACACACAAAGTTTGCCATGTTCCAAATCTGGTTAAAGTCAGTATAGTACGAGTATACGTAAGTAGACTCCAATTTAATTAGAAGAAATTAATAATTCAATTTGTGCACAATTTAAGATTGAATTAGAATGATATCCACCGCTCGGTTCAAAAATAATGTATTTTAGGTATATATGTCTTTCACCAATTTTACGTGTCTTGTCTCTGACGTACCAATTAAATTAGAAGAAATTAATAATTCAATTTGTGCTAAATTTAAGATTTAATTATAATAATATACCGCTCGGTTCAAAAATAATGTATTTTTAGGTCTACGTCTTTCACCGATTCTAAGTGTCTTATCTCTGATGTATATACAATGTAAATACATATGTATGCGACAGTCAGTTTGCTGTTCGTTAAAAATGGTTTGACGCAATTATTGGATGATTTTTTTTAGAACTATTGTATGATGGGATTGGATGTAAGGTTAAGACGAAAAAGAAATTAGTGAAAACAAACAATATGGGTTTAAATAAAATACTGTATACCGGATTAAAACGCGATTTATTGTTTAAATTATTTATCCCGAAGTCTCCCGCGACCACGGTTGCTGAAAAGCATCCGAAACGTCGGGATAAATAATTTAAACAATAAATCGCGTTTTAATCCGGTATACAGTATTTTATTTAAATGTGTGATACTCGCGTTAATAAAAGACAATATTATAAACAATATGGGTTTTTTTTTAAATTTTATCTATATTTAAATTCAAATTATTTAAGACTTTTGATGCCAGTGTATGCTGGTTGAAAAAAAATATCTATCTTCCAGCTGTCACATTTAAAAAAAAATAAAAACTAATTTCTATATAATCAAGTTCCATCGGGCTATCTCAATGAAACTGAACATCGAAACCCAAATGAAACTTGATAAGGCACCAGCAAAGATCTAGCCAAATAAAAACTTGCTAATGGATAATAGATACAGCGATATATTAAATTTATTAAACGCCGCCGTATTCATGATTATTGATAGAGCCATTAACCATTATTTTCACTCATTAAAAACGTAAAACCAGTAGATAAGGTGAGAGCGATAGAACATATGCATACGTGAAAATTAAAACAAGGGTTGGAATAAACGCGCTAGTATCACGCGAGGTCAACGTTCACTCAGGTCAATGGTTATTAAGAATTCTATAACATTTTGTAAACATGCCAAAATTTATGACCTCATAAAACCTAGAATTATAATCGGGTGACACGTTACTCGCTTGTTAAAAGGAATTTATTGGTTTTGATAATTACTGAGTTGGGATATTAAAAGCGCGTGCTAAGGACTAATTACTTTAAGTGTTCACGAAAAATAGAAATTTTTTAACTTTAATAGTCTTAATTAATTTAATACACACTGATGTAGTTTAATGTTAATTAAACCCTTGCTTGTTGATTTTATTTCGGCTGAAAAATATAATATAAAATATGCGATAAAATATACATTTAAAGGTACCTAATTCTCGATACAGGTATTTCTTAAAGTGTCTGTATTGTGAAGCCCATTAAGACATTTCTTTATTTAAATACTAGACTACTAAGTTTTGAGACTCAATGTATCCAAGTGTTAATTAACAATTTCTTCTAAAATTATATACGTTTTTCTAGAGGTCTCCGGAATTCTTTTTTTACCGATCAATGTATAAGCAAATAGATGATATGTCTTCAGTGATTCCCGATCGAAACAATTTATTTTTATTAATTTCAAAACCGATTCAAAAACCGGTAAACATGTACTACGGCACTACTTGCTTACATACACACGATGGGCAATATTTTACTTACATCAAAATGTAATTCAAAAAAAATATTAATTACATGAAAAAATCATGTCTTTTAGATCTGTCATATTCATGAGATTTTGTTACACACAATCTGCCTTTAAAATATGATAATACTTAATTGATCGTATCCCCATTGGATTTCATTTATTACACCTACTGACAGACTCATCTCCTTAGAATTCAAATAAGAATTGCAATTCAGTTTGAAATGAGTTTAAAGCCGTCGGAAGCTTAAATGAAAAGAGATTAGATAGCACCGGCTGTTCAATAACGCTTTTAGAGCAATATACTCGGCACTGAAGGGACAATATTGCGTATGGACTCGGTGTTACGTTTCTGAAAGTGTTTGGTACGATATTAGATGGGCCGTTGATATATTTATATGGAGTCTTAGAGGCTTTTTAAGTCATAGATATTTTTAATTGCTCAAATAAATTTTTAATTCTTCTTTTTCTTCCTGCCCTGTTCCCTTTTTATTATTTGGGGTCGGCATAGTGTATTATCATTGTCCATTCTCTTCTTTCACTCGCAATACCATCAGTCACACCTCAAACACATATCAGTCTTCATTCTTTTTAATTATCGGATAGAATAAGAAAGAATATTATATGTCCAGTATTGAAGTTTTTTGACAGTCTTCAAGCCAGATCAAGTATTTGAAACCGACGAGCGTGTATGAAAGTAGAAGAAACAAAAGTGGTATGCAAGGATCGGAACATATGGTCTCTATTTACCCCAATGGGAATCAGGCTTGTTGTATATGTCTGTGATATGATATTGTTACTCCTTAATAATATATAATAATCCGAAACAAGCATTTTTGTTGAAGTTAATCTATAAAAAAAGTCCGATCGAGAATTCCTCAGAGCAAAAATTTCCAGAGTTTAATATAAAGCACTTTATCGGCGCTTATTTTATCCTTCCGATTTCATGGCACCTAGAAAATAAATAAAATTCAATAGCACAGTCGCAAGTCGGAACATATGGCCTGGTAACTTAGGGTTGAACGCCATCTTATAATATGTTAATAATTAATTATAACAACAAAGTTTATAGCAGGTCATGAGTCGTTTTCTTGAGAAAACTACTAAATCGATTTATACGTAGTATAAATTGTGTTCTAATTTAAATTAAACATTTAAGTCATGGGCTTTTAACATTACTACCGGAATAATTAGTAGACAGAAATTCAGGGAGTTCTTGAGTTTTAACGACAAAAGACAAAATCACATTCTAATTTAATTTAATCTAAACCAACGTACTTCACTTACAATCGAAAATTGGAAAGTTTTCCTGGACGTACTAGATATACTACTCCTAAGTAATCTCTTCGTATAGGT
Source organism: Anthocharis cardamines (assembly GCA_905404175.1). NCBI lineage: Eukaryota > Metazoa > Arthropoda > Insecta > Lepidoptera > Pieridae > Anthocharis > Anthocharis cardamines. Next base: position 1,732,601 of record FR989957.1, on the reverse strand, counting down.
ACATAATAAACCAACATACACACATATATCATATAAATAGAGTTAGTCTCTAATAATATATAAGTTGACGTGTGATTTTTCAGTTAAAACTGAATATTATTAAGTTTTAAGATTTTGAGGTAAATATTGCCATAAAATTGAAGTTATTATTATCATTTTATATAAGATAGCGATAACCAATCCCAGTGTCGGTAATGGAGAGTTTGACAGACTGCCTCATCTTTTAATAGCCTAAACTAATGAAGAAAGAAACTTGAACATTTACAAATAGGTACCTCTATATAAAATAAGTACCTCTATATAGGTACCTCTTATACGTAAATATTTTTTTATGTTAGGTATCGGCAGACAAGCATGAGGTTCACTTGATGGTAGGTGATATCTCAGCCACAGAACATCAGTCAATGATTCGCTGTCGACTTACTTTTTACTTCGTGCATTCGGAAATCCATAGACTGAAAACGAAACGCGCAATGTGCACTTCAGGGTTTTTCCATCCCATAAACAAGGAAAAAAGTACCTCTATGGAGAAAAATAGAAAGTTAAGTTCCAAGATCTAAAATCCAGACTATTTCGATTTAAAGAACGAATAAAAATATCTTAACAATGAAATATGTTTTAAAACTGATAGCTTGACAGCCCCGGGGCAGGCACGTAACAGCAGCAAAATGCAATCGCTTAAAGCACTACGACCTTGCTATGATTTTAAAACTTATTTTGCGATTTAGTATAACATTATAGAGTTATTTAGAAGAAAGTTAATCTCTTCAGCCTTTAACCAACAAACTAATATTATCAATTAATAGGGATTATGGATGTTGATCATACATTATATTAATAATTATTATTTACTTATCACTTATAAAGTGTAATATATATTTTCACAGTTTAAATTAAGTAACTTCGAAAAATTGAAAACGTTAATTTTAAAGAAAATCATAATTCATATGATACGTAAGTACCAAGGTTTCAAATATATTTTTCCCTGTTCTATGATTACAGCAAACGTGGTCTTGGATCGACTGTCCGCAAGAAAAAATATTTAAAATACTAGAATAAACATTAACATATTTTTATTTATATCAATGATTATAAACCATATAATTATTTGTTGTGATTGAATGTACGTACGATACGTATTAACAGGAAATATTAATTTAATGATTTATAATTAGTGTATAGCTACATAAAATGAATATTCTAAAGATATTTCTTTTAATAATATAATTTTTTCTGATACACGATTTTGAAGCAACCTGTTTGCAAACAGTCTAACTAAAATGTCATTAGTAAGGGACATGGATTATTCAATAAAAACAGCAAATATAGCAATTCTATTAAAATAAGACCGTTGCGCTTTTCAAAGGCAAGAATTAGCCTTTTTTTCGGAAAGATGAGCACCGCTGGCGTATATGTAAGTAACACCTACAACATTTGATATCGTGACTATATTATTTCATTTTGGTTATTTAACATTTGCATAGCGATTTTGACTAGCGATTGAGTATTATCCGTATGTTATACTTTTTTTTTTAATTCGAAAAAACAAACATTTGACCAAAATTTCATTTCACATTGCACCTCGCATGATCGTTTCCTAACAAGTCGTTTAACATTAATGTAGCAATTGTAGCGTCCTGCCGGCCTAGCATGACCGCCACAAGATATGTCGCGGACGAGAGAAGACAAACTAAGATGTAAGATATCTCGATATATTGTATCTCGACATCGACAATTTTGATAGAAAAGATATCTCGATCGACAAATATATCTATTTTTGATATTAAAAGTCGAGTTCTAACTGTAATTGTCATATTAGACCCGGAAGAAATAAAGAGATAATCGATTAAAACACGAGAAAACGGTCGACAAAATTTTGTCCCGGTTATCATGCTAGGCCGGCTGTATAAGTAACCCCGGCGCCAGATATAGTTCCACTTATTTGAACACTTGAGTGCTTATCATGTGTGGCACGGGACTTTAACTATGTGTTCAAAGTTTGAACAAAGATTTGCACTTTGCCATGCGGTATCGGTTTTTTAGCGCACATCAAAGCGTTCAAAGATGTGTGTTCAAATGTTTGCGTAGGTTGCTACACTTGCTCAAAGTCCAGATGCGCGAGCGTTGTCGAACGGTTGTGCTATGGAATGATAATTATGAAATAAATACACATTTGCAAAGTAAATGTATTGAAATAATAATTAAAATTCATCAAAAATATATGACATAAGAAATATTTATTTGTAAAGAACATGGTACAATTTCTATATGTTTTGTTGCATATGTAAAAAATAATTATAGGCACACTGCGACGTCCATCTTATTTGTTGTCTACCAGTGTACTGTGGAGAAAAGTGTTTGCGAAGCATGTCTATTGTCTGGCAGGTTGCGGCAATAAGTGTTCAAATGTGTTTGCAAAGTCTTCGAATAAGTGTTCAAATAAGTGAACCTATATCTGGCGCCGGGGTAATGCGAATATACAATACAGCAATACAAACATTAACACAGTAAATAGACCTGACAACTGGTTGACCCGTGTCAAGCATGACGTGTGTTTCGGCTATCACCCTCCTCTTCATCACGGCAGTCGGGACAGGCCTGACAGAAAGCGGCCATTTTTGTCTCATATGATACAGTTTTACACGTAAGAAATTCCTACTCGTAGTTCTTAACTGATATTATAAAATCATGTTTTTATCGTTTATGGTGAAACGGCTTAATAGATTGTCGTGAAATTTAGTTTAAGATATCGGGATATATATTTTTTATACACCATACGCCTGTAATAATAAATAAAATGTTGTATGGTAAAACATTAATAATGATATATGCTAAAATTTAGAGGATTAAAATAATTTTGACAGACGGTTTTTTTTAAATGTATACTTACAAACATACCTTTTTTGTATCTCGGTTTGTAGAATACTTTCATCCTTTAAATAATATGTAAGCAGTAAATAGGTAAGCGCTCAATCTGGACTGTTATTATCTGTAGCTTTCATATCTACTGTGAAATTTCCGGCGTAGATAGAGCGTAGCGCTGCTACGATTTCTAGAGCTACACGCAGCTACATCTTAAATGATATTTTTTTATTTTATTATAACAACTTTTTGATATATCGAATCAGACAGCAGTCACTTTTCAGTCTGCCTGTGACCACAGTTACTGGAAAGCATTCGAAACGTCGGGATAAATAATAAATCGCATTTTAATCCGGTATAAAGTTATTTTATTTAAACGCTTATATTTAGCGTTATTTTTTAAAATTTAGCCGTATTTCTAAAATTTATACATAATTCAGTTACTGCATTGAATTTAGTATTAGTTAAAGTCGTTTGCCAGTCTGCGTTGCGGTAATAAACAACTCAAGCAAACCCACTCCACAATTTCCAAAATGCAAATAAATTATTCAAGACTTATCGTTTTATTACTACAACTGTATGAAGGGATCACGATAAATTCAACCTTTAAATACTCTCACGCGAAAATAAAATAAAAGTTACAGAATAAAACAATAAACAGTAAGGCAAACTTTACAAGCACGTGCATGTTGCATGACACTTGACGTTATTTATCGTACTTTCTTCTCTATGAAGAAATATCTTCTGAAGTTCTTTAAAATATAAATGGTAAAATATTTTCCAGGTTCTAATGACAATTCATAATTATTTACAAGAACATTTTTATTTCATATTATCGTATATTTGACACTAACATTAAACTTCATCTCACTCTTATGTATGAAATTGATATGAAGACTTCAGACTTTGAGTTTTTCGAGACTCTGCTAATTTAATAAAAGCTACCAAAAAAGGATCTCATAGAGTTTTGAGTAGCCCCACTGTTCTATTTACACTGTGAAAAAAGGTAGCTTGTTAGAAACTTGTTAAATATACGTGTGCCCAAAGTTTCAGGTGAAACACTCCAAGTTCACGATAATGGACCCTTATCGGGGGATCTCTGCTTTTCCATCGAAATTCTCTTTAAGTTGGCACACAATTAGTTCTGATTGCTTTCGGGCTTCGTCACGGCTACGCTGCAATTTTATATGTTTTGGAATTTGGATAGTGTAATTCGAAGTAGTAGAAGATTGGTGTAATTAAACAGATAGAAATATAATATTTAATATTCTTCACATTATAGTGTCATCTCTGAAAACATACTTTTTAGACGATTACAAAATAATGTTAATGTACAATATTTTTATGTTAGATATCGACAGACGAGCATGAGGTTCTCTTGATGTTAGGTACCCCTGCCACAAATCATCAGTCAATAATGCGCTATCGACCTACTTTTTACTTAGAGCATTCGGAAATCCATAGACTGAAACCAAACACGCAAAATGCACTTTATGGTTTTTCCATCTATGAACGGTGGTTCGTTACCCGGTCGAAATTTCGATATTCCTCCCACCCGTTCAATACCCAAGGTTACCAGATGGAGGGAAGACATGCTTGCAGAAAATTAATAAATAATTCGTATCGTCAATATAAAGATATCGGCAGAAGAGCGTTAGAGTGTTCAGAATCTCATAGACAGAAATTGAAACCGAACACCGAACACCGATATAGAAACCGAATCTGCTTTTCAATCTTATAAAGATGGTTGGTAAATGGAAGTTCGATTTTCGTCCCACTTGCTTAAATCTTCAAATGCGCTTCACAGCGAAAAATATGTGTACAGAAAGTTGTAAAGATGAATCTGGGATTCGAACCCTTACCCGACTTATCGGTACATAAGTTAAGGACCAGACAACGCACCAATACGCCCTCATTATCTATCTCCACATATTATAGCCGTCTACTGAAGATTCATATTTGCAACATCAAATAAAAAAATTAAAGTTTAAACAAACTTCTAAGAAATTAGTTTTTCCACGGTAATTATCAGTAATTTGTTGTGGCTGAGGTATTATTAGGATACATTGAACGTCGCGTGTGCTTCAAATGACTTAATTTCAACGATACGGTGAAACAGAAATACAACAACGTGCATAAGTAACTTGGTAATGGACATATAATTGCGTTAAGGTATAAAATTGAAATGTTGTCATTAAACTTAACAGAGGCATTGGCACGAACGACTTGCGAGAAAGTATTCGTATCGTCAACCTTGTACTTGTATGCACTCGCTGATACGATTTAACTCAAAAACTACTGGACCGATTTTAAAAATTATTTCACCAATAGAAAGCTACATTATCAGCGAGTAGTATAGTAGTATGGTACATCTACATTACACTAGTGCAAAGCCTGGGCGAATCTAAAAATGTATGTTAAAATCTTTAAAAACCAAAATAGATATGTTCAGAAGTTACCTTACATGATTTATTTTTGAAACAATTTCGAACCCCAATACCGTGTTTTATATAATTTTCAGATACTTTTAAATACAGATAAACTATGGTATAATTATAAAAATACTATACAGATTGGTTTTTTCAAGTGTCCATGGCCAAATCGGAAATTATGAGGAATAGCGAAAAGTACTCGAAGGAGTTTCGAGGCCGATTTTGATGAAAACTAAAACTGCATCATTGGGTTTATGAAAAATCAATATTCCTAGCCAAAAATCGAACCTGTTAATTTTGAAAAAAACACATAGTTATAGCACCATTCGATAGTGTCGATAAAAAGGAACGAATTTTGGAAAGTAATTATATACGCCAATCTTAAAGAGAATCGATCTCCGGTTAATACAATTAAAAAGCCATTTAATAACGTTGAACATAAACAAAAGCTGATTGTAATAATTATTCAAAGATATTAATATAATTAAAACTTGCAAGCCACGAGGAAGTAAAGGAGTGTTGCAATCAAAATAAAGCACGAATATACTGATCATTTATACACGAGCATTTCAAACGTCGACTGACGACTAATTTGTCTTAAGGAGTTTTGAAGTGTCAATCGCACTGAAATTCAGAACAAATTTCCATGCTCAATTAACTCTACAACGCAATATAAGGTCACTTCAATATTGTCTTTTATTAACGCGAGTATCACACATTTAAATAAAATACTGTATACCGGATTAAAACGCGATTTATTATTTCTATTGTTTAAATTATTTATCCCGACGTTTCGTATGCTCCTCAGCAACCGTATTAAATGCCATATTAAAAAGGTCACTTCAAAATAGGTAATGTACGTTTTAATAGCTAAAGTATATTTAATATATTAAATTTATGTAATATTTAATGTCATCAAGAAAGGTTTTTAATGTTTTGCGAAAATCATAATATATTATAATATAAATATATATATATACAAAATGTTACCTTTTTTAACTCATTTTCTATGCTTTATTATCACGCTGGTATGTAAAATAGATATTTATTTATAAAAATTAAAATAACTGGATTTTTGCTATATTTCTAGTTTAACATGAGCTTTTGAATTAATAAACTAAGTTATCCACCATCATAGTGTGTTTTTTTTTTAAATTTAGGTACCCAATATTTCCTTCCTTCCTTCCTAATCGACGACTTTGGTTTATCTTATCTCTTATTCCATTGTTATTTTTAAATATTTATTATTCATATCAATCATTATGATATCATAATAATCGGCATATAGAAAAATATTTTTCTATATGCCGTTTCAACTGAATATTAATCAACAGCGCGAGAGACGCTCTTTGCCAAATCACCTAAGTTCTTGTTCACATACAAATTACTGATGTGGATGTGTTGGTCTTGGCGTTTTCACGTTCTCATCGACCGGTGTATTATTCTTAATATATATAAATCTCCTGTCACGATGTTTGTCCGCGATGGACTCCTTAACTAATTAACCGATTTTAAATTAAATTGGCACACCGTGAGCAGTCTGGTCCAACTTAAGAGATAGGATAGCTTAGAATTTTTGACCATCTACATTGCACCCGTGCGAAATATGATATTGGATAATAACTCTACGATATATTAAATATTCAACATTTGGGATTTAAAAGCACTAGTGTTAAGTTCAAAACAAACTACTAAACATTCTGAAAGTAAGGGGTTTGGATTAGTGAACATGAAATAATTATTTAATTAAAAAAATATATATTACTAAAATAAGATAATTTCAGGGGACACCCGGATTTGAACCAGGGACCTCTCGATCTGCAGTCGAATGCTCTACCACTGAGCTATATCCCCTATGATCACGCAAGCCTTTTATGCATTCCTTTAACAAATCTTTTCTTACTAAGGACTTCATATTTCAGAAAATTCGATTTGAAAGTGTTGTAAAATGATAACACAATTTAAACTCTTTATTGAGAAACTTATTCAGAAACTTTTGTCGGGCTCGTTGGCGCGTTTGGTAGAACACCTGCCGTGCGCATCGATGGGTCGTGGATAATTTTCTTTAAGCATGTCTTCCCCACGTCTGGTAACTTCGGGCATTGAACAGGTGGGAGGAATATCGAAATTCCGAGCGGGTAACGAACCACCGTTCATAGATGGAAAAACCGTGAAGTGCATATTGCGCGTTTTCAGTCTATGGATTTCCGAATGCTCGAAGTAAAATCGAGGTCGATAGCGCATCATTGACTAATGTTCTCTGGCTGAGGTATCACCTACCATTAAGTGAACCTCAAGCTCTTCTATCGATATCTGACATAAAAAAAATCTATTTTCGAAAAACGATAATTTACTTTAAAGATGAATTCACCTAAATATTATGAAGTCTCAAGGTTCCATAAACACCATAATGTCTTGGGAAATAGAATAATAAAATTCATATTAGATATACGAGTTGTTTTTGACGCAGAAAATGTACATCTTGTTTGTTCCTTTGTATTTTGTTTGCGGTCCTGGGGCCATTGAAATGTCTGAAAATTTATTTTATATATTTCATACACATATTACTGTATGAATTATTAAATGAAGTAAGTTTTAATGGATTAAAACACGATTTATTCAATGAATTAAAAGTTTACTAATGACTTTATTCATATCTATATATGTTTATATAGTAGATATAAGAATATAAGAAGTATTTTTTTACATCTCTATATTATACTTATACTCCTATAAAACATAGATGTGTTAGTTACACAATTTATAGTATTAATAACAGAATAATTATTAAAATATCGGAAAAATTCTGGAAAAAAATATATGCAGAAAATTAATTACGTTCGTAACTCCTCTCTTCCGCAATTGACTCCACTTATAAATATACAATTGATACACTGTAAATCTATATAATTTAAATGGAAAAATAGCATATTCAAAACTAGAAATATGTATTATTATTATTATTTGTATATTCTTGAAACCAAGGCAAGACAACATCTATTGGATATAGACTTATTTTTGTATCTGTTTCACTGATCATTTTTCTTAACAAGTTTCCTTTCTCCGCGTATCGAATTTATGCTATTCGCCACGCATTTTTATATACTCTAAAAATATTTTAAAATAAAATATTTAATACGCTATTTTACTGGCCTCTAAAGAAACTCTACTAACTGCGACCCCATTTAATGTGAGTTCTTATATTTTATATCTCCGCTTTCTTTATTTATTTTAATACTAGACCGTTGCCTGTGGCTTCGCTTGTTCAAAACAAATTGGGATGTTTTCTTGAAAAGCATAAGAATTTCTCGTGGTTGAAAATATGATCACATAAAATATTATTAAAATCATAACAGTAATGAAAGCATTACAGAGTAATTAACATACAGATGTAATTTCATATGGATATAGATTTTTTTAAATAAATGGATTTATGTTGTCTTTGGTTAATGCGAGTATTAAATACAAATGGAACCAACATTTATGGAATTAAAATAATAGACTTCACACGGATGCAATGTAGATGTACTATACACAAAGCCTATGTTACTCGCTGATATGTAGCTTTCTATTGGTGAAAGAATTTTCAACCTCCGAACATACAAAAATACAAATCTATCCTCTTTATAATATTAGTAAGTAAGTATAGAAGTATAGATAAAGCTCAACGTTTTGAATACTCTACAGTATGCCAGTGGCCCTTTGTTAAAAAAACTCGCACTACTAATAAAATAATAATATCAAATATGACCTTTGCCCATTTCGCGGGGCGAAATATCTCTCAGATAGCAGGACTTTTTCCGACTTACTTAACACTCATCGTTATAATTTGGCCAATTATAAAAAATCTTTATAAATTGTAGCCTTATACGTTATTCTGATGTATAAACAATAATAATGTCAATTTTCATCAAAATTCTCTGAACGGTTTTTGCGTGAAAGAGTAATAAACATCCTATCAAACTTTTACATTTATAGTAGATTCTCAATCTATTCATAGTTAAAATTAAATTCTTAAGATTCTCGAGCGAACTTTGTAAATTAATCCCAATTAAAATGTCTCGTTATCGGTTGTGTTTCATAAAACTTTCAGTTATCTAAGAAATATCGGAAGTTGATGAAACTTTGATAGTTAACTCGTTTCTGCTTGTGTTTCTCGTAGCTTTTGTTAGTTCTTAATGTTTGTCAAAGATGTTTCAATACTATAATACTAAGTGCGAAAACGGTTTAATAATTGGCAAATACACTTTCATTAAGGTTTCGGTTGAGTAGATTGATAACGTTTGGTTTGAAAGTTTTAGTTCGCTGGTTAAATCAAGTGTTGAAGGATTATATCACCACTAGCGACCCACCCCGGCTTTGCACGGGTTTTTGGCACGGGATTTTTTGACAAAAATGGCAGGGGTTCGTGATAAAAAAGTAAAAACCCTAAAGGGTTGTATGTATTTTTAAATGCCACATTATAAAAAAATAAAAACAAAAAATTTCGTCCAAAAATTAAAATAAAAATTAAGAGTGAACAACCCTTATCACTTAGGGGTATGAAAATAGATAGTAGCCGATTCTCAGACCTACTGAATACGCATATAAAATTTGGTAAAAATCGGTAAAGCCGTTTCGGAGGAGTACGGTAAGTAACATTGTGACATGGAAATTTTATATATAAGATATTATTATAAAGACTTAAACGGATGGGAGTTTTTTTAATGTCATATATCAAAGACGAGCATGAGGTTCACTTGATGGTAGGTTCACTTGATACCACAGCCATAGAAAATCAGTCAATGATGCGCTGTTGACCTATTTTATGTTTACTTCAAGCATTCGGAAATACATAAACTGAAACCGAAACGCGCAACTTCACTGTTTTTCCATCTATGAACGGTGGTTCGTTAACCGGTCAGAAATTCAATATTCCACCCGTTCAAGGAATTGACCAGACGTGTGAAAGACATGCTTACAGAAAATTATAAACAATAAGCATGTCCCATCCCGGCGAGATTCAAATCCGCGACCTATCAGAGCGCAAGGTAGATAGGTAGTTCTATCAAACGTGCCAACGACCCCATCAAAATGTATCGTTGAACTATTCATCATCAATTAAATTTTTTAAATATTTTTGCTTATCATTGTGATATGAAATCAATATTATTATTAACTTTTTGACCGCTACATCACATATGTACGCGTGTACTCATTACAGTTTATTCGGAAGCCGTTCATCCCCCAGTGCCCCACGCATGAGATAAAAGTTAATGGTCCAACTTGGCCGAAATTACTCCCTCGGTCCGCATATTTTTTGGTATCTCAACTGTGTTAATGTTTCAATGAGTCAGCTATTTTTTAAATGCCTTTTTGCCCCGGTCTCCCCACATTTGCATTTATTTACAAGTCAATATGTTTGCTTAATAACGCGTTATGCTGGATTTTATCTTTGTACTTCCGTTATGTGACGCTGCAACAATTTTATGCCATTACCCTAAGCCCTATCGAATTTTCCATATAATATGATATTCAGTAGTTTCATTAAGGAATTAATTTTATTTAAAATACAAATTCCAGGCATACAAGATTTAAAAAAGAATTGTTTCGGACGGACTGGGCATAGAAGGCTATATAAGCGTGGTCATGATATGATGGAGTGGGAATGCTTTTTTTATAATAAGTAAGCCTACCTGATGGTAAGCGCGGATGCGATCTAAATGTGAGCATGCTTACTTAGAAGAAGCCTATTCACTCTGGCTTTGAAGACGTCAAGATTGTAGGAATCGGGAAAGACAGACCCAGGTAGAGAATTCCATTCTTTGGCGGTTCGGAGGATAAAGAAGGAGGCGTACCGTTTCATACGAATATGAGGTACATCAACCATATTAATGAATCCCACTCTGTGTCTTCCCACGCTCCTTTGCTTGGGGATCGGTTTATCGATTCTTTTTGCGTGTCATGAAATTTGATTTAATTAACATAAACATTCCTTCCAATAAAACTTAATAGAATGTTACACACACAACTAGCGATATTGCCTCTAGAAAGCATTTGTGTTTTAAAAGTGAATTCCCGAGTCCCCTAGTGGGGCATAGGGCAGACACATTTCTGTGTCTGTTTCACTGATCAACTATCTGTACAGGCATATATGTAATCAACTCCTTGTGCCGGGATTCGAACCCGGCACCATGCAACGTACATACCTCAGCTCTGAGCCATGGAAGCACCTATATTATACATATTTTAATGTTTAAATTATTAAATATCCCTTATTATCGGCACGAATATTGCAACCAACTTTCTATTGGTGGAATAATTCTTAAAAATCGAATAGGAGATTTAACCCTATAAACAAAATATAATTTTAGTGTTTCAAGACTTATCAAAAACTATAATATGAATTGAGTTAATAATCAGTTTTGAAAATAGAACAACCTTGCTAAAAGCTCTCTAAGAACCGGAAATCCTCATCCTATTTCACATGTGCTAACTAAACTTGAGAACGTACACTTAGAATATCGTAAGGGTAAGACTTGATCCGTGTAACCGAATATACGAAGGAGAGAGTTACCAACATTGTTTTAGTTATGCTTAGGTCAGTAACTACGAACTTTAGTCGTAGCTCGACTGACGGATTTATTTACCCCTTCACGATATTCTAGACATAAAATATGCATTAATTATTATTGAAGATGTACATATGTATTTGTCTAATCGATGTCAATTGAATTTTTAATTATCATAGAATTGGGGTGAATTTTAAATTATCCCCGGTATTTAAAAAAAAGCTATAATTTCCTATTAATGAAAGCGCATTATTAGTTTGTAGCTTTTGTTATTTAATTACTGTTACAAGGGCTTTTAAATACTAGGTATCCCGCGTTTTGTCGCTTGCTTACAAATTAAAACATTCGTTGCGGTTTCATATAAAATATTTTTGAGGTTTTTTAAGATCTACTGAGGAGATATATTGTTGCTTTTAAGAACACCGAATGATCGATTGACTGATGTTCTATGGCTGATGTATCACCTACCATCAAGTGAACCTCATGCTCATCTGTCGATATTTAAAATAAAAAATAAGTTAAAATATTTAGAGCAAGTATTGCTAAACCTTCAAGTCAACCTATAAAAAATCTGCTAACACTGATGCTGGACACACTTCCAATAAATATAATTTCGTGCAATAATAATACGTTAATATTTAATTTAGCTGATGTTAGTAAGGGATAGTAGTGCTTAAGGTAGTCATATTTTTTCAAACCGGTTCTAAAGGTAAAGCTGATGAAATAATCTTGAAGTGTATATATTATGTATGTATATAATCTTCTTTCACGCAGAAACAGTAACAGATCAACGTGATTTTCGCTACGGAGCTTTTTGATAGGAGAGATAAGGGCTATTTTTTATAACTGTAAAAGATTTTAACGAGCTTTTAGCTCATTGGATAGTACATACCATACGTTCCGGTGGGTCACGAGTTCGAATCCCGCAGTGATGTCATGTTTAATATTATCCGTTAGCATGTTCCTACATCTTGTCATTTCTGTAAATAAACGAGTGGGAGGAATATCTAATAACATACATAAATGGAAAAAAAAGTGAAGTGAGCTAGGTTCAATTTCAGTCTATGGATTTTCAATTACTAGAATAAAAAAATAGGTTGACCGCATCATGGACTGACACTAAAATATCAACCACAATCAAATAAAAGCCCGTATCTGTATCAAACACAGAACTTATTTCCCTGTTCTGTGGTATCAAACATAAAAAAAAACTTGGCAATATAAATCACATGAGCGAAATCGCGACCAGTCCCTAATAAAAAAAATATTCCGTTCCTTATAACGTGAAAATCTCTTCCTCTAAAACACAGGATGGGGAAGTATTTCGCTATTAAATCATGGCGAGACAAGGTTAATGGGGTCAGTTCCAACGCTCCGGGCAGCCACGTATCCTGAACCCAAAATATACTAAATTATAGCTGATGATGATATTTTACAGAGGTCTATTACTTTTATTAAATAGTCTTTTGGATATCCTACTAAGATTAACGCTTTTCTAATTTGCTTGATTGGCGATGATTTCTTACCATCATGAATCATTCCTACAAAAATATAAACCATATTTCGCCTATCCCCTTCTCAAACCCCCACTCCATACAGGCGGGTTCTGTGATTGAATTCCTGAGACCTCTTGTGGGGTAGACCTATTATACCTGTGTCTATTACACTGAACATTTTTCTTTACAGGCAAGTAGATTATTTTTTATACTCTGACAGAACAATCATTTTTTTTAAATCTTATATTTATATTATATTTGAACCTAGAACCTCCGGTGCTAAGCTCATAACGCTAACCACTAAGCCATAGAGATGGTTTCAGCCGGGCTTTAAGTGATTTAATATCAGACATTGACAAGCTGCCCAGTGTAGCACTGGCGAGTTAATCTTCTAAACCCACTGTCAGATCAAACCTATGGATTTCGATGGGATTACTATGCTTATATTTCTATAGATAACTGAAACTAAAATGGGACATATTAATTTAAAAGCTGAAACATCAACAACCTCCTCTTCTTTATTCTTCCACCTTAAAAAGCTGATTAGAATATAACTTAATAAATACGTGTATACCATCTAAAACCATTACAATCATCAATTTTTGTATTATGTGGTTTAATAATAGTATAAAAGTATCATTAAATATCATATTTGAAATGAAATGGAATGAATTTTTTTTATTTCAAGGTAGGTACATACAAAAACTTACGTACTAAACAAATTATAAAATATTGCAACTGAGTACCTTGAAAAAGGAGTCAGCTCAGTTTTTGGTTTTCAGTGACACCATATAAAAAAGAAAAAAAAAAAAAACAAAAAAAAAAAAATAAAATAAAAAACATTCTGTAATACGGATCTTAAAAAATAATAATAATAAAAAAGTAAATTAATAAGATTTATAAATATATACAACTACTATTTTATATAGGTACATACTAATAAAATACTAATAAAATCTGCCATAAAATAAATAATTGTCACTCATTGTAAATCGTATATTAAAACATTAAACTATATATATTTGGACCTCACAATGCTCATTAAGACTGGTGGTGCTGGAATTGCTGATGTGTGGCTGTCATTATGTATTTTCTGTATTTTAAGCGAAAACTTCCAACCGAGCTTGAACTACGTAATGGTGGTGGTAAATTTCATAAACACCTAATAAAAAACTTTTAATTCATCAAAATATTTATTTTTTGTTTGAGATATGAACCCGGGACTACTATACGCAATGCACATACCCGAAAACCACAGAAGTGACAGCGTTATTTCGTTAACTACTAAGCCTATAATTCTATATTGAATCTCAATGCAATAGAGTGGACATTAATTAAGCACAGAGGAATCATGATCTACCAAAATGTAGGACAAAGATAATTGAATCTGCTCCTAATTTGAATTTGACATCGAACATAAACTATCGAACGTTTATCTATAATAATATTACTAGCGACCCGCCCCGGCTTCGCACAGGTCTAGAATTTTTGACAAAAAAAGCAGGGGTTGTATGTATTTTTTAATACCACATTATAAAAAAATAAAAACATAAAATTTCGTCCAAAAATTAAAACAAAAAAAATTAGCGGTAGACTACCCCTAACATTTAGCGGGATGAAAAATAGATGTTGGCCGATTCTCATAGATACCGGATAAGCACAAAAAATTTCATCAAAATCGGTCAAGCCGTTTCGGAGGAGTATGGCAACGAAAACTGTGACACGAGAATTTTATATATTAGATTATAAATAGGAAAGATTTGTTTGTTTGTTACGATTTAACTCAAGAACTACACGACCGATTTTAAAAATTATTTCACCAAAAGAACCACGTAAAGTATATATATGTTGCACCCGTGCGAAGCCGGAGCGTGTTGCTAGTCTATTACAAAACTAGCGGACCCAACAAACGTTGTCTTTCCAGAATGTTGGCAAAAAAAATAAGTATTTCTAGATGCATTGATTATTCAATTTGCTATTTTCCAAATTCTATTTTATAATGTCTAAAATGTCACTATTTTGCAGGGGACATCAATTATTACCAAAAAAGCTATAAGCGTGCGTGACGTGAGCTGTCAATTGTGGAAAATGGCGGAGTTCCGAACCTAATTTATTTTAAAATTAATTTTCAGCATAATATTTTTCCTGAAATTTTCCGATATTTCAATAGATAACTGTTATTCGGGACATAGACGAATCTAGCAAATAAGATTTCATTAAAATCGTTCTTTAGCTATAAAAAGTGTAACTAGTGTTAGTAACATTTAAATAAAATACTGTATACCGGATTAAAACGCGATTTATTATTTATATTATAATCTGGTATACAGTATTTTATTTAAATGCGTGATACTCGCGATAATATAAGACAATATTAGTGTTAGTTACACTTTTTATATAGATAGGTAGACTTTGTTTTATATAGATAGATATAGTTTTGATAGCAATAACGCTAAGCCGTCGTGGATTCGATTCCTATTGAAATCGTATGAAAAAATAGCAATTCTCACGTGAGATTTTGATATACCCGTCCCTGTGTAATACCCTGAGATTGGATTCTGTGTCGTAACGTGACACGACCGTTAGACACGTGACTGTCTGTGTGAAAATTACTTCATCTCAACGTGACTTCGAATCAATATTACACGCTTACAGCAAATATGTTTAGGAAAATTACAAACAGTGTACTAAGCAACTGTTTCAAATTATATACCTATCAATATAATGCCTTTCAAATACATATATGTATTGGCGCAGATGCATTTGAAAGGTACAAATGCATCTATATATTAGCGCAGATGCATTTGAAAGGTGTATTATAATATAACTATTGTACGAACCCGCCCCAGCTTCGCTAGACCGCAAAATAGATACTAATGTGTTTTCGGAGTAGAGCGATTAGTAATATTACTTTTAGCCCTTAATTTCTTCCGACATCTTGAACAACTATCGTCATATTTTAACAAATTAACACAAAACTATATTAAATTATACGTAGAAACCTTCCTCTTGAATCACTCTATGTATTGATGAAAACCGCATTAAAATCGGTTGCAAAGTTGTATATCTAATCAACTCCGTAGGAATAGATAGCGTCAATATGGTAAGTTTGTGATATTTCAAATCAGACAATTGTCACCTTTCAGTTGCTGAATAGCATTCGGGATAAACAATATAAATAATAAATCGCGTTTTAACTTTTAATCTGGTATAAAGTATTTTATTTTAAAAAAAATAAGTTTTAGTAAGAATTCACAACAATATTTAATCACTCACAATTTCTGAAAATGAATCCAACTTTCTAACAAAGCAGTGCAAGTCTTAAGCGCTGCTAATTACAAAACAATTAGTGGATCGCGTGCGAACACTTTGCTAGGAATTTGGTGTTCTTAAGGCTCTCGTTTGCCAGATAGCTATACAGACCTAGGTTACTAACACTGGGTTTTATCTCTATAGGGAGTTCTCTTATTATTATTTGTCCGATGACAACTGCTGAAGTTCTATGTATGTACAACATAACACTGCTTGTATGTTGTGCTTTTATAGTTAGACTGCTGTTATCATAGAATTATAAAAAAAAATACATTTATGACGGCTATAAAGTAAGTTTTAATCTCAATTTTACAAAACAAACAAGAACAAGAACTCGTCTATAATTATGTGTCAAATATTTATATATTCCTTATTATATATTTCAAAAGAATTGTTATTTATCATATTTAAATTTTAGTCTGTACACATTAGTACAAATTAACTCTAAATTTATGAACATAATAATAACATTTTTTATTTATTTTTATGTTAGATATCGACAGACGAGCATGAGGTTCACATGATGGTAGGTGATACTTCAGCCACAGAACATCAGTCAATGATGCGCTGTCGACGCACTTTTTACTTCGAGCATTCGAAAATCCATAGACTGAAACCGAAACGCGCAATGTGCACTCACGGTTTTTCCTATAGATGGAAAAATACCATGGTTACTTTCAAAATTATTTCTTACGTATATCTTCCACTTTTTGTTAGAAGAAACCTTTAATTCTGTGCAGTATTAATATGACCTTAATGTATACGTATGTGGTTTTATATGTTATAAGGCAGTATCTATAGAAACACTATCTTGTGAAGAACCAAATGCTTTGTCAAGAAGCCGTCCAACCACTTGTCCTGTTTTGATTCGATTTAAACTTCGAGCTCATGAGACTGCAGTTGAAATACAGGACTTTGAATTGGCTTTTCCAGCTTTAATTAGAAACTGAAACAAAAACAGACTTGGCAAAGAAAACAATATGAATATTTTTATATTAGGCAAGCGAGGTATAAAACAATCAATTTTTAACCCTTAACACTCACACTTATAGCGCGGTATCTAGTCGTAGCGCGCGGAGACCAATTATTAATCTAAGAATAACTTACTAAAAACCACCAAGACAACGCTAATCAGTTGACCCTTTTTTTGTTCAATATAAGTGACATTTTTAAACACTTTCCAAGTTGAAAATTTTCCCTTTAAACACTTATAAAATAAAAATAATTTTTTATCTTCAAAACGGAAGTGAAACGATTGACTAACAATTTTGCTCTCTATATTTCTGAACTGTGGAACGTCTCTATTAATATTATTCCTGTCACATTCTTTCTGAGGAATTATCAAATTATAGGTTCAAAATGATTTACAAAGTGACAAGTTTAGGGATGTCCGTGAACGATATAGCCTGAGAGCTGTTGAAAATCATATTTATTAGTTTCATTTTTTTAAACGAAAGTAGGGTTTAAAAGTTCACATTTTCAACTTGTTTCATATGACATACTGGCATACTGAAATGTTGTATAAAACAAAGAGTTAATATAGTATTCAATTGAGAGACAAACAATTGCTTTTATTGGACATCGTTTTAATCTGAGCCTTATTATAATGGAAGTAAATTCACAATATTTTATAATGATAAACCTATAAGATAAACACTATACACTTCTTAAAGGCCAGCAAAGCCTGGTACAAGTAAAATCCATATCAGAAGTCCGTTTAGCGTTTTATTTTCATTATTAAGTAGGCAACACAATAATTGTTATTTAAAGTCACTGAGTCTGAGGTACCATCAGGTAAGCCGACAGTTAGTCCCCGCTACTAAGACAGCTCTTTGACTATATTTAAGCGAGTGGAGAACTTTACAGACAATTAGCCTTCCATTAGCGTGTTTTAACAAATCATACTTAAGCTTCTACAAGCTCGATATAAAATATAAAATTCTCGGAAAATTGCTGGGGTCGTGTCTCTGCTTTTATAAAAATGAAACTTTCTTTTCTATAACGCTATTCAAAGAAACAATAGTAACAAGAACATTTAAATGAGAGCCACAAGGGGGTGACTGAAAACCAGCGCTGTGTTTATCAGCTGAAGCTGAGTCACAGCCCTTTGAGCGGCCACACAGCTGTTGTTGTCTAATTTATAAATTTTTAAGCTGTATATATTGATTTAAGTTTTTATTTTTCAATTATTGTTTATAATATCCTGTGTGAAATCCCAATAAAAATCTTTCATTCATTCATTCATAAATATTTAAAAACCCGGCTTCACATGGCTGCAATGTAGATACAAAAAATAGGGTATATTACTCGCTTATAATGTAAAAAAATTAAAATCGGTCCAGTACTTTTTGAGTTTATTTATAACATACAAAAAAACAAATCTTTCCTATTTATAATATTAGAATAGATAAATATCATTTTTAATAGTAATTAATAGATTTAACAGATCATTTATACAGATCGTTCATACAAAATTGTGAGCCTGAGGATTCAAATCTAATTTAAATCTTTTGTTTACAGACCGCTTCAATCCTGTGCGATTCAACTTCGAGATTCATTTGAACATTGAAATATTTTAGGGGCAATAAACTATCGTATTCCGTCTATGATCTGATAATGTTACAAACATTTGTCATGAAAAGTAATTTTCGTGACATGTACCAATGAATGTTGTTTGTCGTTCGATTTTTATGAGGTTGTAAAAGGATTTTATCTTTAGTATTTGTATATAAAATGCTATGTTAAGTAAATAGGTCAGGTATATACCTATTTGTATTCAAAATGTATTTGAATAATCCGATTAACCACATTTTGACTAAGGTGTAGGATTTGTAGAGAACTTAAGGCGTGTAGAGCAAAGAGCTTGGCTCTCCATAAGGTCTGATAACTTTTTTACAGTGCAAGTATTATGTACCTACTTACCTTGGCGTTTATATAAATTATTATTTTTGGTAGGTTATATATAGACATCAAGTATAATGCAGTAAGTAAATATAATATATCATATAGTAAAATCTCAAATTTATAATTTCTGCTTTAATTTTTAAAGTCTCGATCGACTTTCCTTAGTTTTTATTATTTAGTATTTATTTTTATTAGTCACTAAATTAATATTGTCTTCTATTAACGCGAGTATCACACAGACTACGGTTAGTCTGCCCGCGACCAGGGTTGCTGAAAAGCATCCGAAACGTCGGGATAAATAATTTAAACAATATAAATAATAAATCGCGTTGTATTCCGGTATACAGACAGTATTTTATTTGAATTAGTCACTAAATTGAATATTTTTGTAATTTACTTTGTTTACAGTACATAACACTGGGAAGATTGAGACTCCTGAAACACAGATCATCGTTATCGGGAGTCTGGGTTTATTTATTTGGTGTATATGAATTGGAGTAAATAAAGTTGAAGTTTTAATTTTATTTTTTTTCTTAATTCATTTTATACCAAAATATTAACCATCTTACATTATAATATTTCCATCTATATCCATACTAATTTTATAAAGAGGAAAGATTTGTATTTTTGAATTTTTGTATTTTTGTATATTATGAATAAACTCAAAAACTACTGGACCGATTTTAAAAATTCTTTCACCAATAGAAAGTTACATTATCAGCGAGTAACATAGGTTACATCATACTAGGCTATATAATACATCTACATTGCACTCGGGTGAAGCCGGGGCACGTTGCTAGTTACTAATAAAATACTATAATATGAGTAAATTTGTTTTTAAAAAACTGAATAATCACTTGAGTAATTTACCAAAATGTCCAGTTATAATCTTCTAATCTAATATATAAAATTCTCGTGTCACAATGTTCGTTCCCGTACTCCTCCGAAACGACTCGACCGATTATTATGATTTTTTTATGCATATTCAGTAAGTCTGAGAATCGGCTACTATCTATATGTCAAACCCCTAAGTGATAGGGGTTGTTCACCCTTAATTTTTTTTTTTTAATTTTTGGACGAAATTTTTTGTTTTTATTTTTTTATAATGTGACATTAAAAATACATACAACCCTAAATTTTTTAGAAATTATTTACATGGCAAATCAACGTTTGCCGGGTCAGCTAGTAACTGTATATTTTTGTTAGGAACTAGCAACGTTGCTATAGAGACCCGACAAGGTATGTCCAAAGAGGGTCATATTCACCGCTACCAACTTCCGAAACATCTGTTATCACGGAGCGTAGAAATTCGATTAGTTCCCACAATAGTACAATTTCATATGACCTTGTCCAAGGGTCGGGGGACGTGTATACATGACATATGTTTGTATGAGAAACCTGACAACGCTGCCTGCAAATTAGTTCCCATTGGAATTCGGTTGATCGGAATTGATTTTAAGAAGTCGAGTCATTTGGTGGGCTCAATACAAAATAGTAAGAATAGAGTTTCTTTTTGGTACTTATAGGTTGAAGCAGCTTTAAAATACTGACGATCCAAAAGCTACTATATATTTAGTATGAGCAATAATCTCGTGTATTTTTATGTATTCATTTTATGTATATGTATTTGTTTGTATATAGTAATTTCAGAATATTTCAATAATAGAAAGCTGTTATTTAGAAACCGTTATAGTTTAGAATATAATATATAGTTCCTGGTTAACGTGAAATTTATCGTAGTTTTCAATAAAAAAAAATGAAAACGTAACATAAAATTAGCCAGACTGGAATTGAAGTCCCAAACCAGAAGTTGTTGTAAGCTAATTGAAAACTAAAAAAATATAATTGATATATATAAATAAGCACATGTACTTAATGGAGTTTTCTTAATAGTATTCTAATATGCAAGATGATCGATATTTTGTTAACCGGTACTAAACTTAGGATCTCTGGTGTTTAGGCAAACCTGTAACCTATGGGCCACGGGGTTCACCCCCGTAATAATATAAAACAGATGTTGAGTTAATGCGACGTAGTTGCGTGTTGGGAAGGCTGTACTATCAGTTGGTATCATCGCACGTGATTGTGGGGCCCAAGTTATATTACACTAAGAGACAAGTATGTTATATAAAATTATAAATTAACTTCAACCAGGATGAAGTTGCAATACAAATATGTCCTAGGCTGTCGTTGTTCTGTATTTAATTGTTTTTTAGTAATTACTTTAAAAATATATTGTATAAAATATACAAATTGTACCTCTGAGTGTAATGAAATAGCTGTTTTTTGGACCTCAAATCCGTTTAAAACCAATATTTTGGCACTGAACTTATTTAGTAAAAAAGTATTATATTTTTTTAAATAATATTCCTGTATGCTGCTAATATTATATGAAAATATTTTTCATAACAATTCACTCGAATGTTAACCTTATAGAAATGAAAAAAAATATATTTAATAGTATACCTTTTATTTGTTTCTGTTATTTTTTTATGTAAGAAAATAATTTTTTTGATTTTCTTCTTTTATTTACTGTTGCACTGCCTACACCTGTCTTCCTGCTTTTAGGCATTAAGTTCGCATTTTGTACACTACTTTTTTGTGCAATAAAGAGTTTAAAATAAAATAAAAAATAAAATAGATGCAATGTAGATGTATAATACTATACAATTATACATATAACGAAATAATTTTTAAAATCGGTCGAGTAGTTTTTGAGTTATATCGTGAAAAACAAACAAATCATTCCCATTTATAATATTAGTTTAGATACTCAAGTTACTTCAAAGTATAGGTACTAGTAATTCTTTTATCTTGGACCATAAATGCGAAGTATATGCAAAGTAACCAGCTAATTGTGCTGACTGCAGGCTGCGGTGGAGAAAGTACGCTCTAAACCGACTCACTCACTGCCGTAAACCAGTCAAGATTTTGCCTTTACTTAGTGATTAAACTGTGTGCGGCTAGTTAACTCAGATATTTAAAAAAAACCTATTTTTTTCTATATAAGATCTTCTCACATTTCTTGTTTCATAACCTCACTATCCGCTTATTGGTTTTAACACTGTTTTAACTATAACATTGATATTTATTTCTGAGGTTTTTGAAGACACAATATGTTTGAAATTAAAAGTTGTAAGTTATATTAAATTTTAAAAGTTTAAGAACAATATTACCTAATTTACAAACACGAATATCGCCGTAATTAATATTTGTGATGTGATATATTATTTGTATGTACATAATATATTAGGTAAACTGTCCCAAAACTTTTAAAATTGAATATAAATTAAAACTTATTTCAATTGGATTTTAGCACTATACCCTCAATATCAAAGCATAAAATCCATATCGATCCATTGAAAGTCTTTGATTCAGATTCATTGAACCGTGACTCAACCTTGAAGTTGACTCATAATAAACGAAGCCAAAACGGAAGTAGCTCATGCATTAAGAGGTAAACAACCGAATTCAATTTAACGGTTGACTCGATGGGTCCAGCTAGGGTTGTGGTGTCCACGGCAGATGTTAATTAAACGATATCTAGGATCGATTCGTACCTAAGGATTACGGTAAGACATTTCGTGAAACGTTTATTTATTGACTTTATCTTAAAAGAAGGGCTCGTTGGCGCGTTCGGTAGAACACCTGCCGTGCGTATCGACGGGTCGTGTGTTCCAATCCCACCAGCGCAACAAAAAAATAAAAAATATCGGTCTGACAGACTTATTGTATTTGTCTACTTGCCAGTGAAACGGCCACAGAAAGTACAACACGTAGCTCACTAGGTAGGATAAGGTATTACATTTTTTGTAATGTATTTATTTGTATTAATCTTTTCAAAAAGTTCACAATTCACATAATACAACTGAGTAGTATTTGTGAAAACATATAATTCATTTTACACCCATTTTTATACACAAGAGAGAGACAGGTGTGTCGGGTCGGGTACAGTCAGCAACGAACCCTGGGCCAATAAAATGCACGCGCGCCAATTTTTGTGAGTGACGCTCTACTTCGTATATTTATGTCCCTTGCGACTTCCCCTTAAGGATATACTTTTTATGGAACTGGCATTGTATGACAATTTAATATTTTGAAACTATAGTTGGACGCTGTTAAGCAAAACAGTGTCAACCCATATGGTTGCCATTTTGTAAAATTGAGTTTGACGTTTTAATCAGGTTTTATAAAATTTCTTTTAAAAAATAACTGAAATAATATATTTTTTTGTTATTATTATTATTAGACTAAATATATGTCATTTTTCTTGGTAGCAATCAAAGTAATTGAATTTAATGCATTATTATTAAATATTTTACTCCAGCTCATAAAGAAGCGATTGGTATCAAAATTTACATTTTTTGTAATTTTGTGGGTTGACACTGTATTGATTAACAGCGTCCAGTTGTGGTGAATACCCAAAGCTAAGCTAAGCTAAGCCCCAAGTAGGTGATCATACCTTAGCTTAGCTACGGCATAGCTACTGCCGTATCAGCTGTATCAAAGATACGTGGCCCCTAGCTATCCGAAGTCGTGTAAGCAAAAATGTCTTCCATTACAGCTTCGCCACAGTTATATCGAAGGGCCCCCCCACCAAATTTTGATACAGGTCCCATCGAGGGTAAGCTACGCCCCTGCTGATCAGTCTTTTATGCGTCTAGAGATACAGCGATATTTTTTATATGTAATTTTTCTAAAACACTACTTTGGCTCCACTAAGGTATACCTTCGTGTATAATGGAGGCAAAAATAACTATCTCTTTCTTTTTTGGGTTTTTATATTTTAATTAAATCAGTTAACACTTCACTTTCATACAAAAATTATTTATATTTATCACCGTTGACAACAAAACTTAAGTACTTTAGTACTGATGGCCTAGAACGAACAACTGTCGAAAAAGTATTCGAATCGTCCATCTGTCAGTTGTATGAGAAATCATTTGAAATTTCATACAAATGACAGCTCGACGATACGAATAGTTTTTCACAAGTTGTTCGTGCTAGGGCTTTTATACCCTCGATATTCGAATTTCAAATGTCACATCCAGTAACTGTAATTCCAAACGGCATGTGATCGGAAAAATGAATAAAATGGAACCGTTATCCGATATCGAATTAAGCTAATGCGCCGCGCACGTTAACCGTTCGTAATTAATATGCGTGGAAAAATATGGAAATTACCGCGACGAATGTAATTTGTTTAATTAAAATATATTACGGATATTTATCATCATTTAAGGTTAGGTTTATGGCGTGATTAAGGTTCTAGTTTAGTCAGAGAAATTGCAAAAAGCAAAATAAAGATGTCAGACAACTGTATTTTTTACATAACATTTTTTTTATGTTAGATATCGACAGACGAGTATGAGGTTCACTTGATGGTAGGTGATACTTCAGCCACAGAACATCAGTCAATGATGCGCTGTCGACCTACTTTTTACTTCGAGCATTCGGAAATCCATAGACTGAAACCGAAACGCCCATCGAGCACTTCACGGTTTTTCCATCTACATATGACGTATCGAGAGACGAGTATGATGTTCACTTGATGGTAGGCGACCTCTGTCGATGATGTGTTGTTGATCTACTTTATTTCAAGCATTGTGCACTTCACGGATTTTCCAACTATGAACGAAGGTTCGATACCCGGTCGGAATTTCGATATTATTTTCCCTCAAAACATGCAAGCGGTTCTACATACATAGGATTATTATAACCCTTAAAAATTTAAAAATAATTTAAATTATAATATTTAAAGCAAAATTTTCTGTTCACACTCTACTCTTTTAACATCACTTAACAAAGGTGTAAACTGCATTAAAAATACCCATTTACAAATACTCACTTCAACCAAGTCGCTTAATTAAAATTAAACAAAAACCATCCCAGCACGGAATATTTATACAACTACAACACAATGTAGGTACATTCTAGCCCCGTACAAAGAATGTTGATATAATTGCGAACAATTATTTTTTACACAATTCTCTACTTACCGCAAATGAAGTGATTTCGCGTGACTGTTAAAATTCTTTTACCTCATAACGAGTTATGGGGTGTTTTAATATGGGAATTTTAACTTTATGTATAATGGTAAGCTTTGCCGCACATAAGGCCACCAGCCCGCCTAGCATTACCATCACGAGATATCTCGCGGACGAGTGAAGTCAAACTAAGATGTAAGATATCTCGACATCGATGATTTTGATAGAAAATATATCTCGATCGATAAATATATCTATTTATGATATTAAAAGTCGAGTTTTATGTGTCATTGTCATGTTAGACCCGGAAGAAATAAAGAGATATTCGATTAAAACACGTGAAAACGGTCGACAAAATTTTGTCGCGGTTGTCATGCTAGGCCGGCTGGCGACCGTGAGACATGGCCACCAGTGGATGAATATGAACACCAGTTGCGGCCACTAATAACAAATAAAATCAAGTGGTGGCCACTCCCGCAGATTGTGGCTCGGCCACGGACACTCGAAAAATGTTTGCGCCGATGCTATATAAAATTTATGAAATATCATGTCCGCATCTTATGGTAGCCATCGGTTATTATTAGATATAGACATAATAGACATTCTTTTTTCGACATAAAACACAAATTAGATACAAAGTTGAGCTTATTGAGTATAAATTGTGTAGTGCCGAAAAGGGCCCTTCATCAACATTTGGTGCAGTAATAAGCTGCAACACTGGTTTTCAGAAGTATCCCTAACCGTCAATCTCAGCCTAAATCACAACTGAGCTTACAATTTAAATACAATATAAAATTTATATCACTATTAGAGAAAAAATAAATATAGAATTAGTAATAATAAAACTATATAACATTAATATAAAACCAACTAACTATTAATTGTTGTAAAACCCTTTTAAATATGACGGAATATTTAAATTTCCTTACGCAATTCGCACCTGCGAATTCGTAAGGAATTCGCATAACCTCATGGCGGCCATCGGTGGCTACGCTGCGGTAGCCACTGGTGGCCTAATGTGTGGCAGCACTAATATAACAGAAATAGTGTAATAGTAAAAGTATTATTAATACTCTATAGAACCCATTTTATATATTACGGAATATTTAGATTTCACTATGCAAAAATGTTGAAAGCTCCAAGAATATAGTTAATTGGCAAAACAACGGGTAATTGCTATAAACAACATTTTGTTATTTAATAGGTATAAGACTTACTCACATCAACAGCTATATTTGTTAGTTGGATTTTTTTTAAATTAATTTCGGTATGGTATCGGCAATACAAAATACCTCAAATATATCTGTGTATGTACACATAATATAATAAAGCAACAGAATCAAAGTTTATATACATTGCAACATTTTACCAGAAGAAGGGGAACATTATAAATAAAAATAATTTTGAAAATATTTGACTGTCTGCCTGTTTGTTCACGGTAATCTCCCAAGATATTAAAATGATTTTCATGTAGCTTTGACACAGATTAAGTATAGTCTGGGGCAATATCAACTTATTTCATCGAGATCGGATGTCAGGATGAGAGTAATCATAATTTTTTTTTTATATTAGAGGAGGCAAACGGGCAGGCGGCTCATCTGATGGTAAGTGACTACTGTAAAGATAATGTTATATTAATCCACTTTATTCTCAATTATAAAGTCTCAATATAAGGCAAGTGTTACACTATCCACCGTTTGAATACAACCACATAATTAAATCCAAAGACAGTCCTTCCAGGTTGAGCGTGGCTTATTTAACAGTTTCTTAATTACTGCTAATCTTGCTGCAGTATGCACCTTGTAATTTGCCCTATTTAGCCTTCCAGTTGAGTTCACGGGAAATTGAACGAGGCGAATGAAGCCAAGGGGTGTTTTTAGTACGAGTGCTCTGTCATGAAAGGCGATTTTCGTGTGCACTGATTGCTTTCGAAGTGTCTATTTGGAATCGCTTTATTGATCAAAGAGATGTAAATTTTTCGCTATTTAGTGAGCCGTTCGCGTTACAGTCGCCGTTGTATAATTAAAATGTGTTTCAGCTTAAAGCTACTGCAATAGGTTTATGAGGCAGATAGGGCTTGTGGACAATACGTAAGAAATGCGTAATGTAGACGGATTAAAACTAGAAGTTTATGGAAGTTTCCTATAATTTTCTACTTAGATAAGTTTTTCTTAATATTGTCTTTTATTAACGCGAGTAAATGTTACTGTTTAAATAAAATATACTGTATTTTATACCGGATTACATGTCGATTTATTATGTATATTATTTATCCTGTATGATCCAAAAATTATACAATAGTAGCAAAAATATACTCCGTAATTAAAAACGTTTGTATGCTTAGTACTGGCAAAACATGCGATCGTCATAACCGACCATTGTATCATGTTTTTTACAAATAATTAATTCTTATTCTCATCGCCAATTGTATGCAATATCCATTCTCAACTGATTTCTCTCACATTCATACGATAATTTTCTCAAAAGTTATTCATGTTCGGACTCGTTGGCAGGTCTTGCGTTCCGAGGAGTTCAATTCCACCGGATTTGACATGTTTTTTATGTTAGATAGTGATAGACGAGCATGAGGTTCACTTGATGGAAGGTTATTACCTACCATCAAGTGGTAGGTTCATACCTCAGCCACAGAACATCAGTCAATGATGCGCAGTCGACCTACTTCTTACTTCGGGCATTTGGAAACCCATAGACTGAAACTGAAACGCGCAATATGTGATTTTTCCACTATGAACAATCCTCCCACCCGATCAATACCCAAAGTAACCGGACGTGGCGAAGACATGCTTACAGAAAATCATGAACATGTCGTTCCGGTGGGATTCGAACCCACGACCCATCGGTGCACACGGCAGGTGTTCTACTAACTAACACGCTAACAAGCCCGTAAAATAGTCTTGTTTAAAATGTTATGTCAATCTTCTAAACCATAATATTATTGTATTATTTATAGCTTAAAAATAATCGGTGTCTTTTGATTCTGTGTCTAATATTTAGTGTTTAAATTAGAAGTTTTATTACTCTTTTACCTGGTACAATTTTTTTTAAATAATATAACTTTCCTATAAATTTGATCCCTAAATTATATTAGGTACATACCGAAACCAGAATGTGCTTCCATAATAAAAATCGTTCTCCAACAAATAGATTGTACTCTATCTCGAACCTATTCTGTTATCTCTAATGCAATTTCTAAGCTACAAACTCCTATTAAAATAAACATAAATACACAAACCGCACAGGAACCGGATGTATAACTTGCCTGAAGCGGCGTTTAGACTCAAATTGAAGTCTCAACGAATTTACTAACTCCTATTCATGGTTAACTTTATGAGCACTACATAGAGAAGTTTCTAGATGGATATTATCAACATTTTAGAACATTGTTTCTCTAATCTATCATTAATAAATCCCCTTACTTTATCCAGATATAGATATAATCCTTTCCAGAAAATAAACATAATACATACCTATAGGACTAGCCGTTTCTCATACAACTTTTTATGTTAGATATCGAAAGACGAGCATTGGGTTCACTTTATGGTAGGTGATACCTCAGCCACAGAACATTAGTCTATGATGCGCCTTCGACCTACTTTTTACTTCGAGCCAGGGACTGAATACCGGTTAATTTACTATGGGAGTTATACCGGTATAATAAAGGTTTTTGTTGATATTATTTCGTTTTTATTCATATTTACTGAAATAAATTACTGTGATAAGTTTAGTGTGTATTACTCTTTAAAACTAATATCATGGTATCTCAGTCAGACACGTATTTTGGAAAATAAAAATTAACCGGTTTCAGTCCCTGCTTCGAGCATTCGGAAATCCATAGACTAAGACCTAACTCGCAATGTGCACTTCACTGTTTTTCCATCTATGAATGGTGGTTCTTTACCCATTTAAAGCCCGAAGTGACTAGACGTGGGAAAGACATGCTTATAGAAAATTATAAATATATCGTCCCGGCGGAATTTGAACCCGCGCCCCATCGGTACGCAAGGTTCTACCAAAAGAGCCCATCAACATAATTGATAATTCTAGTTCATATTAGTCTGATACGCGCTAATTTTCAATGCGGCCCAAACTAATTTACATAATTAATTCACTCACACATTTGCAACATGAAATATTAAATTTGCGGTCCCTTCATTTAAATTTCAAAATCGCTGAAAAGGATTACGAACCCAATTTTGCTGTTTATTCACTTGTTTGCGTTCTTGTGGATGTGTCTTTTGTATATTCTTAGGCCAGCCTTTTGTCTAATTTTGACCTTGGGCACACCCTTTATGTGTTTAGGGCCTTATACATATATCTACAGAAGAATATGCTTTATATTTGTTTATTTTTAAAGTTCCGTACTTCCTACCAAAAACGGACCCTTATAGAATCACTTCGTTATCAATGATCCCTTCTTTGTCAATCTGTCTGTCTGTTCGTCTGTCAATTGACCATTTTTCTCAGGAACGCGTGTAGGTATTAAGTTGAAAATACTCAGGTCTGCAATCCCTTTACATGTACATCACAAAGAGCCACGTGGATTATTGATTGTTTAAGATGTCTTCCCCACGTCTGGTCACTTCGGGCGTTAAACGCGTGGGAGGAATATATAAAAATTCCGGCCGTGTAACGAACCACCGTTCATAGATGAAAAAACCGTGAAGTGCATATTGCGCGTTTGGGTCTCAGTCTATGGATTTTCTAATGCTCGACATAATCTAAAGAGTAGGTCAACAACGCATCATTGACTGATGTTGATTGGCAAAGGTATCACCTACCATCAAGTGAACCTCGTGCTCGTCTGTCGATATCCAACATTTAAAAAGGTGATTGAGATTGATATTACTAACTCGTAATGTAAGTTTTTATTTTAATTTAGGACAATCATTTGACTGCGTTCATCCTGATAGTAAGTGACAACTCAATCTATGACGGAGCATGATCGTTATTTAATAGATTCAAAGCCTTGAAAAGGCCTAGATAGTATTTTAATGCAAACAGAGAATCGCAAATCCTCCAATCACGAAGGAGAAACGTTTCGTACAATTAGATACGCGAAATCTCGACGACGTAAACCCAAACAACACCTGCCCGCCTAGCATGAACATCAAGACATATCTCGAGTGAAGACAAACTAAGATATAAGATATCTCGATCGACAAATATGCCTACTTTTGATATTAGAAGTCGAGTTTTAAGTTTCATGTGAGACCCGGAAGTCATAAAGAGATAATCGATTAAAACACGAGAACACGGTCGACAAATTTTGTCGTGGTTGTCATGCTAGGCCGGCTCTACCTACTCCTGTACACCACTAACGGTGGTGGAAGGGAAATACTGGTATCGATAGCTATTATTATTAAATTCCCGAGTCTCCTAGTGGGGTATGGTTCAAACACATTTATGTGTCTGTTTCATTGACAATTTTTCTCTAAAGGCAACTAGGTGATCAGCCTAGTGTATACTGCCCAACCGAAACGCTTTTTTAACACTTTCGTGGCTTAGTGGTAAGCGCGATGCTTTTAGCACCGGAGGATTTGAATCCTGGCAACATTACGAAAATTGCTACATAAGTACATATTATATAAACTATAGTTATATACAATAAGTAATACTAAAATGAACGCTTGAGGTCTGATAAAACAATTCCCTTTGACGTTATATCATGGATCTAAACGTATCCTTAGCGAGCGCTAAATAATTACCCCGACACATGTTATCACGTCACTATTAAAACAGCACTATTGTGTCTCAGTCTAAGCATTGTTCACGTTCATTAATTTCACAACTATTCCCTTTAGCGTGGCCCCAGGCTTTAGTATCACGTTGTCACACCAGTTTATTTGACATCGCCTTAATTAGTGCCTTAACCGGAACGTTAGAATGCAATTAAAAACTAATTAGATTTGCGAACTCGACGTTTTAGCTAAATATTATAATGTTCGTAATATTATTAATTAATGTAAATGTTAAAAAATATACAGTAGGTATATGTAGCGCCAGTGAATGAAAAATTGAAAGGTAATCGTTTGGTGTGGGCATGTTATGAGGAGAGATGAAGGGCATGTATCTAAAAAAGTTTTGAATATTAAAGTGGATGGGTATAGGGGAAGAGGGAGGCCAAAAATACCATGGATTGACTGTGTGAAGAATGATATGTGTTTGAGAGGTGTGACTGATGATATGGCGAGTGAAAGGAGAGATTGGAAAAATAGACAAACTGCGCCGACCCCAAATAAAATAAAGGGAACAGGGCAGGAAGAAGAAGTTAAAAAATATACGTCAAATGTTTTTCGTAAATTGGCATGATTATATTTATTTTTTAGACTAGAACACAGGATGAATAGCATGTATCTGTTGGTCCGTATGTCATAATCTATTTCTCCAAATAAATAAAAATCAATGTAAGTATGTTTGTCCTCTATGCTTTCCTAAAATATTCTTACGATTATGATGAAACTTTGGTGTGTTGTTCTGACTTTTTTTAAGAAAAATACTTTTTTACTTTACGTAACATTGCAACGTATGATGGGTTATTACTTAGCTATTTAAAGCGCTCTTTATGCGCTATTGTTTATGCTTGTTTGGTTAGCACTCACTATGTCAATGGGTTAGCGTACATATGATTACGATTAACATAACATACAACAAGAGCTTTATTAAATAATACATACTTGGAGCTTTTTATTATTATTTTATCATTTGATATATAGATATAAAAAATATATAATTTAAAATACATGACTGCAAAAACCCAATAATAGAAGCGAACCCACTTTTAAACCAATTTCAATTGCGCCACGTTAGCTTCGTTATGTAAGGCATTTCATAATATATTATGTATTATTGATACGTTACAAATTAATTAATAAATGTAATAATACAAAAGCAAATATTGAAACAACAGCTGTTTCAATGTTTCCTTCATCATAGACATCTGTAATAATAAATGAAATCAAAACTAGAATTTCTCATTTCAGACGACTTCAAGTGGCAATCGCTCCGAAAATTAGCATTTCATTGTATACATTCAAGTTCAAAGGTTTTGCTGAAATAACTTGTCGAAGAGTTATATCAAACAAAAATATTTTCTTTTACCTTCTATTCGTCAAAACTTTGCTTGTACATTGAAAAATCCGAAACCGAACGAAATGTTATCACTCTAAATTCCAAAATTCTTACCGTATAAAGCTCAGTAGAATCGCATAAATAAGTGGAAAACTCTGATACTTGGTAATGGACTCAGAGATAACTTCGAAACGTTCAAGGTGTGGAGAACGTAAATTTATTTCGCTCGCGTCAATTTGAGTGAAGTTTAAGATAAACTGCACTCGGATGCCGTGGAATAAGGAAGTTAAAATAAGGGGCTCGTTGGCGCGTTTAGTATCCTATCTTGCGCACAGACGGGTCGCGGGTTCAAATCCCACCGGGAGGTCATGTTTATAATTTTATATAAGCACTACACGCCTGGTAATTTCGGGCAATAAACGGGTGGAAGGATTGTCGAAATTCTGACCGGGTAATGTCCCACCGTTCATAAATAGAAAAAAAAATGAAGTGCACAGATTTTCAAAAGCTCAAACTAAAAACATAGGGCATTAGTCCATCATTGGTTGGTCAAACTGTCAGTTGTATAAGAAATCATTTGAAATTTCATGTAAATTACAGTTCAACGATATGATACCAAATAAGCCTTTTCTCGTCTATCATAGAAAAAATATAATCATATCCATTTGTGAACATAGTTCATCTTTCTTAGAGTTGTGAGTTTTTAACAAACTTGGTGAATGCTTTCGACTTCAACCCTTCGCAAGTTCTGCGATTTGCATATCGCGAGTTATGTCGGTAACTTTGCTTTTCTCTCACAACGTCGGAGTGGAATCCCAGATGTATGCATTAATTTAGGAATCCACCTTATTTAGAAAATAATTATTAATCTTTATATGCAGTACTGATTTAAACTCTAATAATAGGTCAGAGGAACATATATTTTTTACGTATTATGTTTTCTAGTAACAGGTCAACTTGTTAATCCAAAAGTATGATAGACTCATTGGTGCATTGGGAACATAGTTTTTCGATGGCTAGCGGTTTCATATCCCGCTGGGGATATGAAACCTTATCCGTGTTTATAATGTTATGTAAACATGCTTTCTGTATGGCTGCTCACTTCGGGAATCAAACAGGTGTGAGGAATGTTGCATACCGGCTAACAAACTACACTTTATTGATTGAAACACCGTAAATAACACTTAATATAATAAGAAAACAATTTATGTGAAGTATAGCTTTACTGGACAAACTACTACAACTACTGACCCCGCATAGAGTCGAATGGTTGGAAAGTCTCAAACTCCTGCCTCCCTAAATCGCTTATCTTTGAGAATTTTACCTAACGGACCCATAATTGAGAAACTGGGGGCCTAGCACGAACGACTATCGACAAAGTATTCGAATCGTCAAACTGTCAGTTGTATGAAAAATTATTTGAAATTTCCAAGAAATTTCATACAAATGACAGTTCGACGATACGAATATTCTTTCGATACTTGTTCGTGCTCCCCCCCTGCTAGCCATATATAACACTAGCAACACGCCCCGACTTCGCACGGGTGCAATGTAGATGTACACAAAAAAATGTTAAATATTCCCTGTAGAAAATATTTAAAAGAAACTCTTTTAAAAGAGTATCAGTTGAAATTAACTCGGTGCATTAATGAAGCAGGCAGTGGCAGGTGAAGAGCAGAATGACGATAAGTTTATCTGACAGTTGTCACAAATAAGTTCGGTCAAGCGTTGTTTCACTCGCCTCAAGTCCGGAGATACTGAGGATTGACATGAAACAATGAATCCTTGGGCGCAGCCTATATTGTTTATATAATGTTATAACGGTCTTCTTCATAAACGTTATATAAGCTTTATATGTATAGTTAAAGTACGTAGGTACCTATATGTTTTGTTTCTTTCGCCCTCCTAACATGACTATTAAGAGATATCTCGCCGACGAGTGAAGACAAACTAACATAAAAAAATATCTCAATCGACAAATATATCTACTTTTGACATTAGAAGTTGAGTTTTAAATGTGTCATGTCGTCATGTGTTCATGGAAGACGTAAAGAGATAGTCGATTAAAACACGTGAAAACGATATTTTTATATTCGATAGAACGTTACGTTTACGTTATGTTCGTTACTGTACGTTTATTAATAAAGCCATAATATCCTAACAACGCGCCCCGGCTTCACACGGGTGCAATATAGGTGTACTATACACAAAACATAGCCTATGTTACTCGCTGATAATGTAGCTTCCTATTGGTAAAAAAAAATTCATCATCGGTCCAGTAGTTTTTGAGTTTATTCATAACATACAAAAATACAAAAATTCAAAAATACACAAATACAAATCTTTCCTCTTTATAATATTAAGTATAGATATATGTACATTATTTAATATTATAAAAATTGTTAGTTTGGAACTGTGTTAAAACCTGAAAATGTGAGGCAGCATTAGGCACTGTTACGACTGTCAACTTAAAGAAAAACCTATTACTGTAAGCTCTTTGGTTTGTCTATGCCCATACCTAGCTGCTTACAGTCATATGATTTACCTACCCATTCAATTCAGGGATAAATATAATATAACAGGTTATAAAATACTGTTAGTCTTTAAGTCGCTGAGTGCTTAACCTTTTTATCGTTATTTTCCTTCTCTTCTTACAACAAAGAGTGATAAATCTTTTATACAATAACTGGTTACAGACTCCACCAACAGTCTAGGTATAAATCGTAACCTTTACAACGGCGATATAAACTACGTTGTAATTGCCACTAAAACTGGTCTAATGATCACGATGCCCCGAAACTGTCTCCAGAGAGTTTTACTTATTATATTTACGATATTTGTTGCTACTTTCCTAGGAACATGCGGGTATAATAACCCTTAAGCTCAGAGTAGTAAGTTTATTGAGTTCTTTCATCACTTATGATAGTTAATATTCTATGGAGGCTGACGCAGTAATACGTAAGTAAGACGCATATAATACGATTATAATCGATCAACCATTTCTATAATTTAAAAATGAATACGACATTAACATTGGCAAAAAGTATAATAGATAATTGTATTTGTATTATACTATAAACGTTTTCAAACGTAAATTGTTAAATTATATCGAAAACACTCCGTGAATACTGCATAAAATAAGCTTGTGTTCAATTAATATTTCTCACGAACAATACATCTAACATATATTTTATTAGGATACCGTGATGTACTATTATAATAATATTATTTAATGCACTCATTAAATAATATTATTATCACTGAAAAACTGTGTACGATATTAGTCTTCATTTACCATACGAAGCATAGATATGTTTATATTATTATTTCTATTTGGACTCGTGCTGTATTATTTCTATAGTATCAGAAGTTTTGTATATTTTTCGAAACACAACATCAAACATGATCGTCCTTTACCAATTTTCGGAAATCACTTCAAAGTATTTTGCGCAAGGCGGACTGATACTGAAATGACTACTTATCTCTACAATAAATATCGCAATGAAAGACTTGTTGGATACTACAGAGGAAAAATACCAGAGATCATCGTTAGAGATCCTGATTTAATAAAGAATATATTAAATACGAACTTTTTGGAATTCTATAACCGAGGAGGAAAACGAAGTTCTAAAACTGAACCGCTGATGTTGAATATGTTTTCCGAAGAAGGCAACGCTTGGAAAATACTTAAGAGTAACCTTTCACCGGCATTTTCAAACAGCAAGATAAAGAACATGTTTCCCATTATAGCTGACTGTGCGGATAAACTAGTAAACAGGGCGCATCAATTTGCAATCGAAGAAAAAGAATTTGATGTTTGCAACCTTTGTGCACGATTTACAATAGATGTGATTGGTGCATGTGGATTTGGCATTGATATGAAAACTTTAAACAATGAACATTCGATTTTCCTGCAACTTCGTGATATTCTCTTTAAGAAATCAAAATGGCAAATATTTTTATTTGGTATATACGATATATTTCCTAATTCTTTTATTAATCGGATAAAATTAACACGACCACAAATTTGGCATATGATAAAAGACATATTGAATAGTATTCAAAGACAAAGAAAGGATGATACAACTCCACATAACGACTTCATGAATCTCTTATTAGAATTAGGTAGAGTAAGAAAATTATATGGTGAATCATTAGATATGAATAAAAATGGTCAGAACCAACAAATTGAACTTGAATTTGATGAGAATCGAATGATTGCACAACTTTATATATTTCTTGTTGCCGGTTTTGAAACGTCTTCAACGACAATGAGTTACGCCATGCATGAACTTGCTTACCACCCTGAAATTCAACGAGAAGTTCAAGAAGAAATTGATAAAGTACTAGCTAAATATAATAATAAGATTTCTTACGAATCAGTATCAGAAATGTTTTTGTTAGAAATGGTAGTGAAAGAAGCATTGAGGATATTTCCACCGGGTGGTATGACATCAAGAATTTGTACTAAGGAGTATATAATACCAGGAGTTAATATGAAGATAGAGCCTGGTACAAAAGTGATAATTCCGATTCATGGACTGCATATGGATTCCACTTATTTTGAAAATCCACAGAAATTTAATCCCAGACGATTTTCACGTGAAGCAGCACAATCCCACACAAAATATGCATATTTACCTTTTGGAGAGGGACCAAGAAAATGCATAGGTATGTTTTATGTGAAATTGAATATCACTAAAATAATAATCGTATACAAGACATTTATTTAATGAGAAAGGTTTTAAAAAACTGAGGATTCCTTAATAAAAATGGTATCTAAAATTGTAGCTATCGTCCCTTAGTCAATCAATACGTCTATACTAATATTACAAAGAGGAAAGATTTGATTTTATATTTGTTTGTTTGTTACGATTTAACTCAAAAACTACTGGACCGATTAATAAAATCGACCGATAAAAATTCTTTCACGAATAGAAAGCTACATTATCAGCGCGTAACATAGGCTATTTTTATTTTTTTTAGTACATCTACATTTCACCAGTGCGAAGCCGGGGCGGATCACTAGTAATGTATATAATCAAATCAAACTCAATTCAAATTTTCTAATCTATTTTATTTCAGCTGCTCGTTTGGGGACGTTGGAAGTGATGACAGGATTAGCAGCTTTGCTTCACAGTTTTAACATCGAAACCTCGCCGTCATCAACGAAAAACATTCGAATAAACCGAGCCGCTTATATGGTTCAATTTGTAGAAGGAGGTCTGCCTTTGCGACTCACTAAGAGATAATATGAAAAGCAGAATGAACGGTTACTCATAACACTAAATTGCCCAAAGAAGTAATTTTGACTGCTTTTCGTTTAAATAAAAAGGTATTCATATTTGGACGCTGTTAAGCAATACAATGTCAACCCACAAAATGACAAAAATGTTTATACCAATCGCTTCCTTATGAGCAGGCTTGCATGACAAGCGCGACAAAATTTTGTCTACCGTTTTCTCGTGTTTTAATCGACTATCGCTTTATTTCTTTCGGGTCTAACATGACAATTATACTTAAAATTCGACTTTTAATATCAAAAATAGATATATTTGTCGAACGAGAGATATTTTCTATCAAAATTTTCGATGTCGAGATATAATATATCTCAATATCTTACATCTTAGTTTGTCTTCT
Source organism: Anthocharis cardamines (assembly GCA_905404175.1). NCBI lineage: Eukaryota > Metazoa > Arthropoda > Insecta > Lepidoptera > Pieridae > Anthocharis > Anthocharis cardamines. Next base: position 1,694,328 of record FR989957.1, on the reverse strand, counting down.
CTCGTCCGCGACATATCTCGTGGCGGTCATGCTAGCCCGACTGGAGTACATATTTCAAAAGAGATATATTTCATTTAAATCGTTTTAATAGCAAAAAAATTGAAAAAACTAGCGGGCACTAAACCTCAAATGTTCAAAATATTTAACAATAATGCACTAAATTCTATTACTTTGATTGCTACCAAGAAAAACGATATATATTTAGTCTCATAATAATAATTACAAGAAAATCTATTATTTCTGTTATTTTTGATAATAAATTTTATAAAACCTGATTAAAATTTCAAACTCACAGCCAGCGGAAACAAGTAAAATATATAGGCTGATCATAATATACAAATAGAGTGTAGAATATAGATATTTAAAACTTTATTATTGACTTCATGGAAACTACGCATTATACAACGATTACACCCCACTTTAAATTAACCGACACATCGAATAAGCAACCATTTATCCGCATAAATTTGCATTTCAACCGCTTTACCGAAAAATCCTTTGCAATTATTTGAATTTAATGGTACATTTGCGAAGTCGAAACGCATTCTTTCACGTAAATACTGTATGTAAATTACTGTAAATGTGGAATTAACTTATTCGTTTGGATTTATAACGGCTATTGTTCTACAAATATTTAGGTCTATTTGAGTGATAAATGAAACGATCGTGGGTGTGAAGCGAAGTTAGTAAATACACATAGTAAGTACACATTTACTAAAGTATCGCCGACATTCAAAAAAAAAAAATATTAGCAACTTTGGACTTTTAGCTTTTAGGTACTTGATCTATCGTAAACTAGGATATAAAAGTAACTCCAGAAGCATTAACATCTGAAGTATAAGCTTATATGTACATATATAACCAAGCCCAGACTTAGTTCAAATAAAGTTGAAAACAGCGCTTTAATCTTCAGCGAATTATCATATAAAAAGCTCTAATTCCATGAAAATACTGCAAACAAACTCGCAGGCTATTAAGGGTCGAGAAATATGATTTCCCGGAGCGTCTCTCCGGGAACATAAAGAAACTTTAAGCTGGGCTTGATTCTCACGTTCGTACGATATGAATTTACGTTTGGTCGACATTCGTTTTTCACCTAAGAATATGACAAATTATCTAAACTTCTATACTAATATTATAAAGAGGAAAGATTTGTATTTTAAATAAACTCAAAAAGTAGTAGCCCGATTATAAATATTATTTCACCAATAGAAAGCTACAGTATCAGCATATTCTTTGGTCCTAAATATATCTTTGTTGCCTCTTATAGCTTTATACTCTATACATAATAGGCACTATTACTTATACTTACCTTAAGATGGTGACTCAAGAGGTCGAGTGGTCTTATGTCGAAAGACCACGTAATTAGACCCTAGTATTAGATGCCGCTTTATTCCCGGAAATACTCAGATTTATGAGTATAACGCTCAAAGACATGGGGTTTTAATGTATGGAATAGAAATTTTAAGTATGCATTTCCTTTTTTTAATCAGGTTTCTTTTTATATCCTTGGACTGAAAGTGACAGAAAAAATGTTGTATTACTTTTTTAATATTTACGGCCCCAACACTCTCTAGGCGCCACAGAACAGATAAAATTATCTATTCCGTCCTGGGCGCAACTGAAAGTGTTGGGGTCGCAACTGGCTCCAACATATACTGAGTGGTGTTCCAATTCGGCGGTCACACAAAATGCCGGCATCGAATTCTCAAGACACCTGGTGTTGCGGATGTCCATGGGCAGCGGTAGTCACTTACCATTAGGTGAGCCGCCTGCCCGTTTGCCTCCTATAATAAAAAAAAGCAATTATGAGGTAATTGGTTTTGGCGGGCTCATTGCGCGTGTCGGATTTAGTCAATAGATTTCCGAATTCTCAAAGTAAAAAGTAGGTCAATAGCGCATCATTGACTGTCTGTTTCTGTGGATAAGGTATAACCTACCATAAAGTGAACCTCATGCTCGTCTATCGATATCTAACATAAAAAGTTTAATTGGTCATTTCAACTGAAACCTTTTAGAAAAACTGAACCTTTCTGAAAACCAGTGTTGCAGCTTATACCTGCAACAAATGCTGATGAAGGGTTTTTCGGTATTACAGAACATATTTTATTATATTCTATTTAGTTAAGTTCAAAATTGTATTTCACATAAGTAATTAAAACATAAATGACATATTATATATACGCCTTTCCACCACCGTTCCACCAGGCGTCGCGGCCGGTGGCGAGAGCCGACCCCCGTTTGCCACCACTGTGGGGCTCCTGAGGACACGGCCGTGCATACCCTTGCGGAGTGCACAGCGTGCACTAGGGAACGTCACGACCTGGTGTCGGTAGTCGGCGTGAACCTCTCGCTGTTGAGTGTCGTCACCAAGATGCTGGATAGCGAAGAGGCATGGAAGGCAGTGGTCTGCAGCATAACACGCTCGCAGAAGGAGAATGCTGAAAGAGAGCGAGAGAGGATCGCTGTTGATCCTCTGAGGGCGGAAAGACGTGGTGGGAGGAGAAGGAGGCGTTATGCGCACCTTCTCGATCCCACTCACGATCTCCGCTCTCGACAATAAATTCCGTCGTGGTTTTTGGCAGCATGCTCTGCGATCCCAGAAACCTCATATCGGCGGACCTGAGGGTCAAGAGGGGTTTAGTGGGTATTAATCACCGGGCTTTCTGACTAGCAGAGAGATTCACCGGGTGAGCTCGAGTCCTACACTCCCCCCGTATAAAAAAAAAAAAGGCGTCGCGGCCGGTTGGGTTTCGATCCATACGTTGTCGATATTTCGCATACTCGTTTCTCCACTTCCTTCATCATGAGAACGTGAATAGGCATTTATTAGGGAACGATTATGCTCCATCCTAGACTGCGTTCCGAGTTACCTATCAGGTGAAACGCAGTCAAATGATTGTTCTTTGTATGTTAAAAAAACTCCCTTATTCTCAGGTAAATAATTACATTAACGGTTTAACTTGTCCGTGTAGGTAGGTATTTGAATAACTGTCGCAATTACTTAGTAACTTCATGAGGGAGAGATTGCTCAAAGTAGAGCGGTTTATTTGTTTATTTTCCGTACTTCCTAGTTTCTGTGTCGAGGAAAATCTTTTTTTATTTCGTAAAACTGGATGTCCGTTTTGTGAACTTTATTTTCATGAATTTTAATGTATTTTATGTTTGCTGTTTCATTTTAGACATAGAATATCTAATATGTATGTTAAATTTTTAATTTACATGTATATATTTTGTGATCAAAGTAACCTAGTCTGTTTTGATCATATTAGAAATAAAAAATAAAATATATGCTTAAGAATTACGTCACAAAGGTAGGTGTCACAATAGATTTTTGGACATAATCTATATCGACATAATATTAGCTAGAGATTAATATTGTATTTTATTAATTCGATTATTAATTTTGAAAATTCAAATTAGATAGCTGTCACCTTTCAGTCTGCCCATAACCACGGTTGCTGAAAACTTCGATAAATAATATAATTAATAAATCGCGTTTTAATCCGGTGAAAGCTATTAACAAATTAACAGACAATTTGTTAAACTGAAAAATAATTGAACTTCTACGTGAGAAGTCGCTGCTAAAACCTTGTTATTATAATATTTTTATATCAGCCTTTAAACATTATCCAGATATTGAGAATATATGGCAGTTTCCATGGGCGTGAACAGACTCTGTTGGGGACAATTTTAATGTGATATTACATAGGATATAAATCACTGTGGTCCAAGTTATGAGCGATCATTCATTCTTAATTTTTCTCTTAATCGTGAACAAACCTAAATAAATTAATGAAAATTTTTAAACGTAAGAACTTAATAACTAGAAAGAGTAAGTCAAATATTACGAAAAATAAAATCAAAATCACCAAAAAGTTACGCGAAAGAGATAAATTGCTCTCAGATAGAAGAATTTTTCCAACATACTTGACACTCATCGTTATAATATGGCCAATATGTTTAGCTAGTTATTCTGATGTATAAACAATAATACTGTTAAGTTTCATCAATACCCGTTCAGTAGTTTTTGCGTAAAAGAGTAACAAGCATCATATTAGTGGGATTAATTGAGTAGATCCGGATTTATACCTAGGTGCTGCCATGCAATAGAGAGGTCCACTTCTACTGATAGTCATAATCAATCTAATATATAAAATTCTCGTGTCACAGTTTTCGTTGCCATACTCCTCCGAAACGGCTCGACCGATTCTCATGAAATTCTGTGTGCATATTGGGTAGGTGTGAGAATCGGACAACATCTATTTTTCATCCCCCTAAATGTTAAGGGTAATCCACCCCTAATTTTTTTTTTAATTTTTGGATGAAATTTTTTGTTTTCATTTTTTTATAATGTGGCATTAAAAAATACATACAACCCCTGCTTTTTTGCCAAAAAATCTAGACCCGAGCGAAGCCGGGGCGGGTCGCTAGTGTTAGTATATAATATAAGAAAGTCGTGTTAATTACACCATTTATAACTCAAGAATTACTGCACCGATTCCAGTAATCTTTTATTTTTGGATTTGTCTATGTCCCGAATAAATTAAATATTGTACATATACAGAAAATTAATTTTAAAATAAATTAGGTTTGAAACTCCGTTATCTTCCATGACTCACGTCACGCACGCATATAGCTTTTTTGTAATAATTAATGGCCACTGTTAATCTATATATAAACGCCGCATGGTGAAAGGTTATTAGTAGAGCGCCTATCTTTAGTAATTATTAACTTAATTGAATAAATATTAATCAGATCTAACAGTTTATAACACTGATTTAACCAAAATTAAATAATTGGTCATAAAATAATATTGATCGACTCAAAATTAAATGATTCGTCGTATTCGTGGTGCACGCGCGACACTCTTGTTTAACTGTCTAGATCCAAGATGGCCGCGGCACTACCATCGACCCGACGCTTCATTAGAGTCCCATCAAAGTCATCTTGACACTTCTTTCCAGCCAGGAACATTCCATTATTTTTGAACCATGAAGGTTCGATTCATAATTTATTAAACTCGATGGCGCATCAGGCGCCGTCATATATAATAGAAGAGGGAAAATAACTTATTCAAATTAAGATTTTTTTTGAAGCCAACAATCTAACAGGATAACGTCCTTCGGGTCCACTAGTGTTTACATAAATGCAAGGCACAGCTAATAATACGTATAATATATCAACTTTATTATGACTAATTATTTATCGCCGCTCATATCCTATGATTCGCACAATACGTAAAACGTATGAGCTCGCATGGCCCCGTCGCCATTAAAGACCTTAATGTGTGCGCGGAATGGAGAGATTTTCAATTTTAAGTACTCAATTAAAACTGCAAAGTAAGCACTTATACTCGAGTGACATGCAATTACTCATTATTTTAAGATTTCATGATTAAATTTTCATATTTGGACTAAGGCCGGTACTTTAAAGGCCAGTAACGAATCCTCGACACCTCTGGTATTGTGAATTTCCATGGGCTGTGGTAATCGTATACAATCAGGCTTAAGGTGTGTAGAATGTAGATGGCACCTATCCTTTATTTGATGTTAGATAACGACAGACGAGCATGAGGTTCATTTGATACCCCTTCCATATAACATCAGTCAATGATGCGCTGTCGACCTATTATTTACTTGAGCATTCGGTAATCCGTTGACTGAGACCGAAACGCGCAATTTGCTTTTCACAGTTTTAATTATACCTACAATCTACATGTATGAACGGTTCATTACCCGGTCGGAATTTCGATATTTCTCCCACCCGTTTGTGCCCGAAGTGACCAAATGTGTCGAAGACATACTTATACAAAATTACATTGCCTGCTCGAATATAGAAAAATGTTATTTCTGTACGTATAAAACGAGACATTTAAAAAATATTTCGTAAAACGTCAGAGTAGGCACACGTATACGAGTAGTACACTCGAAAAGTCCGTCCTAAACCAAACGTTGTCAAGCAAAAGCTGCCACTCAAACGCCAGTGTCAACTGTCCGTACATCGTTCACAAATCGCTGCGTCGACTTACACCCGACACAGTTGTTGACTGTGTCGGAAACATGAAAATCAGATTTTTTGAAATGACTGCAGAAAATCCCTATTTTTTTTTATTTTTCTTTATATAAAGCTCTACAATAAATGTAGAACTTTATATTATTACATTCTAGCCAACAATAATTATTTACAATAACTAATGAGTAATTTACATCTAACTTAAAATATGTCCAGTGACTTTTCTTAGTGTTCATAATTATTATTAGAGGCACTTTGTTGACGTGTCCTTTTCCAACTCACCAAGATATTTTTTTAATACGTTTCAAAAATACCTACAACGTACTAATCCAATTATGAATGGGATTTACTCGTATGAAAATTTTGCGCAAAAATTACTTAAATCCTTTCTTAGGCTTCAAGGTTTTTCCGTATCTAATTTCATTAATGTTTATGGTATAGCAGTGAAAAATAATCTACCTGATAATCTGTAACGTTCGCGTGTATTTAGGTTTTATAATATATATGACTTTTAATTTTTTTTAATTACATGTACAATTATACCTTTAAGACCAGCAGCATAGTTATAACTCGCAAATGTTGCAAATACTTCTATGAGATGGTCAGTTAATACCGTCAGAATAGTAACCAGCACGTTTGCTTTTGTTTGAAAAAATATTAAACAGACGAGAGTCAAGAGAGAAACTGAACGGTAGGAAATGGATGAGAATCTTTGTTGTGTCTATCTGCAAGTAGATTATAGTCTATATTAGATATTATTATATGAATTACTAGTTGACCCCTAGCCACTTCACTGGATAAAGCGAAAATTATGGGTAATAAATTTTTTTGATGCCAAAACAAAAAAATAGAAAAGAAAATATTTTTGGATAGGAACACCCTAATCACGTAGCGGTATATAATATACGTTACGACCTATTCTAATACATACCAAACATACCTACATTTTAAAATTTATAAAAATCGGTTGAGCCGTTTCGGAGGACAAACACCATGACACGAGATATTTATATATATATAGATAATGAGAATTCAAATCATGGAATTTAATGGTCTTGTGTATGCCATTTATGTATATGTTATCCATCAATCATCTACAAATATTTTCCGCACACTCATAACATTTACGAGTATATTTCCATTTAAATATTTGTGATACAAAATGGAATCTGAAGAGTATTGAGTGCTCTATTATATTTTTAAACTTATCATATATATATACTAAGTAGATAAAGTTTTATTTAATTTTATTAAATTTATGTGTTTATATGCAAATGGTACTAAAGTTCTAAAGATGAAATTGTATATATCAATGAATAATTAGTATATAAGTTTGTCTATGGATAAAACATAAGGCATGAGGCATTAAATGGTTAGATGGAAATAGAACCATTATTCATGATGAAAAATGTATTTCAGTATATTATCTAATATATAAAAATTTCTATGTCACTATATTAGTTACCGTACTCCTCCGAAACGGCTTTACCGATTTTTGCCAAATTTTATATGCGTATTCAATAGGTCTGAAAATCGCTCTGAAAATCTACTATCTATTTTTCATACTCCTAAGTGATAAGGGTTGTTCACCCCTAAATTTTTTTTTTTAATTTTTGGATGAATTTTTTGTTTTTATTTTTTTATAATGTGGCATTAAAAAATACATACAACCCTATATTTTCACTCTTCTATTATCAACCCCTGCTTTTTAGAAATTATTTACATGGAAAAACAACGATTGCCGGGTCAGCTAGTAATATATACATTTCAACTTCAGATTATCAATTTCAAAACGCTCATAGTAAAATCGCGTTTTAATTCGGTATAAATTATTGTATCTCAAAGATATTCTACATCCATCAATTTATAATGTACGCTAAATACGTTGTGTTTTTTACACACATACAATCTATACATATAATAAAAGAGTAGGATCGAAATTACGCTTCACTAAATATTTTTACCAGAAATTAAGAGGGGTGATAAAAGAAGGGTAGCAGAATGCATAAATGCAATTTTTAAGATTCTTGTCTGTCTGTCTGTCTGTCCGTCTGTCTGTCTGTCTGTCTGTCTGTTTGTTCACGCTAATCTCCGAAGATACTGAACCGATTATCATGCAATTTACACAAATATATTAAGGAAAGCCCGGGGCAACATATAGGCTTTGTTTTATCGAAATCGGTTATCGGAAAGAAAAGTTATCATCATTTAAATATTATTTTAAAGGCATCATTTCAACAAATTGCAATGAAAACTGACTCGCGTTGAATTTTTTCGAATTGTCAGATGTCAATCTCAGTTTGATATGTAAATGAAATAGTTTGATAATTTCGCCGTTTTCGATATGTGTTCGTGGCATAGTGGATATACGGTCGTACTACGTAATTTCAGATGCGAGTTCGAATCATCACTCAGGGAAATATTTTTTTGTATTTATTTTTTTATATTTTTAAAAGAACTAATATTGAAAATAGAAAATGTATATTATTGAACTATTCTATTATATAAAAATGTATTTCTTATGAGATCGTTTATTTCGCATTTTCATCAATCCTTTCCTTTCCAAGGGAATTAAACAAAAATATCTGAAATTAAAAGTGATCAATTATGTAAATGAAATAAATATAGAGGTGGATATAGTATCTTCCACACTAATTAAATTTATAAAAAAATAAGTATTTGGTCAACATGGCCATACTATTTTTTTCATTCATTTTACGTTGCATTTCTCCATACCTTCATTTTATTCGTATTTAGACATTTTCTTGGCGTTTTTTCCATGTGTCGCAAGTATTTTCAAACCCCCGTACAATTTTCGTGCATATATTTAAGACGGAAAATGCATTGAATCCAATCTTCGACTGAACTCTGATTAGTGGAAAAAAGACACATATCTGCATTTTGGTGACGTAAAATTTGATTGATATGCATCTCCCTAAAGTTTCTTTAAAGTCAGGTTCATTTTTTCAATTACCATGGTATTTCTTTTGAATTTCAAATCATCATTTGAACCCCAACCTCAACCACCATTAAACATGTCGATAATATGATGCAAAAGCAACCGTCAATGACTACTCAGATAGCTCTTTCCGAAAAGAAATCACCAAGTACAGAGGATGGAGGATATATAATATGAAAAAAGCTTGCTCAAAAGTTCAGCATAAAGTGATCCCCACGCGAACGAAGTCGCGGGCATCAGCTAGTACATAATATTTAGGTTAAGTTCAGTTGCTATAAACAATATTACAGTGCACTACAGCTTCAGAGTTTTGCATCCACCCTCACTTAACCCGGTCTCAGCCTTTCCTCCACTTTTACACAGAGCTCGTGCGAAACACAATTTTCGACAATTGTAACGTACAGAGCATTTAAAAATGCTCAAACCTCCTCCACTCCACTTGAAGTTAGCAGTTCTTTTGGCGTAACTCCAGTGCGGTCAATTGCTTTAAAGTCGTTCCCAACAGTACTCCTACTGAACGTCGGGCCTTTACAAAGAGCTTGATGGCTTCAGTTCAAATTTATTTGATTCCTTAATTGTTGCGTGGGAAATAATTTGTTGTACGGAGAAATTTACTTTTGAAATTGAGCGTTGACCATGGCTATTGTTTTATATGGATAGGATTCTAATACTCGTATTTCAAGACGTTACTCAAGTTGAAATCTATTCTTGAGAACTATCAAAATATAAAATTTCTTTAGAGATAGGGTTTGACTAGTCTCAAAACTAGATTCAGAACCAACTCACTTTAGTTTTAAATAGTGTTGACATTTTTTTTTGGTTGAAAAAGATAAAGAAATATCGATTTATTGGGTACTAGCAATTGCCCCCGCAACCCCCCTTGTGGGTTGAATTTCGTAAAATTCGTTCTTAGCTGACCTCTACTCGGTGAAAGGAATATTCCTACCATATTTCAAGTCGCTACGCCTTATGGTTCCAGAGATATCGTGATGAGTGACTATATAGGTGGAAATCGCTTTTATATATATAGATTTGAATAGGGTATTTTATTTATTCTCGTGTGTATTGTTTCTTTAATTCGCATTATTATTTCCACTTAATTTAATCATTCTTATTACAATATAAGAAAACCTATTTTGTCTGAGATACTTTCAAATTGTAGCATCCGAACTGTAATTTATATAACTTTATTTATTTCCTTAAATTGGTTCAGCTTTCGGTACCATTTCTATCGATTTCTGAAAATTCCAAACCTTAGAGAATTGAATCATGAAAAATTAATGAAAATTAATTTATTTTGGAAGAAAAATAGATGGATAGATAGAATTGAATAGTTGGTGATATTTTACCTAAGTCAAATATCCCTTGAGATTTTAACAGCATTGATATATTTTAATTACCCTGTACATGGTCTCTGAAGCACTCAAAATAACGTTTGTAAGAGGCCATAGTGATATCAATATCATAGCTGTCAATATCACACATCCGATATATGAAAAATCCGGTGCGCAATATGTTTTCGAGGATATTACTCGATGTAAGGCTTCAACTAATCGCTGTCAATATACGGACGCACTCGGAAATCTGTATAGTGTAATTTCCGCGGCATATGTTTTAAATCTGTTCTTTTTTTAAAACGATACGAGGATATTGGACTTTGAATGGATTCTAATATTTTAGGTTATATAAATCTGTTCATGTATATATAATATATATAAGTATTTTTTACGTTAGATATCGACAAACAACTTACTTACTTGTAGGTACTTGTAAATTTTTAAGCTGTATATATATTGATTTAAGTTTTTATTACTAGTAGTAATAGCTTGTGTGGAGGCCCAATAATATCTTTCATTCATTCATTTCATTCATTCACTTGATACCTCGTCCACAGAACATCTGGCAATGATGCGCTGTCGATCTACTTTTTACTTCGAGCATTCGGAAATCCTTAGACTGAAGCCGAAACGCGCAACGGTGGTTCGTTATCCGGTCGGAATTTAGATAGTTACCAGACGTGGAGAAGACATGCTTACAGAAAATTATAAACATGTCGTCCCGGTGGGATTCGAACCCACGACCCATCGATGCGCACGGTAGGTGTTCTATTGAATACGCCAACGAGCCCGTGAAAAAGTATGAGGCAAAAATAATTGACTGTCATAGCACATTCTTTTGGTTTGGTTTTGCTTGCCTTTTAAACCGAAAAGACGAAGGAAGCCTTTTTTCAAATATCCAACATAATATTAAACCAAATTTATAGAAAGTATTAAATAATCAAATGGGTTGTCGGATGGTAAACATTAAGTGGCGTGTTGGAGAAAGGTAAATCCACCAAGAGAACATCTCATATGTCCCTTTAATTCACCGCCCTATAATCTTATAAGTCCACATTAGTCAATATTATGTCGTCTGTATAAATAACAGAAACTAATTTCGGCCACTAGATGATAGACGATAACTCATCCACATGGTAACTTATAACTCATCCATATGATAATAATTGGTGATGTGTTGTTGTCCTATTTATAATCTACTAGCAATCGGCCCCAGCTTCGCACGGATGCAATGTATAGTATATGTTAACAAAAAAATAATCATGAGTTATCACTTTAGATTAATGTCTAAAATATAAAAGAGTAGCAACACACCCCGGCTTTACACGAAGGCAGTGTAAATATACTATACACAAAAAAGCCTATGTAATAATGTAGCTTTCTATTGGAGAAATAATTTGAAAATCGGTCGAGTAGTTTTTGAGTTTAATCGTAACAAACAAATGTTTCCTCTTTACGAGTATAATATTAATATAGATATACATATATTTAAATAAAATATTGTATACCGGATTAAAACGCGATTTATTATTTATATTGTTTAAATTATTTATCCCGACGTTTCGGATGCTTTTCAGCAACCGTGGTCGCGGGGAGACAGCTCCTGTATCCGGTATACAGTATTTTATTTAAATGTATGATACTCGCGTTAATAAAAGACAATATTACATATACATATACATAAAATTGAAATTCGAAATGTGCACTTCACACCTTTCAAATCTGCCGGACTCGAATCGATGCCCGGACGGATCGATATTCCTCCCACTCGTTATATACCCATAGTGGCCAAATGTAGGAAAAACATGTTTACAGAAATCTATAAATGAATCACATCCGACAGGATTCGAACACGCAACTGACCGAAACGCAAGGTAATCCAGCGTATTTTCTTCTTCTTCCTGTTCCCTTTTTTTTATTTGGGGTCTGCGCAGTATGTTCTCTTTTTCCATTCTTTCCTTTCACTCGCCATATCATCAGTCACACCTTTCAAACACATATCATTCTTCACACAGTCAATCCATGTCTTTTTTGGCCTCCCTCTTCCCCTATACCCACCCACTTTCATATTTAAATCTTTTTTAGATACATGCCCTTCATCTCTCCAGTAATCCAGCGTATCGACGAGAACATATTATACAGTTGTGGTCATATAATTAAGAACGCTTACATGAAGACAACATTTTTTACAAACAGCCTCGCAAAACATAACGCATTTACGTTCTTTTATTTTTTATGGTATTGCAAAACAATACCATACTATTTGTACATTCATTATGCACATGAGTAATTTAAAAAAAAAAACAGATATGTTTTATAGAGTACATAAATGTACCTGAAAGTAGGTCGTACCCCTACTGGCTGGTCATATAATTAAGAACGCTGAATAACTTTATAGATTTTTGAAATTTTAATAAAGAAAACTTTTGTGCTTGGTCACCTTTAGTATAACTTTGGCACCATTAATTGTTGCAAAAATTATAAATCGTGCTTATTTCCTATAAAACAATGGGAAAAGTTAAAGTTGTGATAGGTCTAGGATAAGATAGTTATAATAAAACTTCGTGAGAACAACTGGTCGTATAAAAAAATAGCAGACCATCTTCAGTGCTCCAATACCATGGTTTTTCATGCTGTTAAGCATTTTAGAACATATTATGAAACTATTTTAAATAAACCGCGTGGGTTTAAAAAGAGGAAGACATCTCCTCGAGGGGATAGAAAGATAGTTCGTTTGGCCAAGCAGTTTCCATTTAAAGGGTCCAATGAGATAAAAAAAAACTTTTTTTTGGCGAAAGCAACCTCTCGGCCTCGACCTCGGCACGCACGGCACGAAGGCGTTTGGTAGAAGAAAGTTTGTTCGGAAGGATAGCGCGGAAGATACTCACGTTGACATCGCGCCTTAGACATGCTCGTCTTGAATTTGCAATAAGATATGAGAACTGGACAGTCAGATAATGGAAAAATGTCCTTTTCTCTGATGAAACTAAAACAAATAGGGTTATCTGTGATACAACCAATGCGTCATACGCCCTTCCAATAAAGCATTTGACCTTCAGTTCAGAAAAGTAAAGTTAAAGCATGCCGGTGCACACGTGAAAATTTGGGGGTGCTTTTCTGGCCATGGAGTCGGACCTGTTAGGCTCATAGAAGGAAACACGGATCAATTCCAGCACAAAACTATACCAGAGTAAGCAATGTTACCCTATGCTGAGGACGTTCTTCCTGTCATTTGGACATTTCAGCACGACGATGACCCTAAGCATACTGCACACAGTAAAGGAATTCGTCGACTCACAATTTGTTTTTGTCTTAGAGTGGTCATCTTATAGTCCGGATTTTGATCCAATTGAGAACATTTAGTGTTAGGTTAATAAAAGGGTATCAAATAGGCAATGTAGCAGTTTAAGAGAACTATACGCGGAAATTTTTAGAAGAATGTAACTCTATTTCTGTTGAAAAATGTCAAAAAATGAGAGTCAATCATGTCGATATCAAAAGCTGTGGATATGCTACTAATTATTATTAATTTTAGGCTTAAAAGGTATTCATTTGCCCTCTGTATCGCAAGTGATCCTTTATAGTGTAATTTCATTAACTAAAATTTCATTTGATACAATTTTATCGAATAGTTTATGGGTCGTTCTTAATTATTTGTCCAGTTTTGTTTGTATGTAAATTTTTACTATTTTTATTAAATGTACATAAGTCAAAAAATCTTTTTTCGTAATTTAGTGAGCTTTTTTCATGTACCTTTTCCGTAATTCAACAAATAACTTCTGGGTAGTATCTAAAACAAAAATATTACACGTTTGATAAGAAATTCTCTGAAACTAAAAATCGTTCTTAATTATATGACCACAACTGTATATTTTAAGCTATTCTATGTATCTGTAATTCATATAGCCAGACTTATCAATCGTAATTATATACCTTTACGCCCACATGAGAATATATTATGTTGGTAACGTAGACAGGTGAACCAACATGAGGAAAATCAATAGCCTAAAATAACCCCATTACATATTCAAAGACATAAAAAGTAAAGAACAAACAGGACTATAAAAACGTTAGCGCTGCGTCGAACTATATAAAACTCTTTTATTTTATATGCTTGGTCCATACTTCCGAATATCCGAATATTAAAAATAAATTAATAGTTTTGTGAAATTAATTTGTCATATGAGGTTAGTAATGTAATTTGCAACTTTTTATTGTATTATAGTAGGTTTTATATAATTTTATAAAAGGAAGAAAATATTACTTATTTAACTGTCCCATATATTGAAATTATTTGTATATTTTAATATTAGTTATTTTTCTGTTTACATATTTTTGATTATTAATATATAAGTATGTGTAGCTATAAGGCATAAGCTGATTAATTTTATTTGCGCCTATAATTAATGTAATACTCAACTTGTATGTATGTTTGTGTTAGGTGCTAGTGTCTACTTTGCTGGTACAAAAATTAAATAAACTAAAAAATAATGTTTGAATTACTTCAAAGCATTATTTATTAACAGTTATTTTTGAAGTCGGTGCCACCCAACCGATGCTGCTCCGTACCGTTCGAAAATTTGTTGCAAAAGTAGTATTAAACTGTACTTTTTGGCTTGCCACCGACTCCAAAAATAACTGTTAATAACTTATGCTTTGCGGAGTTATTGCATAATAAACACAAAAAAGCAACATACCGACGAATTGAGAATCCTCTTTTTTAAAGTCGGTTAAAAATGAAATAAAGATTAAATTCTTCCACAATTAAGACTGACTTGACAACAAAGAATATCACACGTCACCATCAATCAACCCGGTAAAGTATCAGGAGTTGAGATATCAAATCAAAATGTAAGTGTAAAATGAATGTTGGCGTCTCATATCCTTTTCTTTTCATCCATTCCATTCCCTTGTATATAATAAATAGCATATTACAATAAATAGCATAGCATAGCATAGCTTGTATAGCATGTTACAATAAATATTTTTCTTTCAAATTTTCTGTAGATCACAGTATATTTTTATTAGGTCGCAGATGTGGCACAAGCAGTACGAAAACCGTAATAAACCTTTTCATACATTGAATAGTTTCACGGTGAAATTGGTTCATAATTCATTCGATAACGATTGCACACGACGGTTCTCATGGCTGGAAGTTAGAACAAGTGGTAATAATAGCTCTGCGAATTATATACCTGTAGGGTCAAGCCTTCATTTAACTTTAATCTAGTGACAGCCCTACGATTTGTTAAAGTTAAAGCAATGTCATACGGGTTGATAATGTAGGAACATTTTATTTATTGTAAGCTTAAGTCGAGTTTCTGATTTTATACAAATATGATACTTACAATTAATGACTAGATTAAAATTAATCTAACTGACTTTATAAAATCTATTTTGATTTCGATCATTTAACTTATTAACTAGATAATTATATACATACATACATACATACATACATACAGAGATCACGGAATTCCATATGCTCCGATCCTTACATACCACTTTCGCTTCTTCTACTTTCATAAATGCTTTCATACACACTCATCGGTTACGAGTACTTTTGATCTGGCCCTTTTGCAGAACGTCCCCGATCTGATCGAGGTACGTTCGCCTATGTTCGACCACTCCCGACTCTCCCACTCACACCAGTTTCATAAATCTTTTTCGTTTCCCTACTTTCATCCATCCTTTCTACATGCTAATTATATGCTTATCATATTTTTATCTTTAATTCATCAACAAAAAAATATAGGATATACATATATTTATATATGTCTATGTATAAATGAATAGTAGTATATCTACAAATGACTAGTAGTATAAGAATTTCAAAGAATTTAATTACATAGTTTTTTTCTATAAAAGTTAGAAAATCATGACTTATAATTTAAAATATTTGCCCATTTTAAACTTTAAATCGAAGCTGTATTATACAGCCTTTATAAAAAACTTAAAATATAAAATGCGCCTCGTTGGAAAAAAGGTGTTCAATTATTTCATCGTTTACTACAATATTTATTTATTTATTACTAGCAACGCGCCCCGGCTTCACACGGGTGCAATGTAGATGTACTATACACAAAACATAGTCTATGTTACTCGCTGATAATTTAGCTTTCTATAGGTGAAAGAATTTTTAAAATCGGTCTAGTAGTTTTTGAGTTTATTCGTAACATACAAAAATACAAATCTTTCCTCTTTATAATATTAGTATAGATTCCTTACAGCTTACAAAATGTATAGAGTATTATAAAATAAAATAGATAAGATACGCCAATTAAAGCTCAGTAAAAGTAGCATCTTTTTTATTTCGCCCAGAGGCTAGTCCTTCGATAATACCTCCTTTTATGAGTTAAATTTTCCTCTTTAATATCTTACTTTTTCAATATATTTTTTTTACTTCGTGCGATAAGTAACAAAATATGTTTAGTTGTTTTTTATGTAGGTAATCTATACATATGATAAAACTATATAATCAAAATATCTGTACATTGAAAAAAAGGATTATATATATGTCGCATCCGGGTCATGAGTATGGATCGTCAACATCACACAAACGTCAAAGTGACGTATACAGAGCCTAGATTTGGAGAGGGCAACGTTAATAAAAGAACGTGCATTCGGTGATCGAGATATTATCATACGGATCGCTATTATCATACAGAGTAACGCTGGCCTAGGAACTGTATTGTGTATTGTAGTACGAGAGTGTATTTCTTGTCCGGATTCCTGATGACGCCCATAATAAGTGACAGTGTAGATAATGAAGCTCCGATATATATAATATATACCAGAATTAATTGGACAATTAGGTGCCCATGCACCTACAAAAAAGAAAACATTTACAATCTTTATATTATTTGATCATGTAGCTTTGACATAGTCTAGGATAACATCAAAAACTGCGATTTATTCGGTCGCTGATTGAAAACTTGCTCACTTGTTGTTTTTTGTTTTATCGAAATCAGATGTCGGGAAGAAAAGTGAAAGTGTAGTGAAATTTCAGTATCTGTTAAATGGAATTCTACTCAAGGCATTCGTAGCAATTAGCCACAACTCTGATCTTTCATTCTACACTGGGGCACTTATGGATCGTTGGTTCGAATCTCACCGGGTCATAGGATAACGAAAATAAAAACCCATGTCTAAAAATATTATTACGCGTATCCATTTCATTCTATGGATATCTAAATACTCAAAGTATAAAATACCTAGAAAGTACATTGATGCTCGCAGTAAAAAAATAGGTCGACAGCCCATCATTGATTAATCTTAATATTTGTCTGTCGAATTTTTAAGTAAACAAAGAAAAAAAATTACTTTCGACAATATCATTTATTTTTAGTATATCAAAGATACCGCAAAAAAGTCTGATTTGGGTTAAGAAAAATGGTTAACAAAGCTAATATCCACTCATTATGCAAACAGCCTTGCAGCAGGCCTCTATCGAACAGGCCAGTAGGGCTATTCACGATCATTCGAAATCGATCCGCCCGGAAAGCTACGCTCTCCCAATGAAAGTTTTTTCGTATTTACCCGATATGAAAATGGTATTCACAATTCCCATAGGATTGAGCATCGGCATTCTTCGGGAGGTTCCGATTAGAATCTTAGTATAAAATGATAGAAAGCTTGATATATCGGTACGAAATCTTGTAATATCGGAACGGAAAGTTTTCGAATGATCGTGAATAACCCTACTGATTAAATTTGAAACCATAAAAAATCATTGCTAGCACTTCGCGTGCCGGCCAATATTCAATTATGATATCATCTAGCTATTGTGCAATGTAAAGGTAACTGCCTATTAACAGTTTTTACAAAAACGCTCCATTTATTGCTCGTAAAGCGTTTTATGTTATAGCTTTATTGGAAATTCATTTTGCTGGGCGTTATTAGAAGTCTGTAGTACTGTAGTTTTAGCGTTGAAATTCTGTTTTTAGCTTAGGTTTTTTATCTGAATTTATTACGTAAGACTATGTAAAGCTTTGAAAAGCAGTGGGATTCTAACCTTCAAAACTTAATTATAATAAAGCCTATTGACGTTTAGGTAGGTCCGGGTTCAAATTGAAAAAATCTATTCGATCGGGCAGGGCACAAAAGGCTAGCCTGAAAAGAAATTCATAAATGAAATAGACAGAGAAATATGTCTGCTCCATGCTCCACAAAAATTCACTATATGACTGTTGGGCTGATACCAGACTTGTCGGGCCAAGGAGCTAATAAAATTTTACAGATTATATGTATATTGTATATTACTAGCGGACCCGACAGACGTTATCTCGCCAGAATGTTGGTAAATATTGGAAAAATAAAAACTAGATTTAAATATGCTATTTTCCCACTTCTATTCTATAATGTCTAGTATGTTCCGAACCTAAATTATTTTAATATTAATTTTCTGCATTATATTTTTTCGTGATTTTTTCTGAGAAAAGATATTACTTAATATATAATACAAAAAATAACTATAAAAAAACAGATATTTCTGGTTCAAAATCGACTAGTACTTACGCACTCATTCACTTACTCTATCTCAGACACGGCTAATGAGATAATAAGATATATTGCCCGATATCTGTCAGCCAAATGAACTGAGACGGCTTGTAATCGGTTCCTTATTTACTGCTTGATGAATATTGATCCAACGCCAACTCGGGTGTTGGAGGGTTAATTAATGTGTTAACGCACTAAAGTACTTATGTTATTCTAATACAGAGAAGTTATTACTATCTGCTTTGTAATTATTCAACTCAATATATTTTTTGCCATCTTAAAATAAATAAAAATTAGTTTAAATAAAATAAAATCCGGTATACAGTATTTTATTTAAATGTGTGATACTCGCGTCAGTAAAAGACAATATTATATTTAGTTTAACAATGTTGGAGTTTTTTTTATATAACCAGAATAAAAGTGGTGGAACATTGGATCTCTCATCAGCAAAGCAGCGACTAATTAAAATTATTTAATTTATCATTAAAACTATTCTATTTAATTTATAATTATAATTAGAAATAAATTATAAGTTACAAATATAAATATAATAAAAAATCATGTTTCAAAATAGCCTCTAAATTCCCTTTTTATATGAGTATTTTTATATACTATAATGATATGGGCTTACTTGATGGTAGGATATCTAACATTGTCTTTAGATAGAGATCAGGGAATTCTATACGCTTCTTTCCTTGCATACCACTTTCGCTTCTTCCACTTTTATCAATGCTTTCATACACTTCATTTCGAGTAGTTTTGACCAGGACCTTTTGAAGAACGTCCTCGATCTAATCGAGGTACATTCGCCTAGGGCGACCTTTCCCGACTCCACTACTCACATCAGTTTCATAAATACTTTCCGTTTCCCTACTTTCATCCATCCTTTCTACGTGCCCAAACCAACATGACATACCTTTCTCAATTCTCGTCTCTAATGATTTCACAAAAATCCAATGTTCTAAAAGCTAGGGAAATTATTTGTTACTCCGCTAAAAGTTAATTCATTTACACATTGCGTATATTATATTGAAAACTGTTTAAGATAGTCCATTGTAATAAGTTCAAAATAAGATAAAATTAAGTTAAAAAGGGCATATATAATCTAACTGACTACCGAAATGCTTTTATTACTTCTAAGACAATGATACAAAGTATTTTTACTCATTTCCTCATACTTTCCCCAAAGTAACGTCAGAGCCATTAACGTATATTTTGTTTCAAACTCATAGCCCAGATTCAGAAGTATCTTGTAAACTTGAAAGACAAAGAGAGGGATAGAACTCAGAAGTGTCGTAAAGATGTTTATGCAGGGGCACGGATCCATCGCCTTTTTACGTTACGATACGATACGATTATATTAATTAAAACTGATATCGATAGATGTAGGTAAAGGTCACTTGATCGTTTGTAATATTATATAATATATTAACATTCAAATTAAATCGTACAATTTTGAAAAAAGTTTTCAATTTCACTGAAAATGTTTCTTTCGTCCTTTTTTGATTAACTTGATTAACTTCTATCACTCTGATCTCAAGATTCACTTCTATTCACATTTCACGAGATCCTGAGATCAAAAATTCTTCTACAGAAAAAAGTTTTCCCTATATTGAGTACTGTATTTAAAGTGAATTCCCGAGTGTATTGTAGTTATAGAGGGCATGGAGCAGCAGACCTATTTTTGTGTCTTTTTCACTGATCTTTTTTTTACTGGCAAGTAGGTGATCAGCCTTCTGTACCATTCAAACCCAGGACCTCCGGTGCTAAGCGCATCGCGCTTACCACTGAGCCACAGAGGCGGTTATATTAAGTCAATATTAATCATAACTTTTCTTCTAAGGGCAATTGGTCCAAGAAACGTCAATCACGTGACTGTGACGTCAAAATGAATATAGCGGGTACATAGAGCACTACATATTTTATTCATGGCCAATATTCACAACACTCAAATAAATATAAAAGACCTGAATTGTCACATCAGAACGTAATTATCGTAAGGTATAAACGTCTCTAGTACGTGTCATACTAGCCTATTGTAAGTTGCAAATCAGACTGCAATCAGAACTGGTGTGGACAGCTGTAAATTTGTTGGAAACTCCAATATTATGGTGGCGAGAGTTCAATAGACTCGAATCCCGGGCGTAGATGCTGTTTCAATGATTAGTTTCCAGGGAAATGCAAATTCATGGACCTTTCTGTGTGTGTTGTCACCACATCTTGTTTGAAAGTAGCTTTAATGCTTAATAGCATGATGGATTATTGATAAAAAAGGTTTAGACTACGATTTCTTGATGACATGCCAATATATGTGACTGACTCTCGCCACTTCCCCAGTAATGATTTTGTATCTAGTTTGTCTAATAATAAGTATTGCTATTCCGGTACGATTAAACTTGACATTATTCTACTAATATTATTAATGCAAAAGTTTGTGAGGTTGGATACAATATGCTTGTTACTCTTTCACGCAAAAACTACCTTATTCTTATGAAAATTTTTATGCATATTCAGTAAGTCTGAGAATCGGCTACTATCTTTCAAACCCCTAAGTGATAAGGGGTGTCCATCCCAAAAATATATTTATTTTGTTGATTTTTTTTCTTATTATGTTGCATTAAATAATACATACAAGCCTATATTTTCTCTCTTCTATTTTTTTTGTAAAACCCCTGCTTTTTTTTGTAAAAAAATCTAGACCTGTGCAAAGCCGCGACGGGACGCTAGTAATTTATATAAAAAATAAACACACTTATTTTTATTAATTTATGAAATAAAACAGATGCTGAAGAGCGTAAGTTCTTAGGCCATGGGCTTACCATCAAGTCAGGATGACGCTCA
The DNA here is from genome assembly GCA_905404175.1 of Anthocharis cardamines. Taxonomy (NCBI): domain Eukaryota; kingdom Metazoa; phylum Arthropoda; class Insecta; order Lepidoptera; family Pieridae; genus Anthocharis; species Anthocharis cardamines. The sequence goes on along the minus strand of FR989957.1, from coordinate 1,672,677 downwards.
TTCTACGATATAAATGTTACGGAGATATAAATAAAATAAAAAGGCGTAAAGGAACGAGTTAAATGACCGAATGGTGTTAAAGAAAAATATATGCTTAAACCGTATCGAGGTCGCTTGTTCAAATAGAGGTTAAAATCAATATGTAGTAAGCTTTTACAGCTGTAATTGGCAACTACTAGTATCTTTATCGCAAAGATAAAAGTCCAAATTCTCGTTAACTAAATTGAAAGACATTACTTGAGTGTTGATTCAAATTGAATCAAAATTCAATTTGCAAAGTGGTGCTTTGCTTTCTTTAGAAATATTGGAAAATATTTTTCTGAATGTAGATCGAACATTAACGTTTTTATAACACTCTATGTCACTTACGAGTAACGTCGTTTGAATGTTATTTATCTATACTAATACTAGCGACCCGCCTCGGCTCTAGATTCGGCTCGGCTCGGCTTAGACGGGTCTAGATTTTTTTGACAAAAAAGCAGGGGTTGTATGTATTTTTTAATGCCACATAATAAAAAATAAAAACAAAAAAAATCGTCCAAAAATAAAAATAAAAAATTTAAGGGTGAACAACCCTTATCACTTAGGGGTATGAAAAATAGATAGTAGCCGATTCTCAGACCTACTGAATACGAATATAAAATTTGGTAAGAATCGGTTGAGCCGTTTCGGAGGAGTATGGCAACGAAAACTGTGACACGAGAATTTTATATATTAGATTATAAATTGGAAAGTTTTGTTTGTTTGTTACGATTTAACTTATTTCACCAATAGGAAGCTACATTATCAGCGAGTAACATAGGCATAATTTTTTTGTGTATAGTACATCTGTATTGCACCCGTGTTACTAGTTCTGTATATTATTACTATTGTTTACTAATATTTATTTCTTTCTTGCATTTTGTCCTATTGCTAATTTATATATTTGTATTTGTTATTGCCAAGTAATTTATATATTCTGCCATTTAGAGATTGTATCGTTTAAAGATTATTCATTTAAAGTTATAAACCTGTTAGTAATACCCCATAAGGATCTTGCTTTCAAAAAGTTTTTCCCATTTCTGATCGTTTCGAGTAGAACGAAAAAGTGTTCATAGGTAGAAAGTTCGTAAAGTTATATTCACGTTTTTTTTCCATCTATACACGGTATGAATTTCTATATTACCCCCATCCGATTTATTTTACAAACATTTAACGCCCGATGTGACTAGACGTAGAGAAGCAGTAGCTAGTAGTTAATTTTAAACAAATCGTTCCGGTGAGATTCGAACCGATGACCCACCGGAACGCGAGATAACCTACGCAGCACGCCAACGAGCTTTTTCTTTCCAATTCTTAAGGGATGTCAAAGCACCTGCAAGTCCTCTAGTCTTGCAAATGTTCTGCTTGCAAATCCCATCCCGATTCACCCCATACTACATACTTAAAAAAATCCTATTACCAAATATATCTCTTTGTGATATCGAACTCTGGAGCAACAGGTTAAATAACCGAACAACATTTATTCGGTTTATATTTGTTATCACAAAACATTGTTTAGTTGTTTAGAAGTGCGCTAATGAGAGTATTTGTAACCGCAGTGGATTTAGCGTGTGTATACAAATATGTTTAATGGTTTGTTTGTTAGATGCATTATTATACCGCTTTGCTTTGGTCTGTTTGTTTTGAATTATCTCGGTAATTTTGCGTTATGATCTGAGTCAATATACAATAGTTTTGTTACTTACTTTATTATTATTTCCGATTTCATCGGCATCGGAATTCATTGGTATTACTGAGAAGTGAGAAGGATAGTTTTAATATCTTTAACCAATGTCTTATAAGTGAGTTTAGTGTAATCGTTAAAGACTAAAGGTAATTATGCAGTTTGGTTATCTTTTTGAAAAACGAGTAAATATTTTTTCTCCGTGAAGTTGCGCAGCGGCTGACGAGTTCCTTATTTCTCTCTTCCATTCATCTTACTTATTTCACTTGGCTTATTTTTTTTATTTTAATCCTACTTATTTCGCTTCGTTCGCTCGACTCGTGCGCGGTGGTCACCATACCAATATAACCTAACCTAGAACTTCAAGACCCCATAACTCATGGAGTTTATGGGAAATGTCATCCTCCCCCCTTGGAATATCACTTATTATGATGCAAAGAACAACTTCACGGAGAAAAATAAATTTTCCCATCGTTTTCCGGAAAAGTAACCAAACTGCATAGTAAAATATTTGTAATCATTTTCGTATTTGTGCTAGAATGATTACCCATTTACAATTCATTTTTTGTACTTGAATATATTATCTCAATATAATCTAATACATATATAAAATTCTCGTGTCACAGTTTTCGTTGCCATACTCCTCCGAAACGGCTTGACCGATTTTGATGAATTTTTTTGTGCTTATCCGGTATCTATGAGAATCGGCAAACATCAATTTTTATCCCCCTAAATGTTAGGGGTAGTCCACCCCAAATTTTTTTTTTTTAATTTATGGACGAATTTTTTTGTTTTTATTTTTTATAATGTGGCATTAAAAAATACATACAACCCTAAATTTTTACTTTTCTATCACCAACCCCTGCTTTTTAGAAATTATTTACATGGCAAATCAACGTTTGCCGGGTCAGCTAGTAATAAATAAATAAAAGTATTATTAAAAGAAATGAGCTCAATGGCTTAATCTCAATACATATTATTATTATTCAGAAGAGGATATCTGAAAATAACTATAATCTGTAGATAAATATATTTTATTAAGTAAACAATATTATCCTTCATTTCGGAGTAGGAATAACTGTTCATCTTAAATTTTAAATTTGTTAACGATAAGGTCAATTTTAATAAAAAGAAAATATAAATATTTAGATTAAAGTAATCAAAAATGCAATTCAATATTTATATGAATATGACTTTTATTTTATGTTTTTGTTTAATAGCAGAGCCTTAGGTCTTTGTGCAGGATCCCTGAAAAAAAAAACACTCGCTTTTTACTAGAACTGGATACTCTCTCGTCTCTCTGTCCGTTAATGGTCAAAGAGGCTTGTATGAGGAATTATATTCCTCATACAGGCCAGATTTATATTTACAAAAAATCATAAATATACAGAGCTTGTGGGAATTGAAAGCGCGACCTATCATCAAAGGCAAGCATCAACGAGCCCGTGTTTAAAAATTAAATTCAAAATATGAAAATGTCAAAACAATTCGTTCGCCAACTAAAAATTCCTGTCTCATTTGTATGAAGCAACAGAAAGATACACTCGCTACAAAAAGTTATCAGTATACCCGATACAGGTACATTTGTGTGTAACGAGGATGACTATGATTTCTGGATATTCAAATTCAAATTCAAAAATCATTTATTCATTTAGGTAACACAATGTACACTTATGAACGTCAATAAAAAATACATATTAAATGCTTCTAGTTTTACATTTACTGCCAGTTCTCAAATCAAGGGCGTAGAGCGGACGAGAAGAACTGGCAAGAAACTCGCCGCCACTCTTTTTTAATCGCCAAGTTTTTGTTTTACAAATGTTTTGTAAGGAGCTGCAACCATTACACCATGTTCCACATGACATCTTTAAGTAATTAACTATAATAATCGAAAAATATATATATAAACGAAAAAATAAAAATAAATAAAAACAAAGATTTGTCCTCTATCAGCAGAATGTATGGTGAAATAGGAGCACTCACTTACATTCTCGTGGGAACAACACGCAAATACATAGACGAAATAACTAATATCACCGCATACACGAATTCAAGTTCGACCAGTCTTTGTAGACTAGTTCCAAATTTTTTTTAATGCTTCAAAAATATATATAAATTCTAATAAAATGAGACAATATTTTAAATTATTTCAAGGGTACAAAAGTATTGACTAATATTATGAGTAAAAGAGTAAGAAAATAAAGTCCAATGCATTTTAATACTGACACAAATATTTACTTACCTTACTTTCCATTAAAACAATTTATTTATAGTCTAAAATAATTAAATCACAACAAACAACTAAGTAATATAAATTTTATAGTCAAAACAATCCCAAATAACTGTCCTAGATACTACTTATCAATTTCAATATCTAGAGAAGGAGCGCTTTTTGTCGGAAGTGTCGTGAACAAGATACTATTACGATTTATTCAATTAAAGTTAGAACGAATGATTTGAACGGTAATCGATAAGAGTATCGATATAAGCTAACTTAATAGTCTCTTCGAAATGAGGACACCTAGAAGAAACTAAAAGTTATAAGTGGTTGTTAAGGTATTCATAGTATCCACATAACTTAGATACCCTCCGTATGTTCAACTATTTAGAACGCTATATTATTGCAAAATGGAGTATGTGCATTGATATGATTTAAAAACAATAGAAAATTTCAGGATTATAAATTATAGTACCGTCCGCGTCGTTTCTCTATACAGTCAATGAAGAGGGGAAATAATAATAATATAATATTTTTACCACAAAAACATATTATCAAAATAAGAATAAAGCTTTATTTAAGCTTATTATATACACTTAAAACACGTGACAAAAGACAGCAGACTCAGCATAAAGCTGACACACCGGGGTCTGCACAGCGCTGATTTTCAGCCAGTCCTTATTGCACATTTTTAAATCAATTTTCGCCGCATCGTTAAATACAGAATCGTAAAAATCATTTGTGAAGTACATTTTTTACCAAAACCATGGTTACCACAAACGCACTACTCATATTCAGGAACTAGGAGCGCGGTGCAAAAGCAAAAAGCTCGCATCAATTCTACGCTCGCGAGTAGATGAAACCGCCAGTTTTAGGTCGCCTACCTCACGAACTATCACTATACTGATTGAAACTAATTTTATTTTTGTATCATGTATTCAAGTAACGAGTAACATCCATTACATCCAGTAACATCCATATGTATATTACTATAATAATAGATATTATTGGTCACGAGGGTTAAATAAAAAATAATTATAATGATATAAAATCAAATCATTTCTTGTTTTGTTTGTATAATTTACATTATATTATATAATATTGTATTGTTAAGTATACTTTAAGTTATATTAAATATATACTAAAATATTGACTCATTTATTTCAAACCATATTTATGCTGTAGCCTCTATTTATACAATTACGTAGATTAACGGTTTTTTTTAAATAATTTAATCAATTATCACTACATAGTATAAAACAAAGTCGCTGTCTCTGTCCCTTTGTATGCTTAAATCTTTAAAACTACGCAACCGATTTTGATGCGGTTTTTTTTAATAGATAGAGTGATTGAAGAGGAAGGTTTATATGTATAATAAAAACAGATTTTCTGTAGTGTATTTAGTACCTATCAGCATTGCTTCCGTGCGAAGCCGGGGCGGGTCGCTAGTTACATATTAAATAATTTAAAGCAGTATAAAAAAAATACTTCAATCTTTTAAAGCCAGCATACCAATATTTTGAGTCATTGGATACACTTAATTTCTTACAATGGCTATAGTATTTAGTTGACAAAATCAGTTTAAGTTAGTTACAGAAGAAAATGAGTAAAAAAATATAAAATTATATATAACTATTATATTTATTTTGTCCTTAATATGCATCTAATAATTAAGATCCTCTAAGAATTAATTTCCTTAAAACAGTCTAACGATACTAATCTCGGGAGTGTCCCATCTATGATTAAGTTTTATCACCTTCAGCTTAAATTTTACAACCAGCCTAAATAAGCATAACTTCATTTTGACACCAGAAATCATGCTGAAAGTAGTAAATTTTGTTTCAAGATTTGATAACAGATACAAACCGAAACATGATTCTTAAAAATCTTATAAAAAACACATCGTGTTATACAACGATACATTAGTTTAAACATATTCTCCTGAATAATAGAAAACAAGTATTACATTTGCCGTGAAAGCGTACTTTGAAGTGTAAAAATCGTACGTGGCCTACATTTGTATCGATAAAGCCCGTATTCTATATAACCATTAAACATTATGAGACTACGTGAACATTCTTACTTTATTTACGTTCTAGAGTTCCTAAGAGCCATGAGTTTTAACTTCAGATTAACGTCTAAAATATAAAAATATTATTTTGTTAAATAGACCGTGAGGTTTAATGGTAGTAGATATGGGACATAGGCCACAGCACATCTGTCGACCATATAAATGTCCACTGATTGAAACCGAATCGCGCAATACTTTTCTTCTTTTTTATTTTTATTTTAGATATCAACTTACGAGCATGAGGTTCACCTGAAGGTAGATGATACCAGCTAGAGAACATCAGTCAATGATGCGCTATCGACCTACTTTTTATTTCGAGTATTTGGAAATCCATAGACTGAAACTAAAACTTTCAAACTCCCACCCGTTCAGTGAATAGACGTGGGGAAGTTACAGAAATTTATATACATCGGCGGGATTCGAACCCGCGACCCAGTCACTGAGCCCGTCAAAATAGATAATGGATAATGAAATTAAAATTGGCAAAAAAATTATCATAATTAATAGATAATAATATGATTATACTATTTATATTATGTTAACTTCTTTAAAAGTAAATTCATTATTAAAAGAGGGGTGTTATGACATGTCTGTGTGTCTCTCTGTGGCATCGTAACTCTTAAACGAATGGAGCGATTATGAATCGGGTTTTTGTTTGAAAGCTAGTGTGATCGAGATGGTTCTGAGCTACAAATTATTTTTTGTTTATTAGCATAAATTAACAATAATATCTAATATTATACTAACTCAGCTTTCTAACCAAAACAACAGCTTTTAATGTAGTGTCATAGCTGTGGGGTCGTTGGTCATCCGTGTCGCCGGAAACGTCGCCGGATGTCCGCGACATGTGGACCGTGCCTTATACATTCCAATGTTTATTTAAATCATATCCGTGCTTCCTTTAATTTAAAATTACAAACTATGAGTAAGTTAAATATTTTGTTCTACTGAGACTTTTTTATTTATTGTATTTATTTGACAGATCCATAATTGTTAGTAAATATTTACATGTATGTATGTAAACATTTGAAACGCTGGTCTTCTGGAACGTGACACACGACCTTACGAACTGGAACTTCCACTATCCAATAACTCCACCAGGAGAGCAGCATTTAACAAGTGCATATCGACAGACGAGCATGAGATTCACTTGATAGTAGGTGATACTTCAGCCACAGAACATCAGTCAATGACTCGCTGTTGATCTACTTTTTACTTCTAGCATTCGTCTACCTCTTTCGTCTACTGATATTGTCTGGTGACACCGGCGCTATCCTCTTTCGAATTTCCCTATTCCCTAATAATTTTCCCTATTACACTGATTGTAAGATCACTGAGGGGTGCTGAAGTAAACAGAAACGTAATTTCGGCCTTGATATATTCAAGAAGAGAGCCTATTCCTACCTTAAAGGCCGACATCGCATCTGCAAGTCCTCTGGTGTTGCAGATGTTCACGGGCAGGGGAGTTCACTTTTCATCAGGTGAGCCGCAAGCTAGTTTGCCCCCTATATTAAAAAAAATACCTTGTGCGATGATTTCTTCCCGATACCACAAAAAAGGATAACCACATGGAAAATAATATCAAACGACTTTGCTTCAAGTTTTTGCTTTGAATCAAGATTATTAACTACTTGTATACATAATATATACAAGAAACAGTGCCATAAGTTTCATTCAAAAAACGTTTCGTTAAAAGCTAAAATGCTATGCGAAACTTGTTGAAATGTAACGAAATCGTAAATAACGATTTACACCGAGTGTAAAGAAAGTAAGGGTCAACGTTCAAGATTCAATTAGAGTCTTTATCAGTCGGAACAAATCCGTTTTATTGGTTAAAGGTACGCCTCCACTGAACCCTGAGCTATACTCTATTTGAAATAAGAAATTTTGAGAGCGCTAATATTACTAAAGTCTATATTTCCAATCAGAGTAAAACTACTATACAAACACAATGAGTTCGATTCCCGCCTAGAAATGAATTTATTTAAAAATGTAACACGCTCCGTACTAATAATATAGGGTGATTTCATCAAAACCAACTGGTTAGATTTCCGCCTTGTATAATCAATATCATATTTAAACCTCAAAATTGGTCCCTAGATTCACTGAGCATTTTTCGATATTGCCAATTCTTTTTGGAGCTATTTTTTAGCTTTTTTGGGTCGATATAAACAATAAGCAAATTACTGTGGTTTTGTCGAAGCCCAAATTTTGTTTTACGGCTTTCAATTTTGTTTTACTAGCACTACCTACAGCCACGTAGTGTTATAATAATTATACAAAACAAACATTCTGTATATCCGTAACATTCATAAAGTATTCAGTAATCATAAATCGCTTACCGAACAGAAAAGTTGTGTATGTTGTATATATTACAAATATATGCTCTATCTATTGAACTATTATAAATACAAATATATAAATATTTTTATTATTTAAATGTGCAATACTCGCGTTAATAAAGACAATATTTAAAACCACACAACACAACTATAAAACTAAACAGCATATTTTCCTGTCCCACATTGAAGCTATAAAAGGTGAAAGCTATCAAATCGATGGACAACCATCTTAAGCCCACAGCACCGGACGAAAGGAGGCGATAAATATTAATAAAGCGTGGTCACCCATCCATTGTGTCGCTTTATTATTGACACGAGATGTTCTTGACTAGTTAAGAGCTATATTTATAATCACTCCACTGAGTGGTGCGGGTTTGAACTCTGACTGAGATTCTGTTTGATATAGAAAGTCAAAATAAATAGATAAGAAAGCTTAAAAATCATATTGTTATTTTTTAATCTTTATTTAATTTTAACTGGGTTATGCTCGTATTTTCAGGGGTATTGAAAAATAAATGCCGAATGTTCGAAGTAAAAAATAGGTCGACAGCTCATTAGTGAACCTCATGCTCGTCTTTCGATAAATATAATAAAGAAAAATAATAATAATGGAAGCGTAATTCTGAAGTAATAAAGCTTAATAAAAAAAATGTTTGACCCTCATTGGAATCACATGCATATTCCCTATTCGTGAAAACTACGAACATGTCACACGCATCTCTATATGTTAATGACATCGACAATTTGTCACCAACATATCAATATGCTAATATATGTTAGAATCGGTAATTGGCGCGCGATATCATCAGATGTAGCTATTATTGTCATTAGCATAACAATGTACTCACAATAACGCCTCTAAATAGTTTAAAACAGGCCATACAAGTAGATAGTAATCGAGTTATTATGTGATACATTGCGTTATAAATACTTTTTATCTATATAAATAAAAATCAATGATTTTTTTTATTTTTATTTTAATATCGACAGACGAACATGAGGTTAAGTGGCATTTGATAGTAGGTAGGTAGATACCTCAGCCACAGAAAATTAGTCAATGATGCGCTGTCGACCTACTCTTTGATCTTACGGAAATCTATAGACTTAAACCGAAACGCGCAATATGCACTTCACCGGTACCTTACCCGGTCGGAATTTCGATATTCCTCCCACCCGTTTCATTCCCAAAGTTTCCAGACCTGCTTTCCAGACACGCTTACAGAAAATTATAAAAATGTCGTCCCAGTGGGATTCGAACCCACGACCCATCGATGCGTACGGCAGGTGTTCTACCGAACGTCTGTCAGGTCCGCTAGTAATAAATAAGTTAAAAACCTATAACAGCGTCTTCCATTCACTTCAAATTACTCCCTAACGTTTATATTGCAGTTTTTATTTACAATTTTGCATCGTTTGTAAAAATCACAAAATAATACGAAAAAATTAAATTAAAAACTATTTGAAGTCAACAGCAAAAACGTTGATTTATTTTCATGTATCGACTTACAGCAATATAAATACAAATTTGAATTTTATGTTAAATTTATCGAATTTACAGCATTTCCGAGCAAAACGTTAACAAAAAAAGTATTTTTATGAGCACAAAAATGTAGAGGTCTTTCTGGAAAACTAAGGATGTAAAGTTTTCCAATCTCCACCCAGACGAAGCCGCGAAAAAACGTAGTTTAGAAACACAATTAGCGTTGTTTCATGATTTACGTTATCTGTACTAATATTATAAAAAGGAAAGATTTGTATTTTTGTATGTTTGTAACGAATAAACTCTATAATTACTGGACCGATTTTAAAAATTATTTCACCAATAAAAATAGGCTATTTTTGTAAATAGTACATCGACATTGTACCTGTGTTAAGCCGGGGCATGTTGCTAGTGCAATAAATATAGATACATTTGAATCTATCTCTATTCCATACCGCACGGGTGCAAAAAATATAGCCTATATAAATATGTTACTTGCTCATAATGTATCTTTCTATTGGTGAAATAATTTTTAAAATTGGTTCTATAGATCAATTCAAATTCAAAAATCATTTATTCATTTAGGTAACACAATGTACACTTATGAACGTCAATAAAAAATACATATTAAATGCTTCTAATTTTACATTTACTGCCAGTTCCCAAATCAAGGGCGTAGAGCGGACGAGAAGAACTGGCAAGAAACTCGCCGCCACTCTTTTTAATCGCCAAGTTTTTGTTTTACAAATATTTTCTATAGGGAGCTGCAACCCTTACATATTAACGCCATCTATTCCTACGGAGGTGATATTTACTGTAATTTACTGTCCTCTTGTTTTTTAGTATGTTGATTTGGGGTTTTAGATTTTTAATTACTGGATCCCAGGTGTTGGAAAGTCTCAAACCTTCTTCTCTATTGAAGTTAGGATGTTTTTTTAATTTCAATAGCCCCACGTACTAGTCTGGGAAAGAATCTACTTTCTTTTGCAAGGATTTTAATTTAAATAATAAATCGCATTTTAATCCGGTATACAGTATTTTACTTAAATGTGTGATACTCGCGTTAATAAAAGACAATATTAAATATAGTCTATATTAATATGTTACTCGCTGAAAATATAGCTTTCTATTGGTGAAAGAATTTTTAAAATCGGTTCAGCAGATCCAGAGATTACCCCCTACAAACTCCCAAACTCACAAACTACCTCTTTATAATATTAACATAGTATAGGTAAGTATAACGTCTATACTTAATTTCCACAGATAATAAACATCCATTAATGAACAAGTGAATAATTTAAAGGAATTACTCAACACACTTCCGATATGCTTCGCTTACCACCGGACGTCAGTTGCCGTGGCGGTTAGTTACCGGCCGGGGTTCGAACCCCACACACGTAGGGATCATTTACAATAGACCGCTTTTAATTTTACGATAATATTGTAAGCGAAATTAGTTATAGGCTGGATATCAAACTGTGACTGATTAAAGTGAAGTGTTAGAGGTATTTTGACTTTAGAGTGACGTCACGAATGAGTGTTTTAAGCATGTTGGTGTGAACGTTGGATTTTGAAAATGTGGTGGATACTGCAGTTCACAATAGTGTTACAATGTAAGTAAATACTATTTTGAAACTAAACTAAAAATATAACCCTGTACTTCTAATTCTTATAGTAACTACAGAACTTAGCTTTTTTTGTTTTACATTATTATTATTTTCTTTTAGCTCTATGTGTATTAAATGTTTGTGTGTATGTGTGCCAAATAGATATTCTTATTCTTAATGCAAACTCTTCACATCACTTTAATATTAACCTTATTTATTTCTACTTAAAGTCGTTTTTCCATTATTGTAGTGAAAGTACTAGTAGCTAATCTAGAAGTTTAAATGTAAACTCTTTATTTTATTTTGAGAACATTTAGTATTCTGTTCTAAATTTAAAATGACGAAAATGCATCTGGTAGGTTTATTGAAATGCTCTGAAGGGCTCTTACGATCAACTGTCGAAAAAGTATGTTATTCGTATCGTCGGACTGTCATTTGTATGAAATTTCAAATAATTTATCATACAAGAGACAATTTAACGAATCGAATACTTTCTCGATAATCGTTCATGCTAGGCCCTCTGATTAAACTGCTGAGTATACGTAAAAGTGTTACCACAAATTGCTTATAAGTATACATACATATATGTATGTATCTCTTTCACGCAAAAATGACTAAATAGATTTCGATAAAACTTTACAGTATTATTGCTTATACATCGGAATAGCACATGAGCTATAATAATTTACAACACACGATTTTTCTTGTATATCCCGCTCGGAATTTTAATATTCCTTCCACCCTTTTAATACTCGAAGTGACCGGATGTGGGTCAGACATACTTACAGAAAATTTATAAACATATCGTTCCGACGGAATTCGAACCCGCGACCGCGGTTCACAAGGTAGGTGTTCTACCAAACGCTCCAACGAACTTAATAAGTATATTTATGTTATAAACATGCGGTAATAAATGCACGAACAATAATAACAGATTAATTTAATATTCAAAAGAGCATTGTTTATATCAAGCTTGTGTTTTAATTTACACCTCACGACAAGATTGTCGAAACTACATGAGATGTAGTTAGTTTTAACGTTACATAAAAAATAACTTTTTTCATTGCATTTTGTTGAGATTTACTCTATTAATTTAACCTCCGTAACTACAGGATATAATATAATTTTAAATAATAACAACATTTTATATATAACAAAATATTGGTTAGGCATTCATTTGGCAATTTCAAAATGTTATGTAACGGTATGAAATAATTGTATATAAAAAACAACGATATTATAATTATTGGACTAATATTAGCACCGAAGTACCTAGATGTTTCTTGGTTTTCTGTATTCCAACCAGGGCTAAATACAATGCACTTATCACTAAGCTACGGAGGCGGTCATTATTGTAATCGAATTACATTTTATTTTGTAATATTACATTTAAGATTAATTATATTTATATATTATACTAGCAATTGCCCCCGCAACCCCCCTTGTGGGTTGAATTTCCTAAAATCCGTTCTTAGCTGACCTCTACTCGGCGAAAGGAATATTCCTACCATATTTCAAGTCGCTACGCCTTATGGTTCCAGAGATATCGTGATGAGTGACTATATAGGTGGAAATCTCTTTTATATATATAGATTATATCATAACAATAGTATTATAAACATTAAAAAGTTTGTTAAACTAATGTTTTATTTAGTCTGCATAGAAAAATCGTAAAGTCAAAATCACCTCGTTTCCGTTGACACATTGATGTCTAAATGCTCACTCGTAGTAATGACAGTGATAGTTAAATGGTGTGTTTGCGGTGCATTCGTTCGATTTAGAATCGAGTACATTGACCTCAATAATCGATTGCTATTAGTTTCATCAAGCGAATCCGTAATTAATCCTTTTTGGTTCGTTTTAACTTTTTTAGCAGAAATATAATTTAAATTTGGATTTAATGTTGCGATGGGAATTGGGACATATTGGTTCATTCAATTGTATAATTATATATATTGAACTATCTGTCTATATCTTCTACATATTAACAATAGCTCCAACATCAATTTTATTTTATTTATTAATTTTATATTAGTTATGGGAGTGAGGCGTATTTATCGTAACAGATATAAATCACAGGTATTCAAAGATAACACTTGTTCCTGGGGTTCTGATATATCTGTTATTGAAAATATCATGCAATACTAAATAACAACTGTTCAACAAATATAGTAACAGCCAAGCCGTTACAAAATAACTGTGATTGTTACCTGTCTCACTTAAACGTCTATGATTGTCGCGTACTAAAACGAGATGCACCTAGTATTTATTATCCAACAAAATAAAATTGGACGTGTTACGGAAAGGAAATCATGTTGAAATGTCACTCCTAAATGTTATCGTATTTTCTGTAATTCCTTTAGTATCTAAATAACAGACTGTTATTTAATAACAGATATTTACATCTGTTATTATTGAGTAACAGTAACAGATATAATGTTTGACCTGGTATCACCCATGACCCATATCTAATTAGTTATAATTTTAAATTTATCAATTATATTTTTTTTTATTAGCTATAAGTTAAAACCGATATCAACGCAATAAATGCGATTGATCGGCTTTCCAAAAACTACAAATAATGTTTCGGTCGGACGCTTTCCGATTCCGATTTCATAAATATATCCATACGTCAAAATAAAGTTAATACCGCCTTTTAAGCGACGAGAGCTGCCATCTAGTCTATCTACTCGTATATTAAACAAAGACATGTTAGGTACACCATTTATAACTCAAGAACGGCAGCATCGATTTTAATGATATCTTATTTGTTGGATTTATCTATGTCCCGAATAACAGAATAACTATTAAAATATCAAGAAAAAGTATGTGCAGATTTTTTTTTTTAAAATAAATTAGGTTCAGAACCCCGCCATCTTCCGCAATTTACAGCTCACGTTACGCATATAGCTTTTTTTGTAATAATTGATGTCAACTACAAATATCACTACATAGTATAAAACAAAGTCGCTTTCTCTGTCCCTATGTCCCTTTGTATGCTTAAATCTTTGAAACTACGCAACGGATTTTGATGCGGTTTTTTTTAATAGATATAGAGTATAGAGTGATTCAAGAGGAAGGTTTATATGTATAATAACATCCATTAAATAGTAGAGAAGTACTGTTATTTTTGAGGTTTCTAATGTGATGTCGTAAATAATTACATTTTTTCCGCTTACATTGCAAACGCAGGCTGAACCCTACGAGTTTTATCAAAATAATTATTGTACACATTGAAAAGGTGTACAGAAAAGTCCATGATGGTATATGTCTATCTCTTATGGATAACCCACAATAACTTTTTTTGTCATTTACTTTTTACGCCAAATAATGGCAAATTTTCTAAGCGATTTTAAACAATACAGCATTAATCCTTATCCAATAAAATACCTTAAATACATTGTTGATTTAATATAGCTCTATATGGCGCTTTACAGCATATGATTTAAATGAATATTTTCGAAGATATTACAGATTTAAAAATTGCGGGACGTAGCGTTTGCGGCGGTACCGGCCGGTATTTTTTTATAATATACAACGTTCACAGTTTTTCTGTAGTGTATTTAGTGACAGCATTGCACCCATGCGAAGCCGGGGCGGGTCGCTAGTATATTATAAAAGTTTCAAAGTAGCTTAATTACTTAACTAAAATTTTGTACGGAACCCTCGGTGTGCAAACCCGACTCGCACCTGGCCAGATTTTTTTCTAATTGATCCCCTTAAAATTTCAAACCAATCGTGCGCGCAAAAAGGTAAATTTTTATCTAAAACAAATTTCACCGTAGATTTATTCGGAAATTTGTTCTCCTAAAATCTCTTGGTAACGAAGAGGAGGAAATAATTGAATTCCAGATTCCAGAAGCGTCCCACAGACACTCGGCTGTGAGTAATTCTACATAAATGATAAATCTTTGTCACCGCAAGGAATCGCTACGAGTTTACAACCTAAATTCATGATAAAAACTCTGTGGTCTTCGCTTTACTTCTCTTGATATAAGTATCGGAGTATTCTGGCGAACAATATCTATATTTTTCCGCTAATGAGTACTGGAACTGTGTGGAAGAAATTTTTAAACTGATAGTCATTCTAGTTTGAAATAAAAAAATATTTATTGTACAACAATAGTTTATATGTATATACATATTTCTTTCTTTAGGTACGAAAAGCTAGAAGTATAAAGGCGTGAAAATGAAAATTATCAAAGTAGATATGAATATGCATAGATATACCCGAGCGTGCTAAACAACATACTCAAAAATAATCAACATTCCGAAAAATATTACGATACGCCAAAAATCCTTTGGGACTCTTAGATAGTCAAATAGAATGACCGTGCCAAACATGACGAAATTCGGTATCCACTTTTTGGAAGTTTATCCTGTCATTCTTCATCAGATTGTATGACTAATGCGACTCATGGCTATATCATGGCTCCTGTAAAATAGTTTTAACTATATCAGGAGTCTGGGTTTAAATTGTTTTATGTAAAAATAGCAGTAATTAATAAAGATTATTATTATTATATGATTGTCTATGTTTTCATATTTCGAGGTACGTACGTACAGAACGGTGTAATTATCCTTCAAGGCATTTTTTTATCCCGGCTATATTGCCCATCGAAATAAATTAGGTGAAGCGATTTAAAGTTGTGCTAAAATTGAATCTAGTTCTTAATTTAATCACAAAGATACAATCACTGTTTAACCTTAACAACAAACTTTTCATATTAATTTATAGTAATATGATTGGCTATTCAGAGTCAGCTCTTTTATACATACCGAATCGAAGACAGAATATCGAATACGGTAGCGTTTGATATTCTGCCTCCGAGCAATATACCAGTATTACTGTGTTGAGCTATAAGGTACACATGATATAGTGAAAATACAAAAGTCTGAAGGTGATATGGTACTGATATCACATAATAAGGCAATATCAGATGTAAGGCTTATTGGAATCAAAGCTAGTTTCCTCACCTAATCAATATTATTACAATACCTATTAATACGCAACATGTAGAATTATTTGGTACAAGCAACACGCCCCGGCTTCACACTGGTACAATGTAAATGTAATATACACATAGTAAGACTATGTTACTCTCTGATAATGTAACTTTATATTGGTGAAAGAACTATTAAAATCGGTTCAGTAGATCCAAAGATCTACAAACCCTACAACCTCACAAACTCAAAAACTTTACCTCTTTGTAATATTAGTATAGATAAATATACCTACATAATATATAGATGGTTGCTTCCATGATATGTTTAACTTCACATGTCTGGAAATCCAAAACACCTGTGGCCAGCCGTTGAAACTTCTCCGAACCGATACGAGTAGAAAAAAATCGAGTAATGAATCCATTTACTCCTTGAAGGCCGGTAACACATCTGCAAGCCCTCCTGTGTTTTAAATGTCGATGAGCGGAGGTGATTACTTTCCATAAAGTGAACCCGTGTGAACCTTATTCCGAAAAAAAATAGATGAAAGAAAACTTAAGTTATAATTATTATTCTTATCAAAAGTTAAATTTATCTAAGAGTTGAAATAACAATAACATCTTAGTAAAATATTGTATACAATTTTACATAAATATTAACGTTGGAAATGAAATAATAGAACTAAACTTCAAAGTGAAAACTTTAAAGTCAATGAACTGAAACAAGATAATATGCAGATTAGATTTTATAATGTATTCATAAATATTCGTGTTATAACAAAAGTTAAATTGAAATTTAAGGTGGGTGTTAAGACAGGTAAATATGGAAATCAACTATAAACTCACTATTAGAAGAAGTTTATTTTAGATATTTATACACAATTTAGTAATTAGCTACATTTATACAGTAATATATGTATATATTGTTTACATTAGATATCGACAGACGAGCATGAGGTTCACTTGATGGTAGGTGATACCTCAACCACAGAACATCAATCAATGATACGCCGTCGACCAACATTTTACTTCGAGCATTCGGAACTCCATAGACTGAAACCGAAACGCGCAATATGCACTTCACTGTTTTTCCATCTATGAGCGATGGTTCGTTACTCGGTCAGAATTTCGATATTCCTCCCACCCGATCAATGCCCGAAGTTACCAGACGTAGGGAAAACATGCATACAAAAAATGGGATTCGAACTCACAACCCATCGATGCGAACGGCAGGTAGAACACCTGTCGAGTCGAACGCCTCAACGAGCCCGTCAAAGATACGCCGTCGATCAACTTTTTACTTCGAGCATTCGAAAATCCATAGACTGAAACCGAAACGCACAATGTACACTTCACGGTTTTTCCATCTATGATATGATGTAATCGATATAAGATTCTTAAATAAAACCGCACGGCGGCATCCATTATTAAATCCATTTCATATTCCACATTGCCATGCATTTCTTAATACCCTTTGTCCTTTCCAACTGAGGTATTCTTTTGAGAAATTTCTTAAGAATAAGCAAAGTTCGCGCGAAGTGAACGATCGTGAAAGTGACACGCCTTGTTTAATAAGTTACTTTCGAGACACTGCTACTGAATTTTATAAGCGACTAGAGTTACTTGGGAACTAAAATCATCTTATAATAGAGTTT
Source organism: Anthocharis cardamines (assembly GCA_905404175.1). Taxonomy (NCBI): domain Eukaryota; kingdom Metazoa; phylum Arthropoda; class Insecta; order Lepidoptera; family Pieridae; genus Anthocharis; species Anthocharis cardamines. The sequence continues at coordinate 1,654,656 of FR989957.1, read as the reverse complement.
TACATATTAGTTTTTGAAGTTGTAATAATATAAAATATTTGAGTATTTCTTCATAAATGTGTCTTGATTCAAGGTTTATTAGTTTATTATATCTTATTTTATGTTATCTTATACATTTGTAATACCAGAGAGGCTGCAGTTGCAATGGCTTTAAGGTTTTTTAATATAGGTTTTCTTGAAGGTGACAACTGTTCAAAAAAACCGCTGGAGACTGTTTAACATAATGTTCGAGGTATTTTACGTGCTCGTTGGGGCCTTTGGTATAATACCTACCTTGCACTCCGGCAGGTCGCATTTTCAAATCCTGCCAGGGCGACAAGTTTATATTTTTGTGAGCATGTCTTCCCCACGTCTGGTCATTTCGGGCATTAAAAGTATAGGATGAATATCTAAATATTTTTGTTTGTTAATGGTCGCTAAAATTATTTATTTTTATATTATATTAAAAAAAATATATCAAATTGTATACGTGTGTACCTTATGTATGCAAAAAATAGTAATTTGTTCAAAAATACATATAACATGATTTTTGTAACATAGCGCCAGAGAACACGCTCCGGGAATTATATTTCTCGACACGAGGCGTCGATAAATAAATGGATATACTAAAAAAATTTAGCTTTTCCTAATATATTTTTTATTTTATTTATCACTAGCTGATGCCCGCGATTTCGTTCGCGTGGGCTTCATAAATTATGGTAACTTTTCTTTTCGACAACTGATTTCGATGAAATAAAGCCTATATGTTGGGAACTCTTTAATTTTCTGGGATGAAAACGATTTAAGATGTTGACCGGGGATATAAAGTATCACCATGCAACATTTCAAAGTACAGGCAAACAGACAGAAAAACAAAAAAATTGAAAAAAATCAGGATTTGTTCTATTTCTCTTCTTACATCGCCCTGACTTGGTTTTAATCATATTTTTTTCTATGTACTATTCAACCTCTACAGTCTTATTATATGTACAGGAGATAGATACCACAACGAATCTTTAAAAAAATAAACAAATTCACAAGGTGTAAGGTCTAGACTACACTCGTGCCATCACACTTTTGTCTGGCTGAAATATAAAACGTTTAATCACCGTCTTAGCGAGCAGGCTTTCACGCATCGGTAGCCAGAACACAAAGGTGCCATAACGAACAGGAAGCAAGCTCCTCTAAGCACGCGCGGTTTTTTGTGTAATTCTTGAGCATATGGCATATGTCTTGGTTACACGTACCGAATTCCGTCACACAGGAATGTGGCTTGAAATGTCGTTTTTTTTATGTGACAACAGTCATTTTTTAAAAATAAGCCTTTGTCTTACAACATTTATCTTTAATTTTTAAAATAATTAATTTATAATGATATTTTACAAAAGTTTTGTGATTTTCAGAATCTATTTTTAATTTTTCAAGATTTAATTTTTGTCATAGGCAAATAATAGATTATTTTAAAGCTACTGATTTTCAATTCTAGATACAATAAACTACTACATAACTTTAAACAAAGTTAAAACCAACAATAGTGTTATGTATGCAATATGCATAGTTCAAAACTAGGTGTGTATTTGCGCAAACTGACTCTAGGTAAAAAGCGTTACGTGTAGAGATATCTTTATGATCTAGTATTGCAAAAAGTGCTTTGACTTATCGTCATGCTATTGCATGTTAGAAAATTTATTTTATAAAACCTTAGTAAAGTTTTTTTTTTTTAACTTGTTAATTCTTCTACAATATTAGTACATGTTTTTAATACAATAATAAGAATACTTACATTAAATTAGTTTTCTTATTATTGTATTAAAAACATGTGAAAAAATTTTTGTGACCTTTGTTGCAAAGTTCAAATCGTAGGAAACCAAAAAAAAACTGATCAATAAAAGAAACTTTAAGAAAATTCACTAACTAACCTAATCTAAACTTTATAATTTTTTTAAAGGAATTCAAAGCCATGCGACTCCTTAACATTACTTGGGATACTATGTATACTAATGGTAAAAAAACGATAGAAAAAAAATTGGAGCACTTTCGAGGTGGAGCCGTGATTCGACTACCAAAGCTTATAATATGATTGATGCTTTCACTTTAATAATTTTTTTATCTATTAATTTTTGATATATTATTTAGAAAAACAATATAAATTTTGTTAAAAAAAAATCAAATTAAATTATTTTACTCAACAAATAATAACATGACGCTAATATAAAAAATAGTCTTCATTTAATAAGTCTTTATTTGCTAGAAAATATACCTACAATTAGATTAAATACTGATTACTATTTACGCTTACCGCACAGTGGGTGAACAGCCTTAATACAATATGGCACCCTTTTATTATGTCTTATTAACAACGGTTTGCCAGCTAAGTGGAACGTTGCGCACGCGCCACCGTTCCGCCGCGCGATCTTGAAACATATGCCATATGCTTATCTCTTTCTCTCATACGATAAAACGTCAGCGTTCCTTCTCGTCCGTCACGGTTGCTGATTTGAAGCGCCTTGATCAGATAAAACACACACACATTTGCAGGTAGCTTTTCTGATAGTAAATTATCATCACTCAGACATATATTATCTTGGCTTGTGCAACTCTAGAGAGCTTCCAGTAATAATGCCGATCAAAATCATTTAAAAAAAAGTTTGAAATATTTTTAGAATAAATATATAAAATATCAAAGGCTACTATAATTTTAGACATGATCAAATTACTGCCAAAATTACAGTCGCTTATCTTATATCTCTTTCTAAATATAAGTGATAAGCAGAGACAAACAGAAAATCAACGAGATAGTACATATAATATCAATGATGATTGTTTAAATAAGAAACTTTTAGTATAGTTAGCCACGATCGAACTGTGGTATGCGCGATGCGTTTAGGCAAAAGAGCTTGAAGTATTCCTGGTTAAACAAGGTAAAAACATTGGTGAGTCAAACCACAGAAAGTGTACTCCAACCTTGTGTATAAAAATACAGTCAAAGGGGTATATATAAGATATATGTTTACCCCATCAGAAGACCAGGGAATTACTCGGTCATACCGATTTCGTTAATCCGAAAACAAATAAAGTAAATGGTATATTAGTAAGTAACCTATCCCATATCCTATAGAAAAGAGTAAAATATAAAAGTAACAATTAATATTCTAAGTATGCAGATATGACTTCGAAACCTTAAAGAAACTAACCTACACTTTCTTAAACCGTCGGCAAAGCACCTGCAAACAGATGAGTGTTGCAGATGTGAGCATTACTTGAAACACCTTCCCGTTTGCCCCCTATTCTATAAAAAAAACAAGGAGCTACATTTTTTAAACCATATGACAATAGAAGTAAGAAATGCCGTTAGTATTCCCGACTCACATTGCACCGACTCTAGATCGAAAAATTAATGCGTCTGCGCAGCGTAAACAAGGGTGTGCATCGAGCCGTGCAATTCTCCGTGCAATATACCATAAAACACAGGTGTTCATAGTGCAACCTTTTTTTTATTCACGATATTAGATCTAGAATGATATAGAGCGCGCGTTAGCAATTATGAACCGAAAATATGCAGCGTCTGTACAATAGACGACAGAATATTGATTACTATAGAAGAAAATACGATAGTTCGATCAACTATGAAATAATTCTGAAAATACCACTGTTGGGTTACTTACCTGAAAAGAACAAAGTAACTCTTTTAAAATAATTTTGATATGTTCCGCTTTTCTCAGGTTGAATTTCTTATCTAATGCGTTTACAATCATCAAATTCAATGCAATTGGAAACTACGGCCACGTATGACACATATTTTCAAAGAAATAAAAATATAACTATAGGATAATCAACATAATCTAGAAATTTAACAAGAAAAAATAACACAAGCAAAGGAACAATCTTTTGTATTAATAGCCTTAAATTTCTAAAACTTAAAACTTCCTTGAAACATCTATAAAACCGTGATAAGACCCGTTTTAACGTATGGTTCTGAATGTTGGGCAAGTAAGCTGATGGGAGAAAATCGTTTGCATGTAGCTGAGATGAGAATGTTGAGGTGGATGTGTGGAGTGACAAGATTTGATAAGATAAGAAATGACTATATAAGAGGAAGTTTGAGAGTAGCGCCAGTGAATGAGAAATTGAAAGGTAATCGTTTGGCTTGGTATGGGCATGTTATGAGGAGAGATGAAGAGCATGTATCTAAAAAAGTTTTAAATATGAAAGTGGATGGGTATAGGGGAAGAGGGAGGCCAAAAAAGACATGGATTGACTGTGTGAAGAATGATATGTGTTTGTAAGGTGTGACTGATGATATGGCGAGTGAAAGGAGAGAATGGAAAAAGAGAACATACTGTGCCGACCCCAAATAACAAAAAAAAGGGAACAGGGCAGGAAGAAGAAGAAGAGCAAATAAAAAGTACGGAACCCTTGATCGGAGTCATAGTCGCATTTGTCTTTTTTCTCCTTACAAGAAGTCATAAAGAAGCACATTCTAATTGATCGCGCAGACGCTAGACGCGAGAAAAGTGAGATCCTTTACTTGAGGTAACCTCTTAAGATTAAAAATTTACGTTGCTGATTTTAACCCATAATGCACTTAGCAGTTATTTTAATTCAAATTATTTGTATACAATGGTAAACAGTTAGATGACAAGTCAGTATTAGGAGTTCAATTATGTATATCGAGGGAATATGGCCAATAAGTATGTAATTTTAAGTTTTTCAATTTTAAAAGCTTAGGGACAAAACTACCTTTTTGGCGCGTTCGGTAGAACGGTCGACAAAATTTTGTCGTGGTTGTCATGCTAGGCCGGCAGAAGAATGCTCACCTGTAAAGAAAAATAATCAGTGAAACAGATATGGAAATGTTTCTGCCCCATGCCCCACTCGGGATTTTTAAATGGCATTGTGAATGCTTTACTAACATTTAAAGTTACAGCGAGCTCATCAGTATTCACATAGTCATGGTCTCTAACTTAGATAATATTCGCTCTAGATTGTACGTTTGTGAACTCTCCTTTGCCTATCTTTACACGGTTAGTTCCGCTGCTGATTACGATAATATTCACAAACACATCTTTTGAAATTCTGAGTTAAAAAATGCATGAAACATTTAGCGATGATTTTTCCAAATTTTATTATTTTTTTGAAATTATTTCTGAGGAATTTTTTTTTATAGTTTTTGAGTGTACGAAAAACATTCTCATTCATTAAAGCGATGGAGTGGCCATGTTCTAAAATGTGAATGGAAGAATGTTAATTTAGCACCGCATTAATTAAATAATTAAAATTTAAAAACTAGATTGTGCAACATTAGTTTGGTTGATTGGACCTTGATTGAATTGTTTTGGTTTCACTTCATGAATTTTCAAATGCTTGAAGTAAAAAAGGTTCGGCAGTGCGTGAAAGATTGAGATATAATATGATAGAGTTAAAATAAACCACCAAAAGCCTGTTTGATATGAAATGATAGAGTAAATAAATAAATTATTTAATTCCGATTAAAAAATAATAATAATAACGTAGAAAGATACACATATTAAATTTTTATATAAATACTAGCTGCTACCCGCTCCGGCTACGCGCGGATACAATGAGATACTGATGTGGTGTCAGTATTATTTGGATATTGTTCATACTTATTGTACTAATATCGCTAATAAACAATAGGGATTGGTGGTAGAAGGGTGAAAATTTAGGGTTGAAAATATTTTTAATGCCAAAAAAATTAAAATAAAAAATTGACAAAAATATAAAAAAAAAATTGGTGGACCACCCTTATCACTTAGGGATATGAAAAATAGTTAACGACCTATTCTTAGACCTGCTGAATATATACACAAAATTTAATAAGAATCGGTCTAGCCATTTCGGAGGAGTTCTGTTACAAACACTGTGACACGAGATCTTTATATAATAGATAGGTAAGTGCCGCTACGAAAAGGGGAGTTACCCAGAATATGCCAGAGCAATAATAATATAGTAAGCTGAAAATCAGCTTATGCTCTGACGCTGATTTTCAGCACTCCCTCAATGTGACAACCTACAGTATTTTATCTTTAATCGAACTATGGAGGGTAGAGTCAAGGAGGAATTTCTCATATGGGGCTTTACTTTCAAAAGTGTCCATGATAAGCTGTTAGATTATAGTTCCAAAACCAACTTTAGAGGGCGCTGATGACCACGATGTGATTGGCGATTATTAATGAAGTGAAGTATGCCAAACGGAAACAGTAAAGTACAGAAGTAGTTGTACTGAATAGAGTAGTTTATAAAAATAAAGTAAATGAGTATGCAATTGAAAACGTCATTATTCAAAAGAATTCTGAAATTTTTAAAATTATTGTTCTATATTTAACCAATGTAAGAAATTACTTTACTTTACAACTAAATTTTTGAAAGTCGTTACGGACCGGATATATATCTTTCTTCGTTTCATTATGTCCTACTCTAACAGTTGTAGGCGCTTTCTTTCAAATGCAGTCATCAGCTTACAGCAGCGCCACCTTAATTTCACATGACTTTATGGACACTTCTAATATACAGAGAAATTCCTCCTTGACTCTACCCTCCATAAATCGAACCTAAGACAGCAAGTAATAACTATCTACTGAATAATAATGAAATAGACGTACAAATTCTAATTTCTCATTTCAAAAATCAATTATCTCAGAACTCGTTCCCTATCAATATTCGTCGACAAAAAATATAACGAATTTCAGATTTGATAGAACCGCGAAACAATTCCATCTGGCTTCAATAATGACGTTTTCGGACGAGCGGGTACCTAATGTAGCGGAGGACCTACCTTCAATTTCGTGTCAGATTATTATTCTCGAGAAAAATGGAAAGGTTGTTGGTGATTTACATACGAAGAGGTATAAGGAGGTGCAAATGAACGTATCCTTTTGTATCAATTTGTGGAGGTTCGGTAATAGATGGATGTTTCTAAGGGATTTGTGTTACTGCTGCGGTATTAGTTGTTAGCGATTTATTTTTTTGTTTTATTGGAAATCTTATTGATTCCATCTTCTTCTTTGCAATTCTATCGGTGTTTTTTTGCAGAATGGATAGGGAACCTACATTTGGAAGGACAGGATAAGACTTAGGGCATTGAAAGATTGGATGGAATATCGAAATTCTATTCAATTAAGAAATAACTGTCAGTAGAAGAATACTGGCCAATTGTGAGTCGGACTCGTGCACCGAGAGTTCCGTACAAAGTTTTAGTTAGTTAAAGATTTCCCCAATAATACCTGAGTATTTGATATTAATTTCAAATTGATACCTTTACGCGTTCCTAAGAAAAAGAGACAGCCAGATAGATGGACAACGGAGTGATTTTTTATTTTTTTTATGGTACGGAGTACGAATCTATGGATTTCCGAAGTATTCTGAAGCGATGGCAGTTTTAAGGAACAAGCTATTATAAATAAACCAAACTAAAAAGTAGAAAATAAATAATAGTCTAAAAAAACTAAAAAATACGCTTTTTATAGAAAACCGTACTAAAAAATATAAAATAAATTTAAATTAAGAATAGTGTTAAAAATTTCAAAAAATATAAATTAATAATATATCTTAGAAAGCATCGCATATCATTTTGATATTATCAAAATGATAATCACTCTACTCATATCTGTCAATAAAATATTTATAACTATTGACACCATGCACCCCACGCTTTTTTTTAAATAAAATAATTTTCTTTTATTCACACTATTATTAATTTAAATTTATTAAAATTTATTTTCTGTTTTTAGTTCGGTTTTTTTATAAAAAGCGTGTTTTTAAGTTTTTTTAAACTATTATTTTCGTAAATAAATGAATGTTTAATCACTACGTAAAACAAAGTCCTCCTACACGTCTATCTGTTCGCGATAAACTCAAAAACTACCGAAACTACTAATTTTCATTCATTAGAGTGATTCATCAGGAAGGTTTTGGTATATAATTTGTCAAGGTTTTGTGTAAATTGATTAAAATATAATCATCATTGTTGAAAGTGTCGGAGAAATTCAATTTAAAACCAATTAAAATGTCAAAAAGCCACTGAAAACTTAAATATATATGCTATTAATTTTTAAGGTAATTTTCAATATTTTTTCGAACTAAGCGCTCGTTGACATTTATTTCATTAAACTTTTCAATTACTTGTTGTCCCAAAGGCGTACTGTTGACTTTGTACAATATTCCAATTTCCTTTCTCGGCAGCTTTTATTTTACTACAGACCACAGTTTATTATAAGCTTATACCGGAGGAATGAAATACAATTATTGTTGTAATAATATTGTTTTATTTGATTAATTTTGAGTATTTTGAATATCGTATATAAACATGTGCAGGAAGGTATAAATAAGTATTCAAAAATAACAGTTGTTCCTGCGGTTGTGAAATATCTGTTATTGAAAATATCATGCAATATTAAATAACAACATTTCAACACTTACAAGTCATTAAAACAGCCAAGCCATTACAAAATTACTGTTAAATGTCTCAATTAAACATCTATGATTATCGTGGGCTAAAATGAGATGCACCTAGTATTTATCATCCAAAAAAATAGAATTGAAGGATTCACAGGAAGGAAATCATCTTGAAAGGTCACGTTTAAATAAGATAGTATTATCTGTAATTCCTTTAGAACCTAAATAATAGACTGTTATTTAAATATAGATATGTTATACATCTGTTATCTATACTCTATACTAATATTATAAACACTCCCAAATTGTAATATTATATATTTATATACGTATAATATATATTTTTCAGGTGTAAGTTCCGTCCGTATAATCAACATTCGAGTACCGGAAGTGCTACAATATGGCACCCGAGAGGCCATCACGCTCGACTGCGATTACATGACAAACAACGTCACAGGACTTGTCGTGAAATGGTTCTACATGGATCGATCACAACCGATCTACCAGTGGATTCCACCGCAGAAACCTCAAGCACTGGGGATAATGAAGAATAAGGTAAAGAGTTAATAAACAGAAATGAAACTTTTGGCTAATAAAAAAGCAATTATATGATAGATATCATCAGACGAGCAGGAGGTTAACTTGATGGTAGGTGATACCTCAGCCAGAGATAAGTCAATGATACGCTGCCGACCTACTTTGTACTTCAAGCATTCAGAAATCCATAGACTGAAACCGGAACGCGCAATATTTACTTCTCGGTTTTTCCATCTATAATTTTTTGGGAATTTCGATATTCCATGCCCGAAGTTACCAGACGTCGGGAAGACATGCATACAGAAAATATAAGCATGTTATCCCGGTGGAATTCAAACCCACGACCCATCGATGCGTACAGCAGGTGTTCTACCGAACGCGCCAACGAGCCCGTTAAAATTGTATATTACACCAATTTGTATTTTATTACAGCTGGATTTGACCTACAAAGTATCACATAATCCGTACACTCAACACAGAGCTTTGAGGATACTGCAGCCCAGTACGGAAATGACTGGAAATTACACCTGCGTGGTCTCCACGTTCCTTGCTGAAGATGAAAGGACACGACCTATGACTATTTTCGGTAAGAATATCAATGACCCACTCAGTCATACTTCAACACTTCAAATAAACGCTTATAAGCAATACAAGGTTGCCATTATGAGTAAATTGAGTTTGAATTTTCAAGGTTCTTTTAAAAAATAACAAAAATATTAGATATTTTTGTAATTATTATTATTACAGTAAGTGTAAACCGTTTTTCTTGGTAACAATCAAAGTCATAATATTTAGTGCATTATTGATATTCTGGACATCGTAATGTTTCGTGCCCACTAGTTTTTTCAATATTTTTTCTATTAAAATGATATATAACATAAATTTGAAATATAATCCAGCTTATAAGGAAGCGATTGGTATCAAAATTTAAACTTTTAGCATTTTGTGGGTTGACACTGTATTATTATTGCTTATAAGCGTCCAAATAATCTTTAAATTGTGTAAGAGGAAAATTTAAATTCAGAATTGAAATATAACCGGAACCGGAACTGTGCCTAAAATAGAAACTGTTGAGAATTTAAATTGAGTATCGCAACGGAAATTAGAATCGATTTTCATTCGTCGGTTTATAATATAATTTCACCAAAATTATTCCATGTTCTTAGTATGCAAATTCCTTGCTAGATGCAGTGACGTGGTGAAGTATAAAAGGAAGTAATTTCCGCTCCGTCTCAGAGCGTTAACTACGAGTATGCTAGTAAATCTATATTTCTATATCTATACTAATATTATAAAGAGGAAAGATTTGTATTTTTGTATGTTATAAATAAGCTCAAAAACTACTGAACCGATTTTAAAATATCCTTAACCAATATCTTTATATTGGCTAAGGATATTTTAAAATCGTTACTCGCTGATAATGTAGCTTTCTACATTATCAGCGAGTAACATAGGCTATTTTTTCGTGTAAGTTCATTTATATTGCATCGCTTATATTAATCGCTTAACTTATATGTATATTGTTTGCCTTGATAGAAATAATATCACTTTAATAAATAGCCAGCCCTATTCACTTGGTACTTTTGAATTATGTTATATGTTAAACATATCAATAGCGCAATTTAAAATTGTATGCTCTTCATCAGCTTCGTTAAAATCTTTTTCGTCCTTAAATAACATAAAAAAAACATCTACTCAACTTTTACTTTGCATTACAATACAATAACCGAACGATACTGTAGCTAAAGGTTTCCAGTAATAAAACCAGTTGAATTAATCAAACAGACGCAAATACGATGAGGAAACAGCTAATGAAATACAAATGACCGTTTTGCTTATGCCATAAATTTCATCAATACTTGAAGCTACACAGTAACACAGATTGTGATTATCTGGATATATTATCTAGAACTTTAATATGATTGGTTATGTTTATTAAATAAAAACAATTATGTTATGTATGGTACCTAAGAGTTACCTCATGTGAATACTACAACATATACAAAATATCTTTTTATATATATACTTGCAAAAATAAAAATATATTATCAAAAATTATATAAAATCCAAGGCAATATGAATATAAGTATTTCTTTTTTCAAGATATATTCTAATTTTTCTAGCGTGAGGTCTTATATTCATAGTTCAAGCTTGTATAAGCAACCATACGCTTTCAACTTATCTTTTACATCAAGCGTTCAGAAATACGTAGACTAAAATGCGCAATCTTTACAGTTTTTAGAGCTCCGTACTCCGTACCAAAATGGAACCCTTATAGGATCACTTCGTTGTTTGTCTGTCTGTCTGTCCAACTGTCAAGGCCCTTTTTTCAGGACCCTAATTTCAGTGTATAGATTAAAAAAAAGAAATATAAAAAAGATGTCTAGAAAATTTGAATCTTTGATACACCTGCGGGTATTACAGTTTGCGTGATCCCAAACAGTTGGGTTGTTGTATCGAAAACCTGCTCGTTTCATTGCAAGCGAGGACATCTACATTACCAGCCTTTACAATCGCGTTTGCTTTGAGTAGCGGTGTTTAGCCCATTTCGTTGTTGGTACAATCAGCTCAAAGGGAATATCTGGTCTTGTATTTACTTAATAGGAATTGAAATACATTTTGAAACTAATTATGTAAATTAATACTTAGTATGTTTTTAGTATCTTAACACTTTCTGCCGCAACTTCATTCACGTATTACGCAATAGATCTTACAGCTTTCATCCCCAATTTTCCCTTTGAGGTGCGTAATTTTCTCAAGTGCCTACTACGGCCTAAAACTTACCGTAAATTTAATGCTTAAGTTTTTGCGATAATGAACTATTTAGTCTTAAATTACTACAATTTTTTTTTAAAATTACGAATTAAATAGTACCTAACCTTAGGTTAAATCTATTTAACCAAATCACAACTGGATTGGTAAAAAAACCTTATCCATAATATCGCAAAGTTCGATTTAATGGACTATAAAGGAATAATATAGTTGGAGCATGACTATTTAGAATCGTAAATAAATCGAATACCAGGCAAATAAACTATTTCGAGTGCTTTGGTAGGTACATACTGTGACGCACACATAATGTCCTAGCGAAACCCTAGATATTCTTAATAGGGAAACTGCTTACAGGATATTCAAATTTCAAATTCAAAAATCATTTATTCATTTAGGTAACACAATGTACACTTATGAACGTCAATAAAAAATACATATTAAATGCTTCTAGTTTTACATTTACTGCCAGTTCTCAAATCAAGGGCGTAGAGCGGACGAGAAGAACTGGCAAGAAACTCGCCGCCACTCTTTTTTAATCGCCAAGTTTTTGTTTTACAAATGTTTTGTAAGGAGCTGCAACCATTACACCATGTTCCATTACGAATAGTCGATATGTCACTAATGTAAAGCTATTTTGTATGATAGGATTTAATATTTTTGAGGTTCGTATTTTGTATACAATAAAATTATATTTACGCTACTTATGTCGATTTATTGGGACACCCTTGTAAACTTAAGTGGCCGCCAGTTGAAATTTTTACATTAAACTTATATAAAATTTCCATGTCACAATGTTAGATACCGTACTCCTCCGAAACGGCTTTAGCGATTTTTACCAAATTTTATATGCGTATTCAGTAGATCTGAGAATCGGCTACTATCTATTTTTCATACCCCTAAGTAAGTGATAAGGGTTGTTCACCCCTTACATTTTTTTTAATTTTTGGACGAAATTTTTTGTTTTTATTTTTTTATAATGTGGCATTAAAAATACATACAACCCTAAATTTTTACTTTTTTATCACCAACCCCTGCTGTTTTTTGTCAAAAAATCTAGAATCGTGCGAAGCCGCTAGTTAAACTTATAAGAATACTGGCAATATTCAATTCAAAAATGTAATCAGGCTTGCGCAAAGTCTTGTTCTAATTATTCTTCAACAGAATAAAGAAACACAGTGTTCATTGAATGTATGTCTGTTGTATTATATTTGTATTATATAATATTTTTGTTTTCAGTGCCCGAGAAAAGGTTTGACATGATCATGGACAGACTGAACGATGGTTACCTGAACATCATATGCTCTGTGGAAGGAGTCTTCCCCAAACCAGAACTCGTGATTCTCGCAGGAAATAGGTAAGGACATAATATTTCTTCCGGAACTTAGTACGCACGTAAAACAATATTTATCGTATATTACTTATAAAAATTATACAACTGCTTTTTAGATTACACATACATATTTGAACTCCTTAAATCATTTTTATATACTGTTACCAATAATATTATAAAAAGGTAATATTTGTATATTTATAACGATTTAACTCAAAAACTAGTGGACCGAATTTCAAAATTCTTTCACCAGTAGAAAGCTACAATATCAGTGTTTTTGTGTATAGTACATCTACATTGCACTCGTGCGAAGCCGGAGCAATACTAGTACTATACTACTATTACTAGTTTTTTTTAAGAGAACGAAAACATTATCCAAATAGCTGTGAAGAGTAGCGTAGGCGTCAGTCTATGTGTACCTCCTTAATAATAAATAAAAAAAGTGTTGTATTCTATTAACTCCTAAACAATTCATCCGACTATGATAAAACTTGGTGGGTTGTTAGAACAACTATGTAGACATAAAAATCACATTTTTACATTACACGGCAACGCATGGTGAAAAATAAAAGCATATCATTCACAGTAACAAAGGTATTACCTATAATTAAAATCAAAACAAACCTCCATGAACATCGGATAATAATATTAATCTAATATATAAAATTCTCGTGTCACAGTTTTCGTTGCCATACTCCTCCGAAACGGCTTGACCGATTTTGATGACATTTTTTGTGCTTATCCGGTATCTATGAGAATCGGCCAACATCTATTTTTCATGCCCCTAAATGTTAGGGGTAGTCCACCCCTAAATTTTTTATTTTATTTTTTAGACAAAATTTTTAATTTCTATTTTTTTATGATACAACACACAAAAATACATACAACCCCTGCTTTTTTGTCAAAAAATCTAGACCCGTGCGAAGCCGGGGCGGGTCGCTAGTTATTATATAACAATACGTATACAAATTACCGTGACATATTTTAAAGCTTAATATTTGCTTCATAATAAACATAATTACTCAGAATTTATTCATTCGTGAGTTAATATTATATTCACTAAAATTAATTAAGTCACATAATATTGTATTTTAATTGAGTATTATATTTATACTTTTATTCATTAATGTGTGGACCCCACAAGTATCATGCACTTGATCTCCAATTTCGTATTTGCAAAATTATTGATAGCAAGTTCAAACTCGTTCGAAAAACAGTAGTTATGTGTTGCGCTCTCGCAGTCTTTTTTTGTATTAAAGTAGTTACTGATGTTCTTTCTTACAAAAAAGATTAACTATATAGCGTGATGCTTATAAGAAATATCGAAGGGGATCATAATACCTATGGGAGTCATATTACCACCTCTTCTACTATACAATTTGCCTGTTATCGTAGTGGCTGATATTTTCTACTCTAAGCACATGTACGACCATGTACCCACTTAAAGGGGAAAGACGCAATCTAAGTAGAGAGATATAATATAGCTTGCAAGACTTAAGAGGACTAGTACTTAGTTAGTCTTAAGAAGACTCGAACTCAGTATTCGAAGTATATCCGCTCCTAATCACAGGCGATATTCATTGATTCCAACAATCCGTTAGTGCAGCCGACATCTCGGAAACTTGCCGAGTAGTCCAAATCGCTCCGAATAATACTCTTGTACCTTCCTTAATCTCGGTTTACACGGGTTGATATTAGGAAACAAAACGCTAGATTTTATTTTTTAAAGGTTTTTAGAAGATATTAACGTGGTAAGTATAAGGTCGTTGTTTACTCAGTGGGAATCAACTACGGTTGAATGTGTTTTGTCAATTGACACGATATGAAAAAAAAATAGTTTACAATATATTCATGCAATCAGTATGGCTGTAATAAAAAATTATAGTATCTCCGTAGAAATAGATGTTTTAACAATCTTATGAAAATTACAACAAATGTTACCTTTCAAATTGATCAATGATGTAATAATACAGTATGTTTTTTTTTTTTTCAAAATCAACGGGCTTGATTTCTACGAAAATCAGCTTCGAGACTCATTGAGTACTTTTCGCAATTCCCCATAGTTTCCGATTTGACCATGAACGCCCACTTAGAAAAATCATATACATATACATTGGCAGGCATATACATTTATTTACTCGAACACATGTAAGTGCTTATAATATGCATTTTTATGTATATGTGGTATATTGTCTTTCGCGATTCCCTATCTTAAGGCAGTTATGTATTTGAGCTTAACCTATGTATATAAACAAGTATTAATTGGTCATTTATTTTCTTTATTAAGTCGTATCATCTTCTTGTCTTTTAATACGAGTACCTAACAAAATTATCTTCGTTTCAAGCTCTTAGTGAACTTTATATCACATTCTATTTTAAAAAAATGTATAGACTACGTTTAATACATAGCAAAATCTCCAAAAATTATCTTCGTTGTGAGCTTTAAGCGAGCTTTATATCTCATTTTTATTTAAAATAAAAATGTACGCACTGCGACGGTCACAAAACTTATTTCCGTCCGTATTATACCTATACCTTAGAGTTTTAGACTAAATAATTCGGATGCTCCATGAAAGTTGTCTAACTCCGACATCTTGTACGGCACACTCGACACGGAATCAGTTTGCCCAGCAGGCACCAGGTATTCTCCGTATTCGAATCCCTCTGCACTGTAAGCTCCAAGCGATTAGCCAAATATCTTTGGATACATGTGCGCCTAGTATCTTCTGTTGATTGGTTTTAATAATAGGATAAAATGTGAAGGCGATTTATGGAATATAAAACGAAAATTACACGATAAAACATGTCTATTTTCTATATTTTTGGACAAATATATACGTATTTGTTCAGAGAATTAGAAGTCTACTTACACATTAAATAATGCCCAAACTGTAGATAATCTCTTCTCATAATCAAATAATAATTATAAATCTTTATTTCAAGCAATGCCCATAGAAATTTAAATATTACAATATATAGTTACTTTCTACACAAACTACTAAAACAGTCAAAGCACGGTTATAAATTGAATTTAAAAGAAATAGAGAAATTAAAATTTTAGAGATATAAAAACTAGTAAAATAAAAATGATAGTAATAAATCCATAATATACGTATTATATTCGTAAAATCTAAAAATTAAAAAAAAATACATTAATGATTTTTTTATTTAACATTAGTTTGGAACATTTATAATTATGCGAAGAGCATTATTGTACTCTGAGGATACTACAGGATTTTCTTGTATATTATGATGGAATCCTTATTAGTACTTATAGTATTTTTTATTGAAAATCGTACTCAAAATCTTCAAAGTCAACTGAATAAATGATTAAAAAGTCTTCGTTCGTTGAACGACTACGAAATTGACATTTACAAGCTTAAATATTAAATGACTCATACTTTTCGTTGAAGCTTTAATGACTTTTCTTTATTTCAGGCCGCTAAACGCAAAGTCTTCCTTGAACATGATCGATGGACGATACACCGCACTTACAAGTGCAGTAGTGAAAATTGACTACTTACCCCCCACTGTCGAGATACTCTGTGACATGCAAGTACAATTAGCGAACTACTTTAGCAGGAAACGGGATATATTTTACAGAGGTAAATATACTAATAGTTGAAATTCTTAAACACATAAAAAAATTATAAATGTTTGGATGATTGACATATTTTGATGTTCAATTGGATGAGCACATTTAGATGAAATATACATATATAAACCGCTATCCTACCGGTTAATTCTCACATAATATTTTTTAATATCCGATGCCGCGAGCAAAGGTAAGTGAATTAAAAAAAGAGAGAAAATGTTCAAGAATAATATTTTAAAAAATCTTCATCATCCTGGGACTATTTAACAAATCAAATGTGTTTAAACTCAATTCTAATTTACACTATAGGCGAAAATAATAATATTGTTAAAATGATTTACTTATAGGTACGAGTATGTGTTGAGTGAAATTTCCAGTAATTGTAATTAGTAATGAATACTTTTAGAAGCCTCATCAATTTGACTTCGGCATTCTAGAAACTAACGAGCTTTACCTAACCTAACCTTACGTCTCGATAGATCGTGGGTTTGAATCCTACCGTGACGATTTTTTTTATATTTTTTTGTAACCCGACCGGGTAACGAACCACCGTTCATAGATGAACATACAATTAAGTACATATTGCGCGTATCATTTTCAGTCTAAGCATGCTCAAAATATAAAAAATGTTTACGGTGCATTAACAGATGTTCTGTGGTTGGGATATTACCTACCATCAAGTGAATCTCATGCTCGTCTGTAAATCGTATTATCAACACAAGATGTTCCTAAATATTGTTTTTTTTTTTAAATAATCCTTTCTAATAATTTTATAATTCTTCCAGATCCAACATCTACAACCTTAGACCCACAAGGATCATTTGACTCACGGTCAGCACACGATCAAGGTAATTCAAAAAATGTCTGTTAATTAATAATGTATGATTTTATTCATATCTCTAAAAAAAAACATTTCACTTTGCAAGAAAGCATTGTGAACTTTAAAACTAATTAATGATAACAAGCACACCTAATACAAATAATATAAAGGGGAAAGATTTGTTTATTTGTTGCGATTTAACACAAAAATTACTCGACCGATTTTAATAATTCTTTCACCAATAGAAAGCTACATTATTTTCAGCGAGTATTTTTGTATATAGTACAAATCTACATTGCGTTCTATCTGACTCTTTTTCTGTTTTTTTCAGGTTGTTTAGTACAGTGCACCCCGAGCCTAATCTCCATAGCGCTTTTACTATATTTTAGCTTAAAAAACACTTGACATCGTACTTTTATTGTAAATTGTAATTGATAAGTGTTTGTGAATATTTCATGTAAATAAAATAGCATAAGTTAACCTTTTAAGTATTAATTCGGGGTACGGATATTGTGAAAATCTAATTGGTTTGGATTTTTTTTTTTTGAGAACAGTAATCGCCAAAAAATAACACTTCAAAAGTGTTGCTTTTGGAAACAACAATTTCCAAATTTATGTATCTAAAAACTTTCCGATAAAAATTCGCTTTGTAATAATCTATATATTATATAAAAGAAAGTTGTGTTAGTTACACCGTTTATAACTCAAGAACGGCTGTACCGATATCTTATTTGTTGGATTCCTCTATGTCCGGAATAAGACATAAGCTATTAAAATATTGGAAAAAATCAGGAAAAAAAGATAAAATTAATTATAAAATAAATTAGATTCGGAACTCCGCCATCTTGACAGCTCACGTCATGCATTCTTAGCTTTTTTTGGAATAACAGATGTCCACTGAAAATCAGTGACATATTAGACAATTATAGTGGGTAAATGGGCATATTCAAATTTAAGAATCATTATATAATTTCGAAGCCAAAATTGTGGCAGAACAACGTCTGCGGGGTCCACTAGTTAAATATATGTTTGTATTATCTATATTAATTATTCTATTAAAATATCTGTAATGGCCGCCATTATTACTGTTCTTCGGAATTCAAAAAACAGCTAAGTGCAAAACGTGTTTTAACTCGCATACCTATTATGCTTTCATTACAATATTATAAAGTTAATTTAAATTCTTATAAACTTTTCCCGGCCGTTTTCTTCGAAGTTCGTTTAATTATGTTAATTTTAAATTGTAAGAGGAAATGGTAGGGATTTTACGGCTTTCTGATAAAACGTTTTAACGGTGAACTTAAATACGAAAAAATATTTAACTTTTATAATATGTATACTACGCGAGAATTTATGTATATGTATATTTTGTACAAATATGTTATTAACTATTGATATTTCTATATGTATAATAGTGTATTGTTCATAATTATAATATAATAAATTAAAACTTTTACTTTATAAAGTTATATAATGTAATTTAAATATATAATATTCAACGATAATTTCCAAAGACAATTCTCTTCTAGTCCAAAATAAAATTATTAAAAAAATGTTCTGTTTATTATTTTCTAAGAACCTCCTCTTAGCAGATTCTGTAACTCTGATGTTTTACAATACAAGGCATCAGTATTTAAGTGTCTCAAAATGAGGAAAATACTACAACATTATTGGAGCAAATGAGTTGTAACTCAAAAATATGATCACAGTTTGATTTACGCGATTGTCTTTTATTAACGCGAGTATCACACATTTAAATAAAATACTTTAGTTAGATTCGTTTTTATTGCCATTTTTTAACACAACTTTGGGCTTAAATTAGTAATAAAAGAAGTGTCAAATTTTCAAAACAAAGTCGGTACCGACAAAGCACGATTATCTAAGAATACAATAACTTTTATTTGTAATTGATTTATGCAGTGGTTTTTTCATAAAACTCGATTTTCCAAAGGCTTTTTCGTATTTTTTTAGACGCCCCTTTTACTATGAATTATCGTGCATCTCACTTAATAATGACTGCCCCAGTGTGGTGCGGGAGAACAGCATGCTTTTTGGCCTCGCCCACAAGTGAGTTCGAGCCCGCGACTTGTGCAACCTTAAATATGATCACAGTCGCCTATTGGAATTACGTATTGCAATTGACTAATTTTTATGACAGACTAGCTGACCGAGGCGAACTTCGTATCGCCAATAAAAGTTGTCTGAACTTATCTATACGAGTATAAATAAAAAAAAATATTATAGTTTCTCACCTTTAAAACTTCCTTAGACTTCCACAAATATTTCAAAACCAAAATGAGTCAAATTGGTTCAGCCCTTCTGAATATTTTGTGAGAGTAATAAACGTTTATAATATTATAAAGAGGAAATATTTGTTTGTTTGTTACGATTTAACTCAAAAACTACTGGACCGATTTTAAAATTTCTTTCAGCAATAAAAAGCTACATCATCAGCGAGTAACATAGGCAAAACATTTTTTTTTAAAACAAAATCAAACGATCAAGCCTTAGATTTTTAATGAAAGATTGTCTATTATGGAATCGTTTATATTGTAGACGCCTACACTTTGCCTCTCTACTCTTTGACGTCATTACTTCTAGAGCGCCAACTTACTTATATAATAAATTAACATGGATGGGAGACAGTAACAACAAATATCGTACTAGAATATCCTTGTATGGTCTCAGTATTGAAAGAAACAAGACGGCTGCTTTTAGGGGTAGCTTTACGTACAACGCGACTAAATGCTGGAACAATCTTCCACCCCCAATTCGGAACTCCGTATCACTGATGAGTTTTAAATTAAAATATAAAAAATATCTGTTGTTGGAGTTCAGGAGCCAGATGTAGTCGCGTGTACGTAAAGTATAGGAAAAATAATAGTAATAATAATTTCATTTTTTAGTTATTGTAAGTTAGATATTATCATTTTCTTTTTTTTTTTTTTTGTTACTCTTTTTTGTATTTTTATTATTTTTTTTCTCTGTGGTTGTTGGCACATTTGTGTTTATATGCTAATTCTAGACTAGATTAGACAAATTAAGTTACATATAATAGGTTTAATTTTTTATATTTTTATAGTTTTTAATTTTTTACTTGTGTAAGATAGCTGATAGTCCAGAGGTCACCCCGGGGGCACACTGAAAACCGGCGCTCTGTCGACAAAATATTGTTGGCGAAGCATATGCTGAGTGTGTTACCCTTCCACACGACCAGATATTTTTAAACTATTCATATGGTAAATAATTATAAGTTTATATGTGGAATAAATGTTTGAGTTTGAGTTTGAGTTTGTAGTATAGGGTAAGTCCGGGGTAGTTGGCCATAGTTTTTTGTAAACGCTGTTAAAAAAAAACCTTACACGTTACAGTAGAAATATTTATTTGTAATAAAACTTTGATCAATCAACTTTCAAATATTAAACATAAAAGTAACAATTTCTAATGAGATCACCTCAAAAAAAATAGTTTTTTAAAAAACACAATTGGCCATCTCTCCCGAGGTGTCCGGGTGTGATGGCCATAGCATTAGAGGTAAGATGGCCATAACTTAATTCTAGCTTTCGTATAGTATTTTGGTATGAATTATTTTCTGTTTACTATCAGCTTATTTTCTCTTGACCACATTTAGAGGACATGTCAAGAAGATGAAAATATGCATTCACTTCTGATCTACGAGTATACGAGTTCTGACGTTCTTAGTGTGATATATGTAGGTACATTGTACATACATATGTATTTCTGCTAAAGAACAACAGCCATAGCTTGCTTTTTGAGTTTATCTGTCGAACCTATGCTTTAATGTTAATTGTTCGGCAAAATCGTAAGCTGTTTTCCCTTACGTCATTCATGGTCATTTGAAAGCCTTGGGCTAGCATTGTTTTGATGTCAGCAACCAATTTATTTTCGTTTTTCTTTCAAAACATAGTTGATGGTCCCACAGGTCCTTTTTATCATTATTCTTATTTTCAATGTTTTTCTGAGAATTTGGTCCTGATTAGCTGCCGAACGAATGGGTAATCTATCATTTTTCAAAGTACTAAGTGATTTTTGTGACCAATTACCTCTCATGGTTACCGTCTTTCCCTTATATTTATTAGGCATCTAAAACAAATATGAAAAACAATATTTTTTTACATATGACATCATTTCTGTACCAACGGTATATGATGGCTATATGGCCAACACATACCGATTAAAACTGGCCATCTCTCCTTTTTTTCCGGGAGAGATGGTCACACCTAAAATAAAAAAAGCAAAGACAAGCGACGAGTAATTTTGAGGTTATCACATAGCGTTATTCATATACTTTATAACAAATACAAAAAACACCCTTATTTTAAGAAACAAACATCACAAACATGTAAAACGTGTACCCCTTGAAAAATATTTACACCATACCAAATAATTAACAAGGATTTTACTTCCTTTTTATTATTTTTTCGCCAAATTTTTTGTCGTACCTTTGCTCCCACGCACTACACGAAGCGGAATAATCAGAAACTAGCAGCATCTAGTCAAGGATTCCATGATTTATTTCGATAGGCCATCTCTCCCTTATGGCCATCTACCCCGGAATTACCCTAACTAGCGACCCGCCCCGGCTTCGCACGGGTCAAGATTTTTTGACAAAAAAAGCAGGGGTTGTATGTATTTTTTAATGCCACATTATAAAAAAATAAAAACAAAAAATTTCGTCCAAAAATAAAAAAAAAGAATTAGGGGTGGACTACCCCTAACATTTAGGGGGATGAAAAATAGATGTTGGCCGATTCTCATAGATACCGGATACGCACAAAAAATTTCATCAAAATCAGTCAAGCCGTTTCGGAGGAGTATGGCAACGAAAACTGTGACACGAGAATTTTATATATTATATAGTATAATAGCTCCTATTTCACCATACATACTGCTGATAGAGGACAAATCTTTGTTTTTATTTAATTGAATTGAATTGAATAATATTTATAGTACGTGTTGTTGATGAATGCCGGATAACAGGAGTTACGTAATTTAAATATAGGGTGTTTAATTATATAACTTTCGAATGCTTTCAAATTTACAAGAAGTTCTGAAGCGTAAAATTTCCTATTATATTTTGAGTTACACGTGTTTAAATTATTTTACTGTGTGATTATTTCTTACATTTGGTGTTATTAATTTCAGTTGGAAGTTAATAATAGGTTTTGTTTTGTGTAATCGTAGTACTACGTAGGTATTATATGTGTAAAGGTCAAAGTTTAAAGTATGATTCATACTATTTGGTCATTGTTTTAAAAGCATATTTTTTGTATTTACTTACACATCTTGACTTTATAATATTATTTTAAACATACATTAACATTTTACAACAACAACCAGTGTTGTGTTATCTATAGTTAGCACAACAAAAACTTAGTTGTCTTCTTTTTTTTACGTGCCATACATCTAATCCAAATATACTTAAATTGGTTTATTTTATATATTCACTTGTAATAGTCGATGGTAAATAGGCTACTCATAGACAAGTGTGACCTGAGTTTACATCAACACTAGGTGTGATGGCAGCAAAAAAGTAAAATATAGTAAGATGTAGAAACGAAGGCGTTAATTTATTCCTCAAAAAATAATATATTTCGCATGGGATGGGAATTCAGTTTACGTGCAAGCATTATATACCTACTTAATTTCGAGAAACCTCTAACTTTTTTTATTTTACCATATTATTTTAAAGGCGATTTATACATTATTATACTAAATATTTATCCCGACATTTCGAAAGCTTTTCAGCAAGCGTGGTCACGGTCAGACTGTAAGCTGTGACATATGTCTGTTTTTTATTTTAATTATTCACATGACCTGGATACAAGTCCTTTCACCGAATTCTTCGTTTAAACCATCACTTACTTGTAAGTCTGATTTAAATATCCATAAAGTTTCCATACATATTAACGCTGTAACAATAAAGATTTTTTTCTGGGTTTCAAAAAAGACCCCAGTGTCAATGTCAAATGTCAGCTTAAAAAAAATCTTCGCTAAAACCATTATATTGCCATTTACAAATAAACAGCAATATTTCAAAATATTTTTCACTTCAGTTAAGAAATATTTTCTATTCCATTTTTTTAACAGAAATCTAAAGCATCAGAATTTCGAATATTAAAAATCGAAATTAAAAACCAGACCAGCACTATACAAAGCCATTCACCATATTCAGGTTAGCGGGATCACTCGCGTGTCTGTTGTTCCCAAAAACTTTGCACCAATACTTTCACGTATATAGGACAAGCTTGAAACCACAGACCAAATACTTAAATAGACAACGCAACTTTTCATCAGATGACTTTCATGTTCGTGATTTGTCACTTATCACTAAATAAAAAGTTATATTTAACTTTTTGTCTTATTTCAACTTTTTTTATCCAACCGACACACATGATAGGATTATATATTTATTTTATTATTAAGTGTCTATATGTGTTTATGACAAGTGTCTTAAATATTGTGTTTGTATAGTATTGTTATGACTAATAAAATCTCTTCCTCATTAAAAATTTATCACTTATTTGTAGTGATTGATAGAAATCATGTGGTCTATGTTCATACAGACTGAGGTACTAGCATCATACCTAAAATTGTCAATATCGACACCCAGGGTTCTACAATTATAGTACAGTTATAAGTTTTAATATGCATGTATTTGCTGTTAATGAGTTTGAAAAATGGGAGTGACTGAAAATCAGCGCTGTGTCTTATCCGGCAAATACAGCAAAAGCTGATCACTGCCCATTTGAGTGGCCACCTGGTGTTAATTGTGTATATGTGTGCTTTATTTACTTAAAGTTTTTCTTATTTTGTGTATTTTCAAAAAATATATTATATTATCAAATGATATTTAAAAATACTCATTTCAAGGTTTTTTTTTATATTTTTACAATCATTTTTTTCAATTTTACTGAAAAACAGAGTAGAGGTTTCTTCGATTTAGATCTGTGTATGCATGAAACTAAAATCAAAAGTTGACATAGAAAGTATTGTTCTCATATTTCAACTAGAACAGAAATGGAACAAAGACGAAACGGGCGCAACAAAACGCGATGGTAATGAGTTAGAAACTGTAGCTTCAATACAAGCGATGCACAGAGCAGTGATGTCACGATTTCCACACAGAGATGGTGTTGCAGCAATGTAGTTGAATTTGATATTTTTTCACATGTCCAATTAGTAATTTTATTTACAATAAGAGAGGTAAACAATCGGACAAATTGGTTTAATAAAATAAAAACTTATAAAAATAAATGTTTAATATTTTCTCGATGTAACAGTAGGTATTAGGGTGGATTCTTCAGTGCCTTAATGGGCATGAGGCAAACGCATTTCTGCGTCCGTTTCACTGATTATTTTTATTTACAAACAAGTAGGTGATCAGTCTTATGTGCCTTGTCTGACTGAGACATTTTTATTAATTTGTTACCCCTGATTCGAACAAAGGTCTAAGCCGCAGAGGACAATATTTACAATGTAGTCTATAAAAACTAACAGTGTAAGCCTTGTCCAAGCCTTTTAAAGTGATACCTTAAATGTAAATAAAAAACTTGATATTTAGGGGGATCTTATTACAATCGTAAGTTGCCCAAAAACGAATTGCTTATGAGACAATTATACGTGATTGCGATCAAATCGCAAATATCAAATTCTCCGAATTACCTGACACGGACACGGTCACAATGACTGCTATTTTTTCCATCCCAATCCAATCCTCAATACACTCGTGCGAATTGGAAACTGCACTGCACCTGCTGCTCTCTGTGATAGGCGCAGTTCAATTTTGAAACCACATATTGAGGAATTTTCGTAGCAAAGTAATCAAATCAGTGATAGAATGGATAGCAGTCATCGACCTGAAGTGGATGTTAAAATAACACTTTTACTTAGTTTTTTTTTTTAAATAGACCAATTTCAATGTTATGATTTGATTGTTTTATTTTTCGAAAATTGGATATAACAGGTCTGTATTTGATTAACAAGTTCGTGAATGTGTAAATTTTTATGTTAGACTGGCAATCTAAAGCGATACTCCATAGTTAAAATATACCTAGTCGTATGTTTTTTTTTATTTACACTTTATTTTCCAATAAATTTACAAATATTGGTACAGAAATAAATCAAACAATGTATTATTTAATAAACAATGTACTGCACTTACAATTTTTTATTAGTAGCGTTTTAAATCTTAATATTATTATTAGTAAAATATTTAAAAAAAAAACAATACAATAATAAGGTTATAATAATATGTATAAAAGTAAAAGAACTATTTAATGTAAGCTCTGCTATTCACGGTAAAAACTGTTCTATATCTTTTTTTAATTATATTACTTTAATAACAATCACATTTATTAAGTATCCAACCTTATTCATAATCACCTCTTTGCTTCTGTGTTTACTAAAACCTCGTAAATCCACCCACAACAACAAATGCGTCTTACCAACTTTACGGTAAAGTATTAGTACATGATTCCCTTAATTCCCCGAACCACAAAAATATGCCCACATTTCCCAACTAATTCCTGGGTCGAGAACATCGAAGGCACATTATAACGGCTTAGGTTCCTACCGCGAATAAATTTCCCCGGAGAAACGTATTTCACAACGCCCGGGACAGCCGAATGATCCAAAATAGTGTAGACTCAATTTACCATCTTTTTATAAGGTTTCATTTAGGATTTTTTATTACAACATCATTATTATTTTTTTAATATCGTTTGCCAAACGCGCGAAACGTTCGTCTGAACGTTTCGCTTACATGATGAAAGATCAGCTACATAACTAGAAGAACTTAAACCGAAACGCGCAATCTCACATCACGACTTTTAATGGTTAACGATTTTTTTACAATAAATCAAATTCAAAATCATTTATTCATTTAGGTAACACAATATACACTTATGAACGTCAGTAAAAAACACATATTAAATGCTTCTAATTTTACATTTACTGCCAGTTCTCAAATCAAGGGCGTAGAACGGACGAGAATTCTCTCCGCCACTCTTTTTAATCGCCAAGCTTTTTGTTTTACAAAATGTTTCTAAGGAGGAGATATCAAGTTGAAATTAATTTCAAATACTCAGGTCTGCATTTCCTTGTAACAGTGAATAATTCGAAAAACTTCTAAGTCGACGCAATCAAACGACACAGCCTTTTATGCTCCGTTTATGCCGCATATTTTGATACTAGCAAGGGAATTTAAACATATGGGGTTGTCCCATTGACCTATCGTAAGTAAAGAAAAATTAGTTTTTTTTTTATTGGGAAAATCTTTACTAAACTAAAAGTTTGTACGGAACTCTCGGTGCACGAGTCCAAGTCGCACCTAGTTTTTTTAAATGGCTTCCAAATTGTAAATTTCCCCTTCCCCACTGCTACTTTTGATAATAAGCTTACTACATATTGCAAATAAAGGTTAGCGCGAACTAACAAAATACATTATTAAAGTTTCTGTATTCCTATTAACATCAATTCGAGGGCATTAGCCGACCTTACAATTAATTCCTATTCAAATGATACGGACAGCTCGACAAGTATTTAGTTAATTATGACTGTTATTGATATTGATGTTCATCCATCGCTTTAGTTCAATATAAACACAAGCACCTACACCCACACTTACACCCATACACACACACTCCTTCATCATTTTAAATGCTATTATAATAATTATGTACCTTAATGATGTACCTAATATGTATGTAATAATGTACCTATAATGGAACTATATTAAGTGAATAGTATTATTAACATATAATAGTACTTAGTTGTATTCAAGGTTTCGTTATTGTTGTTTTTTTAAAGCGCTCGTGTGTTGGTCGCACGTTCGATCTCCATCGGAACTACCTTGTTTTTAGTTTTAAATATATTTCCTCTAGGTCGTATCTTAAATATCAACAACCTATATTTGTATATGGAACATTCGTTAATAGCGTAAAACAAAAACAATATTTAGATTTAATCTAACATCAAATATATTAGTAGGTACGTTTTCATCTGAATGTTTCACATAATATATGATATTACTTCATTTACATCTTCTACCACCTTTATATAATGCCATGATTTTTTAATATTATAAAGACGACCTTGTAAAGGATTAAGATTTTTGTCTAAAATTATAGCAATCGAGCCAACGAAGCCTAATAGAAATTCTGTTTTAAGGTTTCCTATTTTCCTTAGGTATTCTTCTTTAATTTAAAGGAAACCCACCATCCTTTCAATCATTGTCGGTGAGCTTTGGCATGCTTTTGAAATATAAGTACCTATACCATCAATCAACATTCATCGCTAATACGCTGTCATGAGTCGGTTTAGAAATTACACATGGCGTGTAAAAAAAAGCTCGAAGCGACAAACAGCTCTTCTATTCCTTTCATTGTCTCTTACTCTGCTCTTGAACTACTGACAATAAACTTCAGAGCTTATGTTCTGAAATTTGTTGTATGCTGTGTACCTCCCCTTTTCATGGCGGCATTTCTTTCTACGTTTTTAATTGTTTTTGTGTATTTTTCTAATTCGTTATTACTATTGTTGTACTTGTACTTTTGTGCCTTCCCGTGCATATTTCATTTAATTCCCAAAAAACTATCGTCATCCATTTCCCTACATCTATCTTGACATATGCCCACGAGAATGTAAGTGAGTGCTCCTATTTCACCATACATTCTGCTGATAGAGGACAAATCTTTGTTTTTATTTATTTTTATTTTTCGTTTATATATGTATTTTTCGATTATTATAGTTAATTACTTAAAGATGTCATGTGGAACATGGTGTAATGGTTGCAGCTCCTTACAAAACATTTGTAAAACAAAAACTTGGCGATTAAAAAAGAGTGGCGGCGAGTTTCTTGCCAGTTCTTCTCGTCCGCTCTACGCCCTTGATTTGAGAACTGGCAGTACCTAAATGTAAAACTAGAAGCATTTAATATGTATTTTTTATTGACGTTCATAAGTGTACATTGTGTTACCTAAATGAATAAATGATTTTTGAATTTGAATTGATGAATAAATTACGTCGATTATAGACATGTCTGATTCAGAATTGAATGGTGGAGCTGCCAAAACCATTCTATTTGCAGTGTGTCCAGTAGCATTTAATTATTCACCCTCCGTCTTGAATCCTCGACAGGTTTAAAGCTGTGGTTAAATTTAGCGTGGCGTTTGATGTAGTTTGTAGCTAATGACCCTTTGCTTCGGACCTAATTGATTTAAAGGCTTGTAAATTGAATGGAAAACTCAAAATATAACTTAGCTAAATATATGTTACTAGCAACGCGCCCCGGCTTCACACGGGTGAAATGTAGATGTACTAAACATAACACAAAACATATTTAGCCTATGTAACTCGCTGATAATGTAGCTTTCTATTTGTGAAATAATTTTCAAAATCGGGCCAGTAGTTTTTGAGTTTATTCATAACATACAAAAATTCAAAAATACAAATCTTTCCTCTTTATAATATTAGTATAGATTAAAGTTTAAAATTATGGAAGATATATTCTCGCAGCTTTAATTAATTGTGTTTCATACAAAATGATGGGTTTGAATAAGACAGAATTTATTTTCTTTTATTGAATAAGAGGAAGTTGATCATATTCAGATTGAAATATTTCACCTAAAACAAACAAAATTAAAACTTGTATGTTTACTATAGTAGAAGCACCATAAAATGAAATATTATACGTACTTATCGGAAGATAATTATTATCACGACAGGGCGAGACATTTTTTAATATACAATTCAGACCCTTTATTTTCCACAGAAAATTTTAGATACATTGTAGAAAATTTTGTTTTTTATAATAATATAATGATACGACTTAATTGTTCGATAAAAAAATAAAAGATTCGATGCATTTAACGATAAATATAATTTAAATCATTATGTATGCAGTACTTTTAGAAATGCAGGTTGGAGGTTCTTTAATAATGATAATGAATTTTCATGAGCGCTCGGACGTCAAAAGTACCTTAGCGTGATAATGGTATACTAAGCTCTCAAAGAGAAGTCGACAAAATGAGCGCATTTTCAGCTTTTCACATTTGTATGGTATCTCTAAACCCTAATAGAACCAATTATTCATTCAATAAAATTTAGGATTTTATTCTAAAGGATCATTTTGCTACTATGACACCAAAAAAAACCTAATTTTTATAAAATATTTTGGTCCAATAAAAAAATTCCTAGCAAATACTTCTTTTCAAGTCGATACCGCTATCGGTACCCAGAACAAAAGATACATGCATCATGCAATGCTTTCAGCTCAAAAGACCTTCGAAACCTACTATATTGGTATGAAGCAAATAAAAGGCACTCTCTGTATGCATGTAAATCTGCCAGAGGCTACGATACCCGGTACAGATTGAAACGTACGGCCACAGTTCACACGCAACTTACAGTTGCGAAAGTCAAATGCAGCAACACGGTAAGACCACAGAATATAAATGACTGTGATGATATTTCACCAAGCGCTTATTCATTAGTTCCTTTTATAGATACACTATGTATTTGAATAGGATGTAAGAATAAAAAAATATTTTACGCCACTTCAAAATACATTTATTTTAAAGCTACTAAAGACATGTTAATATGATTTTTTTTTGCTAAAAATATATATAATACTTTTTGTAGCTTCATAAGTTGTAAAAATACAAGAAAATTTAATAAAAAATGAAATATTATTTATTTATTACTTTAAAAATATTTTAAGAAAATATCATATAAATATTAATATCAATTAATTTGACTCACTGTTAGTAATATGTGCTATGGGGCGGCTTAGCATTTTTATTGGGCTGCACTTTGAAAATTCTGCGGATTAGTGATGCAGATCGCATGCTATTGATAAATTGAAGTCTAAGCTATCGGTTTTGATATTCCATTCTGGAAATTCGAATTGTTTGTTCTGTTGGAAGTAAAATTAGAAATAGCCTCCATTCTTTGTTGGTTCAACATCGAAATAACTCACTCAGAGCTGTATTCTGTACCGAAGAATATTTTTAGTATACTAAATAAAAATAAACTCTCTGCCAATTGGAAACAGGCGTGATGTATGTACGTACGTGTAAATAAAACTTAACATATGATTACGAAGCTGTGGGACTTTTTAAATAGAATATTGAAGTATTAGGCGCTATCTCGAACACATGACCTAAATGACAATTAAAAAACATATGACAAAAAATCACACATATTTTCGGAATAATAATGAAGGTAAATAGGAAATAATATTGTAATTATCAACTTAATTTCTTCTCCTGCCCTGTTCCCTTTTTTATGTTAGTATGTTCTCTTTTTCCATTCTCTTCTTGATAACACAAACAAAAACACCCAAGGTCAGAAATAGGTATGAAGTAGGTATTATAAAGTCCTTGGGTCTACATTAGACAATGCAAAAGACTACAAACGTAGATGTCTTAGACATCCTATATTAATGTTTCTAGTCAACAATGACAACAAAACTCTTTTTCCTGTTTGCGGCGGTTCTGTTTTTTCAACGTATTTTACCTTCATTGTACTACGTCGTCCCCTCGGCCTTCCCCCACGGTAATCAGTATAAAATTAATATTAAAAAGACACCAAACATAATATAAATAAATAAATATTGCCGAGTTTGAACACGAAAAGATTAGCCACGTTTTAATTATGCATAAAAAACGACTTATCAATCTTTAAAACGCTCTCCTGTAAAGTAGCCGTTTTGCAGATCCGCCGTTGTTCTACGATCATGACGATATGTGTGTATTAATGACAAATAGTTAAAACTGTCTGTCTCTATTCATTACCTAATAATAGAAAGAGATAAGTTAATAATTAATTCCACTGTCAGTGCCGCGATAAATGAGCTAAAGAAGCTTTAACTCGGTTTAATCTAAAACCATAAACATATACAATTAATATTAAACTCATCCAACCGTTAGTACATGTGCACGTAAGTTGGGACTGTCCTAAATCAGAATAAATTGAGATTTACGGCCCCGCTCGGCGAAATACTAAATACAAGTAACGAAACTTAGATTATCTCTGTTCATATTAAAGTAACTCGCTTGGGAGTTAGTTACATACTTATCAGTTATCACAAATACATATACGTAAATGAAGGATATAATTTAATTATTATTGAATAAGTAAATACCTAGATGGAAAAACCGTGATGTGCATATTACGTGTTTCAGTCTATGAATTTTCGAATGCTCGAAGTAAAATAAAATAGGTCGACGTCGCATCATTGACTGATGTTCTGTGGCTGAGGCTGACCTACCATCGAATGAGCCTCATGCTCGTCTGTCGATATCTAACATAAAAAAAACAACGGTTTAAAAAACGGTGGTTACGCACTTCAACAGAGTATAAAAAAAATATTTTATTTAAAATCGTGAGTGACTTATTTGAAAAAAGACATTCAGAGCTCCCTTTAGTTACTACTTTCAGTGCTTATTACTTATAATACATCTTAAATATCTGAAAATTGGAACATAGGCCCTAACTGTCATGGCTTTTTTCATAGGTTGAATGTGTAACTTGAAATCTTCACATCTTTTCATCTGCAATCGTTGATTTAGCCGTGAGAAATTTAGATATCCAAAGTATTCAGTATTTTAAGTAGCCAGAAAGAAACCTTAAAAAAATGCATGTTAAACCCGAATATCATGGATTTGATCATGACCCATTCGGTTCGCTCCAATGAGCACAATCGAAGAATTTTGAACTTTAATCAAAATACGATAATAAAATCATAAGATTACATTGTCTTACCTAAGTAGAGCAAAGTAAGATAATAATCAAACAGTATCTAAGAACATGGTTCATTTAATAAGAGCTACGAAATATATTTCCCACTCGAGCCCGGATCAAAATGGAAATCACCTGTTCATACGCAAATATAGTCTAAGAGTTAGTGTAGATTTTTCATAAAAATGTTTATAACATTTTTATGTTCATATCATAGCTAGTCATAAGCACAAAATATTCTCTGTGTGCTCTAAAGATAAATACGTAAAATTGAATTTTCATATACTTGAATAAATCTGGTTGCCAAAATACTTAAGAATAGCTATGTAATTTTTTGAATCGATAAGAAATAGCTTTCAATTGGCAAACATATTATTTTATTTCTCCTTCAAACCACGTTGATAACCTGATTAATTCCTAGATATAAAACCTACCTTTTACATTTACCGATAAGAAAAATATACTAATGTGGATTACATTTGAGAAAATTTCACCAAAACCAATAATAATTATTTATTTGCTTATAATATTTATATAGCTCTTACACTATAACATATGCGTATATGTTCCTAATAATACCAGTAGCGATGTTCGCTAAATCCTCTAATTCGTGTACCGTTCGCGAGACAATTCCCGGTGGTATTTCCAAGAAAATCTCCCGTGAGAGGTATATTCGGG
Source organism: Anthocharis cardamines (assembly GCA_905404175.1). Lineage (NCBI taxonomy): Eukaryota > Metazoa > Arthropoda > Insecta > Lepidoptera > Pieridae > Anthocharis > Anthocharis cardamines. Next base: position 1,621,767 of record FR989957.1, on the reverse strand, counting down.
ATTATTTAGGAACCGCCCGTGATTTAAGCGACTGCTCAAAAGATTTACTTCGCTTATAACTGATATATTGCTTATTGCAAAGATACCGATAGAACATTAATATGTTTAAAAAATGGCCACGAGTGACTTTCTTCTTCAATAAATATACAAGTATGCTGAACATATTTTGAGGAGACTTAACCCTGGAAACATTATTTTTACACATAGTTGGAGTTCCTGGTAACAAACAGTCCTATCATCCTCATCACCTCGATGAATGGAAGTCGAACACGATACGGTTCACGCGGAACTTTATTCCACATTGTGGAATGAACAACCGCCATCAGTGTTTTCATCTGATTACGACCTCGTTGCCTATAAATTTTTAAAAGGCCGACAACGCATCTAAGACTCTCGAGTCACGTATGTCCATGGGCGGTGGTGATAACTTACCATCAGATAGTTGTCCGCATAGAAATAAAAAAGAAACTAGAAATCTTATTAAGCATTTATACTGTATGTTTTGTCGGGCTCGTTGGTGCACTGGGTCGCGCGTTCGAATACCGCCGGGACCTGTTCATAATTTGCTTTAAACATATCCTGGTTATTTCGGATATTAAACGGGTGGGAGGAATATCAAAACTGGGACCGAAAGCGAACCACCGTTCATAGATGGGAAGTTTAAGAAATACCATGAAGTGCACATTGCGCATTTGAGTGTCACTCTAAGAATCTCCGAATACTCGAAGTAAAAACAATAAGTCATCAACGCATCTTTGACTGATGTTCTGTGGTTGAGCTGGCTCCTACAATCAAGTAAACCTCATGCTCGTCTGTCGATATCTAACATAAAAAAAAACGATTTATTATAGAGCGTAGCCAAATTATAATTTATAGAAGCACGTCATTTTTATGTTTGTTTATTGTATAACTTGGAACTTTGATTATAGTGTAACATATAATAAACAAATGTATAATTGAGAAATCAAATTTTCAACTAACTAGTTTTCAAACTATTTCAGTAAACAATCACTCTTATATTCTCGGAACTAAATGTCTTTGTCGACTAGAATTCGAAGAAAGGTAAAGAAACATTCTAACCAGTTCTGCCGTAGAACTCACTCGGAGTTTTAATAATTAAGTAACCGCACAGTCTGGGGTTTTGTACGTAAAGTATTATAAATTCTTTTCAACAAAAATAGAGTTATACCCCGTGTTTACTTCATTAAACAATAACGCAATACATCAACAAACATCCCTAGCCAATACGTTAGGGGCCACGCAACGAGAGGTTATCTATCCTGTTTTATTTTTTAGAATGGTGAATTGGTAGAATGCATATGTAAATAAAAATAGCCTATGGTACTCGCTGATAATGTAGCTTTCTATTGATGAAAGAATTTTTAAAATCGGTCCAGTAGTTTTAGAGTTAAATCGTAACATTTATTTTATTGTGTATATTGGGTATATGTACATTGCACATATATAATAGTGGATTAAAGCGCCATTTATTAATTATATTGTCTGAGCCGTTATTTACGAGTAGCTCTTATTGCATAAATAAAAACAGTATATACATATGTATGCGAATTAATTATGATTTTAACAATGAATTAAAAGTTGATACAAATAACGCGTGCCTCTTGAGTCTTATAAGTGTGCTGAATCATCGGTTCTAACCATAGCTTATTCGAGGCTAAAATATATTTATTTAGTCAAATATCAGTGTCTTTACAATCTTAATTTTTATATAAATATATCCATAATAGGCAGAGATTATTCATGTCTTAAAAAAATTAGATTACCTACTGACATACATACATACCTATATAATTAAGTAGTATATTTTAAAGTTACTCAATACACAGTGTAAAAGTAATTTAAATTCTACTATTAACCTTTACGATATAATACTTCGATCAACATGATATAATATAATAAAAAAGCGTTTTTAAATAAAGAACATCAAAAAACTAAAAATATAATGAGGTTTCATCGCATTTCTCAGGGCCCATATCTAAAGGCCTCGGGCGATCCGGCTAAACTATTCTATGCATTCGAGATTGATTCTATCATCCCATTGCTTTATTTATTGACAATCGATGTTTGTTTAGGAGATAGGTGGTTTTATAGGAGATTGATAGTCAGATCATTGAAGCATTCATTCGATTCGGCATTAGTTTGTCGTTTTATTATATTATTGTAGAATTGAATTAGAAAGTACCTTAGAATTAAAAATAGGCTATAAAAATTAGTTGTGTAAATTTTAAGAATTAATATAACGATAAAGTAATTTCTAATACTAGATAATAAATTATATAGTATTTATTGCACACAAGCTCAGGCTTGGTGCATATGTGGTAATTTCTATGCTTTTGGCCTTTTCAAATTGAACAATATGTTGAAATATTTCTGATAGTTGAAAATTTCAGAAAAGGTTATTAAAATTAAAGTACTATTAAGAATTCATTTTTTAAAATAATCAGAAAATCATGGTACAACCACAGACTTGAATTGCTTAGTAGGTATTAAGTATTGCAGTTGAAAAAAATTGTCAATTTTACTTTCTTTAAAATAAGACAGTTAATTGTATGAAGCATCACAATCTTGAGGGTGAGTGAAATGCGTGTAGCATTGCTACGAGTTCTAATAACTGAGCTACGTGGCGTAGCACTACGCTACGGAATGTTGTAGCTCCAAGATTAATAAGTAAAAAAGGACGAATGTACTTGCTATTAATTGCATTCTCTTAAAACTATGCTTAAGTTACGATAATAATCTCTACGATTATCTGAGAGAATAAATCGACTAAGAAAATTTTAATCAAATACCTAAATGTTTTCTATTTCTATTTCTATATTTTCTATCAAATGCATATTCTATCTGTCTTCTTTATTATTAGTTACTAATAAAAAAACATTCTTACTTTTAATACAATCTAGAAACTCAACATACAATAAATCTAAATAACATTTTCAAGATCAGAGCTTTCAGTATATTTACTGGCCTTTTCTCGAGGCATATCAAAGGATTCAATATGAGGTAAATCGTACATCACAAGTTATAAGAGTTTATCCTATACCCATTTCGGATCAGCTAGCGGTAGCTTTGTCGACGAAGAATATTGTGCTTTTGACATATCTTATCTGAGATCACTCTTTTAGGAGTCTCATATTATTAGAGTTTTTCAAAAGGAGTATAATCAAGCTTTAGAGTTATATAATCTGACTCGGCTTTAACCTGTTCTTTCTTCATCAACTTCTTTGACTCAATAGCACAATTTTTTTTTTTAAACTTTAAACAAACAAGAGCAAGTTCGAAGTTTTATTCGATCAATCGATCGATACAAAAACAAAACCATGAGTGCAAATTTTAGGAGTAGCTTCCTAATTATCCTAATAAAATTGAAGTAGGTCAGCAGCATGTGGTTGAAGATGTCCTTTGAATACCCATCATGACCATTCGATATATATGAGGCCTGGGTGTGTACTGTGTATGTGTATATAAAACCAGGGAATTAAATACACTACCCCGCAAGGCAATTGCACGTTTGTTTATACGAAGGTGCGTTTTTAAGTCCGCGGAATGATCGAATCGGCGAAACGGAACGAGTGACCCTATTAATAACTCAATCTGTTGAGTGACACACTTCTCCTTCTTCTTTCTGCCCTGTTCTCTTCTTTTTTTATTTGGGGTCGGCGCAGTATGTTCTCTTTTTCACTCGCCATATCAGCAGTCACGCCTTTCAAACACATATCATTCTTCACACAGTCAATCCATGTCTTTTTTGGCCTCTCTCTTCCCCTATACCCATCCACTTTCATATTTAAACCTTTTTTAGATACATCCCCTTCATCTCTCCTCATAACATGCCTATACCAAGCCAAACGATTACCTTTCAAGTTTTCATTCACTGGCTCTACGGTTGAGTGACTCACGTATATATACCGAAGTTTGAAGCGGGTTTGCTGTTGTTGATAATCCCACTTTAACTCGATTTTATACATTTCATTTCTTAATACCTTTTATTATTTTAATAATAACTATAATTTATCTGTATATATCCATCAAACAGGATCAAATAAACGTTGTCCCGATTAAGTTGCAATCGGCAACTAAACAACTTAATCGGGACAACGTTTACTATGAAGAAAATTAAGCACCAAACCAAGCATGCAAGAAATAAATAAACTATTAAACTAAGGTGGCCTAAACTGTTTGTATAGATTATAAACCACCTCAAGTATGAAAATATTTCACACGAAATTTTGAACCAAACAAACAGCATAAGCAATTTCACAAAGCACAGCAAATGAGTTAATACTAAAAGATAAGTACTAATAAATGTAGTACATAACTGGAGTAATTACGACGGCGGCTAAATGAAATTTCGTATGCTAATTGACTAAATACAATTAAGTGTACGAGCTAAGATTGCACGGGCATATCGTGAGAGCCCACAGACTTAGTTCATGCTTACTGGATATGATATTCTTATTCCATTTTTGAAATAAAAGTCTATGAGATATATCATTGACATAGTACTACGTCAATGGTACTAATGGACGGATATTATTCCTTTTAAGATTTTGTTAACGTAGCTAACGATCAAACTATGTTCTTTTAAGTATTTTTCTAGATATCGCTAGATAAGCATGAGGTTCACTTGATGGCGATACCTCAGCCACAGAACATCAGTCAATGATGCGCTGTCGATCTAATTTTTACTTCGAGCGTTCGGAAATCCGTAGACTGAAACCGAAACGCGCAATATACACTTCACGGTTTTTTCATCTATGAACGGTGATTCGTTACCGGGTTGGAACTTCGGTATTCCTCCCAACAATTCAACCGAAGTTACCAGATCACGACCTATCAATGCGCACAGCAGGTGTTCTACTGAACGAGGCAAAATCGAATATAATAATATTTGAATAAACGAACGAGCGTCATGCTTGCCCGATGGTAGATGTAACCCCAAGAAAGAACATTAAGACATATTTTACAAATCAGCCTCAGTGGTATTCGAATCCGCAAATGAACGGAACGCGAGATGGGTACTACCCAATGAACATACAAACCCGTTATTTACAGAGTCCATTCCACTCAATATATTATGCAAAAAAGTACTGATGTTTTATATAACCGTAACTCAAAAAGAAAATAGGTAGATATCCATTGAACCATTAATTGAAAGAATCTTTTAATAAATGAGATAATCGCATCCAGTGGATAATGTTAGTAGTCGTTAATTAAATATCACGTTAGACGGGGAGCAGGTGGCGAGCCTCGTGGTAACGCGCTTTTCAGCTGCGGTGTGCGCGTACCTTCGTCTGAACGCCTTCGTTTAACCGCTTTAACTGAAGAACCTATTATATCTATGTGTGTATTTCAGAACCGTATTATGAAATCTTATTTGAAAAAAATGGTCTAAAATATTAATGATGATAATGTCTTTACAAAATATAATAAAATAGTACTCGTAGAATCTTAAGCTGAGACTAAAGTGTCATATAAACTTTCATTCTGCAAAATAAAATGAGAGGAAGAAACTTTATCGTTATTTATCTACATATGTATAATACTAATATTATAAAGAGGAAAGATTTTTACGATTTAACTCAAAAACTACTCGACCGATTTTAACAATTATTTCGCCAATAGATGATATACTATTAGCGAGTAACATAGGATATATATCGCGTATATATATATAAATAAAAATTACAAAGTACGAGTTTACATATAAAATTAATTCCACTTAGAACTAATCCACTATTTTAACTCCTTAAAAGTTACGTATACTACACGTGAATCCTTCGAAGGGAACTCTTAAACTAAACCCCTTCAGTGAAATTAAGCTTCCATCATCAAAATATACTCGTTAATTTATTGAGAAAAAATTGCTATCCAAACAACAAATAATGGAAACATATTTTATATGTTACAAATAGATCATAGAGAAGTTGAATAATCAAGTTCTTGAACGTTTTTTACTCTTGAAACATTCTTACAATGAATGAACTTACATTTCTCTGAGTCACAAAAACATTCTCACGCAAAAAGCAAAAGCATTAAACGAAAAAATTAGCCGTTCTGATCACGTTCGGAGCGTTTGTCCCTCTGATGACTTTATGTCGGGAGTTTGATTACGGAAACTCATATGAAATGATACTTTTGCGGTTGCTATTTGTGGACCGACTAAATAGCCACTTATATGTTAAGTTTGATTCACATTTTTTAAGCAAGCACCTATCAATACTCATATTATGTATAAAGAGGAAGGATTTGTTTGTTGCGACTTAACTCAAAAACTACTCGACCGATTATAAAAAATTATTTCACCAACAGAAAGCTACATTATCAGCGAGTAACATAGGCTCATAATTATTTTGTGTTTAGTACCTACATCTCAAATCAAATCAAATAAAGGCTAAAAGGCAAAAATATTAGGCAAAAATTTTAAAGGCCGGCAACGCATCTGCAAGTCCTCTGGTGTTGCAGATGTTCATGGGCGGCGGTGTTCACTTTCCATCAGGTGAGCCGCAGGCTCGTTTGCCCCCTATATAATAAAAAAAAAAAAAAAAAATCAAAAATCATTTATTCATTTAGGTAATATAATGTACACTTATGAACGTCAATAAAAATACATATTAATTGCTTCTAATTTTACATTTACTGCCAGTTCTCAAATCAAGGGCGTAGAACGAACGAGAAGAACTGGCAATAAACTCGCCACCACTCTTTTTAATCGCCAAGTTTTTTTGTGCGTGCTCCTATTTCACCATGCCTCTATCACCAGTAGGCATGGTGAAATCACTCACTTACATTCTCGTGGGAACAACACGCAAATACATAGTCGAAATAACCAACATCACCGCATACACGAATTGAAGTCCGACCAGTCATCAGAAGTATTATTGAATTAAGTATGTAATTAAGGAATGTAAAGATTTTGATACTGTGAATGTTATATGTATGATTTTATGAGAAAAAAATAATTAATTTTGTTATATGTACCTATTTAAACATATTTTAGTTTTGATTGTTAATGTATTTAAAGTAAGTTGCTTTGTTCTATAGAATGTATGCGCCTATAATTGGTGCCAATCGGCGTGTATTTATGTTTGTGTAGTGTATGTATTAGTGTCTACTTTGTTAGTGCAATAAATAAAATACGAGAAAATAAAACTAGATACCAAAGTTTCGTGTATTCTCTATTACGTATTCACTCATTCCGATTATGCACTAATTTGTCAAAGTGTTCCAAAACAAAGCTGCTGTGTCTTATTGTTCGCAACAACTCGGCGAGCACTCGACTGCGGACACTACAATAAAACCTACTTACTTATACCGCAGTAGGTGTGGGCGTTAATTCAACAAGCAGCTTTTTTAAGCTGCTTTTCTAATGTTAACGAATTAGCTTCTTTTCGTTTACCGCAAAAGCCGTTAAATATATTAACTGTTTTATTCAACGATTTTCGAACACAACGCGCGGGTTAGCTCAACGAACATCCAACGCGTAGTCGCTAACATCATCTGAAGCAGCTTTCTTATTTAACGCAAAACCTGTTGAATTTATTAACTGTTAATTTATTTCTAAAATCTGTTGACATTACTGCAAACCAGCTAATAAAATTAGCTGCTTTTTTAACAGGTTATCAGTTTGTAATAATTAACAGTTTCATTTCGTTAACACAAAAACCGTCAACGACCCACCTCTATACCGCACCTCATTATATTTTGCGCCTTAATGCATTCATATTTAGTGCTGAAAATGTTTTGTGTTCAGCGTAGCATAGGAAAATTATTGTGAACATTTTTTGTTCGGAATATGTAGGTATTATTAATATTAATTTACATTTCAATTGTTTGCTTACCGGTAGTGATTTTTACCTATTGAATTTGTTTAAAAATATGTATTGAGGTTGTTGTGGTCCAATTAAAAACTGCAGATTCGATTTAGTTACTAGGTACTTAGGTAACAATAGACAGTTAACATTGTGTCGGACTCTCGAGTCTCGAGTAAGCAAATGTTGCATCATACCTATAATATTTAATCAGTGTCTTTGTTTATATCTTTGTTTGTTTGAACCCGCTAATCTCAGGAACTACTGGTTCGAATTGAAAAACTTTTTGTGTTGGATAGTCCAATTATCGAGGAAGGCTTTAGGCTATATAACATCACGCTGCGACCAATAGGAGCGAAGCATCAGTGAAAAATGTTGCAAAAACGGGGAAAATTATCCATATTTGAGGGCATCCGTTGCGTGCGCTGCGTAAACGGTTCAAGTTACCCAAAAAATATGTATGAAAGAATTATTCCTCTTTAAATGATTGACGCGGACGCAGCAGCTAGCACAGAATAATACTGAAACTATACATTAGTTTTCTATATAAAGTATTTCTGTTATATATTATGAATGTAGTATGGTTCAAAATAAAAATATAAATTAGTACAAAACATCATTGATTTCGTTCTGTGGCTTCAACCATCAGTTGAACGTAACTCGTTTGTCGATATCTATCCAAAAAAACTCTTTAAAACTAGTACCTTCTATTTAATAAACGGTAAGAATAAAAAAAAACTTATATTCCATTTCAAACAAATAAATTACATTCTACATAATTATATTCATAATCCTCACTTGAACTAAATATGTTGTGTGGCGAAAGGAAAGGCCGATGCTCAGCTTGTGCTGTAAGCCAGTACTGGCTACAGCGCTGATTTTCAGCATCTGCCTGGGTAACTGTTAGAGTGCCAGAAAACGAGCGAAAAGAGGATTTAAAAAACAAAGAAGATATTACATGTCTGCCCTGTCGTCTTTAATATAAAGAAACAATGTTGTCAACAAATATACCTACATTAAATACTATAAAATTTAATAAATGTGACATAATACATATAATTATACTTTAATATAGTACTGTTCAGTGTATCTGCAACGAAGATTGGTTCATATACATGCTTCCTTTTAAATATAACTATCGATCCGCCCCTGCTTCGCACAGGTGGAAAGTAGATGTACTATACACAAAAAAATTAAAATCGGTCGAGTAGTTTTTGAAATCATAACAAAAACCAAACAAATCTTTACTCTTTATGATATTAGCATAGCTGACGTTGCTATGGTAACTAATCTACAGTCACAAAATCTGACTGATACAGCCACCAAGGCAGCTAGCGCGCAAGTAATAGTCACATTACAAAGTTTTGTACGAAACACAGCTGAGTTCTAAAATTATCTAAAGTGACTTGGGGAGACTTTAAGAAGACTAAAACAGGCGGCACCCCACCGGGCCAACTGGCCTTCAATAATGGAATTACCGTAAGCATTTTTTACTCATTCATACTAGATTTTTTTGTATAATTTTATATTCAGCCTCTTTATATATATATATATATATATATATATAAGTTATAAATGTATAAGTTAGATATCGACAGACGAACATGAGATTCACTTGAAGTGATACCTCAGCCACAGAACATCAGTGAATGATGCGCTGTCGACTTACTTTTACCGTCGAGCATTCGGAAATCCATAGACTGATACCGAAACGCGCAATATACACTTCTCAATTTTTCCATCTATGAACGGTGGTTAATTACCCGGTCGGAATTTCGATATTCCTTCCACCCGTTTAATGCCCGTAGTTACCAGATGTGGGGAAGATATGCTTATAGAAAATTATAAACATGTCATCCCGGTGGGATTCAAACCCACGATCCATCGATGCGTACGGCAGGTGTTCTACCGAACGCGCCAACGTACCCGAAAGTAACTTACTGTTAGTGACATATTTTTTAATTGGGTAAGTAGTTCCAGAGATTACTTTTAAACAATTTTTTTATATTAGGATGTATATATCTATGTACATATACATATATAGAAAATTTCTTAAACATAATAATAACAAACTAGGTGTAACTTCATGTTCACAAAATACTCGACAAATGGAAAATTCGCAATTAATTTTTTGTATTATTTTGATATAAGAATCTCGGAGATGGAGGCTTGATTAATCCGGGATATTTCCAGGATATTATAACATTCTGAATGGAAAACACAATAACCATTACTCCTTGAAAATGAGATTTTTAAGCCGTGTTATTAGGATTTAGGAGCGTTATATTTTGTTCCCTGTTATAACTAGTTTGTGCGTCTTTTTATCGTGAGGATTTCTTTTTTGTTTCTTAGTTTTCATATCTGACATATTTTAATACAATACTTTATAGGATTAAAATGCGATTTATTATTTATCCCGACGTTTCGGATGCTTTTCAGCAACCGTGGTCGCGGCAGTCTGAAAGGTGACAGCTGTCTGATTTGAAATATCTATTATAACGCCATCTATTCTTACGGAGTTGATATTTGCTGTAATTTTCTATATTATGGCAATATTGACTAACAGTTTCCTCTTGTTTTTTTAATATGTTTGACTTGGGGTTTAATATTTTCATGTCACAGGGGAAACATACAAAAAACAGGCAGTGCACAGATGACTGATCAACTACTTGCCTTTAAAAATTATCAGTGAAAGAGACACAGGTCTGCGAATGCACATGCGAATTCACTGATCAATAAAAATGCGACTCCAAAAAAAAGGTTTAAAATTATTTACCTATCCCATAGGTTTTTTTGATACATAGATATTCGTACTTTATAAAACGTGTATTGAAAAACCGATTATTTTTTATAATCCAGTTAAAATTTCATCGTATCCACCAAACCTCTTCAACAAATACTCTAATTCTGAACTGAGTACTCGTAAAATTTATAAAAGCATATCTTTTTCGAAGATTACGGTCGGTAACCCGGTGCGCCTACAACAACAGGTTTTTACGACATAGATTAGGCTGTTGATATACTAGCTGGAATATACCTATCTATGTACAATGGAACCAAACTGACAAGTGAATTTGAAATTCACAATATAGGTAATATTTTTTTTTTATGTTAGACATCGACAGAGGAGTTTGAGGCTCTCTTGGTTATGGCAGGTCAAAAGAACATCAATGATGCGCTGCCGAGCTATTTTTTACTTACGATATTCGGAATTCAAGGCTGAAACTTAATTCCATATATGATATATCTTATTTTTGGTTACCTGTAATTTCCATATTTTTTCCCACCCTTTTTTATGTTAGACATCGAGCATAATGTTCACTTGATGATACCTCAGCCACAGAACTTCAGTCAACCTCTTCGAAATTATTTGATTTCATCAAATGATTGTCCTTTTTTTAATGTAATAGGATCTCATACGTGACCTGTAGGATCCACAGGCGGTTCTAGTAAAAATACAGAAAAATCTTTGAAAACATTATCTTGACATTCATAAACTGAACGTTATGCACTTCACCTATTCGTTTATGGATCATGATTGGCCAGGACATGGTTTTATACAGTAAAAATAAAAAAATACAATATTTTTATAACAGATATTTCTCAAACTTATCTCATAATTACCTAACTTATAAAGACCATATTTCTAGTGTATAGACAACCTTAAATCATAACGAGTTATAAAAGTAATAAAGTAAGATGAACCGAGTTTTAGTTACGAATAAACGTAAAAATATTTTTCTCGTCTTTTCATTGATTCTTCATAAAATTCTATCACTTGAGGATAAATGAGGTATTTTTAAGTAGACACTATATAAAAAATTAGTATAGTAAGTAAATACTTCAATTTACTCTTATAGTTGTGACAGCTATTTCTTCGAAACAACTCGTGATGGACGAAAAGCTGTATACATAAAAACAAAGGGACAGTACTGAATAAGGCAAGTAAAATAAATAAACAATATTTAAAATGATTTAAGGAAGTTAAATTAATTCTATCAACAAATATCAAAGTAAGATGCTAAAAATAGAAATAAGAAATAGAAATTTTTTAAAATAAGTATGTTTATTAACAATTTATGTTTCTAATCTACTGTAGTAAGGTGAGAAGTGAAGTACACTGAAATAAGACCATTTATTTTTAATTTCTTTGTCTAATTTCAGTGTCAGCCATGATTTTTACGCGCTTTATATTAGTTTATTTACCTTATAGATAAAACTATATATGTATTTAATAACATTATATTCAAATCTGATAATTTTTATCCAAATAAGATATTATATGCTTTGAAATCATTTCAGTAATTTATATTTGTTACGTGCCTCGCAAAATTCATTCACAACTTTTAAATAAAATACTTTATAACGGATTAAAACGCGATTTATGGTCACGGTCAGACTGTTGCTGACAAGCATCCGAAACGTCAATAAACCGCGTTTTTATCCGCTATACAAGCATTTTATTTAAATGTGTGATAGCCCGCGTTAATAAAAGACAATATCATTCACATCTTTTCAGAACTTTAGCATACATACATCCATCTAGCATACCTTTTATTACTGTGCCCTGGTCTATAAAACCGTGTCTGTGCAATCAACTAACATCCACACAAACAAGACGTGGTGATTCGCGCGAGGTTCCTGACTGATGTGAAATTTTCATACAATTCCATTCGTCACCTCAGACGAGTGAATAGTCCTTGATTGTACATATTCGTGGCGCAAATACGATGTCAAATTGTAAAGAGGAAAGATTTGTTTGTTTGTTACGATTTAACTCAAAAACTGCTTGACCGATTTTAAAAAATCTTTCAATAATAGAAAGCTACATTATCAGCGAGTAATACCTATAGGCTATTTGGGTATAATGTAGCTTTCTATCTATCTTCAATAAAAAAAATGTATAGTACATCTAAATTGCACTCGTGCGAAGCCGGGGCGGATTGTATACAATATGTAGGTCATATTACCACTGAAATTATCATTTTTTAAATAACAATAATTTTGGTGGTACAAACTGTATAATATAACATAAATAGACCTTTTAAGCAAGGACGAAGATTATTATAGTTTGATTAAATTAATATTTAATATATTAAATTATAGACTCCGGTAAGAATATACTAAAATCAGGTAAGTAAACAAGACATAGTATTTTCTTACTTATTATGAATTACAAGAAACCTTGTGTATTTTTTACACTAGATGTAAGTTTTACTTCTTTATTTTAAACAGTGCGATTTTGATTTACATAATACTATCTATACAAATAATATAAAGAGTAATGATTTGTTTCTGTGTTACGATTCAAATCAAAAACTACTGTACCGATTATAAAAATTACTTAACCAATAGAAAGCTACATTATCAGCAAATAACACAGGCTTATTTTTTGTATAGTACATCTACATTGCACCCGTGTGAACCCGGAGCTTGTTATACATAGCATCAGAGTAGCTAGATTTAAAACGATATTTTATACAACAGAGGACTTTAAAAGCATCAAACGTCTTCCACAAAGAGTGACTGTGGGGTGTGGGGTGAAGTCGCGAACATTAAATTTTTAACATCAAGATGCAACGTGGCTTCTGGAAATATTTTAAGGTCACGTACAGAACGTGACTCCATCACCCTTGCGTCTACAGTGCTCTATATTTTATGAAATATTTAATGCACTTGAGAATTGTAATATTAAAAGCTATGGAGCTGTTTAGAGGCTAACTGATCGTTCATTTTCGTATAAAAGTAAAATAATTGGTTTAAACTTAAATTTTTAAACTCATTTTTTGAAATTATCTTATATTCAAATATATATGTACATCACAACTCTTTCCTATTGGGGTAGGCAGAGATCACGGAATTCCATTCTCCTTTTCCGCTACTTTTGATCTGGCCCTTTTGAAGAACATCCCCAATCTGATTTTGTTACTATTATCTAATATTTATCATTGTAAAGATCCAAAATGAGTTGTGTTCAAATACGACATTTAAAATTCCTTAATCATTTTTTTGTCATCGATTAAATCGCTTTCACTGTTCCAATTTCCTATTAATACCATTTTATTTTATGAATTTACTTCTTAGATTTCTATGTAGATTTCTATATCTCTAGGCTAGGCATAATTCTAGTTTTTATATTCAACGTAGACGACCCAGAATTACATTGAATCCCTGTCCGATGAGATTGTTAGCAATTTTATTCATTTCTAACATCCCTCTCAATCGCGTAATATTCGATTATATATATTAAGGTTATGTTAGATACGATAACAAAACGGACTTTTACATAATAATTTCTAGAAAAATAGTCAAGATTACTTTGTTTGTTATTTGCCAAATGAATAGATGCAATTAGGCAAAAAGATAAAATTGGTCGACAGCGCATCATTGACTGATGTTCTGTGGCTGAGGTATCACCTACCATCAAGTAAACCTCATGCTCGTCTGCCTATATTTTACTTAAACATTCTTGAAACCAGTGATATAAATATTATTTTAATGTTATCCCTCTCCTTTTACGTAATTGCAATAGTTTTCGCATAATGTGTCCAACAGGAATTTAATTTTGCGCACAACCGAAAGATTTTTTTCTATGTACAATTTTAAAGTATTTTGTGGAACTTTAATAAAAAAAGCATTCAACAAATGACCAAAATACAATATTCATATCCTATTTAACAAACAGGAATCTATACTAAAGTATCTTAAGCCGATACCACAAACGAGTCACAAGATCATATTATATTACAAATCTTTTGAAAAGTGACCCTCATTAGGGAAGAGCAAACCCCTTTTTTCTTCAAAAGACACTAATTTTCGGAAGTCTTTGTGCCCGTGATTATTTCAAAATGGCGTAGCCTCATATCATCTGACAGTGAAAAATTGTTCCGTCCCCGAGGAAATATTAACGACCCCGATCGTGTATTGATTTCCGGTAGAGAAAGAATTATAAATGCGATTTATATATCCCGTTGAAAAGATTTTATTTACTGATCGTTTTTAAAAGAGATCAGAATCGTTTAGCGTACTTGTTCAATGCGTATTATTCAATCAGTATTAATACATTTAAAGGAAATAAATATCTACTGATGAACAATTAAAAAGTTAGATGAGATATTAACGTTATGAACATTGGATCGCGCTCTCAAACTGTGTTTGACCCCACTACTCAACATAAACCATTGATTCATATAAATAGAGACCCACCCATTACGTTAGAAGAAGACTATACCTTCCTACAAAATTTCTGTCTTGAAGGTTAATAATTAAAAAAAAATTGTGTGTGTGTACCAGAGTACACAGGTAAGAAGTGAAACTTCTTTACGACATATCATTTTTGTACTATTTGCAACTTCACGAAAATGGGGTAGATAAGGCATAAGCCTTAAGAAAAAAATTTTTATCACTTTCAAATTAATATATTGTTATTCTTATTTCAAACTTCAAAACTAATATATTGTTGTTATTATTATAATATATTACATTATATTCTTTACGTTACTATACTAAACTTTGATAAAAAAAGCAACATGGCGCGTAACCGAAAAACGTGACGATACTTACAAAATTTCTCCCATACGTCGATAAAGAAGTTTCACTTCAATAGTTAATAATTATTATTCGATACAATGAGATAATCGGTTAAACAATTTGCTAATATTCATAAGGTTAAATAATGGTAATTTAAATATTTATATATTGTAAACATGGTCGCATACTAGATAAAATTATTCAACAGTATCTACATCTTGGCTGAATAACCTTATATAATCAACACTTTAAAATTCATAATATATGATAGAAATTTCAGATTGACCAAATATCTCTACGGATTCTGGATCACGCAAAGAATCAAGCCTTCCCAAAACATCTTATCAAAAATCTGATATATACGTACCAACTGTTACATTCGTATTTTTTAAAACAAACATTGCCTCATACAGCCCGATTTCAACGTGAAAACATAAGTTTACATTCTAAATGAATGCACCGTACAGTGAAACAACAACACGAATACTGTACAAACTTTGAAACTTGTATTTAAAATTCGATGCAGTTACATAAAATAGTGAACAAACGCACATGTGACTAGGGATTGGGCAACATGTGTGCGAAAACGTGTGGAGCAGGGAAACTTTCCATGAACTCGTTTACAACAATTATATGGTCTTTGATTATTTCGATTTCCCAAGAACAAAATCTAATGAAATCGGCTAATTACAGTATGTAACTTACAGGTTCTGTTTGAAAATAATCATAAAGATAATAAATAATACTCTAAAAGATTGAACATAATTCGTCTTTATTTGAGTAAATACTTGATCATTATTATTTTCATAGAACTTCTAAGTTGATAAATTTCCTTAAAATATTAATATACATTTTACTTTTCGAGAAAACATTTTTAAAATTAAAACTAATGAATGATAACAAGCACACCAAATACTTGCATATATTATGTTATGTACAACAAACACAAAAAGAGATTCTGGACACACATCTTAACAATTTAATTAATTTATATAAAAAATTCTAAGGAGATACAATTGACAATTGTTACTGCAATGATACCACTTATAGATATACCTTCGGAGTTCGGGTATACATTGGAGCTGGATTGGATCCCAACACAAACTTTCAGTGGCTCCTAAAAAAGCGAATTTTTAACAATATCCAAATAAATAAAGAATTATACTAAACTATCACACAAAGCACAATTTAACCGCTTGCCTAAAACATTAAGGGATAAGCCATTCAATTTTTTTAGAGGCCTACTAAAAAAATATTAGTGCTTGTAATATTATGAAGTGAAAAATCTAAAACATTTTTGTATTACTGGCAAAACATGCAAAATCAAAATCAAATTCAAAAGTTTTTTATTTCAAATAGGCCTTTGCAGGCTCTTATGAAACGTCTAGTTGCACGGTTCCAAAAAGTGAAGAACCGGCAAGAAACTCCATGGACACTTGCGATGCGATCGTCACAATGTATTTTAATTTTACTAACCATTGTACCATGTTTTTTACAAATAAATAATTATTATTCTTATTAATGAGATCTACGAAAATGGTCAACGTCCTACAGTGAACGATTCGCCCTAAAAGAAAATAAAATTCTCCTATAGTAAGTCGACAACCCGCTGACTTATTTAGCCGAATATTTTAAAACCACAGCAGAAATAACTGAATTCCAACGATCGCCGACAATAATTCGTTACCTTAGTATTACTAAATTAAAATACGCTGAGCGTAAAGACCCGGTCGAATAAATAAGAGATCTCCAACAATTTGCGAACTCTGAAATCCTTTGCTTAATTATATTCCTTCCTTGAGACGTCTGTGAACGTTGATTTAATTACCGCTAAGTATTTTTTTATAGCCGGCTAAGGATTTTTGTCTAGTCCTTTTTCCACTTAAGTTTCTATTGCAGGGGCAATTTGAATACGGAGCAATTTAAAATTAACGTTATGCGCTAGTCTTGCATTTGGAAAACCTTTGCTATTTATGAAAGTCACAGTAACTAGTTCTTGCTAATACCTAGTTTATTTATAGAACATTTGATATGTTAGATGTAGAAAAAATGCTTGCACTCCACTTGTACAAGGAATCATCTAAAAAGTACCAGCACAGTAAATGATATGTTTCAGGTAGTGCTGAAGCTCTGCTGATGCTGCTGAATTTTTTTTACCAGTAACATACATTATTGGAAAATCGTTGTAAAAATGAAAAAAATATATTTTTAATTTTACACCTACACCTACTTTTAGAAAAGAATTTGTGCTACCTCCAAATTGACAACTAGCGGAAGACGGCGCGGGACAGATCAAAATGGAAACACTTGTTGACAGAGGCCAAGGTCAACGGAGGTCATTTTGAATCACAACACACTAGTATATTCTATTCCCGAAGTACGTGCACATAGACATTTTTTTGAGTTACGAGATTGAGATTGAGATTACGCAAATCTCGGGAGTGCTCGCTAAACTTTACGCACACTAAAACAATGTATATGTGCACGCTTGACAACATTCATAGCAAAACGGACTTCGTGAGATAAAACATCTATATATAGGACATAGAAATGTCGGGATACACTAGTCTATACAAATGTTTATAATATTCTTTCTCTTCATATTTTCATCAATTTAAAACTAGTCATTCATCTCGACTTAAGATTTCGCAATATAGATATAAAACGTCAAATATACAAAACTTTGAATGAATTTCTTAAGACTCTTTGAGCTACCCTTAGCAGAGATTTTAATCTCATTACATACACAATGACGTGCATGCGTTTAATTCATCAAAGTAAAGCTTAAATAAAACGTATGAATCAAATTGGATAGAGTTTCATTCAAACCAAGTTTGTTAGAAGTCTTTTCAATCTCAAAAAGTCGATTGGTGAATGGAATTCTATTTTTAAAAGGTTTCTTATTGTTTATATGTATAAAAAGTTTAGTGAAAATATATATTTCTGCATATAACTTGATATTTTCAGTTCTATTATATAATATTCAGTATTCTTTATAACAAAAGCAATTTTTATTCTATCATCAAAACTTGTTACTTACCTTTGAGGTATTTCAATGTTCGTTATGATATATGGAAAACCTTGCTAATAACGTTATTTGTAATAACCACGGAAATATACAAAATTGTTTATTGTAGTATTTTATTTTATATTGTAGTAAAGATCACTATATTGTATCGCTATTAGCTATATAGCTAACACTGTAGCTCAGAATGGTATATAGTATGCAGTCCTGAGTTCAAAACCTGGGGCTAAAAGATTTAAATACACGACTACGACTAAACGCTTACACTTGAAATCAATACTGACCTAATATTACCGCAATTATTTGCCTGTAAATTATCTGTAAAACAGATGATCGAAAGAAAAATGTGACATTTACGCCAGAGGTGTAAAAAACTAAGAACCAAGATCAATAAAACAAAGGCGGAAATATATCTGTTTAAGTAAAGAGGAAATTCACGTCCATATCATCAGAGCCATTACGTGAGAATTAAAACATTTAAACGATGAATGATCAACAGTAAATCCCAAGCCCACGAGTCCGCGATAAAAAGAATAAGTTGGAATGAGAAAACTTTTTATATTTTTATGGAAACGTTAAGATCTCCCTTATCTGGAATCATATCTGAGTAACTGCCTGTTTACACGGTAACTTGATCTGATAACTTCAACTTTTGCTTGGCTTTTAATTCGAAGTATCGTAATAGACCAGAAAATACTTTTGCGTGCGCGAAGTGTTTTTAAACTTCATCAAGAAGCACTAAAACAGCTTAAACCACTCAAAATAGGTTAACTTTTAAATTTAGGATTATATTTTATAAGATATCTTTTTGAAAAATAAAAATTTCAATAGTCTTTTATCCACTAAATCTTCATCTTGTAGTAAATTTGCTACAATTTGTAAGAAATTATTTTCATTCAGCTGTAATGATGTAATGCATCGCGCTTGGACGCGTGGCGTACAAAAAAAAACAAACATACAAAAAAAACAACATACAGACGAATTGAGAACCTCCTCCTTTTTTAAAGTCGGTTAATAAAAATTATTTTTAAACAAAAAACAAAAACCGACTTCAAAACTACAACTACACATATTATGTAGTATGTACAAACTTGCACTAAAAAGTAAAAAATAATATTTTAATTAATACAAACCATTATTTATTAACAGTTATGTTGAAGTCAACATTTTATTTTTCTAAATACCTGTAAAAAATAATATTTACAATATCACAGTTAAACTATTCGATACCGTACCTCTCTAGAAAAAATAAATTTTCAATTTACAATTTTTATATTCATCCACTTTATTCTGCAACATCAAAGGGAACTAAATTAATCCATACCGACTGATATAGAGTACTTGTATACGATATTATAATATCATAAACAACCTAATTCATATACTCAACATATCGAATATCAATACTTTATATTCAAAGCTTCAATCTACATCGAAACCTATTGAATTGCTAACGTAATTTAAAATATTTTATTGGAATTTCAACCTTATTACTTCCGAAATAATGCAAAGAGGAATGTAACTGATATTTTTGTGGATGTGATCAGATAATTGACTCATCCATCATATAATGGCAAGTGATCACCTGGCGACAGATTGATGGCAGAAATATGTGTCGTTTAAATCTCATGCGGTATATTGATTATATTTCAGCAATACTTTAATGTATAGAGTTATTTTTATTACGACCTCGTTTTGAGCCTTTGAATGAAATTTTTAAAAGGCCAACAACGCAACTGGGATGTTTGAATCGCAGATGGTCATGGGCGGTGGTGATTACTGATCATCAGGTAACACACCTTTTTGGTTGCCTGCTTTGTAATAATAAAGAAACGCTGTTACGCGTGAATTCAAGTCGATATTTGGTCTGTTAACTTTTAATATCAAAGGAAGTTCGTTTAAATTAAGAAAAAAATAAAAAAATAATAATACTACTTGAATTGAAACCAATGGACGTATACTATAAAGTTAATAAAACAGAAGTTTGACTGTAAACTCATTATCAGAACTGAGATTAAATAATAACAATATTTTTCCCCCCATTTTTAAATATAATTTTTGATGCCAGAAAGTTTCAAAAGAGATTTTTCATCAAAATATATACACTTCTTTTATCTATCAGACAGTTATTAAAATACTGTACATTCAATATCGGAACTTCAATTTTACCTCAAAACAAAATTAAAATTAACGTCATTTCGAAATGGAATTTCATTTGGTATCACTAATTTTAAACCTTGAATCCTTGTTCTTGTTGTTTAACTTCAAATTTAATTCAAATATGATTGAATCGGTAATTAAATTTGTGTAGGTATAACGTCGAACTCATGGGCTTAGTAAACTGAGGTCAATGAACTTTTTTCGTTATAACTAGGTAGATATTTTATAAGTTGTAAGGGTCTTCTCGGCTTCTATCGAGTGGAATAGTTATAGTTATTTTTAGATGTAGTTTTAGTTATATTCTTTAGAAATAAAAATAATAAAGTATAAATATTTGGCATTCATTAGTGTATGACAAAGGACGAATCGGTGGGCGTCCATACACACTTTATATAACAATAATTAGGTAAAATATACCTAGGTACATGCCTCAAATGTTCGGCGAATTTATGCGTCCTTGTGGTATGTCAGTTAGTAAAAATTATATTATAATAAAAGGAGGGCTTAAGAGGATAATTTTAATTATTACAACTTAAAGATAAATATAAAAGGGAAATTAGAAATAAGTACGTCACCAAAGCAGCAACCAGAACATTCTTCTCCATATACGAATATAAGTCCATTACACGCACTATCACACGATTATTAAATAATAATATTTAACATATTATATATCGCGGCGTGAATACCAATTATTAAGCGACCGAAACTTCCATAAGAAGCGCTTTTCACAATTATAAGAACACACGAGCACGCCTAAATCCCACCAGGTTAGGAAAATTACCACGATGTCAAACTCGGCTCGACTGTCAAGAGTATTTCGCGGTTATATTATACTACCCTCAACATTTAATTTTATTAATAATGTTCTATTCCGAACAATTAGTAAAGATAATCGAAAAGACATGAGTTGGATATATCAAATCGTAACTCAAAACGGTTATGTGTTACCATAGAGCAACACGGGCCACCGGCTCCGGTTCGCCGGTGGCCCGTGTTGCTCTATGTGTGTTACATACCATATCCAATATATTCATTCACATAACCGTTATCACGAAAACTTTGCTTAATCAAAACCTCAACTGGCGCGCGAATCGATATCTGAAAACGGTTTTCAATATCGGTACACTGTATA
Source organism: Anthocharis cardamines (assembly GCA_905404175.1). Lineage (NCBI taxonomy): Eukaryota > Metazoa > Arthropoda > Insecta > Lepidoptera > Pieridae > Anthocharis > Anthocharis cardamines. Next base: position 1,600,088 of record FR989957.1, on the reverse strand, counting down.
TTTTACATAAACGTTTTTAAAAAAATACGATAAAACGCCCATAATATCTATAACTGAATCATTATCTATTCAAAATACATAGCTGATAATTTTTTTTTCTCTAACAAGAAAACTAGAAAAAAGTGTATCAATTACAAAAGATTTGAAAAACATTTGTCACTCGGATCGCTTGTTATTGAGTGATGTCGCGTTTTACCATATCAAACCCGCAGCGGGAATCATAAGCTTTATAAATTGTATCATAAAAAATATGTTCTTATATAAGCGATTTATTTCTGAGTGAGAATAAAGAATCTTTTAACCGAACCATTATCTTTCAAGCATCAATACATAGTATTACTAAATTCCTTTTCCACATTTCTCAGATAGTCCTTTGACTCGTATCCCGGGTATTCAATTTTGAAACAATCGATAGGTCACAATCGGTTTGGATCGGATCGGGCCGATTTAGCCCTAATCTCGAGAAAGTACCGATTCAGAAGGTCACTCGTAGGGTTGACTATTAACCCCGTGACCCTTTTAGACAATTCCCGGAGATTCTACTGATTGTCGTCATATTTTCAGAATCCGTTTATATTGATCCGAGTTTATTGTACGGACTAGTAATAATAATATGACCTTTATTGCCACAAGTACATACAATACGTGACAAAAGGCTGCTGAAATGCTAAGCCAGCATAAAGCTAATAAACAGGGCGCTGCACAGCGCTGATTTTCAGCCAGTCCACACTTTTGAAATTAATTACCACTGTATATCCTTTTTGAAATTAAAGTTGTTTTACAAAAAACTGGCCTCTTTAACACAGGAACTCCGTAGCTAGGAGGCCACAGCCACACATAATTAAGATGAATTGTATAGATAAAGTGGTGAAATAAATAAATTATGATTATGATTATTATTAATTATTAACAAAAATAGTAACATAGCATAGCAACATGAAGTGAAAAAATATAGGTTAACATTGCCTCATTTGCTGATGTTTTTTGTTTTTTGGGTTAACACCTACCATCAAAACTACTGTTAACTAGTCTGACGTCTATACAAATGTTATAAATAGGAAAGATTTGTTCGTTTGTATGTTTGTTTGTTACGATTTAACTCAAAAACTACTTGAGCGATATTAAATATTATTTCACCAATAGAAAGCTACGTTATCATATCTAATATAAAAACAGCATATATGCTGTTTTTATAACATATATGTTACGACGCACATCGCCTACATAGTTTGTTATGTTAAATACGAGGGTGAATCAAAAAATTCTTGGAATCAATATTAAAAAATGCAAAGATTTAAATAATAATATTTTATTTTTCTACATAATCTCCCTCCAATGCAATGCATTTAGAATAACGCGTTTCTAACTTCCTTATTCCTTGTGAAAAAAAATTATTTTCTTGACTCTCGAAAAAGTCCTCTACGGCAGCTATAACCGCGTCATTATCGTGAAATTTTCTCTTTTAATTTTGGAAATAAGTGAAAATCACTTGGGGCTAAGTCCGGAGAATATGGTGGGTGGTCAAGGAGATTGAAGCCAGCACAGCGGATTGCGTTGAGCGCAACTTCCGATCGATGAGCAGGAGCGTTATCTTGAAGGAACAACATGCCCAACGACAGTTTTCCACGACGTTTTTCTTTAATCGCTTCACGCACTTTCGGGATTAAATTTGCATAATAGGGTCCAGTAATCGTCTGGCCTTTTGGCATGTAATCAATAAAAAGGATTCCTTCACTATCCCAGAACACAGAGGCCATAACTTTGCCAGCGGTAGGAGCAACTCGAAATTTCTTGATGGATGGAGAGGATGGTCGTTTCCAAGACATGCTTTGTCTTTTAGTTTCAGAATCAAAATGGTGGACCCACGTTTCATCCATGGTGACAAGACGACGGCAAAAATTATCCGAATCACGCTGGAACATTTCGAGATTACGCTTGGAAATTTCCAAACGTCGCTTTTTGTTTTCGTCGGTTAACATTCGTGGCACCCATTGCAGACACTTTTTTGAATCAATTAAAATGGATTGAACGCTACCAAAAGATATCTTTAGATCTCAGCTATATGTTTTATAGTCATTCTTCTGTCTTCCAAAACCAGATTCTCAACCTTTTTGACATTTTCTTCTGTAACGGAGGTTGAAGGCCGCCCAGAACGCGGGTCATCTTTACAGCTTGATCTACCTCTTTTAAATTCAGCCACCCAGTACGCAACCGTAGAATAGGGTACAGCATCACCCCCTAATGTCTGCTGAATGTCCAAAAAAATTTCCTTCGTAGACATTTTTTTCAAACTGAGATATTTTATCACCGCACGTAACTCACTTTTATCCATTTTGACTTTTTAGCAACTCGTTGCACAAAAAAATTTATTACATGCGAACGAACTGACAAAAACAAGTGACAGTCTGCATAAATATAGTGTGATAGACACTCTTTAATTTGAATATCGAACTTGATCCAAAAAGGTTTCATATATATGCACTTCTAAGAACTTTTTGATTCACCCTGGTACAGTGCGTGATTGTCAATGTCAAGTAAATACTTCTTAGCACACTTCTTCATTATAATATGTAATCTCAACTTTTTTTAATGTCCTTGGACTTTTATTTCCCAACATTCTGGTACTAAAACCAAACAATCTGGTTAGTTAACACAAATTGGGAGTCCAACAAAATTTAAATACAATGTAACCAGTAAAGGAATAATTTAGAGTCTCTCACTAGTTAATTTTCTTGTTCACATAAAAGCGAGTAAGAGCTGTGTAAATAGTCAAGCACAAGAAGTCGACAATTGCCGAGGGACTAGCCCAAATTAACCTTCGCTTGAGTCAGCGTCCGTGATTAATTTACCGCAGGTGCTAGCTTAGATAATCGTTGAGAACCTGTAATTGTACTCCATCAAGACTGTTACAGTGACAGATTTAACTCATTTAAATCAAGATTTCATTCGCTTGACCTGCTTTTATTGAAAATCAGGTTGACTGAGACTTTGGGAATTTGCGTAAGTAGGGACAATTTCTGTGTAGCGGATCATAGGTGTCGCTACACCTATGATCCGCTACAAGAATCAATACAAATACGTCCATTCCTGAATCGCGCTATCAAAGTTTCTGTGCGCGCTGAGTATATATACAACATCTCGACATCAACCACTGGGGCCTTAGGGCTGGCCAGTCAGTGGTTCGACTGGTCGAGGATCCTCCCTTTAGGTTGGAGGAAGACCACACCTCCCTTCCTCCACATTGGTGACCCCGACGTGATTCAGCCACCTTCCGTCCTCCACATTGGTGACCCCGCAGAAGAACACCTACTTCTGAACATCGAGAAGTCTGACGTCATCACTCCTTCCTACAACATCAATCAGCAGCATCCAAGTCACAGCCAGCCAGCACCCTCGGCTTCAACGGGTATCCTGTCCACTAGCATGCAGCGAGCGCGTATGCCTGGTCAACACCCTCAGCCACCTTCAGCACAGCACACTGCACTTCGGCCGGTCAGCAAGCAGAGCACATCTCTCCTGGTCGACGCAGCAGCCAGCTTCAAACACTGCAGCACTCCGACTCACTGGAGCATCATGCAGCATCATCGCACACAGTTCCGACTCACCGCGAACTCTGCGACATCCGATTCCGACTCACTGGAATCTCGGACATCCTGGCACTGGCAAGCAACACTCAACACAGCTGTTTCAACTACTCGATCGACCTCCGGTCTTCGGGGGGGAGTACTGTAGCGACACCTATGATCCGCTACAAGAATCAATACAAATACGTCCATTCCTGAATCGCGCTATCAAAGTTTCTGTGCGCGCTGAGTATATATACAACATCTCGACATCAACCACTGGGGCCTTAGGGCTGGCCAGTCAGTGGTTCGACTGGTCGAGGATCCTCCCTTTAGGTTGGAGGAAGACCACACTTCCCTTCCTCCACATCTGCATAGCCTTAATACGTGGTAGTAAGATTTATAATCGCATAAGTCGGGGTACCACGGATTCGTGTATGCAAAGTTTTATATAAAAACCGGCTAAGTACAAGTCGGAGTCGCGCACGAAGGGTTCCGTACCTGATATCTCCCCTTTAATAATTATTTAACCCTTTGGGTACGGAACCCTAAAAATATATTATTCCAAATGTTCAAGGTTTTTACGTCAGCAATTCAGGATATGCTTTGTATTAAAATTGCTACACATAAAGTTTAGAAATAAACCACACTAAAGCAAATAAAATGAAAGAAGTCTTCATTAGAATTGATTGATTTTCCATAGTTCATAGACTAATTACATATTTTATAATTATAATTGTTTTCCATGAACAGAATCTAAAATATCACAGCATGATTTAAATGAGAAGCTTAGATTATTATAAATATATAAACAATATTGTAAAAAATAATCTATATATTATTATAAATAATCTAAGATGAGAAGTGTAGTATATATTTATTATAGGAATTTGAACTTGAGAAAATAAATAATACAAGTTAAAGATAATGATACGAAAATTTCAAAATTAATTTTGAAAGTTTTCAATTTTAAATGAATCCGTAAGCAAATTATTGACACATTACATTAATTACATCAGTGACTCAAAATTAAATGTAACCTATAGGCTGCTTTTCCACCAAATAAATACCAAGTAACAAAGTGAGGTCGAAAATATAAACTATATGATCATTTCCACTTAAGTTAAGCAGAATATCAGAGTGGATAAGAAGTGCTATAAGAATGCGTTGCAATGTGCTATGCATTAATATCGTAGTCTACTCTGCTCTTCATGTGAAGAAGTAAAATAAACTTTCTTTAAATAACTTCAATGAACCCGATTCCACCTTAAGTTAATTAATGAAAATCAAGCGATTTTATTAGTGGGTTTTTAGTTGGCTTTACCTACCTAGCAACATATCACATTTCAGTGGGAAAAAATCCATATTCTTGACTATGACATATTGATTGTTAAGATATCTTAACAGCTCCTATTCTTGCCTTTATTACTTCGTATCGAAACACATACATATAAAGTTAATTTAAATATATTAAAATTAATTCGACAGCGCATCATTGCCTGATGTTCTGTGGCTGAGATATACTCTACAATCAAGTGAACCTCTTGCTCGTCTGTCGATATCTGACATAAAAAAATATTAAGCTATTAGAGATATTTTCATAAAGTAATGTTAGTATTTACATCGGAGCCTTTTTTTAATTTGTAAATGAATTACTATTTATAAAATTATACAGACTGTGGACGGCGGATGAGGCGCGCCGAGATCCTTTAATGAAATCAGTCATTATTATTCTGAAATTTCTAAACTCTTCTCATAATAAAATTGTTCCTCAATTTACAATTTATTACAGTAAGAGTTAATGGAGTTTAAAAAATTTATATCGGTCAATATTAATGAGGTCAAGAGAAAAGTAATAAACACGATACGCACATAGTATAAAGCTACCTATTAGACATGTGTAACTCAGCGAAATTCCTTGCGTTCACTCAATAACTCAGGCGTTGTGTACTGCGTTAGCTCTTTGCGCCATGACTAAACGAAATAGAAATACACTTTAAACTCCATTTTCCAATGGAGTTTGAGTGTCGTCACAACGCCTTAACACCTCTCTTTCAAATTTAGGGAAATCTGAAAGAGTCCAAGTGTCTAAGAGTCCACAAGTCAAACACATTTTGAACGCAGTGAGGTGAGTTGGCGCAATTGCATGGCGCAGCGCAGTGTAACTGGTAACACTTGCCTACTACCTATTATACAAACAACTTGCGAGAACGTATTCATATCGTCAATAAAAAAAATTATTACTGATCTGACAACCGAGCAGGTGGATTACCTGCTGGTAAGTAATCACCACCGCCAATGAGCATCCGCGACTTAAAAGTCACAGATGCGTTGTCGGCCTTTTAGAAATGTATAGCCTCGTTTTTTGAAACCAACGAGGTCATAATTATTTGAAAAAACTGATTGTTGTACATGGAAAGAAGTTGAAATCATTCAATGATGTGCTGTTTACCTACTTTTTACTTTGAGCATTCGGAAATCTATAGACTGAGACCAAAATGACGTGTACGACGGTTTTTTCATCGATGAACAGTATTTCGTTACCCAGTTTCGATATTCCTCCCGCCCGTTTAATGACCGAAGTAACCAGGCATGTTTATTGAAAATTATAAAAATACCACTCCGGCGGGATTCAAACTCGCGACCCGTTGTAGCGCAAGGTAGGTGTTCTACCATGGGCACCGACGAGCCTATCTATATGAGTTACTCGAGTGGCATGGGGCAGACATATTTCTGTCTGTTTCACTGATCCTTTTTCTTTATAGGCAAGTAGACGGTTAACCTTCTGTGCTCAGCCGGCCTAGCATGACCGCCACGAGATATCTCGCGGACGAGAGAAGACAAACTAAGATGTAAGATATCTCGATATAATCTCGACATCAACAATTTTGATAGAAAAGGTATCTCGATCGAAAATTGTCATGATAGACCCCGAAGAAATAAAGGGATAATCGATTAAAACACGAGAAAACGGTCGACAAAATTTTGTCGCGGTTGTCATGCTAGGCCGGCAGCGCGACCGAAATATGTTTTATCCTAATATTGTCTTTTATTAACGCGAGTATCACACATTTAAATAAAATACTGTATACCGGATTAAAACGCGATTTATTGTTTAAATTATTTATCCCGACGTTTCGGATGCTTTTCAGCAACCGTGGTCGCGGGAGACTGGGAACGTCGGGATAAATAATTTAAACAATAAATCGCGTTTTAATCCGGTATACAGTATTTTATTTAAATGTTTTATCCTGTTTTCTCGCGATTGGAACCCGGAATCTTCAGTACTAACAGCAAAACGTATACTACAGAGCCGAAGGTGAGAATATAGAGCATAATAATAGAAGCGTATCACACTAACATGAAACTTCCATTATCTGCCTCGAAATGTTTTACGTTATAATATTAATATTTAAAGGTATTACTGAAATAACATCAGCACTTCGCTTAAAGTAGATATTAAAATTAAGCATTATTTTAAATAAAAAAAATAATGGATACCGGGGCTCTTCTAGTATTCCTAGACCTAGCTAAAGCTTTCGATACCGTATCTCGTCCTATACTCCTCGCTAAGCTGGAAAAGCTAGGCATTCGTGGTAATGTACTAGACTGGTTCAGGTCTTATCTCTCTGACAGACGTCAAAGAGTTAGCGTTGATGGGCACTACAGTCTACTAAATGATGTTCGATGCGGCTTACCACAGGGAAACGTGCTAGGCCCGACGCTTTTTCTTGTTTATATTAACGATTTATGCACTATTTCCCTGTCTAACGCACGCCTTTTTTCCTTTGCCGATGACACTGCATTGGTTTTTCATTCTTCAACCTGGGATGATGTCTCACATTTGGCCCAAGAAGGTCTTCAAAGTGTCGCCAGCTGGCTGAGACATAATCTCCTTACCCTTAACACCTCCAAAACTAAATATATGTGTTTTAACATTTCTAGCCATACTGCTCCTGTTCCTCTGCCTTCCCTAACACTACATACATGTCTACATCCTATCACCTGTAACTGTGCAACACTAGAAGCGACCAACGTTACCAAGTATCTTGGTGTTACCATTGACTCTCGGCTTTCCTGGGCTCCTCACATAAATTCCCTCTGTTCCAGAGTTCGGAAACTAATTTATATCTTCAAGAAACTTAGAAAACCTGCTGATATTCACACAATTAAGCTGGTTTACACGGCACTGTGTGAATCAATACTTAGATACTGTGTCTCTGTTTGGGGTGGAGCGTCTTCCAGCTTTATGCTGAAACTAGAACGTGCGCAACGCGCTGTCTTAAAAGTTGCATATAGCAAACCTTTCCGCTACTCAACTTCGAAGCTATATAAGGACACAAAATGTATCACAATCCGTCAACTGTACATACTAGCAACATGTCAAAGATTTCATAAACATGTCGCTACCAATCTACCACCAGTCTCAGTATCACAACGTGTACTTTCTTACAAGCCTCCCAAAAAGAACACTTTATTTGGACAGCGCTTTTACTCTTTTAAAGGTCCGTACCTTTATAATACTGTATTAGGTAAGGGGTTATTCACCATAAACACAAAACGGTACACTTTTAATAAGAATCTCAAACAGTATCTACTGACATTGTCTTATATGGATACAGAAAATCTCCTATGCATCACAAGATAATATATTTATATATATCTCTTTTTTTATTTTTATTATACAATGTGTAAAGTGCTTGTAATGTGTAGTATTTAGTGTGCTTGAAACCATGTGTTGTATTGTATTTTTTATTTTATTTTTCATTTAAGTATTGTTCATTTTATCTTTCTTCTTTAGTACTCTTAATTATTATTTAAGCAGTTTGTTTAGTTTCAGTTTTGTTAATTAGACCTAGTTAATTGTTTAGTTGAATTGAAGTTTTGTTTAGTTTTCTTTAGTTTAGTTTAATTTACTGATGCTCTTGGAAGAGCCTAGCTGCCCACAACACAGGGAATCCTAGTGTGGGAGCTAGAGCTACACCAATATCTATGTGTAATGTGTTTTTGTGAAATAAATCTATTTTCTTTCTTTTCTAGTACTGAAGCAGAATACAGAATGTCCATCTTACCGTTTCTTCTTTCTTTCTTTTTTCGAGGCCCTATTATGCCTTACAGCTTTGTTCTGAAACACACCATTTATACTTCTATAAAATGATACTAAAGAAATTATATTATGGATTAACAAAGACGGTTTAATAACATTGTTTAAGACATGCATTGCCACGAATATAAAATTGTTATATTTTTTTTGATCCATATACATAGACAATAAGAGTTCATAGATCACTTCTTTGATGATTACTTCTTTAACACAGGATCTCCTAGCTAAGAAGTTTGAGCCACATTTAAAACTGTACGCTAAAAAAATTGTTAAAGAATGCATCTAAAAAAATTGAATATAAAAACGGATGGATAAGGGCAGAAGAGTATTTGAGAGGTGTGACTGATGATATGGCGAGTGAAAGAAGTGAATGGAAAAAGAGAACATACTGCGCTAAACCCAAATAAAAAAGGGCATAGGGCAGGAAAAGGAAAGAATATTATTACTATAGAAGTATATAATGTCTACACAACTTATCAGATTTATTGAAACTTTTTACCAAACAGGGTTTTATAAAGCACCCCAATTTATGCGAGCGAAACCGCGCGCAAGTCTTAATAATATTATTTGAAATAATTCTCATATGGTGTATCTGGTATAGCTTAACGAGGCCTTCCCAAATAAATGCTAATAACCAGCGCAATCATGCTAATACAATATGTCTATTGTGATTTAGTGCAAGTCACAGAATGAGGCGATTGCCTTGATGTCAAATTTTAATTTATTGCTCGATCCTAAAGCGGAAATACGCAAACATAGCGGACTCTATCCCGCTAATATTAACTACATTTTGATAATGTAGTTACTACATAAGATTTGACGGAAAGAACTGCGCGAACATCAGTAGTGAAAACTACTTATACCAAATATAAATATATTTAATAACTAAAACAAAATTATTTTATTATTTTTATAGTATCAGATGTTTCAAGTTTTTTCTATGTCTGTATATGTTCTTTTGTCTATGTATAAAACATACTATAAATTATACGATAAAAATAATAATATATAAATTAAAGAATTCTATGAATTTATATAAATAGTACATCTAGACTATTAGTATAGAGAGCTGAAAAACTATAATTTTAACTATCGAACGGATTTGAACTAATTCCATGAAAAGAAAATATTCTCACACAAGGGCTTATATTTCATTTAAAATTATATTTGTCATTTATCATAGATGATAGAAGTATAAAAACAATAGCGCATCATTGACTGATATTCTGTGGTTGAGGTATCATCTACCATGAAGTGAACCTCATGCTCTATTGAAAGGAAAATCATAACCATCCACCTTTTCCTGTATGTTCTCCAAGTAATAAATATTACCATTAATCCGTATCTTCGCTCTTGCTTCTGAATTACGCCCGGCCATTTTCTAATAGTGAACACGTGCGGTACCGAAGTAAGGTATTAGTATTCATCGGCTACAAACTTCAGGCTTGTCTCAGTGCAGAATACACTTACAGGTAATTACATACGGACGCTAATAGAATTATATTTCGTATTCCGAGCTTAATGAAATTACATAGATGGTAATACAATATTTCCTTACTGTTATTATTAGACCCGTATCCTTACACGGTATTATAAACTTGAAACTGATTGTAAATATGTCTTTCAGTTTAAATTATTGACTGCTGTTTTACCCATTTTAATTACTTTGAGTAGCCCTTTTTTACGCTTATATATGGGAACAACTAAGAGAATCTAAGCTTAGAATATGAGAATTTTCAATTTTATCGCCTCAACACTTGAATAAAGCTGACCACTCTGTAACCTATTCATATGCTTATGGTGTTTAGTATTCCACTTGTGTAACTCCTCTGAACCTACCTAATTATATTGATTGCTACTGTTATGTCAAAACTTATAAAATAGCAAAAAAATACGCGCTGATAATGTAGCTTTGTATTGGTTAAAGAATTTTTAAAATCGGTGGAGTAGTTTTTGAGTTAAATCGTAACAACCATATCTTTCCTATGTATAATATTAGTATAGACCAATTAGCCATGGACACGGTCATTGATACTAGTAAATATTCAAAATCAATTGCCGCAATCAAATTTATAGCCACAGAATAAGACGCTGAGCCTAGCTTAACTCGAAGGTCCATTAGTTAGCCGGGATGCAAATATGCGGACTTCGGATTTGCATGTAGTAGCTTCGACTGGCGGACCGCTGCCAAGAGATCAGGTAATTTGAATTTCGGGGGATGTACGTAAATTTGTGACTAAGGCGATACTTGGGTTTTTTGGGTCGGGATTGGCGTACTTCTGAGTTAAATAAAGATAACCAGAGTAAGAGTTACATACTGAAACGTAAATAAAATATAACATAAATAGAAATAAACATAAAAAGCAATAAGGTAATAATAAGGTGACCTTATCGCTTAAAAGCGATTTCTTCCAGGCAACCTATACTGGCTAATCTGAAATAAATTTAGCTGATAAGGTAAATTTATTTCAGATTATTATACATATAGCTTGTTTTTAAGAAAATAACACATGAAATAGCTAAAAGCTAATATAAAACCAGTCATTAATCTTTATTGAATTTGGATATCAATCAAGTTGTTTAGTAGCATAAATATAAGAAAGATACTTTTAATTAAAGCAATATTACAATTAAAAATATTGAAAATAACATATAACAATAATTATATGAAAATTATAAATTTTTTGAATACCATTTAAGAATCATCCGTTCTGTTAATAGAATCTGAATTAAAATAACTTTGATATGTTGTTTTGAGTCATTTAAACTCATTTAATACTGTCATTGAGTCTAAAAATAACAAGACGAAACGTTAATTGGAAACAGGAACTGTTTACTTGTGTCACGGTACGGCAGTCACCCTTAAATTGAATTTAATAACTAACTTAGCTGGGTTCGCGATCGAAACTCCGCCAACATCGGCAGGCGATTGTTCGCGTCACGACATACATATTAATTTCAGCTTCATTTCAATATCAACAAGCTGAGACGAACAGCTGAATAGGTTCGTAGGGCGGTTGCGAACGCGAGGCATTTTGGATATAGTACAAGTCATAAGAATTCATATGAGAGATCTAGCGATACATCCAGGCTTCGCACTTGTGCAATTAATATTGTCTTTTATTAACGCGAGTATCACACATTTAAATAAAATACTGTATACCGGATTAAAACGCGATTTATTGTTTAAATTATTTATCCCGAGACTCCCGCGACCACGGTTGCTGAAAAGCATCTGAAACGTCGGGATAAATAATTTAAACAATAAATCGCGTTTTAATCCGGTATACAGTATTTTATTTAAACTTGTGCAATTTTTTTTTTATAGTATAGGGGGCAAACGGGCAGGTGGCTCACGAGATGGTAAGTGATCCCCGCCGCCCATAGACATCCGTAACACCAGAAAGCTTGCAGGTGCGTTGCTGCCCTTTAAGAAAGATGTAGGCTCGCTTCTTGAAGGTTTCCAAGTCGTATCGGTTTGGAAAAACCGTCAGTGAAAGCTGATTCCACAGAGTGGTTGTGCGAAGCAAGAAGTGTCTCCGGAATCGCGCAGTTGTGGACTTCCAGACATCAAGATGGTATGCGTGGTATTTTTGACGCGATGTCCTATGGCGAAATTCAGCGGCCGGGATTAAATCGAACAATTCCTCCGAGCATTCCCCGTGATAAATGCGATAGAAGATGCAGAGCGATCCTACATCTCTACGCAGCGCCAAATTAAATATCTTTACACAAAAACTGTTAATGTAGTTTTCTATTGGTGAAAGAATTTTAAAATCGGTCGAGTAGTTTTTAAGTTAAATTGTAATAAAGAAACACACAAATCTTTCCTCTTTACAATATTAGTATATCGGTATTTCAAATCAGACAGCTGTCACGTTTCAGACTGCCCGTGACCACAGTTGCTGAATAGCATTCGAAACGTCGGGATGATAAATATAAATAATCTCGCGGTTTAATCCGTTATAAAGTATTTTATTCAAATGTGTGATACTCGCTTTAATAAAAGACAATATAATAAACATATCCCTTAACTGCAACCGCTTATAACTTACAAATGAGACAGGTAGCCGTGTGTCTCACACAGTCACCTCCAATATAATTTTATGCATGAATTTCGTGATATATTTTAGTTCGCGCGAACTCGTGTCGCGGCAAACTCTGGCTTTGTTACTTGGCAAAGTTAAATAACGTATTGTTGAATGTTTACTGTTCACAATTAATAATACATATTCATAACTGGGAATGTCGTTTAATATATTTCGGGTGCATACTTTAATAATGACAAAAACGTGACTGGCTCGTTGGCGCGTTCGGTAGAACACCTGTCGTACGAAGGGTCGTAGTTTCGAATCCCAACGGGACGGCATGTTTACAATTTTCTGGAAGCATGTCTTCCCCACGTCTGATAACTGCGGGCATTGAACGGTAGGGAGGAATATCGTTTCAACCGGGTAACAAACCACCGTTTATAGATGGAAAAACCGTGATGTGGGCTTTTCGGTTTCAGTCTATGGATTTCCTAATGCTAGAAGTAAAACTTAGGTCGACAACTCATCATTGACTGATGTTCTGTGGTGCACCTACCGTCAAGTGAACCTCATGCTCGCCAGTCGATATCTGACATAAAAAAACGTTTCGTCAGTTTACAGGTAAACAGTACTCAAAGAAGTCTCGAAGCCGATTTTATGAAAACTAAAAATGTATCATTGGATTTTTGAATAACAATTTCTAGTATTTTAATCCGCACTTTAATCCGGTATAAAGTATTTTATTTATCAAGAAGCTGGAACTTTTCTTGGCATCCCTACACGCCTTACACACTGCAATGATTATTATTTATATTATTTGTACTTTTATGGAATAAATAAGTTTGAGTTTTAATTTATATTCTAACGGCCTTATTCATAAACGATATAGTTAAAATATGTTTTGTCTCGCTTTATCGAATATAAAAAGATCACAGACCGAAAGAAACAAAACATTTTTTAACTATAATATCAAGCTTATACGAGTAGTACCTACGTTTATGAATAAGGCCGTAAGTATTTTAAATTCAATTTGGTTCTCATGAAATTAACTATAGGTCCAAACTTATAATGAAAAGATTGGTAATATCAAGATAGCTAACCTTTTCAATCTTGGAATGTCTAAGAATTTCAACTTAGTAATTACCTTCCAAAAATAGATATCACTCACGCAGACGTTTAGACACGCCACCGCCGGCAGATGTTGTAAACGTTGACAAGATGTCAAGTCTTATGATATGTTTTTGTATTTTCGAAATCCTTTCCTCAGTGGCGTAGTTTAGATAACTAGCACCCGGTGCGGATCCCAAATTTGCCGCCGACTTATATTTGCTTATAAAACATTGGGGCGTGGTGAAAATGATACTCTTATTGAATAACACTAACCTAAAGAGAAACTCTGTTATTAAGGTGATATACTGACAAAAAAATATTAAAAAAAGAACGTTGAAGGAAGTCATTTTTTTACCATTACCTATGAAATGCCGCTCCCGTCAAAGTGCCGCCCGGGCGGACGCCACTGCCTTTTCATATATGTATATTTGAAAATTCAATTCTGATTATCAGAGGCGTAGATGCCCCCCCTTAATGGGCCTGTATCAAAATTTGGTGGGGGCCCTTCTTCGTAACTGCGTTGAAGCTCTAATGGAAGGTAAATTTTCACTTAAATGAGTTGGGGCCCCTATAGCTAAGGGTCCCATATCTTTGATACGTCTGCAATGTCAGTAAACACCTACGCCTGCTAAATCTCTTCATTTCATTACATTGATCTGAACTTCGTAATACGGTGAACGCTTTAGCTCCAAAACACAAGATTAATAAACAATTAAGTTCCAAATAACTTTTAAAGATATGTGTTCAGTTATAGAATATGTTTTCGTGCTTCTCATATGAAGGTAAATTTAAAAATCGAATACTTAGAAAATCTAATCTTCACCCTATCCGAAAAAGAATTTTATTAATCTTGTGTTTTTTTTATCTTATCACCAATAAATATTTTATTTATTTAGCTGTATTCAATTTCTGGCACAACATAACAATAGGTCTAGGTATACCTAGACTTTACTTATATACGATGTGACACAGTAAAAGGAAATAAATGTACCTATTATATTTATGTATTTCTTATAAATTGTTAATAGTCATGTTTCTGTTTGTTTCCAAAAAATAAAACAAAAACTGTAGAAGATAATAAAATGACAATAAAAAAGAAAACCAACGGTTGACGTCTACTACCCTTCCCCTGTCAGATGATCTGTGATTGGGCTGTCATGAAGAAAATCGCACCCGATTCGATTCCGACACAGAATCGATTATGGCAAGTATTGACGGATGACTGATGGAATTTTGGCAGGGGAAGGGTTAGAATCTGTTAGGACTTGGAATTGCGGTACTTACTGGATTAGCCTGTGATTGGGTTCGTCAATTTACTTATGGCTGGTGAAATTTCATTTTATGAATGTATTTTTATGAGGTTAAGAATTGAATAAATATTTGATATTGTTGATAAGTTTGTGGTTGAATTGGTTTCACTCAATTGGTAAAAAGGGTAGACATCAGACTCGAATTGTTAAATAAATAATGAAAAATATAGACTATTATTTTAATAAGAAGGCGTATGTTATAAGATAATGTTTATATTCGCCTCAGAAAATAAAATACATTGATATTTTCCATAAGGAAACGGCAACAGAGAAACATATTATGTATATTATGATACGTATTGTATTCATTTATGACTCTATTCATTTTAATAAAACCTTATAACAAACATGATTATGTTACGTTTATAAATTACGTTTCAAAATGATATTATCGTAGTTTTTTAATATTATTTACTTACCAAAAGTAGACGGTCTGCCGAGTAAAGATTGTCCGTGATCATATTATTGCTGAAAAACACTCGAAGATAAATAATATAATGAATATCCGGTATTCATTTAAACAAATTATGCTTTTATTTGAAAAATATAATCTTATTTTTCAAAAATCACTCGTGAGAAAGAGTGATTAACTCTTATAAATAATCCAAAAGCCACCTCAAGAATCTATCAATTTCCCTTTTAATTCAAAATCACTTTCACCCATAACTCGTGTTACCCACGTATGCCTGATTTTCACCGCTTCATAACACAGTCCCGCCTTTATTTCCGTCTATGAATCTAATCGCCACTCCCCTGGATTTGAAATTACCCCAAAATTACCCCACACCAGCAAATTGGCCGAAAATTGAGGGGAAACAGTGTAGAGTTAGCAACGAACTGCAAAATACGTCAAGGTTTGTTTACTTTTTGTCTTCGTATATAATATATTTAAAAAGTATATAAGCTTAGTTGATTATGGTCTAATATATCGTCGCACTTATATATCTATAATATAGATGTATAACATAATTTGGCATCATGCTATACTTTTATATTTTGAAATTATTTACAAAATCGAAACGAAGGACCAAAAAAATTTTACTATAAATCACACATAGATATACATCACGCCTCATTCCCGTCGGGGTAGGCAGAGATCACGGAAAATCAACTCATTTATATCCAATGTTTATAGTAATACTACCAACACGCCCAGGCTTGGTACGGATGCAATGTACTATACAAAAAAAAAGCTTGTTACTCGTTGATAATGTAGCTTTCTATTGGTGAAAGAATTTTTAAAATAGGTCCAGTAGTTTTTGAGTTTATTCGTTACAAACATATAAAAATACAAATCTTTCCTCTTTTTTATATAAGTGTAGATTATGACAAAAATTATTAGTGAGAAAAATGACAGTGACTAATTGTATTTATTAAATTTAATTAAGAATATAAGATATTAAAGTCTCAATTCATGATGATTAAGTCAACAAATTAATGTCCGCAACAGCGTAACTTTCTGAATGACGAAAAAACATTATTTGAAAGGAATATAAAGCACGAAATAGCATGTTAATAGCTGAAATAACAATAGAAATGCGGGCCCGAAGGTTTTAATTAAGGGAAGGTTATATATTTTATAGAGTACTGAAGTTGTCGCCATTTTAATTTGGTAACAGATGTAACAGTTCAAACAAATTCACAGCTTTTACAAGTTATAATAGAATGATATCATTTTTACTGGTTGTAAAAAATTTAATCAAAATTTTTTAATAACATCTCATAATTAAATGTCTTGGAGTGTAATAAATTAAATTAATAAAATTTTATTCAAGTAATGGTATGGAAAAAATCTATTTTTGTTCATCAAATAATTCAATCAAAGCTTTTTTTTTTTTCAATATTATCGCTTTTCTTTCAGTAATTTAATACAACAGCGTCGGGAAAGCATTTAAAGCATGGCCTAAGGCCGAACCACGATCTCTTAAGAAAACACTTTCTTATAGAAAACGGGAAAAACAAGCAATGAAAATCGCCGTCGATGAACAGCTGCAACACCAGAGAATTTGCCGATGTGTTGCCGGCCTTTAAAAATGAGAAAGCGTGGTAGCGTGACACACGGTGTATGGCTTTGTTTCCGTCTATGCACTCCTGCAATAATATGTACGGGTGCTATGTTAAATATTGCCCGAAAGTTTTGGTTACTGAGGCAACTTTTATTCAATTAGATTTCATGTTGTATAACAAAATTGTTGGAACCAACAAGCTTTTAAGCCTTCAGTTATTTCAAGCCATTAGTATCACTTTCCTTCTTTTTATATATAACGGTGTATTCGCTAACTTTCAAAGCTTTTACGTACAATTTTTATTTTAAAGGAAATAACGTGGTTCTGTTTTAAATGAAAAACTTGTAATGGTTTAAAACGCAATTTACTTAATTATTTATAACTCTTTTAAGGCATCTTGCTGTTGGCCATATTAGCCTTGTTAGCTAATATGAGGCAATGTGGTATTATTCCGATGTTTCGGGCGCTTTACATAGCGGACGTAGTCACGGGCAAACTGGAAGGTGTCAGAGGGCCTATCACGAATGACTATAGAAAAAGTATTCGCATCGTCGATCTGTCAGTTGTCTGAGAAATCATTTGAAATTTCATGCAAATGACAGCTGGACGATACGAATATTTTTTCGCAAGTTGTTCGTGCTAGGCCGTCTGAGTGGTGAGCACGAACAAGTATCGAAAGAGTATTCGTATCGTCGAACTGTCATTTGTATGAAATTTCAAATGATGTTTCATACAACTGACAGTTTGACGATTCGATTACTTTGTCGATCGTGTCGTGTCGTTCGTGCTAGGCCCCCTGGTGTTATTTCACAGAATTGCTACACTAACACCATCTATTTATATATAGAGGTACTTTCTGTAAGTTTACATTGTGTCAGTACCAAATAGGCAGGTTAATCATGTATGCTTCTTTTTTAGTATATTACGACGAAATATTGTTTTAATAGATCTTAAAAACTCCTAAATCTTCTGTTTCGGCTTGAAAATTATATCAATTGTAGAAGCTTTATTGTATGTGCTTCTATATTCAATTATAACACAAGCTTCTGAATTGTGCATCATAATATCGTAAATAAATTTTGTCATTATTGCTTATTTTAAGCGTAAGCCTACGGTAAGAACAAAGCACTATTTGCGTATTGTGCTCCATAACAAAACTATTCTATATTCTTTATTTTTAACACAGTCCACTATTCAAAACAGTAAATAATTTTATCAGCCACAATTGTTTTAAACAACACATACATAACAAAAGATTTAACTTTTGTCGGTAATTTATCGAAAAGCTCCCTCGAAAGTTTTTTCTTACGTAATATTAAATAAATTATTATTTTTTTAAGCAACCAATTTATAATTTTGAAATATGAATGCAGCACCAATCCACAATCTCTACAAATGCAGCCGAAATGTAACAATAGCAATCATTTAACAACATTCACAGAAGCGGAAATATATTGAAAAATAGGCCAAGTGACCAACGGACTATTGTTGGAACCAAAACCGTGTCATTCAACTAACAAACATAGAAAAAAGTACAATACGAGTCCGCAAATTGCGAAACTGTCGCACCCTTAACCACGAAATACACGACCAATTAAAAATACGTAACAGCTATTGTATAATCGCTCCTATTCCTTTTAACATATGACGTAAACAGTGTTTAGTTCTAATTGGTTGGAGTGTAAAGTTTTAAATTGATAGAAGTCTTCGCCTGATAATTGCTAATAGTTTTCTTGTTTGCGAACTTGGTAGACAGGTCTTCCGAGTTTGGACTCTTCTGAATTAAGTATTAATTAGCTTGTTACAGCTGAGTGCCAAGTTGGAAGGTTGGCCTGTTCTATTTTAGACGCGTTAAGAAGTCGTGGTTGGAAGTCTTAAAATTTGTTCTTTGAGGAAAAATATTTTGTCGATGTTTATATCGCTCTTCGTCTCCGTGGCTCAGTGGTAAGCGTGATTCCTTTAGCACCTCCGGTGTCCTGGGCTTGAATCTCGAGGAAACAAGATTTAAAAAAATTGTTTCGGTTGGGTAGGCCACAGAAGTTCACATACTTGTTTGTAAAAGAATAATCAGTGAAGCAGACACAGAAGTGGTGCCCCATGCCCCACTAGGGGACTCGGGGATTCACTTATATCTAGCGGAAGACAGACAGAAGATATTTTCTATAGTAAAAAACATTTGTTTTTTTTTTTATTTGTTGGTATACAATATTTTATAGAAGTATCCTCGTACTTTACCTGCATGTTATAATAAAGGTATACTTGCACCTCTAATGGTTCCTATTAAGTAAGTGACTTCCCGTTCTCCATTATGTGTCAGTTTCACGAATCCTTCAAACCAGGTGAGTTGCCGTTCAACCTTCTATATTATATGTTACTGACTGGAAACATTTTTCTAAGTTTGTTTTCTCGGGCCCTATGGTATTAATTAGTTTTAGCTACGCATGTTTATTTTTATTTTAAAACAGTCTATATATTACTGCTTTTTTTAAGGTGACTCTGTATATAATTTTCGTTTGCTTATAAATATACAAAACAAAATTTTATCCAATACAAAATTCAAAAATACTAGAAAACATGCATCAAAATCGAATTAATTTAGGTTTATTATAAAAAAAACTTTTGGTTTGTAATTTTTTTTTATTTATCAATGTTCCAAATATCGAGCCATTTTTTTAATATTTCGACATCTCTTTAATACTCATTTTTTCCGAAATTTTGCAAAGTCGAAAACATAGCTATATATAGTTCATGAGTCCCATCTTGCGGTTAATTAGTATGTTATAAATAAACAGTGACGTTACCGTGAACCGTGCGAGACGTGTGGTAAACCACGCTCACGGTTAAGTGAAGTGCCGATAGACACGGAGACAAATATATGTATATTATAATATATTTTTTTAATCAGATATCGACAGACGAGCATGAGGTTCACTTGATGGTAGGTGACACCTCAGCCACAGAACATCAGTCAATGATGCGCTGTCGACCTAATTTTTACTTCGAGCATTCGGAAATCCATAGACTGAAACCGAAACGCGCAATGTGCACTTCACGGTTTATCCATCTATGAATGGTTGTTCGTTACCCGGTCGGAATTTCGATATTCCTCCCACCAGATCAATGCCCGAAGTTGCCAGACATGGAGAAAACATGTTTACAGAAAACTATAAACATGTTGTCCCGGGTGGGAATCGAACCCACGACCCATCGATGCGATCGGCAGGTGTTCTACCGAACGCGTCAACGAGCCCGTCAAAATATTATGTAGATATACATACTCATAATTTTACCTCAAGTATCCAATTACAAATATGGAACTCATTGTGGCAAACGCTATGCACTGCCAGTTTACATACAAAACTTTCCTAAACTCGTGCAAGTTTTCTCCCAATGGCCACATAAATATTCACAAAGACAAAGTGAATCCTGATGAAGTTATACTAACGCTACTAAATCACTGGTATTAAGTACAATTCAGACTAAATGGAGCGCATCGAAGCGAATTTTACAAGAAGGTATAGGAATTTCAAGTGTCAAATCTGCATGAAAATTGTACAAGATCTGTCCTTCTCCGGGCGAATTCCAACTGTTAACTATACAAGACAATCCACGGAATACTGAAACGATAATCAAAATTTGAGGGCTTCTTAAAATGTTTCTGTCTTTCATTTTACCTTAGTAATGAAAGAGTTAGAGATACTTTTAAGTACACCTCAATGTTGATTAGCGTTCGAGAATACGGCCAAATGCTTAGCACAAGCAGCTGATAAATCTTCTGTTCTGTGAAATCGGCTATGCAGTGTGTATTAGTCACTCCGTTTATCTAAACGCAACTTAACTCTACCTCTAACTTTAGTCATTTACTTTTAAAAATATGTAGGACAGATGCGTGAGGGTGTGATTTTCATATATAATACCACAAGAGCTTTAAAATTATCGGGTATTTAACCGACTTCAAAAAAGGAGGAGGTTCTCAATTCGTCTGTATGTTGTTTTTTTTTTTTTTTTTTTTGTATGTTTGTTACGCGATAACTCCGCAAGTTATGGATGGAAAAAGTAAAAAATAATATTTTAATTACTTCAAAGCATTATTTATTAACAGTTATTTTTGGAGTCGGTGCCAGCAGAGAAGGACTGTTTAATCCTGCTTTTGCAACTTTTTGAACGGTTCGGAGCGGCATCGGTTGGATGGCACTGACTTCAAAAATAACTGTTAATAAATAATGCTTTGAAGTAATTAAAATATAATTTTTTAATTTTTAGTTATAGTTTTGAAGTCGGTTTTTGTTTTTTGCTTAATTGCCGATAGGTTCGTTGCAAACAAATGAAGGAGTCACTCGCGCATTCGCGCTCGTGATTTTTTAACCTGAAAAACTTGACGACTTTATTTGTTTGCAGGGAACCTTGAGGGAAATGCCAGATAATTTTGAAGCTCGTGTGGTATTCGGGGGATTATTTTTCCGTCCCAAATGTCGACCAATAGAATTGTACCATGAGACGTCACGTGGTACAACCTTTAAATTTTCAAAAAATTATCAGTATAATACCATGTAGGTTGTACCACGTGACGTCGAATGGTGCAATTCTATTGGTCGATATTTGGGTCGGAAAAATAATCAGTAAAATTTGGCTGATGCTTTTCCTTCGACGAATTCCATTTGGTTTGAATCGTACTAAAGTCCTTCTATGCTACTAACTACCGCTAATAGCTCCTTAAAGCCTCGTAAACCCTTACGTTATGCGAAACTTTACGTTAGGCGTATTATGCGAAAACAGATCGACATAAATATTTAGACACGATTAAAATCAGGTAGATTCTAATTTCGTCGTATATCATTTAACATACGGGGCATTTTTCTAAGAGCCAGACCTTGCGAAAGTATTCGTATAGCTTAAGTTAACGTCAAAATGCAATGTCTTGTTTGACAGTTGACGTATGCAATTGTCATGTTGCCATTACAGCAGAAGTGTTTTAGAAAATGTTGAATTATGTTTAACAGCTTCGTTCTTCAGCGATTTAGTGTTAACATATTGTAGTCGTGCCTCCACGCTACAGCCTTGCACGGATTTTTTAGATTATTTCAATTTAAAGTATTATTTTGACTAATATGTCAATGGTACAGTAGGTCCATTGACATTTTTCCGGTTAGCCCCTACTTTGTGTGCCGCTGGGGGGGACAGCTTGCCTCTGTCAGCTGGCGCGCGATTCTGCTTCACTTTGTGTTTCCGTGCTCAAGCCTTCGCACGCCTACCTAAGCACCTACAAAATAACTTGGGATATTATGGGAAACTACTGAAGAAGAAATTCGAAGAAAATTTAAGGACATTGGATGGATTGGATGGATAAAAAGTTTTATAAAAACTCTGAAACGAAGGGCGAAAACAATACCATAACTGGTATGTTTATGTATTTTTCCTATTTAATAGGAAATTTATCATGTGACGCATGTAGCCATATACGAGCTATAATACTTGTCACAAAAAATTATTGACATATGTAGACATGTACGATCTACAACCGTCACAATTTTTGGCTAAAACAGACATGTACGATCTGTGAATACAGCCACATCATTTATACACTGCTAAGTGTTACATTATTATTATGGTTGCACACCAGCTACCTAAACAATATTAAATTTTAATGTCGATCAACTCCGATTGCCTCCATTCAACAAGAAACCGGAACCGGAAGTGGAAATATTAGATGAAGCAGTTTTGTCGACGTCAAAAACGCTTGTACCGCTTGCTTTACCAAGCGCATCATCGTGGGTTGTAAGCAATAGCTTCCACGATAATGGCCACCGAGAACAGACGAAGTCGCCAATACCAAGCTCGACTTAACTGGACTTGAGGTCCTATTTGCCCTAAACGGGGCAGAGGGCACCCAGAGTGTTCCGCCAGCCCGCTCGGTCTTGAGCTACCCTCTTCACTTAGCTCCAAGTCTTCCGAATGGCCTTCGCCTCTGCAATGACAGTCGGTCGCCAAGTAAGTTAAGGACGACCATGCTTTCGTTTTCGTCTCGTGCAATCAAGCCACAATTAAACACCAGTATGGCTATAAACGAAGGGAAGGAGCCTGTCGAGGTACAACTGGAAATAATATTGTGATTTTACTCGAGAATGCGCCTAAACTGGAATCTCTCTGAATCCTTGGTTCGTCTCTTCATAAAGATATTGCAGGCCAATGGAAGGAAATCCTTTTAAAAGGATGGAACATAGACTTAAAAATTTATATGTAGATTCACGGGTATTTATACCCGCGCAATTGTCGACCTCCTTATGGCGCTAAAAATAAATCCAGAGGCTAATACTGCAATAACAGAAAACATCTCTAAATGACTCTTTCTTTTGTTTCAAATACAGACAAAACAATCGTTTCATTGGGAAATGATCTATGCGCCATCGGTGACATACTTAATTTTATTGTGAGGAATGAAACGTCAAAAGTATTAAAACTATTAAGCGACGCTTGTCGATCAGTCTGCGATCTTCACTATAGTAAGCAGAGGGAAATAATAACCGCGAGCATTAAATCGAATCTACCAGAATGTTACTGGTTGATTCTAGAAGAGACAAGTATATTTTAAAAACTTGTAAAAAGTCAAAATCACAAATCAATACAGCCTTCCGCTGATGAACAAAACCAAAACTATGTATATTTTGTACAGAGAAAAATTCAATAAGGTAATTTAAACTCCTAGTGCGTCCATCGCAAGATAGACAACAAACCAACAACCATAGTTGTACAAAATCGAGGACAGAATCGGTTTCCGCCAGCAACGAGCAGAAATGCCTACTTTTTATACCTTTATTTATTGTCTACGTTTAAATACTTTTTTAAGGGATGCCGAAGATCCCATTATATTAAAATGGATCAAAGGATATGAAATACCATTGATAAGGAGACCACAATAATATTCGGTACCTGTCAATTATAGGCAGTCTAAAAGTGAAGAAATTTACTCTAAGTGTAAAGCTAGTAGTAGAATATATCTCCATGTCAACATGTTAATAATGAATACTTGTCAAAGATCTTAGAATAATTATGCTTATTCTAATTGAAAGATACTTTTTGAGCCTAACCCAAGAGGGTTTTTATTGAATTTAAAAAACTAAAATACATTTATAGGTCCCATTTTAAAAATGGAAGACTATCTGACTGCATCGAGACTTATACAGACATAAATGGCAAATATTAATTTAAAAGAGGCTTATTGACCCCAATTCATGAATCAATAAAAATATTTTTGATTCAAGTTTAATAGAAACTTAAAAGAATTTAATTGTTTACCATTCGGTTCTCAGCACCATTTATTTTAACTTAAATTCGAAAACCAGTGCTTACGAGTATTTACGATTTAATGAAATTACTTCAGTATTTACTGAAGTGAATTATTAAATTTAAATGATATGATTTTTCATAACCTACAACATAGTTTACACTCAAAAGTGTAAACGAAACTTAGCACAGTTGCTCCTAAAAATCTTGGATTCATAATTAATTATAGCAAAAGCTGTGCTTCCCCAAACTGGCAGTGTAAGTTTTCAGATTTTATTTTGATTAAAATAATGCAAATGATATAATTATTAAAAATCCAATAATTAAGTGACAAAAAACTAAAATACAACAAAAAATACAATCATTTTCTACACAAAGAAAATGAAAACTTAGGGAATTTGCAAGTTTTCTTGGCCTTTTAGTTTTAGCTTGCCCAGCTATTCAATATTCTTGGCTGTATCAAAAATCCTAAGTATGACAAATACCATATTAGTATGATCCTTAAGTATTCAAGATTCTGGAAGGAGAATTCAATTCTATTGAATAGGAAATACAAGATAATAATTTTTGCACTTAAATGTTTTGTAAGAGAATCGACACATACATCATAGTATATGTATATGTATGGATAGATAATGCAAACTATTATTCTACCTAAATTAGAAGTGTGTATTATAACCATCTTAATGAAATTTTTAGACATATGGAAATCGTGTGAAAATCACCATCATGATAATATTTGCCAAGAGGCATATAAGAATATTCTTAACTTACTAATATTAGTACAAAGGATAACATGGAACCCAAGTCAATGCTGAGGTTCAATAGATCATAAGTTATTTTTTACCTAGTAGGTATTTAAATTTAGAAAGGTCATACCTATTGCTAAATAGAAAATATTGTTGGAGCATAAAAAAAAAAAATTGTAAAAAATTAAATAAATTTACTTGAGTTACTTAAGAATGTTATACGTTCTAATACATAAATTTCAGGATTTTGAAATTAACACCCATTTAGATCTCAATTCTTGTCTTGTCTTGTCTTCATGTCGATGACGTTGATAACTGGAACTTGGCTCTCGTTTTCACATTTACATTTTAAATGGGGTATATTTATTCTTTGTACATACATTTATTATTATTATTTAAAAGGAATCTACTTATATTAGACCGCTAAGTCAGTGACACAAACTTCTCCTTGTACTTCACAAGTGAAAGTTTGTATCATTATCGGTTTTATAAATTTTATAAAGTTATCAAAACCATAACAGTAAGTCAACTTTATAAGTTTTATAAATATAATTAAGGATATAACAACCTTTCATCCCACTTTAAAGAAAATAAATAATTGCTCTTATAATTTTGAAAGACGCTAAGTACCTAATAACATCGATTGATTGGATATATTTAAAATCCAAAAATTCAGTTTTCTGATTTGAGTTCCTTTGTATACACACAATTAATTAGCTTGTGGCCAAATTTGGACTTCTAGGTCATCTGGAAGTGGATAAGATTTTTATACTATATCTCAGTCTGAAAAAATACAAGTTTTGGGCGTTAAAATCTATTTATAATAGATTAAACGGCTATCCGTTTGAGGTATGTTTATGATATTTAGGTTACTAGTTTATATAGGATATAGGATCTCAATATGTAAGTTTATGTTAAATAGATTTTGAGCATTTGATGAAGATGTCAAAAGTGATTTCTAATGGTTTTTGTAATAATACACACGGTGCTGTTCGCCAGTTCTTTTTTCTCGAACTTGGCTTTACACGCTGCCGCGTCTCGGGATGCAATCGCCTCGCGTTATCACTTATCATAACCCATTACTACTGATTTGATAAAAACCTCAAAAATCCAATGGGACTTAACCTGTTCCGCATTGACCTTAATATGATTCTAGATCTGAAATATGTGCTGCCAGGCACTTACAAACATAAATAAATAAAACTTACGTTCTACATACCAATGCAGATAATTTATTGATTAGTCATAAACAACTTTAAAGTTTCCTTACAAATAAATAGCATTAGATTAAAGATTACTCTTAAACCTGGCCATGCAGTACCATCCCACAATAAGACTAACAGACTTGAAATCAGTATTAATATCATAAGAAAGACTGCTGGATCGTCAGTCTTGTTTAACATTTGTAAAATTTTACAGTAAATATATGTACAACAGAAATCTCTCTTCTGAATATACTTCATGATTATTACAATAGATATGCAGTAGATTTTAAATACTTAAATACAGATTTCAGTTTCAAAATAGTAAACTAAAAGTATTTTATTACACATCTACTCTGAACATCCTACAATATGTTAACACTAAATCGCTGAAGAACGAAGCTGTTAAACATAATTGAAAATCAAACGAACTTGCAAAGTGAAGTTCGATTGAAATTATGTGAACAGCTTCGTTCGAAGCGATTTATATAAACCCTCCCTTTAACATAATCACGTACGCGTCGTCAAAAAATAAAATATAAATGTGTTTATACATGTTATGTAAAATTAACCCAACCCTATGTAATAAAATACAAATAAGGCTGTAAACAAAGTGAAGCAGAATCGCGCGCCAGCTGACAGAGGCAAGCTGTCCCCCCCAGCGGCACACAAAGTAGGGGCTAACCGGAAAAATGTCAATGGACCTACTGTACCATTGACATATTAGTCAAAATAATACTTTAAATTGAAATAATCTAAAAAATCCGTGCAAGGCTGTAGCGTGGAGGCACGACTACAATATGTTAACACTAAATCGCTTCGAACGAAGCTGTTCACATAATTTCAATCGAACTTCACTTTGCAAGTTCGTTTGATTTTCAAAAATATCCAATAAATGCGTATCGAGTTTCATCCAGTGTTTTCTAAAATATAATTAAAAATATACGATACGATCACCACTCTGATTAGCAGAGAGTCGCGCGTGACTTTAAGCCCACACTTTCTCACATTGCATTTCCCTCTGGGAGGTAGGCGAGAAGGTAAACCTGTTGTGTTTAACCCTTTCAGTCGTTCAAAAAATTCAAAATGGCTGATCCAATATGGCGGACGTGAAATTCTAAATACTAATTTTATAAAACTGTACACATGAGTTTTCGGGGTAGCTGATTACGAACCCGGCCGATTACCCGAAAGTTTCCAAAATTTAAAATGGCGGATCTAATATGGTAGAATTTATATATCTTTCTACTCAATATTTAAGAATGAATTTAGCGACTTGAGGGATTTTGAAATCGCTAATAATGTTAAGGAACCACGGATTTAAATATAGCAGTCGTAAATTATTTTGGTTGCAGAATGATCTCAAATTAATTGAAATATTTATTTCTTATATATATTTGAAGGAAAATTCCTGATAAAGTAGGATTTTATATTATTGAAAATTTTATTGTTTATACATAGCGCAGTTGGATTGACAATATCGGATCCACAATTTCGAATTTTCAGCTTTCGTTATCGCCGACTCAAAAAACCCCTATATCCGTATTTTCAGGCATTGGTTCAATATTAGGACTCTAAGGTGATTTTTTAAACGGTTTCACTATGACTGAAAGGGTTACCCTATCGTCTCGTGGCAATAATGATCTTCTTCCTCTATAATGAAAAAAATATATAACGGAAAAAATATACGATATAATAATACCGTATATAATTATTATTAACCCAGATTAGTTACAAATGTAACCAAGTCCACATACGACTCACCGGGGTGCCATAAAACATTCGTTATAAGCTCAATTCTGACAACTCGTAATACATAGCAAATTAAATATGAACCCCGAATTAGTATGCTGTTAAAATGTAATGGAAACCCGTGATTTTTTTTACAAGCAACGAGGGACGACTTTTTTTGGGCACTTATTTTTTAATTGAGTTTAATCTCTTGTTTTTATAACAATAAATATTCCATTATATTTGTTCCATCATCATCCCAGCTTCACCAGTGTAATATTTTATTTTTATATATTTACTTAGTGGTGCCCGCTACTTCGTTCGCGTGGGCTTCAAAACGACTATTTTAATGTAAAGTGGGAGTAAACCGTGATCCATATGGTATCAAATTGTTTTACAATTTTTTTTTTATTTAGTTGAGTTCATATTTCAAGGATCGTCATGCTCACTTAAATGTCATTGATTATGGTGGCGTCAATGCGTCAGGTTGTCCTTCTCCCTAAAATATGGTGGCCGATGGCTGCCATGCGTCATACTCGTGGACGGGTGCTACTGTTGGTGAATAGTCCTACTTGAATTCGTGTATGGGGTGATATTATTAATTATTTCGACTATGGATATGCGTGTTGTGTCCACGATGATGTAAGTGCGCTTTCTATTTCACCATGCCTACTGCTGCTGATAAAGGACAAATCTTTGTTTTTTTTTCTCGTTTATTTTTATTATTATTATAGTTATTATAGTATATTACTTCAAAATGTCATATGGAGCATGGTGTAATGGTTGCAGCTCCTTACATCCAAAATTTTTGTTAAATCCTTGGCGATTAAAAAAAGTGGCGGAAAGTTTATTGCCAGTTCTTTTCATCCGTTTACTTACATAAATGCGAAATAATGGAATAAAAATTGAGATAATTGGATTGTAGTTACTCAAGCAGCAGTCAGTAAAAAGTTGCATATCCGAAGCAAATTATTTACATTTTCATAAATAATCACACATTGGCATAGTCTTTTATTTCATCCCATATAAGTTTTATATTTCACGCGAACAAAAAGAAGCTCGTTGTACCCACTCACTTTGATGCTGCCACAGAAAATTTCCAGTAAATATTTGCGATAGCGCAGTAGCAGTGAATAAATAAAATCGGCCAAAATTAAAAATAGCGAAATGGCATATAAGTTGAGTGCTCTTCAACGACGCCGACGCGCGAGCGTTTCAATTAATGGAATTAATATTGCGATACTTCGATGGAAGCACTCGTGTGATAAATTAATACATTTTGTATAAATGAAAATAACTTTTTATAAACTCAAATGGTAAATTCCAATCAGCAAACAAAAATTGCATGGGTCATGGTAAACGTACGATAAGAAACTCAAAATGCACCATTGCTGGGTCATGCACTGTGAACGTGTTTCGTTCCGTTCGATTTTTGTAATACACCTACTGGTCAGTTTCATTGAACTACCGAATTCCCCCACAGGTGGAGCATAAATCGAAACACAAGTACCCGAACAGAAGCACTTTATAAGCTTCATATATCCCCAGTTATCCCGCTAGTGCGGTCGGCTTATTTACGGCCCTCTCAAGAGCGTTCATTGGTCTACTCTAGTTATTTTTATGGGATCTTCTGACTAATAAATGGTCGAAGATGCTCTTGGGTAATTGTTTTCTGTAAAGAAAATTGTAACAGTAAACACTTGGAACATAAACTTAACCCTTTTCGGACC
This sequence comes from Anthocharis cardamines, assembly GCA_905404175.1. NCBI lineage: Eukaryota > Metazoa > Arthropoda > Insecta > Lepidoptera > Pieridae > Anthocharis > Anthocharis cardamines. Next base: position 1,570,271 of record FR989957.1, on the reverse strand, counting down.
AAAACGCCACTTTCCATACACCGTTGTTTAGCGGCCTATAACTCATACTATTCGCGTCTGAAAAAAATCGGGAAGTACATATTTTTGTAGTTTGAAATGTGCCCTTTCGAATGGTGTATATTAAATTTTTCCAAAAAAAATTTTATTATGAAAAAAAGCCGTTTAACGCTAAAAAAACACCAATTTTTCGCACTTTTTTTTTTTCAAATCGAATTTTGAGCAGGTTCCTGGTCTGCAATGGTCCTGGAACCTCTTTAACCGATGGAATAAATGTCTGAACTAAAATGAATGGGGGTTTTAAAGTCGATTTGAACCCTTATAGGGTTCAAAATGGCGCCTAGACCGTAAAATTTTCACGAACACGTTCATGAATTTTTTATGGAAAAATAATGCACTTTTTCGAAAAGTTATCAAGAACAAAAAGTTCTTAAAATCACTCAAAAAATGCACCAGATTTTTCAAAATATTTTGAGCATTTTTTTCATTTTGAGAATGGTCAATTTTGCCAAAATTTAAAAAAATGCTCAAAAAATTCTGAAAAAATTAGAGTACATTTTTTAAGCGATTTCAAAAACTTTCTATTCTTGACAATTTTCCAAAAAAGTGCATTATTTTCAAGAAAAAAATTCCAAAGCTCAAAGTGCTATCGTATTGATATCGGTCGAATATATTCACACGTTTATCGTCTGAAATAATTAGAGTACATTTTAGAAATTTAGAAAAAGTGCATTATTTTTCCATAAAAAATTCATGAACGTGTTCGTGAAAATTCTACGGTCTAGGCGCCATTTTGAACCCAATAAGGGTTCAAATCGACTTTAAAACCCCCATTCATTTTAGTTCAGACATTTATTCCATCGGTTAAAGAGGTTCCAGGACCATTGCAGACCAGGAACCTGCTCAAAATTCGATTTGAAAAAAAAAAAGTGCGAAAAATTGGTGTTTTTTTAGCGTTAAACGGCTTTTTTTCATAATAAAATTTTTTTTGGAAAAATTTAATATACACCATTCAAAAGGGCACATTTCAAACTACAAAAATATGTACTTCCCGATTTTTTTCAGACGCGAATAGTATGAGTTATAGGCCGCTAAACAACGGTGTATGGAAAGTGGCGTTTTGGTCCGAAAAGGGTTAAATAATTTAATTTTTAAATAAAATAACTTTTAACTAATATTTTTTATTTTTGTATGTAACAAATAAACTCAAAAACTACTGCACCCATTTTATAAATTATTTCACTAATAGAAAGCTTTTACATTATTTACATTATCAGCGAGTAACATGGGCTATTTTTATTTTTTTATATGTTTTAGTACATCTACGTTTCACCCGGGCGGGTCATTTTTTTTTTATTTCATTGAGTCCTACGTATACTGGTAGCAAATTGCAACTTTCCGAGAGTGAGATTCTAAAACTTGTCACTTTGACATAATTAAACAAAAATATTTGCATTTTTTATAGGGCAATGTGGGGGGAAATCGTATAGCGGGTGAAACCAGAGCGTAGGCTATAACAATACTTTGCGTATAGTTGTTACGGTTTAGCTAGTAGAAAAGTTTTTTTTTTATTCTTCATAAAAAAAAAAAAAAACACGCACGTAGGCTTACTCAGTGATGTCAAAAGATGGCGACAGTAATATCTCATCGCTTGCGCCTATAGACGAAAATTGACAACAAAGGTAAGTTTTCTAATATTTTGAAATGTTTAAAGTGTCAATAATATGTTTCGGTGTATGCTATCATAAACAGTAGTATTATAAAAGAATTAATACATTATTAACCTTCTAAAGGGGTATTCATCGTTGCAATGAGTATAAACATAGCCTGATAGTTGTTACAATTTCGAACATGATACCTGTGGGGTACAAGCGGACGGGGTGATTCCGACTATCCGGCTTCACCCCAATCGATTGTCACCCAATTTTAAATGACATCTTTGTTTAAAACTGCATAGAATCGTGCCGATACAAAGCAAAATGTAGTGTCTGCTTTTATCAAAACCGGAATTTGCTCATTTAATCTTAATATTTTTACAGAATCAGCATTTACTCCACCATAGACTACAGAAACCATTTATACCAACCACAAATTAAATCTCTCAGGATCCATTGCCTCAAGAAAGAACGCAATCCCCGCAATAAAGCAAAACGATTTTTTTGTAGATACGTTCAACTGGTTCTTATACCGCGAATTTTACATCCCACATTCGTGTATAAAAACACTTGAATTTAAAAAAAAATACAAACTGACTCTAACATCTGAAATTGCAAGCTCAAGTTTCCTACGTATAGCTACGTGTCTTCATACAATAAGCGTTCAATCACAGGGATGTTTGCGAAGTGCAAAATTCACGGCACCATTGTCTATATACTGCTCGCAACAGCAGTTCAATAATTGACACTGGAACAATGCGCGAGTAACGGCCGCGCGTAAAAATAAATGAAAGCATTTGCAGCGCTGTACGTAACGGGGTATTGAAACTCTGAATTTATACCTCGCTGTTTAGTTTGGAGATTTTAGTGCGAGCGTACGTTTCAAATATCTTTTAACTTCACAGTTTTGACGGGCTCGTTGGCGCGTTCGGGAGAACACCTGCAGTGCGTTCAAATCCCACCGGGACGATATGTTTATAAATTTCTGTAAGCATGTTTTCCCCACGTCTGGTAACTTTGGGCCTTGACCGGGTGGGAGGAATATCGAAATTCCGACCGGGTAACACCGTTCATAACCGTGAAGTGCATAATGCGCGTTTTGGTTTCAGTCTATGGATTTCCGAATGCTCGAAGTAAAAAGTAGGTCGACAGCGCATCATTGACTGATGTTCTGTGGCTGACCTACCATCAAGTGAACCTCATGCTCGTCTGTCGATATCTGACATAAAAAAAACTTCACCATACATTTCACGCCTTTTTCCCTCTTTTTTTCTCTTTCAACATCTAACTTCTGTGTAATATTGGTCCGAGATATGTAAACATTTGTTTATGTGGACATAACTGGATCTTTTGGACTGGTATTTTTGTTTAACTAGGAGCAAGTAGCCACCTCCATAGACCATGGATCGGTGGTAAGAGCGATACTTTTAGAACCATAGGTCCGAGGTTTGAATCCTGCGAAAACAAGATTTAAAAAAAAAATAGTTCGGGCAAGCCACAAAAGGCTGACGGTGGCGCCTATCAGCCTTCTTACCTGTAAAGAAAAATGATCAATAAATCAGGCACAGATATGGGTCTGCCCTTGGGAAGGTTCTTGGGAATTCACTTTAAGTAGGCTGTTCGTCAATCTAATTCTAATTTCAGTTATAATATCATTTGATTAAAAAAATGAATATGGACAAATATAACATACACAATAAAAAAAAAAATTCAATCTCTAATTTATTTTACCTTATTACAATTTTACTTATTTAACCCATTACTAAGCTAGACTGTGAGTATTTATTCAAGTGTGGTTAGCGAGATGATAATAAATTATTTATGAAAATCTATTATGAAATGAAATGGTAAAATCTAATTCGGAAAATTAAAAATATGAAAAAAACATGAAAGCGATGTTGTCACCAAATAACTTTTTACAGTTTATCAAAAGCAAAAAAAAAACATATTTTCAGTATAAGTGTGAAATAAAGAAAGGTTGGTCATTACCCAAAATCACCGGTCAATCACTTTTCTGCGACTTTGCCCGCGACCCCATTTAGTGGATGCCTACAATTTAAAAAACCATGGATTTTTTTATTAATTTTTTCACTATAGTTTAGTCTGCCTGGTCAGTCAGTTATTGATTTTTCTATGCTAATATTATAAAGAGGAAAGGTTTGATACGATTTAACTTAAAAACTACTTGATTGATTTTAGAGCAACACCGGGCCCGTGTTGCTCTATGGATTTTAAAGATTCTTTCACCAATAGAAAGCTACATAGTTCCGTGCGAATCCGGGGCGCTAGTTTTATATAAATCCAATTCCAATTCTAAACTCAAACTATGATCACGTCTGACGTAAACTATATCATACAGTACTTATTTATTACTATCGATGTAACCAAACGAAAAAAGTCTTAAAACTCTAAATGTGGACAAAACCAATATTTCGAACATTTTTTTCATTAATTCCAAACAGAAAGCCAAGGTTTGGTATTAATTAATATAGATATAATAATATAAAAGTTGTCATGTATTACTTATACCTAATTAGTTACGTGCATTCATTTCAAAAATAGATCTACAGCAAGGGTGTTGACGATAACGTCCGAACATTTGTGACATATTTGTTGATATTTCTTTAACAAGATGAGGCAAAAAAGTCACAAGATTTTCAGTATGTTCACTTATTGCTTCTATGTTATGCTTCTTCTCAAATTATGTTTAAAGGAATTTATTTCAAAGAATTTACAAATCCGGTTAAACTCGATAGTAGCCAGACTAACATGTTACTCTTATAATATTATTTGAACTTTTATATTAGCTTTACGACCCATAGCTATGATTAGTGTTAATTGGTGACAACATTAAATGATACTTAATTATCTAATTTCTTATAATAAATGCCGTAAGGGACTTCTTGATGTTCTTCAGGTTTTGGCTTCGGTGCGTAGGGATTTTTCAGTGGATCCGCATTCAGTCTGAAATAAATAAAATAAATGAAAAAATAACATTAAAATGTTTAAATTTTCACGTGCGGTATGGAAATGTAGTTCACTAATCGTTCACTAATAGTCTCTTCTGCCAGCGCATCGCCCTCACTGGAGTCACTGAAAATCAGTGTTGGGGTTTTGCCCCAACGAATACTGAGTGGTCATCCATTTCAGGATCATCATATATTAAACTTTAGTATAGTTTTAATGTTATTATATATTCTTACTGTATATGGTAACTTCATGAATAAATACATATATTCTATGCTATTCTACTACCAATCCTACGTGTTTATAAAAAATCAGTTCAGTCATTAAGTGACACGTGTTTTTGGAGATAAAAGCACGTTTCCTTTAAAAATTAAAAATATAGTCCAGTATCCTCTAGAAGGATATAGACACACACACACACATAGATAACAAAGAAATCAAGTCGGCAGTTAAGATAGTAAGGATAAGTTATGTTGTATTCTACCTGTAATGGTCAATGGCTTGCGAGCAATCGACGTTGTACCACCAATCGCATGCAAATTTAGCCTGGTCGAAGAGAGTCCCGTTTGTGCAGAGGAATGATGCTCCCTGGTGGCCCTCTCTGCCGTCATGACACACGTGGTACGCCTGAAACAAAATTAGTATATTTACATATATCAAATACGTTGACATTTTCTTGTCTCAGCATGATCTCGTAGGATGGTAGTATCACACATTTAAATGAAAAATGATTCGATTAAAACGCCCTTTATCCATTTATACCAGCTTTTTAATTTACAAGACTGCTCTCTAGAAAACTGATCACGCTACAATATCATGATCTACCTGTAGCCACGCCAACTGTAAAGCATTCGAAATATAGAGTTAAGTTTCTACGACCATTTAGATACATAACGCAAAGCAACCTTTTCTTGACGAAATCGGTGCTAAACCTAATTTTGGTTTTATAAAGGCTATATGTTTTTCACTTGTTTTAAAGCCAATAATAATGTAATTAGCGTAATAAGCGTAATAAAGGTTACGCTTATTGCGTGGAATTTGGAACCATGTCGGTAACATAGAGTATTGATATAGCCTATATTTATTTCTTTAGATATTAGCTATAATACATAAAATACAAATTGTTATTGTCGTACCTATCTAACAAATTGATCCTTAAGGTAAGTTCCTGTGTAAGACCTAATATTAGTCTATACATATAATAAAAGAGTAGGATCGAAATTACGCTTCACTAAATATTTTTACCAGAAATTTAGAGGGGTGATAAAAGAAGGGTAGCAGAATGCATAAATGCAATTTTTAAGATTCTTGTCTGTCTGTCTGTCTGTCTGTCTTTCTGTCTGTCTGTCTGTCTGTTTGTTCACGCTAATCTCCGAAGATACTGAACCGATTTTAATGCAATTTACACAAATATATCAAGGAAAGCCCGGGGCAACATATAGGCTTTGTTTCATCGAAATCGGTTCTCAAAAAGAAAAGTTATCATCATTTAAAAATAATTTTCAAGGCACCATATCACCAAATTGCAATGCAAACTGACTCGCGTTGAACTTTTTCGAATTGTCAGATGTCAATCACAGTTTGATATGTAAATGAAATACTTTGATTATTTCGACATTTTCAATATGTTATCGTAGAATAGTGGATATGCAGGCCCATTGCGTAGCTTCAGATGCGAGTTCGAATCTGAAGTTGAACGGAAATATTTTTTTTTTGTATTTTTTTTTTAAAGAACTATATTATAACAACAATAGAAAATGTTTTATTGAAATATTATACGAAAAAGTATTTCTTATGAAATCGTTTATTTCACCTTCTCATCCATCCTTTCTCTACAGAATTACGATTATTCGACATTGCTTTTATTGCTTCTTAAGGACTGTCTTCGTATCTTAGAGGTTTCCGCATTTAGCACCGGAAACCCGAGTAGGAATCCCGGGAAAAGGGAATTTAAAAAAAATGTCTCAAAATGAAAATGATCAATAAAATGAAATAAATATCGAGGTGGATACAGTATCTTCACCACTAATTAAATTTATAAAAAAAATAAGTAATTTTCTTTAAAGTCAGGTTCATTTTTTCAACAATGGTATTTCTATTGAATTTCAAATCATACTTCGAACCCCAATCTCAACCACCATTAAACGTGTCGATAATATGATGCAAAAGCAACCGTCAATGACTAATTTGATAGCTCTTTCCCAAAAGAAATCACCAAGTACAGAGGATGGAGGATATATGTCATTTGAAGAAAGCTTGCTCAAAAGCTAAGCTTAAAGTGAACCCAACGCGAACGAAGTCGCGGGCATCAGCTAGTATAAACAATATTTGAACAATGGAGTGAGAGAGAACTCTTTCATTTGCAAAGCTTGTTTTTTCATGTTAGATATCGACAGATGAGCATGAGGTTCACTTGATAGTAATACCTCAGCCACAGAACATGATGCACAGTCAATGATGCTCTGTCGACCTCTTTTTTACTTGCATTGGATAGTAATCAAATAGTCTATTTACCTACATCGATATTTTTATAAATTTCAGTTTCCATCACAGCAATTTAATATCTTCATAAAATTTGTTTTTCTTTCAGCTCGAACAAATTAACTTTATTGAATTTATCCTTTAACTACAGTAATTTGAAAATTGGTTCATTTCAAAGGATTGAAAACTTAATTAATTTTCATGAAATAGCTATTGAAATTATAAATTCAGCTTACAGGACGGCTCAAAGCCTCAGGTTAGTCATGGGCTAACAATGACTTCGAACTTATTCAATTTAAACTGAATTACCTTACTGTGATCATAATAACCGTATTTTATATAAGAAGTAATTACGCTAGAAAAAATTGGTCTTAAAAAAGTTTATTATAGAAGTTGTAAATTACAAAAATGAAAGTAGGGAAACGTAGTCGACCTAGACGAACGTACCTCGATCAGATCGGGTGCGTTCTTCAAAAGGGCCAGGTCAAAAGTACTCGAAATTAACGAGCGTGTATAAAAGTGGAAGTGTGAAAATGGTATGAAAAGATCGGAGCATATTATGGAATTCCGATCTCTGCCTACCCCAATGGGAAACAGGCGTAGTATGTATATGTATATGTATATATGTAAAATAAAAAGAATTTAATATTGAAATAGATATTTTGAGAGAGCATAAAATTCTAAAGACAGATGCTGATTATTTAATTGCAATTAACTTTTTACATAGAAATAATTTTAAATTTTCCTATATACAGATATTTACGATGGAAATAATATTTTAATAACTTTTCTTTTTTTGTAGTTTGCAAAGATTAATGCAATTATACCAGATACTTCATTTAGCGGCCATGCCTTCGGCTTTATACTCCGTGCTTCCCTTCTTTTAACATCAAAGGCTGTTGTTACCAAATTTCTCTCTAATTATGGCGCTTTTCACAAATTGGACAACCCCTTCAGATTCGTTTGTGATTTTTTAAATATAATTCACTAAGCCGTAATTGTACAAAGGAACTGAGTTCTGTAATTAACACTGCGGTACGTTGCTTGCTGTATCTTTATTGCGCTTATTCTTTGACTGAAATCGTGGATATACTGCTTATATATACGATTTCGGTTCGCGGCCTTTTTTCTCTCTTCTGTTTGCTTCGAAGATAGTGTAAATCTGCTGAATATCTAGTGATAACTCAGTCACAATTCCGACAAAGTATTGCGTTTAATTCTCATAACCACTCAACGTTTACAATCATTTTAGTGGGTATAGATTACCAGACTCTCTGATTAGCAGAGATCCGGTTGATCAGATTCCCACACTCCCGCATTGCGCTACCGAGGGGAGGGAAGTATCCTTAAGGGCACAAGGATTTTTTATGTCAGATATCGACAGACGAGCATGAGGTTCACTTGATGGTAGGTGATACCTCAGCCACAGAACATCAATCAATGATGCGCTGTCGACCTAATTTTTACTTCGAGCATTCGGAAATCCATAGACTGAAACCGAAACGCGCAATGTGCACTTCACGGCTTTTCCATCTATGAACGGTGGTTCGTTACCCGGTCGGAATTTCGATATTCCTAATATATAATAGCCTGCCCCCTCCATAAAAAAGGTTCCTTAACGGTAAAGGTATGTCATTCAAGCACTTTGTATCTCACCTGACAGCCAGTCTCAACATTAGCGTACATCCCAGGGTGAGCAGGCACGTGGGCACAGGAGAAGCTGGTCTCCGGCACTTGGTGGTAGATCGGATAGTCCACCCCGGGAACCCCCGGCACGTTACGTAGGTCCTGCGGCTTTTCGTGTTCGCGGAGAGGCTTGCGGTATACCACCTGTTGGTACTGAGGGTAGTCTTCGTATTGCTGTAAATAAAGACAATAGTAAAATAAGGAGTCTTAGTGACAAAACTATGTGTCTACGGTTGAAAAGGGGATTAAACAATCGATGTGTCAATACGAATAAACTGATATTATTGAAATTCGAAGAACTGTATTTATTCTATTTATATGGATGCGAGACGTGGAATGTAACAAAACATATTTCCCACCAGCTTCAATTTTTTTATCAACCGTTGCTTTTGCCAAATACTCGGTATACACTGGCCCGACAAAATCTCCAATGACCACCTCTGGGAGCGCTGTAATGAAGTCCCAATTGACCGCTTGATCAAGTGCCCCAAGTGGCAATGGATTGGCCACACACTCCGAGGGGATCCCGACCATATCCCGAGGCAAACCCTTGACTGAAATTCCCAAGAAAAACGAAAGCGTGGTCATAAACAAACTTGGCGACGGACTGTCATTGCAGAGGCGAAGGCCATTGGGAAAACTTGGAGCGAAATGAAAAGGGTAGCTCAAGACAGCAGGCTGGCGGAACACGCTGGATGTCACCTGTCCCATTTAGGGGACATAAGACCTTAAGTCAGTAAGTCATTTATTCTATTTCAATTAATATTTCCTTATTAGATATTTATCTTAATCGGATGGAGTACAATGATAATACATAAATAATATTAAAAATTCGAATAACATTTTCCATCAAAATAATCAAATACCATTTTCTCCATAGATATGAAGTGGCTTCAGATTTCTGATTTGCATTATCCAGAGTTACATGATACATTTGATTACAGAGTTATATAATAGGTACATGAATCATAATACACATTTATTCATAAAAAGACTAACAAAATGGCTGATGACGATGCAATTTTATAACATCGACGAATGGCATGTACAAATTAATCGTTTTTGACATCAATTATTAAAATGACTGATTGAAATATTTATAGTTCAACTGTTCAATTTATTTAATTGTTCAGTAATGGGACAACTGTTACTAATTGTAAAATGTACACGCCATATCTAAAGGCAGAATGTAACGTACTTAAAACAAAAAAAAAGTAAAAATAAAATTCTGGAAAATATATAACAATTTTTTGTCATGGAAACATAATATCATATCAAGATTCCCATTTTAAACAAATAGAAACTCTTCATTATAATTGCTATGAATAATAGAGCTATTAAAACGTAATAATCTCAAAACGATCTAGACACGGAAAATTGAACTCTATTTCTAAACAATAAAGTATACATTCTTACAAGATACCTGAACATGTACCTTATGCCATAGTGAAATGTCACGATTACGTCAGCACATTGACCTAACTCAAGTGAAAGGCGTGTTAAAAAAGTGGATGAAGTTATATCATACGCGAGGCCTTGACTGAGATCTTTTGGAGACCCGCACTCAATACGTAGCGGATCGAATCAGGACAGTAAAATCGCGTTTACACTTTTTAATTTAGGTTATAATTCAATTAAAAATGTAGATTTTAAAAGAAGTTCGAAACAATTATAAAAGTTTTTAATCATAGTGCGTTTTATTTTCCACTTTAATATAGTACTACCTGGATACAAATAGAAAAATTTAGATTTTCTTCTAAAGGTAAAATTAGAAACATGGGCATAATTGCCAGATCTTTGTAATCATCCTACAGTAGACTTAATTAAGATAACAGTTGAAATTACACGCTATTCGGTATGTACGATATGGAAATAAAACTGTCAGACAATTTTGTTTTGAAGAGTCAATCACCTTTAACCATAATTAATTATATTCATTAACAAAGGTTCCGTTTTACAACAACTTTATATATTAACTATCGTTATTTATTTTATAGTTGTATAACATACATACATATAAAGAGCTGATTGTGGATAGTATTACAGTGTGTGATGAATATAATCACAAATATTTACTATCCGATTTACTTGACAATCATCGTTAAAAATAGACTAATCGACTCAATATCGTTATAAATTATAGCCTATATGATAATATTGTGTATAAATTATAATGCTGTAAAGTTTCATCAAAATCTGTTCAGTAGTTTTTGCGCGAAAGAGTTATAAACATAATATAAGTAGGATTATTTTACATTTCCCTCGTACGAATATGTAACGTAATAACTGATTTAGATGCTATTTTGCATACTCTGGATGTATAAAAGATGAAATTATTACTTTTTTATACCTGTAAAAATGCCTGCTAAAGCTAAGTAAAACACAAAAATAAAATGTTTTTGTAAGGAACCACTCAATACTAACGCATATAATATTTATGGTCTACTATATCTAGTTGTGTCAACTCGTTAACTAACTGTAATTCATTTTAAGTTCTATTAAAATGGCATTAAGGTTGACATTAATAAGATTTATGTTATGAGTTAGCTTTGACCGCATTCAGTTAAAATGATTTCTTATAAACAATGTATAAGTGTTAACTAGCAGCGCGCCCCGGTTTCACACGGGTGCAATGTAGATGTACTATACACAAAATATGGCCTATGTTACTCGCTGATAATGTAGTTTTCATTGGTGAATTTTTTTTTAAAATCGGTCCAGTAGTTATTGAGTTTATTCATAACATACAAAAATACAATAATTCAAAAATACAAATCTTTCCTCTTCATAATATTAGTATAGAAGTATATATATGGCTCTATATTAGATTTACAGAAATGTTCTAATGGATATCAGATACATAACTTGTAACGCAGAGACCTCAAGACAATACTCATCTATATTAATATTACTAGCGACCCGCCCCGGCTTCGCACCGGTGCAATGCTGATACTAAATACACTACAGAAAAACTGTTATTATTATACAAATAAACCTTCCTCTTGCATCAAAATCCGTTGCGTAGTTTCAAAGATTTAAGCATACAAAGGGACAGAGAAAGCGACTTTGTTTTATACTATGTAGTGATAAAGATGACAAATTTATTTGTTTGTTACGATTTAACTCAAAAACTATTGGACTAATTTTAAATTATTTCCAAAAATAATTAGGGATATCTACTAAAATTTGAATAATGTAACCCAAGGTGAAAAAAAGGCTTTAGGCAGTTATCTCTGGATCTACTGAGCCGATTTAAATAAAATACTGTATACCGGATTAAAACGCGATTTATTATTTAAATTATTTATCCCGACGTTTCGGATGCTTTTCAGCAACCGTGGACGCGGCATCCGAAACGTCGGGATAAATAATTTAAATAATAAATCGCGTTTTAATCCGGTATACAGTATTTTATTTAAATGTGTGATACTCGCGTTAATAAAAGACAATATTACTGAGCCGATTTTAAAAATTATTTCACCAATAGAAAGCTACATTTTATTTGTATAGTACTTGCATTATATAAACTTCTCAGCCGATTATTACTATTGTAACCGAGTCTTTGTAAGCTAAACCATTGTTGAAAAGAGTGTCCATGGAGTTTCTTGCCGGTTCTTCTCCATGAGACCCACTTTTTGGAACCGTGCAACTAGACGTTTCATAAGAGCCTGCAAAGGCCTATTTGAAATAAAAAAACTTTTGATTTTGATTTTTGACATCTCTATTGCACCCGTGCGGAGCCGAGGCGTGTTATTAGTCTTACAACAAATAAACAAATCTTTTCCCTTTATAATATTAGTATAGATTAAACTATATAATCATGGTCTATGATTACCACAGAAAACCTAAACAACAACAGCGTGGAACTGAAAATCAGTTTCGCATTCTAGTTTGAATTAAATACGTATAAATTTCGAATGTCCCTTAAGCCCTAGATTACAAAAAAGGAGTATTCAAGTGAGAGGCAGTCAGGGACGCCCGGCGCTTGCGCAGTTCATGCAATCACAATTTCTTCATCTAAGAAAATTATGCCTTAGAATAACTGTTATTAGATAAACAACTTTGTTTGTGAAATTTCGTTACCGAAGTATATTTTCGCGCGAAGGGATATAATTTTCTTGAATTATGTTAAGCTATATTGTGACTGTTCCAAATAATACCTACGATCCATATTAATTTTTTAACCATTTTAAAAGTATTATTTTTTTAATAACTATTCAACTTTCATCACACGACGGGCACGTTGGCGCGTTCGGTAGAACACCTACCGTGCTCATCGATGGGTCGTGGGTTCGAATCCCACTGGGACAAGATGTTTATAATTTTCTGTAAGCATGTTTTCCCCACGTCTGGTAACTTCGGGCATTGATCGGGTGGGAGAGGTATCGAAAATCAGACCGGGTAACGAACCACCGTTCATAGATGGAAAAACCGTGAAGTGCACATTGGGCGTTTCGGTTTCAGTCTATGGATTTCCCAATGCTCGAAGTAAAAAGTAGGTCGACAGCGCATCATTGACTGATTTTCTGTGGCTACACCTACCATCAAGTGAACCTCATGCTCGTCTGTCGATATCTAACATAAAAAAAAGATAAATCTGAATCCGAAACCAGAATTTTTAACCAATATTAGGTACATACGTTCTGTAAGTGAGAACGATCTGTGAAACAGACAGTTAATCAAACACCGAAATATTTACGCTTCATGGACTAGATTTAGATAGATAGATATGAACTTTATTTGCCACCTTAAACCCATAAAACAAACAAAATTAACGAAAAATACAATTATGTAAACAATAATAAAAGTGATGGCAAATAGGTCCCCTCATCAGCAAAGCAGCGACTAATGTCACTACACTGATTTTCAGAGGAGACCCTGCGGCTGTGAGGACTTACGGACTTATAAATAAAAGTTATATTATGTTAATATAAATGTAAATGCTAATAATAATGAAACAAAAATAAATAAGGAATAATAATATTTAATTTTTTAATATTTTTCAGTTTCAATTTAAGTACATTTGCTACATATTCTTAAATTGAAACTGAAATATATATCATATTCTCAAAGTCCAAAATTTACGATTCCAATACGTTTTGATTCACAACAACAAGCGAAACTATCTAGACAATTTCAACAAATTACTGAACATAACCGCGCCATAAACTTAGTGCAGTTTCGCGCAAAGAACTGTAAGTTTTAACTTAAGTATTTTATTACTTTCTCAGCCACTTCCATTTGTTTTGGTCCATTTTCTTGATATGTTATTTCTCTAAAGTATTATTTTGTTTTCTAAAACTTTATAGTTTTGGCAGTGAGAATGATTTCTTAGTGAAGTTTGCAGAATTATTTTTCTTTTTAAATAGCTGAGAGCTTAACACACCAACCGTGAATCACGCGTTCGAATCATGTTTTATTATGCGTAATATGCGTGTATGATAGGCGAGCATGATAACTTGATGGTGATACCTCAGCACAGAACATCAGTCAATGATGCGCTGTCGACCTACTTTTTACTTCGAGCATTCGGAAATCCATAGACTGAATAGACAATATGCACTTCACGGTTTTTCGATCTACGATCACGGTGGTTCGTTACCCGGTCGGAATTTCGATATTCCTCCCACGCGTTCAATGCTATATGATATTTGAATTTGAATTATAGGTGGAAAGACCGAGAACAAATTGTACTGTTGTGTGTCAGTCCCGGCAGTGACGGAACCATCAACCAAGCCCAAAAGCCTGGCTTGCCGACTTTAACGTAATACGTGTTTATACTATGTATATAATAATATACGTACGTTATATATGATATATCTCTACTTATATTATAAAGGGAAAAGATTTGTTTGTTTGTTTGTTACGATTTAACTCAAAAACTACTGGCCAATTTTAAAAAATCTTTCAGTAATAGAAAACTACATAATCGGCGAGTAACATAGACTTTTGTAATTCGTACATCTACATTGCACCCGTGCGAAGCCGGGGCATGTTACTTTAAGAAGTATATAAGTATGTATAAGTATAAAGAAGTATGTATATGTAATATGTATATAAGTATAAAGAAGTATTAGCCCCTGTAAAAATATAGAGATACACATATTAAATAAGCAGTAAATTTTATACCACAGAACTGTTAATATTTCTTTAACAAATACGAAAAAGAAAAGAAAACGTAATGAATATATTTTGCTGTTTTACATTAGCTTGGGTGATGATGTAACTGTTAACAAATATTTCCTCGCCCCAATATAAAATTTCCAATAAAAATTCTATACTTCGCCAGCTCTACCGTCAATATTTCCATCATAAAAATATAAAAGTTGTGGACTTTAGCTAAATGCCAACCCTTTTGTGATAAAAGCCTCCCTCTTATCTGAGGCCAGCAAAGGCCCTTTACAAACCATAAAATAGCGTAACTATGTTAATAAACGTGGTTACTTTTCATTTCCGCAACTCATTATCCTGTCCACCATATTTATATTTTAAATGCGACAATAATTATGTATATTTATCACGTTTTCACGGAAAACGGCTGAACCGATTTTGATAAAATTTGGTACGGAGGCAGCTTGGATTCTGAGGAAGGATATGGGTTATATTTTTCTAAAGCTATAGTCTTTTAAACTATCTAATATAAATATTTATTAATACAGGTAAATCTAAGAAACAGATGAAGTAAAGAAGTTTAAGAAGAATTACTCTCAGTAACATCCGGTTCTCTCTTTCAATCAATCAAATCAATCAAAAACACTTTATTGAACACCACACGTAAAAATAATAAGATATACAAAAAGTCAAAGTGAGTAGCATACAAAAGGCGGCCTTATCGCTGAGAAGCGATCTCTTCCAGGCAACCAGAGAAATTAAAATATTAAATAAACATAACATAGATTAGGGTAGTGCTCTAAAAAGAAAACATACAAATAAGAAAACAGATAAAGTACAAGAGATAAGAAACAAGTCATAATAAGTGAACTAAAAGAATAATAATAATAATAATGTTTTCCGAAAAATCATAACAATATGTTTTAACAAATAATAATAATAACCCACAACAATGAAAAATATGTATATATATATATTCGCATGTGTGTGTGTACACACAACATACATATATACACAATACTCCATAAAAGTAAGACTACTTCAGAGACTGAAGGAAATGCACCTTGAGCAAGCTTTATGTTTTCCTTAAATGTGTAGCCTAAAAACTAGCCAAAACTCCACGTTTAAGTGGTTATTACAATAATAAATTACGAGACGATAAAGATCTCTTAATTTTTCAACTTCGGGAGTCCAATTCGTTTCCAAAGTTTTGATGTAATCGGCGTTAGGAATAGAATTATTGCAATAACCATACTCTTGCTACGTCACAGGGTATTAGCCTACGATCATTTGTATTTGTTTCACATACATTGCTTGTTCAACGTAAATACGTGTAAATACACAATAGGTATGTCCAAAATTCATGATACTTTAAATCAATAAAAGTTCTACGTTTTTCTGTTGATATAATTGTTTATCTCCATATTGAATTTGACTCTGTATCCTGTTTATATTGACCCAACAGTAATGATATCTATATTTATACTAATATTATAAAGAATAAAGATTTGTTTGTTTGTTACGATTTAACTCAAAAACTACTCGACAGACTTTAAAATTTACACCAATTTAGCACCAATAGAAAGCTATATTATCAGCGAGTAACATAGGCTATTTTTTTTGTACATCTAAATTGCACCCGTGCGAAGCCGGGCGGATCGCTAGTTAATGATATTCTTTATCAGACCTATAAATACGATAACGTACGATTGTCTGTTGCATCTTTATTTTTAGAAGGTACAATTGATATATGTAAATGCTTAAACCATAGAAATTATAGGTAGCATATTCCGATATTAGTATTTCCGAGAAAAAATGTCTAAAATATAAAAATTACACACTTTCTTGGAAAGCAATGTAACATTGCTATTTGAAAATTTACTGAATCCAACATTAGACTGACCCCATCTCACTCGCGTTCATAAGGGAACTGTAACTTTCTCAATTTTCTTTCCCTACAGTCCGCCCCCTTCGCTCCTTCAAAAGCGAATTACCGGTGGTTAAATTTACTCTCATTTTCGTTTGCGTCTGCTTTTTAGTTTTATTTCTTTGATCAAGCTCTTCAAAGTGTAAATTGTTTGAAAGTCGGCGCGAGAAATTGGTATTCAGGGGTAATCTCACAAATTCTCACCTTTCTGACGCGTTTTTTGTCGCCCTGAATCCGTTTGGTACTAGAATTTAAATTTTTATTTGAATCATAACTGAGTACCATTGAGAAGTGTGAATGAAATACCGAATTCCTTAAGTTACGTAGAAGATCTATGCAGTTGTTTGAGAAAATTCCATATAAATGACAGATTTACGTTACGAATGTCACGCAAGTCGCTTCTTCTTGGGTCTCAGAGCCCTGACCAACTGAAATATATTTTTTTCTGGGATATGAACTCCGGACCTCCGGTTCAAAATGCAATGTGCTACGGAGGCAATTATAATGAACAGAAGGTCAACGTTCTCTAGTAGATTCCTGCATTAATAGACGAATAAATGGTTACATAAGCGATCCTATGAGAGTGACGAATGAATCCTAAAAAAAGCAGTTATTGAGATCCAAATACATGTTAACGATTTCAATGTCCAACTGAAGCCAACACGCAGAAAATAAATGTCCGCTTTTACGCAAATATTAACTGAAAAATGGGCACATACTGCGTCATATCGAGTTAATGGCTTATAAAAAGGAGCTTGGAATTTCCTCGCGGTAACCTCATGAGGGTAAATGGTTTGTATTAACTCCTTCGAACGATGCATTCGGGAACATTAAAGCGGTGTTTAGTAGATATATGTTATAGAGGAATATTATAAAGGATTTTAAAGGGCTAAACAACTTCCATCCGGTGTAAATAATACTAATACTAGAACAGAGGGAAAGTCATAAACGTAAAGTATATTTTATCGCACTTGCACAAATTAAATAAAAAGTTAAAGATACTTTGATATGTTTTCTATTTTAAACGAAAATATATTTCTTTCAATTATAACCTCAAATACACTTAAAATGTTATTAGTTATCTAACACTGAGAAATTTCACTCAACGAATTAGAAAAAATACAATTATTTATTCCAAGAAAAATTGCCGATACTAAACCAAAAATACTTATAGAAAATATAAAATTAATATATGTATAATCAGATAAATTAGCTTATAAACTTTTTAAATGATAAATATTCAAAAGTAATAATCACATAAAACAATAGGATAAAATTTAAACTTTAAAGTAGACGTAAAAAAACAAAAAAATGCATTTTTTTCAACCCCATTTTCAACCATCTATGAATACGCGCGCACTTATACGTTGTATTGATACTAAAGTATTAAGTAGTATTATTAAAAAAATCTAAATAGTTATTAATTCATATAAAGAAACATTTTATTAAATCAAATTTCAGTACTAACCGGGAAAGTCTAAAACTCTATATATAGAGTTCCTAAATTTAAGACTTACCTGTAAATAGGCCGCATCAGACACGAGACCACAGAGCAGCGCTCCAGTCAGAGCCCGCAGCACCGCTTTACCCATTTCCCCGCACATGATGTCTCTGTTTAATTACTCTGTTTACCAAATATAGTACTTAACCGTTCAATAGCTCAAACCAAACTGGTAGTGAACAGTGGTCGAACCAAGAGTGGTAGGGTGAAAGGTGCTCAAAGTATTAAGTGGTTAATTTTTGTAATATTTCATTTTCGTGGTCACAGGCAATAGCCTCTTTATATAGTTAAAATAACGAGCCAATTTAGTGGGCTTAAACAAATACAATTACGGGTTCAATTCCCGCTGAGTTTATAGTGACGTCGAAATTACAATTTTCGACATCACCATTTCACGTGGAATGCAGAATATGTGTCTTGAATTCTCTATATAAAGAAATGAATAGGTTTCAACAGCATATTATCGATATTCTACCACCTACCATCAAATTAGCCTTACCTACAGTGATCCAAATATTATCTTCCTTAAAAAACCATAACATATAGATTGTCATTACAAGTAGAAGAAAAACAAAATAAAAGACCATTCCCTTTTCGTAAGCGATGGGAAGTGAAGTTTTCATTCAACTGGCCTGGCATGATAACCACGACAAAATTTTGTCGACCCGTTTTCTCGTTTTTTAATTGATTATCTCTTCGATCGAATAATTAGAAAATCGCAGGTAGCAAGTTGTAACAAAAAATAAAGCCGGGCTTGGAAAGGATGCTGGACATGATTGATTTTGTTTTTTTTTTAAAAGCGTTTATTTTTATGCCTTAAAATAACGAGTTCTCCCAAAACACCACATGTCATTCCAGTAGAGAAGATAGACGCTAATATCAAGCTTTTGTACCTATGGGAAAAATACTAACCAAAGACAATATTTGAACTATTACTAACAGAAGTCATAAAATAAGGCATTTACTTTTAAAAATCGATTAGATTTTAAACTTATCTAGAAGGTACCAATATCATGTCGAGGTTGTGTGCGCTTACGCAACTACAAGGCGTAATTGTTGCCGATTGGTGAAATATCCCGAATGGACCTTACGGTCTCGGTACAGACGCGAAGAATATACGTTATGAATAATATTTAAAAGGAAGCTGAATGTCTACCATTAATAGATAGACACGACAAACAAGTTTGAGAGTTTGTATTTAAATTTAAAGTTTCCTTGTATCAAGCAGAACGAGGCTACATGTATTGTTCGTGTTTCACGTTCTGGTCATACAATTAACTTTTGTCTTATGGTTTTCCTAAAATACTAGACAAATTTTGCTATACTTGAAAAACGAGCCTATAAATTTTTAAAAGGCTGATAACGCATCTAAGACCCTTGAGTCACGGATGTCCATGGACGGTGGTGATTACTTACCATAAGGTGACCCACCTGCTCAGTTGTCCGCTCTGAAATAAAAAAATAACATGGCATTTATATATATGTACCTAAAAAAATCACGTTTTCATATGGCATAATTATTATTTCATTTGGATGTGTCAATACAAAACCCTATTTTGCAAGTTTTGAGTAGATATTCTAAACAAATCATCAAGCTGCCAATGTAGGTGTATTTCAGGCGTGCGTGTTTGTCTAAGGACAAGTAACACAACATCCGATACCCAATGATTGTTAGTTATCAGGATATAGATAAATAATTAAACAACTTAATTAATTAATCTAACATGAAAAAAGGTAATATATTAATAAATGCCTCTTGTTAATACTTACTTAATTTCCTCACGACTGTACTGTATTCAACAGTCCGGAACGACATTCGACTAACTACATGAATAGTACACGATAGTGAAATCTTAAGTATCCACTATGCACCATATTATATGACTGCCTCCGTGGCTCAGTGGTTTGCGTTGCGTCCAACACCTAAGGTCACTGGTTCGAATCCCGGGGATAAAAAAATACTGATTGTACTGATTCGCCCTTATTATCCAGCCAACAAAATCGTCATAGCTTATTATAATCATAATAAAATTCATATATACTATAAAATAGATAATTGATCATCCAAGACTCCTTTTTATGTAGTCGATAGAATTCAAACCCACGAAAGCTTCTAATTATCAAAACCAAATGACTAATCAGTTGTACAGCCAAGAACAGAATATAATATAGTGTAAAGTTTAATGCTAATTAAAACAGTTGAGCCAGTAATATTGTCTTTTATTAACGCGAGTATCACACATTTAAATAAAATACTGTATACCGGATTAAAACGCGATTTATTATTTATATTGTTTAAATTATTTATCCCGACGTTTCGGATGCTTTTCAGCAACCGTGGTCGCGGGGAAACAGAAATATGACAGTTGTCTGAAACGTCGGGATAAATAATTTAAACAATATAAATAATAAATCGCGTTTTAATCCGGTGTACAGTATTTTATTTAAAAGTTGAGCCAGTGTCAAAGACCGTAGAACTAGATATACCAGTTGTTGAGCAATACGTATGCAGACCTATACTCCCTTCGTACACTTGATGGTAAAAATTTATTACAGCTTTAATATAGAAACAAATAGATATTCGAAGTAATATAGATATCAACAACATTTTATGTTGCCAGGAAACTCAATGGCACTAATTTTATTCAATCTAGATAAACCTGCAAATATGTCCTATTATCAAAATATCAAAAACTAAACCCATAAGACTGTCCAGCTGTGAATATCTTATAGACTTAACTATTAATTGGATAGCTACTTGATGTGATTTTAACTTTGTGGTTTTTTATATGACTAGTAAATGTGTAAGAAAAAATATTTCACACTTTATTAAAAGTTTCGACTGTCCATTTCTTTTGGCATGCAGTGTACGCTATCTAGAGTATATTGCGTAATTTCTCTTTCGGCAGACACAGTACGCTCACGATACAAATCCACTATATTGGCATACTTTTAAGCCTATACCGGTTATTTGACAATTGCGCGGTGTCCGATTATAATAGATAATTGGGATCGGCTTTGCGGGCATGGAAACATTAGGAAGCTTACACTAATACATACTCCATAGCCATACAGTTTTAAAATAATGTTGAACAATAGAAAAGCGAATACAAGAAAAGGATAATTCTATATAATATATTATAGTCGTACTATTTAGATAACACTGGTCTACAGTAAAAAAGTATTCGAAATAATTTAAACTAATTTTTGTTTGTCTACCCATGCTGAATATAAGTTGATAAGTAAAATTCATTTATTAGTTTGAATTTTTGCGATACTTGACATTTTCTAAATTTAATTTTTCTACCCTGATTGAACTTGATAATGTTCATATTTACTTAGTTTATAGGCATTGGCTGTTAAAAATATTGGGTTTTAGTGCTCTGTTCTGTATTACTAAGTGATAAAAGTGTTAAACGTGAAGAAATAATTATATGTTTCGAAAATGTGTGAATAAACTCTACATTTTTTTTACATTGGTGGTGAGGTGATATTTACTCGTACTAAACAAAGGGTGTTCTATATCACCTACATTAAAAATGCCTATTCTTAATATATTAACGAAAACATAAAATACCAGGATAATAGTATGGTTCCACATTTCTGCTGCAATCCACGTGCTACAGGTTTAAAAGATTGGCCGTGTGGAAAAAAAGTTATTTCATTTTGCAGTGCCGTGAATTGAAAAAAACTGATTATTATTTCTGCCTGACAACTCGTGTAATTGGAAAAGGCAAGGTGTTTCTAAAAAAAAGAAGAATATCGTCAAATGTACTGTTGTTTACTAATCCTCTGCCGCACAGCAATCTTCACCCTGTAGTGAAACACAGGCTAGTTGACTCAACACTGGTTTGACACATGACCGCGAGCATCCCTGAGCAGGTAGGAGCGAGGCTCGGGGGCACGACCCACTACCGAAGCGGCTCGCCGCTTGTGCCCGTCGGAGACCACGACCTGCTCCCCTGGAGATAACGTTGGTAGCTCCCTACATCTCTTGTCATATCGTTTTTTAAGATTTTCACGATTTTGACAGATTCTGTCGTAATTTTTTTTAATATTAATACTCTCGCGTAATAAATCAGGATTTATTGGTAATTTTGTATTGAGCCGTCTACCCATAAGAATTTGTGCAGGTGAATCTAAACCGTCACGGGACGTATTCCTAAAATTTAATAAACTCAGATTGAAATCTTGTCCGGACTCAATACATTTCTTTAACAAATTTTTTACTGTTTGGACCGTACGTTCGCTCTTGCCGTTGGATTGGGGGTAATGTGGAGAAGATGTGATATGACGAACTTCCCAATCCGACAAAAATTGTTTGAATTCCCGCGAACTATAAGCAGGACCATTATCAGTTACCAATTCAATAGGTATTCCATAACGACAAAACTGTTCACGCAAAAATTCTATAACTACTTTGGAGCCAATGGTTTTTATTTCTTTAACTTCCACAAAATTAGAGAAGTAATCAACTAATATAACATAATATCTCTTCCGATATTCGAAAATATCGGAAGCTAATTTTTGCCATGGAATATCAGGAATGTAATGTTGTTGCAACGGTAACGCTCTTGGCGCCGGCGCATGCAGTGCGCACGCACCACAAGCACGGACAGCCTGCTCCAAGTCCCGCGACATTCCAGGCCAGAACATAACGTCTCGCGCTCGACGTTTACAGCGATCTATACCCAAATGACCTTCATGTATTCTTTCAATCATTAAACTACGAAGATTTTTAGGGATATATAAAATATTACCCTTAAAAATTAACCCTTTCATATAACTTAATAAATGACGATAAGGCCAAAACTTTCTTAAGTTTTCCGGTAGATCGTTTTTATATTTCGGCCAATCACGACTTATATAATCAATTAATAAATTACTTTCTATATCTTTCTTTAAATACTCCCTTAACATTTCTAATTTTTGATCACTAAATTGTACATTCTCTATTACAAAACAAGATTGCGACTCGATCTCATCACTTACACGATCACTCATTAAATCGGGAAGCGCTGCCCGCGACAACGTATCAGCTATATACATATACTTTCCAGGAGTATACACTACTTTAAAACTATAAGCTTGCAGTTTCAAAACCATACGCTGTAAACGAGCAGGAATAGAGGAAAGTGGTTTTTCAAAAATAGCCTCTAAAGGCTTGTGGTCGGATTGAATCGTTACATCAGATCTACCATAAATATACTGTCGAAACCTTTCAACAGCAAATACAATCGCAAGCATTTCTTTTTCGATCTGTGCATAACGAGTTTGTGTATCGGTGAGTGTGAGCGACGCGAACTCGACCGGCCGACCCCCTTGCAACAAGACCGCGCCGAGCGCCTCTGCGCTCGCGTCGACGGACAACAACACAGGCAACTCTGCCGAATACAACGCTAAGACTGGAGCAGCAGCTATTTTACTTTTTAAACTGTCAACAGCTTCACTATGATGTATATCCCATACCCATTCTGAATACTTTTTTAATAAATTTCTTAATATTGAAACCGATTCAGAATAATTGGGAATAAATTTAGCTAAATAATTTACCATACCTAAAAATCTTTCTAAACTTTTTCTGTCAGATGGATATGGCATTTCTAAAATAGCTTTTATTTTTTCAGTATCCGGTCTCATTCCGTATTGATCAAACTTATGCCCTAAATATACTATCTCATTAACAGCAAATTTACATTTGTCTAAATTAAACTTTATACCAATTTCTCTAGATTTTTGTAACAATCGCTCTAACCTAGAATCATGTTCTTGTCTCGTACGACCCCATACGACTATATCATCGACGAATGAATCAACGCCATCGAGTTCTTCAAAATATTGTCTGATTTTTGCGTGAAATACCTCTGAAGCACAATTAATACCATACGGCAAACGTAAAAATTGATATCTCCCAAACGGGGTTCCAAAGGTACATAGATCGGCGCTGTAATCATCAATTTCTATCATCCAAAAAGAAGATCGGGCATCTAACACGCTATAAAAACGAGCGTCGCGTAACTTAACCGCTACCTCAGTGACCGTAGGCAGCGAGTAATGCGCGCGTCGAATAGCACGGTTCAAAGGTCGCGGGTCTAAACACAAACGTATGTCGCCGTTTTTTTTCGCAACGACTACTATTGCATTAACCCAATCCGTGGGATGTGTAACTTTACGAATCACTCCTAACGACTCCATTCGTTTTAATTCTGTAAATAACTTATCACGCAAACCAAATGGAACTTTTCTGACCGAACAAATCACGGGCTGTACCTCTTTATTGACACAAATTCTATATTGCCCAGGTAATTTTCCTAAGCCCTCAAAAAGATCAGAATATTTATTAGATATATCTATAGAATTTACGCAATTAATGAACCCCAATTCAATACAACTATCTAAACCAAGAATATTTTGACAATTCAAGTCTGCAATTGCAAATGACAAAATAAATTTAGTGTTTTTGTACATTATTTTTAAATCACAAATACCTAAAATAGGTATTACGTTACCCGTAAATGAATTAACACGTTTAGAGTAGGGCTTAAGAATGTCTAAAGATAAGCCTAATTTTACAAAATCACCCTTAGACATAATATTAAGCATTGAACCGGTATCCAACTTAAAATTAATTCGCTTATTATTACACTCAAAAATCTCAACCCATTCATTTCGAGTAAAATACTTTTCATTTGAATCTATCACACTTACATACAGTAAATCTTCCTCGGAACCCGAGACACTTACATTTAGCACGTTTCTTATTTTACGCTTACACATCCTTGCAAAATGACCAATGGTTTTACACTTATAACACTTAGCACTTGCTGCTGCACATAGGGTACCACTAACACACCGATACCTCCCACATGCCGCACACGGATCACCCGAGGGTGGCGCAGTGCCCCCCGCACCGCGCCGGGCCCCCCAGGACTCAGCATCAGCAACACCTCGGGCCCCTCTCGGGCCTCCGCGACCGCCGCGTCGCACCGCATCCACGGCTACCTCAGCCGTACTCGCCTCGATACACTGACCGTCCTCTCGGGATATCTCCGCAGCTTCACATATCTGAATCGCCTTTGTCAGGTTCAGCTCGTCGGTACGAAGTAAACGATCTCGGACAGTATTATTTAATATGCCACAAACAATACGATCCCGTATGAGGCTATCGGCAAGCTGACCAAATGCACAGCTTTGTGACAACAGTCTTAATGCCGTCACATACTGATCAATAGATTCTCCATGTTCCTGGTTTCGGGTAAAAAATTTATACCTCGATACTGTAACATTGGGTTTAGTACAAAACACCTCATCGAATTTCTTAAGTAGACAATCGATGTCATCTTCGCTCTCGTCTTTCATGTATGAAAATGTCGAGTATACTTCATACCCAGCTGGACCAATGAGGTTGATCAACAAACTAGCCTGAACATCAGAAGACTCCTTTTTCACTCCCGATGCCTTTAAAAACACTTGAAACAACTTGCGCCATTTTCGCCACGCGTCAGCCCGTGCACTCGGACCTCCCTCAATTATCAATTCCGTCGGGGGACGCGCATGTTCCATAATTTAAGATGATAATTACACGTTTAAATAATAAACCAAGCCAAAAAACTATAAATTATCGCGATATTTTAACTTAAATCGTAACACCGCTGTCACCATGTAGTGAAACACAGGCTAGTTGACTCAACACTGGTTTTATTAATGTACCCTCTATACATACCTGAGTTACATAAAATATTAATATTCAAATCTACCTCACACCCGATTCCGAAACATCCTAAGATGAAATTACAATTACTTCATCATCAATTTCTTCAATGTCAGAATATTAAATATCTAGTAAATCATGATAGCCATACAGGATAACACAAAGTGAATTAAAGAATCTTGTACGGGACTTAGAATTGTCCAAGAACAAAACAGAACTACTAGGCTCGAGACTGCAACAATGGAACCTTGAAAGTAGTGTGACTTTTATTATATATCTTAAAATGTAACATGTCCTTGAAAATGCACTTTCTATTTTTTCATTTGAACTTCTTTCCGGATAATTGTGGGGCTTTTAGCGATGAACAACGGGAGCGCGTCTACCAGGACATCGCAAGCATGGAAAACCGGTATGAAGGCCATTGGAACATGTCAATGTTGGCAGATTATTGCTGGACTGTTTGTCGAGATGTTATAGAAGCAGAATACAAGAGGGTAGCGAATTAACTATATCGCTATTCGACTAATGAAGAAAAAATTGTATGATTTCTGTTAATTATTGCAAATATCATTTATTTATATTTTCTAAAAAAGGAAAACTAATTTTAATGTATATTTAATATTTTTGTATTCAGTACGTACAAATAAATAAAAAAAACTACTTTTCATAAAGAATACTTTTTTAAAGTTAAAATTTGTAGACCAGTGTTATCACACATAGGTATACAGCGAGCTTACATAGCGAAAATTTCTTGGTAATATTGATTTTTTATCATATTTTCTGTAGTGCCTTGTTTTACTGTTAATGATGCATGTATTTCCATCATGTCTCAAAGAAGTCTAATTACTTATCTATTCGGTCCTTAAATGTACTTAGGCATTTAATAAAAATAATATGAAATAAATAAAATTCCTTCATGATAAATCCACTAGAAATACTTCCATTAGTTCTTTCCCTCAACCGTATATAGCCCTGCCAGTAAAAGTAACAGAGTTTTAATGAAAACTCAGTAAAATGTTTGTAAGAACCAGGAATCTCAGTACTTATTTTCTCCCTCCAATCTCTCCAGTCTCATTAACAGATCTGTGGAACTCATCGGCCTAGCAATGAACTACGATGAAGTATTTACTCAGCCATGTATGTATGTATGTATGTAACTGAGATAACGTAACGAGCGCGGACAGTCCGCTAACTTACCAACCGACCAAGTGTATTGTTATCACGGATATCTATCTACTGGAATGAATATGCCATTTTTTTAATATATTTTTTTTTAAACAGTACAGAAGTATTCTATAAAACGCTTAGACTATCCGAATATTTCAATCGATTAGCAACATTCTATTACATAATTGACTTTTATAAATAATTATATAACTACATTTACTTACAATATACGTATATAATAGAACAAAGAACCTAAAACTAAAAACCTTAAAAAATATACTATAAAACCTAAAATATATTATTAAAAGAAGTCCCTTTAGGCAAGGTTCCGAAGATACTGGCAGCGTTCCCCCTTTGAATGGCTAAACTAATTCTTTGTCCGAGGAAGCTGCCAGCTCTTCGGTCTCCTGTGATGTCGACTAACCTTTTTGCTATTTCCTTAAAAAAGCTTTATAGCGCTAGGACCCCACGGACCAAGGGGACACCGAATGGGACAATATCATATTCGGAGCCTAGACCCCTGTATTTGCATACTTTATATAATTAATGTATATTTATTTTTTATATAATTTGTCAAATGAAATGATAATTGAGCATCATTCAATGCTTCGGTATAGGTAAAACGAGAGTTAATATTCTAATTTTGCATACAGTTACCAAACTTTGTACCTATCGTACATATATATTTTTTATTCAAAAGTTTAGCATTCAAGATAATTTAAATTTAATAGATCATCAAAAACATCAGTAATAATGACTGATGGTGTCATCTAGTAGTATAATCCCAGCGATAGTATATAACAGAGAAGAAGGGCTAGAGGAAGTTTGCGAACGGCTAATTCCGCCCGTCTAATAGTTGCTAACGATATCGAACAACAGGACAGCGGCTATTTTAGAAACGGTCGACTTTACCCTTTCGACTCTTCACTTTAACGTGTTGCCATTTTTTTATTTAAAAAAAACAGATTAATAAAACTTATAATTGACCAGTCAGTTATGGTCCAGTGTCAGTTATAATTGCAGCTCTAAATATGAGAAATCAGTTGAAAATTCGCGTGGGCTCCATAAAAGATGATATCTTTTCTTTTCGACAATCGATTTCGATGAAACAAAGCCTATATGTTGGGAACTCTTTCATTTTCCGAGATGAAAATATTTAGGATGTTGACCGGGGATATAAGGTACCGCCATGCAAAATTTCATGTAAATCGGTCCAACAGTTTCGGAGATTCGCCCGTACAAACATACAAACAGACAAAGAAAAAAAAAAGGGGAATTGTTCTATTTCTCTTCTTTCATCCCCCTGACTCGGTTTTAAGCATTTTTTTCTACGTACAGACATTCGACCTCAACATCTATCTGTACAGTTTTATTATATGCATATACATATATCGACAGATGAGCATAAGGTTCACTTGATGGTAGGTGCCACAGAACATCAGTCAATGATGCGCTATCGACCTACTTTTTACTTCGAGCGTCCGGACATCCATAGACTGAAACCTATGATTTATAAGCAGCTTTTCTTAGAATTGGACGCAAGTACAGTGTGTAGTGTGGAACACGTAGCCGAGTTGGGAAAATGAGTTAGAAATGCCTTTAACGAGTTATTGGCTCACTCACTGTTCGAGGTTATTTCTTCCGTTTGCGTTACGTGTACTTCCAGAAGCATATATAATCTATACCTATATTTAACTACTAGCAAAACGCCCCGGCTTCGCACGGGTGCAAATAGATGAAAAAAAAGCAAAGCCTATGTTACTCGCTGATAATATAGCTTTCTATTGGTGAAAGAATTTTTAAAATCGGTTGAGTAGTTTTTGAGTTAAATCGTAACAAAACCGCAAAAATTGAACAAAATGACATAGTACTACCCCTCGCCGCGGCCGTATTGCTCGATGCGCTGCGTGGAGCCACAGCGATGGCGCGTAATTTTTGTTTATATCGATATTTTTAATTTCGTAATATCTTTTGAATGGAATGTCCGATTTCAATATTTCAAAAAGTAATCAACAGGTATTGAAACAGTCTTAAATATGAAACAATTTATTTGGATAAGAATTAATACAAAGGTATGGATAGCAAGGTCTGATTTTGATCGGCATTTCTATCCACTTTTAAAATGTAAAAAAATAGTTATATTGTAACATAACTACAATAGTTAGACATATGGTCTCGCGAAGTTTTTTGTAGATATTTATATGTTCTATAATATTGTAGAACTTTATTTTGTTCTATCATCAATACTTTTCGCAGCGCATGCGACGAACCACATTTTTTGGCAATTTTTTTTACACCTCTTTTTAGTAGGAAATTCTAAGGATCTCTATTTTTTTCTAGTAATAAATATAGCCTATGTTACTCAGCGATAATGTAGCTTTCTATTGGTGAAAGAATTTTTGAAATCGGTCCAGTAGTTTTTAAGTTTATTCAATACATACAAAAATACAAAAATACAAATCTTTCCTCTTTATAATATTAGTATAGATTATTTTTGAATGAGAGAGAATAGAGATTATAATATATATCTATACTCTCTACTAATATTATAAAGAGGAAAGATTTGTATTTCTGTTTTTTGCATGTAAAAAAACAACTAATAAATAAAGTTTAATTAATTTAATTTACTTATTATTATTTTTTTGTAATAAACTCAAAAAATACTGAACCTATTTTAAAAATTCTTTCACCAATAGAAAGTTATCAGCGAGTAACATAGGCTTGTTTTAATTTAATTAAATTTAATTAAATTGCACGCGATCGAAGCCGGGCGGATTGCTAATTAATCTGGGGGCACGGCAGTGCCCCCGCCATTATTTATTATTTTATTACTTGTTGTTGTCATTATTGATTTTAATATTCTCAAAGTAAAGACGTTGCAAGTAAGAAATATCCATCTTTTATTTTCCTCTCCATCGCTAACTATAAGCTCTTCATATTCCATATTATTACTTAATAGCAGAAGGAAAACAATTGTTATGCATTATTACGAGTCATACTGCAATAGGAAGTATAAATTGTAAGCGAAAGCGTTGCATTCGCCGCTTCACTTAATTACATTATGCATCAATTATCTGGTCAATTACATGAAAATAATAACATTATTTCATCAATATATGTAATACAATATCAAATACTTTTTACATACTATTTTTTATGTTAGATATCGACAGACGAGCATGAGCTTCACTTGGTGGTAGGTGATACCCTAGCGGCTAGCCACAGAACATCAGTAAATGATGCGCTGCCGATCTACGTTTTACTTCAAGCATTCGGTAATCCATAGACTGAAACCGACATAGGCACTTCACGGTTTTACCATCTATGAACGGTGGTTCGTTACCTGGTCGGAATTTCGATACTCCTCCCACCCGATCAATGCCCGAAGTTACCAGACGTGGGGAAGACATTCTTACAGAAAATTATAATCATGTCGTCCCGGTGGGATTCGAATCCACGACCCATCGATGCGCACGGTAGATGTTCTACCGAACGCGCAAACGAGCCTATCTCGATCAAATCCCCAATTTACTGGCCTTAATAATATATGAAATGAAATGAAATACATTTATGTCCTAGGTCTCCGTAATAATTAAAAAACCTGGCCCCATTATGTTGGAAATAGCACATAGTTGTGGTGACGTTGCTAAATTACACAGAGCCCAAATGCGCTGTGCAACGAGCGTGCCTTTCCAGGCGATGCACTCTTTTGACTCTATTACAAAGATTAGATTCAAACAGATGTGGTATTTTAATTCGAAAATTAAATTGCTTATTAATCTTATTATGTATTCGCGTTCCCAGAATGATTAATAATTATATTTAAGTAATTCAGTATCAAAAACTTGCAATTTCTTAATTTAATAAATAAGTAATAAGAATAAGTTAATTAGAATAAAGACAAGTTAGCCTGTCTAGCATGACTATCAAGAGATATCTCGCGGACGAGTGAAGACAAACTAAGATATCGAGATATATATTATACCTATCCATTGACAACTTTGATAGATAAGATATCTCGATCGACAAATATATCTCTAATTTGACATTAGAAGTTGAGTTTTCAGCATAAGTATAATGTTAGACGCGGAAGACACGATATCGATTAAAACACGAGAAAACGGTCGACAAAATTTTGTCGTGATTGTCATGATAGCCCGGCAGAACGTGTCATGAAGAAGATAATGCCTAACAAGCTTTTATCTTTTTACGGATATATTACGACTATTTTCTTAATTAAAATTCAATTAAGTAATTGATTTATAATGGGTAGGCTTTAAAATCCACTTCACCTTGCACATAGATATATATTGCAAAAGTGACTAAAAATGTAACACATGTTACCAATAGTAAATTATTTTCAACGATATTTACTCTGATGCATCTATTAATATTTACTACTCTATGACATGTTAGCATTACATGACTCGGTAACCGTGACGATCCATGATATTGCTTCTCAAACTTCAGCCATTCCCAAGTGTACAACCACCAACTTAATCTTTATTTCCTTTACTTAAGAAACATTTTACTGTAACAAGTTTATCTTGGTAGTACAATACGTTCAAAGTTCGCAAAGTTCTTTGACATCAGCGAAAAGATAACATCTGTTCCTATGTGTTTTAAAATGTTATGTTTCCTCATATTTCAGCTAAAATGTTTGCCTTTTTTAGGCTTTTTGGGTAAATATTGTTTTTGTAGCAACTGATGCAAAAGAGTACTGAAAGCTTCGTAAGGTATAAAAATGAAACAATATTGGAGATATTGGTTAAAATTAAAAGTTCGTATATGACTAATTTCGTTTTGACGGGCTCGTTGGCGCATATGGTAGAACACTATCGTGGGTTCGAATCCCACCGGGATGACATGTTCATAATTTTCTGTAAGCATGTCTTCCCCGCGACTCGTTACTTCGAGCATTGAACGGGTGGGAGGAATATCGAAATTCCAATTTAAATTCTTTTTCTTTCATTTCAGTATATGAATTTCCGAATTCAAAGTAAAAATTAAGTCGACTCCACATCACTTATTAACGGCTCGTGGCTGATGTACTATTATGCCATTCGTCGTGTTTGTCTGTCGCTATATGTTTAAAAAAATATGTGTATCAAGTTTTATCGCAAAAAAAATATAGTGTAGGTGTAGTCTGCAAAGTATTTCCTTTATTTGCCATACGTAGATATAGAATGTCACGAAGTTACTTAATTTCATAATAACCAAACGCATCGAATATTCAATCTCTAAAGAGCTTTCAGCGTCCCCAGTAATGGACAATTTCGTTTCAATTTTAATAGAGACTGTCATCATCGGTACTATTTGCAGCTAACATAATGAGTTTGCCGGTTAACTATAATACTGAATTGTACACAGAATTAAACCCTACCCCACTATGTTAAGATTGAAATTTAAATGACAAAAGCAATTGTAATTTTACAATTCAGGCTAAAATTGCAATAGCATAATTTTCAATGTTTAAATTTTGATAATTCGTTTAAATGCACCATTATTGCTTTCATGTAAATTTGATATTTTAAAATAATTTCTGTCGCATATATTTTCATTTTATATGACGTATGTCTTACATGGTTTCGACCGCCTCTGTGACTCAGTAAGTCAGTAGTATACACAGTTAGCACCGAAGAACCGGATTCGATTCCGGAAACCTGAAACCGAAACGCGTTATATGCCCTTCACAGTTAAATAATATACCGCTACAAGCTACTACTAATATTCATTAAAATTATTTCAGTAATTTGGTCGTGACGTATAATATTCAAATATGAATTCTACACAATTTTATAATACAGATATCGACAGACAAGCATGAGGTTCACTTGATGGTGGGTGATACCTCAGCCACAGAATATTAGTCAACTAGGCGCTACCGACCTACTTTTACTTCGAGCATTCGGAAATTCGTAGACTGAAACCGAAACGCGCCATATGTACCTACTTCACGATTTTATCATCTTTGAACGGTAGTTCATTAGCCGGTCGGAATATCGAATATCCTCACTGCCGATCAATGCCCGAAGTTACCAGACGTGGGAAAAACATGCTTACAGAAAATTATAAACATGTCGTCCCGGTGGGATTCGAACCCACGACCAATCAATGCGCACGGCAGGTGTTTTACCGAAAGTACCAACAAGCCAGTGAAAAACACACTAAACCTCAAAAACACACTAATTATTACATACTATTACAGTAGACTGTATTCCAGTATACAAGTCCTATTATACAGTACTATTATCGACATCTGTTCTCAAAGACAAGTTTATTAATAGACCCGCTAATGATAACACGACAATAAACAATGACAATTAAGATATATGCGACTGATACACATCCTATTGTAGGATATTTAATAAATTAATTATTGGATCACAGCTGCTGATCAATTGTTTTACATATGCGGTGCAAGTCACAAGATATATGCTCAGTGCTTTAAATGTAAAATTAGAAGCATTTACAATAATATAAATTTATATTGATGTTCATAAATATACATTGTGTTACCTAAATGATTTTGAATTTGAATTGAATTGAATTAATCTCCAAAACTGATTTTCATGCAGTATTCATAGATAATTAAGTTTGGACTAAAGAAACATATTGTATCATCGAAATATGATCTCGGGAAGAGAATTCATCGCATAAGAACTAGTCCTGAATATTTGTTATCGGAGCACTTCGTGACTTTATAAAAGTTGAAAAATCTACGCATCGTTTATGCACCTATATCGATAACAGTTTTTCGCTTCAACCAAACCACGGACCTATATACTCACATCAAATATATAAGACATATAGGTTTAGGCAAACTCGGGTTCATCTTGAGCCCATTTCTCGTAGACTTTAAATTAATTACAAATACCCGAAACTATTACTGAGCAATTTCAATTTTGGAGTATCGACAGTCATTTATATTATTTTAGATAATTGAATTTATAGGATATTGGATGTGGCGACCGTGTTAGATACATGCGAAACCTCACTATGGAATGATTGTGCTATTAAGGTTATAGTGCCTCCCTACTATCTCTTAATGTGTTT
The DNA here is from genome assembly GCA_905404175.1 of Anthocharis cardamines. Taxonomy (NCBI): domain Eukaryota; kingdom Metazoa; phylum Arthropoda; class Insecta; order Lepidoptera; family Pieridae; genus Anthocharis; species Anthocharis cardamines. Next base: position 1,536,012 of record FR989957.1, on the reverse strand, counting down.
GTATCTATATAATATTATTATATAGAAGCAAGGCTGGCTGAAAGTAGGGAAATGAAAAAGATTTATGAAGCTGGTGTGAGTGGAAGATTGTGGAGTGGTTGACCTACATATACCTCGATCAGATCGGGAATATTTTTCAAATAGGCCAGATCAAAAGTACTCGAAACCGTTGAGCGTGTATGAAAGCATTGATGAAAGTGGAACAAGCGAAAGTGGTATGTAAGGATCCGAGCATATGGAATTCCGTGATGTCTGCCTACCCCAATGGGAAAGATGTACGTATATGTATGTAAAGCTGGCTTGTGTAGAAATCTGGAAACAGAAGATAAATAAGGCTTTCCTTTAAACAAGCAACTTTATATTTTGAAATCTTAAATTGGAATCTCATTTCTGAGGATTCATATGACATATACCTCTAGTAGGTAGACAAACTAAAGAATTTTTAAGAAACTTAATCATTTTACTTCCGAAAAATCATAAAAATAAGAACTTTACTAACAATTTGGTTATTATAATTCAAATTTTACACCTCAATTGTTGGAAGTTATTTTCTAAACAAAGATGAAAATAAGCGTAAACAAGTCTTGTATTTGTCTTTATTAGGAAAACTAAATGAAACTGACGCAATCCGAGACTCGACAACTAATTAATCCGCGATCCAAAGTCGATAATTAATCAACGGGAGCCAGTTGACTTTGCTAGTGATGGGATTATAATTAAATCCCGGGCAATGATGCGTGCGGAACAACACTACAATCGTGTTGAAAATCAGACAATATTGATTTTGCATTATTAACTATGAGTGTGCAGTTGTGCACGCCAGCGGGAAATGAATATATGAATACGGATTAATGGTGTGTAAGTGAACAGAGTGTTTATTTAACGTGCACTTTATTGCAGCTGAACGTTTGTGGTCATTTTTGCATATTAAGTAGTATTTTCGAGTTTCCTTTGCTGTTGTGTCGGATGAACGCTGACGTTTTGACATAAGCGAACGTTGAAATTAAACAATTTAGCATCACATATTAAAGTATATTTTTCAAGCAAAAGTTTTAAATAGTATAATTTATTCGTGGCCAAAATATCTCTTAAAAAATCCTGGGCAAGTAAGATAAAAAAAAATCGATCAGACAAGGCACAAGAAATAGAATAGAAATACTTCTGCACCAAACCAAATATACAAAGCTTTTCTCTAATAAAAATGTGAATACTAAAGATTGACTTTTTATTTATTAAATATCCCCAAAATCGGAATAAATGACATACAGAATTTTATTTGTTTTATATAATAACAATAATAAAAAACTTTATTGTACACAATAAAAAAAAGAACAAAGAAATATAAATAAATTACATAATAACATAAATATTGGATGTACAAGGGGCGACCTTTGATGTATAGGTAAGTTGAAAATTCGTAAGATATGAAAGAAGTGAAAATTTGAACCTAATAAAAAAACTAGATATTTCAAATAATAATAGCTCTTCATGGCCGAAATTCTAATAATAAGTTCAATAAAATAAATCTGCTCCTTTGCAAAAAAAAAAAACCAGAAAAATTAATCGGGCGTCAATTAAAACCGACCAAATATTCCACTTTCCGATCCAATTTAACGGCGCAGTTTATGAGAGAAAAATAAATTTCGACTCGGGACTCGGGAGCGATTCCCGCACGTACTCAAATCACAGCGGGTAGTTCTTTTAGCGGATATATTGCGGGATTAAACCGGGATTCCCGACACGCTCGCCAGTTTCGCGGGATCGCAGGATTCGCGGGATTAATATTCCCGCTGCGCTACCCTATCATAATTCCGAAACATAATATCAAGAGGGCATGCCACAAATCTTGGCTCGTGGCATGCAAATTTTACGAGAGATGCTGATCTTTACTGTTTTGTTTCTTTGTGCATCGATGTATGGATATAGAGTTCAATCAAGTGCCGTCATTGTTTAAGTTGATTGGTAAACACTGATGAAAGTTGAAACTAAGAGATCAAGTGGTAAATAAATTCTGAGTGTTCGTGTTAAGCGAAAATTAAGTGAAAATTTATTAAATAGTATATTCAAACTATACAAAAACCGAATGTAATCACAATTGGGAATTTAGTCAAGTGCATACGTTTAAAGGTACGACGGCCTCGATGGCTCTTTCGGTAGAACACCTGCCGTGCGCACCGATTGGTCGTGGGTTTGAATCCGACCGGGACGACATGTTTATAATTTTCTGTAAGCATGTCTTCTTCACTTCTGGCAACTTCAGGCATTGATCGGGTGGCAGGAATATCGAAATACCGACCAGGTAACGAAGCACCGTTCATAGATGGAAAAACCGTGAAGTGCATATTGCGCGTTTCGGTTTCAGTCTATGCTCCTCCATATTTCCGAATGCTCGAAGTAAAAAGTAGGTCGACATCGCATTATTGACAGTTCTGTGGCTGAGGAGGCATGAAAACCTCATGCTCGTTTGTCGATATCTAACATAAATATTATTTATGGTCAAGTTAAATTAATTTATATAGAACTCAGTCTGCACACAGTTAACCTCCAATTCTATATAAAAAAATATGTCGTGCAGTCCCCTGTCATATCTAAAATATAATTTATAATAGAGATTTTGTACTTCATCTCTCGAGCTAATTGCATTTGCATGCCAGGCTGAGGATGCGTGTTATCTAAGACGATATTTGCATGTACGTCAAATTTTACGTTACATGTTTATATAGCACTTGACTTTACAAGTATAATTACATTCATTTAATAATATACATATATTTTGATCTATTCCTAATTAATTTACATATTATATTGTTAAAAGATACTCGCTGTCAATATACAGACTTTCCTTACGTAGTATGTAGGATTTATAAATAGACATGGGTAACACTGCGCCGCGCCGCGCAATTGCGCCGGCACGCTTCACTGCGCAGGGTGAGTCAGCTCACCCATTCAAAATGTGTTGGCGCACGGCACAGAGTGAACTATGAGCGTGGCGTTGCGTGCGTTTCGGAGGTTTCACTGCTCGCTTTGCGCATCAAATTTTGTTGCGCCGTGGCGCAATTTTGAGTTGACTCAAGGACCCGAAGCACTATACTGCGCCTGAGTTGCTGAGTTGGCGCGGGAAATTTTGTTGAGTTACCCATGTCTATTTATAAGAGTTGTCAATAGTACTTTACAGTAGGTACCTAACGATAATTACAAAATATCTGTATATTGAACTCGTGTTTTCCGCAGTAGATATTATTGAGCTTTTCCTTTTAAATTTCATGTTATCGAGGGAAAAAGGCTAAAAAACAATAAGTATGAAATTAAAAGTTGTGAATTATATTCAATTTTAAATGTTTAAGAACTCTATGTCCTCTATCAGCAGTAGGTGTGATAAAGTAGGAGCACGCACTTACATTCTCGTGGGAACAGCACGAAAAAACAGTCGAAATAACTAACATCGCCGCATACACGAATTCAAGTCCCACCTGTCACCACAATCTTCTTTATTCAACATTGAATAGATAATGCGTCATCGAAACGTTAGCAATTTGACCGTTTAATATCTTCCATTACCCTACAGGATGTCAACAAGAAATCAAAGGATCACTCGAGACTACGTCAACATATCACCCTCGCGTTGACCTTTGTCCCTTAATGAAGGGTCGATCGTGTCCTGAGGCTTCTTTGTCACCATATTACAACCTATGACTGGAAAGAGTTATAAGTCATAAGCATACGCGATTTAGAATTATTTTTATTGTAGAGCGGGCAAGCTAACTTACATTTGATGATAGGGATATGTTACGATAATTTCTTAACAGCGTCTATACTTATTTTAGAACAGATATGTGTTGTCAGCGTATTAAAAATAATTAGGCACGTTTTTTGATAGCTCTTATGTCGCAATTGCAACAATTAATTTGTAGTAATGTAAAGACCAAGAAAGGTATAATTTTTGATTTGATTTAATAATTAATTGAATTACTTGTAATAGCAGATGAGACATGAAGCCAATTTCAACTACATATTTGTAATGATAACATCTCTTTTTAGAACGCCATTGGACTATTAGGATAAAACATCTACTTGGGTTCTAGTTATAATTTTACATGATACTAATATTATAAAGAGAAAAGATTTGTTTGTTTGGTACAATTTAACTCAAAAACAACTGGACCGATTTTAAAAATTCTTTCACCAGTAGAAAGCTACATCATCACAGCTACACAGGCGAGTATTCTTTTTTATAGTAAATCTACATTTCACCCGTACGAAGCCGGGGCGTGTTACTAGTAATATTCCGCTTATAACTCCAGTCTTCAACCACACTCAACGGTAAGAGTACTTGTGGTACTAATTATGGGACACGATGAGAAGCCGCTTTGATTGCAGGTGACCGCGCTCATGCCCCTTTACGGTGCGCGCGTGCGGAAATTACATAAAAAAACCTTTTTTTATTATTTTTGCTCAAAGCTCCTTGATGAGGCCCTACTAACGGATATGAGTTGTCATACTGTATTTGAAATAGGAATTGTTGATGCGAAATTTTAAATCGCTTGCAGCTTCCTGTGCAATTATTCTATATTTGAAAAAGGAAGCTTTCATTTTAAAATAGCATTCTTTTTTTCTAAGGCTTTGATTTGAATAAGAAGTGAACTTTGTTAACTTTCTACACAGAACGGGAATAGGTTCTTTTGCAAATAACTTGAAAGTTCCGCATTTAAACAGACTTAGTTTAGAAAGTAGGGACACGACAAAGCTGTTTTCATTGAACGAGTCAGTGCTTTTAGTATTCTTCGTATTCATAACTCCTTACAACGACCAAACTTTTCCATAGAGTTGTGGTTTCAGCGAAGTCAGCGCTAAATTACTTCAGATTTCAGCGCTTCAAATTGAAATGTCACATAGTAACGTGGTCGGGGACAAACAAAATGTTTAAACGTAACTCGCTGTAGGCCCCAAGTTTGTTTAATTAAATCTCCGACGATTTGAAAACATCTGGCTTGCACGGACTTGCTTGAGAGACATTGAGGTGTTTGTGCACTGCAAGTGGTAATTATTAGATTATATAATTGTTTAACATGCTCATTCTTATTAAATTTCATTAATTATTCTAGTAGGCGAGATCTTTGATTTGGTAAGCCACTACGAGGTATAGTGGCATACCAAATCAACACTTGGTACAACACTGTTTCTTCAAGAAACGATCCCAGAATCTCCAGTTCTAAGCGAGTAACACTGACGAACGGAAGTTTGCAGAGAACGAAATATAATTTAGAATGTAAATTGCTAATTTACGTAGAATGGTTTATCATTATGTCACATATCGACAGTCAGACCGTGAGAGTTTACAATAGTTTGTTTTATTGATAACTAGCAAACGCCTTGGCTTCACACGGGTGCAGTGTAGATGCACTATACACACTCCCACAAGAATTTTTAAAATCGTTCCAGTAGTTTTTGAGTTTATTCATAACATACAAAGGTTCAAGATATCTTTATTTCTCAAAAAGAATTACAATTCACTTATATGAGAAAAATATTAAAATTAACTTACAAAATTATTGACAGTACAGTACAGTAACAGTTTTAGCTAGAATAACAAATACAAAAGTTTAGGGTAGTCGTAGATTAATTTCATAGTTAATACGTAAACATACACGGAGTACTAGCAACTGGAAGTGGCATGTATTAAGGTGCGCTCGCTTTATTTAAGATATGCAATTTTAATTTTTTCTTAAATATTGTCAATGACTTTGCATTTTTTATGTTATTTGGTAATTTATTATATAGTGCGGCACCTTCGTACATTACACTTTTTTTACCATAATTTGTGCGTGATGAATATAAATGTATGTCATTTTTATTTCTAAGTCTAATATTGTGTAATTGATGATTTTTTATAAACTGTATTTGTGTGTGAATGTTTTTATTAAGTATGTTTCTAATAAGAATGCAATTTTTGTATAAGTATGTTTGTTGTATATTCATTAGCTTAGTGTCACTGTATATTTTTGGTGTTGGTGTACTATAGTCGTAGTGAAAGAGTGTTTTGACTAATTTATTTTGTGCTATTTGGAGTGTTTTAATGTTGGTTTTAGCCGCTGTGCCCCATATTTCTATTAGATAATCCAGGTGAGGTTTTACAAGTGCGTTATATATATTGTAGCGTACTTGACGTGGAAGACATCGGATAACACTCCGTAGGGCTCCCGTGAGGGACGTCAATTTAGATTTAACCTTTTCCATATGCGGTTTCCAGTTCAGGTGGTTATCCAAAATTAATCCAAGATATTTTTCTTGATTAACTTTTTTTATTAGTTGGTTATTTATAGTTAGTTGTGAGGTATGTAATATTTTTTTATTTTTTGCAGCAAAAATTATGTAGTTAGTTTTGGCTATATTTATGGTGAGTAAATTGCACTGGAACCACATATTTAAAAGTTGTAAATCCTCCTGAGCGTCGCACATGACAGCGTCTACGGAGTGTCCAAAGTAAAATAAAGCTGTATCATCAGCATACAATGATATATCGCCTTTTAGTCCAATTCCGTGAATATTATTAATGTAAATCAGGAATAATAAAGGTCCTAAAATTGATCCCTGAGGAATTCCAAAATTTACGGTTTTAGGCCTACTTTGGGTTTCACTAATCTTAACTACTTGGCAACGATTTGTCAGGTAAGATTTAAATATATCAAAAGCGCTGCCAGTGACACCAATGTCATTTAGTTTCTTCAACAACAGTTTGTGACTTATTGTATCAAAAGCTTTTTTTAAGTCTATGAAAATTCCTAATACTATCTGCTTATTGTCGATACTCAATTTAATTTTTGTTATTAAATCTATTGTTGCAGAAAGCGTATTGGATTTTGGTCTAAAACCGTATTGTTTTTTAAAGAGAAAGTTTTGTGCACTTAGATGTTCATCGAGGCGGGTGTATAAAACACGTTCAAAAATTTTTGATATAACCGGTAAGACTGAAATGGGACGATAGTTACCTGGGTCCGATTTACTTCCACTCTTATAAATGGGACTGACTTTGGCAATTTTTAGATTATCGGGAAATGTTCCTAGCTCTAAATTTTTATTTATACAATTTGTTAGTTCTCTTAGTATTAAGTCTTTTACGCATTTGATTGATTTTGTGTTTATACCGTCTACTCCGGAGCTAGTGTTTAGTTTTAAGTTATCAATTATTTTTGCAATTTCATCTATGGTGCATGGTTCTATTTGTGAAAGTGTGATCAAGGATTCAGTTGCCTGTGTTCCTTTAGTGTGTATTAAATTATTATGGTATTGTTTGGGGATTTGACTAGCCAGAACTGATCCAATATTAGAGAAAAAGTCATTAAAACACTCACAAATATCAGTCTGATTAGTCAAAACCCCAGATGGCATCACGAGTTTGCTCGGTGCTGGTGACTCTCTGATCTTGTTCCTAGAGAGATCGTTAATAAGACTCCACATTTTTTTCGGGTTCTTCTTACATTGGTCAAAAGCTTTTTGGTAGTAAGTACTTTTAGTTTGTTGTATAACCTGGCTGACTTTGTTCCTTTCATTTGTAAATTTTCCCTTTAATGATAGATCACTTGCGTTTTTTTTATGCATCTTCCATAGTACATTTCTTGTATTTATTAGATTTATAATTGTTTTGTTTATCCAATCCTGTCTAGGTGGATTCAGTACTTTAGTTTTTGTGATTTTACTGCTATTGATACTGGATAGTAATTTTTCTTCAAATTTTTGGTATAGATTATTATCTTCATTGGCGCTCGTCCATTCTCTCATAGTATTGTACAGTTTTTGATAATTTATAGCTTCATATTTTACTCTTTTAGGTGGTTCTGGTTCATGTTTTTTTAATTCTAAATATATTTGATTATGATCTGACATAGCAGTTGTTAACATACAAAAATACAAATCATATAAAGTATAGATATATTAATATATATTATTTTGATATTAAATATTAATATATTAGTATATATTTCGATGTCAACTTTTCGTATACAGAAAACACTGAAATTTCTTTATAATAATGTTAAAAATAAATAGTTATTTATAATTCCATTTATTTTGAGCAATTTTGATAGGTATAGCAATTGCTCATTTCTTTTCAGAATATTATTTGTTAGGGCATGGCAACTTAGGTAAATGCAAAATTACCGAAAGACCCGGTTCAAATAACTGGGAGAAATATTAAAAAAAAATCGTTTTGGTATAAAAGCTTTGCCTGTAGAATTGTTTAAGAAAAGTTACCAGTGAAGCAGTTACAGAATTGCATCTTGCACATGTCCTAATATACAATAATTCACTTTTATATTTATACAAAAAATACAATGTTTCCTGCCTATAATTGAATCAATATCTGTAAAATAGTTTCGATATGAAAACGTAGCAGAGACATAGTTATTTTAATACTTAAAGGTATGTATTACTAATAATAATTATTACAATTATTTTTTCTTAAAGTTTATTATGTATTGTATATTGCATTTAACTCTTAAGAAAGATGCAAGTTCTCTCTCTATGTAGAGGCAAATAAGACTATCAGTATATTTATATTATTTTCATTGTTAATACAAAAAATAAAAGTAATATGAAATTTTCTATACAGTGCGTACAGGACCTTCAAATTTGGTCCTACTGACTTTGTAAGCCTTGAAACGTTTCGAACCCCAATTAAGTTGAATTTGTAAAATCCCTCTTTGATTAGGGCTGTCTTGAATTAGTTTCCATGGTAAAGAAGTACTAGGGCTGCGACATAGTAGTAAAAATTATCTTAACTATATAAAGAAAATGGTTCATTCAATTGTTATTCTATAAAATAATATAAGTAATAGTAATAGCGCCTATGACCAAATACAATATAGCTAAAAATGCAAGAAACAAATTATCTTGATTTTATCATACTTATTCAATGAGACCCATTATCGTTGGCTACAGTCAGGAAACATTATTACTAGGTAACTAACAGTGTTTTTGAAGTTACTACAAATTAAAAAAAAAACAAAAACCGACTTCAAAACTACAACAATATCTATATATATAAAAGAAAGTTGTGTTAGTTACACCGTTTATAACTCAAGAACGGCTGTACCGATTTTAACGATATCTTATTTGTTGGATTCCTCTATGTCAAGAATAAAAGAATAGCTATTAAAATATCGGAAAAATTCAAGAAAAAAATATTTGCAAAAATTAAATTTAAAATAACGCCGGATTTAAGGAACTCCGCCATCTTGACAGCTCACATCATGCATTCTTAGCTTTTTTGGAATAACAAATGTCCACTGCAAATCAGTGACATATTAGACAATTATATAAAAAAGTGGGCAAATGGGCATATTCAAATTTAAGAATAATTATATAATTTCGAAGCCAAAATTTTGGCAGAACAACGTCTGCGGGGTCCACTAGTATAGTATATACAAACTTACACTAAAAAGTAAAAAATATTTTTTTAATAACTTCAAATAATATTAACAGTTATTTTGAAGTCAATAATAAAACTGTAGAGGTCGAATGTCTGTTCATATAAAAAAATGCTTAAAATCGAGTCAGGGGAATGCCAGAAGGGAAATGTTCTAATTTTCCGATGTTTCAATATTATATATCAATATTTTTGTTTCTCTGTCTGTTTGTACGGGCTTATTTCCGAAACTGGTAGACCGATTTATATGAAGTTTTTAAAATTTTCAAATCATCTCTAAAAATTAAAGAGATCCAAAAATATAGGCTTTGTTCCATCGAAATCGGATGTCGAAAAGAAAAGTCATCATTTATGACCACGCGAACTAAGTCGCGGGCATCAGCTAGTAAAAAATAAGACTATAATTCTTAGTTGTTATAAGTAATTACAGTCCTGAACTACTGTCACAGAACTGTTTTGTGGCACGAAGCGACGCATTACGTTAAGTGCAGAGGAATGTTACTACGGTTATTATGAGCTCTTCATCTCTCCGGTACTTACATAGTTGTGGCTAGAGCACAGGATAATAAAGAGATACCTACTTCTCACTCCTCAGTCTATGACCCGCCTAAGCGTTTAGAAACAGAAAACTAGGGGTAAAAGTTGCCCAATTGCCTTACACTAAATCAAAATTTTTGATTAACACCGATTCAGAGGGATGAGCATGAACAATTATCGAAATCGTATCGTTAGGTTTCGAATCTTCGATAAGATTACGTAGAGTTACGCTACTTGGCAGCACGAAGCTAAGTCTGTCGACTAGCTCTATACTAATGTTACGTCTAGTGTTAACGCAAGGGGTATGGAGTGTCCTAGTATTGAAATAATCGGCATTCCTTATGTAATGGCCACCACTACACTGAAAGTACTGAAAGATGCGTTCGGATTTTACAATGGTGGCAACACTATCTGTAAAATAGGACGCGAAATTACCAGTAAAACCAGCGTCAGTACTGATAGTATGGTCAGTTCATTTCCGAACACGCTCCAAATAACACAATTTTCCTTTTGTTTTCGGTTAAAAGTCACGTCAAAGTGCTTATAATGCAATAAGCCCATCCAGACGTGTAGAGACGTCAGGCGTGTTTAATAAGACAAGTTGAACCGTTCCAATACATGCCACTCGGGAATATGTAATGATCGTTGCTTCGTGTGAAATATTCAGTAACACTATTTATTAAAATATTTTTTACGCCTTGCAACATTTTGCTTACTAATAAACGCCTCTTTTTGATTTTTTGACCTTAATGTCAAAAAAATAAATAAATACTTTTGTAAGTAATAATATTTGTATTAACCAAATACAAGAAAATATTATGTAAATGTAAGAGAATAGTAATGAATTTGATGTCTGTGGAAAGTAAGAAGTCGGGTTAAAAAAAACATATGTCCACCACTTTTCCACTTTTAAAATTATTTTCAAGCTGCAAATCTAAAATTCAATAATTATTGCGTTTTTAAGTAACATAACACACACACACAATATGTTTGTAATGAATAAAATTAAAATTGGTCCAGTAATTTTTGAGTTAAATCGTAACAAAACCAACACCTCGCGATAAAACTCCAAGTTCCACCAGTACCATCTTGACGCTTGGAAGTCTAGCACTGTGCGCATTTTTGCGTAATTTTCTTCCACGCACTACGCTATTGTGGAATGAGTTGGCGATTTTTCCAAACCGTTACGACTTGAGGACCTTCAAGAAGAGAGCCTATTCCTACCTTAAAGGCCGGCAACGCAACTGCAAGTCCTCTGATGTTCCAGATGTTCATGGGCGGCGGTGTTCACTTTCCATCAGGTGAGCCGCAGGCTCGTTTGCCCCCTATTCTATATAAAAAAACAAGCAATCAACCAAACAATCATACTAACAGACAAACAAACAAATCTTTTCTCTTTATAAAATTAGTAGACTTCGAATTTAAAATATAAGTACTTTATATAAACAATCGAGTCAATATTACAAGGAACAATAGCGTTAAACGTGGGAAAAATTCAATTATCATACATTCCGGTGTCTTCCCAGCCACTCTGTCCCCTTTTTCTCTAGTCGTCGATCGGTTACCCTCATATATTGACACCCTTCTGTTTTTATGCCTTTCGAGTATCTTTAGCTGACACGACACGGGTGCGACACGATTCTGGTGACACGGATTACATGGATTACTAGGTTTAAACGTCCGGAGTAAAACACAATAATAACTATGCTTAAACAATTTCAAATAATTATTTTTTAAATAATGAATGTTAACAGCTATCTAGTGTTTTAACTTTCACAATACCATTCATTCATATGACACATTTGGTTTAATTCGAAAGTTCAGTTGAATGGCTGGCCGATGGCTGGCCATGCGTCATACTCGTGAACGGGTGCTACTTGTGGTGACTGGTCGGACTTGAATACGTGTATGCGGTGATGTTAGTTATTTCGACTAGGTATTTGCTTGTTTTTCCCACGAGACTGTAAGTGCGTGCTCCTATTTCACCATGCCTACTGCTGATAGAGGAAAATCTTTGTTAATTACTTAAAGATGTTATATGGAACATGGTATAATACTCGTAGTTGCAGCTACTTACAAAAAATTTGCTAAACAAAAAACTTTTTCTATTAAAAAGAGTGGCGGAGAGTTTATTGCTAGTTCTTCTCGTCCGTTCTACGCTCTTGATTTGAGAACTGGCAGTATATATAAAATTAGAAGCATTTAATATGTTTTTTTTATTAACATTCATAAGTGCACATTGTGTTACCTAACAAATGATTTTGAATTTGAATTGGAATCCTCATAAAAGTGTTACTCAATAACTTAAAATCTTCCAAACCTTATAAACATTAAGAGGGAATGAAGTTTGCTTTAAAATTATACTTAAGTGCTCTTCAGGAAATGGAAGGAAGTATTTTTATGCATATAATATCGCGGATATCAGTTACTTAGACTACCCATTGTATCCTATACTACCGTAAATTCACTATAGGAAAAGTTAAAAAAGAGTTTTACACCCAGCAATTATAGGTATTGTTTTTTTTATATTCTTACATTTATCTACCTAATTCCGCATTTTACCCAACTGGTTGCCTTGAAGAATTCTCTCCTTAGTGTTAAGAAGGCCTTTATCACAATGTATGTTTGATTTATTTCTTACCTGCATATGTAAATTTAAATTAAGGTTCGTACGTAAATGTACCAGTAGGTCTATTACGAAAAACGAACGCAACGAACGGATCGAAACGAAAGAACAAACAACTTCGTATTTTAAATTATTAAGAAAATATTTTTAATTCTATTTACGATTATTCTTACAATCATAGTAATGTCAAACGAAAGACATAATGTCTTATTGCGAAAGTCGTGTCGATCATCGGATTCATAATAGTAAAATGTACGATCCGTCAGCCGAAACTTCGTATTTTGGTTTGGTAATAGGCCTCCAGGCTCGAACTAAACAATCGCATGTTCTAAATCAGCACAAGTCACATCGAGTGAGAATACGTGTAATTTTACTCCATACTCTATGTTTTACATTCTTCCTGTTTCCCGAGAGTGTTCCGTCTGAAAACCGGTTATTTCTTACATTCTCTACTAAATTCACAGTTAGGAAATTGAATTTTTCGAATTCCACGCCTTACGTTTCTCCACGGTTATTTGAGCTCCCACACCCTCCATGTCTATGAGGAATGCGGGCGAAAAAAGGGTGAAAAGTGAGGCTTTGAGGCTCATTAAAGGCTGGTTTCGTCACGTTTTTGTTCTCGACACAATTGAAAGTCTATCGGCTGGCGTGTTCGCACGTTCACAGCACCTTATTGTGTAGTAATAGCTTTCTTATTCAAACTACACTGTTCTAATATTTGACAGCGATGTGTGAAACGGGTTGAGGAATTGAAGACTACAGAGAATCAATTTAACATTTTATTAGATAAGAATAATCATTTAGTATGTGTATCGGGCTCAGGTACCTATTGGATAGAACAGTGTCGATTACCTTTATTACGAGAAAACATCGTTATGTCAATGTGAAAACAGTTTATCCTAGATTTATCCTAAATAATACATCACCGAAATTCCATGAGGGTCATCTGTAATAGATGGAAAACACGTAAATTTCTGTAAAGTATTGAAACAGAGATATATATAATTTAATACAGTGGTAAAAAAAAGTTAACAACAGAAAAACCAACAACAGATCGCAGTCTCAGCCTTGCACACCCAAAAGCATAGACTCAGTAAGAGACTCATATTTTTGGAATGGAATGTAAAATTTCATAACATCGCAAACAATTTTTCACTGGCCAGAGTGCGGAGGGCGCAGACGATATTCGATTAGGGTCCATTAGGCGTGTAATCAATAAATCACGATTACCCCGGCTCGCTACAGTAATCATGTTTCATTCTGTTTTCGGACGGTTTCCGTAAATTTTAATAAACTGTAATTATACCTGAATATGAGTTTGCAAGAATATATTTGCACGTAAATTCTCAGTTTTGATGCTTTCGTTTCGTGTAAAGCTGTTTTAATTGTAGGGAAGTGTATTATATTAATTTTCCGACTATAATTAAAATTGTTCTAGCGTAATTATTTTAGTTTATTAACTACATCTATTTAAAGAGGATTTATTGGTTTTCAAAAAAAATATTACTTTAAAATATTTTATAGTAGTTGTAGCATTTATTCGTAGAAAAATAATCTAGTCTATCATTTATGACAAGCAAGTTTTAGCAGAAGACGTCTGAAGACTTTCCTTACAAAAAATAGTGAACCTAATACTTGTCTGTCGATATCTAACATAAAAAATAGAATTTCGGCTAAACGGGCAGTTAGCTCACGTGATGGTAAGTGATCACCGCCGCCCATAGACAACCGCAACACCAGAGTTGCCGTTACGTTGCCGATCTATTTTAACTATGTACTGTGCATACCCGATTTCGTTAGAGGGCATGAGACGACACACTTATCTGTCTATTTCACTTTTTATTTACAGTTGAGTGGGTAATTAATGTGCCCTGCTTGACATCTTTTTTTCGAACCATCTTTCCTCGAACCCGAAACCTTCGATAATAAACGCTACGCTTGCCGCCACTGAGGCCCAGAGACGGTCCAATAATGTATGGTAGTTTATTTAAAAAGTAAATAAGTAATGGTTAGATAAGCTGTCAGCTGCAGCCGGAATTGAAACTCGCCGGAAGAAGTAAAAAGGGAAATAATACGAGCAAAGTTTTATACAAACGACTGCCTTACAGTTGCTTTGGCAATCTCCTTTCATGAAATCTGTTGCATTGCGGGGTGGTCGTGCACTGAGGGTGGTTTAATAATAATATTGTAACATCAATATGTGCTTGTTTGTACGTATTTGAAAGAGAAATTTCTTACACAAAGTTAGTGACAAACGACGAAATACTAAAACTGTAATTAAAGTTAAGAGCTACTGAAAGTATCCCTGTCTCTTTTGCATTGTTTGTTAATGAAATTGACAGTAATACATTTAAGTACCTAAATCTCAATTTTGATTAGCGTTTCAGTACCTATTTGGCAAATTTTTGAAAATAAACTAAAGTGAACGTTTTTTAAAGGTTCACTCTATTTAAATAAAATACTATATACCGGATTAAAACGCGATTTATTATTTAAATTATTTTTTTTTTTTTTTTTTTATTTATTTATTTAAATCAGGCATCAAAATTTACATTACATAAAAAGTTGGCCCATATTATATATACCTTATAACTAACATATATATATATAAATAAAACTTATATCCTAAGTAACACGAAACATCGACGACGTGTTGCGCGCGGTGTCAGCAGGTAGCCGACCTCGAAATCTCCGAAATACGACACCCTGCGGCCAGAAGTCCTCCTTCATAAATGTCGTCAATCCATTAGTCGGCACTCTCACCACAAACGAACTAAAATTTGTTTTATGGCGGGACTCTAACCGTTCAACCCTCAGGACAACATTTGACTTCTTGAAGACATAGTCTACGACCTCCTCCACCTTCGTAGCCCAGTGCAGTCGGGACACGTATAGCTGCGTCGTTGGAACTGCAGGACGCAGTAGCTGGTTTGGTCCAGTCGGAGCGGTGCCACAGTGGTTTCGGCTCGAGGGCTTCTTCTTCTTCCTCTCTACTCTCACAAAGCCCTCCTCGTCACACTGATCGTTCTTTCGACTCCGTGACACTGTTTTCCGAGCAGGTTCGTCCCTGCTCTGCTTTTTACCCTCAATCGAAGCCCGCTGTAATCGCGGGGCGGCGGGTGCGGGGGCGGCGTTGGTGACGGCGGTCGCTGCGGCAGCGGCGTAGGCACGTGGCGTTGACACGCTCACGTTTGTTTCCGGCGGGGCTGGAGTGCGGGCGGCGGGGCTTGGTGTGTTGCACACAGTGACAACTGCACTCGGCGACGACGCAAAACAGCTGACTGAGGCAAACTGCGCCCCACGACGTGTGTTTACGTTAGAAATCGTAGGTGACCTACTTACTGAATCATTATGTTTTAAAGTTAATAATTCAGCACGCAGCTCACTCATGGTAGATTCTGAGACTTCTAACCTAGACTGCATTTCAGCCAAGCTTGTCTTCAAGATTATGATGTCCTTAAGTAACCTGGTGACATCGATTTATTTATCCCGACGTTTCGGATGCTTTTCAGCAACCGTGGTCGCGGGGAGACATATACATAATAAATCGCGTTTTAATCCGGTATACAGTATTTCATTTAAATGTGTAATACTCGCGTTAATAAAAGACAATATTAGGTTCACTCTAGTTTATTTTCAAAAATAAATTATCTTATTGATGAATAAAACCACGACATCTATTACAAATTTTAGAGAAAATTTACCAAGTAAATAGAACTCTGTTTCTATATTTTACAAGCGATCCGCCCCGGCTTCGCACGGGTGTAATGTAGATGTACTATACAAAAATAGCCTATGTGACTTGCTGATAATACAGCTTTCTATTGATGAAAGATTTTTTAAAATCGGTCGAGTAGCGTTGATTAAATCGTAACAAATAATGAAATCTTTCCTCTTTATAATATTAGTATAGATTAAATCATTTATCCTATATTTTTCTTTAGAAAGTATACCTAAAGTATACCCTGCTATGCCACATTACACACATGTAGGAAAGTAAAATTTGCAGTGTGAGTAGACCTCACCACACGAAACGTAGTTATAGGTGCAGGTGACACCCGCGGAATTCAATTTGTTATTCCACGTAACTCGATGAAACAACGCCTTTCGTATAGCGTAATGTTGTATCAACTGTTTTATAATACGTTATACTGAAACGCAGTTTGCAAAACTGCCTTACGTTCAATGGCTTGTGAACTAAAGTCTGATATTGTATAGGTTTGGCAACCTCAAGAGTGAAATGAAGATGTACTATACACAAAAAATATAAATTACCTATGTTAATCGCTGATAATGTAGCTTTCTATCGTTGAAAGATTTTTTTAGATTGGTTCAGTACATCCAGAGATTATTCCATAAAACCTTTTATTGAAGTTTTAGTAAGGATCCCTAATTATTTTTTGAATTGAATTTTACTCGGTGAAGATGCAGCTTTCCAAAGGTGAAAGATTTTTAAAATCCGTATAACAATCTTCAAACGTGAAAAAGACATTATGTTGCGGCATCAGTCATCAGAGTTAAATAAAGTAACTAGGTTATGCTACCTCTTTATTCCGTATTCAGAAGCTTGTGGATAGTGACTAGTGATACAAAACGATTCGCATCATCCTTCATTACAAGGACTTGTAAGGAATGGAACTCCCTGCCGGCGTCAATCTTCCCGCCGAGTACTATTCTGGGTCGCTTCAAAGCAAGTGTGCATAGGTTTATAATGAGCAAGCGTGTTCCATTTTAGGTCTATCACTATCCATCAAACAGCAGCCAAACGCTTGCTCATAACAGTTAAAAAAAGTGATTCCCCAACATAATTTGCTGCGGTCTTCCGCTTGGATGAGCTCAAATTTGCGCCTTCCCGAGACGGCTCACCAATTGGTGCTCTAATTAGCCTTTCCCCTAAATGTCACCTTTAACCTTCAAACTGTTAATCAAAAAGATGTTTTTTTATAAAATTTAAAAAAAAAAATATTTTTTTTAAATTAAACAGTGTATTATTGGGACTACGCCCATAATCGCTTGCTTATCACATGCTATGATAGTACATAGTAACATGTATGTGGGTACTTATATATCTTCAAAGCCGTTTTGAACCGTAAGAATAAACAGAAAAAAAGCGCTATAATATTATAAATCGATACTAAATTCTGTAAAATTATTTATTTTATATGTTATATATTATTTTTAACTAAAGTTACGTGAACGTATATAATAATTGTCCCTTTTTTCTTTCAACATTTACAGAGTTAATTTCTGACGTCTTACGCCCCATTCTACGTTAAACAGATGAATACCCTCAGGTTTGCACACAAAGCAAATTGCAGCGACTGATCGTCGATAATCCATCATTGAGATAACGTGCAAAGTAATTTATTTCGAGTCGTTAGCGATTTTAACTTTAAAATTAACTGCCACAGCGGAGTTGTATTTTGTGTGTTAATTACCAAGGGATTAAATATCGCTCATTATCAGCGAAAAATTTAATGATGTTTATGTTACCGTTTGTAAAAGGTAATAGGAACCGAATTTTCACAAGAATTTACTTATATGTTACGTTAAAGTGATTTTATATCGGATTTTCTGTAAGTCAGATGTTAAATTAGAATAAACAACATTAATATAAATAGTATCCGAATGCTCGAAGTAAAAAGTAGGTCGACAGCGCATTATTGACTGATGTCCATCAAGTGAACCTCATGCTCGTCTGTCGATATCTAACATAAAAAAGTAGTAGGTACTTCAAAAGCTTGAGATTGTATAGATTCATCATTAATTGCAAATTATCTGTATACGACAATTACAGATAAGAGTATGTTGGTTTGATTTGATAAAAAAATTAAAGAACAATTTCAAAAATATATTGTATAATATAATAGGGTGATTCAAAAAAACTTTTTAAATTTTTTTTAACTGACAACTGACTTATATCAAATAAAAACATTTGAGAAGGTATCAGTTAAAAAAAAATTAAAAAGTTTTTTTGAATCACCCTAGTATATAGTATAATATAATATAACTTTTTTAAGAAGTAAGTGAACGAAGAAAATGTCCCGCTATCTTAAGCTATGCACCGAAGTTGCGAGATTTTGAAACTTATATCATAAAAGAATTTGTTACGGACTTTGAATACGTAAACCGTTCCATTCAACTTTTACCTGATACGTTTTATCGATTCTCTACTTACTTTAATAGTTTCTTAAAGCTTGTTGCTAGCAGTTTATATCAATACTTTTTCTTTGAAACTTATTTTACATCTTCCCACCGGGCACCGATAATCGCGCTACCGCATATTTTAAATATATTCAGGCAATTAAGCGCTAGAGTTTTTTTTTCTTTACAGACAGGTGAATAGCCGTTTGTGATATGACCGATCGAATCATTTTTTTTTAAATCTTTCTTCTCCGGGATTCGAACCTAGGATCGTAAACGCATGGTGCTTACCACTGAGCCACGAATGAACCACGAAATAATTTAAGATCTGATTATTTTTTGCGATAGTTCGGGTGATTAATAATAATAATGATTTATAGTTTATAACAATAATAATGATTTATTGATTTATTTGAAAAAAACCCATATAATTGTGGCTACAACATTTTTATATAGTTTTCACCATAATTCTCTTCTGAATCATTAAATATGAAACATCTCTGAAGGTATTATGTCACTATACGTTCAAATTAACTTAAAAAATCTCCTACGCATCCTACCTACCATTTTCTTCCGTCACGTCGCGGTCGCCACGAATAACAATACGATAGTAAGGGTAGCATACATGCACTCTAAAGTAAGCGTCTATCATAGTTCAATCACAATAGAGTGGGTTGCAAGACACGTGTCTGGTAATGACACCCGAACACACGGTAACACGGGACAGGTGGACGAAACAAAGAGCCTGTTTAAGTTTGCCGGTCGCCTCGCGCCGCGCAAATAGCCAACTTGTAACGGGCGTCGCGTAGTATACGAACTTGTATTACTTTGGGACTTTAACATAGATATTGGTAACTCAGCGAAATTTCTCGCACCAACTCAGCAACTCAGGCGCAGTGTAGCTCCTTGAGTCAACTCAAAATTGCGCCATGACGCAACAAAATGGGACGCGCAAAGCGAGCAGTGAAACCTCCGAAACGCACGCAACGCCACGCTCATAGTTCAGTCAGTGAGTGGGTACTGCGCCGTGCGCCAACACATTATGAATGTGTGAGCTGATTCACCCTGCGCAGTGAAGCGTGCCGACGCAATTGCGCGGCGCAGCGCAGTGTCTACTTTAACACTAGAAAGACTTAAATTTCGGGCAATATAAGAATAACAAATACACATCAGATTAACAGAGGGGAGGAAGTTGAATTAAACTGTTAATATGCATTATTCATATGGTATATACATACATATAACGTCAAACACAAACCGGCAAAAAAAAAACAGATAAAACAATTGTATCATAATAAATATAGCAACTCGAAAAAGCAACTTTGTTTGATGGAATAGAGAGCATAATATACCTAATAGTTTAAAAATAGAAGTCATAGAATGAGATCGTTATATCGTACCTACTAAACTGAACTTGAAAATTACTTAACTTGTATTTAAATTTATTACTTTAACTAGTAAATGTTCCAGAAAAAAATTATTATTAATAATTTTTATTTTATACCTTTATCTCATTTTAAACCATATTTTATTTAAGGATCTTTAGTATTCACAATAACTTTTACCGGATTAAAACTGGATTTATTCGATCAATTCTTTACATCTAGAAAGTGAAGAAGTCTAGAGTTGTTGTAGTCTCCGTATAACAAGACGGCCACGTGCCGAGACTGCTAGTCCAATCTAATTTCCTAAAGCTTTGTCCTTCCTGCGTTGCGTTATTCAGTGAGCACACCGATACGATGCTTAAACTGTTTTATTCTTTCCTTTATATGTTCTCTAAATGTCTTAGATATCCTATTTCAGAAATAACTATTGAACAACACGGAGAGAGCTGTATCGATTTATTCGCGAGTGCTTTAATGTAGGTATATTATTTATCCAGACGTACAGCTTTTAGCAGGGATGATAGGCATACGTGCATCGGGAAATATGTTACTGTTCTGTGGCTGGGATATCAACTGAACCTTATGCTCGTCTTATATAAAAAAAACGTTTAATTGTTTCATTTAATCGCGTATCCGTTAAAAAAAATTCGTAAGAATAACTGGCAGTTTTTCATACCTTCATTCCGTACAGTAATTTGATTTTTTTTCTAAATTACAAATAAAAAATATGAGATAAGGAAATTCTATAATTTAAACATTGTCGTAAATACCTGTTCAAAATTAGTGACTGGTATCAGCAAGTGATTTTATGAAGTCCTTATTAATTATTTTTAAAGTTGAGTCATAGTATAGAAAACGTACTTAACAATATATTTTATTTTACAATGATAACTTTTGTTTGAACCCTATCCCAATTAAAAACTACGTTAATAACTTGAGTAACAAGCTCAACAATTGTTATTTTATAATCAATATAAATAAATAACAAAAAGCTTTCATTCATAATTCTATCAAAACACGGTAAAGAAATTCTAAAATTCCAAAAGCATCAAGCAAATTATTGACATGATCAATATCGGGACGAATAGAATAATTCCGAAGTCAATTGAATGTTTGTACAAGTTTGATTCAAACGGTTTTCCAACAAATCCAACTTTGCAAGGGAAAACCGAAGGATAAAGAAAATATAAAATTTTAGAGCACTGCTACACGTACCACTTCTTATGATTATCGTTTGTTCAATATTAATAGCATATCTAAGAACGCCGTACATTGTACAGATAAACATAATTTATTTATCAAATTATTCATCATCGTCATCATTATTTTATTCATCAGATTAAACTTTGTAGATTTGTTCCGGGAAAGTTACTGGCTCAAGAAATATTTTTTTTTTACATTACATTGCATTGCAAAGCAATTCTCATTTTACACTAATAGTAAAAACTCAATTTTCTTTTGCATTGTATAGAATCTCTGTATACCTTGCATTATATAAACTTCTCAGCCGATTATTACTATTGTAACCGAGTCTTTGTAAGCTAAACCATTGTTGAAAAGAGTGTCCATGGAGTTTCTTGCCGGTTCTTCTCCATGAGACCCACTTTTTGGAACCGTGCAACTAGACGTTTCATAAGAGCCTGCAAAGGCCTATTTGAAATAAAAAACTTTTGATTTTGATTTTGAATTTTAGCCATCCCCAGCAGTTATGATATTATTATGATTGATCTTGCAATTAAAGCAATGATTTATAAATATACTATATGAAACTGAACTGTTTTGAAATTGTCTAATGAGCATGGACTATACACTGATAATACTGTGTACATTGTATATTGCTTTTTACATGTTCCTATATGATTACGATAATTTATATGACATACAATAGGTACTTTAAGACGCAGTTGTTGCTTCGCTGACAGTTTGCGCAAATTTAGCTATACGTGTAGCAGCATCAGCTATTTGTGTAACACGCAAATGAGACCCATTTATGTATACGGAAACTTATTTGGAATTGAAAGTAAAAAGGTTGTAAAAAGGTTGATAATTATTCGATGAATTTCTCATTAAAGCAGGAACTGTACTATGGGAGAAATTATTTGAATTTTCATTTAAAACAGTGTTATATGAAGTTATAATTATGGAATTTGAAATTTACTTCATCGTATCACCTAGATGTCTGGATATCTAGCTTCTCGGAAAGGAACCATGAGGAAAATAGTTATTTGCATGGCTATTTCTGAACAAATCTGATATACCTAAATGCAAAGAAAGAGCCGAATGAACTCTTGTGTTTCATGAATGAAAATATTATATTCGTTTCAGATTATTGACTTAAAATTAAATTGCGTTTTTCCTTGCCAGCTCTTCTTGGTAGACTTGCGAATATCCACACCAGTGGTCAACAGTGCTTGAAAAATTTACATTAATAAAATTATGTTTAAATTTGACTAATTTAAAAGAATAAGGACAAAACAATTACTGAATTCATAATATTGTATCAAGTAAATAAATCGAGTTTACGAACATTTAAGAAACTTTAGTTTTTTTTAATCTTGTTAAAATTGGGCTGTCTTATATAAGTGCAATAATTTTTTTTTATAGTATAGGGGGCAAACGGGCAGGCAGCTCACCTGATGGTAAGTGATCACCGCCGCCCATAGACATCCGCAACACCAGAGGGCTTGCAGGTGCGTTGCCGGCCTTTAAAATTAAATAATTAATAGGATTGTCCTTAAGAGATTAGAAATAAATATTAAAAATAACTATTAGAAGAAGCTTAATGATGATGATAATAAAATCGATCGAGTAGTTTTATATTTATTTGGATTATTCACTGATGCTTCGCTCCTATTGATCGCAGCGTGATGTTATATAGCCTTAAGCCTTTCTCGATAATTGGACTTTCCAAAACAAAATAAATATTTCAATTAGAACCAGTAGTTCCTGAGATTATCAGTAGTAACTCAAGTAGTCAACTGCGCGATTCCTGAGACACTTCTTGCCTCGCACAACCACTCTGTGGAATCAGCTTTCGCCGGCGGTTTTTCCGAACCGATACGACTTGGAAACCTTCAAGAAGCGAGCCTACATCTTTCTTAAAGGCCGGCAACGCACCTGCAAGCCCTCTGGTGTTGCGGATGTCTATGGGCGGCGGTGATCACTTACCATCACGTGAGCCGTCTGCCCGTTTGCCCCCTATACTATAAAAAAAAAAAAAAAGTAAATGTTGGTCGACAGCGCATCATCGACTGATGGACTGTGGCTGAGGTATCACCTACCATCAAGTGAACCTCATGTTCGTCAGTCAATATCTACCATAAAGAGGTAGAGAAACGTTTCGTGGAAGTACGCGGGATATCGACGTTATAAGGACGGAAACGGCCCCTTGTGGAACGGTGGTGGAAGGGTGATGCAGGTATAAGGTTGTATATATAAGTTACCTATAAATCTACCTCCGAGAAGTGATATATTGTTACAAGATAATAATTAGAGTATTTCAATTCAGGACTCGTTTTTCACATTATTTATGACGTTAAAGTGATATAATATCACATAGTAGGTACATATTTTATATCGAGTTTCGTATGAAATAATCCTCAAACAAAACTGTATAGAGCTGATAGTGCAACTATCCAAATACATTAATTCCGTCCATAAGCCAGCTTTGTAGTGGGTTCGAGTAAGAACGAGATAACAGGATAAAGTGCAGTGACGTCACAAAAGAATCTTGCCGCTGCAAAAGCTACTCGGCTCTTTTAGAAGCTGCCCCTACTAATGTTTACGACTTAATAATAAAAGTGAGATCGAAAAGCGTATGATTTATCTGTAACTGGTTAAGAACTCTTCGCGAATAGAATATACGATAGAACAACATTTCTGAGAACTTTACATATTTGGTAGTCAAGTTTAAATAAGTGTTGTTAGGCAAAAATATACCAAACTGCAATAGTCAAATAAGTATGTATTTCTGAATTTAAAGTTATAATTTGTAATTACATTTTTATATTCTTCCCTTTTTGTAGCTCTAATGTTAGTATTTTTTATAACTCTTAAAGAAAGTATTCAAGTAGTTTTAGAAGTATTTTTGCAAGTTTTATGTTCACCGTAATTGTCATACATTTTAGAACAAAAAATTGTAGCTACTTCAGATATTATATGAGATGATGTACTTTAATAAATAAATAAAATCCAAGAACAATGGACTGCACCAAAGTTATGTTACAATAAAAAGCTTAATCTTTATGAAATTTGAAGACAATATCCACTTTTATATATTATATCTACTTCAATAGTTGGAGTTAAAGAAACATTACTAAAGAAAGATTTACTTACAGAAATTCTGGCAGACTTTCAAGAAACGCTTGATATCAAATACTCATTTCAAATTTGGAATTTAAATATTCCATTATACTTTAAGCGTCACGCGACAGAATCACGAGTAAAGGCTCGACATATACTACTTCCCTTTACAAATCGAGTGTCGATAGTAGAGATAAAGCAAATGTACATCAAATTCGAGGATAAAGTTGTAAAAAGACAAAGGTCATAATCCCGCACACATTATCCATTTTTTGTGCCTTTGTAGATTCGCTTACGGTTACACATTTTTCCTTTGTATATGTTTTTTGTTGCGAAATAATACAAATGAAATAATAAAAATGTTTATTACCAATATTTGTTTATTTATTGTTATATGTACCAACAAAGCAAACACGGTGTAATGGTTGCAGCTCCTTACAATTTGTTTATAAAACAATAAATTAGCGATTAGAAAGTGTAGCGAAAAGTTTATTGCCAGTTCTTCTCGTCCGTTCTACACCCTTGATTTTCAGTTGACGAGAATGAGGTTCTTTTGATGGTAGGTGATAGCTCAGCCACAGAACATCAGTCAATGATCTATGAACGGTGGTTCGTTACCCGGTCGGAATTTTGATATTCCTCCCACCCGTTTAATGCCCGAAGTTACCAGACGTGGAAAAGACATGTTTACAGACAATTATAAACATGTCGTCCCGGTGGGATTCGAACCCACGAGACATCGATGCACACGGCAGGTGACACCGAACGCGCCAACAAGTCCGTCAAAATACTCGTAATATTATAATATATTATTTCTCATTTAACAGTTATGAAGTAGAATTTCCTTTTGTGTAAAACTCTGCAGAAGTCAGAATTTGCTGTATTACTAACGAGACGAGATCCTTCATTAGGTAGCGGACACAAAGGAGCTAATTGTGTTCTAGCTACGATTTTTAAGGCTTTTGACTATAATATTACATGAGAGCACAGAAACGCAAATGGCCTCTTCGTCGAAATTTTAGACCAAAAAAAATGGAGCCTTGTAAAGGAATGCGAATTTAAAGTAGACCAAATGATTATTATGACTAAAATACCCACGTACATTATAAAGGGGAATATTTTACTATATTGTATTTCCCATCTAAATATTATTTAATATCAAGTTCAGTCATGTGTGGAGTACTGTTCTCACTTGTGCACTGTTCTCAGGTGTGGCACAATATCAGCTCACTGCCTTGAATTCAGTGGTAAACCGAGAAAAAGAATAATTGGTGATGAGAGTCTTCCCGAGACAACGTTTGCTGAAAAGCATCCGAAACATCGGTATAAACAATAAAAATAATATATCGCGTTTCAATTCGGTATGAAGTGTTTTATTTAATAGATTTTATGTTTTTAAATTCCATTTCGACAAACAATTATTGTTTTTTTATATATACAGAAGATCAAGATGAGCTCAACAGATTATAAGTAGTCACATCTTTACTTAATAAGAATACATCAGCTTGGACTTACTTCCGGTACCCGATTTTCCACTCACGCAACAACAGATTAACTTAAAGTTTTGTATTTTCGCATAGAGATAGGTTTTGACTTGGAAAAATGACAATAATATTTATATTTAAAAGTTATACTTCAGCAGATATTCCTCATTCTA
The DNA here is from genome assembly GCA_905404175.1 of Anthocharis cardamines. Classification (NCBI taxonomy): domain Eukaryota; kingdom Metazoa; phylum Arthropoda; class Insecta; order Lepidoptera; family Pieridae; genus Anthocharis; species Anthocharis cardamines. The sequence continues at coordinate 1,509,940 of FR989957.1, read as the reverse complement.
GTTGATTCGATAATATAAACGAGCTCCAGTATTCACTTCCTCACGTCGTGTATCAGAAGGAGTGTATTTCCCTTGCGGAGAGTATTTCAAATGTTATATTAGTGCATGACAGTTCCTAAAGAGACTTTACATAATACATGAAAAATTTTCATCCTCCTGAATGTTGCGCACGTGTGTTGTGTTTGTAGAAAACTGACTGATTGTAACTTTTATAAATAGAACTTGCCTATTTATATTTTTTTCTAACATTCAGTTTCAGATCTTTCGTTGTTGAATGAAAGAAAAATTGTATATGATTTCCAAAACATTTTACACTTTAATCATATAATATATAGTACGGGTATGTCCAGAAAGTTTGCAGGCAATTGTTGTTTTTGGATATCTGTCTTGAACTCGAATTCAACTCTCAAAAAGAAACTGGTACTAATTATTGATTCCATTACACGCATATCGAATGCTAATAATAAGATTCCGATTTTGTAATCAACATCTGAAACACGATGCTACGTAATTACTAATACAGTTCCATAATATCATCATAGAATTACCAATAATTATGTAATTTGTGGTGTCATGATAACCACAAAATACATAATTTACGAAACCTCGCAATAAATAAGACTCGTTTTCAAACCTAAATATATAGCAATAAAACTAAATGTGCATTATAAACAGCGATACATATCAATTAATTAAAACGATCGCGTGAAACTCTACCACAATATCTGCAATGAGATAGCATAAATGCACTGCAATGAAATCACGTAATTAAAATCGCTTTAAATAATTCCAATACTTATTAAGCGGATAATGACAATTGCACCAGTTTATGACGGCTTTCATGTACAAGAAAACCGCCGTCGCACTGATTCGTGACAATTCATTTTTCATTTTAACGATGCGGTATTTTTTTGGCAATCTTGCATGTGTTGATGTAATTTATTGGTATGTGGTTTCGTGTTTAACGTTTAATTTGCCAATTTGGCTTTGATGTATACATGTATTGATTCAAATATCGTATGAGTGGAAGTATGTTATAATATATGTCAGATATTGAGAGACGAGCCTGATGCTCACTTGATGGTAGATACCTCAACTACAGAACAGAGCATAGACTGAACGGAAATTGGGCTCGATGTAGTGTTTGTGTTTAACTCTAGAAGCCCAATCTAGGTCATTTTTGCCTATAAGCAAACAAATATTTGCGATATCTTTCAAACACATTCTTCGATTGCCGTAATTGTTCAAACTCACTTAGTAGCCATCCAGAGCAAACCGGGAACGACCGTGTCGTCTTGGTAAGTACCACCACTTTGTAGTTATTGCAATGTTGTAGGTCAATTTTACCTATGTTTAGGCTTTGTGTAACTTTTACATTTGTTTTTAGCATTTACAGTGAGCTTTCAGTTATTAAAGAAAGGTTCAAATTTTTACTAAGATGTGAAAAACTAAAGTCGCAAACATTTAATGAAGAAATTAAGCACGGCATTGACCTCATCATGGATGCAATAGGGTTAAATAATAAGAATTATATTTATAATATACCCACACAGTCATACAATACACTGTCTCTGGTGCACCACGTCAGTAGTCAGTACCAAGAGAGCCGTGAACGAGAGTGGACGTGTGATGTGCGTTCTGAGCCTCTGCTGTAGCACTGGTGTACCATACCGTTACACTCAGATAGCAAATACTACACTCGCGATTCATAAATGTACACCACAGAGCTGTTTGTTTCTGTAGAAGCTCGCGGCAGATCGCTCAGGAGATGGACCAACCAAGTCACAGACGCGTTAAACGTCCTCTCCATGAATACAACAGAAAGGCGGCGGCAGCAGTCCAGGAGAATTGACCCTGGATTATTAGGCGTGCCACGACTACCATTCTGTCTTGTCTGTCACAAATATGTTAACCACGAAAATTATGTCGAGAGTGTAGGGGCTGGAGAAGATGATGAATACTGCAGCAATAAATATTCACGTATATTTCTCAAAAGATAGAAATAGTTACGACAAGACACAATCAGTACATCTCAATATATCTAGTTCAGTATTCAAAGGGAGCTCGTAAGAATCGAAAATGATAACCCGACATATTGGGCACGTACTACTGCCCTTTGATCCTTCATACGTTGAAGCTAATATTGAAAACGTGAACGTAATACCTCACAGTTGCGAATATTGTAGACGTTTGCGAATTTGCGCGGCTCTATGAATTTTAATGTTCGTTATATTTAGAATTTGGGCATTCAGGCAGCATCTAAAGTGTTCAAGTTGCATCTTCAATATACACGTACATCGAGTATGCAATGGAATCTAGTACATTTAATCTACACTAAAATATTATAAAGAGGAAAGATTTTTTGTATTTTTGTACGTATATATTATGAATAAACTCAAAAACTACTGGACCGATTTTAAAAATTCTCGCCAATAGAAAGCTATATTATCAACATCAATGTAAGTATGTGTGTCTCTATGCAGTCATAAACTACAGATACATCCGAATATGATTAAATTTTCATGAGAAAACGCCTGCGAAGGTTCCTTGCCCAAAAAAAATACTTTTTTACTTTAGGTAACATTGTAACGCATGCGGGGCACAGCTAATAAATTATAAATTAACAACAAAACCCAAAATTGAAGCAGATATGATTGAAAATCGGCGATTAGGGTTTGAATTTCCTTATTCTCTTTTATTAAAATGAAATTTTACGATTGCAATGAAAGAACATTAATTTAATTTTTGTCTGACATGACATGCAAACCTTAGTTTATCGATTTTATCGATATAATATTCTGTTATGAAAAAATTGTTCATCAATATCTGTGCTTCAGCTTTGCATCAAGTGTGCTTTACGCTCGTCTATCAACAAAAAACTAGTATTCAATATAAGATTGCATGTTCATTCCATTAGTCATGACCAAATGAATATAAAAACGTATTACTGTACAGAGTTCCGTAGCTCATTTATATCCCATCTCAAACGCTCCAGCAATAACCCAAAATGAAAATAATTTTAACAAAAACCAATAAAAATAACATGAACAGACAATTTTGTTTCAATTTGATTCAGAGAATGCAATAGTTATGAAGTGGAAAGCAATCAAATGGACTTGAGTGTTTACGACTCTAACAAACACACCGCGTCGAGGCACGTTTTCAATTTCAGCTTGTGCCGCTCGCTAAATATTAATATTTTTCATGAGATCTATCGTAGATGGATTACGGGGAGTCTGCTGGTTTCATACATATTTTGGATTTTGGTACCTAAGCTATTTCATCATAGTAGTAGTGAGAAGTTAATACGATTTATAGTTTATTCCACAGAACACTTATTTTTCTTGTTCCGTGGTTTATTCCGTACCAACTGCACACATGATGTAGTGAGTATTCCGGTGTGTTTACGTATGAGTAGGCAAATTCAGTTAACATTTAAACTTTATAAGATTTTATTTCAGATACACTTCTCTTTAGTATAATTATAATTAAGTAATTCTTATGGTTAACTAGTAACTTTTTTTAGCACCGTAGAACTAATCAAATTGGAAGCTACTGGAAATCAGTATATCCTTCGATCAACAATAGTATATCCCAGAATCCTATTTGACACATACTAATATACTCAGTGATATTGTCATTAGTGATATTACATAAGTAATATTACATTAGTAATACTACATTAGAAGAGGGATTTTAAAGTTAAATAAAAATTCTATTAAATATATCTAGTATTTTATCACAGAAGTGTCAGTTTCGTCGACGTAAAACCTAAATATTTACTGATTAAATGAAAGGACATTGCTCATATACGAAGGAAACCATCCAGCCATGCAAAATATATCTTATTTTTTATTACTGTGAAGAAATTAACTGGTCTTTTATGGTAGCTTAAACTCTCTCAAAGATGCCAGATGATTTTTATCTAGATACATAACTGTAAAAACTCCTGTTTATATATGTAATGTCTTTGTCTGATACCCACACAAGTCAGACAAAAGTTTAAATGTATTTGATAAAAAATACTCCACACAATTTCAAACATCGGACACTAAGAAATACTGAAGTTATCCCAAGTAAAATGGCGTCCATTAGATCGCGACGTGTATCAGGTAGCATTGTTTGTTCCATTCACAGCGACACCTTCGGAATCGTAATTAGACCTGCTTCGATTCGCACAAGCAGTTCTTACTTGTACAGTGCACAGATAGCTAAGGATTGCATTTAAAGAACATGATTTTAGAAGACAATGACCTAAGTAGGTACTGTATACGTTTACGAGAGCTTCATAATAATATATAATAATAAAATAAATCGGCATATAGACATCACAATTTTTTGTGTTATTAGTAATACCAACACAAGATTATAAATTTTGAGTTATGTCAACATTAGCCGAGCTCTCTTCCCTTTTGCCATGGATGAGTACGGACGTTTCTCCACTCCACTTCTTAATATCCTTTAATTTCCTTTGTAATTTGTAAAGTGTACATATTCATCTTAATTATATTAGTGTTGTGCAGTATCCGAATTTTTAATTTAACCGTCAAGACCTTCAGGCTAGCCATTTTCACCACAGTCCACTTTGCCTCGCACAGTGTACGCCCTTTTATTATGAAGCTCTCGGTATATTCTTTGGAAGTACTCCTAAGAGTTTCTAGACTCTAGAGTATAGTAGAGACTCTCGAGTTGGTCAAAGCAAGGTACTTTATAAGGTAAACTTTAGGCCCGTAATACAATGTAATTTTTTTAATTTTAATAATACGTTTTTGTATACCATCTCCTTGAATTCTTTAATAATTAATTCTATATCCTAAATATTTATAATCGCTTACAATTAAAAAATTAAAGAAAACATGAAATAGAGTAAATCAATTAATTATTTTCAAATTATCACTTTATGTTAACTTAATTGAGTACTTTTTATTATTAATAAGAACTGTTCCCATTGATATTTGCTTACAAATAACAAATCATATTAGGTTATATTTGGACAAAGAAGTATCAGTTTTGACAACATGAAACGAGAATATTTACTGATAAAAAGGTCGGACGTTGCTCATATACATTGTAGACGTATTAATGGCTCGCTACGGTACATCTAGCCATGCAAAATACATACAATATATCCACTTTTTTATTATTGTGAAGAAGAAATTAACTGGTCTTTGATGGCAGCTTAAACTCCATCTAAGATATCAGATATTTATTAAGAGACTCCTATTATTTTTGAATAAAACATTTCTATTCTATTCTATTATCAAAAGAAATTGAGTTAAACCCAAAAATGCTAAATATAGGAGACAGATTCACAATTACGTCACGCTTTAAAATACGGAAGCAGTTTGTAAAAGCCAGTGTATAAAGTGAAACACCAAAACAAAAGTTACCCATAATGAGCTTTTCGGCCGCGATTTACGGAGGTAGCCTTTTAAATGGAAACTATAACGCAGTTTAATGTAAGGCTGTAAATTCGTTACGGTTAACCGCTGCGTACAAGTAAAACTCGACAAATATACGCCCCGGACCTTAAATAAGATTGTTTCATTCGAATAAATGTTTTTAATTATTAAGTCAGAGCTAGGCTCATACTGTAAATATTACAGTAGCGATAGGTATTCTTCTTTTAAGCACGGGGCGATTTAAAGAGCCCTTGAACGATCACTTGGCAATCGCGATTGATCGAACCGAGAGCGTATTGCAAAATTTTAATACTTTTAAATTCAGATGAAGACATGCGAGCTAATCTCAAATAATGAATAGTTTATGTAAGGTACGAATAATGTAACTTTCCTTTAGTGAAACTTATCATCAAATATTATACAAACAACTAAATATAAATAGCAGTATATAATAAGTTATATACAAAGAGCTATGAATACCTGAATTGATGAAATAATAAAACTCAATTGTGTTGTTCTGTAAAGAGAATAGCTTACATATATAATATAGTAATATAAACATATGATACAAAACATTATGATTATAAATCTTACTTTTAAAGAGAAACAACATTTAAAGCTATCAATTCCAAAAAATATTTAACTTATTTACTTTTACTAAAATATTTAAGATTCCAAATAATCTTTTAAAACTCATCTCGTATCAATAAATGTATTTTGTGTCAAAATAACACGGTTAAATAAACAAATAAAGAGCAATGGACTTCATTTACATGTATAATATTAGTGCTAACTTATAAATATGATACAACCAACTCAGTAAGTATATTTTCATTGCACCAACGAGCTCAATAACATTGTAACAGAGAGTCATTACAAATTTTCTTAACTGTATGATATTAATAAAATTAATAGGATATAAATATGTCCTTGTTCCTAGACATTCTGCATTGCTTAAAATCCATAAAAAGTATTCATAAGCTTAAAATATCAGGATAAAACTAGCTCTGATTCAATACAGTCAAGATTAAACTTATAAAACCAAGAGGACGATACACATCTCCACTCGTAAATCCAATCACCAATGTCATACAGCACAGCATTCCATTAGGATGCTGTACTAAACGTATATAAATCACCTAAAATAAAACAGAGTATGTTAGGTCTCTGAGCTATTTTCAAGTGATCAGTTTAAAACAGACGTATCTAAGCAATCACCCCAGGAGGGGTGACAGTATTATATAGGATCCAATATCAGAAGGCTGTCCCATTGGCCGGAAATGTGATACCTACTCAATAGCAATTAACTGCTCTTCCGTGCCCTGAGGCCATCGGCAAATGGCTTTTTACCCCTGCAACCCGTCTGGGAGCTAAAATATACACTGTATTTTACTGACAAGGAAATACGACTCTAATATCGGCAGTTTGATTGTTTTTTTTTTTCTAATTGAACGTTAGATATGAACAACAAGCTAGATCTAAACTTCGCCGGTTCTAGAGAAAAAAAAGATTACTGCTTTAAATTTACATATATGGTATTTATCATTTTATTCTTTGCAACCGGCGAATTACACAATTTCTCATGGGCATTATTTGTAAAATATTTTCAGTGTTTATGACTATTCTGGGAATATAAAAACATCAAAAATACTTAAAATAGTATAAATTGTATGATTATGTTCATTTTTGATAGTTTGTAAACAGAATGACCAGATTCGATTAAACTAATTGTAAATCTTGTATCCTGAAATTTATTTCAAAACATTATTTCAACTAATTCAGCTATACTATATTATTACTATATAACTATTATTAAACTATTTTTTCAAAGCCAACATTCTGGCAGTACAAAGTCTGTCAGGTCTACTATGTAGTTCTACTAAAGAATTCCACTCTTCTCTACATTTTATTTGAAAACCTATATTTCTACGTTTAACATATCCAACACTTTATTGACTGGAGACCACGTTTCATTCGCATCACGTAGGTAATAATGTTTAAAAGGTAACTCTTCTGGAAGCTAAGGCCGAACAAATTATATTGTCTCGCCCATAGAATTAATGTCCGATACCTGCAAGGAATCAATAACAATAAGAAACCGCAAGCATATATTTTTGAACTAGGAGATTCAGTGGAGCTGAAAGCAATAGTTTTATTTTTGATACAACTTTTCTTTTCATTGTTGAAAAGAGTGTCCATGGAGTTTCTTGCCGGTTCTTCTCCATGAGACCCACTTTTTGGAACCGTGCAACTAGACGTTTCATAAGAGCCTGCAAAGGCCTATTTGAAATAAAAAACTTTTGATTTTGATTTCTTTTTTTATAAAATACTAGCAATTAGCAAAGCGCCCCGGCTTCACACGGGTGCAATGTAGATGTACTATACACAAACAATAGCTTATGTTACTTGCCAATAATTTAGCTTTCTATTGGTGGAAGAATTTTCAAAATCGGTCAAGTAGTTTTTGAGTTTATTCATAACATACAAAAATACAAAAAATCAAAAATACAAATCTTTTCGCTTTATAATATTAGTATAGAAGTATAGATGGTGCAAATGTTCAGGTGGCTCACGACATAGACATCCGCAAACCAGAGGGCTTGCAAATGCGTTGCCGACCTTTAAAATTCTTCATTGCATTAATACTATGAGGAGCTAATACAAGCAATATAAACAAACAGTTCTACGAAAGTGGTAAATTAAGGTCACCCTTTAACCATAAAGGCGCAACTAAAACAAACGAAACTTTCCAAACAAATATTTGTAGGCAGAAATTCAGTATAGAAACAATTACTATAGAAATACATACAAATCAGAGACAGTGTTGTGTTTACTGAACTAACAAACATACAGTCCGCCGCGTCGGCCGCAACAATTTGGGCAGAAGCCGAAATGTTTACATACAAAACTACCAAAACCGCACATCACCAATTCCAATCTCTATTCCAAACCAAATAAGATTCAAAGTCTCGCATCCACTCACAGAAAGGTTTTGTAAAGATAGAAGATTCGAATTTACAAGCCTACAGAAACCGTAGCCGATAAAATATTTTTAAGAAAATATTTTAGTCCTTATTATTGTTACTCACAGTTATATTTAAAAATTTATTAAAATTATAAGCAATGTATGGCATCTTTTAATAGTTCGTCTTTGAATTGGTATTTAAATAAACGATAATGGTACTTTAAGTTACCTTCGTTATATGCCTTTGATGTAGAAATAAGTAAAATATTAAAGTATTCCAAGAATATAATCAGTAGTAAATACTATATTTTTTTAAGTTAATTACGACTTAACTTATTTAAAACAGCAACAGATTGATTGATAATAAAATAGGCAGTAAAGATTATGAGATCCAAATGGAAAATTTCGTAGGTAAAAGCTAGTTAGTACATAGGTTTAATTCTAGCGATGAATGACAAGATAACGCATTTTAACGAGCGTCTTAACAAAATGTTGATAATTTGAGCAGTAAAAGTATTATCATAAACGAGCAGAAGTCATGGCGAGACGATTACCATGAACCTACAAGCCTGTGCCACAGTTGACATAAAAACAGTAATGTTCTCTTTAAAAAAATCTATTCTTATCTACATACGACCTCTTAAAGACTGCAGTACTTACGTTAATCAATCATTTATGATCAATAACCTACAGGGGTTTATTTATCTCCAAAAAACATTATATTTTAAACTAAATAAATCTTAATTTACATATACATTAATAACATACACATTCATATACTATTAATAACGTGATATACCTATACATATTATGATAATTAAATGGACTCTGTACCTATATCAAAAAACTATCAAGATTTACATGAATGTTTTTACATTAGTAATAGTAATTACGTTTTAAATCTAAGATTAATATGAGTTAGGTTGTGCGGTTAATATTCTTGTGCCATAACTACAATTTGATTAAGTTTCAATAGTTTTACGTGGCACTGGTATATACTATTTCTATTATATTAGTTGGGCTAAGATATTAAAGGTATTGCTACATCTCTGTAGACCGCTACGCATTTAACGTAGCAGAAGTGCTACATGACCAATTCGCGTAGCACGCATTGTAGCAGATATACATGTTACGGTAAATCTGATTAATTGAAAATTATTAATATTTTTAATAATAATAAACACATGTTTTGGTAAATGTGAATAAAGGATCGAAATTTATTAATTTTAGTAGTAATTCTTAATAATTCACGACACATATTGGTAAAAGTTATAAAATAGATAAAAACCCAATGTTTTTTGCCCAGCAGGTATTTATTTATAATATTTTACTTTAAAACAATTTTATGAAGCCAAGTAAAATAAGTAGGATTCGGTTCTGGCACTCGTCGGCCGCTGCCGCGGCACCGCTCGCTTCGCTCGCTCGACTCGTGCGCGGTGATCACCATACCAACATAACCTAACCTAACCTAACACGTCGCCTACGCGGTTCCCTGGCATCCTCCCCGCACCTCTCGCACGTCGCACACAACGCCCCGCCCCGCAACCCTTGGCCACTTATTACATTTATCACTACTAGGGTTAAATTATTAATAAAAGCCGACAAATATGATTAATTTATCACTTTAACCTCGACTTTCGGTAATTATTAATAATAATAGATAATTATTAATAATCTTCAATTATTCACTCTTACCGTAACATACATTTGTAATTTTGCTACGTGTAAATGGTTTTTGCAACGCGTGAAACGCATCTGCCGTGGCGTGGTAAGTTATCATCTTACTTTACAGTCTATTGTTGTATGTATAATCTCATACTTCTACCTACTATTCAGTAGATGACCATGCAAGGGAGAGGGATACTACACTACAAGAGGACTTAAAGCCCGGATACACAATCGTAACTCTCTTGGTGTTACGAGTGTTTATAGCAGTTAACACCAGGTGATGAGGGGGCATATATTTTTCTATCTTAATATAAATGCTATACTAATATTATAAAGAGAAAAGATTTGTTTGTTTGCAACAATTAACTCAAAAACTAGTCGACCGATTTTATAAATTATTTCAGCAATAGAAAGCTACATTATCAGCGAATAATATCATTATTCATATCGGAGGATCATTGTTCATATTATAATAATTTTATTAGGTACTTAAAAGTTTTTAGTTAAATATTGTTAAATACATCTATTTGAGGATTATAAGTGATGTATCCTTAGAATTATATCATTATACACTAAGACATTTCGCAAGCCGTTGCGGTTGGAACTGAAGTGCCTTGGCGGAAGTGCTACGTGCTTATTTTAAGTAGCCGTGAAAATTGCGGTAAAGCATAGCTCTATCCTAATTAGGTATTATTTATAAGGTACCTATTCGTGCCATACCGATATTACTATTTAAACTGTAGCAATGTCAATAGCCACTAGTATTTCTGTGTTACTTTTATGTAGACTTCGAAAGAAAGTACATTGTATAAGTATGCATTTTCTATTTTTCTGAGTTATTACTTATTAGTTAGTACAACTGTTTTAAAGATTTGAAGGCCAAATAATATACTAGCGAACCCGACTGACGTTTTTCTGCCGGAATGTTTGCTTCGAAAAATAAAAAATTAATGGAACCCTATCGCAGTGAAACCTACCGCGTTCATGTGTCCAATCTAATTCAGTGATAGTACATGGCAAAACAACGATTGCCGGGTCAGCTAGTTAGTATTATTTTTCATAATATCTTGTAACAAAAGAGTGACAAGAAGAAAGACTGAAACAAACACAGCCACAGCCAAAAAAGAGTAGATACAAATGAATTACGTGATTAATACCTATTGTTTTGAATATATAGACTGTGCCCGCGTTGAAAGATCCTCCTTAAAATATTTGCTTAGGCATACCTCGTAAAATGTTAACGCGCTGATTTAGTAGCTGCGTTACCGAGTTTCTGTGCCAGTACATAATGTAACCGTAAGAAGCAAGTGAAGTACAGAATATACTGAATTTTAGTATGTTATATAGGGTGAGATAATAAATTCTTTTATAGCACAATATTGAGAGTAAATAAGGAGCTTTACACAAATAGTATTGTATGTAAACAGAAGTGGCAAGGCCTTTACAAAACTATTACATGCTGCGATATTTTATTTAACTATACTAATATTATAAAGAGGAAAGATTTGAATTTTTGTATGTTATGAATAAACTGAAAAACTACTGGACCGATTTTGAAAAAGTCGAGTTTTAAGTGTAATTGTCATTTTAGACCCGGACGAAATAAAGAGATAATTGATTAAAACACAAGAAAACGATCGAAAAAATTTTGTCGCGGTTGTCATGCTAGGCCGGCAGGTGTACCATAGACTATTTGAACACCAATCAAGCAAAATACTTTCACAAAGTCGAATCTAACGTGCCTATTAATTTCATATGTTAAAAATTAGCCGATAAAGTCATGAAGTCTAAAGATAAATATCATGAAGGCATCCGAATACACAGGATTACACAATTTAAATGCCTTCAAAAATTTAAATAAAATACTGTATACCGGATTAAAACGCGATTTATTATTTAAATTATTTATCCCGACGTTTCGGATGCTTTAAATGTAAAATTAGAAGCATTTAATATTAGTAATATTAGTAATTTAATATGTATTATTTTTTTAATGACGTTCATAGATGAACATTGTGTTACCTAAATTAATAGATTATTTTTAATTTAATTGAATTAAATATGGCAACTTTGTGACATTTCAAATATAAGACAACTGTCATCTTTCAGTCTCCCGCGACCACGGTTGCTGAAAAGCATCCGAAACGTCGGGATAAATAATTTAAATAATAAATCGCGTTTTAATCCGGTATACAGTATTTTATTTAAATGTGTGATACTCGCGTTAATAAAAGACAATATTATGCCTTCAAAAATTCCTTGAAACTTATTTGCCTGAGTTCCACCATTTTATTTTCTCCCAAAATCCGTAAGGCAACTTCCGGGTTTGCGTTTTACGATCACTATAATGGCAACCCTCTGCATACTTAGTTTTATAGCCTGCCATGTATTGCCAGTGATCACGGTTTAAATTTTTCGATGTCAGCGGCCTTTTGAGTAATAAAATACGAAATGGAATAAATTTTACATCCATTGTCCATCAAGGTCATTATTTACGCCCAGTTTCTATATGCATATAATTAATGTAGTTAGGTTACAATAGCAAGTTTGCTATTTGTCAAAAGAAACTTGTTTTTTTTAATATTGTCTTTTATTAACGCGAGTATCACACATTTAAATAAAATACTGTATACCGGATTAAAACGCGATTTATTATTTAAATTATTTATCCCGACGTCTCCCGCGACCACGGTTGCTGAAAAGCATCCGAAACGTCGGGATAAATAATTTAAATAATAAATCGCGTTTTAATCCGGTATACAGTATTTTATTTAAATTGTTTTTTTTAGTAATATATTATTATCATTTATAAATATACAATATAGGTAGGTATTATTACAGTTAAAAATCCATCCGTAACAGCTTGACTTCGACTATCGTATTAACCTCTAAAATCCCACGGATTAGGTTGGGCGAGATAAGAAAACGATTGGATTACTCCAGCTACTAAATACGGATACATTTGATAGGATTTGGCTGTGGTTTTCCGGTTAACGACGTCAGTGAGCTATGTAATTAACTATTAATGCCTATTGCAGCAATAATCCCATTTCAAGTGTAATATTCTACATTAAGTAGACCACTAGTGGGGCATGGGGCTGCCCATTTCTGTGTCTGTTTGACTGATCATTTATCTTTACAGGCAAGTAGGTGATCAGCCTTCTGTGCCCTGCCTGACCGAAGCAATTTTAATCTTGTTTCACGGGATTCGAACCTAGGACTTCCGGTGCTATCGTATTAATTCTAAATAACCTTGAAAAAAAAATTATTTCATTTTTAAGTTTATGTAACATGCATTTTCGGTAAAATAGTCCCAAATATTGAACTATTTTGCCTATCTTCTATGTATTTGGCTACCGTAATGGGCGGAAAATAATAACTTGAAAGGATAAAAAGCATATTTCATATAACACGATTGTGATTACATTATCCAATATCATCCCGCTAAAAATTCTACATTAACATTTCCTAACTCCTAACATATTAATAATCTATGAAACTATGTGTAATAAATGCTTGAGTTTTAGTTTGCTTTAGTTGGTATGGGCATGTTATGAGGGGAGATGAAAAACATAGATTGACTGTGTGTAGAATGATATCTGTTTGAGAGATGTGTCTAATGATATGGTGAGTGAAAGAAGAGAATGGAAAAAGAGAACATACGGCACCGACCCCAAATAAAAAAAAGTAACAGGGCAGGAAGAAGAAGCTATTATCATTTTTATCTCCTTAAAAATGATAATAGCTAGTCTAGCTATGGTAAGCTTAAAGATTAAACTGCAATTTAATTACCTAATTAAAATGGACTCGCGGCAGTAGTTTATAATTGCTAACGAGAGGACAATTCATTAATTTGAACAACAACTTATCTACGGTACAGATCAAGAAACTAACAGAGACGAAAGTAGCCACAATATTTTTGACGGGCTCGTTGGCGCGTTCGGTGCCGTGCCTTGCCGTGAGCATCGATGGATCGTGGGTTCGAATCCCACCGGTAAGACATGTTTATAATTTTCTGTAAGCATGTTTTCCCCATGTCTGGTAACTTCGGGCATTGATCGGGTGGGATAAATATCGAAATTCCGACCAGGTAACGAACCACCGTTCATAGATGAAAAAATTGAGAAGTGCATATTGCGCGTTTCGGTTTCAGTCTATGGATTTCCGAATGCACGAAGTAAAAAGTAGGTCGACAGCGCATCATTGACTGATGTTCTGTGGCTGAGGTATCACCTACCATCAAGTGAACCTCATGCTCGTCTGTCGATATCTGACATAAAAATAAAAAGGGTAAAAATCTTGTACAAAAAGTAGACCACATAAGTTGTTTCATAATCGAAGAAAGAAAAATACTGTAATTTGCCGCTCTTGAGTCATCGATCATCTATTGTCAAATAAAAAGAATACTAGTTTTGATTTGTATAATACAAAACGAAGATATTGTATACATATTACATATGTTGGTGTATTTTTTTCATCTATGGGCATGCATGACTGGCTATTCTATTGATTTACCGGAGCATAAAACTACCTTCTGAAAGCGTCAAAATTTACAGTATAGTAGTAAATCATACTGTTTACTTAACCATTTATATCAATTATTTGATGCATACACAATACATTTACATATATTTCTCAACCGCATCTCAAAAAATAAATACAAATTACAATTGTATAACCTAAAATTAATAAAAAGCATTCATCAACATTTATCCCAGTCATTCACTGTAATACTCATTTTCATATTAAACTTCCATCACTGTGTGCTGAACAAGAGAATTAAATTAATAAATAATTCAGCTGTTTTAGCTGGCCAGGTGATGATGAATCAAAAGAACAATGAAAATAGATTAATATTAAATGCGCAAATTACTCTGTACCAACAGATTTAGCTCGAACAATTCATAAACCGAACGATGGCCAAGGGACTCATGAATGAAACTTTCAACTAATAAAGATTTGCAACACACGTTATATCTCTGATTTATTAGTGCAGATGTTTCACTAGTTTTATAATCACTGCACTATACGGACACAGTATTTATTATGCACTACATAAAATGTTGAATTTCAGTCGTATTACCATATATGAAAGTCTAATTTAAGTAATATATAAACTGCGCTTATAAATTTTCCAAAAAAGGTGGCGTGTTGCGAAATAAATGAAGTTATGAAGACATTAACGCGGGAAATTATTTTAAATTGCCCTCGTTATGTTAAATAATAATGCTTTAGTGTCGCCATGCGATAACGCTTGCATTCTAAGTATAAATTGTCAGAGAAAAATATTTTCCTTGTACGCTGAAGTATCATTTAAAAGAAAAAATAGTCGGCCAGTGCCATTTCTGTAAAAGAAAAAGGTTATGTCAACACGCGTAGTATAAAATGCATGGAAAACATTGTTTCTGGACTTTTTTATTACTTATGCCAATGTTCTATTTCCTTGAAATATTAAGATTATTTTCAAAATTCTATTTTTAATATATATAATATAAAAAGTAACGACCTTAGTATCCCACCACCGAAACTCATTCAATAGAACTCAAGTCTATTTTATCGGTTCTTAAATAAAGTTAATTCAAACATTTTTGAATTAAAATTACAAGGCGAGTTTAGTTTTTAGTATTGTTGAATATCTATCATCATAATTTAAACAGAATACCTGTCAGTAAAATCACTTTCTTAGTTCTTCAGTACGCCTGCCAATAGCAGAACCGATGAGAGCTTATTTCGAAACTGAAGCGACTGATCGTCATGTTCGCTTTAAGACAAAGTCGAGTAAACTAACAAAGGAATAAGAACAATTAAACAAGAGACAAGTTTTAATCTTCCTTTCGTTTAGTTGCTATTTGATTGCAAATAAGCCCGCTTTATTGTCGACGATAGCACTTTGTCTCGTAATGAAACGAGTAAATAGTTAAGTGTCCCGACTCTCATCCGGAAATCTTCATTACTCGCCTCGTAAAATTTAACTTGCTAGTGTTTTATAATAAGTATGTTAGTGATCAGCAGGATTTATCGGTCTAGCATATAATACCTTAATTATCTATCACCGCTTCTCATAGATCACATAAAGGTTTCAGTTTTCGGCATTAAACATCTGCTAAAGAACTGCATCAGTACAAACAAATCTGGGTAAAATTAGGCAACTGTCGTGGTTTCAGAAAGTATTTTTTAATTTTATTTGACAATTTTTTTTTCAGTAAGAAAGTTGCGTCGCTTTAGTGGAAAACTGCTTTCAATATGGCAGAGCTGCATTTTATTTTTTATTATTTATATTATATCATTGAGCCTATGATATAATACCTAGGTAGGTATTACATTTGAGTTACGATTGGTAGATTTAAACGATAAGAGGTAGCTTTGATACAGGTTTGATGAGCAGAAAAATTGGTATCAATTTAAAGACCCCAAGTTTGGGTATGATTCTTAAGGAGGTCTACGGTGCCGTAGCAAGTGAGGCGCATAAATCGTAGCGAAGCTACTACGTCATAGCAGATCTTATACTGTGGATACTATACGTATAAGAGCCACTTAGAGAAAATACCTTTTAGTACCTTTATTAAATATTAACAAATTTTAATGTTGTGTGCCTATGTAATAAACTTAAGAGTTCGTAAGGATATTCACACATATTCGCATGTATGAAAATGTTTTCCTGTGTGTTCGAGTTCCCTAACAAAGTGACATCAAAATAATCTTATGTTCTATCAGAGTAATGCTGCCTTTAGAACATTATAGTAGACAAAACTTATTTTCTTAATAAAAGTATAGAGTCATACTCAAAATTGTAATAGTTTTCATTTCAAAATGATAACAAACGGACGGACGCTTCTATAGCAGTCCAGTCATAATAAATATCATAGTCATCAAGTATGATTCAAGGCAGTACACCCACCACTTAAGATATTAGCCATATATCAACCTGTCGCAATTAAAACTAGCCTCTACACCTTGGTAATAAGGAGTAGAACGCTTTGCTATGGTTGTTTCATCTAAATCCTTTGTGATATGGTGTAGGAACCGCAAGGAGGCGTGATATAGTGTTATTGAGCGTCCCGTCTGTAATGGATGGTGCACTGCCTACATCATGACGGATGATCAGACGAGATATGTAAGTTAATTTGTTATTCACGGTCAACTTGGGTAATGCATTTAATAAACCACAGTATAAATGAATTAGGACGACATAAGGACCTTTCTACGTAACGTTTGAAATGGCAAAAAAATACTGACATATACATCTTTATTGGTGGTCCAAAATATACCAAAACAATTTAAGATTTTTTTATTTTATGTTAATAATTATATTATTTGTGCTACCTCGAGAAGCGCCTGTATTTTTATATAATACTTACTCTTCAGATGTTCTCTGTGAATCATATACTCATCATATTGTACTTGTCTTTTTTTTATTTACTGGTATTTCAGTATTGTTTTCAATTAACCAAATAAATAAATCATGCCTTGTTATTGAGGGTTTCGTTGAAACATTAATATGGATATCAACGGTAATACATAAAAATCTTTTGTGAAAAAAGATCGCAACCTTTTTTTTTCGTTAGTTTTTTTTTATCACTCGGAAGAAAGTGCGATTCTAACCTTGGCTGTATAAATGCAACGATTTTTGGACAATCTAGCTTTTAAGAAACATTTTGTTATTAATAGTTTATTATATTCGATTTTAACCTTGTGTGATATTTTGTGAACCCTTGTGTGTAACGAACAACCGTCCATAGTTTTTACCGTGCAGTGCAGATTGACTTACATCGTAATAATATGAATTGCCAAATAACGTCGAAATAAATTGACAACACATAATTGATTCCAATAAAAAGTATATAAAACTTTACAATAGCTAAAGCTATCATAGCGTAACCTTCGCTCTCCAAAATCTCTAACTCCGATCAAAACTCGTTTAAGTAGTTTTATCAAAGTGGCCAACGACGTGAAGGGTAAAATTTCGCAATGTTTATTAATAAGCCACTCAATAAAGTTGGACAGGAACATGGCACTATAAAATAGGGTATGCTACTATCGAATTTATGCGAAATTAATTGTTAAAATTTAACTTATGTCAATTCACTTAGGAATAGTCCATTAATTACGTGAGGCTTGAAAGGGGTGGAGGGTTTAGGAAAAAATCACGAAATATCACAAGGAGGGGGGAAACGAAACGAAACGTGTTTTTCTTCGTTTTTCCGCCGGAACCCTGCTTTCGCCAATATATGGCATGCAGGGGAATGCGGGGTCGCGCCCTATAAATATTAGCGCCCTCGGACGGTCGCCGGCACGCTCCGCGGATGATACGCGAAGCGGCAGCAAGGAGGGGGGATATAATGAGATATCACGTGTATTCATTTTTCGTTGGTGGGGGGGGGTAGTCTTAAACCTCATCACATATCACCAGGGAAGGGAGGGTTAAAGTTTGCTAAAAAACATCACGTGATTAATGAACGACCCTTTATTTAATATTTGTGCTTATAACACATTATGTACTCTCATATTATGTACAAGTACGCGATTCTAGGTGAAGTCATACCAGGTGATGATATAACTTATAAGTCACATGACCGAGCAGTCTATTGAACTTGAATTCATCCAAGGAATTAAACTCCCTACTTTTATCTGTTTTAAATATTCTAAAAATAAATGCAAGAGACTATCGATTCTTAGCTCTTATGAAAAATGAATATGGTATTATTCTGAAAAAACGAGTAAGGAATTATTGTTTATTTTATAAATAAGTTTTTATTCTGACGAGACATTTGAATCTTATTAATTACTGAATATACATATTTGCATACCTTATTTAATTGTACCATGGAAGGGGATTAGGTATAATTTGTCGGCTAGTGGGGTGCCTCTATAAATTCTCATCAACGCATAGTCCCAAATGAAGTTATGGCGACTGTTTACATACTAAATGAAAGCTTATTAGATGTGAAATTACTTTAAATGTATTTTTAAACCACACTGCGGTTATATTGTGTGGGGTCTCTTCACTCAAACAAGAATATATTTTAGTTTATATCTTAGCAAAGTTTGATCATAATTTTTTCTTTTTTTTAAATAATAATAATTATTTGATTAACACCAAACATTAACAAATTTTATTTAGGACCTCAATAAGGCTAAACTTGTATTTTGGGATCCTACTTCCTTTTGGTAATGGGATATAATTTGTGCAATATATCAAAATCCACAGAGGAGATATTATTTTCAGAATAGGAAGCAAACGGGCAAGTGTTTAAATAAAATACTGTATACCGGATTAAAACGAGATTTATTATTTATATTGTTTAAATTATTTATCCCGACGTTTCGGATGCTTTTCAGCAACCATGGTCACGGGCAGACAGGATAAATGATTTAAGCAATATAAATAATAAATCGCGTTTTTATTCCGGTATACAGTATTTTATTTAAATGTCTGATACTCGCGTTAATAAATGACAATATTATATAACGGGCAAGTGGCTCACCGGATGTTAAGTGATCAACGTCGCCCACAGATATATGCAATACCAGAGCCTGTAGATGAGTTGCCAACCTTCAAATAAATATTTGGTTACTTGAAGATTATACTCGTATATGTAAATACGAACGTGTTTTATTTACCTTGTTAGTTTAATTTTTCACGAAAAAAATAGAGAAATTTATTATTTTCATAAGAATTTTAGGGATAAATCATACCCTACCATATAAAAGTATCACATTTATGTTACTATTATCCCAGAAAATTTAAATATTTCCATGCGAGTGCAAAATCCTTAAAAATTCTGTAGATATGTTTTTCTGTCCATTTCTAATATTAAAAAGTTAGGAAGAATATAATTAATTATCAGGGTAATAAGCCAATATTTATTCATGGAAAAGCTGTGAAAGTGCAACTTGCGCATTTCGGTTTCAATCATTGAATTTTCAATTACTTAAAGTGAACATTAAATAAACGACAGCGAATAATAGATATATTTTGTGTGAGTTCATGTGCCATCAAATGTAAATCAAATTAAAATCAAGTTTGAAGTTTGTAGGATTATTCCGTCTTATTTATTTATTAATATTTATATAATATATTGTATTTTATCAGAAAATCTTATCATTGGTACTAACAAAGTAAAACATTCAATTCACTATTAATGGCAATTTTACATAATGGTAGAGGATCAATAAGCCTAAAACAAATACGAGTACTTTATTAATAAAATAGTTTCATCAAAACTGATAGAATAGTTTTAATGGTACAGAATGAAAAGCAAACACACACATCCTCTATTTGTGTACCTACAATGACCTGCACATTTACCAAACAATGAATTAGCATATACCATATATTCGTACAAACCTTCACTCATCCCTTCAAAATAAAATCAAGCCGTTTTCGATTCTAGCCTAAAGCAATAATGACCATAATTCTGTGAAACTATTCCAATAAACTGAAATGATTATTCGTGCGTTGATTCGATTATCCGATCTCGGATTATAACCTGAACATTCGATTGATGGACTTTGATTGTCACGTGATGTTTGCATCGAGTAGATATTGTTCATAAAATTAAATCGATTCCAGTAACAAACGTTCCCGGCCGTGTCGAATCATTCTGATAAACGAATTACCGTTTCAATGTTTAGCTAAACGATTAGTCGTTTGATAAGATAATTTTATTAAGCTACAAAGTAACTTATAGCTCAGTTACACTCAAGTTATTCCAAATTAGACTTATTGAAATTGTAAATTATTTCTTTCTTGTAAGATTGACGTTACATGATTTAAATATTACATACACTGGAATGAACATTATAATATTTCTTGATATGATTGTCGTTTCACATTTATAAAGTTATGGTGATATGATATGGAATATAATAATAAAAAATTTACTTGATATCACCAGATTAAAACACCGCCATTAATTCATATTTTAATTCGTTTTCTGTACTTCAGTTTCGGAAGATCTTGACATCTTCCCGTCGTTCCTATTCTAACAAGATAGACAATGCTTACGCTCACAAACCATTCAAGTACAATCCGTTTGAAGCAGTGTGCGCTGTTTAGAAACAGCTTAAAATGAGAAAATAACAATAAAATTGAAACAAATCGTTCTATTGTATATAATATATTTCCTCTTTATAATAATTAAAAATCAGGTTTTGAAAGTTAAGTTAGTACAGTACACATGGAAATTATATATCGCCCGCGAGAATTTGATTATAAAATATAAGAAATAAGTTTTTAAACTATCTATTCTATTCTCCTTTCTACTAATAGTTATGAGTAAAGTTATTCAAAAGTCCTATTAAATATTTACAATCTTTAATAGTGTTACATTTATTTTCTAAAAACTTTTTTTTGCAAAGTAAACGTTACTAAATAATATTTTTTTAATACACAGTTGTGTCTATGTTTCTCCGAATGAACGATATGGTTAGAATAGAATTGTTCATAATTTCATAACACACGTAATAAAATATAGATTTTATCCACTAAATTAATTATTTATTGTAAATCTTCGATCAACAATATACTAGATATCGGGTCGACGCAAAAAATCCGTGCCGGTAAATATCAGCTCACTTGAAATGTGAGAGTCTATTTTGTTTAGTTCTCTTCAAACACGGCCAATATTAAGACGTTTCACAATGACACAGTTTGTCTTCCAAAATTGCGAAAATAATTCCCGAAAAAACAATTTTACGGACGGAGTCTTATTTTTGGTTAGTACATATAAAATAAGATATATTTTAAGCTTTCAAACTAACAAATAATTGAAAATTTGAACAAAATTATCTGTTTTAAATGAACGCTACAAATGTTTGGCCAAGCTTGGCCAACACATGCGCAAACTATTGTGTAACAGAATAGTGGATGCATGGAGTAGATTAGTACTAAAATAATTCTTACTATCTAAGGATAAGCAATTAAGCATCCTTAGTAATATTATAAATGCGAAAGTGATTTTTTTTGTTTGTTACGCTTTCACCATAAAATGGAAAAGAAAATATTCCAATCTGTATATATTCGGAACATTTTGCGGATATTATTATTTAACATACGAATTACTATTTATATAAAACATTATATTATTGTTTATCAAATATATTATAGTTTTTGTACCCTACTAGATACATGATAATTTACACATTGGTGTTTCATAAACTATACTAATAATACCAAAGTCTTCGAAGTTAGTCAAGTGTTTATGTATAATACATAGATATGTATATTTATATATATTTTGGTAACTAATAAAATCATATTTCGACTTCACTCTTTTCTTTGTTCCCATTGAGCAGTGTCATTTTTTCAAAATTTGACAAGGAACGAGGCTTAAATAATCGGGACACTTTTTTCGTGAATTTTGTATGCGACCCGAAGTCTATTTAATACTATGTCAATGTTGTAAATAATACATATTTAAGTTTTAGTTTCTTTGACATAATAATCCGTCTCCAAAACATAACCCACAACTACGCGATGAAGGTATTTAATGTTCTTGGATCTAACGTGAACAATAAACGTTTTTTGCACAAAACGTAAAATTACCTTGCTCGGACCTATTATTATTTGATCGACATAAGTGCGTACGTTAATGAGAAATATAATTGCTCCGAGCAAAGTGGGTCATTAAAATTATACTTAATTATGATATGAATTTATTTCATTTTAATTAAGGAGCCATGACTGAACGCGATCGGAGATATTTTAATTAAAACCGCTGATATTTACGTTTCGTTTCGTTTCGTATGATAAATTACATGATAATCCTCTGACGTATTTATAATTAGTGTGTTATTCAATATGGGATCTCGTACAGAATTGTATATCTTCATAACTTAATTATTTTTAATGGTGATTCTGTGCTATTGCCAAATACACTCACGATTTATGTTGGTTTCTGTTTCTAAGAATACTCCTATTTTAATTCAAATTCAAATCATTTATTCATTTAGGTAACACAATGTACACTTATGAACGTCAATAAAAAAATACATATTAAATGCTTCTAATTTTACATTTACTGCCAGTTCTCAAATCAAGGGCGTAGAATGAACGAGAAGATCTGGGAATAAACTCTCCGCCACTCTTTTAAATCGCCAAGTTGTGAATCGCCCTTGCTAGGATCAAGACTACGGCAACCTTTGGAAATAATAGGAAAACATGTACTTATTTAAATTTTTGTATAGGAAATAAAAACCCTATCCATTCTATAACTTGTAACTTTTCTTATATCAGAAATCTGGTTATCTGGTAGTTTCCCTCAAACGATAAGATCATCCACGTTCATGAAATTATTTTATACTATGTTCAGGTATTTTAAATTTGTAGGTATGTCTTTTTTGTGTGCAAGTAAAGTATTTTTTATTACTATTATTTGTACTGAGTTCTGCCGCCCTAGCATGACCGCCACGAGATATGTCGCGGACGAGAGAAGACAAATTAAGATGTAAGATATCTCGATATATTATATCTTGACATCGAGAATTTTGATAGAAAAGATATCTCGATAGACAAATATATCTATTTTCGATATTAAAAGTCGACTTTTAAGTGTAATTTTCATGTTAGACCCGGAAGAAATAAAGCGATAATCGATAAAAAACACGAATAAACGGTCGACAAAATTTTGTCGCGGTTGTCATGCTAGGCCAGCAGTATGGTTCAAGCCACACATCCACAATAAATTCCGTGTGTACAGGTTGCGCAGTAATTGCGAGGCGGCCGCGGAGGAAAGTATTACAACAAACCTCATTTACAGATTGCCACTAATAATACTACTGCTTGAACTCGATTGTAACTCGAATATACTTAACTACACAAATGTATTTTCTATTTCTTTTTCCGTTTATATTTTACTCTTCTACACTGTAAAAATAACTTTTCCGATGTCATCTGATTGGGTATTAGAGCGGTACGATTACGAACCGGTTTCCCACGTAGAGAAACTGAGGAAAATATTATATTGTGCGTACGCACGCAGTAGTACTACTTGCTTAAGTAATTCTATATATCGGTTTCATTTTTATAGCTAAACTACTGAAGCAATTTTCATGAAATTCAGTACTATCTAGAAGTGCAAAAAGTACATGGAGAAATCATTCAATTTATTTTCCACGTCAACGACGCTGTGAGAAAACTCTTGTTTGTGTATAAATATCGACATAAAAGTTGTGAAAAAATAAATAGTAATAGGTCGGCATGTTCGCGAATGGCTTCTTCAAGTAATTCATCACGAGAAGGCAATTACTGATGTTCATGGTTACCGTCATTTTGCAAACATTTATATAGCTGGTTGGTTGTGTAAATAATTTTCGCTTTCAGATAAAATATTTAATATGTTACATCTTGATCTGTAAAATTATGAACAGTCAGGATTTCGATATTCGTCCCACCTAATGCCCGAAGTGACCACATGAATGGAAAACTTGTGTTCAGAAAATTATAAACATGTCTTTAAAAGCTATATTTAAAACCAATATAAATATATAAAACAAAATCGTGTTAGTTACATTTATAATTCAAGAACAGCTGCACTGACTTTAATGATATCCCAAATAACAGAATTACTATTAAAATTTTAGCAAAATTCAGAAAAAAATATGTACAATATTTATTTTAAAATAAATTCCGCAATTGACAGCTCACGTCACGCACGCTTATAGCTTATTTGTAATAATTTATGTCCACTGCAAATCAGTGATATATAGCATATTCAAATCCAGAAATATTTTATAAATTTTATAGCCAACATTCTGGCAAGAGAACATGTGTCAGATCCGCTAGTAATGAATAAAAGAACTTTCACGAAAACGAAAACTTCAGAGGGGTTAGCACGAACAACTATCGAAAAAGTATTCGTATCGGCGAGCTGTCAATTGTATGATATTTCAAATGGTTGTATGACAACTGACAGATGGACGATTCGAATACTTTCTCGATAGACATTCGTGCCATGCCCTCAGTATGGAAAAGAATATCCGTATAATTGAAGGAATAAATTGTGAATGCAACGCTTTGTTTTCATGACAATAGTAGTAGCGGTTTCATACATTTTATGTTAAACTTTTAGCGCAGTGTACCACAGCTGGCACTTTCATAAATTCAATTAAAATAATTAAATCTTGTCAATAACACCTCGCTCCTGCTATAAAACCAAATAACAAAAGTAGCATTATATATTTTTTTTTTAAGTTTTAAATTGGGAAGTTATTATAATTTCTTTCGGGCCTCGATAAAATAGGTCCTATGAATGTTTAAGTGACTCCTTTAAATCAGTGATATTTTGTTTGTTTTTAGCATCAGAGGTACCGGGTTTGAGAACCGGGGAAACAAGACATAAAAAAAATGTTTCTGAGATCACCAGCTTACCTATAAAGAAAAAAATGATAAAACACAGAAACGATTCTGCCACTAGAGGTAGGGAATTCAATCGCCTGTGATCAATTTATGATATAACACAGTTTTTCAACGAGGTATAGAAATTGGGATATCTTAATCGAAGAAGATATATTATTATATATGTATTGCCTATGAAAGCAGATTTATTTCTACTTAGTGGAATCACTTCCGACCGGGTAACGAACCAGCGTTCATAGATGAAAAAACCGTGAAGTGCATATTGCGCGTTTCGGTTTTAGTCTATGAATGTCCGAATGCTTGAAGTTAAACGTAGGTTGACAGCGCATCATTGACTGATGTTCTGTGGCTGAGGTATCATCTACCATCACGTGAACCTGGTGAACGTGAATAATATGTATGCTCGTCTCTCGATTATGGCAAAAAATTTTTTAGATATAAGTTATCATCACATCACAGACCTATCTCTAGTACTCGGAGCAAGCACCCCATGAATTAGGCTGATCTAGCTACTGTTGCTTAATAAAGTAAACAGGTGTAGTGCTACATATTAATCAGTGAAACATTTAACAATTCACAAGCGAGTTAATTACCTGTTTAATTAGTCACAACGTGTTCTACTATTCCCATATATCTATTTACATTATTTTGAACGTGGATTTACGCTGAAATACATTACATAGTATAGATACTAAATTGAATATGTTACGAAAATAGACGAGCATTAACTCGTGCAATACAACTCTCCATGCACGCATAACTGGTAACATCGATACAATTTTACGAGGAGAATAATGTATTTTACTGCTTAGCAAAACATGTCTCAGGACAGTTATTCAAATAAAATCCGGCTGCTCGAAGTAAAAAAAAAGTAGGTCGACAGCGCATCATTGACTGATGTTCTGTGGCTGAGGGATACCTACCATTAAGTGAACCTCATGCTCGTCAGTTGATTATATACTATTTACGCGTATCTCACATTTAAATAATGTACTTTATAACGGAATAAAACGCGATTTATTATTTTTATTTATGCCGACGCGGACGTTTCGGATGCTTTTCAGCAACCGTGGTCGCGGCAGACTGGAACGTCCGCGTCGGCATAAATCCGTTATAAAGTATTTTATTTAAAAGCAAAATATCTTATGACAAATAAAGTAACTATTACATAGCTTTATTTTAATGAACTTATAGTTCGAACCACCTTAAATCAAGAATCACATAGAAATATAAAAAATGTGAAAAATAATAATATACACAAAACGTGATTCAAACACATAGCATAGACATATCTTTTGGTTTGTTACAAGGACGGAAACTAAAGCTTTTTACCTCCCTGAAAGCCTCAATCCATAAAAGGAAAATGCAGTTAAGAGGCTTTAGTCTGTATTTTAATACAGTTCCGATAAAATAACTGCAACTTTTCAAATGTCAAAATTACCATATCGTGTAACTCTGTTGTGCACGCAACACCCGGCCACTTAGTTAATGGCTTTATTAAAAATTGCAATATTAAAAGCGCTTTTGTTTATCGTGAAAACTAAAAACAATGAATGCGATAATCTTGTTACTATGCGATAATGTCCTGGCGTTTGTTTTACATTATTACATTACCTTTTGTTATTTTACCATAACTGCCGCGTTTACAAACTGCGTGTACCCATGTGGTATGCGTGTTAAGTTTTCAGACTTTCCAGATTCGAGTCCCGATGAAACAATATTTCTAAAAAAATGTTTTGTTAAGTCAAAACACAGAAGATTGATCATCTTCTTGCCTGTAAAGAAAAATTACAAATTACAGAAATCTGTCATCCCCATGGCCCACTAATCACTCGGAAATTCGCTTCACAGATTCAAGAATCGTATGGACAAGTTTTATTACCGTGTTACTTTTAAACGAAGGAATTATAATAAATGACGTCTGACAAATTGTGTATGGAAAATGTATTAAAAATTCAAAATTGATTTTTAATATTTTATTTTAAGTAATCTTATTTACAGTGAAAACTTGCCTTTAGCATAAAAAATTAAAATCTATTATACCATAGAGTAAGTTACAGAGAACACCGAATATAATAAAAATACATTGCCAACAATCCCAAAGCATCCAAATGAGAATCCAAATTATATTGGCTTCAGTGTAAAAGATAAATAAAGCTTCGCTTATTCATTATTATGTTTCTTATAACATTAAGGAACAGAACTGTATAGTACCCGTAGTTCCTTTAATAATAATGATCTAATTACCAAAGAAACATACACGTTGTTTACACAGAGTTTCAAAGTAAACAGTGGCAGGGCGTAATTTTCAATTAAACATTTCAAATACAAATTGTATAATGAGTTCAGACTCAAATTACTTTGATCTATAAGCATATGAGAGTTACTGTGATCTCGATATTTTATCTGAGAGATAGCCAAAAACTTAGAAAGGTTTTTCATTATTATGTATAACTGTTAAATTATGAGTATATATTTTTTCTTATGCTCTTCAAGTTTTGCTCAATATTTTCTAGATCTATATCTGAGTATCTTTTGCTGCAGCGTCCATTACTTTCATCCGACCAACGCAAGGTGTGTTCGTTTAGTGTGGACTTGTGAGAGGAATTTAGAAATTTTTCAAGACGTAATTGCTTACCCACTTCGTTGAAAATCCACAACACGGTCCCATCCATTCAAACATATCTTAGTCATATGTATGAACCGTCATCTCTTCGCGCAGTACGTAAACGCCACCACTCGAAAGGTCTGTGCTTTACAAAGTACTGTTTGCCCGGACGCCGCGTGAGACCTGACAAAGGAGAATGGAACAAACATTGACGTTCACATACGAATCACGAAGTATTTGTACCTGCATAACAATTGCTTCCACTGCTGCCTCGTTAAGCGAAATATTATGACTGTTAAATCTAAGAGCTACAAACAATGGCATCAAAAAAACGTGGTTTACGTAACGAAAACGCATCTACAACGTTTTTGCAAATGGAAACATGGACTGAATTATTGAAAAATATTTAAATATACACATGTTAATATATTTATACATTAACAACAGAAGTAAAAAAATAGTCACAGAAGGCTGTGTCAATCTACTAACTCAACGATTTTTTTTTTTCTGTTAGTCAACCTTAGGAAAACATCAGGTGACAGTTGCTAATATAGAATTACTTAGCTGGTTCACTTAATGTACACCTATAATTAACTATAAAGAAGAACAATTTTGATTATAATATCTCATAGACACCAATTGATTAAAAAAATTAACCACTAAAACTTCAAAAATAACCAAATCTTGCTACATCTACAACTGTGTAAGTAAACTTTTTGATATGTATAAATCATGATCTAAAAACATCTTTGAATCGAAATAATGTTAAAATATTTCTTGCCTATTATATAGCTATGGTACAAAATTCAAGAGCCCAAAAAAAATGTATGCAAGCTTTTGAAACGTTGCCAACGTAAATAGATTTAGTTTTCGTGGCTAATTTTATTGCGGCTATAGTTATGCGGTTTTACAATATTTGCTTCAGCCGTTTGTTTTTAGTGAGCACGACTGCCAAGCCAGAAGTGTAAGTGAAATTGTAATAAGCGTGGTTATACTGCTGTACGAAAACAATATATATAGAATCTACTAAACTCTAGACTACTAGAACTCTGCTAAAATTATATCAGCCAGTGGTAAAGTCTGCAAGCCGGGCTTTTGGGCTTGTATGGTGATCCCGCCACCCGGTTTGAGACAATGAGGTTTGAGGTTATGATACATTTTATGTGATAACTAAAATACACAAGCACTAATACGTATAATAATATATATTTATTGCACACCACAAAAAATCAAATATAATATAAATAGAAATAACATAAAAACATAGTTCCAGGCAACCTGTACTGGCTAATCTGAAATAAATTTAGCTGATAAGGTAACAGTAGCTGGAATACATATAATTTTAACATAAGCATACAGTAGATAATTAGTGAATACAAGAAAAAGTAACAAATTAGTCACAGTGATAAAGAATACGAGCATAGTTTTGAAAGATTGAAGAGTTTGGGCCTTTCTGACTTCAGTGGGAAGAGAATTCTATTGGTTAACAGCTTGCACACTAAATTAATTGTTAAAGAAAGGAGTTTTATGAACAGGTGTACAAAGCAATAGATTATGGACAGATATAATATGTGTGTTTCGTTCGTAATAAATGTTATGTCTATAATAGCTTTTTACAACGTTCCTTACTAAACATAATATTTGCTACGTAAAGTTTTTAATTCACTTATTCGCCGTATGAAATATCAAAAATGCTACAAACGTTTCACAACTCTACTTTTAAAGCATTTTCCCGCAATCTCCATTGTTTCCTTGTAAAACAATCCAACTGGTTTGCAAAGCAAACATCAATGCTCACAGCTAATGAATGCACGACAATACGCACGCAACACACTAACTTATTCTGATTAAACTTTATCGAGCTACGTTAACGGTGACAACCCTTTGTTCTAATTCCACGCGACCAACTAATATTTACATCCAGTCTCTACCTTATGTCAAAGCAGCAAAGTAGATTATTACATAACTAAAATAAACGTATTTTTGTCGCGATCGCTACGATCTAACTATTCAGCTCCTAAATTTTACTATCCATTGCTAGACCGTGTCCAGTCTAAAGTTGGAAAACTAAAATTGTAACACAATTTGGAAGAATGAAGCTTGACGAAATGGTTGGAAAGGCAAATCGTTTTTCCAATTCGTCGTTTCTGGCAGGTTTCATTTTAAAGGAATTTATTTTATTTTTTTAAAGTTAGGCATTCGTTAGGCTAACTTGATAAATAGATTTAGTGGGATTAAACTCTTTTTTTATGAAATTATCTAAATATCGTTTGAAATTGTAAAATTATATTACAAAGGGAATCAAACTTTTCTTATAAAATGCATAAGAACGGATAACTATTAATTGAAGATTCTTTGAAGTTTTCAATTTAAGTTTTATTATCAACGAATCTTTCATAGTATTCTAACATTGGATTACTGTTTGAAACGAAGAGAAAAATGAGATGAGGTTTTATTTGCCAACCTGTTAGCTATCAGGATTAGATATAATATGAATATCCTTATCAAGTGATCAAGTGACATAGATTGTCCATTGTCTATGTAATGTGGTTTTCTTCGCAATATTTTTTTTGTAAAGATATTATATCAATCAATATCGTCTTTTGTTAAACAAAACTTAATTGATAACATAATTTTCCTTTTTCATTTGTGTTTAAGTTTACTAAGTAATATTATTAAAAATTCATTATATTATTTATCCGTGTTTGTTGCTCGTTATAAGTAATTCAATAATTGTCAAATGTATTCATGTAGTATTACCGACTACCGTAGCCACAGCCATTGTCCATATTGATAAATATGCAACCGCCCTTAACTTCTTGTTATACTTTTTAATAAAATTAAAAAGTTTCCGACGCACGAAGGTAACACAAAAAACGACCGAAATTTAATCCTACTAACTGAAGTTTTAGATAAAAAAACTCAACAAAGAATAAACAAGACGCGTCGCGCCTATTGAAGTTACCAAGTAATTTAATAAAGGATAACTTTCTTTAGATAATAGATAGGTCTAACGAGAAAACTTCTGAATGGGTCAGGTCTTATTCAGGCGTGGTTAGTGCTGTAATATTATCAAAGATAAATTGAATTTTTTTATTCTTCATTTTTCATAGCAACACGGTAGCTGTTCAACGTAATAACTGAGATGTCGGGATAACTTCGATTCAGGATATTTTAATTACAGTTTTTACACATGAATTCTTTAATTTAAAATTCTTCCGTGACCATGCGTTTCTATGGGGTTCGAATAAGGCTCAAAAGAAATCAATTTGAAAATTTTCTATAAACATATTTTCTCTATATCTATCAACGTGTGGGAGGAATATGAAAATTTTAGCCAGGTAAAAAACCACCGTGCCATTCAAAAATGTAAAAATCCTGAAATTGATATTTGCTGTTCAGTATATGAAATTTCAAATAAGTAATTTCATATACTGAACCTACTCTAAGTAAAAAAGTGGTCAACAGCTTTCCTTTACTGATATGATCTGTGACTGAGTGATCACTTACCATGTTCGCTCGTGTTGATATCTAACATACAAACATTTTTAGTACAAAGTATCTGACTTATATGACTAAGCTCATCCCTGGAGTGAAGACATACCTCGGTAAGATCCCGGAAAGTCCTCAACTATTCACTATTAACGCGACGCTCAACCCGACTCGCTCGCTCCTATAATTTATAACGTCTTAACTACCCACAACTTTCCTGCTTAATACTTCATTATATGAACTGTCCTATATAACACGTATCCGTAACTTCCGAGGGCCTAGCACGAACAATTTGCGAAAAAGTATTCGTATCGTCGAGCTGTCATTTGTATAAAAGTTTCTCATACAACTGAAAGATGGACGATTCGAATACTTTTTCGATAGCCAATCGTGTTAGACGCTCCAATGTACTAATTCCATAATTATAAATACTTCCCAAATATTCATTCCATAGATATAACAGATTCCTTAGACATAATTAACATTAATTCAATAGGCAAACAAATAAAAATGGCTACTCAGAAGGAATTCCTATAAAACCCTAAGGCAAAATGAAATGAGCAAGTCTATCAGAAAATTCTGTGGGAAAGCGAGGCCGCGTACGCTTACTGAGAGTAATCTAATCTTCAGACAACTTTAAGTCACTGAACTCAATTACAACCTTATAATATTTTTCAACTCATTATTAATATTTATCGGCGCGAAAAGGTTAACAGCCGCAAATTACTAGATTATCTAGAACACGTAGTCGTTAAATAACTATTGGGAGTACAAATTAATTCGGTCCGTTTTTTTGTTGTTAAAAATGCCTTTATTTCAAAACAAAATGAAAGCAGAGATTAATGAAAGTACTGTCCATCGCTGATAACATATTTTTCCCACCTTTCAGACAATTTTCGAATTGCACATCGAAAAAATGCCTCGTTTTTTGAAGCGATCCAAATTTCGAGTTAATTTTCGATTTCTGACAAAGAAGTGAACCGGCGACCTGTCAAATCGCGATGCATAGGTCGAAATAACTATTAATCGATAGGAGCAATATTCGGAGTATACAGCGGGTGCATTAAAACATCCCTTTTGAGCGTTTCCAAATAATTTTTGCGACATGATGCATAGCGATGTCATGCAGAAGAATAACTTTGTCATGTCTTTGCTCATATTCCGGTCGTTTTTCTCGCAATGCACGGCTCAAATGAATATATTTCAATCTATACCAATCGCCTGTAATGCCTTCGCCAGTTTAGGGCAGCTCTTAGTACACAAAACCCTTTTTATCCCTCCAGATACACTCCATAACCTCTGAATCATGGATATCCAACTTTAATGTTGATGTTGAGGTCGATGGCGACGACTGACCGGGTTAAGCATAGTATTTTTTTCTTGGGGTTATCGTAAAATATAAACTTTTCATCTGCTGTTACTATCCAATGTAAAAAACCCTGTCTTTTTTGTCTTTGAATCCGTTGCTTGCAAGAAATAAAATCGCCTTATACGAGTAATGTCTCTCGGAGCCAGTTCATGATGAACCAATTACCTTGTTTCTGAATGATTCCCATGGATATTTTTTGAACATAAACTGTTTGTTGTGTCCATCCTAATGTATCTTCATGTTTCTTTTGCGTTTGAAATGGATATTCACCGTGTAATGCCTCCATTTCTGTGTTTTAAATTTTTTTGGCTTTTCAGAGCGAGACCTATCTTCAACGCTGAAATCTTCGTTCTCAAATGGTCAAAACCCTTCCTTACATGATTTATCAGTTGGAGTAATGTCACCATAATATCCCATAATCATTCGATATGCTTCAACTGCACTTTTCTTTCAATTAAAGCAGAAAACTAAAACCTCCCGCAAATGCTGTTTGACTAACTTAAATTTCGTCATATTCAACAGAGTTAAAGACAAGGTTTTTTTATGAATCTTAAACTAATATAAACTGAATATTATTAGCAGATATCTTAACTCTCAGAAACAACTGAAATCAGCTATCACTATCAAACATACATAACAACTAGAGCCACTTTTTAAAAACGGACCGTATTAATTTGTACTCCAATATTTAAAGTTAATTATTATTCTAAGATATTACTTATCATAATTTAATCGTAAACTCTAAAATAGAGTACAATATTGTAATGGTTTTGGCACACACAGTTAATGTACATGCAAGCCGGTAATAAACGGTAAAACGGTAGCCGGTATAACCTCTGAAATTATTTCGGAGTAAGAAGTTTGTCTACGTTTTTTTAAATTAAAAGATAAAGACAGAACCTACATAAGAACGACGTCACATAATTTTTTATTATTAATGTAATAAGCAAGTTTCTAAATTATACATTTCTTTTTATACTTTCATGACGATTTAAAGACGACGCAATGCGATATTTTACTAACGAGGACAACGGAGAATACCGTGGCAGCACTTTGATCAAGATGCACATATTTATATACAACTCATATGGAGTTTAATCCTCAAGTAAGTCATATACTTACATAACTTGGCTAAGTAATGTAGGCGTGCTCTGGAGCTTGCTTTAATTTTCTTCTATATTACAGTATTACGCAGTGAAATGGATAGAATATTGTTGCTATTCGTCTTGAATCAAATGATTTGTCTTAATAATAATGTAGGGTACACTTGATTTTGACTTAAGTTATTACGTGAAATACGTTCTGCTCTATGACTAAGACATTTTAAAATATTTTTTTAGATACAATTATTCTTCAGAAAATATAAATACACTTTGCTTAAAACGTGATTCTATACAAATTATGTCAACGTTTCGAGTACTTTAACAGCAAGCGTGCAATGGGCAGATTGCATTGAAATTTTACAAATTAGCCACACTAACGCTATCTATATCAACGCTTTCGATAATTGCGGTAATTTTCTATATGATGGTACTACTAGCTGACCGTGTCTTCTTGTTTTTACTTTGTTACGTACACGCTGCCATATAATAATAATTTCTACATTTCCTGACCTAACCTAACGTTGTAACACTTTTTTGTGTTCTTAACGCAGGCAATACCACAGGACACTACTACTCGTATATAAACTATAATCACTTTGCCTTACACATTTAACTATTCACGATCACGCATTAAAAAGGCCGTGTTTACAATCAATTCCCGCGTCAAAGACATTGATCGAACCATCAATAAGTAAGGGTCTGCATCGAGTAAGCGATGTGTACTCAGCCTTAGCTTTGTGCATATGTAATTTGGATGCATTTCACGCAGCCAATATTTACTCAGCATGCTTGGCCTGGACGATAAACTCGATAGGCTCTGTACTGCTAGCTATATAAAATCTACCAAATAATAGATGCTTTTACTTGTATTAGATAATTATCTATATCTTTCTATCTATCTATATATTATCTATAATAATAGATAAGAATATTAAAAATTAAGATAGAGTTGCATAATTACTAATACAAACCAAGTTAAACCAATGATACCCAAAGTTGTCTTTATCGACTACAAGGGATCTTCAACGATACACTACACTTCATATTTTCAAATTATTCTAATTAGTGTTGTGTAGTGTTGTGTCCCGGACAAGACGTCAAAATGTAAGAACGTCTTCAAATTATAAAACTAGTGGAGTTTACTTTACATTGAAAAAAAGTACAAAGGAGTCTACAAAAAAAAAAGTTGAGAAAAAAAGAGGACCTTCGTTTTAGACGTAAAACTTATAATTTTAAAAGTGTTGTAAAAGTTACCTTCCCGCAAATTCTATTTACGCATTACTTTATACTCCAGTATAAAGAAGCGACTGAATCTCTCGGCTTTTCCAGCCTCGGGGGCGATCGTCAACAACCACAAAAAACGTTCTCAGGTCTCTTGGGTACCACTCTATTACTGTTGAAGATTGATTACAAATTATTAAAGTTTACCCAAAAGTATCGCTGTCATTTCCATTACCATACAGAACATGCAAGCCATTTTCTATATCCCTCAGTTTTGTTTACCGTTTCAGTATTCCGCCGAAAGCTTAACATAGGTACTTTACATAAATCAGACGCTTGAGTAAGAAAATCCCTTGAGAACCATCTTTACCATATTTCTTAAACTTATACGAACCTGACATTGTCACAAGAAACGTGTAATGTTATTTACAATCAGGGAAACTCAAAGCAAACAATACCTCATAAGTGAACGCGCTACGAGTTGAAATAATAACGAAATTCGTCTGAGTTGAATAAAACTTTGATTGGATTCCCCTCTCGCGATGGAGGCGACGTTCATTAGTTTCTAGAAGGCTTCAGCTAACTGAGAGAGATAAGTGAACATATAATTAACCTCAATATAGTCTGTTTAAGTCTAACGTTACTTTGGAAGTTGTGGAACTTTGATATTGTCAAGTAATGCACGATATTTGACGGAGAATATGGTAAGGAACTAACGGGAACATGTATTCTTAAAGAAATGGCTTACAGGAATAATGTCAAAAACAATTCACCTTTTCAACAGATCTTTCACTTAAAGAAAACTTTATACTTTGATCACATTTTAGTAAACAAAATCTTTGGCCTTTGAATGAAAACTATAAACAAGTTTTGAAATGTCATTTGTAACTCCATCCAAAGTATTCAGTATGACAAAAAGCTAAGAAGCCTATACGTGCTGACCATTAAAAGACTTGTGTAAATTGTAATAATCTTATTTTCTCCATTTAAATAGGGAATATGCATGTGATTCCAATGAGGGTCAAACATTACTTTTAATAAACTTTATTACTTCAGAATTACGCTTCCATCAATATTTTAATTACATTTTAGTTTTGAGCAAGAAATTAATTTTTATAAAGTAATTTTCACATATTTGAAAAGTCACACTATTTTATCTGATCAAATTGAATCAGATACATATATGTATATAAAAAAATACATGCAAATATTATTACATCTATATTATTGTATTTATAACGTGGAGAAAACGTGTTCATAGAGATATAAAAGCATATCAGACCCAGCGGAAATCGAACCTCAAGTCCAAGCATTCTTTCAAAAAATCCTTCCATACGTTTAAAAAAAGTTATTTACGAACAAAAAAAAAGTCGGGCGTAATCTTAGTTCCCCGCCAATCTAATCCATTTCTAATAAAGTTCCATCGTTACACCGGAACTTGAAAGAGCAAATGATGAACAATAGGACAGATTAAACGCCAAATCACGAAGGCTAATACACCCAAGGTTCGCCCAAATATCCAAACGGCCGGCTATCCGCGCGGAAGGAATATCCGTCAATAACGTATAGATACGTAAAGATTTCTCGAAGCACAAAGGAAGGGGCTCGGTGGAATTTAGATTAAAAATGATCCTAACTGAAGTGCAACGTAACGTGAAATTCTGCCCGATATTAATTTATTCGAGCCGTACT
The DNA here is from genome assembly GCA_905404175.1 of Anthocharis cardamines. Classification (NCBI taxonomy): domain Eukaryota; kingdom Metazoa; phylum Arthropoda; class Insecta; order Lepidoptera; family Pieridae; genus Anthocharis; species Anthocharis cardamines. Next base: position 1,473,062 of record FR989957.1, on the reverse strand, counting down.
ATAACAATGGAAAGTTTCACGTTCAAGTATTTTTATTAGATTTTATGAGTGCTAACATCGTTGGGTTTTATCTGTTCACAGTTCAGATAATCTTTAAACACTACTAACATGAAAGGAAATTAATATCGGCCTCAGAAAGGTCCGATATATCGGTTATCTCAGATTATACACAGAATTCTAATAACAGTTTCAAAAGGAAAATTGCAACCGATTTCTTGTGATCTTTTTAGATTCCCTCCAATGTACCTCTATAGTTTGCCATAATATGGCAATTAATGATATTTGCGTAGGACAAATGCCATTTTTTTTTATTATCAGCGAGTAAATTAGGCTATTTTTTATAATCGTTCGAGTAGTTTTTGATAAAAAAAATTACACAAGCAAATATTTCCTCTTTATAATATTAGTATAGATATAGATATGCAGACGTTTGACCGCAATCCCACCTGGTGGTAAGAGGTGATACGATCTAAGAAGGAGCACGTCTATCTAGAAGAAGTCTATTCACCGTGGCCTTAAAGATACTCAAGTTATAGAGGTCCAGAAAGACATATACCGGCAGGGAGTTCCATTATTTTACAGTCTTCATTAGAAATGATGATGCGAAGTGAACTGCGTGGATTCGGGGAATATCCAAAACATATGGCCCCTTATTACAAAACGCAGTTTAACTAAAAACCCAGGTTTAAAAATCTAAAAACTACAGTTTAAGCAAAATTGATATTACAAAACGAGTTTTTGCGCTAAACCTTAGTTCAAAGCATGGTCTAACGCTAAACTTCAGCGACCCCTAGTTTAACGATGGTCTAAATCGTATCTGTCAAAGTTTCTCTTTGTCATTGTGATTTGTGTTGTGTTGTTTTTACCCGAAAATGGATATTAATAATTAATATGGTCGATTTAATTGATATTGAGGATGGGAAGACATTGAGTTGTTTAAAACGCCCCGCAAACACAACAGAAACCGTGTTTGGAGTCAATCCCTTCATGAAATCATTCGATGAAGATTTCATGCAAAAGTATAGAAATACGTTATACAATGAAAATAGTGGACTTATTAAGAGAAGATTTAACTAAAGACATGCTACATATAGTAATCTGTGACTAAAGATGCCTGTAACTAGAGAGGATGTCCTGTGTCCCCCGAAATACAAGTGGTTTACTCGACATGATGAAGTAAGTAGATTCAAAGTTTATATTTCATTTATCAAAATATTGTTAGCAATTTATACTAAATGTTATCCTTCTAAAGTAATGTTTTGTTTTGTTTTAATAGATCCAGGATGACACCGCCGATTTCAACGGAGTATCACAACCTTTTATAAGCCAGATATGCAAAAAAAATGCAGAAGCCATAGCCCGAAAATCACATAGATTTGTAAAAATGCCTGCCACATTAATAGAGCAAGAGTAAGCAATGCAAAAATTTCGCAGAATAGCAAATTTCCCTCCAGTAATTGCTGCAATTGACTGTACTCACATAAAAATAAAAAAGTTAAGTCAAGATGGTGGTTAACTGTAAAGGATTCCCATCAATTAATGTCCAGGTATTATTGATTGATTCTACTCATATTTTTCTTGCAAAATAAAGGAACAATGACTTGTCTATTGCCACATCCCTGATGAGGTGTTGGTTGTTGAAAAGTAGTTTAACCTACAACAGGGTTAAGGTGTCCATGTGGAATGTGATTAATATACAACAAATAATAACATCCCTGCATCGCTTTGTATGGAATATGATGGATTCAGTGGAAAAGTATAATTAGGATATTTTGTGCATACAAAACTTTCTTAAAAAGTATTAAAATAACTATGAAAACTAAAACTTTGTTCTATAATATGTAGTGATAGTGAATAGTCATGCTTATTTATGAGTAAGAAATACTAACCTATTTAACTATTGTTTCAGGTAGTTTGTGATGCTGATTTAAAAATCATGGAAATTGTTACTAGGTGGCGTGGGACAATTCATTGAAAGACACTTTTAATTGAAATAATGTATTTTAAACCTTAAATAATTGTAATTCTTTAACATTTTACAATAAATTTTCTTTCAACCATAAGTTTTTCTTGTTAGGAAATAACATTTTTATTTCACCCATTATTATTTATATAATATAAAATATTTATATAACATAAAAGTTTTGCTTTATCACATTTGTATTTTATATTTTTGTGAAGTAAAATCTCCCCTAATACATACCTGTTTGTGCATATAATATTTTGGTTAAGATTTTTATGATAATAGGTAGTAATTATAAATAAACATAAGATAATAAAATACTTCAATGTAAATAAAGTTTATTTCTTTCTGATTTTAATCTTTGTATTTCATTAGAGTAGAAAATATATAGATTTAAATTTATGAAGAAAATATGTAATGAAGAAAATATGTATGTTAAAACAAAATTTCACTCATTATTTAATATTTGCTAAGTACTAGAGTTCTTCCTGTTTTCTTATATTTCTATTTCTAGTTCCAGTTTTCTTTTATTTTTAATCTTTTATTTCTAATTTAATTCTTGCATTGTATCTTTTCTGTAAAATAATTAAAATTAATTATAATAATTGAAACAGCACCTTCTCACTCAATTAAATCCAAAATTATGTTAATCACTATTATAATGTATTGTATTATAATATGGATATGTATTTATATAAGTAGTAACATGTATGTATTATATGTTTATTTTTGTAATTTTCACCACCCCCGTCTGCATCTGATGTTGCCTATGAGTGGATAAGTTAACTTTAGCGGCAAGTTTCATTCTCTTCCATACCAATTTAACTTCACCATCAGACCTTTTCTTTCCCGTGAGTTCATTAATTCTGAAAATATTTCAAAAATATTATTAATTTGCGTATGGGTCACTGAATAATAAAAAAAACTAAACACTTCTTTGCCATATTGTTCCACTCTTGAGCCTTTTTAATATTGAAGGAAGCTTTAGTACTTTTGTGCTCTATTATGTGGCGTGATTGTGAAGTCATCTCACGTAGTATATCCTATAACATTTTCAATTTGGGTTAACAATAAATTAAAGAAGGATTTCAAATTCATCGAAGTAATTTAGCCTTTAGGTAGTACTTACTTTTTCCTCGGTACTCCAATTGTCAGACCGATTTTTCTTTTGTTGGTCCATCACAATATAATATTAAAATTACTAAAGAAGGACACTTCGATAATTTAAAAATTCCAAAACTAAATGAACTTTGTTTAACTCGCCATAGTTTTGTTTAATATTGTAGTCTCAAATTACGCGCGAGAATGTTACGCTTCGTTACACGTACTTAGATGTATTAGTATTTAGTAATTAATACGATGTTAATAATGTACCTAAACCTAAACAAATCTACAATCGACGAAATGTAATGTTTATATTCATGCAAAATAACAAATTCCCAATATTTTAAACACTTCTAAACATTATTTAATCATTAGCGTATTATCAAAATGATTTCTTTTCTGGGCATACGGAACGTTGCAATAGAAAGTCATTATTAATCTGTGGTTGATATATAAACAATGGCTCAAATGACAGTACTAAGAAGACCACGGTTTTTTAATTTTTTGTAATACGAAAAAATTTAGAACTTGGTTTTGCAGATAAGCCTGGACTTGATAAGCCAGGTTTAAACCAATGTTTATTTAGTTTTTTGTAATAAGACCGATGGAGTCTTCCGATCGTCTGAATTTGTGAAAATGGAATGGAGACGAAGGGATGAGGTGATGTAGCTTCGATGAACATTCTCCAAAGTGTAAGCATAAACTACTGAAAACTGTAAATATAACGAACATTATATTATAGTATACATACATATATGAAATGTAAATTAATTATTCCTCTTATTCTTATTGCGCTCTTTGTTCGCAGTAGCTACAGAATTACCATGTGTAATTTATATCAAACAACGTATGAATCGGGGAACATTGATATTCAGCGTCGAATCGTAATAAATAAAACTGGAGCAAATGTTCGACTCGTACATTCATTTCAACAAAGTTAAATAAGTATATTGAAATCTGTCGAGAATGGGAATTTCTACGTCTATTTTACAATATCTGAAAACCAAGGAGATAGTTTTGATTCTGTTATTTGTTTAACTCTCGCCTCTAGAGTGCCCAATATTCTCGTATTTTGTTATAGTTTTGTTATAGCAGTTATCTAGGTATATACAATGTACCTATAGGTAAAATACAAAAAACATAACCTGATTTAAAGTCTTAAATCCTCAAAGTGGAGCAAAGAGAGTCCAAAGTAGTCCACCATTGGCTTTCTATCACCTCAGGTTAATGCCAAAGTGAATAAAGGATGGATTTACATGAAAAATATTTAAGGAATATAATATAATATATTATATTTAAGTAGGTACATTCACAATGTAAAAATATACACCATTAATTACACTTAGGAATTAAGACTTTTCAACCTTATCTTTACTAATATTATAAAGAGTAAAGATTTGTTTGTTTATTTGTTTTTTTGTTTGTTACGATTTAACTCAAAAACTACTAGACCGCTTTTAAAAATTCCTTCACCAATAGAAAGCTACATTATAAACGAGTTACATAGGCATTTTTTGTGTATAGTAGATCTACATTGCACCCGTGCGAAGCCGGGACGGATCGCTAGTTATACATATATTCCATCACAAACAACGTAAATCAACTGAGATTCTGCTAATATATTTTATAATTTTATTTAAATTTGACGAGCTCGTTGGGGCGTTCGGTGGAACACCTGCCGTGCGCATCGATGGGTCGTGGGTTCGAGGCGCCCGGGTTGTTGTTTGTGGTTTTCTGTAAGCATGTTTTCCCCACGTCTGGTAACTTCGGGCATTCATCGGGTGGGAGGAATATCTAAATTCCGACCGGGTAACGAGCCACCGTTCGTAGATGAAGGAACCGTTAAGTGCACACTGCGCGGTTCAGTTTCAGTCTATGGATTACCGAATGCTCGAAGTAAAAATTAGGTCGACAGCGCATCATTGACTGATGTTTTGTCGAAATTAAATTAAATTAAATTTAAATTCTTAAAAACGTTATATAGTATTTTGTAAATTCGCTCTTATTCAATTAAACATGAGTGCAAGTCCTCCCGTAACTATGGCGATCACGGCACATACAATATAGTATTTTACAACACTCCAGAGGACCGAATGTACCTTACAGAGATATTCCATTACCCTATTAAGCACAATTTCCAATTAGGTTATTAGCCGCCGTACAACGATGCAGCTTTCGCGATTTTTTGTCCTTTGTGACGCAATTTCCCTGCTATATTCAAAATTAAATTTCAGCTACATTAACTCAATTTCGCATACTGTCATGTAGTGTACCGAATTTTTTAATAGATTATAATATATTCTTTAACAAGTAGTATTTGAGATTTTTTTCTGTTGTTTTTTAATTATTTATTACTACACTTATAAATTGCCATTACAGGTATCCCTAATGCGGCAGTGACGTACAAGCAACATTATTACTAGAAATAAAATGTTTTCGGATTAATGCGATTTTAAGAGCAGATGTAGGCCACTGGAATATATGAATGAATGAATATATCAGTTATTCTTTCCTTATATCCTTTTCAGTAAACAGGTGAAAATATATTTTATATTGCTGCATACATAGGTACACGCACGTTACCTCATTCATTACACAAATGTATGTAAGCAAAACAAATTATCATCTATATTTTATTTGTGAAACAAATAAGCAGTTAAATGATGAATTATTTCGTTGAAAAGGTTTGATTCCCACATCACGTTTCACTTATTTTTAAGTAGATGAATGATGCTTTCAAAAACTTCATACACGGCTTATTTCATAAGTCTTAAAATATTTTTTGGATTCCCAATACCGTATCTCTTATTAAAGCGAAAGAAATAGTAATACTGTCATGCATAATATAATAAACAATCCATTCCAAATATACTTAAAGTATAAAAATATATTATTAGCCATCTGCCCCGGCTTCGCACGGGTGCATTGTTTATGTAGGTAGGTACTATACAAAAAATATATAAAAAGCCTATGTTACTCGCTGATAATCTAGCTTTCTATTGGTGAAAGATTTTTTTAAAAATCGGTCAAGCAGTTATTGAATTAAACCGTAACAAACAAACAAATCTTTCTTCTTTATAATATTACTAGCAAAACGCCCCGGTCTCGCACGGGTGCATTGTTGTTAAAATATTTTTTTTACCCTCCGTAATTTTTTTAACAAAAAGTAGGATACTTTGTCCTTTCTAATACCTCTAAGAATATGTGTACAAAATTTAATTCATCATTTGAGTAGTTTTGGCGTGAAAGTGTTACAAACAAACTTACATACACATTTATAATATTAGTAGGGTTAGTACCTATAGATAATTAAACCTGTGCTGTCAAGTATGTATGTGAAAAATCAATAAACGCGTCACATATCATCATTTGAGTAGTTTTGGCGTGAAAGTGTTACAAACAAACTTACATTAATATTTATAATATGTATTAGTAGGGATAGTACCTATAGATAATTAATTAAACCCGTGCTGTAAAGCATGTATATTAAAAATCAATAAATCACGTCACAAATCAACAAGCACAATTGCACTACTGCACGTGAAGTAGTCCAACCAACCAGTTGATCGATTTACACGACGGATCGGTGAGCGCCCCGACTCCCTCTTACACGCCTGCCTGTAATTAACTACCTTACATCTCAGGACTGAATTAAATACAGAGATTATTGGACATATGCACCAGCCGTGGGTAATATTTTTTTTATATTATATATCGACACACGAGAATGAGGTTCACTTGACAGCCACAGAACATCAATCAATGATGCGCGTTCGACTTACTTTTTCCTTTGAGCATTCGGAAATCCATAGACTGACACCGAAACGCACAATATGCACTTCCCGGTTTTTCCATCTATAAACGGTGGTTCGTTACTCGGGCGGAATTTCGATATTCTTCCCACCCCACCAGATGTAGGGGAGACATGCTTACAGAAAATTATAAACATGTCGTCCCGGTGGGATTCCAACCAACGACCCATCGATGCGCACAGCAGGTGTTCTACCAAACGCACCAACAAGCCCGTCGAGTATTTTGACCTTTGGAAGTGTCAATAAATAAAAGTTCCCAAATAAAGTAAGAAACACGTAACCAGCCGTCAGTCGGGGTGACGACCTTAAACTCATTTAGGACTTTAATAAATAACTTCAACTTTAAATAAACTTTTTAATTTCTATTTTTTGTACCGATTTTAATAATACGCTTCATAAAGTAAGCATCTCTTCATGTTCATAATAAAAAAACAAATAGTTCATGTTTATAATAAAAAACAAATAATTGTATTAATTATGTATCTCGTCGATGGGTCTATTTGTTTCTCGCACTATCGCACTGGGTAGAATAATTGATAGTGCAAATGCAATAACCAAAATTTACAATATTTTCCAAACTATTCATTGTATTTTATTTTTCAAACAAACAATGATCCCGTAAAAATCTATCTAAATTCACACAATACTGTTTCAATCTAAAACTCATATTCGTACAACATAGCTCAATAAACTACAATTGTACACAAAACACAACTATTAAAACAAAAACAAAACTTCCAACAACTTCCAAAACTATACGAAAATTTGTAAAAATTTAAACAACAACAAAACTTTCGACTGTACTGTTTCTGAAAATTCAGAAACAGTACAGTAGTAGGGAAGGGCGTTTGTGAAATTGCACACATATTTTTATATGAAAAGGGTAAGGAATGAGGACACGTCTAACAAATTCACTGTATAGCGGCCCCAATTGCTTCACATTGCACAACACTCGGCAAATTATTACACGGGGCTCCTACAGGTAACTTATTTGGTTTTGGTTAAACAAAAAATTTCACAGGGCAGTGACTCCTTTGAGTAACATGGATGGTTTAGAATAAAATACTTTATACTATATATTATTTATCTCGACGATTTGAGTGCTTTTCAGCAAACGCTCACGGGCAGACTGAAAGGTGACAGCTGTCTCATTTGTTGTATAATAAAAATAATAATCCGGTATACAGTATTTTATTTAAATGTGTGATACTCGCGTTAATAAAAGACAAAATTATATATATGCTATAGTAGTACAATACACAAAAAATAGCCTAGTCTAGCGCTGATAATGTAGCTTTCTTAGTGAAAGAATTTTTAAATCGGTCGAGTAGTTATTGAGTTAAATTGTAACAAACAAATCTTTCATCTTTATAATATTATAGTTTATAGACGCTCGTCATTGTGATAATATTATTAGTTTTCTTTATCCTAAGTATATGATTTTCGTATTCATTCTACTTGGCTGAATGGCATACGATCGTCTCAAACACCAACGCGATTATTACTATCAACATAATAGAAGCCGACAGATAAAATCCTGCTAAAAATTTCACCTTTCAAAGTGTCCACTTAGTATAATTGGACGAAATAACATGATAATCTTGATGGATGTCAGGAATTCTCGGAAACTCGATATGTGGAGGAAGGGAGGTGTGGTCTTCCTCCAACCTAAAGGGAGGATCCTCGACCAGTCGAACCACTGACTGGCCGGCCCTAAGGCCCCCGTGGTTGATGTCGAGATGTTGTATATATACTTAGCGCGCACAGAAACTTTGATAGCGCGATTCAGGAATTGACGTCTTTGTATTGATTCTTGTAGCGGATTATAGATGTCGCTACAGTACTCCCCCCCGAAGACCGGAGGTCGATCGAGTTGTTGAAACAGCTGTGTTGAGTGTTGCTTGCCAGTGCCAGATTGTCCGAGATTCCAGTGAGTCGGAATCGGATGTCGCAGAGTTCGCGGTGAGTCGGAACTGAGTGCGATGATGCTGCACGATGCTCCAGTGAGTCGGAGTGCTGCAGTATTCCAAACTTTGCCTAATGAGTCGACCCCACCTGGTCACAGCATTTGTCAACTATACGTGTTTTTCGGACATAAGTGTTTAAGTGAATTATAATAAAAACATGTAACGATTTGATAACATTTAAAACGTAGAAATTATGGCATCACGGATTTGCAGCTAGCAACCCCTTCTACTGTTTTTATTTTGACTTCGTATCGAAGGTGAAGTGCGAATTTGGTGACCCCGCAGAAGAACACCCTACTTCTGAACATCATGAAGCATGACGTCATCACTCCTTCCTACAACATCAATCAGCAGCAATCAAGTCACTGCCAGCCAGCACCTTCGGCTTCAACGGGTATCCTGTCCACTAGCATGCAGCGAGCGCGTATGCCTGGTCAGCACCCTCAGCCACCTTCAGCACAGCACAATTGAGAATAGCTTTTTTTCACTGTCAAAAGTAAGCTAATAATATAGCCGCCTTTGATAAAACAATTTATAAAGGTAAATCTCGGGGGCTAAGAGAATTGAAAATGTATTGAGTGGTGAAACGATGTCCCTAGATTACCGAAGTTTTTCAATTTGATGAATGAGGTGAGCGTGAATTTTCTCCAATGTGTCACACATTACGTATGACTTTTATTGATGTGATTTGAGATTGTTGTTCCTTTTTGTTTCCTTTTTTATGCGAATAAATACGATATCTTTTGATATGGGTTTAGATGTATATAAGACATACGCCTTACTCGATTATCCTTCTAACAGAAGGTTAGATTTATCGCAATTTCGATCACTAAACTGTAAGATTCTTAGTAGTATATTTATAGTATATGTATGATATAATATCTCTGATTGTCGCCGAAGAGACTGGCACAACCGCGTGACAAGCAAGAGGCACAACACCAATATTTCGGTTCTAAATGACGTGAAGAAATGTCGTTGCTATACGTTCTATTTGTAAGAGTCCTCTCCGTTCTCCGTTCCCCTCTATTTCATAAAGATACATATTTTCGTCCTTTTTACTTTCAACAAAACATTTAATGTAGGACTAATGTATGGCTAAGGAATATTGACCTACATACAAAGTTATGGCGGAGCGTCCGAGCACATCAAATTAAATTTCACGCTCCGCGCGTTTCGTAAACATTTGCTCTCACTCTAATGAGTTCCAAACTTTGCTCCTTTGTAAGATTACGCCAAAAATTGTGAAAAACTTCTGCGTTGGTCCCACGGTGATCGTTGTTTGACGTGGTCATAGATTACTTGGTGGATAGAAAGATGTTAATCAACTTAACAACTTATTGATAAAAGTTCCGAATTCTGGAAAAAATATCATATTTTTTATATTACTAAAAGATAAACTAACATTACAGTGCTGTGGCACTCTACTTTTATTAAAATCCTTTTAAAAAAGAGATTATTGCAATTTTTTATTGATTTACCTAAGATAAATACGCATACCTACAGTTAGGTTTTACTTTGGTCTGTCAAAAACTCAAGCCAAACAGAATTTTCTTGCAGTTTCATTACAGGCATTGGAACTCAAAACTAATATATTTAATAAAATATGAGCTACGTTAATCAGGGTTAGGGTGATTTTGCTTTTATGAAAATAAATTTTGTTCAATTGTTGTAGAATTATCTAAAGATTATTTTAACAATCAAATTTTACCTGCTTATTATTATTAAATTACGATCATACCCAAGAGTGCAATTTTCTTTGTTTTTCTATAATGCTCCTTTATGCATTTATAGTTCTTATAATTTTTCAACACAAAAAACAATCAAACTTGAAATGCCTCAATAGGTTTGGTAAAAGTTCTACAAAAAGAAAACAGTTTAAACATGGAATTAAACCATTTTTTAATCTGTCGCCTTTTATAATCTATGGCCATAATATCCTACTTCCGTTGCGTGTCCCGCCCAAAGTTAGTCATACTTTTCCATCTGTTTACTTCAGAACGCTTACGAGAATTAAAACTTAGGCTTAACTTGTTTTTTATTGCAAACATTTCCCTTCTTAACTCGAAATGGTTGGCATATAAAGTTTGGTCAGTCCGACGTATTTCCTGGAAAGTACAACTAAGTACTTATTTATTTTATTTTGAGAAAATTTATATTTGTCTTTATTGCATCTGCATAATTGCTTTAAAGTAAAAATAAATTTAAAAAAATTACATAATTATTTTATATTTCATACTGATTTTTATACGCTCTATCACAGTTGTTGTCCAAAAACGGTTAGCAGTGCATAAGGGTGTCTTAGTCCCAACCTTGATGTACGGAAGTGAATGTTGGGTACCTACTTATTTATTTTTATTTATTTATTTGGCTATCGCTGCAGAAGACAATACAATATAAGTCAAAGTTACAGAACACAGGTGCGGAGTCTTACTGTCCTCCTTTATTACGACTGCACTAAAAGAACTAAACATTACGTAGAGGATTGCGCATAAGACGGCGCAGGAGGATTGAGTGCATTTTTAATTAAATATTTAAATTTAAGTCTATTAGACTCAAAAATATGAAAATCAAATTTATTTTCTCTAGAGGTAAGCTCGTTAAAAATGCGACACATACGAACCGTAGGATTGTAGTGTAAAACGACAGAAGAAACATGGAAGTAGGAAAAAGGATCGAAGCACATGGAATTCCGTGATCTCTGCCTACCCCAACGAGAAAGAATCGTGATGTATATGAATGTATGTTTGTAAAAATATAAGTCGAACCGTATCCTGAACATTTTAAGAAAATATAAACTTACTAAAAATTAATAAGCATTTAAGTTACCATTTGTATCAAATACAACACAATATAACCAAATTTAAAAGAATAATCGAACAGCAACATTTAAAATTGAGATTATTCATGAAGCTGGTACTAATTAAAAAGCATTACATATTGTGGGCAAAATTTCACAGGAACAGTGCCGAGTGTGGCTTCAACAAATTACACAAACATATTACTCGGCTCTTTCATTAGTGTGTACAATTTCGAAGGTAATTTTATGAACGCATTGACCATTTAAATAAAAATAAATCTACGTAAAAAACGCCTTATCATTTTTGTTTGTTTATTTTAGAAACATCGTCGAAAATTGAAGCAGGATGTTTTATAAAAAATATCGCTTTAAAATGACCTTTGATAGAAATTGAAAGTAAAATATAAAGAGTAGAATATTTTTTTATTAGATTAGATTTTGGAATGCAATATGAATGAATTGGATTTAATAGGTATCTCAATTATTGTTTTAAATAATACTAATTAAAAACTACTCTTTAAAATTACTACTCTACTCTAAAAACTATCACAATATGCATACATTCATAATTATTGTATTTTTAACCGAGTTCAAAAAAGGGGGAGGTTCTCAATTGGACTATATGATCTTATTTTGCAACCGCCCGCGCCGCTGCTATGTACCGCTCGAAAGTTTGTTGCAAAAGCAGGATTAAACTGTCCTTCTTAGCTGACACCGACTCCAAAAATAACTGTTTATAAATATAAATAGATATATAAGTATCAATAATTTCGTTGATTGTCTTTTAAGTCTCTTGCTTTGAAGTAATTAAAATATTATTTTTTTCTTTTTAATTTAATTTTGTACATAGGTACCTACCTAAACCTACATATAGTACCTTACTATGTGTGGATTTAGTTTTGAAATCGTTTTTTTTTTAAATAATAATATATTAATTTTGATTGTTTTGAATGGAAATCTATTTGTTATTCCTCTATAATATGCTTAAAATAATTTAATCTTTCAATAAAATTACCCATAATATAATATTATGTATTAAAACTCCAGTTCAGGCTCCTCTCGCTCGAATTCTTCGCGAATATAATAAGATGAACGATATTGATTCAGAGCTTGATATATTCGGTAGCGGGCTGGTCAAATTAAAAGAAAGTGTTGTTAAGCACTTAGCAGGTAGAGGTACTCTATCTGCATTAGTCAAATAAGAATTTCCTTTTATTTTCTCTAATTATCAAGTTTAATTTATCATTTGTACTAACATTTTTATTTCTTGTTTTTTTTTGTGTAGCTTAAGTAGATATAATTTTTATTTTTTTAATTGTTTCCTATTCAAAAGCAATTAGGGAGTATTTTTTGTAATTCTTATGTTCACCATAATTGTCATATATTTTAGAACAACAAATTGTAACTTAAATTGTAGAAAATTGTATTATATATGATGTGGTGTACTTTAATAAATAAATAAATAAAACGAATAACAGAGCTATCCATCACAAATATCCAAGCAATAAATTGAAGTATTAATACATTTGGAAGGTAGCCTCTCAGCATTGTAGCAACTTCATACTTTGCAACTAGTTACCACCTGCTATTTCTTCGTCGACTTTTATTACTTGAGAAAACTCCGCGGAAAAATTTATCACGTGAAAAGTAGGTCGAATTATAAATAGGATAATGAAATTTTTTCTTATCGCAGAGGGAGTGACGAAAACGTCAATGATTTTTCGTAAAAAGGCTTTCGAGTTTCATGAAAGTTAAAAAAGTATTTATGCTAGTAGATATAATCTGTAGTAGAATGATGTATAATGTCAGCAATAGAAATACCTCAGATTAAGTATCTTAATCTGAGAGAAATACGTTAACATTATCAACAGGTTATTTTTTAAGGTTGTTCAAAAAATAAAAATAATATGAGATTCAGTTTTATTGTTTGTTTTGGAAGGCCAGTGTAGCTTTTATTATTGCCATAACCATTACCAAGGGTTTTCTTAATTGACTGCTTTTAAAAATGTATCACTGTTACCAACATGTTTTGTCTATTTTAGTATTTGAAAGTTACATATATAATCTTTTTTTGACACATCACAAGCACAGCAATCCCGTATAAGTCTACCATTGTTGAGCCGTAATGCATAGCTCTCTCACTGAGTAACACAATTCTAAGCAAACAAAAAATATAGCAAAACTTACAAGAAAGCAGTTAGGAGAACCTTATGTTGCATTAAACTTTAAAATTACAGTGTGGAAAATAGGGATTTGTTGTTATTTGCAACTCTAGACAAACAGGGAGCGTGCGTGTATATTTTCCTTCAAGTTCATGTAAAATGCACTCTATTATAAAAATGCAGTTTTAAACAAACGCGGATAGGGTTAATACATGTGTGATGATGTACATATAGTCAGTGGCCTGTTTACCAGCAGGCTGAATAAACTTGAGCCTAAGGCGGCAAATTTTAGGGGCGGCTTTGAGGACCAATTTTATTTTTACGTATCTTATGGAAATCAAAAAGAATTCTGTAGAACGTTTTTATGATGTCATTCAACGAAATATCATACTTGTTTATTCTATAGCAAAACTCAGTTCGCCGCCCTGAACCAGTTATAGAGAAGGTTTAAGTTAAGGAAGCCTACTCCTTGGAAATGTGGAAATCCGCAATATAATCATAACAATTACAAAAATACCAAAAAAAACAATGTTTACTGCAAAAATTGGTAACCTCCGAAATGGAAGACCACTCAGCATACGTTGGGTATATCCTATAAAAATATAGTAGTTTCTCAACTTGAACGTAAACTATTCAGCATGAGGCAAGCGCCATATTCATCAAACTTTGTGACAGGAACATATCCTAGACAGTGCGTCGTAACAGTTTGTATGTGTATATGTATAGTTATATATTACGCCTCACTCACTAAGCCCCTCGTATTTACTGTTATTGATATAGCGTGGGATGACAATTACTTGTTCATGGATGTATGTAATCTGGATGAGACTCTTGAAGTATAATAACTAGTCGCATTTAATTAATCTCTCGTAATGGGGCCATGATATAAATAAAGTTTCAATAGACTTTAAGTATACAGGACTCTACGTAGAGCAATAGTACTGTGCGATATAACGGCGCGTAAAAAATTACGAGTGCGATTGAAATATAAATTTGATAGTAATAATCTTATCTTTTTACACGAGTATATAATACTATAACTAAAAAATTACCGAACTTTATGACAAACTAGCAACGTGCCCCGGCTTCACACTGGTGCACTGTATCTACATTACATTTGTATCTACAAAATGTTAGTATATTTAGTTAGTAATGATAGCCTATGTTACGTGACAGAATTTTTAAAATCAGTCCAGTAGTTATTGAGTTTATTCATAACATACAAAAATACAAATCTTTCCTCTCTATAATATTATTAAGTATAGATACAAATGAATAAACACTTAATATAATACAATATTTTTTATTTGATATTTTTAATTACAACCATCACTGAAAAAGCAAACAAATACTCGTAATTCGGAATGTATGTTATGCTGTTTTTTATTGATTTTATCTAAGGTGATTATAATATCCTGGTGACTATAATAAGCGTTCCATGAAAAAAATGTACATAATATATTTATAGTTCATTCAGAGATAAAGGTGGAAGAAGCGAAAGAGGTATGGAAAAATCGGATCATATGAAAATCCGTTCCGCATATCCCAATAGGAAAGAGGCGTGATGTATATGTATATATTCACAGATAGCATTATGAACCATCCAGTATATCTACACCTATGGTGTCAATAATATGCGACACAGCCACCGAATTTCCCCGGAGCGCTATCCACAACAAGCTACGAAGAAGAATAACGCAAGTGAATGCAAAATGAAAATTATCATACAAATTCCCTTTCTTATATGAACGATGCTGTTACTGTCGCGACGTAAGTGTGCAACGATATGAAGCGCCGACTTTCATGTTAACGCGAAAACACGCGGGTATGGCCTGATTTTAAATAAAGAAAATTACTACAAATCGAAAGTTCCATTTTGTTACTTAAAGAAAATTACATATCAATATTTCCGCTTTGTTACTTCGTGAGATTTGAAAAGCCTAATAGCCAATTTTGTGGGACCGAAAAAATAGGATCGTCAAGTTTTGTTGTGTGTAGCAATTGTCGGCTCAGCCTACAAACTATCTGATTTGGGTGAATAGGAAGCCATATCGGGTGATTGTATCCGTCTAAATCGAATTGCCTACTAATCTATTACCTACCATGACACAATAACTTAGTTACTAAATCTATCTACATGACCATGATCAATGATACATATATACATACATATATATCACGCCTCTTTCCCATTGGGGTAGGCAGAGATCACGGAATTACATATGCTCCGATCGTTACATACCACTTTCGCTTCTTCTACTTTCATCAATGCTTTCATACACAATCGTCGGTTACGAATACTTTTGACCTGGCCCTTTTGCAGAACATCCCCGATCTGATCGAGGTACGTTCGCCTAGGTATACCACTCCCGACTCTACCACTCACACCAGTTTGATAAATCTTTTTCGTTTCCCTACTTTCATCTATCCTTTCTACATGCCCAAACCACCTCAACATACCTTTCTCAATTCTCGTCACTACATCGTCTTTTACTCCACAACGCTTTCAATGATACAGACACAGAAATATAGCAGCTCCATCGCCACTATGAGAAAGGGGAATCACTATATCCCTCTACAATTTTCAAATTTAAACGAGAAACATTTCATCATAACATAAAATTAAATCCATGAGATAAATTGATACTAGATTAATTCTTGATTCACTCAAAAACCTAATTCCTAAAAGAATTTAGGCGTATTATGCAGAAACTTACTAATATTTAAATAAATAGCACCTGGACCTATCCATTTTACAGGTCAGTTTTGCAGATTCATACGTAGTTAAAAAGTTAAAAAGAAAAAAAATGGATTATAGATTAAAATAATGTGGCTTTTTCGCTATACTGTACATATTACTTTTATTGTTTAATTTACTATTGATTTTATTAAATAAATTACTAAAAAGTACTGTTTAACATTACATAGTTAATTTCTGTCTAGAGTACTTAAATTAGCATTAATTAGTGCATTCGTTCTGAGCAATAAAGCAAATAACTCCAAAATAGCTCATTCAAAATTCAAATCACGCTTAAGTTAATCGAAAGTACCTCCTAGTAACATTACTTTGATGCAAGCTACGCTCAATGTACCACAGCGTGCCTATTCCGGTGAAAATAAAAATAATATCGGAGCATAAAAATGTCAGAGCTCACGTCAAACGTAGAACAGAACGACATCAACTTTGCATTGCATGAAGTGAGCGAGCGGTTGATTTCACTTGGGGCGCGGCAAATCAGCAGGTAATCCGATAAGGGACAGATTATTAGTATATATTACTCACAACTATATCATGAACTAACATAGGTATACTATTCAATAAGTTATATTATTTAATTGCAGTCAAAAGTACTCGAAACCGACGAATGTCGCTTTGATGAAAGTGGTATGCAACGATCGGAGCATATGGAATTTCGCGATCTGTACCTACCCCAATGGGAAAGAGGCGTGATGTATATGTATGTATATTATTTAACGGTGGCCTTGTATATAATGCAACGAGCATTAACACCGAAGTATCGAGGAAACAAAATGATGTTTGTAAAAATGACCGGTGAAACAGATACGAAATGTCTGCCCCATGCCTGTATACGTTTGGGGTCTTGGAAATTCACGCTAGATTAATTATTTTTTGTCGGTTTCGTTGACGCGTTCGGTAGAGCACCTGCCGGCGGATCGATGGGTCATGGGTTCGAATCCCACCGGGACGGCATGCTCATAATTTTCAATAAGCATGTCTTCCCACATGTAATTTCAGTCATTGAACGGGTGGGAGAAATATCGAAATTCCGACCGGGTAACGAACTACCATTCATAGATGGAAAAACTGTGAAGTGCATATTGCGCGTTTCAGTTCTCAGTCTATGGATTTCCAAATGCTAGAAGTAAAATAAATAGGTCAACAGGACATCATTGACTGATTTTCTGTGGCTGAGATATCACCTACCACCAAGTGAAGCTCATACTCGTCTGTCGATACCTAACATTTAAAAAATGTCAAACTTCAGTATTCCTTATTAGTGCTGACAAGTTATATTGTATTAAATAACAACGATTTCCTAATGTATATTTTAAAAAATATATATTTATAACAATGGGTTGTATTGAGCCTTAACTTGGTGGTAGTGAGTGATATGTGATCGGCTTTTCCCTAAATTTACAAGGAAATGGTAATATTATATATTTACTATAGAAAAAACAAACGTACATATTTATATTACTCCTATCCATACGGTTTTGTACAGACATATTGTAGGTACCTATTAACTTCCGAAAAATTCGTAAACGGCCTGCCGGGCTAGCATGACAAGCGCGACAAAATTTTGTCTACCGTTTTCTCGTGTTTTAATTAATCGACTATCGCTTCTATTATCTTATATACTCTTATATTCTTTCGGGTCTAACATGACAATTACACTTAAAACTCGACTTTTAATACCAAAAAGAGATACATTTGTCGATCGAGATATCTTTTCTATCAAAATTGTCGATGTCGAGATATAATATATCGAGATATTTAACATCTTAGTTTGTCTTCTCTCGCGCGAGATATATCTCGTGGCGGTCATGCTAGCCCGGCTGGAAAGTCCATTGTATAGAGTGCGCGCCAGATAAGTTTGGTACTGACGGGTGGCGTACCAAATATTGCCAGGTATAGAAAGCAAACTCTCAACCACTATGCAACACCAAAAAAATCACCGGCATTTTGAATGTTAATTCGTATTAGGTATACTTAGTATACAACCGAAAACAAATTTATATTTAGATATCACGTCGAATTTACTACTAAATCTGACGTGATGTAACAATTTTATTTGTAAATTTCAATTAGTTTTAGGGTGATAAATAATAATTACATACTAAAACTCAGTGAAAATATATATATTTTTAATTTGTTACATATTGTAACTGAATAACCCCTTATTTACCTGCTCCATAAGAAATATTTACATAATCTACAGTTAAATAAAACTACACCAAATTTTATATATATATTTAATGTAAATCATTTATCGAGAATATAGCAGAACTTCTAAATTTTGGATAACTATGGTCCATCAGTGGGTCAATCTTTCCATTCTATTTTCACATGTTTCTGATTCACTTGACTCGTTATTAGAAGAGTTTGAAGTTTTGCTGTCACTTGCATGTTCAATTATAAATTTGTCCAGTTCTATGTCCAAAAGCCTGTCAGATTCAAAATATTGGTCTACCATTTTTCCAACATGCTGACACACATTATCGAATTAAATGCCGCTTCAGATTGAAGATATTTCACCTGTGGCTTGATTTAATTTTTTTTTCCACAATACTTCTTTTTTTCACTGGGGTTTAAATCCTATAACAAACTAAATCATTAATCAACAACAAAGTAAAAATATGTATCGTATAAAAATACCCCACATAAAGACATAATACCATGTACTGGTCACCCCAAAAATTACCTGTCAAGTAATAAAAAAGTTTTGAAAATGGTACAATCGGCCCTTTATTTTGCCGTTCTGCTTCATAAGCACGTTTTACTTTTAATATAACATCTCTGCCAGCACTTTTTATAACCTTAGGCATGATGATTACCAATAAAATCGAATAAAAACGCCACTGCTGCACACTAATTCCGGAAAACAATATGACGGAAAGAAATTTAGTTCAAATTTTTGCCGCGCGCAGACTTATCTGGCGCGCACTCTAGTTACCGTAAAACGGGGTGAATAGAACTCGCGGGGGGAATAGAGAAAAAACTTGGGATAATTTTAAACCTTAATTTATGACTAACTGAGTGAGACCAGTAAAAAAGCCGAATCTTTAGTAATTTGGTAGTATTATTTTTCTTGGCCAGGAAACATTTTAATTAAGGCAATATCGCTAAAAACGCCAAAACTAGATGTTAAAGTTGACCAAAAAAGAAGTCGTTAAAGTGCAAGTAAGTTTGAACTTTCGTAATGTAGAGAATTTTGGCGACAGAAGTGAATAAATATCTTCTAATTACAGCCAGTGTTATTATAAATATATTGTGCTGTAATTGTTGAGGTAAGAATATGCATTATTATAATTAATTAGTCTTATTTTGTAAGTCCAACTTACTTTAATTTTTTTGAGGTAAAAAGACACGCGAAGGGGGTGGATAGACACACCTGAGGGGTTAATGAGCACGCGAATATGGTTAATAGATGCAGCAAAGGGGTGAATAGTTACGAAAGAGGGGTGATTAGCTATGGTTAAATCAGGGCTGCCAAAAAGGATATAATACCATTTGGTAGTGTTTATCTCCGGTTCAACTTCCACTTTTAATTACATACTTGAAACATTTTTATTTTCTTTATTAATTTAGAATTTTTTGGTTCTTAATAAGAGTACTTGTGATACAATCATAGGTAAAGAATTTATATAGTTTAACTGATACTGCTGTTCCGCGGTCTAAATATGGCCGCGGCGTAGCGGGAGGCAATCCGTTCCGAATATCAATCGTTTTTGAACTCATGCTCTTCCTTTCCCGATCCCTGCCGATCATACAATAGCAAGTCGTAATATTAGGGGGTAAACAGAGGAGGATTGGCCCAGAAACTAGCAAAAATTGTCTTATGGTATTAGTAAACAGTAAATAGCGCCGTCTCATGAAGTCTTATTTATAAATAAAATGAAATAATAAGGCACTCCTTTTGGTTTTGTTAATTTCATCATTGTTTTATTTTTAAGGTACAAAAATGCCTCGAAAATATAAGCCCGATCTACGGGGTAAGCAATATCGAAAATATGACCACGAAACAATGATATAGAAAGAACTGATTTCATATTTAATGTTATTTTTCAGTCAATATGTAATTTTTAATTTGTTTTAAAATAAAGTTTGTTTTGATAGGGTTGTTAAGTTCATTTGTAATGTTTTATTTTGATTGTTGAGTGAGCATTTATATTGCTGAAATCAACTAACTAAATTAGTTAAGTACATTTTTTAGTTTTGGATTAGTTTCAGATTATATTTTTCTTCAATTTATATATTTAAAAATCATTAATAAATATAATCTCATATAAATTATTAAGTTTCACTTGCTTGTCTTTATCTTACATAAACAAAATTCAGGGAAACTGCGATGACGCAGCCCTACGAAATTTTTCTAATCACCCCTCGTGTGTGCCTATTGACCCCTGATGGCAGGAAAATAGAAATCACGTATATTTTGTGTTTTTTTTCAGAAACTACAGACTTATCCTAATGAAATCGAATATATTTCAAAAGTTTAGTTTAGGACTCAGTAATGCATAATTAGAAAAATGGCTTTTAATTCCGCAACATTACAAAAATCGGTACCAAAATTCGAAAGTCTATCTATTCACCCCGTTTTACGGTACAAGTTTTCAATAAAACAGAAATAGTTACATAATGATAAATTGATGGTCTGTGAACATTTGCACAGCACATTAATTTATCATTTAAAGCAATATTTAGTAAAGGTAATAAAAATAAAAGACAATTCATAGACACATATTTTTATTAAAAATAAAAGCAGCTTTACTGAATACGTTTATTTAACATCATCAATACAAAATATTCGAATTTCCTCTTAATATACTAGAATAATCATATAAATGCGTTAAAATACATTGGAATTATTATTAATATAGAAAATTATTATAATTAGTAGATTCTCACAGATTCAAGGAATTAACTTTGGTTTTATACTAAAAACTACTTAGAGGCTAAGTTAAGTAAATATACGTTTTATTACTGCCAATATTGAATATTAGGGAAAATATAACTGGCAATACTATACAGCTGTACCAAAAAAAGTCTATGGGTCGGCCATTTATAGAATAACTTTATATGGAACCATTTACCAGTGTTGCCGCTGAACGAAACTAAAATGCGCTATACCCCTATTAAAAATACCCAAACGAAATCGACTCGCTACTGTTATTTCTCTATGGTTAAGGCGTCCGAAACACTGTCAATGATAACTTATATAATTTGGTTGATAACTAAAATATCTACAGGAATCTGGCGCATAAATAGATCTATTTATGCGCCAGATTTTGCTAGATATTTTTTAGCGCATAGTTATGAGAAATAAAGCGCTAGATATCCTAGAATTGTATTAGATCTAGCGACAATCCGCTTAAACGGCAACACTGCCATTTACCACAGATTATACAAGCCGGGTTAAATAGAGCAATTTAAATACAATGTTGACTCATTTTTATTGTATATGGTAAATATTTTTTTCTTACATAAAGTTACTCCATAATATTCTTGCCGAACCTTTAAACTGGCATATTGGAACTTGGAATTATTAAAATAATAACTATTTACTAATCTTGAATAGTAAATAGTTTTATCACTGTCAATTTTTAATACAGCTGTATGAATATTAATTATTTTTAATACAATTATTAAATAAGTAATATGGCTCATAAAAGTTTCGCTCAAGTATTAAAACAATAACTAGTTACTATTCCTGAATAGTGACCATTCGGAATTGTCACGTACATTTTGATCATATTATTATAATCATATACATAAAAATTATTGTACTGTTGATCATTTACGGTCTTACTTATAAACGTAGTATAAGCTTGATATAGTTAAACTATGTTTTTATTCTTTTGTTCTGTAGTCTTTTTGTATTCAATGGAACGGGACAAAACATATTATAACTATATCAAGCTTATACTACGTTTATAAGTAAGACCATTAAGCTAAAACTATTAGCCTTAAAAGTTTATAAGGCAATATTAATATTGCTCTGTTATATTTCTTAAATAAAATTATTGCTTTAAAATATGGTCAAAATTTACCACCATTTTGTGAAAAAAATGAATTAAAAAGAAATATTGTTCTGTTTAATGCATTAGTTTGAAATTGACTATTATTTGTTAATAAACAGGATGACACTTAATGCAGTTTTTTTAAATATAGGTGGAAACCGATAAAAGTTGACTTTTTTTATAAGAAGCAACAGAGTCCAAACATCTTTACTAGATGGAGCTACGGACAACCAGTTCACTAGGTGGGGCTACGCAAAACTCGTTCACTAGATGGAGCTATAGACAACCCCCTCACTAGATGGAATTTTATAAAACCCATTCACTACATGGAATTTTATAAAACCCATTCACTAGATGGAATTTCATAAAACTCATGCACTACATGGAATTTTATAAAACCCATTCACCGGATGGAGTTTTATAAAACCCATTCACTAGATGGACTTTTTTAAACCCTTTCACTAGATGGAATTTTATAAAACCCATTCACTATATGGAGTTTTACACAACCCCCTCACCAAATGGAGTTTTACACAACCCCTTCACTAGAAGACGCTACGCTCAACTCCCTCCCCCCTCCTAGATGTCTCCACCAACTCGAACTCCACTAGACCGCTAGAACTCGTCGTGTCTCGCGAGCGCCTCCCCGAAGTCCGTGGCCTGCGAGCCCACGAACAGGTCGTACTTGTCCAGGATCTCGTCCCTGGTGAGCTTCTCGTCCGCGTCGCCGTCCGCCTCGAACACGAGGTGCCGCGCCTCCGCCTCGGCGTGGTCGAACTCGGGCGGGGCTATCCAGTCTTTAACCTCCATCTCGTCCATGAAGCCGTCTTTGTTGGTATCTCTGAAAGATGTAATCTATTTGAACAAACCGATATCAGTCTGGTTATAATGATGCCAACTTGGGGGTTTTCCCCCCAAATTTAGGGGAATCAAGAATCAAGAAGGGGGTTCTTAGAAGGTACTTTATTCAAGATTTCTTTAGAAATACGCACGATTCTATACAATTTATATTAAGCCTCGAACCTCGAATTTCATTGTTATCATTATTAATATTGTATTCATTGATTGTTTTCATTTTTTCATTGTTGTCATTGATTAAAGTATGTCAATGTGTAAAATGCACCCACATAAACACAATTTTATACTACTTGAATGTATTTTTATTTAATTCAGATTGAAAATTACCTCTCAAACCCAATGTATAACATAAACTTCAGGGGTTTCAACCGGTATTTAGGGGTATTTGAATTTGGTTCTAGGGGAAAAAAAATCACTGCCCGATATCCTCTCGCAACTAAGTGGTTCATCATAGACTTCTCGGAATTACATGGCAGAATATCTAATGAATCTAATGCCATTTTGTTCTAACCAATTGAAAAATTGGAATTCGTTGTAATAAGAACTAGATATCTAATATAACCGCCAAAAATCAACTGTATAAGTCATATTCAAGATGGCGACCGCCCATATATTAGAGGATAATATACAGATTCGTAAACAGAATTCATTTTTTTAGGCGTATTCTCAAATCCCTTTGTGAGAGACGAGGCAGGCACATTTCTGTGTCTGTTTCACTGATCAATTTTCTTTACAGGTAAGTTTAATATAAATTTTCTTTACATGAAAGTTAAATTATTAAAAAAAAAAAATTTAAAGGCTTAAGGACTGATTTTGCAGTAACAAATAATATTTTTAAACTATTAAATGTCAGAATTTTAACAGAAAAAAATCATCAATGCCATCAATTCTAGTTTATCTCTAATTAAGTCATCAAAGAAGTCAAAGTTGATATCTTAAAATAAATTAGTAAACGATTATAAGCTATATCGCCAATGAGTGAATAAGTGTATGTGATTGAATAACAGATCTCCTACCTGTAGCCCGTGAATTGTTCCCGCTCCTGTTTAACCCAGTCGGGCTCGTCGTCTACGCTCTCGCCGTCTTCAGGCTTGTACATGTCGCCGATGTATTCCTCGAGGGATACCTTGCCATCCTACGGCAGAAATACCAATTAAAGTCCAATAAATAATTAGAGCTACTGAAATTTACGTCTGTAAAGCTAGAAAGGTCAAGTCGGCAGAATCACTCGTTTTATATCTCAAAATTTAGTGCTAATTAAATTTAAAAAAAAAATATTATTCAAAAATCTTTTGCTGTACTGGCAGCACTGATTGAGCACTAAATTATTACCTGATATGCCTCTCGCTCCAACTGTATCATAGCGCGGTCACGAATGATACACTGCTAGCTTAACTAAAAGTTAGCCGTGTTCTCATTTTTAGTGCTCCTTTTTTTTATAGAGGGGGAAGTTTCTAAAAGACGTCTGAAATTTTACAGTTCATTTACATAAAAATACTAAATTTGACTGATTGATAATTAATACTTACAAAATGGCAGGGAATACTAAATTTGACTGACTGATAATGATATGTTCTTGTAAAAAGATTTAATAAATTCCCACAATACTGAATTTAATATTATCGATTGTAATAATCAGACTGTCTTCCTAAATATGAATGTATTTTATATTAGATATCGAAAACCAATACGAGGTTCACTTGATGGTAGGTGATGCCTAAGCCACAGAACATCAGTCTAAGATGAGCTGTCGACCTATTTTGTTGACTAAATCCGACCTGCGCAATATGCAACTTCACGGATTTTCTATATATGAATGGTGGTTCGTCAAACGGTTAGCATGTCGATGTTAGTGGGAACCCATGTAATGTCCAATGTAACTAGACTTGGGGAATGCTCACAGAAAATTTAAACATAATGTCATCCCGGCGGGATTTGAACCCGCGACCCATCGGAAAGCAAGGTATGTGCTCTATTAAAGTGCATACGAGAGCTAATTATCGCCTAAACTAAAAACCAGCGCGGACTGTTAAAAAAAATCTGTTCTTACATTGACATATTTGATACTATGACAATATATTCTTAGTCGTATTTTATTCCGAATCACAAAAAAATCGCTAATATAAGTAATATGTTCACGATAAAAATAAATTCCATAGAATACTTCCAGAGATCTTTAGGGGCCGTCCATTAATCACGTGAGGCTCAAAAGGGGGGGGAGGGGTACGGAAAACATCACGAAACATCACGAGGGGGGAGGGGGGGTCTCGTTAGACATCACGTGTATTAATTTTATTTATTTTTTGTCAAAAAGCGCTATTTATGAACCGAAATTTTGAACGGCGCGAAAATTTGAACGATTTGTAGTATGACCTTGATTGACTCGCCCGCCGTTGCTAGGCTAATTATTATTAATTAATTAATTATTCATTAATTTTATTGCAAATACATATAAATGTTTTTCGAATCAAAACGCCATTTGTTAAATATTTTTTTCCAGTCAATAATAGCCTTTACATAGACTTCAAAAAAAATACACGTGATCCAGGGGAGGGGGGGGGAGTGGTCCCAAACCTCACCAAATATCATCAGGGGGGAGGGGGGGGTCAAAAAATGAGAAAAACAACCTCACGTGATTAATGGACGGCCCCTTACCTATTTATAATATTACTTTTTTGTAATTTGACAAGGAGATTAATTATTATTTACTGTAAAAAACAAACAAAAAGAATTGTTTCACAGTAGAATTTGCCACAGTAACATCACTGCATTATAGTAGCCTTTTGCCTAAACTGTATGTTTGTGCTGAAGTAGTTTTCTATAAATAGCAATACCTTATCCTTATCTATATCTTCCAATGTCTCGAGC
Organism: Anthocharis cardamines; assembly: GCA_905404175.1. Lineage (NCBI taxonomy): Eukaryota > Metazoa > Arthropoda > Insecta > Lepidoptera > Pieridae > Anthocharis > Anthocharis cardamines. The sequence goes on along the minus strand of FR989957.1, from coordinate 1,446,768 downwards.
ACAACAACATCTCTCATGCCGGTGTGGTCTTCTGGGTGAAGAAATGATGCGAACTCAGTCCTGTTCAGGGCATCATCCTGGTCTCCATCTATGTAATATAATTATTATGGTTTTATTTATATTAAATGAATTATTAGAAATATGAACACCAGCAATTAACACTACGCTAACTTGAAAAAGTATATTTTACGTCTAATGCAGCCGGCCTAGAATGACAACCACGACAAAATTTTGTCGACAGTTTTCTCGTATTTTAATTGATTATCTCTTTATGTCTTCTGGGTCTAACATGACACACTTAAAACTCGACTTCTTATGTCAAAAGTAGAGATATTTGTCGGTCGAGATATCTTGTCTATCAAAGTTGTCGATGTCGAGATATAATATGTATATCCAGATTTCTTATATCTTAGTTTGTCTTCACTCGTCCGCGAGATATCACTTGATGGTCATGCTACGCCGGAAGATTAAAGAAAAATTGTGATAACTTTTAAATAATTAACTAGTAACACACCCCGGCTTCGCACGGATGCAATGTAGTAAAAAACCTGTTACTTGCTGCTAATGTATTTTTTTATTGGTGAAAGAATTTTTAAAATCGTTCAAGTAGTTTTTGAGGTAAATCGTAACATTTGCAGAGGTAGATGGAACATAATTTTAACAATATAATTTTTTTTTTTTAAAAATCACAAGAAATCTTTAAAAATAAAAACTTTCAACCTCATTTCCCATAAGTTTCATTTTGGTGCTTTAGAATTTTTCCCTTTCCACTAGCAAATTGAATTTTCAAAAGTACCAACTTATAACCCTGTTTTCAGAAAAAAACTTAGCTAACAACAACTTATTAAACTAAACATTAACAAAATATTTTTGTATAAACTAATCTTACATTGCACATTAGATTAGATCTCACCAGCACTTCACATTATTATGGTCAAACATCTGCCGCTTTAGCGTAAAAATAAAACATAAGTGGATACACTAAGCACTTACCAGCATAATGCCACCGTCTACGGTCTCTCTTCATCAGGTTGGTGTAAGTGAAGCCCTCTGTATTAGACCTCAACTCATTTGGACTCATCTCATCCATAAATCCATATACATTCTTCCTGTAAGCCTGAAATATAATTATATACTCTAAATTTGAAAAAAAACCCTTAATTGATTTATATTCTTGAAGACTTATATACGGACGTGATATAAATTTAAGAATTCTGCCTTTATGGCAAAATAGTTTCAGTTAGTACTGGAAGTTTTAAAGAAATATGATTTAAATTTTAAACTGACATTTTTAAATTATCTTTTAGTTATCTTTTGATTAAAAAAAATTTTAAACTCACAATTTTATCAAAGTTGGTTCAGCTGTTTAGTTTAAAAAGCATACAGTTATTCTACAGAGTAGCATTAATAATATTAGCAAGCATTAAGAACATACTAATATAATGTTTATTTTAGTATGTTCCAAATTACTACTCACCTCCCAAGAAATAACTTCCTCATTGTCGGGATTATGTTGTTTCCAATGCCTCTCAACATCTTCATCAATGTATCTCTTCTGTGTGTAACGAATCCAGTCTTTCAACTCCACTAGACTGACATATCCATCTTTATCCGTGTCAATTTTGTCAACAATCATTCTGGAAAAATAACAACACTGATAACAGGGTCACTGTACCCAGATAAGATTCAGTAAATTCAATATTTTAAAATAAAATATCTCATTAATATGAGACATCTCAGTCTTCAATTCAATTTTCTAACAAAACATTTTTGTATAAATAAGAATCTCTCTAAGTTCATACAAATTAAGTTCTATAGTGTATTAATTATTCATATCTAGGCAAAAGCAATACATTTGTCGAAAATTCACAAAAATAAAACAATCAGTCACGCTGTTTATCATACATATTGTATAACAGAATCTAAGACTTCTTATCTTGTGTGTAGGTTGTCTAAACAAAATATAATCTGCTACTAAGTATCAATTTGTACTGATGTTTATAAAATTGAAGACCACTAATGCTAATAATATTGGAAACCAATAAGAATGAATGAAAGACTTGCCACATTATACCTATTATTTTATGCAAAAACTTATTTTGCACAATGTAAAAGTATAAGAATTTATAAGTAAAGTTTTTCTCATCGTTGCAGGAGTAGCAAACACTAGCCCATGCTACAAGATCTTTCAATATAAAGTTGTATTACACCTTATAACCTACTTACTGGATGACTTCAAACAAATAATTGCTCAGACCACATATTATCTGCAAACCTGATTTAACTAACCCAGATTTAGACTAATCTGAATATGTTATCACCAGAGTAAACAAAATAAGTTAAACTGTACCCTCAACAGAGTAAGGAGATTATTCAATCCCCTTTATCAAAGATATATAGATTTTTTTAAAATATAGAATCATATTTAAGTATAACAAATTTACAATCCTTATATCATAAAAAATATTATGTATCTCTTATTAAAATATATTTTTTAACTATTTTACTTATATTTACTATGTTTTATTTAAAAAAATACAAGTAATATTTCAGTACATTATAATTAGTAACTATAGTAATGTAGTAACTTAACTTTTGATTTTGATTTTTTGAAAGCAGGAACAATAAAATAGTAGTATACAAGCATAATTTTTTCTTTGAAACTCACCCCAGTCTTCTCTTACTCTCCTCAGGAGGCAACTGGTCAAAGTTCTTAGCCTGATCCTCTCCAAGGAAAGCGTCGTGATCAAACTGTTTATTGTGATGTTCATTTCTAAAGTGTTCCTCATCTGACAGATGATCCATCAGCCTCTTGGTCTCTTCTGGGTTTGGGACACCAGCAAACACGGCTGTAATAGCTAGCGCTATGTACAGTGTTGTCAACATTGTATCTGTAAATAAATAATACTAGTATGATAAACAGATAAAAAGTAATGGTAATCAATATTATGTATTTTTATTTTATTGAATTACGCCAAACTATACAAAAAGTTTTTTTTCGATTTGATGATTCTGATTAAATATTCTAATGATGATTATAACTAAGTATAATCCATAAAACGATAAGTTTATCATTACCATTAAAGTTCATTCGTTTTGAGTTTAAACAGAGCCGAAAGCTAAATTATGAATTTATATATTTTACGATAAGCGCACTAAGCTTACACAATCTATACCAACTAATGTATATGAGTTAAAACTAAAAGCGATAAAACAACTTACATACTTTGTGTGACCTATTCTGGCCTCAATTACTGAATGACTGAAAATTTAAATATGATTGCAGAAACTTGCCTTGCTGGAAACAGCCACGTCAACAAAGAACACGTAAGCTTCCTAGTTAGTCTATTCCCTATTCCCAATATAATTCCCGGTTAAAGTAGGCGTACAGCTTCTGTATCTCAAATAATCAGCCGTCGCCCGTCAGCCGGGTCAATGGAAGCGGGCTGCGGGGGGCGGAGAGGCCGGCCGCGAGATGATTTTTATTTTTTTAATCTTTTATGGCCTGGTTGCGAGACTTGAAAACTTGTCAAAGTTGTCAAATGTCAACTTGTCCATTGTCAACATTAGAAAACGCAGCACCCAACCTTGCAATTCATTAATTTTTAGGTAACTTATAGGATAAAGTATTTTTTTTCTCATAACTGTTTGAGACACCCTTGTCTCAAAACATGAACGATGCACGGGTACCTAACTAAATTGAATTATGTGTAGTGCCTAATAAACATTTTCTGCTGAATTTTCATCTTAAATATTATCTTTACCAGCCTATCTATTGTAGAATACTTTTTAAACTGTACAAATGTCAAAATTATCTGCTTAGAAATTAGAATATTGATGATCTGTGTAAAAATATGACTGTTGTGCTTATTTTGCATACGCGTAATATTATAAAAGCGATGCTTAATAAATTATGGTTTACAAAAGAAGAACAGTGATCAATTAAATTAAATTTGGGGAGCGTTGCACGTGTTTCGCATAAGAGTAGTTAAAACAGGATTGCAAATGTCAATATGTCAGGATCTCGGCCTTAATTTCCAACAGAGAATGGTAAGTGCCGAATATAAGTTGCAGTGGCTAGCGAATAACTTTAATATTTAAATAATTTATCAACCGCTTTATCATTATTATTTAAATCTTTATCTTCGGAACATTTATTCTCTAAACCAATGATAATCTGATGATAGTTTAAGATTAATTTTATTAAAAAAAATTGAGTTTACATTTTTGTCCTTTACTTTTATACAATAAATATACAATTTAACATTATTTATTCCAAGATATCCAACTTAGTGAAAACATATGAAAAGTCTGATAAGAAAATATCTAGGTACTTCTCTAACTACTATCTTATGTTACCAATATTCTTTTTAGGGCGCAACCGCATCGCAGTTGGAGAAAGACATTGGATCAGAGCAGTTTCCGCCGAACGAGCATTATTTTGGTTTAGTTAATGTAAGTTATGAGAAAAATTAATTTTGTTAGTCTGTCTTGCCCTCACTCTGGAATTTATATGAAATAATCTATTTGTTTGATAATCCAAGTGCTTTTACTTTTGCTTAATAGTCAGTTATTAATAAATCTAAACTACAAAAACTACTCAGCCAATTTTAAATTCTTTCACCAATAGCGAGTACCAGGGGCTATATATTTTTTGTTTTATGTATAGTACATTTACATTGCACATCTGCGAAGCAGGGGCGGATTGCTAGTACATAATATAATAAATTTTGTATAATGTAGTTTTTAAATCTAGTGTTATCAGGACAATATGTAGCCTGATACTATAAACCAACTTATAACTTCTGATAATTGTTACTTTATTGCAAGAAAATTGTAATTTATTAATCTGATTGACAAACACTTTTAAATTATGTAGGTTTAAATGAATATCCATATTGCTTTCTTTCATCAATCTCTTGGGAGATACTTTCATTATTTGTAGTGATTACCTTCTATATCTTTACAGTTTGGTAACACCTGCTACAGTAATTCAGTGCTTCAAGCTTTATACTTCTGTCGTCCATTCAGAGAGAAGGTTCTAGAATACAAGGCCAAAAACAAGAGAACCAAAGAAACATTGCTTACATGCTTAGCAGATTTGTTTTATAGTATTGCAACACAGAAAAAGAAAGTTGGCTCCATTGCTCCTAAAAAGTTTATTGCTAGATTAAGGAAGGAAAAAGGTAGGTGTTTAAAGTAGTATATTTGCAAAGATATCTAGAGTTAACACAGTAGCATCAAGAATAACAACTATCTTACCTCTTACCAATAACACCCAAAATCAGTATTAAATTTAGTAGTATTGATATATTACTAATATATTACGAATGCTACTAAATTTCATTATTTGGTGTATCATGGGGCTATATATCTCCAAATAAAATATAAAAATAATTGTTAACAACTTGCCAAGAAAACCTTTTATGCATCTTTATGTTGCTACTTTTATATCTTAGTATTTACATAAGCTGTCCAATAACATCTCCAAGTGACCTCTTTTAATTAACATCTCAAGAAGGCAAGCTATCCCCAGGTTTCATAAGAATTGGTTCAGTGATATAGCTATGATAATTACTGAATTTGTCCATTCAGTAATGGGCAGTGTTACTTTTGGCATGGATCAGCCGGCCTTGCATGACAACCGCGAAAAAATTTTGTCGACCATTTTCTTATGTTTTAATCGATTATTGCTTTATTCCTTTCGACATAAAATTCAACTTCTAATATCAAAAGTAGACATATTTGTCGGTTGAGATATCTTTTCTATCAACATTTTCGATGTAGAGATATCTTAAATTTTAGTTTGTCTTTACTCGTCCGTGAGATATCTCGTGATGGTCATGCTAGGCCGGCTGTATTCATTTTAATTTATTCATACTTGATAATTTATGTATTATAGGGATAAATACCCTAATCGTTATGCTTCCTTCACACTATTGAGTAATTTAATATTGTTGCAGAAGAGTTTGATAACTACATGCAACAGGATGCCCATGAGTTTCTGAATTTTCTAATTAACCATATTAATGAAATTATTCTAGGTAAGTGTTTGCAACTCATCAAATAACTATAAGGGCAAATCATCTTTTAACTAATTTGACTTATAATATTATAAACAGGAAAGATTTGTTTGTATGTTTGTTATGATTTAAATCAAAAACTACTTGGCCAATTTTAAACAACAATGTGTATGATGGAAAATATACTAGAAACAAGTACACACACTGTATTGGCTAAGACGCTTTGGAAGAATTGGAAGATGCTAATTATCAACAAATGCTTTTTTTTTTCACAAAATTTTATATAATATGTAGTTTAAATTGAGGAAAACTACTTATATTTACTATTTGTGTGCTGTCAATTTTTGAAATTGTTAAAAGTTTGCTGTGACAAAAAAAAGGTTGAGAATCACTGGTCTTCAAGTAAATTTAATTATAATATAACAATATTTTATTTCCAACTGCTCATATCTCACCAAATAGGTCAACACTGCTCCTTGTTTTTTACATTGTTCTATGAGCCTGTATTAGCTCTATATAATTCTAATTAATCTTTGAATACACAAATAAAGAAAGGAAGATGTTTTCCACTTCCTCAATACAATGTCTGGATATGCTTCTCTGATAATTTTTCTTTAGAAGCAATTTACTATATAGTTACATAAATTCTGTGTTTTACTTTCTTTGCCCTAACAAACCATTTATTTCTTGGAAATGGAATTGAACTCACAACATGTACTTAATGCGACATACATACATACTAGATATAGAATAATATAATTACAATGTATACTATCTTATTACTTATGGGCGCGTTTGGTAGACCTACCTTGCGCACCGATGGGTCGCGGGTTCGAATCCCGCCGGGACGACATGTATATAATTTTCTATAAGCATGTCTTCCCCACGGTCACTTCAGGCATTAAACGGGTGGAAGGAATATAAAAATTTCAACCGGGTAATATAACCATTTATATATGGAAAAACCGTGAATGCACATTTCGCGTTTCGGTCTCAGTCTATTGATTTCCGAATGCTCGAAGTAACCTATCATCAAGTGAATCTCATGCTCGTCTGTCGATATTTAAAATTATAGAAATAATAAAAATGTAAGGCAAATCACAAATACATGATAGTATTTCCATCTATAAATATTTAGAGATTGCGTGTCTCTAATAGAATTGTTGCCTGAAGGGCATAGATTTCGCGTACTGATAGATGTTGCTCTCGCAGAAGTAAAACTCAGACTGGTCTCGAAGCATAATTTATTTACTAAAATAATCATATATAACTTAATCTAATGGGTAACAATAAACGCTAAGTGTTAGCGAGGACTCAGTGAGTCTGCTACCTGATTGGTCGCTGTGTTCGTCACGAGCCTATTGTTCCTGCAGGTGTTGATGAGGATTAGTGAGTTGAGGTTTATGACCTTGGTTGCCATTGTCGGCTGCTATTGTCGGCAGCTATTGTCGGCAACTATTGTAGTACGCTACAGTGCTCCCCCTCAAGCGAAGCGTACCGGTAATTTGACGGCACGTCCAGAACGAGTTGTCTTCACTTGAGATGATGCGTTGGTAAATGTTAAATGCTGTTGCGAAGGAGGTACTGTAGGTGTAACTCTGATAACGTTGTCTCCTGGGTCGTGAAGGAGGTAGGCAGGCTTGAGACGGTCAATTGAGATGTTAGTTAGTTTATCCCGTTGTCTGATTTGGAATATTTTGTCGTTTCTGCTAATAACCTTGTATGGACCTTCGTACGGTGGTTGTAGGGGTTTTCTGACACTGTCAACACGGAGAAATACGTAATCGCATGTAAGCAGATCCTTATGTACAAACATTTTCTTGTCGTTGCTGTGCGATGTTGACTGATGCTTAGGCTTGCTGACGTTGATTGCATCTCGTAGTTTGTCAACGTAGGTACAATCAAGTGTCGTAGCTTGAGTGCTTGCAGTTGAGAAAAATTCTCCGGGTAGCTTCAGGTTGTAGCCGTAAGTAAGTTCGGCTGCGCTTACTCCCGTATCCGTACTGATAGCCGCTCGTAAACCTAGTAGCACGGTTGGCAATTCGTCGACCCATGATGTTCGATTGGAGAGGCGTGTCTTTAGCGCGGCTTTGAGTGTGCGATGCCAGCGCTCTATCATTCCATTTGATTGCGGATGATAGGCTGTTGTTCGCGTTTTGTCAATACCCATGAGAGATGCTAAGTTTTTGAAGAGATTGCTCTCGAACTGTCGTCCTTGGTCTGTGGTTATTGTAGTTGGACAACCAAAACGAGCAATCCAGTTTTCGTAGAAGGTTTTGGCTACTACTTCTGCGGTTATTTCAAAAACGGGTATAGCTTCCGGCCATTTTGTTGCACGGTCGATCATAGTAATAAGATATCGATGTCCGTGAGGTGAAGTTGTTAATGGACCAACTATGTCCATGTGCACGTGTTGAAATCGTTCGCTTGGCGGAAAAGTTGAAAGTTCGCTTGTTGTATGTCGCTGAATCTTACACTGTTGACATTTGATGCAAGTTTTCGTCCAGTTGCCGATGTCGGTGTTCATAGAAGGCCAAAAGAATTTCTTTGTAATCATTTTTCTTGTTGATTTAGTACCAGGATGATGAATGTTGTGTACTGAATCGAAAGCGGCTCTTCTGAATTGCTCTGGTATGTATGGACGAATTGATTGCGTTGAAGTTTCGCAATACAGCGGCTTGTCGCTTGTAGGAAGTGTAATTTTCATAAATCTCAAATTATTTTGCTGCGATAGTTGTTGCAAAATATTACTATCTCGCTCTTGTGCGGCTGCGATAGCTTGATAGTCGAGACTATTTGGACAATTGATTGTCTCGATTCGACTTAATGCGTCGGCTACGATGTTGTCCTTTCCGCTGATGTGACGAATGTCGGATGTGAATTCACTTATGAAAAGTAATTGCCTTGCTCTGCGTGGAGTTTCAGTTGATGAAGATGCCTTAAGGAGAATGTAGGTTAGCGGCTTATGGTCGGTGAAAATGATTATTTGTCGGCCCTCGAAGATTTTTCGGAAGAATTTTAAGGCCATGTAAATCGCCAATAGCTCGCGGTCGAAAGTGCTGTAGCGTTGTTGAGTATCACTAAATTTCTTAGAAAAATACCCAATCGGTTGCCATCTTCCATTGTGATATTGTTGTAGAGCTGCGCCGGCTGATGTGTTTGATGCATCGCAGAAAATTGCAAGTTTTGCAATATGCGATGGATATGCAAGTAATGCTGCATCTTGTATGCTTGTTTTGCACGATTCGAAAGCGGTGGTTGAATCGTTGTTCCATTCGATAAGTGTTTTATCATTCTTCTTTACTTGATGTAAAAAGTTGTTGAGCGGTGCTTGAATTGCGGCGGCGTTTGGTATGTTTTCTCGGTAGTAATTAAGCATTCCGAGAAAACGTCGTAAATCGCATATTGTCTTAGGCTTTGGATAGTCAACAATAGCTTGAATCTTATCTTGCGGCGGTTTGATGCCATCTGGTGATAAGTGATATCCGAGGAATTTTACTTGTTTTTGACCGAAAACGCATTTTGATGGATTTATTGTTATTCCATATTCTTCTAATCGTTGTAGAAGTTTTCTTAAGTGATCGCGGTGCTCAGTTTCGTTGACAGAAGCGATGAGCAGATCGTCGATGAATGGGAATACGTAGTCTAAATCTCGTAGGACGTCGTGTATAAATCTTTGAAAAGTTTGCCCGGCGTTGCGTAAGCCAGGGCACATACGTGTAAACTCAAAGAGACCAAAAGGCGTTATTATAGCGGTCTTTGCAATGTCGCTTTCGGTGACGGGTATCTGTTGATACGCTCTGTTGAGATCGATCGTTGAGAAAATCGTTTTTCCAGCCAATTGATATGTGAAGTCTTTTATCCTAGGTATAGGATATCGATCGGGCTTTGTTATCGCGTTGAGTCGTCTGTAATCACCACAGACGCGGAGATCGCCATTTTTCTTTGGCACGATATGTAGTGGAGATGCCCAGTTACTTTTACTAGGTCGACAGAGTCCTTGTTCGATCATATTTTGAAATTCTCGCTTTACGTGTTCGTAGCGGTGAGGTGCAATCGGTCTTGCTCGGCAATAAAGAGGTGCGCCAGATGTTTCAATGAAGTGTTCCACAGTGTGTTTGGGATTAAGCTTCATTGAAGTTAACCGCGTGATTCCAGGAAACTCTGCTAGTAATTCGTGGTAAGACTGTTGTAAATCGATACTTCGTATTGTCGGTACGTTTGTTGATAAAAGTTGACCGTTGGCTGTGAGTGATGTTTTGCCATCTATTAATCTTCGATGCTTCAAATCTACGATTAGTTGATGATGTTGTAAGAAGTCGGCTCCAATGATAGGTTTTGAAACGGCGGCGATGATAAATTTCCATTTAAATGGTCTTCGTAGTGATAAATCTAATTCCATTGATTTTTCCCCGTAAGTAGGAATGACGGTGTTGTTGGCGGCGTATAGTTGAAAAGGTAATGGTTCAGATGGTGTACCTTTCTTTCTCGGTATGACGGAGATATTAGCACCCGTGTCTACTAAGAAAGTGATATTCGTTTTTCTATCGGTAACGAAAAGGCGATATGATTTATCGTGAACGCCAGATTCCGCCGCAGCCAACGTTCTTTTTAATTTAAATCTTGATTGTTGTTAAAAGAGCATGGTAAAGTACATTTTCTTGCCTTCTTTCCGAATTTGTTATGGTAATAACAAAACGTAGCTTCTTGAGATTGTTTCGATGATCTTGACGATGATCTGTAGCGCATTGAATCACGAGAGTTTGAGCGGTATCTACTGAGATTCCGACGACGGCGATAGAACTGCGGAGCGGTTTGTCTTGATTTGAGTTCAGCCACTTCAAGTGTAAGGGTTTCTATTTTTTTTAAAAGATATGCGTTATCAATTTTTGATGATGAAGGTTGAGGCTGAAGTTGATGTTGAGGAAATGAAGATACAGCAGATATTTCATTGGTCTGTTCTAGCATTTTGTCAGCAAGTAGAGCTAGATCGTCGAGTGCTGTTGTCTTTGATATATTATCGCTGACTACTAACACACTGCGAACGAAAACTGGTAAATGATTGAGCCAAAGCATTCGGAGTGCTGTGTCAGGAACGTGGTTCTGAGCTAGATCTCTCATACGACGCAGTAAATGGCTGGGTCGTTGATCACCCAGTTCCATTTCGGACAACAGTTTTTGTAGTTGGCGTCCTTCGCTCTCTTCATATACTGATATAAGGCGTTCTTTGATGTGCGTGTATGCCTCTGAGTCGTCGCTTAGTTTGAAAAGAAGATCGCTAATGTGATCGACGTCTCGCTTCTCTAGTTGGGTTATAACAAGTTGAGCCAGTTGTTGTTGGCTTCTTTTCGACTGTGCAGTTGCGGCTTCGAAACAGTGAAACCATATTTTTGTTTTGTCTCTCCAGAAAGACGGAATTCGCATGGGCAGTGAAAGCGCCTCTACTTGATGATCAGAATCCATGTTTATATTCTCGTTACGTGTACGCTTCCGGATGTAATGAAGGTTGCTTGCGGAGTGCGGGATAGTCGTCGCAGGTTGTACGTAGAAAAATTCTTCACGGTAGCCGATGGACGGTGAAGATGACGTCGGCACGGTGAAGATCACGTCGGCACGGTGAAGATCACGTCGGGGTCACCACTTTAGAGATTGCGTGTCTCTAATAGAATTGTTGCCTGAAGGGCATAGATTTCGCGTACTGATAGATGTTGCTCTCGCAGAAGTAAAACTCAGACTGGTCTCGAAGCATAATTTATTTACTAAAATAATCATATATAACTTAATCTAATGGGTAACAATAAACGCTAAGTGTTAGCGAGGACTCAGTGAGTCTGCTACCTGATTGGTCGCTGTGTTCGTCACGAGCCTATTGTTCCTGCAGGTGTTGATGAGGATTAGTGAGTTGAGGTTTATGACCTTGGTTGCCATTGTCGGCTGCTATTGTCGGCAGCTATTGTCGGCAACTATTGTAGTACGCTACAAATATAATTTATGTTAAAATAACATTTCAATAGTGTTCACATAAATAAACCTTTTGCTCTATTGAAACATAAAATAAGATTTAACATAATATGTATTTACAAATGGGTTTGTAAAGCCATATGAATATCTCATTTGAATAGCGATTACAATTAAAATGAAATTAATCGTTATTTCAAGGGAAGGTTGAGGTTTTATATAAGAAATCATAATAAATGTGTTATAAATAAAATAGATAGATTCTGTATGTTTATTTAAGACATAATGGAAATTAAATAGATAGTGACCAGCAATACTCTAGATAGCTTACAGAAGGGAATTAATTACAATTGTAGAAGAATATTTCATTACTTCTCAAAATTCTTATTAGCGACACTATCGAGTGGTATCACACTATCTTATCTAATATATAAAATTCTCGTGTCACGGGGTTCGAACTTGAACTCCTCCGAAACGGCTCGACCGATTCTCATGAAATTTTGTGTGCATATTGGGTAGTTATGAGAATCGGACAACATCTATTTTTCATCCCCTTAAATGTTAAGGGTAATCCACCACAATTTTTTTTGTTTTTATTTTTTTATAATGTGGCATTAAAAAATACATACAACCCCTGTTAATAAATAATACATAATAATACACGCCCACAATAATACAAAAAATCAACCTGTATATTTGGTCAAATAATAAATGGCAATATTGTCTATATGGGCATCATGTATTCTTCATTTATCATCATCTATTTCTTGTTTGTATTATATGTTCAAAACCAATGTTCAGATTAATGAAAATTTAGTCTATTAACTTAATAACTTGATTAATTAATTATTCATTCTTGCATGAATCACTCAGTGTATTCTATGATGTATACAAATAAACGTGTCATTCTAGCTGAACGCAATCAAAGTACGTTAAAGGTACAAAAGACACCCGGTTCGGGCGAGGGCGTGACGTGCAATGGCACAGTTCCACAGAGCAGCGAGCCCACTTGGGTGCACGAGATATTCCAGGGTACCCTCACTAGCGAAACTCGCTGTCTCAACTGCGAGACTGTTAGCAGTAAAGACGAACACTTCTTTGATTTGCAGGTAAGAATCAATGAAGGATTCAATCATGATTCATTTTTAAATATTCAATTAATTTTAACATACGTTGATTATTTATTTATTTTCGAAAATCGAAATTATTCGCCTATTAAAGGATATAAATTAGCCAAATAATGACTTAATTATCTTTGCCAGTCTAATTTGTTTTTAGGTGTTAATAGGGAATATGCATGTATTTTTTAAATATTGTTATTTAGTAGCTTACATAATAGAAATATTCGCTCTGACCAATGGCGTGGCTGTTCAAATATTTGACCCACAGTTTACTTGCACTTTTTAAAAATATTTTTTTTGCTCAAAACTGAAATTGTAAAAAAAAGGAAATATTGATGGAAGCGTAATTCTGAAGTAATAAAATGAATTAAAAAATATGTTTGACTTTCATTGGATTATCATGCATATTCCCTAGAGTGATAATATGACGAAATTTTGAATCCACCAAAAGGACAATGACTACTTTCTATATAAGGAAATGTAATCCCTGGTGAAAAAAATTATGTATATATACGTATATAATATAAATTATATTTTTATATTTTATTCCCTAATCATTTATTTTTTGACAACTGCTAAATATTGATCAAATCCATCATCTTTTAGGTGGACGTTGACCAAAATACCAGTATTACGCATTGTTTGAAATGCTTTAGTGACACAGAGACTCTGTGTAACGACAACAAATTCAAATGCGACAACTGCAGTAGCTACCAAGAGGCCCAGAAGCGCATGCGGGTGAAGAAACTGCCCCTTATCTTGGCGTTGCACTTAAAGAGATTCAAATATATGGAACAATACAATAGACATATAAAAGTGTCGCATAGAGTCGTTTTTCCTTTGGAATTGAGGCTATTTAATACGGTGAGTTCATAATTCTACTTATAATTATAAATGTGAAAGTGTTTGTCTGCATTACTGTATTAAGATAGTTTCTTTGTAGAAATTATTCTCGAAAACTATTTAAACTGTTTGAAAAAAAAATCTTCATCAAAAAGGAAATTTTGACAAAATGCGTGGTTTTTGCCGCTATATTGGTTTACAATATTGTTAAACGGTTCAATTTTCCAAAAGTGATGTACCAGAGCAATATTGCTCTCAGATCGACCTATAAGAAAGTCCACAGTGACACAATATACGCTTTTGGTTATACTACCTCTACATCAATTTTCAAAACCTATAAAATATATTTTAGAAGTTTTCCCAATACAGAGGGTAGTTGTATAAGAAATCATTTGAATTTAATACAAATGACAGCTCGTCGATACGAATACTTTTTTGATAGTGGTTCGTGCTAAACCCTCTGTATTTGATCAAATGAAGACTGGCGTGCGATTGTTTCTCTTTTCGTCCGATTGTTTTTCTTTTAGTTAAAACACATTTGAGGGCGATCCGAAGTCCCAGTGTTATTTACATCAACACTAATATTATAAAGAGGAAAAATTTGTATGTTCGTAATGAATAAACTCAAAAACTACTGCACCGATTTCATTATCAGCGAGTACGTAAGGTGTAAGCTGAGCTTTGCATTTGTGTGAGTGCACATAGATAGTGTAGGTGTGAACAATGGCTTGCTTGTTTGGTTTAAACCAGTTAATACTGCTTTTTGGTTAACGGCTTGTGGCGCGGGCCATCCCCGCATTTCACCTCTTGTAGTAGCAGCGTGACGTGATTAATTTTTAATATTTTGTTATTTTTATTTTAAATAAAATACTTAATAACGGATTAAAATGCGATATGTAACTACCTAAAAAAAAAAATTTTTTTAAGTTCTTTGTTTGACTCTACTTTTGGTAATCACGCACACCAATGCAAAGCTCGCGCCTCGCGACCTGTAACATAGGGTATTTTTTGTGTATAGTACATCTACGTTACACCCGTGCGAAGCCGGGGCGCGTTGCTAGTTTGATGTATAGACGCTTGTGGTATTGCAGTCAGACGACGCAGTGAACCCGGACCGGCTGTACGACCTGGTCGCGGTGGTGGTGCACTGCGGCTCGGGCCCCAACCGCGGCCACTACATCAGCATAGTCAAGAGCCACGGCTTCTGGCTGCTCTTCGACGACGACATGGTCGATGTGAGTATGCCTTGTAGCAAAGAACATAGAAGCACAGGCGTTATAGGCGCGCTTTCTCAGGGGTAAGAGTAGTTCTCACCCCAGCCACCGCGACGCTGCTAGTATCCGTGTGGACGCACACTCTGACGCGGGAGTCATAGCAAACACTCTCTCACCTAGCTTTTATAGCGTAAGAGCAAACGAGACAACGCGAGGGAAGGAGTCAGTGGACTGCTTAGATGGGTGTGACACACCGATACATTGCCGCGTGCTCTACAGGTCAAAAGCAGAACTACTTTTTCTGTGCCAAATTTATTTTATTATTAATTTAGTATGGGCCTATGCTTGTATCTACATTTATGTTCTTTGCCAGACTTCGGCTAGAAGCGAAGTCCTCGTGTACGTTTTAGTACTGCCGCACATTAGCTATAGCAAACTGTTTTTTTCTACAGAAAATCGACGCATCCGCTATCGAAGACTTCTACGGCCTAACTTCTGATATACAGAAATCATCCGAGACGGGATATATATTATTCTATCAGTCTAGAGACGCTAGCTGTTAAGTTTCACTATATTATAGTTTAAATTATTGAACATAGGCATTGTGTTGATGTGCCCGGTTTGTTAACGTTGGAACGGCATATTTATTGTTTAACTATTGGTCTTTTGTTAGAATCCACCCATTTGTAAATACGATACATTTGAGAATAAAAACAAATTATTTAAATTACTGTTTTTTATTTTGCTACAGGGATTTCTTCTATAATAATTTATTATTTGATTAGCAACTGAATTGATAACAGATAAACTGTTTAAAACTATGTGTATGCAAAGCCGTGGCGAGTAACAAGTCTTTAGATACTGGTTAAATACTCTCTACTTTTTCCAGAGGGAAAAAAATATTCTTAATAACATAACAGCAAAAGAGTCGAACTCTTACCCAGCAAATATTTTCACAGATGATTATAATTAGGATCATTTAAATGTGCTTTACCTAAGGCGGCGTTTTACGTAATATAATGTGGGGGGCCTTGTAAAACGTTACGATGCGTTGCAAAAACATTTTTTTTTAATATAGGAATTAAAATCTAATTTGGTAACCCTTTTCGATTATGTTTTACGGCGAATCCCTGGACTGTGTACAAAACAAAGGGATTTGAGCGACGTTCTTGCTCAACATAATTGTGACTTAGGTAAAAATTGTCACATGAGTAACGTGTAGGGAGGAGGAGGCGGGTACAGTAAAACGATATGGCACGTTACATGGGGGAATGAGGCTCAAAAATTCCTTAAACGCCCTAATATCGCATCACCACTTACCATCAGGTGAAGTGCCTGCCACTCATAAACACGATTTGCCAAATTGATCACTATTGTGAGCTTTGATTATTTATATGTAAAAATAAATAATCTAAGATTGTGAGTTTAATAACTACACAAATAATAAGACACTGACGTTTTAAGGTGTAATTATTAGCGTTTGCCTAGAGATATAAAAAATACCCTTTATTTTTTAATAATAATAATAGGCATAAATAATACAATTAAGACTCAAAGATTATCTAGGATATTTTTTTATGTTACACATCGACAGACGAGCATGAGGTTCTCTTGATGGTGGGTGATACGTCAGCCACAGAATATCAGTCAATGATGCGCAGTCGACCTACTTTTTACTTCGAGTATTCGGAAATCCATAGACTAAAACCGAAACACGCAATGTGCACTTCACGGTTTTTCCATCTATGAATGGTGGTTCGTTACCCGATATTCCTCAATAGTCCCGGTGGGATTTGAACCCACGACCCATCGATGCGCACGGCACGTGTTCTGCCGAACGCTCCAACGAGCCCGTCAAAAATCGGCTGGTCTGAGTGATGTATATCTTTCCAAAATAAGCTGTAGGTATTCTAGTCTAAAACAGTGCTGTCCAAACTAGATAGGATCTAGGGCCAATATAAATAGCTAAACAGATTGAGGGGCCCCAAAATATTTAGAATAAACAAAAAATAGAATATTTTTTTTTCTAAATTTTGTTATTTAAATAATACAAAATCAAATAAGAAACAAAATTATTTTGCGGCCTTGATTTGGACAGCCCTGGTCTAAAACAATCAATGGTCATCATAACTTAAGTATAGTGATGCAATTGATAAAATAAAGGGCATATTGATTATAAAACATTTATTTTTAGGCTACAAACTCATAGGGGATGGGAGCAAGTAATACTGGTTTCTCGCTTCCATTCACAATGTGTGAGGACCTGGGTGGTTTAGGCTGTCTCTTAAGGTTAACTCTCTTGCCAGCGGCTTTAGCGTCTTTCAACAGCCTCTCGTTTTCCTTAACACGCTTGAGGAAATCTTCTCTGCACTTAGAGTGCTTGACATGTTCAATTCTAATGTTGATTCTCTTGGGGATGATTCTGCCTCGCACCCTCTTGTTGACAATCACTCCGAGGGCATGTGCTGTGACATTGTACACTCGACCAGTCTTACCATGGTACACTTTGTGTGGCATACCCTTTTGTACTGCTCCATTGCCCTAAAAATAGTATTTATGTTAATTTGTAATTATTTAGTTTTTGTTTTAATTTATTTGTACAAAAAATAAATTAATTAATAAGCTTAAAGGTGCCAGAAACAGGAACACAAAAAATAATTAAATGTTTATGATCATGTAGGTTTTCAAGATATTTCAAGCTCCAGATTTCAATATTTTTACATTTATAATGCTTAAAAAGGGGTAAGAAAAGTCACAAGAGTTATTAATGTCGGCTTACCCTGATATCAACGATGTCGCCCACTTTGTACACTTTCATGTATGTGGAAAGGGGAATGGTTCCATGAGTACGGAACTTGCGGGAAAACAAGTCCCTAGTACTACGACGGTAACCCTTGGAGTTCGTCATTTTTATGCCTGCAATCAAAAAAAACCTTTGTAAACGAACTATCGCACGTGGCTACATATAATATTTACATCAAGTAGATTTACAAAAAGAAATGTGAAATATGTGTTCACTGTATCAATATTTTATCACGGGTATAGCGTAGACACAAAGCAACTTTAATTCTAGGCTTTTATGGATTTATAAGATTTTATATTAAAAATCACCTTAGCTTGACAGCGCTTGGCTATTGAGAAAGAATAGGTTATATTGTCTTTGGTACATTGAAAGTTATGTCTTAAAGTTGCCAGTATTAAAATACATACATAGACAGACATTTTAGATTATATAATATATAATATTATAATTTCAGATTATTTTTTACTCGTTTTTATAATAATGATAACTACCTATTAATATATTTTTATATCTTAAAAAAGTTACATAAAAGATAGTATTTTAAAGACTTTTGTATATATATATACATCTATTATATTAGTTTTTGACATGTTTGACTAATGACATCACTTCAAGCCTCAAGGTCTGACGCTGAAGTCAACTGTCAAAATTCTTGATAGTGATAGGTACATATTTCATCAAGCTTTTTGTGTACCTACATTAGAATTATTTACGATTGATTACTATAATGCGCAATTAACTTATTTGGACTATAAAATACAACTATTCATACAAAATGAATACACCTATTGACAATATCATAGTAAATTCGTGTCAATATACGCCCGTTTATTTCATTGAAGATCCTGGTGTTAACCAGGTATATTTTTTTAGACATTTTAAAATTTGTCTCTTAATTTATTTTCCAATCCTAAATACAAAAATCTCTTTCAGGCGGCATCTATTGTTGTGAATACAGGTGCTCAGAAGCCGCAAAGTAGTAATTTAAAAGCGTTTTATGAAAGTAGCGGTAAACTGGAAAATAACCTCCTGCAGAGCACTGAGAATGTTTCAAATCTACGACCTATCAAGAAAATTGATAACAATGTGAATGTGATCGGAAATAATTTAAAACTTGCGAATTTTCTTTTACCGAAAAATGAATTTAAGATTGAGACTGTTAACGAACAACAATGCTTACCTTACAATAATTTAGTATTAAAACCTGTTTATGTCACAAACACTTCTAGCAGTCCTAGTATTCAGCCTACAGTCCCTAAGTTAGATGTATGCAGTAAAATTGTTAGAGTGAAAGATATACCAATGGCACATAAACAAAAGAACAGGAAAATATTGCCAAAGATGAAACCAAAGGAAGAGTATGTCTATTTACTTTTGTTAAATGTGTATTTTATTAAAAAAAATTGAATAAAACTAATTCTTTCTTCTTTTTAGTACTACAAATCCAACTAAAACAACATCGGTGCAATTAATTAAGCTAGGGGAAACATATCATTGGTGAGTATTTTAATGAGCCTCAACCAGAGATCAAATTACCTATAATATTATTTAAATACAATTTTGATAATACTTCTTGAGTACATCTCAAGAAGTATTATAAGTAATACATACCATGATGAATAAAAACATACATAGGTAACTATTTATAGTATATCAACAGTTTTTCCATTTTTATGTATATAAACAGCTGCGCAGCATAAAACTATGTCTTAAATAAGTCATGGTTTGAATAAGCAGTGTTTATCTGAGATTTTTGGACAGATAACCCTTAATAGACAGACTGTCAGGAAGCACACAATTAAAAATTCAAAGAAGTACCTCTATGTACTGTACCATGAGGGGTATATGTACAGAGGTGGGTGTTGGGTGAGCTACACCCAACAGGAAATTATCCTTTCACATATTCCTGTCTAACCCTAATGGGAGTTTTTTTAAGTCAATTTCAGCATTGCTCTCTAGCCACTCAAAGCGCAAATAAAACCATTACTTAACTGGCAGTTATTGTTATTATATATCTACATATTTAACAAAAATTATTGTGATTTCAGCCTCAATGAACTAAGTGATGATCAGATGAAGATAGTAAATCATGCTCTGAAGATTTTTAATAGTCCAAAGAATTCTCCTAAAGAACCCACTTATGATCCTGTCACTAACACCAAGTTCATATATAAGTAAGGTTTTATACATTTTTTTACCACTAAGTTTTGTGCTTGTCATTCATACCATGTCCTTTGGTGACCATTACCTGAACTAATAACTATGGTCTGAACACTGAAATAATACTGTTCCACACATAAATGTGTCGAAAAATCATGTTGAGTATATTTTTTTTTTATTCAAGTAAATAAAAGTATGTACTAATTGCATAATTACTCAAAAAAATAAACCATTAGTACTACATTTATAGTTAATTATTCAAAAAGCACATGTCTTTGTTACTCAATATATCAGCATCATGCCAATCTTTAATTTAGGTAAGTTAAGACTTCGAAAATTTTTCAGAGTGTTATCACCAAAAGACATAGCAGGAACCAATAAAAATAAAGTTGTTATTAAACCGAAGAAACCAGAGATTAAAAAGGAAATAATGAAAAGACAAGAAAAGAAAGAAACAAAGATAGCACCTGAAATTGTTGAACCCGAACCAGTTCCTGTTGAGGTAATTTCCATCTCCACATAGGATGAATTTATTAGATCATTATGGCTAAATTTGTGTTCTTAAAAATACTAGCTTTTATCTGTAGCTTCACACTAATGTACAGGGTTTGGGTAATTTACCCAGGATAATAAATATCCTATAATATATTCATTCATAATATTATCATTCAAATCCTTTTGACCGATTCAATATCCATACTTTTCCGTTTATACTATTAGATATTATAAGATTAGTTAGACTTGTCAGCTAAAATTTAGTTTATGAAACATACTCATTTGTTTCAATGGGAAAGTTAATATGTATGATAACAAACCTCACTTATAATAAGACATCTTAATAAGATAGTAGATTTTAATAATTATCTTAAATCCTTTCTTTCAGACCAAAGTAACTAGAAGTGGGAGAAAAGTGAGATTACCAAAAAATATTTTACCCGAAGAAACACTACAAAAGCCTAAGAAAAGAAGTGGTACAATTGTGACATGCTTCCAGTGTTCATCTGTAAGCATTGCTTTATATTTAAAAATAAAATAAGTTGAGGCAATTTTAATACTTGTCCAAAACAGAATTCCACCTGAATATTTTTCAAATCTGAATAATTTTTTAACTTCCAGGAGTTCAGTAGTCTTTATCGTTTACAAAGACATTACGAACACCATCCAACTCACATACCAGCTCGTATACATTCCAACCTGTTTCACTGTCTCCTTGCGATTATCAAGACTGGCTCTGAAGAAGATAGGGCTCATATTTTCCTTCAGCAACTAGAACAACTTATTGCTAAGATCAAGTCCTTGATTCCATGTTTGATGAAGAATGATGGATTAGATGGAAAATTAAGCACAATAAGTGAGGATATTGGAAGGTATATAGCTCAATTTATATACTCTAAATAAAATAAAAATCACTATCAATTTTATTAAACAATTAATAATAAATTATATAAATATATAAATGACTACTACTTTTTATACTATTTCATTGTAGCTAATAGCATATTAAAATTCATATTTCATCAAGGTTAAAAGCCATGCTCTTGTCAGTATAAGTGATGCAACTCTGTCCAATTGTTGTCTCAGTGTAGCCTTTTGACATGATTATATAAAATACCCTAATGATAAGTAAAGTTGATTTGTGACATGATTATTTTGATCAAACTGTCATATTAAATAGTGATAGTCAACCATCTTACCCTTCTCTTTACAATAGGACCTGTTTTTCTTTATCCTTCTATTTTTCTACAACTTACAGAAGTGTTGAGGTAGATTATATATTACAGAATTAAATTTTAATTTTACAGTTTATTTGGCATCAGTCCAGGAAAGTATAATTTAAATGTAGATGCATTAAGCTGTGTCAAAGATAAAGATGGTCACTGTCAACACAACCCAGCTCCATCTCCAAGCAAATCTTCACAAACATGGCCTGCCAGAAATGAAGAACCTGTAAATATTGGTGAAGCAGATGACTGCGCAAGAATCAACTCAGCTGAAAAATGGCCAACCGTCAGTAAAAGAATGGAATGTCGTAAAAAGCCGGAACAGAACTCTGCTAAGAAGATTAAACTAACTAATTCAGAAGGACCTGTTGAACTGGATGATGATGACATAGATGCCTTCTTTAGCAACAACCACAAGACTGATATTAATTTGGGTCTTAAGAATGCCACAGAAGAAACTGAAATAAGTAATCAACTTAAAGAAACAAATATAAATAAAGACCCTCCAAAATCACATTTACAATTTCATAGTGCACACTTTGATATCCGCTCATCACCAATTAAACCTACATCAACTGTATTTAGAAAATTCCAAATCAATCCTGAAAAATTACCAAAGTTTGACATCCAAGAAATTCAACCATTATTGTCTCAAGAGAATGAATTCAATGAGCAGATTCATTCACAAACAAATGGCAACACAAACACAATTGAAAATGATTTATTTATTCAAAATGATTCAATGCCTTGTAAAGAAACAGCAGATCTCAATTTTAACTCATCAAAAGACTGGTCTTTAAAATATATGGACAATGGAAATAGTGATAACTATATGAAGGCTGATAGTTTAATAAATGAAAGTTCAGATTTTTTAAAATCAAATGCATTAATAGAACCATCATTAATACATATGAAAGATAATTTGAAGACAGAATCAAATAAAGAATCCCATGAACATGCAGTTAATGACAACTTATTATCAAATCAAGAATCAGTTTTAAGTTTACTTTCATATCCAGAAGCAACAATTAGAAATAATTCTGTAGATTTTCCACTAGATTTATTTTCTTTTTGCAATTCATAGTATAATTAATGAAGTATAGATAATTCGATTTTGTTTATTATTATTTTTTAAGAAATTATTATACACCTTAAAATAAATAGTGTTTTATTTATTTAAATATATAAAATAAGTCAAACAACAAAATTTAAATCATTTTAGCAACAATTTGACTGGACTAAATAATTTTTGAGTGTCATTTTGTCAGCCATTGTTGCATGATTGTATAGCCTGTTTACAATCTCAAATCATGAGCCAGAATGCCCTTTCCTGGCAATTTGCAACTATAAAGTCCGTTAAGAAGCACCCATAATATAACAAAACTAACTTATAACTTGTTATGTAGCAAACATTTATTAGGAAATCAATAGCATAATGTTGTTTTATTTATAAATTAAAATTACAATAATAACTATTTTAAAATTGTTCAACTAACATTCTAAAAAACTATGCCTGCAACACTGGCCTTTCATTCTTAGCTTCAAGGTTCTGATTAGTAAGTGCATAGCCTGTGCCTCCTCTCTGGAGAAGTATTATGTCCTTTTCCTTTAGCTTTTCCCCTGTAAGAGGGTGTAGCCAATCCTTTTTTATAATTTTCTCAACACACTCCATTGTGACAACATGACCAGTAGTTCTGAAAATGTTAATTTTATTACCATTTATTTAAATACATAAATTATTGTTATATATGAATCATAATAATATGTATTAATTGCTGTATAATGGGATAAATGATGAATCTTAATAACATTACTATAAGATATGCAGAGCAATGCCGCCTTACTGTACTTTCTGTTTTTTTAGACTTATTTGATAGTTTATATATTTTATACATAAATACTTAGTTAAAAACATTGCACGAATGGGACATGCATAGTGGCACTACAACATGTCATGATGTTGCAATTCTTGATTCATAAAAAAAAAACAAATCAAATCTCTAAAACTGAAAAAAACAAATATAATTATTTAAAAATTATTTACCTGATAACAGCACATGGCACAGCATTACTCAGAATATCATGTGTGACAGGACACATGTATCTATTTTCTTTTGCGATCAAAGATTTCTTATCATCTGGGTCTTTAACTAATGTCCACTTCACTTCAATAAGGTCTTTCATTTTTAAAGGTTTTTCACTTAATGGGCAGTACACAGTTGGATCAGGTTTTTGTATCTTAGAAATTTTCGCATCAGGTAGCTGAGAAGGTATCCAAAAGCTTGGCAACTGTTTATCTTTACCATTAGCAAGATTTGAGACTGAACTTGATGCCTGGGCTGCATCCGATTTTGTGCCATTAGTTATATTCTTTTCTCTATTCATAAATTTAATTAAATTCGATTCTCTTTCTGCTTCTACCAATACCTTTTTCTCTTCGTCTTCCTTTTTCAACTGTTTTTCGTACTGTTTTAACTTACGTGTGTATTCATTCTTCTTTGTTATTATGTACTGCAGGATAGCTTCCTTGTCAAATAAAAATCCATCTTTTGTTATAACAGGATTTCTGCATGGTTGCAATGTGAGGCTACAACAATCAAAGCTCTTTACAGAATCCTTTCCCACTCGTTCGCTTTGAGTGCCATATCCTGATGCAGCAGCATCCTTCTTTTTCTCATGATACGTGTAAACAGCGCCTGCAGTGCAATTTCTGGCGTGTCGAGTCATTTTATTATATTTTAATTTGATATTTGACTATTCACAAAGATTGAGTGGTAACAAACATTTTATAATTATACAATAATCAATACTGATTTCAAATTATATTTATCAATCTCAGAACACATCAACACTCAACAGTCTCAGAAATCAGAATTCAGATGAATGCAATATGCAAATTGCAAAGAGTATGATCAAAGAGTATATAAGTATGATTGATGATCACAGAGTACATTCTATACTGTTGAATGTTGATGATTGATGAAAATGTACAACACAGACAGTGTTGCCAGCGGTGTCTTGTCAAAAGTTACCTAAAATGGATACGAAATTAACCTTTTTGTATGAAAAATAACCTTTATTTTATTTTTATGTTGTTTGTATTTACTTACAGAAATATTGATGATTTAGTAATGTTTTCCATTTCATATGCATTTATCAGCAACTTTATTTTACATATTACTGTAATTGTAATAAAATGTATGCAAGTGAAATAAAAATTATAGAAATGTATCTAGCCTACCGAATTGCCTATAGAAAATTTTGGCTACAATATCATTTGCGAGAGAGAAAGACGAGAGAGAAAAATTGAACCTCAGAGGATTATAAGAGTTGCTCTCACTGCCTATGAATAAAGTTGTTCGTTAGCTAACATTGCGTTCCGTTTCAAGGTGGTTTCATGTAAGAAATTAAAAATTAATTCTTCAAATTCCGAAAAATCAGCTAAAAGTAACCTTTCCAGTCGTGTAACCTAGAAGTAACCTGAAGGAGTTAAAATCACCTGAAAGGTTACAAGAGTAACCTTCTGGCAACGCTGAACACAGATTACTATTTAAAGAAAGAAAGAAAGAAAAAACATTTATTTCCCAAAACACTCACAGGATACACTTAAAAAATAGAATAAAAAAAAATAATAATAATAATAAAGGTACAAAACAAAATAGAATTAAACAAGAACGTATTTAAATAACGAATAATTTAACATCAGAGAGTTCCTGTGCAGTGCCGGAAATAGGACACCGACTCAGGATTATCTGTGACACAGCCGTGGCTATGTCACAGCACTGATTTTCAGCGCCTGCACAAATTTAGCACCCCATCGAAGGACTTTTGAACTCAAAATGACCTTAATCGATAGGTCTACGTTAGGTCTGTATAGGTCCACCATCATTTTTGTTAGGTCACCTATAGTTTTTTTATAAATAATTTTTTAAATTTTGCAAAAAAATAATTACATCTTAGCATCTCATTTGAACGGAAACTCATTTATCTTTATATTTCTGCATTCTTTATCGTTAGGTCAGTATTGGTCTATAGTTTTTGCTTTTATATTATTCATTTAATTCTTTTTATTAACAATTATAAATAATTTATCACTGGCGCATGCGCTCAACGCATCTAGTCATAGCATGGTGCGAAATTTAAAGTTTTTTCGTTCCGTTTTCATTACGTCAATAAAAAAATTAATTAAACTACAAACTGCTCTCATAGCGTATAATTCCTAGCTATTTCACGTAAAAACTGAATAATTGGTATGGTACTGGCCACCATTAGTATGACCATTTGAAAGATAACAAGTTCTTATGAACTTTTTTTTTAAACATAACTATTGCATGTAGTGTCTTAATTTTTTAAGGATACATGTGAAGATATATGATAAAAAAATAATATAATTTTTAAATTAAAAAATTTTAATTTCAACCAGTGATTCGCAATCAGCCAAGGCTCTAAAAAAAACTCTCCCCACTGCCGCGATGATTTGTGCCATTTACAGTGCCTGGAATAGGAAAAAATTAAAAAGTTCCTGAAACTAGAGGATGTTACCCGTACGAAAACGAATCGAAATTTATTAAAATGACGGATTATGAAAAAAAGTTTTGAAATTTCGCGTGAACATTTGATAATTTTTTTGCCTGTTAGTCACATTTTTTATTCAATCAGAAAACTGGAATTCTCCGGTACCGAGAAACATGTATAGAAAAAGCTGAAAAATAAGCAAGTACTCTTCAGATATGACTGTAACTCTTGTACTATTTGATATATGCTCTTGAAATTTTAGTACATCATTTTTAAGAGTATAGATTATCAAAATATACAAAAAAATAGATTTTTTACCTTCATTTTATGAAAGTTTATAATTTTTAAAGTTTGGAAAGTGTTTAATTTTGGTCCTATTTTGAAAATTCGAGTTTTTATCAGATCTTTATGCTTAGATATCTTAGGAAATCATTCGTACTGCTATATTTTTGACTGGACGTTCAACCGTGAGTGTATGCATGAAAGTATTTATAAAAATAAAACCTTGTCGTGCAAAAAAAAATTTGTTTATTTTTTTCAACGACGCTTAAAAAACTGCATCTAATCCCATCAAGAACATGAATATTAAACAACGCGTTCGGAGGATATCGCAGTTTAAAAATTCCAAAAAAGTTTTCTGGCTATTAGAGTTGCAACATCAAAATACTGCCATAATGCTCTAGTTCAGTTGACGCAGAATTTTTGTCGTAGAACTTGAAATTTTATGAACAAAGTAAATCATTATGGGATTAACAAAGTAAACTATTATGGGCTTTAGATTAAAAAAAATTTAACTAAAAATTACCTTATATTTGATAGCAATTAATTGTTAGTGGCTCACGGAGGGGTTTGGTTTGACTATTTACAAAGAAAACATCATGTTGAGCATCCAATAGCTGCATATTTTATTAAACTTGTACAACGAATTATTAAGTATTGGTTACTGCGTAAGGATTTGCAAGCATATTGTTAAGAAAGGCAGAGTGACATAAAATATAAACTTGAGGATTCTACTGGAAAACTAAAAAATATTTTTTATTTAAAATATTTTTTTTTAAATAAATAATTAAAATATTTATATTTCTCGAGGTAAAATACATTTATGAAAGTGACAATGATTTCGCAGCTTGGTGTTACTATTCATATTGAAGGTGATGAATGAAAATTTACTGCTTCGGCTAGTCGTGTACCGACTAGTGACACTAGAGTAGTATTGCGTACAAATTCATTTGAAGTAAAACAACTGTAGATTAAATATTTACTTACGTAAAGTGATACAAGAATCTTACTTTAGCTTAAGCATGCTTAAGAGTCCAGCGTAAAAAAGTTCGTCAGCAATCAAGTAATCAAATCACCCTTACATGTGTGAGCACACATAGGCTTTAAATATCAATGCCTGTATCAATGCCTACTCCAATTCACCAAATATTGAACGCTAATAAACTGCATGCATTGACAGTCATCAGCCCGCAGTTAAATTTGTCACACAATAAACCTGTAAATACTGGTCTTACACCGATTAGGTCAGCTTTTGCTAATACCTCGTAGCAGACTATACTCTCATTCGAGTGTAAATTGTAAAATGCTTCGTTGATCCATCCTTGGATCACAAACCAATTATCTTAAAATTTATTATTCAAAAATTATAGTTATTAATTAATAGAGTCGATTTATTTTTTTTAATTAAAATAAAATTGCAAGTGTCAATAACTGGGTCTTTTACCTTAGACAAAACTTAATCTTTTTAAAAAAAACTATCTACTATATGTATATTATAAATTTTAATACATTTATTAATTTATTTCATGCTATAAAATTTAAATTGATACTTTAATTTTTATTATAAACATAAAAGTACATTCCAAAAATTCGAAAATTGCTTAAGAAAGTAATTTATGTAGAATTAAAAATATTAAAAAATTTCTAATTAAATCAACCTCGATACAATACTTATTGTTTTTTTTAACAATAACGGCATTGATTTTCATTACTTACCAGATTTGATTTCTTCTTGATGACAAATATTCAACTCACGGAAATACTTCATTATTAAAATTCCTTGTGTATAATATGATATATACTGATTTTAGCGCCAATGGCTTTTGTTCGTGTACTGAATTCCAGTATTGACAGTAACAAAAATTCCATTATTACATTGTTGATAAATTAGCTCATACTAATTTCAGGGACCATCACTTACAAAATATTCATCCAACAGATTCAAATAATTTTTCTGTTTGGAGAGAGTATGGTGGTAACAGCGTCCAAGGATGGATCAACGAAGCATTTTACAATTTACACTCGAATGAGAGTATAGTCTGCTACGAGGTATTAGCAAAAGCTGACCTAATCGGTGTAAGACCAGTATTTACAGGTTTATTGTGTGACAAATTTAACTGCGGGCTGATGACTGTCAATGCATGCAGTTTATTAGCGTTCAATATTTGGTGAATTGGAGTAGGCATTGATACAGGCATTGATATTTAAAGCCTATGTGTGCTCACACATGTAAGGGTGATTTGATTACTTGATTGCTGACGAACTTTTTTACGCTGGACTCTTAAGCATGCTTAAGCTAAAGTAAGATTCTTGTATCACTTTACGTAAGTAAATATTTAATCTACAGTTGTTTTACTTCAAATGAATTTGTACGCAATACTACTCTAGTGTCACTAGTCGGTACACGACTAGCCGAAGCAGTAAATTTTCATTCATCACCTTCAATATGAATAGTAACACCAAGCTGCGAAATCATTGTCACTTTCATAAATGTATTTTACCTCGAGAAATATAAATATTTTAATTATTTATTTAAAAAAAAATATTTTAAATAAAAAATATTTTTTAGTTTTCCAGTAGAATCCTCAAGTTTATATTTTATGTCACTCTGCCTTTCTTAACAATATGCTTGCAAATCCTTACGCAGTAACCAATACTTAATAATTCGTTGTACAAGTTTAATAAAATATGCAGCTATTGGATGCTCAACATGATGTTTTCTTTGTAAATAGTCAAACCAAACCCCTCCGTGAGCCACTAACAATTAATTGCTATCAAATATAAGGTAATTTTTAGTTAAATTTTTTTTAATCTAAAGCCCATAATAGTTTACTTTGTTAATCCCATAATGATTTACTTTGTTCATAAAATTTCAAGTTCTACGACAAAAATTCTGCGTCAACTGAACTAGAGCATTATGGCAGTATTTTGATGTTGCAACTCTAATAGCCAGAAAACTTTTTTGGAATTTTTAAACTGCGATATCCTCCGAACGCGTTGTTTAATATTCATGTTCTTGATGGGATTAGATGCAGTTTTTTAAGCGTCGTTGAAAAAAATAAACAAATTTTTTTTTGCACGACAAGGTTTTATTTTTATAAATACTTTCATGCATACACTCACGGTTGAACGTCCAGTCAAAAATATAGCAGTACGAATGATTTCCTAAGATATCTAAGCATAAAGATCTGATAAAAACTCGAATTTTCAAAATAGGACCAAAATTAAACACTTTCCAAACTTTAAAAATTATAAACTTTCATAAAATGAAGGTAAAAAATCTATTTTTTTGTATATTTTGATAATCTATACTCTTAAAAATGATGTACTAAAATTTCAAGAGCATATATCAAATAGTACAAGAGTTACAGTCATATCTGAAGAGTACTTGCTTATTTTTCAGCTTTTTCTATACATGTTTCTCGGTACCGGAGAATTCCAGTTTTCTGATTGAATAAAAAATGTGACTAACAGGCAAAAAAATTATCAAATGTTCACGCGAAATTTCAAAACTTTTTTTCATAATCCGTCATTTTAATAAATTTCGATTCGTTTTCGTACGGGTAACATCCTCTAGTTTCAGGAACTTTTTAATTTTTTCCTATTCCAGGCACTGTAAATGGCACAAATCATCGCGGCAGTGGGGAGAGTTTTTTTTAGAGCCTTGGCTGATTGCGAATCACTGGTTGAAATTAAAATTTTTTAATTTAAAAATTATATTATTTTTTTATCATATATCTTCACATGTATCCTTAAAAAATTAAGACACTACATGCAATAGTTATGTTTAAAAAAAAAGTTCATAAGAACTTGTTATCTTTCAAATGGTCATACTAATGGTGGCCAGTACCATACCAATTATTCAGTTTTTACGTGAAATAGCTAGGAATTATACGCTATGAGAGCAGTTTGTAGTTTAATTAATTTTTTTATTGACGTAATGAAAACGGAACGAAAAAACTTTAAATTTCGCACCATGCTATGACTAGATGCGTTGAGCGCATGCGCCAGTGATAAATTATTTATAATTGTTAATAAAAAGAATTAAATGAATAATATAAAAGCAAAAACTATAGACCAATACTGACCTAACGATAAAGAATGCAGAAATATAAAGATAAATGAGTTTCCGTTCAAATGAGATGCTAAGATGTAATTATTTTTTTGCAAAATTTAAAAAATTATTTATAAAAAAACTATAGGTGACCTAACAAAAATGATGGTGGACCTATACAGACCTAACGTAGACCTATCGATTAAGGTCATTTTGAGTTCAAAAGTCCTTCGATGGGGTGCTAAATTTGTGCAGGCATTTTCAGCGGTGCCCGTTTGACTCTGGAGATACAGTGCACTGTACCTAAAATAAATAAATAATAACAACGTATATATGTACATAAATCTCATATAATGGTAAGAAAAATATAAATGTATTGAAATAAAAAAGGAGTAATAAATAAACATATTAGCGACAAGCATATTTTAATAGTAACAGACTACACAAATATTTTTTTTTTTCACCACCAATGCAACCAAAGCTGATATTGTTTTTGTCTTTCCAACAATAGTGACTTACATTTCCGACGAAAGTTTTCGACGGTTTGTAAGTCACGAAGAGGAGGTGGAAGATTATTCCAGCATTTGGTTGCATTGTAGCGAAAACTTCCTCTAAAAGCAGCACTGTGGTGTTTTAAGACAGCCAGTCCGTATTGAGAGGCTCTTGTGAAATAAGTGGCATTGAAATCCCCTAGCCAAGTCAATTTACTGTAAAGGTAATATGGTGTTTTGGTCTTTATTACACCGAAAAGCATTACTGCAAAGTGGACTTTTCTGCGGCCACTCATGTTAAGAACTCCGGCATCGTTCAAAAACGGAGTTATGTGGTGTAATTTTGTAGCAAACCTCAGAGATTAAGTACCATTTATATATAATCTAAAATTATTATTAGTCTGTACTTCACATTTTCTTACAATCTAGTGATTACTTGCTCTGTAGTCTGTGTGTGTATTATTATTTATTACTTTACTCTATGGTGTGTGTGTTACAATCTATCTTAACATTGCTTGCGTATTATCTTGCGTATTATTAATTTTTAATTTACCTAGGTAAACTTTACGAAATTCGTTTTATTGTGTTAAAAAAAAGATCCCAGACATTGTACAAAATTATAATTTTCGTAAGTACTGGATTTTTTATTACATTTAAAGTAAATCATATTACTTATGTTAAATAATTCTAAATTAGTATTAAAATTTATCCTTGTAAAAAATTAGTGTTATATGATGAGTCTCATGTTCCAGCTTATATAGAGCATTAAAATGTCCACTCGACACATGCGAAAACTTTTAGGAAGTACAGCATTGCCACCACCTGATGAAAACTCTGATGATGATTTCGTGCCTTTATATACTAAAAAAAAAGCTGCTAAGGGTGCTTATGCTGCCGTAAGTACTCTTTTTTCAATCATCAATCTTTTCAATTTTCATCTCCTTCAATTATAATTAACGTAGTCTAACTTTTATTTGGAAATTTTATAAATAAATTAGCAAAGGTTTGCAATTAATGCAAAAACAATGCACAATCCAGCTGAACATCATTTCATGATATGTATATAAAATACTTTATAATGGATTAAAATAGGGATTATTATTTATGCCAACGTTTCGGATGCTTTTCAGCAACCGAGGTCGCGGCTTTACATGATATTTATGTTTGAATTATTTAATTAACATAATTATGTTTTTTATCTATAGAGATAATAAATATTTTATTTTCAAGTGTTTTAGAAGTAAAGTATGTATATATTACCCTATAAGTAAGCTCGTTTGATACTTATATTTCTTCCAGCTTGAATTAGATTCAACACCAGACCCTGAACCTGATTCAGAGAACAAAATTATAGAGGA
Source organism: Anthocharis cardamines (assembly GCA_905404175.1). Taxonomy (NCBI): domain Eukaryota; kingdom Metazoa; phylum Arthropoda; class Insecta; order Lepidoptera; family Pieridae; genus Anthocharis; species Anthocharis cardamines. The sequence continues at coordinate 1,414,228 of FR989957.1, read as the reverse complement.
TGAGCAACCAGAGAGTTCAAATCAAGAGAAAAAGAAGAAAAGAAATAACAGGAAGAATAAGAAAGCTAAATCAACAAATGCACTTGATGTAAGGTGTTATTTTTTTAAATAGGAAATATCATAAAATACTTAATAAGTTTAGTTCCTAATAGTCAATATATTTTATATGTCAATTATTTTGTGACTTAAGCATAGTTTACACGGAGCCAACACTGGCTGCCAATAAGACTGGCAGCCAGTGCTGACTTGGTATTGGCCTTGTGTAAACAGTTTTTCAAGCCAAGCCAGCGCTGGCTGCCAACGCTGGCGAGAATAGAGCGACCGTCTATTTTTCTAGCCAGTGACCTCCGCCCGCATACCCTTCGACCCCCGCGCCAGCGTTGCAGACACGTGTAGACGAGTCTCGCCAGTCACTGGCGAACGTCCGTACGATGTGTGTTCTTTGTTGTTTTATTTACACCAGAAGAAAAAATCCGTGAATGATTGGCCGCGTCTAAACAACAAGGGCCAGGCCAACGCTGGCTTGTCTGCAGACTGGCGCCAGCATTACTGGCTTCGTGTAAACTCTGCTTAAGTGATAATTATTGTTGTAGAATTGAATTCTGTGATCAGTATGAAAACAAGCATCCTAAAATCAAAACCATTTAAAAATTATTTCATTTTTTATTGCAAGAAATAGGATTAGTCAGGGTAAATTGCTTGCAGATTGAATATTTTTATATAAATTTTTAAATTAATTTTGTAAGTTCTGTAAGCCATTGAATGTATTACATAATATATATTTTTCAGCTGGATGAAATAGATAAATCTATCAGAGAAGTGAATGCTTTACTCGGAGAACCAACACCATTCATGGAATCTCAAAAAAACAAGCCAGATCCCGAAGCATTATTATTCTCTGTTCAACAAAAACATTTGGACTCTAACAATGAGATGACTCGATTGTTTGGTCCAGAGGATGATGAGGATGAAATTAGGTTACGGCAGTTTATTTTTATTTTATTTTTATGTCAGATATCGACAGAACATCAGTCAATGATGCGCTGTCGACCTACATTTTACTTCGAGCATTCGGAAATCCATAGACTGAAACCGAAACGCGCAATGTGCACTTCACGGTTTTGCCATCTTTGAACGGTGGTTCGTTACCCGGTTGGAATTTCGATATCCCTCCCACCCGATCAATGCCTGAAGTTACCAGACTTGGAGAAAACATGCATACATGAAATTATAATCATGTGGTTGCGGTGGGATTGGAACCCACGACCCATCGATGCTCACGGCAGGTGTTCTACCGAACGCGCCTACGAGCCCGTCCTTGATTGACATATATCTATAAACAATAGTGCTTATTTTATTTTTGGGCACATATTTAGCCCTCTTGCTTATAAATTCACTTGATGTGTATAAACTTTATGAACAAACCTCAAAACCATCTTATTTTCAGGCGGCAAAGACAGCGCAATATTAAATTTCAGAAAAACATTGTTATTCCAAAAGTCTATGCTTTTAATAAACTTGGTAAGTTTCTTTTACATTTTACATATATTTTCTTTTCAAATAACCTCTTAGTACTTTTTTATTAAAAACAATTAGATTATTTTAAACATCAAATATTTTTGTCCTATGTTTTAGGTATTTCAATGTCAGTGAAGAGTCGCAACAATGATGTTACATACTTTTCCTTTGATCACAACAAGGAGTACAGAGATTTCCATCAAACATTCTTAAACACAATTCGAAGGTGAATTTTTAATCTATTTTTTCCTCAATAATAGTGATGATATTATATAGTTTTTTATTTGCGTATTTAGAACTCAATAGATTGAAGGCGAATTGTGAAATAGGCACATTACATTCTAAAAAATTATACGCAAGGTATCGCTTTTATGAACCGACATCGAATCTGAAATAAAAAAAAGTTGCTCCAAAAATGTATGAAGTTTCACAGTTGGACAGTATCGGACTAAAAATTCGCCTATAATGTTTTAATGAAATAATTTACTAGAGGCTTATAATCCCGAGGTCGTTCTTTTTTCATAAAGCATTTTTAATCAGTGGATTTGATTTGAGATATCTCATTATAAAAAACATAACCATATAGCATGTATATATATATATAGAAGAATAGGCCTTATAGGCGCGCTTGGAACGGTTTCTCTGGGGTAAGAGTAGTTCTCACCCCAGCCACCGCGGCGCTGCTAGTATCCGTGTGAACACACACTCTGATGCTGGAGTCAGCGCGCACTCTCTCGCACCCAGCCGCTTTTAGAGCGTTATTGCCGTTCGCTCGTAAGAGCAAGCGAGACAACGCGAGGGGAGGAGTCAGCGGACTGGTTAGATGTGTGCGTCACACCGATACATTGCCGCGCGCTCTACAGGTCAAAAGTAGAACTACTTTTTCTTTGCCAAAAGTTTGTATGGGCCTGTTCTTCTATGTACATCTATGTTATTTGGTATTACTTGTAATTAATATAATTTCTGTTAAGTTAAGTGAAAGTGAAATCATAAGTTCTAAAAATTTCAAGTGAGCCAGAAGAATTAGATATCTAGAAATACCACCCAATTTAAGGTCAGAAGGGAAATTGTTTATCGAAAATTTGTTACCGCCAAAATCAGGATAAATACTTAAATTAAATTTATTGTATGTTTACATATAAGAAATTTTACTTATTTCCTTGCATTTTTTTTTAAAGAAAAGCATTGTAACCTTGTTAACCTTGGATAAAAGACAATTGCCGGCTTCGTGTTTAAAGAAGTACGTAGAACTTGCTTGCTTACTTAAATTGAAACTCAACTCGTCCGGAAATCGCTCAGTTTTCCCGACACGGCAATAATTAATAATATACAATTTTTGCCTCTTGAAAAATTATTGTTAATGGAAATATTTTGACAGGTTGCGAGCTGCCGGTGTGATGGCGCCTATCGAAGATCTGCTCAGTATCATGCACATTGAGGGACTTTTAGAGGTGTTTTTTTTTTTTGTTAGATTTAATTAATTCAATTGTATTCTAAACCATTTAATCAATTAAATGGGCTTAATACCCTTAATGTGCCCTGTATCAAAATTTGGTGGGGGCCCCTTCTTCCTGACTGCGACGAAGCCCTAATGGAAGGTATATTATCGCTTACATCGCCGTTTATTTTACATTACATTACGTCCCCGTATCTTTGATCCGGCTGATATGGCAGTAGCTACATGGCATGACTTTAATAATATCTAAACTGATAAAATCGCTAAACTCCAACGGCGTATCACAAATCACCATAAAAATTGGCATCTACTTGGAGATTTTTATGCTATCCGCTCTGTTGTATCTTTCCAACAATCAGATCTGTAGTTTTTTTTAACCTATGTAATTTTAGTATGGTAATGAATTATATTTGCCAGTCTGCAGACATGTGTTTCCGTATGGAGGAGTACACATCAGCGAACGAGATCATCGAACAGAGTATCGCCTACATGCAGTACGTAGCGCACCCCTGCTTCTCTCTGACCGGGGTGAGTTTTACACTTGGCCACCGGCGGCTGCCACAAGCTGCGGTTATTATATTGCATACTTTTTATATGGAGTCAGCGCAAACAGAGCGTTCGAGTGACCACGACCGTGTGAACGCATAGTGACGCTGGAGTCATAGCGCGGACTCTCTGTGACTGTGTGTGTCACACCGATACATTGCCGCGCGCTCTACAGTTAAAAAGTTTATATGGGCCTGTGCTTTTATCTATATACAATATTATACGCTAATTTAAAAGAATATGTTTTAAAGTACTTTTGCGTAAATAATATTTTCTTGTGGCAGAAGAACATACTAATTATTCATTCCTCAAATATGGATAATTTTCCCCGTTTTCACTGATGCTTCGCTCCTATTGGTTGCAGCGTGATGTTATATAGCCTAAAGCCTTCCTCGATAATTGGACTATCCAACACAAAACTTTTCAATTCGAACCAATAGTTCCTGAGATTAGCGCGTTCGAACAAACTCTTCAGCTCTATAATATTAGTATAGATTGTAAGAACACTCCCGTACCTCAAGCAATAACTGCAAACAAACTGTTGAACAGAGAAGAAGCCGACTCGAGTACAAGTATCTAGAGAACCGTCCGTTCCACATACTACTGCTCAAGTACCTCCACCTGCTCACGAACCGCGCCTGTCACCGCACCGCGCTGGAGCTGGCCAAGGTGCTGCTGAACCTGGACCCTGGTGACCCATTGGCGGTGGTGCTCGTGGTGGACACGCTGGCGCTGCGGGCGAGGGAGCACGCCTGGCTGAGGGCCGCCGTGGGGCACTGGGACGCGGAAAGGGACGGCCGGTTCATGTTCAACTTGCAGTACTCGCGGGCGATGTGCTGCTTTCACTTGGCGAAGGCTAGGAATGAAGAGAGTGAGTGAAGGAGGATCTCACTTCATAGAGGGAATACAGTATATTTGGGTTCACGTTCTACACATATTTTTAAAACTAACGTATCTCACAATTTATTGGGGTCTGTTGTTTTTCAAGTTATATGGGGGAGGCGCGGGCGGAGGGTGCCAGATTCAAAATTTCAAATAGGCCTTTGCAGGCTCTTATGAAACGTCTAGTTGCACGGTTCCAAAAAGTGGGTCTCATGGAGAAGAGCCGGCAAGAAACTCCATGGACACTCTTTTTTGATTCTCTCTTTTGATTATTGGACGTGTCGGCCTTTTTTTTTAAAATGTCAGATCTATTTTAATCGACATACGAGCTTGAGGTTCACTTGATGGTAGGTGATACCTCAGCCACAGAACATCAGTCAATGATGCGCTGTCGACCTACATTTTACTTCGAGCATTCAGAAATCCATAGACTAAAACCGAAATGCGAAATGTGCACTTCACTTTTTTCCAGATTGAAACACCGTTCATAATAGATATTAATGGTGTTTCATTACCCGGTCGGAATTTCGATATTCCTCCCACCCGGTCAACGCCCAAAGTTACTAGACTTGGGGAAGACATGCTTACAGAAAATTATAAACATGTCGTCCTGGTGGGATTCGAACTCACGACCCAACGATGCGCACGGCAGGTGTTGTACCGAACGCGCCAACGAGCCCTTCAAATCAGATATCACAAAATGACTGCAATAAATAGTATATTTTCCACTAAAATTTAAATATTCCAGTATATAATATTTCTACTTTTAGGTAATATCGAAGAAGCAAACACACTATTGCAAAACACTTTATTAAAGTTTCCCTATGTGTTGATAAAACTGCTCGAGTGCTGTAACCATAGTGTGCCTGAGAAAATACGGAAAAGCTATTTCTTCAATGAATTCGCATCGGTTAGGTGAGTAAAAATCACACTTAACAAAACTGCAGCTTTGGTTTAATAATGTGATTAGAGCATTTTAGTAAATAGTTGAATTTCTTGACTCTATGGATCCTTATGTACACCGTACTGTAATTATTTTTCCCGTAGTACTTTTTTAAACTTCCAGTTCTTGTAATTTTTTAATATGTTTGTGAAATGTATAAGTTGACCTTCAAATAAATCTGAATTTTTGATCCGTCACAAATCAGGAAGCAATGAAAATCTAAGTCCAAAACATAAAAACATAAACCGCCATACAACTTGTTCTTATAATGTCCCTTTAGGTTCGAGGAAGAACATTCCTTGCTTCCTGGTAGAAGGATAATGTAGACATTATCATCATTCTATGATCCGTCGTTTGGTGGCGCCAAAGCGCCAAATAGGGTTGCCAAACTAGTAATTGAAGTACAGATGTCGCTCAAATCGTTAATGAAAAGAGGTAGATTTATATCTTTCTAGATTTGGGTGGTCATAAATTGACAAAACAAACTAGATTTACGAAAGTACTGATGCACTAAATACCAGAGACTGAATACCGGTTAATTTTTAGTTTTTCTTAATATTCTTTCGTTTTTATTCATATTTACTGAAAAAAGTTACTGTGGTAAGTTTAGTGTGTATTACTCTCAGGCACGTATTTAAAAAAATAAAAACTAACCGGTTTCAGCCCCTGCTAAATACTATGAAAATGTACTAGATTTAGTAAAATTGTACTAAAGTGGAAACACTGCTATTAATCACCAATCTTTTTTATCATTATCTGATAAGAGAAAACTTCTTTATTCAGTACCTCGCAGCCGTTGAAAGATCTAATGTGGCTGTACATCAAGTTGTCCTGGGCGCGCTGGCGGGAGCCCGCCGTGCTGGACTGGCTGCTCAGCAACGCCAGGACGGTCGTGGACAACTTCGACACCAACGTGATGAATCAGGTAAAAGACCTCTGTTGTATCAATAACGCGAATGTATTTTTTTTACTATTATTCTTTTTTTGTTTTTTGCGTCTGAGGCGCAAACTACTGTGGTCTCTGGCAGAATGACCAGCGCTGTGGAACTTGTCTGCTTCACAGGATTATGCTGAGGCAGGGCCAATTACAACCACAGCACACACACATTTACACAATAATACTTTATTACGGATTAAAATGGTATTTATTATTTATATTATTTATGCCAATGTTTCGGATGCTTTTCAGCAACCGTAGTCGCAGCAGTCTGAAAGATGATAGTTGTCCGAATTAAAATATCACAAAGTTGCCATATTAACGCCATCTATTCCTACGGTGTTGATATTTACTGTAATTTTCTATATTATGACACGGTCGTCCTCTTGTTTTTTAGTATTTTTGATTTGGGGTTTTAAATTTTTAATTAGTGGATACCAGGTGTTTGAAAGTCTCAAACCATCTTCTCTATTAAAGTTAGGGTGTTTTTTAATTTCAATAGCCTCGCGTACTAGTCTGGGAAAGAATCTACTTTCTCTTGCAAGGATTTTCGGTTGATCGAAACGTATGTAGTGGTTTGGCTTGTCTAGAATGTGTTCACATACTCCTGACGATGAAGTAATTTATAGCTATATTAGGCTCTTCTTCGTCTGAACAATTTAGAAACTACATTTCTTGGCTCAGATTTAAAGCTTGTTTTCATTGCAACTAATGAAATAACTCTTAATATTTATATGGCAGGATCGGAGACAGTTGCGTGTTTATGTTAAAAAAGTATCTCTTGTTTAATGTTAATCCCATTAGTAGAACACAAGTACATAGATGACTGAATTCAGTTTGTCTTTTTTTTCTTATTCCAACTTTAATTTTTTTGTTTATTATCACACTTTGTAGACAACAGCAATGAAAGAAGTGCAAAAACATTCACTATTGTTCCAAAAGTGGCCTGAGGAGGTTATAAGGCACCTCTGCATCATCAAACCGATGGCTGATCTGCTCGTCGATGGGGTAAGTTCTTATAGTAATTTCAAAACAGCAATTATATTGGCGTAAAAAAGACATTTCGGAGCTATAGAATTGTTTTTTTTTTTTCGCAAATGCTCTAAAATTTAATCTAAATAGTTCATGACGCTGGCTTGAACGGTTAAAAATTTTAAGGTGTTTTTTAGGCGGTTCTATGAAGAAAAGTGATTTTGCCAAAATTGCGTTAGGTCATAATATATTATAGGTATTTAAGTAATTAACCTTTTAGGATAGTAATTAAAATCTTTTTTTTTTACTATTTCCAGGCTGTACCAGAAGTGCCTTCCTACGCCTTAAGTTCGAACCCGTGCCCCCCAGCCAACACGGTAAATCGCTACAACTACGTACTACAGAGACAGGGCAATATGGACTTTGTTCCCGCACTCTTGCGCACTATACAACCTTATTTTAATGATGATGAGCAGAATTAATTTTAAAAAAAAGATAAGAGAAAGTTTCCCTTTAGACATGCGTTATTTACTTGACCAGAAGTTAAGTAAATAACGTATTTTTGGTAAAGAAAAACTATGTTTCCCTGCTGTAATTATAATAAACAAAAACAACATTGATAAGTGATAACTCTTTCGTAAAAACTTATAGCAACAAAAACAATTTTTAATAAACATTGACTAGAATTTTGTCTAGGCAATTCGATTGGCTTTGTTACGCCGTGGCTAGTGGAAATTGTATGTACATTTCTATTAGTGATGTGTCGGATAACCGTATCCGTATCCGCGGATATCCGAAGAGTAAAGAAAGATCCACATCCGTTACTTTTTTGGCGGACCTTTTACGTTATTAATGTACAATACATAGATGAATTCTATATATATATATATATATATATATATATATATATATATATATATATATTTATCCCGCAAACAATTGGCCGTCCACTGAAGGCGAAAGTGCATTAAAACTGGCGTCCACCTGCTTTTGGCGTCCGCATACCGGACGCTACTTTGTTAGCCGGTGGCACTTAGGTCCTATTGATCCTAGCTAGCCGTAGTACAAAAATCGACGGAAGCTAAAAGTCGCTTTAAATGGTTGTAATAAAATATTGAAAAGTTCCCGAAGAAATCACCGCGCAGGTGAGGCGCTGCTGCAGCGCGTATATCCACACTGTATATCTAGGGGAATTCCCGACTACGGAGTCGCGTATTTGGCGTCCACAAGTGAGACGTTGCCATCTCGCTCATTAAATCTGTTACACAATCTACTAACTACTTACCGCAATCAAAACAATATATATATCGTCTTCGGTCACGTACGCGTTGCATAATATTCGGCGCTTGATTATTGTTTGTTTTACATCAGTGTGTGCAAATAAACTCACGTGCAGTTATTGGAACTTATTGAATGTTGCTTGAAGATGAAATTAGGGGTAAAAAGGGGTGGAAGTTTCTACAACGTCTATATCAATCGTGATGATATATTGGTATCTGTACTGTTAAGTCTTCTGTTATCTGTGATCGGTAGTTTTTATTATTTGGTGTCAACAAACCGGCGTCAAGCTTTGTACTTTGTAAAGACGCCAAATAGCCATATACGGATGCCCAATAGCTGTACACGGACGCCCAACAGCCGATCGATGGTGATCTTGAGGCATACCTGACTATGTGAGGTGGTACTATGTGGCTGCAAGCTACCAACTGTAAGATGAAAGCACTGTTCCCAGTTAATTCATTTTATTATAAATACTATCATTTTATTAATGTAAATATGAAATTTGGTAGGTAGATTTTTTATGACATACAGGAAAAAAACACAGGAGATGACAAATACAACAACAAAGTAATATAATAGAGAGGACATAATTATTCCGGCGAAGTTTTATGGGCAGCCATTTGAGCTAAGAGCGAAAATGAGAGACACGATTATATTTGCGCAAACCAAATATGAATCTAATATAGAAATTTTGAAGCCGCTCAGGTTTTTCGCTGATCCTCCGTGAGAAAGCTTTGTATTTACACATTATAACATATTGGGCATCCGTATATGTATAAACCTTGCGAATATTGGAACAAAATAAACGTTGAAACTGTTTAGTACAGAAAAGCGATAGGAAAAGAAAGAGACAATAAACCCAAAGCTGGCAACGTCGCACTCCCAAATACAGTCCATCCTGTGAGGACGCTAAATAATCGATGCCATAGGTAAATTATGATCAATATATCTAGGATGGCTAAAATGTATCACCATGGTTGGGGGTTCAAAAATGTTTGGGCATAACTGAAAGACGAATATCGCAAATTTTTTTTTTATCGGGAACCGACGTATCCCAAGGGGCTTGAAATCAAAAAACTAAGCAATATTCATTAAGACATGTTAAATAAAGTGAGGGGAACTGGGGGACGTCGTAATGATGCACCACGTGCATGACGCCAAAAAGGTTGCAGGATATATATATATATATATATATATATATATATATATATATATATATATATATAGGTGATTAAATGAAAATTATTAAATTCCATTCAGATTATTCAGGTCTTTGGCAAACTAAAAAAAAATATATATTTAATGTCACGCGCGTCGACACCGATTGAGTAAGAAAGTTAAGATCCGTATAAGCGGATCTTGACCACAAATATTTTCGGATTCGTATTCTTATCCGTATCCGGCACATCACTGATTTCTGTGTATGTCATAAACAAGCATGTGACTGATAAATTTATTTTCATCCAAACTTTAACCACTAAACTACTGGTCGAAGTAAAATTATTATTAACTGAATCGAATTTAATCCAAAAAAATTGTTTAGAATTTTGGAAGCAATTATGTATGGATTAAATTATTTATCTGTTACAAAAACTTCTGTAAGTAACATTTTACTGAAATCTTGTTTGGTTTCGTTAAATAGAGAGCTTTATGCTTTACATATACAATTTATACATATGTATATGGTTTTGGTTTCAATTATATTATCCAATGTTAGATAAAAAATAAATAAATGTCATTTTATAAATTAAGACGTACAGATACAGATATTAACTGTTGAATCATAAATACTTGAATTCAATATGTGGTGTATTAGGATATTTATTTATTTAAATTTGATGTTTCTGACCACAACTGTTCAGTAACTCTTCCTGTTAAGTAGCATAATCTAATCAATAATAATAAAAAAGTGTTGTTACTAGTTTTGGAATAATAAAACATTGTTACTTTCTGAAAATAATTATATATTTTTACTAAATCATGCCTTTTAATAATTATAGTAGATCCTACTGCCTACTTGGACTACCTTCCTGCGTGCTTTTGGAAAAAAAAAACACAAAAAGTTCAACGATTATGATAAAATTTTGAGTAGAGATAGGTTGTACCATACAACTTTGGTACCTTAGTGATATGCGTGTTCGCAACAAGTAGCAGTGGTACCGTATTCGAAAGTAAAGCCATGCATAGCTTTATTGAGTGTACCGCAAGGCTATATAATACTTGGACCTTTCTTATTCCTCATCTATATAAATGGCCTACCATTTCTTGTAAAAGAGCTTCACGAGATAGTACTGTTTGCTGATGACACTTCGCTTTTATTTAAAGTGAAACGACGAAATCCATCACTTGAGAATGTAAATAGTGCCATCTCCAGTGTAGTTCACTGGTTTAATACAAATAATCTTAAGCTAAATGAAAAGAAGACAAAATGTATTAAATTTGTAACTACAAATGTAAAAAGTAGCAATGCTCAAATAATAATTAAAAAAATAGTTTAAAAAAACTAAAAAAACACGCTTTTTGTAGAAAACCGAACTAAAAAATAGAAAATAAATTTAAATTACGCAGGACGGAAGGTAACGGCATTCTTGAAATGAACGACTAGTACAATTTCTAGCGGCTAGCTGAACGCTGCTTTGTTGAGTTTAAACTTAATAACACTACTGTCAACTGTCAATGTCATATGTTGAAAATTATGAAACTATTGTTTTCATGTTTTGTAAATTTCAGAATAATTATTATGATTAACGAACGATTAAAATTATGTCTGTGTAGTTGAGGAATATAGTATTTACTAATTACGTTACGGTCTCTGTGAATGACGGTCGTGTTCATGCTATCACATACTTATTGAAAGAAATTTCATTGTTAGAATTGTGGGAAAATTGTTATTTATTTGTATTAAAGAATGCTATCTGATTTCCAAGTGTTGTAGTGGTATTTGTGTTAGAAATTGCGTATAACATAATCTTTTTTATATAAAATCGTATGTGTAAATAATAATGAACTTATCGTTTGCGGGTTGTGGTTTTCTTGGTATATATCATGTTGGAGTTTCAGTGTGCCTTAAAAAATATGCACCTCATTTATTATTAGGGAATATATCAGGCGCCTCTTTCGGCGCGGTGTCTGCTTGCGGTTTGCTCTGCGATCTGCCAATAGGTAAGTTAAGAACTATACAAATTGAGACCATTCATTCATATCTAAACAATCTTATGTAATTCTTAGGTCTTATATTTTGACCTATGAGCACCAGCTTGTGCAGACTGAGTTCTGGTGGTTAGGACACCAGACAACTTTTTGTGTTTTTTTATTTTTATTGACATTCATAAGTGAACATTGTGTTACCTAAATGAATAAATGATTTTAAATTTTGATCCATAGGATGTTATTGTGTCCTTGATAAAAAGGGTTAAAATTTGTTGAATCTATTTTAAAAAATCATATGAAACAAAAATGTTGAATTAATTTGGTATAATAGCATAGTAACAAACATAAAAATCTTGATAATGAGATTAAATAGATTAGAACCTAATAATAAAGTCCAAATCAATGTCTAATCAATAATACAATTTTGTGTTATGCCAAATTCTGTGAGGAACAAAGTTTATCACATTGCAACCTTGTAGTAAAAATAATGTTAGGTTGGACAGTTTCAGTGGCGGCCGAAGACCTAATTTTTATGTGGGCAAGGTTAATTTTGTGGGGCCCTCTGCCTGTAGTAATGTATAATAATTTTCGGGGTGCGAGGCCCCCTGGGTCGTGAGGCCGTAGGCGGTGGCCCATGTCGCCCACGCCACGCCACCACTGGGCAGTTTAAATAAAAACCTAATTGCCTAGTCATAATATTAACAATTTTCTTTCAAACTAATAATGTCAGTCAACACTGTTTCTTGGAGGTGATATTTTGATACTGTAGTAATATAATATTTTCCTAGATATGAGATGTATTTTTAATAAGAAATCTTGTCGGTTGGATAAACAAATTAAATTCATAAATAAGACTGGCAAGATTCAACCTTGTTTTGTAACAACTAGACATTATTTGAAAACCTTGCCTGAGATTTTTGATATTCGATATAGTGTAAAACATGATGTATAACCTGAGGGTTATAATATGTAATTATGTTATACATAATATTTATATTAAATATGAATAACATGTCTTATGTTTAATATTTAAACAAAGTGATAATTCATTGTGAGGCAGTGAGTAGGTATTATATTGGATATTGTGATAATAATAATTGTAATGTTGATAATGTGGTGTTTGACACCTCAGTTGATAATGTAAGATTGTGCAAAATGAAACCTTATTATTTCATGTTATATTTATCATGTGTTAAAGCTTTTAAGCAAAACAATGTTGACCATTGCACTGGATTTAAATATAAGATTATTTGGAAATTAGTGTTCTTCATTGTATAAAAATGACATAGATTTTTTTATTTAGTTTTGTTTTAATTCTAATAATGTTCATTGTACAATTATTGTTACCTACAACTGGCCTGACAATGAATTTGACATCACAAATACAACTTAAGTTATGACAGGCTTGTTGGCGCGTTCGGTCGTGGGTTCGAATCCCACCGGGATGACATGTTTATAATTTTCTGTAAACATGTTTTCCTCACGTCTGGTAACTTCGGGCATTGATCGGGTGGGAGGAATATTGAAATTCCGACCGAGTAATGAACCACCGTTCATAGATGGAAAAACCGTGAAGTGCACATTGCGCGTTTCGGTTTCAGTCTATGGATTTCCGAATGCTCGAAGTAAAAAGTAGGTCGACAGCGCATCATTGACCGATGTACTGTGGTTGAGGTATCACCTACCATCAAGTGAACCTCATGCTCGTCTGTCGAAATCTAACATAAAAAAAAAATCTTCACTATCAATGCCAAGCTGATGATTTAAGACTGTAATATTTGCTCCAGCTATGGTCCCATTTATTTTTGATTATTCAATATTTTTTCTCATCTCAATAGGGATATCTTCTAAATCTCATCTCACATTTGCCCAATACCATTTTTTTCTAGGAGAAATCACAAGTGATGTCCTTAAGATAGTAGGCGAAGCGAGGGCAGGTTCCCTTGGCCCATTCAGTCCTTCATTTAGCATACAAAATTTGCTCCTGGAGGGCATGGAACGTTACTTACCAGCTGACGCGCACAAGATCGTCAGCGGTAAGCTTCACATATCCCTCACACGGGTCTATGATGGCAAGAATGTTATTGTATCGAAATTCGCGACGAGGGAAGACCTGTTGCAGGTAAGAATATATAACAATAGTAACACGGCCCGGCTAATATATAATAAACAAATATAGCCTATGTTACTCGCTGATAGTGTACCTTTCTATTGGTGAAAGAATTTTGAAAAACTTTTCAGTAGATCCAGAGATTACTCCCTGCTACCTTTTTTACACCTTGGGTTACATTATCCAAGTTTGAGTAGGGATCATCACAAACATACAAATCTTTCCTCTTTATAATACTATCTGAATTTGTTCATGTCTCTTGACATCGTTTAATTTTTAATTAGACTTGTTTGTTTTGTCATGAGTTTTTCCTTTAGTATTATGTATGAACAACTTGAAAATTCGGTAATGTTGAAACAAGTGTAATTCGGTGTATACTATATTCCTTAGACAGCTGGGTTGAAATATCTTTTTCAATTACAAGTATATCTTTAAAAAAATACATATATAAGTATTTTCTAAAACTCAAAATATATTCCAGTAGAAATTTTAAATTCAAAAATCTATCTTTTAAGGATAGTTTACTGGGTATCCATTCGATCTTCTAAAAAAATGGTCACGTAAAATGCGGTAATTGGAAAGCTATTCAGACGGATACAGTATTAATCCTCTTCAACTTAAATACGTTAGTTAGCTTAAGCATTTCGTGCACATTATTGTAATCTTTTACACCATATAATTTAAATGAATATCTTATCTTATAATACCCCCGTGTGAAGCCGGGGCTAGTGCAATATAAAGTATGAGGGAACATTCCCAGGCGCTACTAGCGTCGTGCTTCGTGCCAGTGTTCTCGGGAATGCTGCCGCCCAAGTTTCACGGGAACCGCTACATGGACGGCGGCTTCAGCGACAACCTTCCAGTGCTTGACGAAAACACGATCACGGTCAGCCCTTTCTGCGGCGAGAGCGATATATGTCCGAGGGATTTGAGTTCACAATTATTTCATGTGAGTTAATATTGTTAAGTGTGAGATAGCATCATAAAAATACTAGAATTATTATAATATAAGAACCTGACAGTTGGCTGAAAAGATCATCTCGACCTATCGACTAGATTACTAGAAAAAGCATTTTTTTAAATAGTTTGTTCACGGTTCAAAGTACCATTTCAAAACAAAGGCACGCAGTATTCGTTTTGAAATACTTATGTGAAGTGAGTATGCACCCAGCCCACCTAGCATATCCATCAAGAGATATCTCGCGGACGAGTGAAAACAAACTAAGGTATAAGATATCGAGATATATTACATCTCGACATCGACAACTTTGACAAACAAGATATCTCGATCGACAAATATATCTACTTTTGACATTAAAAGTCGATTTTTAAGTGTAAGTGTCCTAAGTTATAGTGTACTTTATTTTTATGTATAATAACAATGATTAACTTTTCCGGATCAGGTAAATTTAGCCAACACAAGTATAGAACTGTCAAAGCAGAATATGAACCGTTTCGCGCGCATCCTCTTTCCTCCCAAGGCAGAAGTGCTGAGCAATATGTGCAAGCAAGGTTTCGACGACGCACTGCGATTCCTTCATAGAAATAACATGATTACCTGCACCCGGTAAATATACCTTGCTTTTTCTAAATATTGATAGCTTTAGTACCCTAATGTTCATTTCACACACACTTATTGTTCTATCAACTGTCCATAGTTTTTTCAAATCTTGACTTATTGCTAATTTAGTTACCTCTGTATTATACTGTCGTTGTAAAGCTAAAATGATTTTTTTCAGCCACACATCGATTTTGCCTTGTTGATATTATCTTAAGCAGAAAAAAATCTCTGTCGATATGTTTTTACTGAGAAAATACAACTTAGATCAATAGAGTTAATTCGTGATTAAGAAATTATCAAAAAGTCAAAATAGACGTGATACTGAATAATGGAATATTAGTTGAAGGACGGCGGCAAAAATACTTCTGACTATCACGATGAACAATATATAAAACTACGGTATCTCATGTATTTTAGTACGTTTAATACAAGTGTGAATTCCCGAGTCCCTATACTGGGGCGTGGGACAGACACATTTCTGTGTCTGTTTCACTGATCATTGTTCTTTACAGGCAAGTAGGGGATCAGCCTTCTATGCCCTGCCCGACCGATTTTTCAAAATTGTTTTTCCCCGGGATTCGAACCTAGGACCTCCGGTGCGAAATGTCTCTCGCTTCACTGATCCACGAAGGTGGTCAGTACTTATAACTATAGTCGAACCGGATTAAACGACATCGATTACAACGACGGATCAGTTAAAACGACGAAACGATCGAAATTGTTCGGTTATAACCAACTGTCGCTTGAAACGATGAAGCATTTGAATATTGAAAATGAAACATAAAATGCGACATTTGAGAATCAGATTAAGTAAAACATACCAAAATGACTGATTACCTATTTTAAATTAGTTTTTATTTTGTTGCCGTTCAAGAATTTTTGTCAAGATTATTGACATTTTATTTATATACAACGAATACCTATATTGTATATTTAAATAATACAAATATACTTTCATAATATCACATATTCATATTACGTATAGCTACAGTGTACAGCGTCTGTAACTACGGAAGGAGTAATCTGTTCATACAAATGTATAGTCCCTTCAATGTCGTTATATCCGATTTCGACTGTAGTACATTTAAAAGCAGTAACAATTTCGCACAGATGCCTCGCAGTACAGTCAACATATCAGTTGCAAGACGTTTTAGATGATAGCGCGTATGAATACGACCCCGACTGCGAGGAGTGCAAGACGCATCGAGAGGTGAGCTTTTCTATGTAAATGCTTGAAAGTAAAAGTTGTCTTAGCATCTGTTTAGAAAGTTTGTATCAGAAATTATTAACACAGCATGTTTATCGCGTTTTATTCGAGAATCTGTTTGAAACCTTTAATTTTTTCGAATTTTTTTTTTATGTATATACTTATGCACACTGCTTTAATCTAATATATAAAATTCTCGTGTCACAGTTTTCGTTGCCATACTCCTCCGAAACGGCTTGACTGATTTTGATGAATTTTTTTGTGCTTATCCGGTATCTATGAGAATCGGCCAACATCTATTTTTCATCCCCCTAAATGTTAGGGGTAGTCCACCCCTAATTTTTTTTTTAAAATTTGTACGAAATTTTTTGATTTTATTTTTTTATAATGTGGCATTAAAAAATACATACAACCCCTGCTTTTTTTGTCAAAAAAATCTAGACCCGTGCGAAGCCGGGGCGGGTCGCTAGTTATATAGATAAAAATTTAATTAATATGAAAGCTTGATTAACCTGATAAAAAAACAATGCATTTTAATTTATTTTCGATAAATGCATAAATTAAATCAGCAATCACAAACCAGATAATCGCTAAATTAAAAGGATTTTTAAGATACGACAGCCTTAACTTTATATAAAGGCAAGCTTAATGCCTAAACTAGCGAAGGCAAGGTGTACTGTCACAAATTTCATATAATAAATTATAGACTACAACAAAAATTCGGGAAATGATGTGAAACTGAAGTAATTGAAAAATGAAAAAAATAAATAAATTGTAAAACAATACTCGAATTGAAGACAATAATCACTTACCATCAAGTGACTATTTGCCCTTCGTTCTATTTATATAAAAAGTAAAATGGGCCATTTGCTCTCTTTGCTATAAAAAGCATCTGTATCCCTACTCTACAATTATTGTGTTTATTATGTTATCGACAGACGAGCATGAGGTTCACTTGATGGTAGGTAATATTTCAACCACAGAACATAAGTCTAAACAAAGTATATGATACGCTGTCGACCTAATTTTTACTTCGAGCATTCGGATATCCATAGACTGAAACTGAAACGCGCAATCCAGCATCAGAGTGTGCGTTCACACGGACACCAGCAGCGCCGCGGTAGCTGATGTAAGAACTACTCTTACCCCAGAAAAACCGTGCCAAGCGCGCCTATAATGCCTATTCTTCTATGTAGATCTTTATAAATAAATAATAAATAAAATCATTTATTTGGAACAAAAAGCATGTGTCAAAATAACAATCTGTAACGATGACACTCGCAAAAGCCACTGTGGCGCGAGTATCAACGCCCACCACCGGAACATAAGACAAAGTTCCATTTATAACAAAGAATACTTATTTCTGAGCTTTATATTCTATGCTATTTTGTAAAGTGTACACCAGTTTGTCCTATGTACTATTTTATAAAAAAGAAATAAAAAATCGTAGGACGCGCTAGTGGACGACCTGCCCGACACAGTGATGACGATATTCCAAAACGCGATCGACTCCGCCAACAACGGCCTCGTGAACTGGGTGATGCAGCAGCGCGGCATGCGGGCCGTGTCGCTGCTCGCGCTGCCGTACCGGGTGCCCGTTGACGTTATGTACGCTACATTCACCAAGTGAGTGTTCCGAAGTTATATTGAGGGTTTTCTTCATATAAAAAAAAATTGCTGGTTATAAATATTCACTCACGACTGTTTTTTTTAATGTTAGATATCGACAGACGAGCATGAGGTTCACTTGATGGTAGGTGATACCTCAGCCACAGAACATCAGTCAATGATGCGCCGTCGTCCTAATTTTTACTTCGAGCATTCGGAAATTCATAGACTCAAACCGAAATGCGCAATATGCACTTCACGGTGTTTCCATCTATGAACGTTCAGCGTTCGAAGTTACCAGACGTGGGGAAGACATGCTTGTAGAAAATTATAAACATGTCGTCTCGGTGGGTTTCGACCCACGACCCATCGATGCGCACGGCAGGTGTTCTACCGAACGCGTCAACGAGCACGTTATTTGCCCGTTTGGCTATGAATATGGTAAGGTGCATATGATTTTTTTTGAGTTTGCGTTGTCTCAGGAGCGCACTCTAAATATTGCGCACACTAAAACAATGTATATGTGCTTGACAACATTCATAGCCAAAAGGACTTCGTGAGATAGAATATCTATACTGTAATGTCATTGTAAATGTAGGTCATGCCATCCCACATTTTATGCTGTATATTGTCGTTCTGGGCTGCAGAACTTTCCAAGCTTTGTTTAGTTTGGGCCCCAAATCTAGTGTGTTTTAATAAAGGTTACGTATAATATAAAAAATATATAAATAATAAATATATGTGACGTTTTTTTGCTGACTGTATTGGATAGGATCTTTGACTCTTTGCACTCCAACGGAATTTTAATTGTCTCTCGCTCTCTTTTGATAATAATAATGTTATATCAATTATATAAAAATAAACTAAGTATAATCAGTATTATAATATATTATTCACGCAATAAAAATGCATATGAGAGCCAGTGATCAAGTGTGTTTTATCACTAAATGTTTCAAATAAAAAAAATGTATAGATGACACGAATTGTAGTTTTTAAAATTTCCCAATTTACGTGTTTAATTGGAAATTTTTTTTTTCGATTTATCGATACTTACTTGCAATATACAAATAGTTCATAAGCAAGGTTCTATGAAACTTTTTACTTTTCACTTAAGATGGACAGGGCGTCGCACCATTCTTATTTAATTATTAAGTCGTTCCTTCGTGACCCGAAAATAGATTCGTGCCCGAAGTCCACTTAGTTTATTAACCGTTATTATTTGTCCACAATTGCGTACAATAAACCTTTGTAGTCAATTATTGCTACATTGCCTATGTTATGTTTCGTATAATCGTATGTCAGTTGCCCAAGAATGAACTAATTTTCACAATTTACGTGTTATATAGAAGAATAAACATAAGTAAACCCGCCTTTAAGAAACATTTCGGTCCATATTGTCTTCCAAATAAAGATATCTACATAATAACGATAGCATTGATATACATGCATATATGTATTTTTGTATTCAGTACATTATATCGTAATATAATAGAAAAAAATATTCAACGCCAAAAAACAGTTGCTGGCATTTACGTCATATTCACTGTAATCAATGGCGTGACTTTTCTAATATGTGAATTCTCATTGAAATTATATGCATATTCCCTATTACTGTTTACGTAAAATAGTGTTTTTGTTTCTGTTAGATATCTATATCATTAAAACTTTCAATATTTTTTTGTGCGTTACATGACACGTGTAGATAATATTTTTATTTTTTTGTAGAAATAATCCCATAACGCAATATTTATATTAAAACCGGAAGAAATGATTATAAACGGCAATTATCAGAGCGTTGACGTAACGTTGCTATCGCATAAATATTGCAAGTTATCGATATGTTTCGGTCATCATGACCCAATCCCGAATTTGTATCAACAGGAAAATAATATCATAATATGTCTGGACGATGAATTTATAACAGTTTTGGAAAATAATGTCTTATTAATTAATATTTGAGTGAATTTAATTAAAAAATTCATAAACCTTAGATTCCTTTAAAAGTGATTTTCTGATTCCCCCATGTGGGACACACTCTTCTGTGTCCGTTTCACTGATCAATTTTCTTTATAAAGATTAATCAGACTTATGTGATATACTCGACGGAAAAAAAACTTTAACAGGTAAGGGAAAAGGGATAAAAAATATTTCACTTACGTAGGTACCCGGGGCTTTGAACCCGGAACCTCCGATTTTAAACACAACTCGCATTCCACTGAGCCAAAAAAACCTAGTTAAATAGACAGGTGGTTATTAAGGATTTTCTATTGTATATTTGGCGAAACGTGCGGACGTATAAGTTTTGTTTCAACACGCTCTATTACATTTGACGGCCTGTGCCAATAACTAGAATATGTATTGCATAAAAAAAACTTTCATCATAATAGATTTTTCTTCATTATGTTAATTTATGATGCTCGATAAACAGAACGCATTGTTCATCATTGATGTTATGTGGACGCGATTTAACCTAACATCAAGAGAGAACTTCACACTCGTCTGTCGATACCTGACTAAAGAAAGAGAGAGAGAGTGTGTGTTTTGTTTTTAATGTTGGTTGGTTCCTTCTCTTTATTATCTTTGTATGTCCCTGTTTTGTTTCAATTGCTTTGTGTAATGCATGAGGTGAAAATCTTGATAAGCTATAATTTATTAATTTCAATGTCCTTGGTTATATCCTTGCTGATTTTTCTTGATTTCCGGCACATACATAAGCCGTTAATTGCAATAATTCGTTTGGATTATCTATGAATTGTTGAATGATGGAAGTAAAAAATTAAAAGCGTTCATGGCACTAATCGATTTACTCAATAAAACAAAAAGATTTAAAAATTGATTTTTTTTATAATAAGTCCATAAATATTGCTTTCAAAGAGTAGCAAAAAATAATAATAATGTGAAGTTGTTTGGAAAACATTAGTACCTATTTGTGCAATGAACGTCTCATACAGTAGTTTCAGTCAGTATGAGTATGTCTAGACTCTAGAAGAAGAAGAAATCAAGTCGTTGCTGAATTTTAAGATATTCTACTAGTCATTCCGAGCTATCCTTATTGTTAGAATAGAGTTATTTTTGCATAACCTCTTTACTAAAGAGCGATTGAAAATAACTATTTCTTTTTTGAAAACAGTTTTTGAGAATTGATTATTATTTTCATAAAACATGCGAACACAAATTTTAGCCTTATAAATACAAATAAATTTATGAAGTTCAAAACTCTCAATACCAAATTTTAATTATTCTATGTATAGGTCAATAGATTGCAGAGGTCGTGTTGGAATACCGTGTTTATTATGCATGTGGTCCTTATATTTGATCGCTTTCTAGCTATGTCGCTGGTAAAGTAGAGATGCACGCTCAACAGTACTCAGTGGTGGGGAATATCCGCGTCATTAGGAAGAGGTGTGTCCGACACAACAATACCATGACTAGGTTAGTGATACATTGTTTGTGGTCGCCTCGGTGGAGGTCAGTGTTGCTTGAAGTCAAACGCATGGGACTTAGCGGTCAGCTATTTGGATTACGGCCGATTTGTCATACATTATGTCAAATGTACTTGAATTCGACATAGAACACATAAATAATATGTGTTATTATACACACATTAGAGTATTAAAGCCCTGGATCAGAATATGTTGCAGCAGACGTGTTTTATCACGCTGGTCAATCTCTCAGACACCATAACAGCCAGTTTTCTCAAAGCTTAGATAACCTATAGGTTTCTAGTTAGGTTCAGCAATGTTTGATACAAGCTTGACTCATGTTTTGTATTAGGGTGCGTTTTCACTTTCCACTAATGCGGATCAACGCGACATAAACCTATCTAGTATCAAATTCAAACAAATTGATTCCCTTTCACACCTTAATTCCATTGTTAGATTATTTTCTTCGTTGTATATTGAATTGGTGGTGGTTTTCATTGTAAAGTCTTTGTATGTCCATTGTCCATCTTGTTTTAAATTTATTTGTGTTTTTGTTTGTCGGCTTTACATTAAATAAAAAAGTTTGTAAATATTTGTCTCTTAAGGATAACCCGCAGTAACCACATGTTTCTAAATTTTACAGAACAATATTCAATTATATATGTAATTGATTTGATTGACTTACTTTCTATTTAAACTAAGCATTCATTACGGTATTTATACGTAGTATTGCATATTATTTAAATTAAGGTCAAAATAATTTAGAATAAATAATTAATACGAAAATCTCACACTGGAAGTGGGTATTTAGGATGAGATATTGGGTATATTAATAATTAAATTTAATCATAACTTGATATTTATCGATGCCTCTAAAATAATTATAAGTAATAACCTTAAATATGGAATGTTATTGTTCATTTTATGTATTACAAGAGTTGCGGTTTCCAGCCCAAGTTCAAATGTGACGCAAGTACGCAGTGATGTAACATGTTATTTTACAATTTTTTCAATACATTATCTAGATTTCTATTGACGTTAGTGTTTGATTAATTATTTAAGCGATTCGTTTGGGAGGTCATGATAGTACTGTGACGTCCTGAACTTTTTAGTGCGTTTTATCTTAACAAAATATTGATTTAATTTCAAGGATTTCAAAACAGTTTTATCGAGCTTATTTGTGAAATATCTTTGGCAATAAAGATAATTTCATGGCTTAATGGCTAATCTTAAGGCCAATTTACACGATGCAAGTTTCTTGCCAGATGCATACAATTAAATTGTACCATAAAAAATTTGCATGGACTAAACATCACATGACATTCTTGATCTGATAAATAAGTTTTGTCTCAATATCTTTCTTGGTATAAACAGCACATAGTATCCGCGTGTAAACAGTTGCTTACAATTCTAAGATGCCAATAATTCGTATAATTATTGTATTCAATTATTGCTCATGTATGTACAAGATTGATTGATAATTCCTAACATTCTAGAAAATATATAGCAGAATAGGTTTTCAAAATTAAATCTTAGTTTTTGAAAATTTGCCTCCAAACAAAAAAGCGTAAGCAATATAGCGCAACTTGGAAATATAGCAACTCGCGATTGCAGTGTCAATAACACCCTGCCTCATCAGATAATGTCTGACATAGGGTCGTAAATTAAATATTTACAATAATTATGATAGTTCGCAATGACCTCGAACGATTTGATACGGTGGTAGGTAGTTAAGCACAATGGAACCGCCTATAGATAACGTGTCCTACGCTAACGCATCGCTTCCTGTTTTTCAATTAAAGTATATATTATTATCTTTAAAAAATAATTGCAAAAATTTATCAAAGAAAAATATAAAGTTGTGAAAAAGTTAGGTTTGGTTGTAGGTGTTCCACAGGGATACATTTTTGGTCTTTTCCCTTATGTTATATTCGAACACCAAAAATTGAAGACGAAGTCTGTATTAGACAAAAAACTTAGTGTCAAACTATATTAAAATAACATACATATATTCTTAAATTAAACATTTCAAAAGTATTTTTATCACTCCGTTCTTTGTGTTTGGTATCAATCAAGGTATATTTCCAACCAATGTTACATGACCAAGTATAAACCCAATATCCAACCAAATTTCAGGGGCCGATAAGCAAATCAATAATTACCAGATTATCAGCATAAAATGAAACATTATTTGATTCGTTATGTTCTTTATCAAAGTATTTGTTGGTATCAGGTTATCAACTATCAGGTCTGAGATTGATGATAAAGCTTGCTTTAATCTTTGAAAATAGCGTAAATAGATAAGCTGTTTTTAATAAAAGGTAATTACTGCGTAATAATAATTTTGAACTTTAATAATGCCAATGTCAATAACGCAATATTCTTGACTTTCAAATTAGAATGCGGAATGAATCCAATAGATATTACACGAGTCATAGGAATTGTAATTACATTACTGGAAAATATAATTTACCCTTTCCTTGAAGATACCTGAATTGGATCGGTTTGTTACAACCCCAACTCCAGCAATATGTTTAATTGGCATCTGAATATCGTCTGCCATCTGGAAAATTATTAAAATAATATCTGGGAATGTTCTGTTCAATTTTAGATTGTAGATTAAAATTATATTGTAAATATTGTCGGAAATCAATGCGCTGTTTAGCAGCTTTATCGGCTAAAATATACTCGTACGATTGAGTTCCTTGGCGGTTCGGAGGATAAAGGGGGAGGCGATCCGTTTCGTACGAATATAAGGTACATTAACCATATAAGGATGAAATCCCACTCTGTGTCTGGCCGTCCGATGGTGAAAGGGAGATGCAGGGATAAGTTCGTGTAATTCAGCCGATAGTAGTAATTCAGTACTACGTACATCTATAAAATATCGTATAATATTTATATGTTTAAATTGAAGTTCCAAGGGTTTTTAGTTAGGGTCTGATATCGCGAAATATTGCTAGCATATCATAATAAACGACAGAGGTCACAACAGTTATAATATTTGTAATAATTACTGTAATTATAACTGTTACACAGTAGGTATAGGCATTTAATATAACGTGTTTACTGGTTATTGCGCATTTGAAAAGGACAAAGTATATTTTGTCTTACAGTTGTTTCAATATGTAAATTGGATGAATGGTATGATACAATTTGTAAATGATCAAGAAAATGTGCAAAATAGTTTCGTTACATATTTTTTAGATAATTATTTACTTTCTTGATTGTTTATTTAATAACTAGCTGATGCCCGCGACTTCGTTCGCGTGGGGTTCACTATAAGCTGAGCTTTTGAGCAAGCTTTCTTCAAATGACATATCCTCCTCCACCCTCTGTACTTGGTGATTTCTTTTGGGAAAGAGCTATCAAATTAGTCATTGACGGTTGCTTTTGCAGCATGTTATTGACATGTTTAATGGTGGTTGAGATTGGGGTTCGAATGATGATTTGAAATTCAATAGTTGAAATAATTAACCTGACTTTAAAGAAACTTTAGGGAGATTCATATTAATTAAATTTTACGTGACCAAAATCCAGATGTGTCTTTTTTCTACTAATCAGAGTTCAATCGAACATTGGATTCAATGCATTTTCTGTCTTAAATAGATGCGTGCGTTCATTTAATTGGTCATTTTCATTTTCGGACATTTTTTTAAAATTCCCGGGATTCCTGCCCGGGTTTCCGGTGCTAAATGCGGAAACCTCTTAAGATACGGAAGCAAAAAAGCAATGTCGAATAATCGTAATTCGGTTTAAGAGAAAGGATTGATGAAAAGATGAAATAAATGATCTCATAAGAAATCCTTTTTCATATAATATTTCAATAATACGTTTTCTATTTTTGTTATAATATAGTTCTTTCAAAAAATAAATAAATAAATACAAAAAAATATTTCTTTCATTTCAACTTCAGATTCGAACTCGCATCAAAAGCTACGCTATAGGACTGCATATCCACTATTCTATCCACTATTCTACGAATACATATTGAAAATGGCGAAATAATCAAACTATTTCATTTACATATCAGACTGTGATTGACATCTGACAATTCGAAAAAGTTCAACGCGAGTCAGTTTGCATTGAAATTTGGTGATATGGTGCCTTTAAAATAATATTTAAATGATGATAACTTTTCTTTCCGATAACCGATTTCGATGAAACAAAGCCTATATGTTGCCCCGGGCTTTCCTTAATATATTTGTGTAAATTGCATGATAATCGGTTCAGTATCTTCGGAGATTAGCGTGAACAAACAGACAGACAGACAGACAGACAGACAGACAAGAATCTTAAAAATTGCATTTATGCATTCTGCTACCCTTCTTTTATAACCCCTCTTAATTTCTGGTAAAAATATTTAGTGAAGCGTAATTTCGATCCTACTCTTTTATTATATGTATAGATTAAATTTGACAAATAAAATAATTATACATATATATTGTTATGGAGACACATAACACCTTCACTCAACGTAAAAAATATGAGTTCTAAAAAATGTTACATTCCCCTTCATCCATTCATGTCTTCAATTATCACCTTTAGTATTTCCAACTGATTTCGATCTCATTGGTTTAAGTACCGAGCTTATACAGTTTTAAAGGTCTGATACCGCATCTAAGACATTTGAGTCGCGGTTGTCCATAGAGGATGGTGATTTCTTAGGTAACCGCCTGCACGGTTTTCAGCTCTATAATAAAAACAAGATTAAAAAAAAAACATTAATGGCTCAAGGCTTTTCATGTGCAAAATGAATATTTTAAATATTTTCCTGCCTTTGTTTTCGTGTTTGGGAAAGCTTTGTCGATACACGTTGAAAAAGTCAAAGATTCAGTTCAAGTTCACTCATTATCTTTCTTTACTGGAAGGTTAATGAACAGGCCTCCAGGTTGAAAAATGAATTAGCCCTATATATAATCCTCCAAATTCCCTCCAGACTTATATTATGCTCGTTTTGATGGCCTCGTTGACGCGTTCGTAGAACAATTGCCGTGCGCATCGATGGGTCGTGGGTTCGAATCCCACCGGGACGACAAGTTTATAATTATTGTATGCATGTCTTTCCCACGTCTGGTAACTTCGGGCAATGAACGGGTTAGAGCAATATCGACATTCCGATGGGGTAACAAACCACCGTTCATAGATGGATAACCGTTACGCGTTTCGGTTTCAGTCTATGAATTTTCAAATGCTGGAAATAGAAAGTAGGTCGATGGCGCATCATTGACTGATGTTCTGTGGCTGAAGTATCACCTAACATCAAGTGAACCTTATGCTCGTATGTCGATATCTATATGTTTTAAATACTGTCTCTATATAATATACAATCTACATATTATTATATAAATATAGTACTTAAAACATACATAAATTGTAAACTGCGAATGGTCTCACATAATAATACTCGTATGTCCATCACAAACAGAATCCTGGAGACCCAAGTTTTCTTCCCACTCGTGTTCCCCTTTTCCTTTGAGTTTCCGATTTTTTTTTATATACGACCATCACGCGTTTGCATTTTCTATTAACTAATTTGATAGCTCTTTCCCAAAAGAAATCACCAAGTACAGAGGATGGAGGATATGTCATTTGAAGAAAGCTTGCTCAAAAGCTCAGCTTAAAGTGAACCCCACGCGAACAAAGTTACGGGCATCAGGTAGTTATCAAATATAAATGTTCTCATCTTTTATTTCCAGATTCGTAGCGTGCACACCAAAGATGAGCAAATCATTATGGCGACTGAGTTGGCGTATCATCCGACAGTTACACGGCTTCCTGTATTCGGCACATGACCGCTCTGAGGCTGCCAGGGTCTATTACAAGCTCTCCATGGATAAAGATGAACATCGTTTGGATAAGAGGTTAGAATATTTTAAAATGTATATTTTAATTTTTGTATTTTCTTCTTGCCTCTCCATTACTGGAGGTTGGCCGTCCTGATATTTTTATAAGTACTATAAATTATTTCTTTACGTATTTGTTGGATTTGTACGAGGCAAATTAAACATAAACAGTAAACGTTTTTTGCAACCTGACTAGGTTAGCTTTTTTTTTTAGTACTATAAATTATTTATTAACGTATTTGTTGGATTTGCACGAGGCAAATTAACCACAAACAGTTAACGTTTTTGAACCTTGACTAGGTTAGTGAACTTTTTTTTTGTAGTTACAAAAGGAATGCTCTCTTGATTATTATTCTTCTTCTCGACTTCCGGGATATCATAAAAAAAAATCGATAAACTCTATTTTTAAATAATGCAGACTCATACATAATTTATGAAAAAAAAAAACGAATAATGTTTGAAAAAGTGTTGATATTAAAGTATGCATTTTATATGCGTGCACGCATTGCCTTAGGCTTGAGCCTTTAAATAATTGATAAACACGCATTGAAGTCAATAACAGCAGATGTTCGAAACAGTTATAGATACTACAATGTAAGTTTCCAGTGTCCGGGTTGACTTTGTTCAGTAAAGCCCGATACATCACACATGGCCAGGATCTAATCGATCGACCTTCACATGTCTGATAACCCTATCTGTATTTAATTGCATCGTATGTTATATCTTGTTTTGATTAAAACTTAATTGGGTAATGTCGTAAGAAATCCTCATATCGTCGATACAAAGGTAAAAAACTCACTAAGTGTAAAAAATAAAAATAAATTTTGCTACTATTGCTTATTTTAAACATAAATCTACGATAAGAACAAATTACTAAGTGCGTATTGCGCTTCATAGTTTTGTTATGGACCACAATACGCAATTAGTGCTTTGGTCTTACCGTAGGTTTATGCTTCAAATAAGAAATAGTGTTAAAATTTATTTTTCGGACATCGCGTCAAAAATACCACGCAAACCATCTTGATGTCTGGGAGTCCACAACTGCGCGATTCCTAAGACACTTCTTGCCTCGCACAACCACTCTGTGGAATCAGCTTTCGCCGACGGTTTTTCCGAACCGATATGACTTGGATCTTTCTTTAAAGCCGGCAACACACCTGCAAGCCCTCTGGTGTTGCGGATGTCTATGGGCGGCGGTGTTCACTTACCATCACGTGAGCCGCCTGCCCGTTTGCCCCCTATACTATGAAAAAAAATATTTAAAATGACACATAGTGAGTTTTACTTTTTAACCGACGATATATAAGCCAATTTCAGTAACGATATGATGATTAGCAATTAATTTGATTGCCCTGTTTCATAAAATATTATTTTGAAATACTAGTAAAATAAACAAGTGCCCTAAGATTCAATTTTTTTAATTTGAAAAAGATTTACGCGTTCAGATAGCCTCTGTTGAAACAACGGACATAATTTTTTTGTATTAATTTTACACACATATAAACCTATTCGTCTATTTTCCCGATGACAAAAGGATAAATAAATTGTGAGAGTGTTTTACATAGATATAGATTGACGATAACAAAAATAACATGCCTGCAGTTTAGAGAGAAACGAGGCTTTTGATAGTGTTTTGTCGATAAAAAAAACCTTGTCTACAATAAAATAAGGCTAGTTCGTCACAGGACGTCCCGTTTACTGCTATTAGTCGTATTTATCTATTAGTTATTATCAACCACTTTTACACTGAATATGTTCCCACTTCAATACTTACAAACAAATAAACACTTTATTGAACACCACACATTAAAAAAATACAAAAGTTAAAAATGAGTAGCGTACAAAAGGAAAAATTAAAAAATGTATTAAAAAAAATAGGGTAGGGCTTTAAAAAAGAAAATATAAAAACATAGACATGATAATGTACAATAAATAACAAACACGTAAATAATAATAATAATGTTTTCCGAAAAATCATAGTAATATGTTTGTACTAAATTAATTAAAGATAATTATTATTCCCTTAGTTACTACACAAACACTTATACACGTGTTTTTTTAAATCCTTAAAACTTACAAAATATCAATAGTGTTATCTAATTTGAACAATATATTACATAGTTTTCTGGCACTCCAACAGTTGCACCCAGGAAGATGCTGAAAATCAGCGTTGTACTGGTTTACAGCACAAGCTGAGCATCAACCATTTCTTTCGCCGCACAGTTTTGTCTAAGTTTGGATTAAGAATATAATTATTTAGAATGTCATTTATGTGTGGCATGGATTAATTCTTTTTTAATTCTTATTTCTAAACGTAACTTTCAAGAAGGATCTATGTATTTCAAATCTTTAACGCATTTATCGCAACCAAAATCAATTCCGGAAAGCTATATGACGTCACAGTCTTGACATTGAGATGCGAAACTTATCATCATAATAATAAGATTGGAAGTTTATTGACTCATTTTATCGTTTAATCCGTAAAAGTCGTTAACTTGTTCGACCTTTCGTTTCTAATACATCGCTTGTGTCTACACGGAACTGAAAAGAAAATATTATTACTGTAATTTCTAAACATCGTAGTAGTATGTACTATAATATATATTATGACTTGACTATACTGTTAGTTTATAAAGGCCCATTTACATGCCATTTTCATGTACATACTAGAGCAAGAACTGAATGCAATAATTTAAGCGCATAATTGACATCCAAGGATTGTAAGCAACTGTTTACTCGCGGATATTATGTGCTGTTTACGCTAAGAAAAGTGTTGAAACAAATCTTGTATGATAAAGAATGCAAGTTATTTATTGCTTCAATTTATATTAATGTAACAGGCAAGAAACTTGCATCGTGTAAATTGGCCTTTACAATGACTATGGCTTTGTAAGAACTCAGGCGCAGATTTACAATATTGAGGAGGGGAAATCGTTTAAATCAGTTATATTACTAACTATGCGCCCCAGCGGCGAAGGGTGACAATTTTCAAAAGGTAAGTCGTTCCAAAAAATACACCATGCTACAAAATTTCAAACTTTCATACCGAGCGAGGAAGACCCAAATTAAAGCGAAAGGTATCCGCTACCTTAAGTGTTTTTAGTTTGTTAGTAGATTAGTTATTGGGTTAAATTTAAGAGAAGCCGGTAGAAGTTGACTTGTTAGGACTCCACGTCGTTCTCTTCCTCGCCCAAGTCTGGTTCTTCCTTATATAAAACAGAAAATGTAGTTAATAAGACTTTTTATTTTATATTAATTCTAAACTAATAATAATTAATAAAAGATTTCTCTTTTTTTTATTTTTGTACATACACATACATACATATACATCATGCCTCTTTCCCATTGGGGTAGGCAGAGATCGCGAAATTCCATATGCTTCGATCCTTACATACCACTTTCGCTTCTTCTACTTTCATCAATGCTTTCATACACATTCGTCGATTATGAGTACTTTTGACCTGGTCATTTTGAAGAACGTCCCCGATATGATCGAGGTACGTTCGCCTAGGTCGACCGCTCCCGACTCTACCACTCACACCAGTTTCATAAATCTTTTTTTCCTACTACATAACATACTGTATAACATACAAAATAGTTATTCAAATATGAGATCTAAACTTATTTTTCGTTACAGGACAGGACACAATGTCAGTATATATTTTTTTGAAGATTTTATGGCCTCGTAAAATGTCAGTACAACTAGTCTGACCATAAACATTATTACGTAAAAACTGATCTTTTTTCAACACTTTAATTATTCTGAATTTGGAAAGCGTTTATTATCTTAAAAACTTCTTTCGATTTTCCACAATTTCGCGTATGTTTTCCTTGTTAAATCAAATGTTTCTTTGTTACAATATGGAAGGGGGTGTTAAAGAAAGTAGGATTCTAGTGATTGCATTGCGCAAAGTGTGTATGAAGCCGTTAGTCATATTCAAGACACCTTAAAAGCTATAATATGTCAGAAGTATCAGCTGTAAGTTCGTATATCGTACCATCGAAATATATACTAACACTTCCGACGGAGATCTAAAAAGGTCGAGGCAGCTGCATGCTGTTAGAACTACAAACGCTATGAATGCTGTTAAAGTCAGAATTCGCCGAAAATTGTCACGATTGAAGAGCACTAGAACAAGCAAAATGACAAACTGTACGCTCACTGCTGTCCAAGTAGTCGAAATGGTACAACATCGTCATTACCCTGCCGATTAGTGATGGTTTGGTTGAGGGTGTCTTATCAAACAGTTACAGAATTTCATATTTGTGAAAAAAGAGTGAAGACTTCAGCCAGATGGTATCAAGAAACCGTCTTGGATCGTGTTGTGAAACCTCTTAGCAATAGCAATACACTTTCCAGCATGACTGCACCAACAAGGCACGGGTAGACCTAAGCCTGGCTCGAACCAAAGTTCTGGACTTTATACGAGCTAAAGACCGGTCCTCGTCTAGCCCAGATCTGATCCTCTTAGACTATTTATGGTCGATTTTAGAGGACATGGGCTGTTCTAAACAACACGCTAGCCATGCGCAGAATGTGTCACTGAAATGAAAAGATATGTATATATCTTTTCGTCACCGTGAACTATATCACTCTTTTAGTTCAGTAGTTCAGTCTAGTTCAGTTGCTCACTATTACCGGTGCGTACTGTTGAACTAAAATGTCTCATATCATGTCACTAAATGTATCACCGGTAGTTAGAATCAGAGTGAGTGAAACAGAAAATTATTTCAATACAACGGAGCTCGAGCGTGAGAAGTGATCATAATCGTGCTAATTCGTGTTTTGTCGGGAAAGTTCGATTCCACCCATTCTGCGTCGTTCGCAGAATTAGTGAACTAACTGAACTACTGAACTAGATGAATCGTAACTGAACTAGAGAAAGAAGGATAGATATAAATGAACTAGTCCAATTGAAGGATTCATTCGTGAACGACACATGGCTACAACACGCCGACAGTCTCTTAAAAAATCTCTTTAACAAGCAGTGGCTAAATTGGAAACGGTGGGTAAATCCATAGATTCGTGGCTAGGCAGATAAAGGGCTGTATCAAATCCAATGGTGACCATTTCGAAAATAATTATCTTGTATTTTTAAATAATTTATTTAATAATAATTAAATAATTATTTTATGCCGAGGCTTCAGTAAACATGTACAAGTTTTTATATAACTACATTACTTCATAAATAAATGAATACATTTTCATTTGTAACTGGCCGGACTATAAAAACTGACATTGTGTTGAGAAGATGGAAACTAAAGAAATTATAACATCGATTCAATGTTTTGAAGAAACTAGCGAAAAGATATTCCATTGTTTAAAAATACATTTTATTTATTTATATTGGATGAGATAACATAACTCGTTGGAAAATATTCATTAGATTTAGATTTTATATTTCTTGAATTATCCTAATCTAGTATATTTTCTGAATTATATGATAAGTGTGGTACTTTGTCTTGATAACGAAAATTTTAAATATATTGACGAGTATAATTGTCGTTTTAATATATACAAATTAATATTATTTCATGTATATTATTATTTTCTGTATTTCAATTACCTACACCTCTCTACTCCAAAATAACAGATTTAAATAATGTAGTAATTTCTTATAAAACTATTTTATTAAACTATGGCGAACTATAATAATTATATATTCTTATATTGTATTGGCACCGACGTGACGTCCAAGTTTTACGAGTAAATCAATAGTATAGTCACATCTTAAGTAACTTGCCAGGGCCGGAGTTAGGGGGGGACATCCGGGGCAACTGGCCCGGGCTTCCACAAAACACTCCCATTAGCGATTTCGAAAAACAAATCTTTTAATTTACGACGAGTAAACAACTTTTCCTTTTACATTTTTTTCGGTGTTTTTCCTTTAACTTCTGTATTTTGTATAAATGTTTAAATAATGTTATTTTTATTTGGAATATAATTTGGGGCCCGGGGGCCTCCACTCTTTTGCCTCCCCGTGGCCTCCACACCTATAAATCCGGCCCTGCAACTTGTTGTTTTCAATGTTTGAAAGTCGTAAACGTGTTTGGTATAATATCAATTTGATCAGTTTTTAAGGCGATGTAATTACCGCAGATATTATAAACAATACTGTTTCAATCTTTATTTTTATGTCAGATATCGACTTCGATTCACTTGATGGTAGGTGATACCTCAGTCACAGACCTTAGTCAATGATATGCTGTCGACCTAATTTTTACTTCGAGCATTCGGAAATTCACAGACTGAAACCGAAACGCGCAATATGCACTTTACGGTTTTTCCATCTATGAACGGTGGTTCGTTACCCGGTCGGAATTCGAAGCGACCCATCGGTGCTCAAGGTGTTTCTCCGCGCGCTACTACAGCGATGTTCTACCAAACGCGTCAACGAGCCCGTCAAATCAGACATTGGTATACAAATACCATGCCCCAGAAGAGCCTCCAAAGCATTAGCTATTTGTATCTAAATTTTGTATCATGATTTTCTTGATAAATCTGATTATAGCGACGTCACATCAGCTGTTTCTAACTACCGATAGCTTGACACAATTATGGCAACAATAATTGTGCGCAAATGATACGTTATCACTTTCGTTGATGGAAAGCTGGAGCCGGGGTGAATTGATTGCGCACTAATTAGTACGAACAACTTGAACCGATTGTTTCTTTTGTACGTTATTAAAATGAAAATTTTGTTATAATGTTACTCAGTATTGTACGTAAACAAATTAATCTTACGATCTTTAAATAGTTAATTACACTAGAAAAAAATCTAAGGAAAAGGATTTGAGATTTAGCAGTTCTCAGTTGTCATAGCAAGTCCCTTTAAAATATTACAGATGTTTTCTTAATAATCTTGGTAACCAGAAAAATTAGAATATTGAACCTACCTAAAAACGCACCTAAAAAAATATTGAACAAAACTAAATAACGTAAATACATGATACAAAAGTATTGTTACTTTAGTTATGATATACTATAAATATACTTATAATTATAATATATTTTAAATATATATATATTATATTTTAAATTATTATGCCGCTAATCACTTAAATTTTAATATTGCCAAAATCTAATTTATATTAATATGGGTGAACAAAAAAGGTTTTTATATGTCCTTTAGGTACGCAATTACCAAGCAATCGTTTATACGTGACAACAAAAAAAAAAAAAAAAAAAAAAAAAAAAAAAAAAAAAAAAAACCAACAGATTATACGGACATTAAATACAAGCATAAAGGCATTTTTTTACAATAATTATATAAAGGACTTTAAAATTAAAGTGATAGATAGGTCAGTAGGTATGTAGATTAAATTTTAGGCAAAACCTAAAAATACTTTCTAGCCAGTCAAGCAATATCTGATTACATTACATTATGAACCTTGTGATGTCAAATACTTAGTTTAAAATTAAATAAGCGAATTACTATACCATATT
This sequence comes from Anthocharis cardamines, assembly GCA_905404175.1. Lineage (NCBI taxonomy): Eukaryota > Metazoa > Arthropoda > Insecta > Lepidoptera > Pieridae > Anthocharis > Anthocharis cardamines. Next base: position 1,379,342 of record FR989957.1, on the reverse strand, counting down.
TTTGGACTAGTAACACGCCTCGGCTTCGCACGGGTGCAATGTACAATAGAATGTAGATGAACTACCAAAAGGTAGCCTATGTTACTCGCTGATAATGTTAATTAGCTTTCTATTGATGAAAGAATTTTTTAAATCGGTCGAGTAGTTTTTGATTAAATCGTAACACACGTTGACACAAACAAATATTTCCTCTTCTATATGTTTTATTTCAGATTATCGTAAAGAGCAGGATGTGTTTTTTTTTATAACAGAGCGGACAACCGAGCAGGTGGGTTTCCTGATGGGAAGTAATCACCACCGCTCATGGACATCCGCTACTTAAAAAGTCTCAGAAGCGTTGTCGTTTTTTTTTATTTAAAAGTCACACGAGATTTAAACTATAATAAATAATGACGCACAATACATGATAACTCGGCTCGTGTCAATGCACGTGACCCTTGATTCATGTAATGCATCGTGATGAAACTAAATACTTAGATAAGTTATTTACGACACTGGCAATTCTGGAACACTTGGGATATATTTGCTTAAATCGGTGTATCTGTGTAGTATAAATCTTACAAGAAATATTTACAAATAAATGTTTAGGTATTTTTTTAATGTCAGATATCGACAGACGAGCATGAGGCTCACTTGATGATAGGACACCTCAGCCACAGAACATCAGTCGATGATGCGTTGTCTACCTAATTTTTACTTCGAGCATTCAGACATCCATAGACTGAAACCGAAACGCGCAATATGCACTTCACGGTTTTTCCATCCATGAACGGGGTTCGTAACCCGGTCGGAATTTAGATATTCCTCCCACCCGATCAATGCCCGAAGTTACCAAACGTGTGGAAAACATGCTTACAGAAAATTATAAACATGTGGTCCCGGTGGGATTCGAACCCATGACCCATCGATTCGCACGGCAGGTGTTCTACCGAACGCACCAACGAGCCCGTCAAAATCTGTATCTTACAATACACACTAACAAATGAGATAAATGTTACGGTATTTTTGACATTTCTTTGAGATGATTAAGAACTAAGAAGATATTGAGCAATAATTTCGTTTCAGGCGAGCGAGTCAGCTGTGCGTGACGTACGGCGACGTGCCGGCTGAAGCCGACACCTTCGAGCATATCCTCAACGTCACCAACCACAACGATGCCTTGCTCGCTTATTACTACCTCGACAGTGACAATAAGGTATATCCCATGTTCTTTAGACGTACGTACGGTGGCACCTATAAGTTTTATTGTTTTGCAATTATCAATTTTTGGGTGGCGCTAAAATGACTTTGAAACAAAAATAGACCCGTAGGTAGCGTCTTCTAAATGTCCATCTTCCGTATATCTAAACTATCTTCCAGCTTAAAAGGTTTCATTTCGTGAGTAAACTCAAATTCTCGATAGAGTGAATACTACAGAAGTCAGTGCCAGAAATTGATGGGATGGGATGAGAGTGTATGGGGATGATATAGAAACAATAGGAAATATGCATGTATTTTTTTATATTTTTATTCGGTAACTTACATCGTTATATATAAAAGAAAAAAAATCCAACGGCAAAAAAATTGATTTAAAGTATTTAAAAAAAAAAGGTTAAAAATTGCCAACCGATACGGGCATTGTAAAAGCCCGCCAAATTCGCGGGCTTTGTTAATAGACCATGACGTCAAGCAGAAACACCTAATAACTACGCAAGTTACCGCATTAACAGTTGCTGGCATAGACATTTACGTCATATTCGCTCTGAATGGCCTGGCTTTTCAAATATTTGAATATCCCAGTTTATTTGCACTTTTTAAAAATAATTTCTTGCTCCAAACTGAAATTGTAATAAACAAATATTTATGGAAGCGTAATTCTGAAGTAATAAAGTTTATTAAAAAAATTGTTTGATCCTCATTGGAATCACATGGATATTCCCTATAATCAATACTTCGTGTTAAAACAATCTAAGATCGAATCGTAACTGGTAAAATGTGTCTATTAACTAAGTGAAGGTAATATATCAAAGAGCTGCGAACAAACAGCGCTTATCACCGCGTGACGCGTATCGCCCCACTGTCTCTCGGCGACCTCCGACACCCTTATCTATTTGTGTTTGCTATGCAATTTTTACGTTCTGTTCCGCACTATCGTATCTTTTGATTTGATCCTCAAATAAATATTATACCGTTTAGCGCCGGCCCCAGGTTCGCGCAGTTTCTTTTTTAATTCCAGTACCTATATAAACAATTCAGAATAAATCTATACGGTAAAGATGGCATTCTCATCCGACATTAAGGAGGACCAATGACCATATTACCAAAATTTTTCCTAAAAGCATTATATTTCTCCAAATATAAAGAAGGATTCTGGTTCAATTGAAGTAGCAATATCAGTTAAGCCTTTGCAACTGTACAGGGTCTTGTTTATGATAACCTCGTATTTTCAACAAAATCTAATTAGTTATTTGCAATTATATGGAAAACACGTGTTAGCATTATTTTGAAGTAACGCACTTTGCCTCGTGACTAACATGCAAGTGTTCACACGAAAACTCTTTATGTGCAATCATATTAATCATTTAGGATATGATAGAGTGATTTCACAATATTGAGGCGAGTTTCAAAACAAAGAAATTGTCACTACAAGTCCTGGATGAACGATAGCTCTCGGAGATTATAATTGATTGATTGTGGTCGTTGCCCCTGTCGATACAAATGTGTTAGCATTCCTTTAAATTCAAGAATGGCGGTCAGTTACTGTCATGTGAGAGTTATGCCTGTTCTAGAGTGGTGTAGCTATCATAGGGCAATTTAATTATCCAATGTTCCGTATTCAAAAACAATGACTCGAAAGGTCTTTTTGATTTTTTTATGTCTTTAATTTTCAAAAAAAAAAAAAAAAATCTTTTATTTCTTCTTAACATTGTACACTAAATTTATACAGGGTTTAGAGTGTCCTTTTAAGTGAAAATCACCTGTCACAGGATACTCTGCTCTTCCGTAACAAATATGGTTTTATACAAATAGATAAGAATAACAAAATAATATAAAATAAAGAAAAACAAAACAAGCGTGTTATTTACTAATTATTAATCTACTGCCTTATACATGCAAGATCATGATTGTTTATCTGTGTGCGTGTGTGGGTGTGTGTGTGTGTGTGTGGGTGTGGGTGTGTGTGCGTGTTTGTGTGTGTGCGTGTATGTGTGTGTGTGTTCGCGCGCGTATATATGTGTATGTATGATTGAGAGTTCGAGTTCGTGAATTAGGTAATTAAATCTTCTATTTCGTCATAATTAAGGGAAAGAAGCCATTTTGTGACAGTATTTTTGCATTCCTTACGATTAATCTTAGTCCGGTCGCGGAACAGGAAGAATTTCGTACAATGACCTCTTTGCCTACTGACAGTGGTCACAAACATTTTTCTATTAAGTGCGGTTTAGATGAAATATTTGAAGGAGAAAAAAAAATTACTAGCTTAATAAATAAATTATTTATTTTGATTTAAGTATGAAAACAGTTATAATAATCGAGTTATATTTACTTAGTACATAGAAATCAAAAAAAATAAAATTCAAAAATCAGAATCCGATTTCTCTGTATCGGAGTAACTACTTTCCGACGACGTTTCGCCTGTCACAGTTATAATGAAAGAATCTACAGTTTTGTCTACATTATGATCTAGACCACCTAATTTCAATTCCTCTTTTTTTACATGACTGATGCAATTTTGCCATTTTTCAGCTGAAATGTTGCCTAGAGCTTCCTGCAACAGCTTTTTAACGTCTGCCATCTTAAATGTAGTGTTTTTCCTGGCCACATATCCCTTGACTAATAAAAACTAACAAACAAAACAAGATAACAAAAACTAGTAGACAAACTAAATTAACTGTGTGCGAAAACTGAGCGATCACTAACGCGTCCCAAGATGGAATGTCGTTCGTTCGTTGTTATTTATTTAAAAATTATTAAATAGGTCAAGTAATTCCTGGTATTTTCGTCCTGACTCAAGGCCAAAAACCACACGCAAACAAAAACAAACTTTACGTTCGCAGGTAAAAGGTTTAAAATCCCTGAGGACGGCGGTCATTGCATCTGTGCGAGCGTGACGCATTATTTTGACGCGGGAGTGACAGAGACAGGTAGTAACAGGTTAATGTACGAAATTCTTCCTGTTCCGCGACCGGACTTTAGATATTAAGTTTTTTGTTTATTACATTATACAGAAAGACAGAACGAATAAAGAATTGCCTTTTAGCAAACGTTGTTTTAGCAAACTGAGTTTTTATTACTTCTTTTTTACGACCTGTGTCTTTTGAAGGTTCATAAATAGTGGTTTTGTGTATTTTTAATATGGTTTGTAGGATATATAATTTTCTTATAGATAAAAGGCCACATTGTTTATATAATTCTACTGTAGAAAATCTATAGGGCTTCGAATACATGACTTTTAACAAACAGCGTTGACCTCTCTCAAGGGTAATTTTCTCTGTGTTATTTCTGTTATTGGAGGAACATCGTAATTCCTTCTGGGTGGTTCACATCAAACATATTTCGAATAGCAGTGCAGTACATCCACGTTTACTTCATTTATACAAATGTTTTCTAGATGAAAATGACTGAGATATATGACGTGACGGATGCGGATACGGATGCGGTGCAGTCGCCCATGGAGCGCGACCTCAACAAGCAACTCGAGTTCGACAACGACTGGTCCGGCGAGCTCATCGCTGAAGGTAACTACATTACATTTTATAGTAGACTAGAAATCCGCCCGGCTTGTAATGTACTAAAAAAAAATAAAAAAGCCTTTGTTACTCGCTGATAATGTAGTCTATTGGTGAAAGAATTAATAAAAAAGTAGTAGTGGATTTTGAGTTAAATCGTAACAACCAAATCGTTCCTCGTTATAATATTAGTATCGATGGGGACTTACTAGCGGACGGCTCACAAGAGACCCAACCACGAACGACTTGCGAGAAAATATTCCTATTGTCAATTCCTAATTTTGAAAATCTGTTGAAATTGCATAGAAATTATACTGTCGATAAGGACAATATTATTATTTACTCGCAGACGAAGACGATATAGATATAGAGGAGGAGTTCGATCGCAACATATTCTCGGACCCCGAGAGCGAGTGGCGCTCCCGCGGCAAGTCCTACTCCATCGCCTCGTCCTGCAGCGACGGCGACCAGCCGGAGTCCGACAGACCTATCTCCTTCATGCACGCTGAGTGACAGCCGTCATGGTGTTTACACCAAGTGACAGCAGTCATGGTGTAGAAGTGACAGCAGTCATGATGTAGAAGGGACAGCAGTCATGGTGTAGAAGTGACAGCAGTGGCGGGGCCACCATACAAGCCCAAACGCCTGTTTTGTCTTATTACTGCATTAAAAATAAATATAATAATGTTATTAGTCATATATAACTTATACGATTACGTAATTATATAAGTTATATAAATATATTAAAACGTATTATGCTAAAATCGACAAGACGGGCTTTTGGGCTTGTATGGCAGTCCCGCCACTGAGTGACAGCAGTCATGATGTAGAAGTGACAGCATGGTGTTGAAGCGATTAGGTTTATTTGTCTGACAAGTGGCAAGACTGTAGGGTATTAGATGTTTTTGGGCTCACACGATGCAAGTTTCTTGCCTGTTGCATAAATTGAAGCAATAAATGACTTCAAAGAACATAGATGTACATAGAAGCACAGACCCATACAAAGTTTTCGTACAGAAAAAGTAGTTCTACTTTTGGCCTGTAGAGAGCGCGGCAATGTATCGGTGTGACACACACATCTGAGCAGTCCGCTGACTCCTCGGTTTGTTTCAATGCTTGGTGTAAACAGGACATAATTTAACAATTGCTTACAATTCTTGGATGTCAATTATTGCTCTGGTATGTATGCGAAAATGGCATCGTGTAAGTAAATATACAAGTTCTAAGTGGCACATAACAGCCATTATCCAGAAAATGTCGAAATTAAAATTTCTCATTACTGTAGTAACTTGTCATTGTTACCATATTATTCTGTCATGTTAGAAATTATGATTTCAATCATTTTTCTACAGAAACAGAAGAGCTTGATTGTCATAAAAACACCAATTTATTCATTTGTTTTATCGATAATAGCTGAAATATACACCCAAATTAAACTCTATACCAATACCCCACCCTCTTGTTGTATGAATGAAGAAATTGTATGAAACTTAGGAGACTGTGACTGATACTATTTGCCCGTAAAAAGGTTTGTCAAAAAATCTAGATGGCCGTCATATAATTTCACATAAAAAAGTTAACCTTGAAACGTTGATGTGTCTACCAGAAAGTGATTGGATTAATTGTGAAAATTATTCACCTAAGACGAATTGAATTGAAATATGTTATATCTTTTTTTACATTATAGCTAAAGAGTGAGACAATCGGCTAATTTCGGCTTCGTAGAGCGCTGTCTCTGTCGCACGGAGATGGCGCTATACAAACTGGACTGACTGGAAAAGCGCGGCAAATTTAAGAAATATTGATGTGGCAACCCCAAAAATAAAATGTTAAAACAGGAATAATTTAGTAATTCATATAAATATATTTATTTATTTGCCGCGCTTTTCCAGTCTCAACTTTCAAATGTGACGTTTTGTTTTCCGATCCTAGATCAGTGTTGTTAAAGGGAAACGGTGTTATATATTACAAGACACGCACTTTTTATCGCTTTGAAGTAATTTAAGTGGACAGTGACTGTGAAGTCTTCCAATCTGCTCCTATAAAAATGCAAAAAAATATAATATTTTTAAAAAACTGACCTTTAAACTGACCTTTTTTAAGGACTTTGTACCTGAACTTAGTTACCAAACATTCAATTGTTAAACGGTCTTTAAATTTAATGAGAAAATAACAACTTACCTAACACACTATTTTAGAAAAAATCATTGTTTAATAAAAATACGTATTAAATGGCGTAGCTCAGATAATATAATATCATTAAAATTACATTAATTAATAATATAAAATGGCGTCTTAAATTTAAAGAACATTCATGCAATTTTATGTTCGACAAGAAAATGTACTGACGAAATATTTATCGCTTTAAAAATATTAATGAGAAAAAAGTATTTATTGTTACATATTTTTTATATTGTAGGTCAATTTAGTTAAGTGAGTATATTGTGATAATATTGTTTATGTAAGGTATTTGATATTTTTACTTGTATATATCTACATTTTTTTATATAAGTTAGGGTTTTAAAATAATCGCAATTAACAGTTTTAATCGTTGGTTGAAAGTTTTTATATATTTAGAATATTAAATCATTTTTCGTGTTTTTTCTTCTGTTTGTAAAACTTAATCGGCTAATATATTTCTATTTTTCACTATCCTTATTTATAAAAAACGTAAATCAAATTTATGTCATTTAAAATTTTTTCGAACATCTAATAATTATATACTTATTCATAATACTACCATGTTAGGAAATATTTCTTCTCTACCTTTTGTGTGTATCATTACTAATATTTAGTTTAATTGACGAAATGAATGAGACTTATATATTATTATTGCCATTAAATGACATAATAGTGACAAAGAAATCTATAAAATATCGTTTTATAAGGGCATAAACTAGACTAGGCATGTGTAACACTGCGCTGCGCCGCGCAATTGCGTCAACACACTTCACTGCGCCGGGTGAGTCAACACACACGTTCAAAATGTGTTGGCGCACGGCACAATAACTCACTCACTGAGTGAACTATGAGCGTGACGTGCGTTTCGGAAGTTTCGCTACTCACTTCGCGCGTCCCTTTTTGGTGCGTCATAGCGCAATTTTGCATAACGCAGTTACTGAGTTAACGCAAAGAATTTCGCTGAGTTACCCATGCCTAAACTAGACTGACGCCAACATGTTACTTCTCACAACAGTACTTAGTGAGCGAGACAGCAATAGTTGTATTTTGTTACTTTTAGTTTTTGTATCAGAACAACTGCCCAAATATTAATCCCAATGCGACTACCAAATAATTTTTAAAGTCTTTATAAGTAATATTTTTCATTTGTTATCGTAACTTATAAGTATTTGTTATCATTAAATGGTGTAGGTTTTACGTACTTTAAAAAGGGATTTATTATATATTTCATTTAATTTTAATCATGCGAATGTATAACCACATAGGTATTTCATGAAATTTAAAATAATGTTAGTAAATTTTTTTAGAACTTCTTTTATACTATCTTTATGATCGGTCTGAAGCTTTGGTCTTTGATCTCACTTCAGTTAGTTTATTTAATTGAAGTAAGTACTTAAGTTTGTATGCATTTGCTTCAGGCGCAGAGAATTTAGGCAAAATGTATGACCTCAGGTCAACTGTTTTTATTTTATAAGGGGCCATATTATTGTTCTAAGACAGGCTGTACAACTGTCTTAGAACAATAATATGGCCACTGTATTTAAAGAGAAAGTTATAGTGTAATACACTGTATATAGCTTTGTATATCTGTCTTCAAGGACGTAATAAGATTGCTTTAACCCTTTGCACTCGAACGGCCCGCTGCAGCTGTTTTGATTTCAACTGCTTATATGCGATAGGATATTTCGGTTAAACAGCCGGCCTAGCATGACAACCGCGACAAAATTTTGTCGACCGTTTTCTCGTGTTTTAATCGATTATAGCTTTATTTCTTTCGGGTCTAAAATGGCAATTAAACTTAAAACTCGACTTTTAATATCAAAAATAAATATATTTGTTGATCAAGATATCAAAATTTCCAAATTCCAATCAAAATTTTCTATCAAAATTGTCGATGTCGAGATATAATATATCGAGATATCTTACATCTTAGTTTGTCTTCTCTCGTCCGTGAGATATCTCGTGGCGGTCGTGCTAGGCCGGCAGGTGTGCTTAATATTACACAATAAATGTCGCGAGATACATTCACATTAAGAGTCTCGAGTGGAAAAGGTTAAAAGAAAGTAGTACGGCCTAGTGCTTGTAAACTTCATAACATTCCTGCCACCATTTTGCGACTATTCCACCCCCAACTTTACAACGGTCATAAAGATAAGACGGATATTTGTCAACATTAATTTATAAGAAACTAAAATGTTAATTAAATTTTCGAACTGCCACTATTGTTAATTTGACTTAATGTTTCGTAGCGTGGTATTAGTTTTAATTGCATTATCTGTGGTAATTTACTATTCTGCGATAAGTGTTTAAAAATAATACTAGACAATTTTATATAAATAATACATAAAAAAATATTAGAATAGGGGGAAATGTACCACGATCTCAAAAGGAGTACTATCACCGTGCTACTTTACGAGGGAACGTGACAGGGCGATGTATTTTATATTACTCTGTCTCGTTCTATCGCCAAGGAATTCTGCAACAAATATACCGCTTTGAGATGGTCAGTCCCCAGAATTAAATATTTCATGTTCATTTTTTAAGATGTTCGCAGTTAACACTCAGATTTTTACATGTTTATTTTCTCGATATTTTGCTGTCATGTCGCCATGGCCACATTGAGACATTATACAAAGAAATGGTAAAAATGTCAAATAGTCTGTAATACAATTTAATTTTGTTCTCATAGGCCCTAAATGATGTGTAATATTTATATATTTTAGCAAAATTATTTGGTTATGCAAATGTAAACTGATGTCACAAATATAGTACTGAATATGGGATATTGTGTTTTTATTATTTCATACTAAAATATTATCACTGTTCGTGTCTTAGTTTTGAAAAACGTACACAATAAGCTTAATGCTCGCTTTACATTATTCCAGTCCAGTAACCCAGTAGCGCTGGACTGGAATGGACCGGTTTGGCGGTATGGTCTATGTGATTCCAGTAATTTATGCTCGGTTTACATTATTCCAGTTCAGTAACCCAGTAAGGCTGGACTGGAATGGACCGGACTGGCGGTATCGTCTCCATGATTCCAGACTTTTAAAAGCTATCGAATCGCGCCGTGAGAATGAGTTTGAGAAAGCGGAGAAATATTTTTTTTTTAAACATATTCAAATGTTAGTTTTACAAGAAGTTATTAAGGTTGATATGGAGCTAAAAAGTAACGGATTGGGTAAGAAATTGGATCAGCGATAGAGATCAAAAACGAGGGTCGGTCGAGTGAGAATGACAGCAGAAAACTTTTAGGAACTGTTATCATTAGTTTCAAATAATATTAAACGTAACAATTCCGTTCAAGAGATGCGAAAATAAAACTAGAAGTCACTATTTCTTTCCAGTTGTGCTGGAATGGATTCAAAAGTACACCGCCAATCTAGTTACTGCACTGGATCCAGTGCATTCCATTGTCGGTTAACATTTTTCCAGTTGTAATCCAGCACTGGACTGGAATAATGTAAACCGGGCATAATTATATAGAGTTTTCACTATGATACAAAAAAGTAATTGCGACAGTGTCATCGCGAAGAACTTCTAATTTCAAACCAATGTGTCATTGTAATTTTAGAGCATTTATTGTACCCATATCTATTTATCACCAATTCCTGTAGTCGCGCGAGCAGCCTTCCTCATCAAGCGAAGGGCGCGTTTAATGTTTTTTTAATTGAAAAATGGTCGGCAAAGGTGAGGTAAAAAGTAGCCGCATTTTTCATCAATGCTATGTGAAGTGTTGCAAGTTACAAAATCTCACACCGCTAACCAACGTTATACCGACTGAAAATGGAAAAGTTTTGGACTTTTTGGTAGATAGGATAAAATATGCAGACTGGCCACCGATTCTTAATGCGTTAAGCTGTGATTTAAGCCTGCACACTGTTGCTATTAAATGTCGTCAGCCAGTGAAAACAGGTGAGTACTTATTTATCTGTTGCAAAAGGGTTATATTCTACTATTTTAAGCTTAAGAAGGTACATGTTGCTTAAAAAGCAAAGTGCTGTTGAGTGGGTGAAGGGTGACGACTACTTGATAGTTATTATTAGTTGCATGGAGTTAGAATATTCTTAATATTTTTGAATGATATTTATAATATTGCCTACTATTATGGCGAATATCACAAAAACTAAAAAATATTTCAAAATGTATATGTAGTAAATAGTAATGTATGTTTGGAACGCGATCTATATTTTATTTCATTGTTTCCGATTCGAAAAGTATGTTATAACAAATACGTTTAAATACCTACTATATTGCGATTTCATTAATTGATATCATAGATAAATCGATAAGACTGTTTCACAAAACATTATAGACAACTAGGGTCGGATTTAGGGGAGAGCATCTAGGGTACTGCTCCGGGCCTCCACAAAAGAGGGGAATTTCCGAATTTTCTACTGTAGACAATAGAAAATTCGCAAAATAAATCATATCAACTGATATTTTTTAGCGTTTTACTTTTACCTACTGTACTTTGTACGAACGTTTTGTTAAATATTGGTAACATCAAAATAATTTTAGCCCAGGGTGCATTCCCCCATTCCTTTGTTGCCAATTTGTTGCCAACAACAAGGCGTCCACAGATCTAAATCCGGCCCTGCAGACAACATGTTATGTCACAGTGTGCACTATGAATTGGAAGCTAGTTGGCGCTTTCATGTTACAACGCTGTTGATTCTGCCCTTTCCGCCGTCCGGTTCCTCATACCAATTCGATATCCTCATAGTCCCCCCTAATGTGGTATATGAAATTAATTAACACAATATAGCAAGAATGAAACCAAGAGTTCAACGAAAAGGTGATGAATGAAAGAATGTTTCTATTTTAATAAGAATAATATTGGTTAGCTTAGTTGTTACTCCAAAAACTTTGTAGGTACATAGTTATTGGTTTATAAGACAATTATCAATGTAGTACTAGAACACATAGACTGCGAAAGACTAGCGAAGACGGTGAATAAGCGGGCTGTGATCCTTACGAACTTCATGCTGAGCAACCTCGTGGAGGCGACCTCGCAGCTGCTGTCCAGCACGACGCTGCTGACATCGCTGCTCTTGGAAGGACTTCCCCTAAGAATCCCTTATTTGAATCCTATCTGTGAGGTCTGGAACGTTTATATATACTGGTGAAATGATTATTATGCGATGTATATAGTAATAATAGTATAATTTTATTCGGAGATCGAAACTGCTGTTCCGATATGACTGACTGGTTACAATTTTGAAAAAAGTTTTATACCGTTTTAGCTTACAGGGGAACATTAATATTTCATTTAAAGAAAAAATGGAAGTCGCGTTTCAATCTGTATAATACATTATTTTGAAATGTTACTTCGATTTTCCGACAATGACAAACGAACAAATTTAAAAAAACATGTAGTGAGGTGCCGATAATTAAATAAATATACCGGATTAAAACACGATTTATTATTATATTGTTTAAATTATTGATCCCGACGTTTCGGGTGCTTTTCAGCAACCATGGTCACGAAATCCGAATCCGAAACGTCGGGATACATAATTGAAACAATAAATAGCATTTTAATCTGGTATAAAGTATTTTATTTAAATGTCTGATACTCGCGTTAATAAAAGACAATATTAGATTCCGATGCTAATTGTATTCGTTCAATCCAGGCATTATTAGCAAATAACTGTCTACAACATCTGTATCTACCGCGATGTCTCATCGGGGACGCGGGATGTCTGGCGATATGCAAGGCGGTGCGATGCTTGCCGAATATACTTACACTGGATCTCAGCGGTTGTGAGCTAACACCGCTTGGTGCTAGTTATATTGCTGACTTAGTTAAGGTATACTATGAAAATGAAGTATTTTCACAACATTTTATATGTTAAAGCCGTCTAAATAAAGATCACTGCAGCGTCGCCAATATAATCTTAAGCCCTTGTGGCTTATTTTTTAAGTATTATTTTATATTGGAGACGCATCACCGACGATCACAGTTTCATATATTTTTAAAGTAACCGATCTTTGTATAGCGCATACCATAGCGCAGACCGAATATGAAATGAATATAATAATATCAGAGGGCCTTGCACGAACAACTTGCGAAAAAGTATTCGTATTGTCAGCTGTGATTTTTATGAAATTTCAAATGATTTCTCATACAACTAACAGATTGTATTTGATTGAATAAGGAATGTAAATACATCGGCTAATTAATGTAACCAAATGGTCGTCTTATCAGTGATCGCTTGAGTATTGTTGCGTTATTTATATATGTACTTCGAAAAACGTCTGGTTAACATAACAAAATTAACAAAATATCGAATGAAATCTGTTTAAAATCGAATATTCTTCGACAGTATCAAAAGATCCATCGGTACAGTGAAAACTGGGTACACACGTTGCGATACCGTTTGCCTGAACTGGACACGATGGCTGGCCTTCGAAGGATCACGGTCAACGGGAACCCACTGGGGGATGTGGGTGTGGGGAAACTATTGGATGTTTTAGCTGATGATCTATGGATTAAAGGTACAGATACAGTGCAAATAAATTTTCTCCTCGTTTTTTTAATTTTTGAGATAGAAAAACAAGTTTCGAGAAGGTTTTTGGAGAACGTCTTTTTTGAGGTGTTTGACAAATGGACGATTCGATTACTTTTCGTGCTAGGCTGTTCTTAGCTCGTGGTATATGTATATACGTGTTTAAATATTACATAAAGCACTGTATAACACTGTCAAAATCAAGACTGCGTTTCTCCGCGACAACCGTCGAAAACAAAATTTAATTAATTCGTTTCCTGGAAAAACAATATCAATGGTACTATAACTTTCAGCTCTCGACGTCCAAAACTGTGGCTTATCGGACGATTGCGCGGCAATAGCGTTGCAAACAATGGGATCGAATACCACGCTTGTGGTTTTAGATATGAGGCACAATTCAATATCCAGTGAATTCCTTTCAAAACTGAGGTCCTCTCTGAGGGAAAATGAAAGGAGTGCTGGAGGAATGGTGATAATTACATTTTAAATAAAATAATATATTAGGTATTTTGGTATGTATTGACTTATCAAGAATATTTATGTATAAAAAACCTCTACATTTTTACTATACTTATATTTATATACTTATATTATACTATACTTATATTTATATACTACTATTATACACACTTATATATACTTTGAAAGAGTGATTATTTACGGAAGCTTCTAAAATTATTCTAAACACAAAAATAGTACTCTGTAGATCTACATAATATATGAAAGCCCTACCCATTATATTATACCTAAACCTATTGAAGCCAGTATACAAAAAAATATTTTCGAGCGCGAGTAACACCGAAATGCTAATTTTCAGTAAAAAGATAGTAGCTTATTTAAATAATTTCGTATCTTGGAATATGACATTAAATGTTTAGAATACACGTTCTCATATCTAAAGCACACTTCAACAAAAGGATTTTCTTGTTTTATAGTTTTTCTTTTATTAGACCATCTTATTAAATGATCAAGGATAATTTTTTACAGTTATGTGGGAACGGAAAATAATGTGTTGTGTTATTTTGATTGTCTCAAAATTGTCCGTAAGGTTTTATTAGTTTCTGATTTATTGTTATTCATAATTTGCACAGCCTATCTCTTTCGCTATGTATAAATTATCCTCTACCATTCTCCGGGGTTGCCTGGAAGAAATCGATATTAAGCGATAAGGCTGCCCTTTGTACTGTACCTATACTATAATGTATTTTATTTTTATTTAATATTGTGTGCAATAAATATTTTTTATTATTATTAAAAAAGTAACTTTTTAATTTTTGTTTCAAGTACTCTTGGCTCAGTGTAAGTGGCAGTTCTACAGACGCTAGATCGGTAAAACTTGTCGTTTCCAAGTATGTATTATACAACCACTTCAATAAAATGTATGACTTTTAAATCTATGAGAACTATTAAATGGATTTAATTTCAGAAATGGAATAATAAAAGACCGTATTGTGTCAAATGTAAGAAATGTGCCAAATAAATACACGAACAAAACAAGTGTTGTTAAAAAAGAAAAGTAAGTTAAAGTCCAACTTTAAAGTACAATCTGCAGGGCCGGATTTACAGGTGTGGAGGCCTGGGGCAACGAAAAGCCCCCTGGCCCCAAATTATTTTCATGTTAACAATATGTTTCCACAAAATTCAGTAACAGTGAAAACGGCGAAAATAAAATATCAAAGGAAAATTTGAAAGATTTATTTCCGAAATTTCTATTGTGGCCCCTCTTTTGTGTAGCCCCGGATGCCCTCCCCTAAATCCGGCCCTGACAATCTGTGTACCCACTCGTAAGTCGTAACTCGTAATACTGCAAATACTGTTTTTTGAGATCGTACTCCAATCCAGATTTGAAAATTTTGGTCTAGTTCTATTAAAAATTAGTTTGTACCACAAATCTTGCAAACTTCCCTAGAAAGTCGTCAGTAATTTTATAGAAGTTGAGTTATCAGTTATAAAAATCTATGAGAAGGAGGACCTTTGGTAGGCCTAAACATTATTTCAATACTCCTTTAATTGATCTCTTTCACGTGAAGGAGAAAGACAAGACTATGTCTGTTTTCTTTCCCCTTCACTCTTCAATGAAGTCCAAAATTATTATTACAGGGATTACGCGGAAGGGTTGGAGGAGCAATTGCAAGAGGAGATATCTCACCGGCAACAGCTGGAAGAGCTCAACTTGCAGCTGGTGGAGCAGATGAAGCAAATGAAACGACAGCAGATGCAGCTGTGGGCTAACAACACAGCTTCCTCAGGTTTCCTCCTTTTAAATGCTATATTATACTATACCTGAATAAAAAATCTTTTCTATTCTATATTAATTCGGAAGTTTAGCTGAGGTTTGGAAAATTTTTGACGGTCTCGCTGGCGCGTTCGGTAGAACACCTGCCGTGCGCATCGATGGGTCGTGGGTTCGAATCCCACCGGGAGCACATGCTTATAATCTTCTGTAAGCATGTTTTCCCCACGTCTGGTAACTTCGGGCATTGATCGGGTGGGAGGAATATCTAAATTCCGACCGGGTAACGAACCACCGTTCATAGATGGAAAAGCCGTGAAGTGCATATTGCGCGTTTCGGTTTCAGTCTATGGATTTCCCAATGCTCGAAGTAAAAGTTGGGTCGACAGCGCATCACCTCAACCTCATGCTCGTCTGTCGATATCTGACATAAAATAAAAAAAAAATTAACTTACCTAATACAATATCTCTATAGGTAGGTACATATAGCCTTTTATGGTTGGTCCGTACATACAACCTCACAACATTTATTATTTATTATCAAAAATTAGTTGATTTGAAATAAAAAATAAAAAAATTGTATAATAGGTACTGTTAATGCTGTATTATTTCGTAAAGGTTCAGAACAATCATTCCAAGCAAGTTCTCACTCGGGCGAGTTGTCGAGCAGCACTGAGTCGTCCAGCTCGGTGCCGATCGACCAGAACACGTTGTCTTACATACAACAGGCCTTCAAAGATATATACATGTTTATCAAGAACAATCAATGCCATGGGTTAGTTAGCCAAGCCAACGGTATAACAACATTCGACTTCTGTTGATGTGAGAATAGAATGCAGGCAAAGTACATAGTTTACAAACAGAAAATAAAAATTTGCTCTCTTTAATCAAATCACTTAGTATCCGTTAACGTTTAAAGATGGGCACATCAAATTTCACAGATAATAAAAATCGGTTGATAAAAACAAAATAAATTGTCCCTATCGCAGTCCATTTTGCTTTCAACCTGTCAGCAGAAATTGTGCAAATAACATAACCGTCCGTCGTCGTAATAACCGGTGAAATGCCATCCTTAAACTGTTATAGCCGTTACGAATCGCTCTTTATATGACAGACAATGCGAGGAAGAGAAGTTAAAGAAGAAGGAAACCGAGTCATCATCGCCAGTAGAGTCGCCGGTGTCCGAGCGAGCCGAGACAGACTCGGCTGAACTGCACATCAACATCGCGCCCAAGAGAGCGCAGAGCTCGCACCTCAAACTGCTAGACAACCTCAACAGGAACAAGACTACTAAGTCTGCGCACTTGTTGAGCGACGCACAGTATAGAAATACTGTCGAAATGGTATTTATTTCAGTTCAGCATTAGTTATTCTTGTATTTTTTCAAGATACTCAAGAGGTAGGATTGTGAAAGACTTTACCATTATTTTATAAATAGGTAAGATTATTTAATAACAATCACATTGCAACTAGATTCACGCCACGGCTTGGATATTTTCCATAGTAAACTGTTACTCGTCAGAGCTCTGCTCAAAATTACGACTAGTTGCCCCGTTTTACCGAGAATTGAAAGGGAACGAATACTTTAAAAACGAATGTCGTTCCAGAAACCCGAGATGATCGAGAGGCAAATGGGAGACACTGTAAACGCATATGACAGCAAAAAGAAAATTTTGGATGAAATTATTGCGGGCCAGAAAGATTTGAAAAAGGTATTAATGCCGAAGCGTCGGCCTCTAGCATTGACATAGTATTAAATAGACTTCAGGTCGCATACAAAATTCACGAAAAAAGTAACCTGTTATTTAAACCACGCCCCTTGTCAAATTTTGAAAAAATGACACTGCTCAATGGGAACAAAGAAAAGAGTGAAGTCGAAATATGATTTTATTTGTTTATTTGTTACCATTATACATATCTATGTATTATACATACTCGTACACACTTGACTAACTTCGAAGACTTTGGTATTATATAATATATTTGATAAACAATAATATAATGTTTTATATAAATTGTAATTCGTATTGTTACGAGCTATAATGGTTCGGGAAACGCCGGTCTTATACACTGAGGATTTATTTATAAACAACACAAAAGAAAATAAATAAAATAATGAATTAATTAAAAATTACACTACTACAATTAGAGAAAAAAGAAACTAAAACAAAAAACTACAATTACACTGCGCACAAAACACTGACTCTTATGCTCTTCTGGCTCTTGAACTATCGCACTCAGATCTCTCGTAAATCGCAGAAGTTGATCGCTTGGTATCGCTTTCCGAACTTTTGCTATTTGATAGATTCTGCCTTAAAACGGCCTGAAATCGTATGTCAGCTTGCTGAAAACGTCTCTAAGTGACTGAAATATACCAGAAATGTTTCTCGAACTTTCTTCAGCCTGTCTCCGTAACAGTATGTTAAATAATAATATCCGCACAATGAACATACATATTGGAATGTTTTCTTTTCCGTTTTAGCGTGAAAGCGTAACAAACAAAAATATCACTTTCGCATTTATAATATTACTAAGGATGCTTATCCTAAGATAGTAAGGATTATTTCAGTACAAATCTACTCCATGCATCCACTATTCTGTTACACAATAGTTTGCGCATGTGTTGGCCAACCTTGGCCAAACATTTGTAGCGTTGATTTAAAACAGATAATTTTGTTCAAATTTTGAATTATTTGTTAGTTTAAAAGCTTAAAATATATCTTATTTTATATGTACTAACCAAAAATAAGACTCCGTCCGTAAAATAGTTTTTTCGGGAATTATTTTCGCAATTTTTGAAGACAAATTGCGTCATTGTGAAACGTCTTAATATTGGCCGTGCTTGAAGAGAACTAAACAAAATAGACTCTCACATTTCAAGTGAGCCGATATTTACCGGCACGGATTTTTTGCGTCGACCCGATATCTAGTATATTGTTGATCGAAGGCCTCTAGTTAATAAACATATTGTAGAATAAACATTGTAGAAGAGACTTCATTAGTTTTGTCCTACATTTCTTCTATTTTCTCATTCATAGATAACATCGGTAGTGTTTGTTTGTTAGATATCGACAGACGAGCATGAGGTTAACTTGAAGGTAGGTGATACTTCAGCCACAGAACATCGTCATGATTAGAAAAATCTTATATTTAATACATACATACATATACGTATATCACGGAATTCCATATGCTCCGACCCTTACATACCACTTTCGCTTCTTCTACTTTCATCAATGCTTTCATACACACTCGTCGGTTACGAGTACTTTTGACCTGGCCCTTTGACTTGGCCCGTCCCCGATCTGATCGAGGTACGTTCGCCTAGGTCGGCCACTCCCGACTCTACCACTCACTTTATTTAATACTTTGTTGTCATTTTTTTTAATGTTATCCATTTTAAGGGAATATATGAGTCGTCAAGTCCGTCCAGCTCGGCGGTGAGCGACTCGTCCGACACGCTGGTGTGCTCCCCCCGCGCGCCCGCCCTCAACCCGCGGGATGCGCTCTACTCGTCCTCCGACGACGACTCGTGAAATTTTGTATACGATTTATTTGTTAAATATTTTGTGAAGATTAAACTTGTTTATTTACTATTGGATTTTTTAATTTATGTCCGTTGTCATGATTTAAGAAGCACTTTCTTTATTTTATTGACAGTTGTGTTGTAATGTTCTTACTTTTTACTTAAATTTTACTGAAAATTTATTATTTTGAATGAAAATCATAGATAGATAGACCAGAATTTGACATCCCACAGGTAATAATAATATCTGTCGTTTTTTTTCTCTTTAAAGTACCTATATTTGCTCACTGAGGGCCGAGCATGAACTTGCGAAAAAGTATTTGTATCATCGATCTGTCATTTGTATGAAATTTCAAATGATTTCTCATACAACTGACAGATAAACGATTTGAATACTTTCTCGATAGTCATTCGTGCTAGATCCCCAGTACATATATACATATTTTCGATATTCTGGGGCAGAAATGAGGCCTTAACAATATATCAATATAATCATTTCTCAACCTTACTAATAAAAGAAATTGATTAAATAACAATTTATTATAATCTATACACTAATAATCTAGGCTACACTATTAATTGATGTTCTTATCTGCAACCTCCCCCTTCTTCTGCTGTAGTTTTGCTATCATTAACTTCTCTCGAGCCTCCATTCGAGCTTGCTTCTCACGTTTCTTCTGTTCTTTCTCCCTCTTTGCTAACATCTCTTGGAACCTTTCATCCCTGGGATCTAGTTTGAAACCAAAGTGCCGTCTCACCTCTTCAACGAGGCGCTCTTTTTTAATCTATAAACATATAAGACATTAATAGAGAAATCAAATTGTAGATGTCAGAAGGGTCTATGAGGCGTCTATTGGAAATTATGCTCTAAAGAGATGATAACATTAATTGATATTCTACTAGAAAAAAATTGTCCATGTGATCATAAAAATTAAAAAAAAAAACATATTAAGGGTCAATAATATTTGACTTGCAACTCATTTAATTTTAAACTTTCAATTGTATACTTATTTTATTACCTTAGCAGCCTCCACCTCTGCTACCTTCTTTGCCATTTTATCATGCAGCTCTTTCTTCCACTGCTCGAGTTTAGCAAACTTTGTGGCAATCTCATTGTCACGCTGTTCTATTCTGAGCCTTTCTTCTTTTCTCTTCTCGGCCACTGATGCCATCATCTCTTGAATGGTGTAAGGATATGCAACAGCTTCAAATTCCTTCTTTTCTTCCATGTCCTGTTTTGTTGGCCAGCAAATACCTATAAATAGTAGTGAAATATAATAATTGCACTTTGACACATTTGATATGAAAATATAACATTATTAACATGTCTGACTAATATACCATGATATTAGTTTTAAAGAGTAATACATAATAAACAAACAGTAAATATGACCAAAAACCTTTATTATTTCGATTAAGCTCTCATAGTAAATTAACTGGTTTCCGAGCCCTGCTTTATATTACATGTATTGTAGTAGAAATTGGTATTCAATAATAATAAAATGCAGTTAGTTAACTTACTTGGATTGACACCGCTAGCAGCACCATACTTTCCATACATCTTCCTATTATATTTAACAGTTAAATGAACTAATGCCTTTGGTTCTTCATATGGTCGTCTTCCATTCATTACATTGAAATGTGCCTTTGTTAAACGCGATATATTCCTCTTCTTCTCTATTTCAGCCTCTTTTGCAAGGGCATCTTCAGTATCATCAATGATAACCTGTTCATTTTGTGCAACTTCAGGTACCGTGGTCGCTGAACGAAAAGCATTTTTTATAATATAAGATCGCAATAGTTTAGGTTTCATAAAAAGATTCATGATTATTTTATTTTTATTTTACTCTCATTTATTATTTATTTTAAATATTATAATATATTTAAAAACCAAAACAAATAGAGAACAGCAGCAAGCACAGCAGGCTCAGATTAAGGACAGCAGGTTATATTTGGTCGTGTCATTTGTCAATTGTTAACGTCAAGTGTCACTCACAGATTACTATTGACGCTAAATTAGGTACTTACATTCTGTGGATTTTTTAAGCTTTCAGTAGATATTACTAATCTGTGAGTTGTGGCTTTTATAATATATAATGTACTCTGTGGTGGCTTTATAGTTTATTAATTACTTGATCTGAAAATCTACATCAATTTTGCAGGTTTCTTTGATTCATTCGTTTGATATTTTTAATTTCGAAATGGATGATTTTGGTGATAATTTCGTGCAACCAGAGGTAGATCCAGCGGCAGAATTCTTAGCTAGGGAACAGAACCAGCTGGCAGGCTTGGAAGATGACTTAGAAACAAGTGCTCCGCCCCCCATTACAACTAGTTCGCCTTCCAGCGGACTTGATGATTTTGTTGGTAATATTATTTTTTAGCTTTGCAATAATATCATTACAAAAGCGGTATCGAAACTAATAAAAATAGTTATAGGCTGTTATTTGATCAGTAATTTTAGATTACAATTGAATTAGACACTAGTTTTGCTTAAAATTATTTAACATCATATTCGATCTATATATATAGAAGTTCCAAGTGCGGCTGCTTTTGAAGCCAATGATCTGCTGGACGATGACCCTGCCCCTGCATCAGCTGCTACACCTGTAGTGTCAGTATTCAGACAAGAAAGAGAAGAACCTGAGAAAATCAAACTGTGGAGAGAAGAACAGAAGAAGAGATTGGAGGAGAAAGGTTAGAGTTATTTCCATATTATCATGAAAAGTTTTATCTACACCTTTTAAATGTTTTACGTAATATAGGTAATGGCAGATGCCTAAGGGTTGTACAGTTAAATTTCAAAATTATATATTTTTTTGCATTTAATGCACAACATCTATAATTAAATTAATATTGTCTTTTATTAACACAAGTATCACACATTTAAATAAAATACTTTATAACAGATTGTTTGAACTAGCTAATCTCAGGAACTACTGGTTCGAATTAAAAAAATCTTTTTGGATAGTCCAATTATTGAGGAAGGCTATATAACATCACGCTGCGACCAATAGGAGCAAAGCATCAGTGAAAAATGTTGCAAAAACGTGGAAAAAGATCAATATAAAACTACTCAACCAATTTTATTATCATGATCTGATACATTGCATCCGTGCGAGCCGGGCCAGATTGCTAGTTATTTATATTGTTTTAATTATTTATCGCCACGTTTCAACAACCATATAAATAATAAAACACATTTTATTCCGATATAAAGTATTTTATTTAAATAAATTAATCTTGTGTTATTTATTATAAGATGCTGAAGAAGAGACTAAGAAGCAGGAAATGTTAAAGGTAGCAAAGAAGGAACTAGAAGATTGGTACAAGACACATGAGGAGCAGATATCCAAGACTAAGGCTGCTAACAGGTAATATATATTTCACTTATTAAGCCCCCTTGGATGTAGTTTAGGTACCTTAGGTACCTTGTACCTTGGTTTAGGTAGAATTCCTTAACTCAAATTGAGCTGCTATAAAACAGAATCATAAAATTTGGACACATTTTTTACCCTATTCACTGTAATATAATGCACCTAAAGTAGTTATTTTCATTAATGTAGAAAAATAAAAAGCTTGCTGCATGAATATATATTTGAAAAATGTACTCTTAAATCTATCTAGATATATATGTAATAATCACGCTTATAAAATTAAATGCTAATAGCTATACTTAGTATCTATATATGGTTAGACATAATAGATTGAAATAGAAGCCATAAAATATTTTAATTATATTTTTAATATATGCTGTTTAATATAATATTTTAAATATAAATTGTACATTTCTTTTCTATGCACGCAGGGAGTCTGCAAAGTAAGTAAAATTGTATTTATACACTAATATATTTGTTATGGTGGTGGTATATTTGGGATTATGTATGAGAATGATATAACAGTGTTTTTATATTAACATTTAACAATTTTGGGAAAAAAGAGGAGTTAAAATATGCATAAATACATTATACATGTTAATTACAATACATTAATTCCATTTATTTAATATGTTCATACAAAATCATAAGGTATAATTAAAGGATTGGTATAAAATTTTTGATTTAAGTAAACTTATAATAAACAGTTAACAAATAATGTAAATGTGCTCTAAAAATTTCCAACTTAAAATACAATTCTTATAAGCACCCTGCTATAATGACCATCCTTTACTTAGCAAAAACTGGATTATTATTGGTTTTGGTCAAACACCAAACAAGGTAACCTATTCATAGGATTATCAAAACTTTTGCGGCCTTTCACTATTGGGTCTTGATTTATGTGATAGCTATTACAATATGATATAATATACTATGTTAATAAATACTAGAAATGCGGAGAAAGCGCTAGCCCGTGGCTCTGAGAGTACTGTGGAGGAAGGCAATGAGTGGGCTCGTGTGGCAGAGTTGTGCGACTTCGGACCACGCCGAGGTCGCGACGTTGCTCGCCTGAGGTCAATCGTCTTGCAACTGAAGCAGTCCGGAGTCAGCCCTAAATACCCCCCACGTGCCGCTAAAGTGTGAGTTTCCATTTCTGCAAACCAGATATCATTTTGCTCTGGTTTTCTTCTTGGGCGCTCTTAACAGAGTTGCTGTAGTTAGTTACGAAAACAGAGGATATTCTTACAATGATTATGACAAGTTTATTAACTTTACCTTGTTTTATTTACAGAGCTTAAGAGGAGATTTTAATAACTAAGAAAATGTTAGTCTAAATATTTGTCATTAATCAGTCTCTAAATGAAAATCACATTAAATTATAACAAAACTAATGGATATAAAGCATGTGATGATTGTATTTTATTGCATAACAGACTGTTATTTATTAAATTTATTTTGTATTGTTCAATATAAATATTTTTTTTATTTGGTCTTAGTATTATAAATAAATATCATTCCAAAGTTTACCTTGTTTTATTATCCTTATAAGTCAAAAGTCAGTGTAAAATGCTTTTATTACAGTTATGGTTATATTACTTTATTTTAAAACTAATAAAATTCTTGTGTAAATAAATGTCTGAATTTATAAAAGATAACAATAAATATTTAACTAATTGAAATGTTGTGACTTAAACATTTAAATAATGGCATAACTGCTATTCTTCTTACTAGTATTATTTGGAGTTATTGGAATGTTTATCATAACTTCAAATCCCGAGCAATATCAATATGTTTTCGTTTATATACTTTTTCTACTAATTGCAATAATAAATACATCAAACTTATTACTAAGAGGAAAGGCCATACTCCACAAGAGAGGTAGCTTTTTAACTGTAATCCTAAAGGTTTATTTTTATTGAGTAATATTTTGTCATAAACAATCTCTGTTCTCCTTGTTATATCCATCCAATTGTACATTTTTCTCACGTTTTTATTACACTCATATGGACATAAAATATTGCCATTTTTTAAATCCTTAATAGCAACTTCTATACTATCTATTATACTAGAAACATTTGGTTCTGCTAAATAAATCATGTTATCTGGTAATACTTCTGGTATACCCCCAACTTTAGTTGAGACAACTTTGAGTCCACATGAGGCTGCTTCAACAATAGCCATACAGTAAGCCTCTGTTAGAGATGTGTTTAAAAATATATCTCCTTTAACCAATACATCCCTTACTTCAGAATGCTTAAGACTGCCAAGCAGTGTAACACAATGTTGAAAGCCTTTCCTTTCTCTGACTTCTTGTAATAACCACATTTTAGGCCCATCACCACCAATAATAAACCTAATATTAGGATACCGAGGACACATATCAGCAATAACTGCTGCCATTAAGTCCACACCTTTTCTATATACCAATCTAGATACAATTATAATAGTTATTAGATTAGGGTCTCTTTGACTGGGGTCTGGTGTAAAAGTATAAGCATCAACAGCATTTGGTATAACAGATACTTTATGAGCTTTCACCTTAGCTCTTAAAACAGTATTTTCTTTTCCAATATGAGATACACATATACAGTGGTCACATTCACATAAACACATCTGCAAATACTTGTTA
This sequence comes from Anthocharis cardamines, assembly GCA_905404175.1. Taxonomy (NCBI): domain Eukaryota; kingdom Metazoa; phylum Arthropoda; class Insecta; order Lepidoptera; family Pieridae; genus Anthocharis; species Anthocharis cardamines. The sequence continues at coordinate 1,354,175 of FR989957.1, read as the reverse complement.
GTTAAAACTGCAGACATGTCAGCAAAACCAAATAGGCTATGGTCAGTAAACACTGTCTTTAATCCCATTAATTTCCCTATAATAGATACTTCATGAGCAAGAACGCTAAAAGCAGAGTGGCCATGCACAATTTCTATACATTCTCGTATTAAAATATAACGTACAATGGCTATGTTACAAATCATAGTTGGCAGGGCACATTGACTGTAAAATACTCTTATGGGTAAGTAATATACTTTTAAGCCTCTTGTTAAGTATCGAATTCCGACTCTTTTTTCGTAACAATGTGTAAGTACAACAACTTTGTGTCCGCGTTTTATAAGACATTGGGATAAGTTGTAGATATGCTCCTCCACTCCACCCGTGTTTGGATAAAAAAAGTCTGAGGCCATGCATATAACATGTTTCTTTTTTCTACGCAGTGGTTCCTGAAATATAAATAATAAATAAACAGACTGGTAAGTAATATCAGATAAGTAAAATGGTTTAACTATTATCATACCGTTTGAATATTCATTTTTTCAGAAATTATAAAGCAGCAGTATTATATGCGATTAACGGTGGATCATTTTAGGGACTATATTAGACAAAATACTAAAAGTTTAAAATATTTAAAAACTAATACGATGACTACCTACATGCATTAAAATCATAATATTTCAATTTTCATAATATTTAAACTGTCAATGTCAGTGTAGCCAGATGGTCTCGGCGACGTACCCCTAGACTAATTTGGTAAAGAAATGAATTATGAAAGGCATTACAATAGACATGGGTAACACTGCGCCGCGCAATTGCGCCGGCACGCTTCACTGCGCAAGGTGAGTCAGCTCACACATTCATAATGTGTTGGCGCACGGCGCAGTACTCACTCCCTGAGTGAACTATGAGCGTGGCGTTGCGTGCGTTTCGGAGGTTTCACTGCTCGCTTTGCGCGTCCAATTTTGTTGCGCGCAATTTTGAATTGACTTAAGGAGCCGACTCACTATACTGCGCCTGCGTTGCTGAGTTGGCGCGGAAAATTTCGCTGAGTTACCCATGTCTACATTACAAATAGTATCTATAAAGGAGTTTATTTCGCTTTTTGGTTACAGAAGTCTCTTTGGTTAAGAATAATTTCGATATAAATTGCACATCAGCTAGTAAAGTTCGAATCTAATTAATTATCGGAAAAAAAATTAAAGATGCTCAAAAATGCGTGATTTATGGGGAAAATGAAATATTTATTCCTCTTATTTTGCCCCTAGCTCGGTCAACAAAAACCCCTAAATCTAGGGGGAAATCGCCTGATCTGCCAACACTGTAATGACATCTTAAAAATTGTTGCCATTTGAAGAAATTAGTTCCAATACATAGTTTTCCGCTCCGGCATCCGGCGGTATATGGAGGTTTTTTATTTTATTGTTCGGGCTTTATATAGTATATAATATATACATATTTGAATTTATTATTATATATTATAATATACAACGTGTGAATCTGGCATGAGAGCGTCAAGCACTAAGCACAGACTATGTAGATGGCTAATGTTTTTAGATGCCAACTGCCAAGTTGACTGTTGACAAGACGTTTTAGAGATTAGCTATCTGTGATAAATCAATGTTTACGTTTTTTTTAATTTATAGGTTATATTTTCATACAATTTAAAAGAATTGAAAAATAAAATGGAAAAACTTAAACATATAGACCGTAAATGTAAACGATTTTCTGCTCGCTTAAAGACCTCCAAGGGGGTTATATGTGTGGATACACCATGTTCTGTATGTATTTCAAGTCATTTTGTAAACAATTTGTAATTACATATATGATTTTTTTATAAATTCTTCTGTTTATTTCTTCATAAGACGCTTAGCAATTTGATATTTTACTTTTGTGTTTATTTTAGAACATAGTACTGTGTAATGTAGGACAAGCTACTGGATTCACTAAGGAAGATGTTCACAAACTTTTAGAGCCTCTTGCAACCGTTAACATTTCTAAATTCATAGCTGAAAAAGGTGAATCACACTCTTTCTTGGTATTTGACAATTCAAACAGTGCTGAGGTGTTTCATAGGGCAAATAATGGTTTAGCAAAAGCTAGGAATGATACAGTGATCTATATGAATTATGTGGAAACTGGTAAGCAACTTGTGAATTTGTCTAGTATAGAAATGCATGTGATGTGCATGCCACTTGGTTTAGTAATGTACCTTTTGTAAATTACTTATAATTTTTTTATTAATTTTCATTTTCAAGTAACTGTGATTTGTTAGTTTCTCAATGGAGATTGTCAAATAGAGGCGTGAAATACATGTATTATGTATACTCAGGACTGAAGCTTAATAAAATACATTTTAATTATTTCAGTTCCTAATGATGAAATCACTTGCTTCACTGAAACTCCAAAAGGATTACTTATATTAAATGATTTTATTTCTCATCAAGAAGAACTAGAGTTCCTAGAACTGTTTGACTGGATTGATGAGTCAAATCTAAAGAACAGACAAGTGAGACACTATGGATATGAGTTCAGGTATGGAAGCAATGATGTAGATTTGAGTTCTCCTCTGACTGAAAAAATTCCAAGAGAGTGTGATGTGTTGTGGAGAAGATTAAGAGATCAAGGTATCAATATTGATGTGCCGGATCAATTAACGGTGAATAAATATAGCCCTGGACAAGGTAATATTAAGAATAATGTACTCTTTTTTTCAATTGGATAGTCTTCTCTTGGTTAAGTCAGTTTTCATTACCTTTTTTATTTGGGGTTGGTGCAGTATGTTCTCTTTTTCCAATTTCTTCTTTCACTCATATCATCAGTCACACCTCTCAAACACATATCATTGTTCAGACAATCAATTCATTTTTTCCTTCCTCTTCCTTCGTTCACTGGTGCTACTCTCAGAATTCCATTTATATAATCATTTATTATCTTATCTAATCTTGTCATTCCACACATACATCTCAGCATTTTTAATATATTGAAAAATAATAATATTATGTAAAATTGAAACTATCATTAACATTCCTTGGAGCCACTTATAGTTGGATTTGGGGCTTATATTAAAGAACAGTGCTATTTTATTAAAAACATTGCTTTTTACGACATTGCCTATTATGACATACCTCATAAAGTGATTACATTTCTAATATTTTAGGAAAATTACATCTGTTAGAAGGACCAGCTGTATTATAAACAATTTGAATAGGTAATAGTCAATGGATATTAAGATGTGTATGGAGTGTAGGGTCTTTTGTAATTGTTAGAAACAAAATACACATGTATGTGGTACTATCAAATGTATCAAAGCCCGATTCTTCATATATCTTCAGTCAGTTTGTTATAAATATATCCAAAATTTGTTACGCTACAGCATATTGATGCGTATTTTAGATAGACATTTTATATTTTATGAATACAGAAAAATTATAATGTATTATTATTTTACTTTGTACATAAATATATTTTTCATATTAATATAAAAAAAAAATATATGGATTAATATGTACATACAATAATACACCACACATTCAATAATACCACTTCATAAGAAAATACTTTGTACCTCGAAAACATCACCGGTTGTTACGACTATCGTATTTTACGACGTCCCTTCCATGTCGTTATAACAGATTTTCACTGTTCACTTTTAAAAAAGAACAGGTTTGCAACTCATTCAGTTCAGGCATCTTTATACAGGTATAAAACAATTATGAAATAGTTTCACACAAATTCATTTTGGCTGACGAGTTAGGAGGATATTTTCATTTAATTCTCAAAACATGCTTTAAACTATTTTCAGGGATTCCTTCTCATGTAGACAGGCACAGTCCATTTGGGTCAACTATTTTGTCGCTGTCCCTAGGCTCTGATGTTGTGATGGATTGGAAACATTATAGCAACAAATATGTACCAGTTTTAGTTCCTGCACGCTCAATGCTTGTAATGCAAGATGAAGCTAGGTATGATTATTATACTACAGTATTGTATCTTTTCATATATGCAGGGCAGAATGATAACCACCCAATAAGTGCATCGACCGCTGTTGAAGATCCATTTGTTGTCGCCGCAGTTGTGTAGACTGCCCAGACTAATATTAATACTGTAACATTCATGATTTTCATCAATCACATTTATTTAAATCAGTGATTTGACTAGAATATATTCTAACTAAATGAATGACTGAATGAATGAAGGAGAAGATGAACGATGGGATCGGTAATCCGTTATGATGGGAGAATTTATTTAAAAGTTAGGCATCTGCTTCAGAGAGCTTGTTTAAGTTCTTTGTTTGACGTCACTATGCCTTGGATTAACAATAATGTTGAAATATACAATCTGATAGATACAGTTATTTTATTAACAATTATGTTTAAGTCAGCAATAGGTGTAGTTTAATTTTACAATACATAGCAACACCACTGTTTAAATATTTACAGATATGACTGGCAACATGGCATCCAGCCTCGCACATGGGATCCTATAATCCAAACACGAGAACACCCAGACGTCTCCCATGAAGTACGAGTGATAACCAGCGATACCAGACCCAGGGATACGAGGATATCGCTCACATTCAGGAAGACCAGGGCAGGGCCTTGCGAATGTGGGTACGGGATGCTGTGTGACCGGGGGCAGACGGACGGGGAGATTGGGAACGAACTGGCTGCACATTTGGAAGAGTTACATGTGCATCAGGTTTGTTTTGCAATTGTAACATGTGATTTTTCAAAAAAATTGATTTGAATTCAGTTAAGCCTTACAAATATAAAAAAGCAATTCGGTTTCATAATCATATCCGATTTTGTGCTACGGATACGTCGGTTTTAGTGTTGCCACACAAGGTGGGATAAGTCGGCGACTATGAAATATTTTCCGCAACTTGTGGCGGCCACCGGTTGCGGCCACAGCTTAGCATTAGCCATTAGGCAGGGCTCCGAAACTGGTTAATTTACTATGAGCTATGTGTTAATTTAGTGTGTACTCTTTAAAAGTAATATGGTATTGTATCATGGTATCTCAGTCAGGCCTACATGTCAGTTCTAAGTGTAATTGTCATGTTATACCCGGAAGAAACAAAGAGATAATCGATCAAAACACGAGAAAACGGTCGACAAAATGTTGTCGCGGTTGTCATGCTAGGTCGGCTGATAGTGACTGCGGTGCAGGTGTACGAGCAGATAGCCGGCCACTTCAGTACCACGCGCCACAAGCGCTGGCCGCGGGTGGAGCGGTTCCTGCGGGCCGCTCCCGCGGGCGCCGTGCTGCTCGACCTGGGCGCCGGCAACGGGAAGAACATCCTCGATAGGGCGGACATACTGCAGGTTAGTTGGGACGGCACTAGGGATGCGAACGTTTGAAACACATCGATATATCACTACATAGTATAAAACTAAGTCGCTTTCTCTGTCCCTTTGTATGCTTAAATATTTGAAACTACGCAACGGATTTTGATGCGGTAATAGATAGAGTGATTGAAGAGGAAGGTTTATATGTATAATAATAAATCTCTCTTAAATCGACGGGCTCGTTGGCGCGTTCAGAGGGGTGAGCACGAACAAATAGCGAATGTGAATTCGTATCGCCATCGAGAAGAATTTGTATGAGATTTGTAAAGCGCCCCTATCGTGTGTAAATGTAACTAATTTTGGCAGCACGAACTACTATCAAACGGCTATCGAATCGAATGGCTGGTATACACTTTGATTAGTCAAGTGTCAAGTGTTTAGTGTTTAGTATGTAGAGTGATTAGTGTTAAGTGATTAGTAATGTCCTATACTGTTTATTAGGCAGTGTTTAGTTCATTTAAAAAATAGACAATATTTTGCCTGTATACACACTGATACCAATAATTAACAAAAAAAACCAGTGAATATGTATGAGCCCATTCGCAATGTAGTTAATGAAATATTGAATGTGCTTGCGTTACACATTCGGGATGAAATTGAGTTGGAATTGAGGAGACCACCTCAATTATGGATAGCTAGGAGAGAAGGTGTAAGCCTCCTTCGCCCCAAAATTTTCTAAAAGCATTTCAGCAGCTATGGTTTGCAGAACTGCGTCTCTGGCTTATTTATATAAAGATTTACATTATATAAACACGCATGTTGAACATATAACTCCACAAATTTGTGGGTTACGGATTCGATCCACCTAGTATTTCACAACAACAGAAGAAACGAACACGACACTGTTGACTTAACAGGCACGCACGTCCCGACGTGTTTAGTTCGTGTTTAGTGCAAGCGAGGGGTGAAGGCGGGACGCGCGGGAGGAGCTACTCGCAGAAAAAATAGAACTCACTTGTAAATACTGTACTTCGCTAAACACTATACA